>CM060425.1:15027002-16273016 GCA_030545235.1 Helianthus tuberosus | reverse complement strand
CACCAAAACAACCATACGAACCCACTATATAGTTCGAACCCAAAACAAACATAATAACCCAAGACAGACGCAAACCTACACTAGTTTATGCCCTTACAATATCCCCCTAGGTTTGTGTTGGCTTGGCGTCTCCTGCTTCACTGCTGCCTCTTCTTCTTCTTCTTAGCTTGTTCTTTCTGTTTCTTCTGTAGTTCAGGCAAGATCGGTATATTCCTTCCCACATATGGACCAAACAGCTGTGTTTCAACTCTTGTACGTTGCCCTGACCATAACTTGAAGCTCATAATCTGGGCCACAGCTCCTGTCCAGCGTTTGGCACACACCTCATACTGAGGGTCACTCTGAATCTGTGACTTAGCTAAGAGATTGATGTCATTCTCACCAAAGCACATCAAATCTCGAGTATCAATGAACATGTACTCAGCATCATCACACACAATCACAGCTTGACCAGAGATAGGATCGTACATCCAAAATTGAAAGTTCTTCAGAGAATTATCAGGAAGCTCCTTCAACAATGGCACAGTATTGGTCTGTTTAGTAGCAGGCCACTTTACAATCTTATATGGCTTCCCTGTGGCAGGATCCAATACCTCTTCATCTTCTTCAATGGTAGACTCAGCCAACTTCATATCTCGAAAATTGACTCTAGCCTGTTGCTGCAGTTTATTATAGAAATTAACTCCAATCTTGCAATTTGGATTCTTCACTTGATCATGAAATCCAGCATTGCTCAGTTCTCTCAAATCAACTGGAGTCCAGGAGTTGAAAGCTTCAGAATTATCATAATACTCCACCTCATTATTCTTCCTCAGCACGATAAACATCTCTTTCTCATCGTTGTATGCCCAGCTTTTAATACCCGATCTATTGCCCTTCTTGCTCTTTTCAGTGGTGATCACATATCGATCAGGTTTATCACCAAACTGCAAGTTCTGTTCCGCTCCTACATTCCTCATAACCACCATTCTCTTTCTTGGTTTCTGATTCACTGTACAAGGAGTGCTTTCATAGTACCTGTTCATAGCATCTTCGTGCTCTTTCCTCTGTTGTTCTCTCTCTTTAGCAGTTGATTCTTTTGGAGGATCAGCAAACTCCTTAGGAAATTTTCCTTGCAGTTTCTGCTTCATATCCATCACTATAGCACTAAGAGCTCCCAGGTTAGTCTCCAACTCATTGATCTTTTGATTCTTAACCACTAATTCTTCTATGAGACTAGCAATCTGAGCATCCTTGAAAATCTTGTCTTCTTCAAGAGTGGAGATTCTTCGCATCAGGATTGTTGTCTCATTTTCTTCAAACACACCTTCACTATCGGAACTTTCAGCAGTTGCAGCAGTCTCAGGAGTTTCAACTTGTTTTGACTTAGCTGCCGCTTCAACTTGAACAGCAGCAGCTTGCAGTAACTCAGCAGCCCTAATAACATCAACATCAGATGGACCACTGCTTGAACCTTCACCTGGTTTAGGAATGGGCACATACATAACAGCTCTTTCATTGGTCATGAATTCAATTATTGTTGGGCTCAACTCAGTGGGAATGTAGTTCACTCTGGGCTGTGTGTCACCAATGGGGTTAATTGTCTCGGAAAACATTCCAAATTTTTCTAAAGCGCGCTTGTTTTCATACTTGACTCCAACATTATCTCTAGACCTTTGGTTTATCCATGTAAATACCAAATGATTCATCATCTTGGCATCGTAGGTTTTCACAGTAACTGGTAACTTAGGATACTTCTTTTCTAAGATCATCTGTATAAATCTTGGGAACTTGTACCAGTACTTCTCATTTAATGTCTTTACATCTGCAAACTTATCATCAAAGACACTTTTTGAGTAGTTATACTTCCATCCTTCAACCACCGAAACCACTGCAGAAGTTTGCTTCAATGTCAGTTTGTCAAGACCACTCCTGTTCCTACTGATGCATACCAGATAAATGTGTGCCAAAAGTCTCCAGTATGGATGCAACAACTTCTTAATTGTGGGAGGAGGAGTCATTCCCTCATAGCTCATTTTGACCAAAATCTCCATGACCTTTTCTTTTGAATACTCTGTTGGATCATCAGCTGCATCTCCGAATAGCAACACATCACGTATATCTTGATCACTGACTGAAACTTCTGTACCCCGAACCTTTGACTTGATCACCGAGTCACCTTTCTTCACCGTTGAGTTATCCCAGAAATCTTTGATCCAGTCTTCATGAATGACTGGATTCTCCCGAAGAGAATGTGCTAATCTGCAAGTGTTTAGGCCCACAATCAATGACTTGTACGTCTCGAATCCCTTTGGAGGATCTGATAAATAGCAAGCAATGTTCATCGTCTTTTCCCATGCTGGAACATGTGGACCTTTCGCTTTCTTTCCTGTATCTGCATAAAAGGAAACAAATCAATGTGGACACATATACGTTAATCTTAAAGAGTTCTAAGTTTGACCGTAAACTTGGTCAAACTATATCAACTGAAATACCATAATTTTAAGAATCCTTAAATATAAAACACACAGCTATATCCTATTTAAAAGAATTCACAAAAATTATAACATAAGCAGTTAACAAGCTCACTGTGAAAATTTAGGCCCAAACAGACTGGATCAGGCTCAAATGACAAGACCTTGTGCGATTGAAAACGCCTTGTGCGATCAGGTATGTCTTGTGCGATGGCAATTTTGTAATAAAACAAATGAACCAATCGCACAAGACTGGTCAACAAAGGTCAAACGCACAAGACTTGGTCAACAAAAGTCAACGAAAGCCAATCGCACAAGACTTTGGTCAACGAAGTCAACAAGACTTTCAATCGCACAAGATTTTTAAAGACAGGGGCAAGACAGTCTTTTCACGCAAAATCTCAGGGGCAAAACCGTCCATCCCCAGCTTGTGCGATTCACTCAGACGGCGCGTGTGATACACTCGCCGTCTCCGGTTGTCTTCTCCGGCGAGACCTGCGAATTCCGGTGACTTTCTAGGGTTTCAAGACATGTTTTTCCGATGAAATCTTAGGGTTTTAATCCACTTTTAAACAAAAATTTAATCTGTTGAGGCTTTATATACCCTAAAACTTCCGATTTCAGTAACAAAAACCCTTCTAAACCCCAATATCGTTCAAGTAACAAGCCAAACAGTCCTAAAGATTTACCTTTAAGCATATGACAGATATTCGATTCAAGAGAATAATGAGAAAAACTAACCTTTTGATTTCTCTTTCTGATTGGTCATGGCTGATGATTGTAATAAACGAAGGAATGGACTTGTGCGATCGGAATATTTGAAGCTTTGAGAAAGAATTTTTTTTTTCAAAACTAACAATTGAGAATATGCAATAGCTGTCGCACAAGACCCTAGATGTCAAAAGCAATTCGTTTTTCAACCAAAGGGGCCCACTAGGTATATGATGAGCCCAACCGTCGTTTTTAACCTTCTTTTTGTTTACCAACTGATTTTGAAAAGTGTTTTGGATTTTGTGGGGCCCACCAAGTTTACGGTGGGCCCAGCTCAAATCCCGAGGATAAAATACCTTTTAAAATCTTTGTGCAAAGGATATTGTATAAAAGTTCGGTCTCCCTCGATTCATAACAGCACGGCCACATGATTTTGAAAATTTTAAAATAATAACTAAATATTTACACAAAACTAAATAATTACACAAAAGAAATAATATGAAATATTTACAAGTAATAAACATCTTACACACCATTTTGCATGCACTTTTTTACGGGATCAAATCACAGAGTTTCGGGCTAGACAACACTTATCAACACTAATTTACTCTGGTAGATCCGAGCGATTTCCAGTATGTTTTTCCTCTTAAACTTATCTCCCTAGGCTTTTATCAAATAACGGACTGCAACGTATTTATCATGTTTTCATTTTAAATTATATGAACACTCAAATCAATCACGATTAAATCCCGGAAATTTAGATTTGAACAGGCTTTCATACGAGTAGTTTCCTTACCACATATTTCACAAGCCCATTCTGGAGTTCTGAAACCTTGACTGGACTGGATTGAGAAAAGAACAGAATGGATCAGCGGAGATGGATATAATATACAAATCAAATGAGATTTTCTCAGTTTGATATAGGTTTTTATTTTTGGGTTTCTTTTGGGCACTAGAGGGCCTCTTTCGGGTGTATTTGATCCACAGAGCGACAACGTACAGCTAGGTCTTTGCTCACGCAAAACAGAAGCTGACGTTGCCTAGCACCTCCAGGTCTTTGCTCACGCAAAAAAGAGGAGATACACGAGTTTTTTAGAAAAGATTTCAGAACTAGAACGAAATTGTGTGTATCGGGACATCACACACGCATTCAAATAACTATGCTCTAATTCCAAGTGAACATTCTTTCCTGAGGTCATAGAATAAATATTAGTGTTCTAAACAGTACCAGTCAAAGAGTCCAGCCATCAGGATAAAGCCTACCGGCACATCACTCTGGAGTCAGACCATTTCAATATTGGTCTTACATGAGTCAGCCTTAATCCACATAGTGAAATTATTTCATTTCCCGGGTTGTAGCCAAGGCATGGCAAAAGCAAAGAACTATTTTTGTATTTTTCTAATTTTTCAATGTTTTTGTATTTTTCTGAGAGACTACATCCCCCTAAATTTTTGCTTAAAATGAAGAAAAAGCAATTTTAAGAAACAAATTTACAGAAACGAAGAAAAATATTTTTTGTGTGACCGCGGTTAATCCTCGAATTCGACCATTTTGAGAAGTTCAAGAAGAGCAAGAAAGCGTGCTTTATCAACCGGTTTTGTAAAAATATCTGCGACATTGTCGTCAGTATGAATTTGTTCCTTTTTAATTAAACCCTGGTTGAAAGAATCACGAATAAAGTGAATTTTTATGGCAATGTGCTTGGTTTTTGAAAAATACACCGGATTTTTCACTATTTGGATAGCTGCATCATTGTCACAATAAATGGGAGTTTGGGAAAAATTCAAACCGTAGTCCACCAGTTGGTGTTGAATCCAGATAACCTGTGAGCAGCAGGCTGAAGCGGCCACGTATTCCGCTTCTGCAGTAGACAGAGAGACAGTTTGCTGCTTCTTGCATTGCCAGGAGATGAGGCGATCCCCCAGAAACTGGCATCCAGCTGACGTAGACTTCATGTCCTGACCAGTACATCCAAAATTGCTGTCAGAAAAAGCACACAAGTCAAATGGAGACTCTTTTCGATACAAAAGTCCAAGCCGAGGCCTGCCCTTAAGATATTGAAAGATTCTCTGAGCAGCTTTTAAATGAGAAAGTTTAGGAGCAGCCTGATAGCAAGCACACTGACACACAGCAAACATGATATCTGGTCTACTGGCTGTCAAGTACATCAACGAGCCAATCATCGACCGGTACAGTGTAGCGTCAACATCTTCCCCTTCCGTATCTTCTGTCATCACTGGTCTTTCTGCTATAGGAGTGTTTGCAGGTTTGACATCTTGAAGTTTGAATTTAGCAAGAATATCATTGACATATTTTCCCTGATGGATGAGAATTCCTTTGGAATCCTGTCGAATATGCAGACCCATAAAGAAACTCATTTCTCCCAACGCACTCATTTCAAATTGCTTCTTCATAACTTCTTCGAATTCCTTGCACAGTGCATCACTAGTGGATCCGAAGATGATGTCGTCCACATAGATCTGCACTAAGATTTGATCCTTTCCCACTTTTCGAATGAACAGTGTCTGATCAATCACACCCCGAGTGTATCCATGAGCGAGCAGATGCTCTGTCAGAGTAGCATACCAAGCACGAGGAGCCTGGTGTAACCCATATAAAGCCTTATCAAGCTTATACACGTGACGGGGACATTGTTTGTTCACAAAGCCCGGTGGTTGTGACACATATATCTCTTCTTTTACTTTGCCGTAGAGAAACGCCGACTTGACATCCATTTGATAGACCTTGAATCCCATGTAGGAGGCATATGCCAGAAAGATTCTGATTGCCTCCAGTCGAGCCATGGGAGCATACACTTCATCGTAGTCAAGGCCTTCTATCTGTCTAAACCCTTGGACGACCAGTCTTGCTTTGTTTCTAACAATCACTCCGCTATCGTCTCTCTTGTTGCGATAGACCCATCTAGTTCTGAGGGATTTCTTTCAAGCAGGTAGAGTAACCAACTTCCATACTTTCAGTTTCTCAAACTGATTCAACTCGTCTTGCATCGCATCTACCCAGCTAGGTTCCAAAAGAGCCGCATCAGTTGTCTTTGGCTCGATTTGAGAGATAAAACATGAAAACAAGCAGTTGTTGATAATTCTTGACTGACTTCTAGTCAATACTCCCGCCTCTACTGGTCCAATCACATTTTCGATGGGATGATCACGCTGGACACTGGCAGGAATAACAACTTCTGGTGCAGTTCCAGTTGGAGATACATTCGTTAAATGATCAACTGCTACTGACTCAGTTTGGTCAGAGACTTGCTCTTCTTCTTCACCATTTGCGATAAACTCTTCAGGAATGGGACCATCAAACATGTCATTTTGATCAATGGGTGTGTCCTCCTCATCAGACGAGTCCAACCCCTCCCCTCCATCATTAAGAATGTCAGTATAATCTGGAGCCACTTGAATCTCAGGTGTAGATATTGAAGATGAAACTGCAGGTGTGTGATCCCCCACAGCTGTAGAATCCCCCTCAAATTCAACATCCCCCTCTTCTTCAGCATTATGTGGAACAATTGAGGGTCGAGAAACAACATTAGTTGTACCAGAAGTACTTGCATGAGTAACAGGTGGAGCATCAAGAATATCAAAATATTTGAATAGATAGGCATAATTATAAAGAGTAAATGGCCCGTTTCCAGCGTTTGTCTGGTTTTCTACGAGCCACCGCACATCATAAGAATCAATGATTTGTCTATTCTTCTTGTTGTACACTCTGTATGTCATCTTGTTTTCATGAGCATCCTTCCCAGCATATCCAATGAAATAGCATTCGTCTCCCCTAGCGTCAAACTTTGGTATAAATTCCAAGTGCAAAAGAGTACATGGACAATCAAAAGCTCTAAAGTGCCCCTCATACGATTTCTCGCCAAACATTACTTCATGAGGCGTCTTCATGTGTGCCTTTTTTATAACAACTTTGTTTTGAACGTAGCACGCAGTGTTAATGGCCTCTTCCCAGAAGAAAACTGGGAGTTTCGAATCACAGAGCATCGTGCGAGCTGCTTCAATCAGGGTTCTATTCCTTCTTTCAGCAACTCCATTTTGTTGAGGAGTTCTAGCAGCACTGTATTGTCTAGCGATTCCCCTCTCGGCACAAAATAAATTTAACTCAGCATTCTTGAATTCAGTTCCATTGTCGCTTCGAATCCCTTTCACTTTCTTGCCAGTCTGATTCTCCATAAAGATTATGAATCTCTTGATTAATTCTGCAGTCTCACTTTTGTTAACTAAGAAGAAAACCCAAGTAAAACGTGAGTAATCATCAGTAATTACAAGACAGTAAGATTTTCCAGACAGACTGAGCACATTCACTGGACCAAAAAGATCCATGTGAAGAAGCTGCATCACACTGTTAATGGTGTTTACAGTTTTGGGAAAGTGTGGTTTTCGATGTTGTTTACCCTTTGCACAAGAATCACATTTTTCAAAAGTTATGAAGTCTTTTACAGGTAGACCCCTTACCAACCCCAATTTTGCAAGACGGTTTAGATTTTTCACGTTAGAATGTCCTAAACGTCGATGCCATAGCATAGCATAGCATTGTGCTCAGAGATTTTGGTAAACAAACAGGCAACACCTTCAGTGGGAGGTTTATTCATGTCAATGACATAAGCGTTGCCTTTTCGTTCAGATTTCAACAAAATCCATTCGTCACGAATGACCATTCCTGGTTTCAAAATAAGACAGTGTTTATCAGTGAAGTGAGTGGAGTAACCGTTGTCGCAGATTTGAGCGACACTCAGCAGACTGTGCTTCAGCTCAGGAACGTAGTTGACATCTTTGAAACAGAGATCACCATTCTTGACTGTGCCTCTTTGTGTGATCTTTCCCTTCTCACCACCCGCAAAAGCAACATATCCTCCATTAAATTCTTCAAGATCAGAAAGTTGGGATAGATCGCCAGTCATATGCCTGGAACAGCCACTGTCAATGACCCAAAGTCGAATGACAGCCCTCCATAGCCGTTCCTGCACATTACGCGGGTTTAGTTAGATTTTGGTACCCAAGCCATAGTTGTAGTGGGTACACCCTGTTCATTAAAATATGTGACTTGCATCCAAATCAACTTTTCCTTAGAGTAGATAGGTTTATTATTGATGCGCGATGATTTAGGAGAGTTGTTTGGAACATTATTCTTGGGTTTCCAAACTCGCCTAGAACTCTCCAGTTTCTTGGATGCCTTAGGCAAAACCGAATTAGAGTTTGGAATGCAATTGTTTGATTTCATTTTCATTTGTTTAGCTTTGTTCCAATCTCCATCAGAAGGCTTCATTTTGGAGTTCAGCTTCTTAACAAGTTTAGATTTTGAAGTCTTTTCCTGTTTTGGATGCTTGGCATTCCCTTTTGGAGCCTTCTGATGCTCTCCCTTTTTGAGTTTATCAGGACGATGCTGAAAATTTCTTGCAATGTGTCCAGCAATTCCACACGTGTAACATATTTGTCGTTTCACATGTGGTTTTACTTGACATCCATCAGACTTTGCAGAACCTGAGGGCTTGTGTGGTTCCTGATATGCAAACGAGACAGGTTTAGATTTGTCTTTAGAGACAGAATGACACTTAGTTTGCTTGTTTGATCTTGATTTTGGAGGAACATATTTTGCTTCATTTCCTCCTTTAGTCTGTTTTACCAAAAGATTTTTAGATTTATCAACTTTATTAGGCAAAACAACTGAATTCAAATCCACACAAATAGAACCAAAATAAATGTCAAAACATTCATCGCTCTTTAAAACAGAGCCCACACAATTCAAAGCATCAGAAGAAATTGAAATATTGTTTGACTTTTCAGAAATTAAAGAATTGTTTTTCTGAATTTTATTTTTCAAAACTTTAAATGCAACGTCTTCCTCATCATCTCCATCTACCCAATCTTCAATAATTACTTGGTCTGCATTTGAAGCAACAGGGTTAGTATCATTAATTTTCTCACAAACAGTGTCACTTGATGCTGCAGAATTACTCTCAGCTTCTTGTGACACAATTGGTTCAAAAGAATCAGAATTAATTTTCTTTGAACAGTCAGCAGGGGCTCCTGTGGTTTCATTACCATCTAACTCAACAGAGGCTCCTAATGTTGTTTCTGATTCTTCTTTGATCGAATTGGAATCAACTGTTTCAGATGATTCATTTGTTGATTCCACTGAAGCAAATGACTCTGAATTATCACAGTCAGTCTTTTCATAGGAGTCACAGGTTGAATCAGATGAAACTGATGATTCAGTTTGACATGCCTCTGCTTCCTCAGGTGATGCACTCTTGACACTAGATGATTCGCCCATTTCTGATTTTTCAGAAGTGGATGTCTCAGAAGTGTCACAAGATGTGTCACATGACTAAGCAGATTCACTTTGTTTGCCCCTTTCTCTCATAAATTCAGTCAAACCTTTTAACATGGCAAACTCGATATTGTTTACATCAACTCTAGGCTCTTTTGCTTCAGGCTCTTGTGTGGCAGATTTATTTTCAAAAGATTGTTTTGACTCACATGATTCTTCCCCTTTTACCACTTGAAAATGTTTATCAACACTTGCATTTTTCTCAAAGTTTAAGGTTTCAGTGTGATTTAAAACATTTTCTGATTTAACAAACATTTGATTATAAGCCTGTTTTTCTAAGATGACTTCAGTATTATCAGGCCTAGTGATTTTTATCTTTCGAGGCTTGACAGGCTCAGTCTTCCTATCCTCTGGTTTTCCATATTCCATCTTGGGTAAATTGTCTATCTCCTCTTCAGTCATAGGAAATGAGGAATAGTTATGGTTGTATGGTGGAGGTATGGATACAAAACCCAAACCTTTATTCCTCATTTCCTTTTTGCTATACTTTAACTGTTGATTTATCATTTTCTTGACCTTTTCACTTGAAACATCAAAATTTTTAAAATTAAATTCTGTATTTTCAAAAGTCGATTTCAAGTCGTTTAATTCAACAGTTAACTTTTCAGATAGCTCCTTGAAGTGAAGATATCGACATTTTGCTTCGCTTAGATCACTATGCAACTTTTGAATGTCACGTTTTTGTGCCTCCACCATTTCTTTATACCCATCCAGTTTCTTTTTAACTTCATAACTACTGGATCTGGTATATTGAAGTTGCATAGTAAGCGATTCGGCCTGTTCCTTAAAACCCTTTACCTTTTCTTTACATTTTAAAGTACAACAAACATCATCTATACATACCTCAGCCTCAGAAGGAGAGTAGTCATTCATTTGAGCCATGAGGGCATGATAAATCGTTTCTTAAACGTCTTCAGTGGCCGAGTCAGCATCTTCTTTCACTTCTGCCATGAGAGCTTGATTTGTCTGGTATAGAGTGTCAGTAGTGATCTGCAGATCATTCATCTGTTGGGTCCAGTCAAATCCCCCTCCTTCCTGAATCACCAATGCATTTCCAGGAGTTGCAACTGATTCAGCAGCTTGAGTTCTGACAGTAGTGTTTGAGGGTGAACCTTGAGTGGGACGAGTGACAGTGATGTTTGAGGTTGTAACAACATTTGGAGTTGGTCTAGCTGCTGAACTAACAGTGACAGTAACATTTGGATCGACTCTTTCCCTTCTAGGCTGTTTGCACTCTCTAGCATAGTGCCCAGGCTCATGGCAGTTGTAACACCTGAGTTTAGCCTTATTCCAACCAATCTCACCATCAATTGTTTCCCATTTGTTTCCACCGGTTTTCTTCACGAAATTCTTGGCACGAAACACTGCCATGGCCATTTGCCAAGTGATATCCATATCTTCAACATCATCAGGATGGACTTCCAGCAGTTCAGCAGAGTCGATATTGTTCTTTACCCTTCCAGCAATGAAAGCGTGATAACAGTTCATGACCCCTGTCATGAAAGCCATAGCTTGTTCAAAATCCCTTGAAGTAGCAACTGAGGAGTTTGTAGCAGCAAATGCAGTAGGGATATTCGAAAGAAGTTGTGAGGGTGTAGGAGCAAATAGATTAGTGGGCTGTGCAGCAGGTGAAGTTTGATTCACTTGTTGAATAACAGCAGGAAAGTAGCCAGATTGGTTAACAAAGGTTCCAAGATTAGCAGGGAACTGCACAGTGGAGGGTCCTGGAAGCGAGCTCATTCCTTGCTGAGACATCAAAGCGCTATTGGTCAACACACCAGCATTGTTGTAACTAGCAGTGTGATTGTAGAGCCTTTGTTTGTCATCCATTTCATAAGACTTTAGCAATGAAATCAACTCAGAAAGAGTCATTCTAGCTAAGTCCCTGGTTCTTTTGATGAGAGTTACATTGGTGTCCCAGTTTCTTGGAAGAGCATTAAGCAGTTTCTTGTTAGTAACGGACTTTTCAAGGCTGATATCATGAGTTTTCATATCACTGACCAAGGCCACAAATCTTTGGATTTGATTTTACAAAGTCTCCCCTGGGAAGTGATTGAATAGGTTAAACTTCTGGGTAAGCATTTCCCTTATACTCTCCTTCATCTATTCGTTTCCCTCATAGATAGCCAGCAGAGCATCCCACATTTCCTTAGCAGTTTTGCAGGCATGAACTCCAATGTCAACTTCTGGTGCAAGAGCAGAGTGCAGCATAGCAAGAGCCTTGTTATCAATGTCTTGCTTTTCATGATCCTCTTCAGTAAATAGAGACTCGGGCTTAGGAGCAGTTGTTCCCTCAGCATCATTCACAACATAGGTGATCACAGTTGGAGCCATTTTGGAGCCAACTTCAGTAAATAGAGACTCGGGATAGCTCCTTTTCCTGATTCTGATTCAATCTCATAGGGTCCTTCCCATTTTGGATCCAACTTTCCATCAGCAGGATTAGTAGTATTCTGAAAAGCCTTCCTCAATACCCAATCTCCAACCTTGAACCTTCTAGTCCTTACATTCTTGTTATATGCTTTAGATATCCTCTGTTGATATGCCGCCATCCTTAGTCTTGCTGCGTCTCTTGTTTCATCAATAGTATCCAATTCATGGCATAGGACTTCAGGATTCTGCTCAGGATCCCGGAGGCTGGATCTCGCTGTAGGTATTATCATTTCTGTCGGGATCACCGCTTCTGCTCCAAATACCAAGGAAAACGGGGTTTGGCCAGTTGCACTTTTCACCGTCGTCCTATCAGCCCACAAAACAAAGGGTAGTTCTTCCGTCCATCTTCCTTTTTAGCCCCTAGTCTCTTTTTCAAGTTGTTGACAATTATCTTGTTTGTGGATTCTGCTTGTCCATTTGCTTGAGAATGTACCAGTGTGGATGTAATCGTTTTGATTCCCCAACTCTTGCAAAAGTCAGTAGTCCTCTTACTTATAAATTGAGATCCATTGTCACAAATTATCTCAGCTGGTACTCCAAACCTAGTCAGGATATTCCTTTTTATGAAGGATACCACTTGTTGATCTCTAACTTGAACGAATGCTTCAGCTTCGACCCACTTAGAGAAATAATCGGTCATTGCCAGCATGAAGACCTTTCCTCCTGGAGCCTTTGGCAATTTTCCTACTATATCCATTCCCCACTTCATGAATGGCCAAGGGGAAGCTATAGGATAGATTGGCTCGGCCGGCTGATGTAATATATTACTGTGTCTTTAACATGCATCACATCTTCGAGCATATTATGCAGCATCTTTTCTCATCGTCGGCCAATAATATCCTGTTCTTAATGCCTTTGAGAACAACGACCTGCCCCCAGTATGGTTACCACAATCCCCTTCGTGTATATCCTGAAGCACTTCCTTGCTTTCGGGATCCTCTAAGCACCTCAGATATGGTCCTGCAAGAGATTTCTTATAAAAGACATTATTTATAATAGTGAATCATGATACCTTCATTCTAAAGGCCTTAGGATTCTCATCCTTTGGGATGTGTCCTTCCTTGAGATATCTTATGATTGGAGCCATCCAAGACTTAGGATCCTTCTCAGGATACTCATCAGGATCCTGAACACTTAGTACTTCCTTATCCTGAGGATCCGTCGCAGGATATAAGATATGTAATATTGGTATTCGGGTTCCTTCCGGTATCCTGACTGATGATCCTAGATTTGCCAAGGCATCAGCTTCAGCATTATCCTCTCTTGGTACCTGTTCAAGTGTAAAAATATCGAAATATCCTGCTAATTTTTTGAGAATTTCAAGATACTCGATTAACTTCTCACCTTTAACTGCATAGGTTCCATTAAAATGATTAGTAATTAACAAAGAATCAACGTATACTTGCAAACTCTTGATATTCATACTTTTAGCCAATTCCAATCCTACAATTAAAGCTTCATATTTTGCCTCATTATTAGTGGCAGGAAACTCACATCTAATAGCCTGGGGTAATATGTCCCCCTGTGGCGATTTTAGTAGTATACCCAAACCTACACCTCTTACATTAGATGCACCATCAGTATATAGCGTCCAGGATTCTAAGTTTTCTCCTAGCTGTTGTACTTCTAGGTCTACTTCATTTTGAATATCACTACTGAAATCAGCCATAAAGTCGGCTAAAGCCTGAGACTTTATGGCATTTCTAGGTTCATACACTAGATCAAAGGCACTTAATTTCACTGACCACTTAGCCATCCTTCCTGACATCTCGGGTTTCCTAAGCACATTTTTAACAGGATAGTTGGTTTTAACGTGAATCCTATGTGTTTCAAAATAATGTCTAAGTTTTGTTAATGCCATAACTAGGGCTAATATCAATTTCTCTAAGTGAGAATACCTAGTTTCAGCATCTAATAAACTTTTACTAACATAATAAATAGGATACTGCTGACCTTCATGATCCTTTACAAGGACAGCACTTACTGCATTCCCTGATACCGCAAGATACAGGGATAATGGTTCACCATTCTCAGGCTTCATCAATAGGGGTGCGGTTGAAAGATACCGCTTCAAATCGTGCAAGGCTGCTTCATGCTTTGCTCCCCATTCAAACTTCTTATTCTTCTTCAGGATATCATAAAATTCCTTGCACTTTTCCGAGGATCTTGAAATAAATCTATTCAATGCTGCTACTCGCCCTGTTAACCGTTGAACATCCTTCATATTTGAAGGTGATTTGATATCCAAGATAGCTTTAATCTGCTCCGGGCTTGCCTCTATCCCTCTTTTAGTCACCATATATCCTAGAAACTTTCCTGCCCCCACTCCGAAATGGCACTTAGCAGGATTTAGCTTCATGTTATACTGATCCAGGATATCAAATGCTCCCTTGATATCCTGGAGGTGATCCTCAGCCTTTTTAGATTTTACTACCATGTCGTCAATGTACACCTCCATAGTGTCCTCCAGCTTGTCTTTGAACATCATGTTCACCAAACTTTGATATGTTGCACCTGCATTTTTCAAACCAAAGGGCATAGCAGTGTAGCAATAAATACATGTTGGTGCCATGAAGGCAGTATCCTCCTGGTCTGAAGGTTCCATTTGGATCTGCTGGAATCCTGAAGATGCATCCATGAAGGTTAACATCTCATGGCCGGCAGTAGCATCCACCATTGAGTCAATGTGAGGAAGAGGAAATGGGTCTTTGGGACAAGCTTTGTTTAAGTCTGTGTAATCTACACAAACTCTCAATTTCCCATTTTTCTTTTGCACCACAACTACATTCGCCAGCCATTTAGGAAACTTTACTTCCCTAAT
This sequence comes from Helianthus tuberosus, assembly GCA_030545235.1. Taxonomy (NCBI): domain Eukaryota; kingdom Viridiplantae; phylum Streptophyta; class Magnoliopsida; order Asterales; family Asteraceae; genus Helianthus; species Helianthus tuberosus. The sequence continues at coordinate 16,258,246 of CM060425.1, read as the reverse complement.
CATCGTGCTCCTTAGTAGTCTTTCAACTTCCTCTTGGATGATCACATTTCGCTCCGGAGCAAACTTCCTTCTCTTTTGTTGGACAGGCTTGAATGATCTGTCAATACCGAGCTTATGTGTTATAATATCCTTGGAAATACATGTCATATCCTCGTGCTTCCACGCGAATGTTGACATCCTGCATTTCAAAAAATTAGTCAATTGATCTTCAATATCCTGAGGGATATTGATTCCCACGAGCACCGAGATATCTGGATTATTCTGATCCAGGATCACTTTCTTTACATCCTGTTCTGAAGCCTCCATGATATCCTGGCCTCGAATCTTTAATTGCTATGCTGCACTTGGCTTTGTTGAGGATTTCATCGAAGAAGAATAACACTCCTTTGCTTCCTGTTGATCACTTTCCACCTTGACAACTCCCCAAGGAGTAGGGATCTTGATGCATTGATGGTAGGTTGACGGAATAACTTTCATATCATGGATCCAAGGCCTACCTAGTATAATATTATAGCAGGATAAAGAGTCTATGACACAAAAGCGCTGCATTGAGTTGACCCCTTGAATATACACGGGCAACTTTATCTCTCCTACGGTATTCCTAGCTTCTCCACTGAAACCAACGAGCACAGTGGACTTCGAAGTAATGTCCATCGGAGATACATTCATCCTCATCAATGTTTCCAGCTGAATTATGTTGACTGAGCTGCCATTATCCACTAATATCCTGCGTACAAAATGGTTAGCAACATATAACGTTATCACTAAGGCATCATGATAGGGATCCTGGACAGTATCCCTGTCATCATTATCGAACGTGATGACTTTGTCAGTTGTGAGGGTTGACATCCTTGTCGGCTTATCTCCCATCTCTGCTTTAGCTTCCTTTGCGTGTCTTTTTGCCGCAGAATATGATGTGCCGCATATGTCGGATCCTCCTGAAATAAAGTTAATTATTTTTGCATCCGCAGGAGGTGATGCTGCCCGTTCAGGATCCTTCTCAGGATCCTGACTTTTATTCTTCTTTCTTCCCAAGAGGTCCTTCAGATATCCCTTACTCAAGAGATAGCTTTTTTTCTTTTCTTAAAGCGATGCAATCCTCAGTAACATGCCCGAAGTCCTCATGGAAAGCACACCATTTGGACTTGTCCTTCCAATCAGCCTTTTGTTGATTCTTTTGGGGCCATCTTGCTTTATCTCCTAAACCCTGCATAGCATACATTAGTTCAGGTATGTTAACAGAAAAACAATATTCAGACAACTCAGGATACTCCTCAGGATCCTCGTCTTCAACAGCATTCACTTTTTTGCTATCATTTCTGCCATATGGCTTTGAGCAATATGGTTTATACGAGGATTCTGATTTCCTGTTGGTTGACTCATAGGTTGTGAATGAATTCATTCTCTCTTACATCTTTTTATCATCCTCCAGCCGAATGTATCTTAAAGCCCTGTTACGAGCTTCGTCGAGATTCCTGCTGGGATTCATTACAAGATCCTGATAAAATTGAGAATCTTTCTGCAACCCCATCTTGAACGCTTGCACGACCGTTGCAACATCAAGATGTGGTATATCCAAGGATTCCCGACTAAACTTGTTCACATAATCCCTCAAGGATTCCTGAGGTCCTTGAGTTATCCCGTAAAGGTCACTGGTTAATTTCTCAAAACTCCGGCTGCAAGAAAATTGACTATTAAATAAATTAACTAAATGAGCAAAAGAAGTAATCGAGTGAGGAGGAACGTTTAACAGCCATTTTAAGGCTGATCCTGTTAAGGTAGAACCGAAACCCTTGCACAAGCATGCTTCTCTGAGGTCTGGAGGGATAGGGTTGATTTCCATCCTTTCCCTATACTGGGCAATATGCTCCTCAGGATCCGTAGTTCCGTCATAGAGCTTCATGTTGGGGGTTTGAAATCTTTTTGGGATTTCAGCATCACAAATAGGATATGCAAACCGGGATATCCTGTGGCTGTCCTGGGATACTTCAGGAATTGGATGAACTACCCCAGGTACACTGGATATCATGTCCTTCAGTTTTTGAAGCTCCCTGGAAAATGCTGATGTCATACCTGCATCCTGCAAAGATCCAACACCATTAGTAGCAAGAGTATTATTATTATTAGATACATTACCAGCTTGGGGGTTCTGGCCATATCCTGAAGCATATCCTGAGCTTCTCACAGTTGATACTCTTACTGAAGAAGGTATCTCAGGAGTATGATTCTGGGAATGGCTAGGCACAATATTCCCCCGGTTATCCTCAGTATAGACTGCAGAACTGGAGTTTAAAGCCCTGGGTTGCAAGGGAGTGACGGTATCTTCAGCAGGCCGACTAGGGCCAGACTTCAAGAGTTGTATCTCTCTCATCAGCATCTGATAAGTTTCCTGCTGCTGCCTCATCTGTTCCTGTACACTACCAAACAAATTTAGAATCTCTTCGTTAGAAGCTAAAATAGGATCGGATCCCTGGACATTGCGAGCAGGGATAACATCCCGAGACACATGACTTTCAGTTCCTTGCGAAGAGGATTGCATTCTCGGAGGAGGTGGTGGAAGCACCGAACCAATTGTTGCAGAGGTTGTAGCAGACACGGTGGAAGAGCTCATGTTTGATCTTGAGGCCATTGAAAATAGTGTGGCAAAAAGTTTTGAAAATAGAAAACCAAGTAACGATTTTGCAAAAGCTTTTAGTAGAAATAGCACCACTTGCCCCACGGTGGGCGTCAAATTGTTTTGGTCAAAAATTACCGAAGAAATTAAGTGATCAAATTAGTTAAGTGAGGTAGTGTGCTAGAAATGTGCGTTAAAAATATGCTAGTTAGGTTATTTGCAAAAACAGTTTCAGGATACGGCTCAGGATATAGAGTTGTATCTATGATCAAACAATGAGCAAAAATATAAAGGATGACACAGGATATACGAGGAAAGCCCTTGATCAATCTAGATCGCCGGCACAAAACCTCGGGAGCTGACAATCGCCGCTGCCTTGTTCTTCTATTACTTCAAATATCAGGATACAGTGCAGGATATGATGCGGATCAACTAGGTGTTACAATGTAATTCGAGTACAAGTGTTTGTGTGTAGTGATTGTCTGCAATTGGAGAGTAAAAGTGTGCGTAATGGTGTGTGCCTTAATCTGATCCGACCAATCTATTTATAGTAAAACAAAAATAACTAACTATCCTAATAAACCGGGATCCGGCGGATATTCCCCAAACGAACGTTGCAGTCCTGGTCTTTCGGGTTCAACGTCTTTAATCTAACTGATTTGCCCGAGTCTTGGGGGGAAGAAGTCTTCTTGAACGTTGGAGACTTACACCTCCTAATCTGCACGTGATTAATTCAGTTAATACCAGGATATCATACCAGGATGTTACCAATATCCTGATCCGGTATCCTGATCACAAATAAACAATCAAAGTCAGAATATTAGCAGGATATATGTTCAGAAAATGACCCATAACACCTGGGTCCCTGAGTTTTCCAATTTTTTGCCATTTTGATCACATTGCCTAACTCAGTTTAAAAACATGGTTATAATCAGGGGTATTTTTGTCATTACCAAAAAAAAGGTTTCTAAATTGCCATTTTCATCCAAAACCATTTTTATATTTTTTTAATTCATTTATATAGATATTTATATATAATAATTATAATATATATTAATCATTTAAAATTATATTATATATTTATACATATACCCATTAGCACCAATCACCACCGTGACAACCACCCCAACCACAATCAACACCGGTTACCACCTCCACCACCATTCAATCTTGTTAACAAAAAACTCCGGCGACTCTTTCGGTGGCCAGTGTGCTGCCGTACAAAGCCCAAAATCACCGTCAAAAGGCTTAAAAAGTCAAACTTTATGGGTCAAGATTCATCAAATCCAAATGGGTCAGCCACAATTCACCCAAATAACCAAATGGGTGTCAAAATCCAAAACCCCAATTCAAATTGCAACTTTAAATGCAGCTTTGTTCTCCATGACACCAGCAGTTCCAGAGTTGACCAAAAAAGGTTCAAGCTTTGACCTTTTTGAAGGTAGCCTCTGATTATTCAGTTTCTTGCTTTAATATAAAGTCAAAATCAATGGTTGATAGGCCCAAAAGTATATTAAAACAATTACCATTGCATTCATTGCATTCAAGTTCAATTAGTAGTAGTTCAGAAAGTTTGTTAAAAGAGTCAAAACACTTGAAGTTTGCAAAGTCAAAGCTGAGGGCGTCTATTAATTTACCCGATAACGAAAGAGACAGAACGAGGGGGTAAGGGTATCCCCCTTTCCCACAAAATTCTCCAAATTTCTTGATGCAACCTGCCCACCATCTATGACCACCACCGCCATTCCAATCGCTAAATCTATTGCAAACATATACCACCGTTGTCGGCAATAGGCCTCGTATCATTGACATCGCTGCCGGAGAACCCAGGGCGCCTATGTTTCACCGATCTAAAAGTATCAAATCCAATAGGAGGAGGAGGTGGGTAGCGGTGTTGGTGGTGTGTGGCAGAGTGACAGAGTGGTGGTGGTGGTGTGTGGCGGAGTGACGGGGTGGTGGTGGTGTGTGGTAGAGTGACGGGGTGTTGGTAGTGTAACAGTGGAGGAACTGGGTAGCGGAAGTGGTGGTAACCATCGGTGGTTGTGGGTGGTGACTGGTGGTTGTAGAGAGAAGAAGAAGATGGTGTGGTATGGTGGAGGTGATGGTGTTGGGGTTGAGAGAGAGAGAGGGGGGGGGAGAGATTTCATTTGAGTTTTATAAATTGAGAAAAAATGGTATATGTATTTTAAATGATTAATATCTATATAAATGAATTTAAAAAAAATACAAAAATGGTTTTGGATCAAAATGGCAATTTAGAAACCTTTTTTTGTTAATTCCAAATATACCCCTGGTTATAACCATGTTTTTAGACTGAGTTAGACAATGTGATCAAAATGGCAAAAAATTGAAAAACTCAGGGACCCAGAGGAGAAAAAAAAACTATTTGGACTAAAATGGCAATTTGGGACAAACCTCTGGGATTAAAATGGCAATTTACTCTAAAATAAATGATTTATATTTTCGGGGTGTTACAAGTCCACCCCCCTTAAAAAGGGTTTCGTCCTCGAAACCGGAAATACGTACCAAATAATGTCGGGTAGAGACGCCGCATCTCTTCTTCAGACTCCCATGTTGTGTCCGAGCCCTTTCTATGCTCCCACTTGACCTTAACTTGATTAATCTTCTTACTCCTTAAATCTTTAATCTTCCGGTCTAGAATCTCAATTGGGCTTACCGCATAATTAAGGCTATTGTCCACTTCGATATCATCGTAGTGGATATAAGCCGTTTCCTCAGCTAAGCACTTACGGAGTTGTGACACATGAAACGTGCCATGAATTCCGCTCAATTCTTCCGGTAACTCAAGGCGATATGCCACATTGCCAACCCGTTCGATGATTTTAAAGGGCCCAATAAATCTTGGGCTTGGTTTCCCTCTTTTTCTGAATCGGATAACACACTTCCATGGGGAAACTTTTAGCATAACCCTGTCACCTACCTGAAATTCAATCGGTTTTCGTCTTTTGTCGGCATAAGACTTTTGTCTGTCTTGGGCCACTTTCATGTGGGCTCGAACCACGTCAATTTTCTCGTTAGTGGCTTGGACAACATTTTTATGGGCCAATTCACGCGGACCTACTTCACCCCAACACACCGGGGTCCTACATTTCCTACCATATAGCATTTCATACGGGGCCATGCCGATGCTGGCATGGTAGCTGTTGTTATAAGAGAATTCGGCTAACGGCAAATACACATCCCAACTGCCCCTGAAGTCAATAATACACGCCCTTAGCATGTCTTCTAGTGTTTGTATTGTTCTCTCACTCTGTCCATCCGTCCGAGGATGGTATGCAGTGCTGATAAAAAGTTTCGTCCCCATCTGTTCTTGGAATTCTCGCCAGAAATGTGAAGTAAACCGAGTATCCCTGTCCGACACAATAGATACCGGTACCCCATGACGTGCCACTATCTCGTTTGTATATACCTCAGACATCTTTTCTGAAGTATATGTCTCACGTATATGAATAAAGTGTGCACTCTTCGTCAATCTATCCATAACCACCCATATAGCATCGAATCCTCGGCTCATTCTAGGCAGTTTGGTCAACAGGTCCATGGTGATATGTTCCCATTTCCAAACCGGGATTTCCAACGGTTGCAGTTTTCCATATGGCTTTTGGTGTTTCGCCTTGACTTGTAAACAAGTCAAACACTTCTCCACATACTTTACAACATCCCTTTTCATTCCGGGCCACCAATAGTTTCGCTTCAGATCGTTATACATCTTGGTTGCACCCGGATGGATAGAATAACGGGATTTATGAGCTTCATCAAGTAGAAGCGTCTTGACTCCACAAGAATTTGGGACCCATATTCTTCCGAATCGAGTCTTTATCCCGTTGTTACCATCCTCCAAATCCTTCAGCTGACCAACTATCCTTTCCCTTTTTAAGTTTTCTTCTTTTATCGCCTCGGCTTGTGCTTCTCGGATACGTTCAAGTAAACCCGAGGTTACTACAAGCTGCATCGACCGTACTCGTATTGGGACATAGTCCGATTTCCTGCTCAAGGCATCCGCCACAACATTAGCCCTTCCGGGGTGGTAATGTATTTCGCAGTCATAGTCTTTTACCGTTTCTAACCATCGTCTTTGTCGCATATTTAACTCCTTTTGATCGAAGAAGTTTTTCAAGCTTTTGTGGTCAGTAAATATGGTGCACTTTACCCCGTATAAATAGTGCCTCCATATTTTTAACGCAAACACCACCGCCGCCAATTCGAGATCGTGCGTGGGATATTTCTTTTCATGTACCTTCAATTGCATCGAGGCATAAGCTATTACCTTGCCTCGTTGCATTAAAACACATTCGAGCCCCGAAAGCGACGCATCTGAGTAGACTACCAAGTCTTCGACCCCATCCGGCAACGTTAATACCGGAGCCTGAGTCAACTTCTCTTTTAGCGTTTGGAACGTTCTTTCTTGTTCCACACCCCAAATGAATCTCTCCTCTTTCCGAGTTAATTTAGTTAACGGCGATGCAATCTTGGAGAAATCTTGAATGAATCTTCTGTAATATCCGGCAAGCCCTAAGAAACTTCTAATTTCCGAAGGGTTCTTCGGAGGGCTCCATTTCGACACGGCTTCTATCTTTGACGGATCAACTAATATTTCGTCGGCACTTATGATGTGGCCGATGAATTGCACCTCTCGTAACCAAAAGGCGCACTTTGAAAATTTCGCATACAACCTTTCTCGTCTGAGTGTCTCTAACACTTCCTGTAGATGATGCGAATGATCCGCCTCACTTTTCGAGTACACCAGAATGTCGTCGATAAACACGATTACCGACTTGTCCAACATTGGCTTGCAAACCCGGTTCATGAGGTCCATGAAAGCCGCGGGTGCATTTGTCTGCCCGAATGACATCACGAGAAACTCATAATGTCCGTATCGCGTGCGGAAAGCCGTCTTCGGTACATCCTCTTCCTTGACCTTTAATTGGTGATACCCCGATCTAAGGTCGATTTTTGAAAACCAATTCGCACCTTGTAATTGGTCGAATAAGTCGTCTATTCTCGGAAGCGGGTATCGATTCTTTACTGTGAGTTTGTTTAACTCCCGGTAATCGATACACATTCGCATGCTTCCGTCTTTCTTTTTCACGAATAGTACCGGTGCGCCCCAAGGAGACACACTCGGCCTTATAAATCCTTTATCTAGCAAGTCTTGAATCTGCGACATTAGTTCTTGTAATTCTGATGGCGCGAGTCGGTACGGCACTTTATCTACGGGTTTCACGCCCGGAACCAATTCGATTCCAAACTCTACCTCTCGTTCTGGCGGTATCCCCGATAAATCTTCTGGGAACACATCTTCGAAGTCACGTACCACCGGTACGTCTCCAATCTTCGGTGATTCTTTCTCGGGCTCATTCACATATATCATAAACGCTCTACATCCATGCTTCATGAGCTTGTGAGCTTTCAACATCGAACATATTATAGGATTGCCTCCTTTCTCGCCATAGATTGTAACGTGTTTTCCGCTCGGAGATGTTAGTTTTATCTCTTTACGGAAATACACGACCTTCGCGTGGTGTCGGGATAACCAATCCATCCCAACAACCACTTGAAATTCTCCCATCGACATCGGGATTATATCTATCGAGTATTCTTCGTCATCGATACTCAATTTACAGCCTTGACAGACATCACACACTATGAAACTCTTGTTATCCCCTATTTCAAATTCTAAGGGCATAGATAATTTTGTCAATACAAATGAAGGATGTCGAATAAATCCATGTGAAACAAAGGATTTATTCACACCCGTATCAAATAATACACGTGCAGAAATCGAGTTTATTGCAAATATACCTAAGACCACATCGGGTTCTGTTCTCGCTTCAGCTGTTGTCAGTTGGAAGGACCTGGTCTTCGCCTTCAAAGCTTCTGTTGGAGATTCTTTGGTGTCTTTCTTTCCAACCAAGTCTGGGCATTCAGACTTTTTATGGCCCGGTTGGTAACACTTGTAGCAAACAGAGACCTTTCCCGGACATAACGATGCGGTGTGCCCCGTCTTCCCACATATGGGACACGGTTTGTCTTTAAAGCGGCACTCACCCTTGTGTCTTTGAAGCGGCACTCACCCTTGTGCCTGTAAGTCCAGCTGGTGTTGAATCCAGATAACCTGTGAGCAGCAGGCTGAAGCGGCCACGTATTCCGCTTCTGCAGTAGACAGAGAGACAGTTTGTTGCTTCTTGCATTGCCAGGAGATGAGGCGATCCCCCAGAAACTGGCATCCAGCTGACGTAGACTTCATGTCCTGACTAGTACATCCAAAATTGCTGTCAGAAAAAGCACACAAGTCAAATGGAGACTCTTTTCGATACAAAAGTCCAAGCCGAGGCCTGCCCTTAAGATATCGAAAGATTCTCTGAGCAGCTTTTAAATGAGAAAGTTTAGGAGCAGCCTGATAGCAAGCACACTGACACACAGCAAACATGATATCTGGTCTACTGGCTGTCAAGTACATCAACGAGCCAATCATCGACCGGTACAGTGTAGCGTCAACATCTTCCCCTTCCGTATCTTCTGTCATCACTGGTCTTTCTGCTATAGGAGTGTTTGCAGGTTTGACATCTCGAAGTTTGAATTTAGCAAGAATATCATCGACATATTTTCCCTGATGGATGAGAATTCCTTTGGAATCCTGTCGAATATGCAGACCCAGAAAGAAACTCATTTCTCCCAACACACTCATTTCAAATTGCTTCTTCATAACTTCTTCGAATTCCTTGCACAGTGCATCACTAGTGGATCCGAAGATGATGTCGTCCACATAGATCTGCACTAAGATTTGATCCTTTCCCACTTTTCGAATGAACAGTGTCTGATCAATCACACCCCGAGTGTATCCATGAGCGAGCAGATGCTCTGTCAGAGTAGCATACCAAGCACGAGGAGCCTGGTGTAACCCATATAAAGCCTTATCAAACTTATACACGTGACGGGGACATTGTTTGTTCACAAAGCCCGGTGGCTGTGACACATATATCTCTTCTTTTACTTTGCTGTAGAGAAACGCCGACTTGACATCCATTTGATAGACCTTGAATCCCATGTAGGAGGCATATGCCAGAAAGATTCTGATTGCCTCCAGTCGAGCAACGGGAGCATACACTTCATCGTAGTCAAGGCCTTCTATCTGTCTAAACCCTTGGACGACCAGTCTTGCTTTGTTTCTAACAATCGCTCCGCTATCGTCTCTCTTGTTGCGATAGACCCATCTAGTTCTGAGGGATTTCTTTCAAGTAGGTAGAGTAACCAACTTCCATACTTTCAGTTTCTCAAACTGATTCAACTCGTCCTGCATCGCATCTACCCAGCTAGGTTCCAAAAGAGCCGCATCGGTTGTCTTTGGCTCGATTTGAGAGATAAAACATGAAAACAAGCAGTTGTTGATAATTCTTGACTGACTTCTAGTCAATACTCCCGCCTCTACTGGTCCAATCACATTTTCGATGGGATGATCACGCTGGACACTGGCAGGAATAGCAACTTCTGGTGCAGTTCCAGTTGGAGATACATTCGTTAAATGATCAACTGCTACTGACTCAGTTTGGTCAGAGACTTGCTCTTCTTCTGCACCATTTGCGATAAACTCTTCAGGAATGGGACCATCAAACATGTCATTTTGATCAATGGGTGTGTCCTCCTCATCAGACGAGTCCAACCCCTCCCCTCCATCATTAAGAATGTCAGTATAATCTGGAGCCACTTGAATCTCAGGTGTAGATATTGAAGATGAAACTGCAGGTGTGTGATCCCCCACAGCTGTAGAATCCCCCTCAAATTCAACATCCCCCTCTTCTTCAGCATTATGTGGAACAATTGAGGGTCGAGAAACAACATTAGTTGTACCAGAAGTACCTGCATGAGTAACAGGAGGAGCATCAAGAATATCAAAAGATTTGAATAGATAGGCATAATTATAAAGAGTAAATGGCCCGTTTCCAGCGTTTGTCTGATTTTCTTCGAGCCACCGCACATCATAAGAATCAATGATTTGTCTATTCTTCTTGTTGTACACTCTGTATGTCGTCTTGTTTTCATGAGCAGCCTTCCCAGCATATCCAATGAAATAGCATTCGTCTCCCCTAGCGTCAAACTTTGGTATAGATTCCAAGTGCAAAAGAGTACATGGACAATCAAAAGCTCTAAAGTGCCCCACATACGATTTCTCGCCAAACATTACTTCATGAGGCGTCTTCATGTGTGCCTTTTTTATAACAACTTTGTTTTGAACGTAGCACGCAGTGTTAATGGCCTCTTCCCAGAAGAAAACTGGGAGTTTCGAATCACAGAGCATCGTGCGAGCTGCTTCAATCAGGGTTCTATTCCTTCTTTCAGCAACTCCATTTTGCTGAGGAGTTCTAGCAGCACTGTATTGTCTAGCGATTCCCCTTTCGGCACAAAAGGAATTTAACTCAGCATTCTTGAATTCAGTTCCATTGTCGCTTCGGATCCCTTTCACTTTCTTGCCAGTCTGATTCTCCATAAAGATTATGAATCTCTTGATTAATTCTGCAGTCTCACTTTTGTTAACTAAGAAGAAAACCCAAGTAAAACGTGAGTAATCATCAGTAATTACAAGACAGTAAGATTTTCCAGACAGACTGATCACATTCACTGGACCAAAAAGATCCATGTGAAGAAGCTGCATCACACTGTTAATGGTGTTTACAGTTTTGGGAAAGTGTGGTTTTCGATGTTGTTTACCCTTTGCACAAGAATCACATTTTTCAAAAGTTATGAAGTCTTTTACAGGTAGACCCCTTACCAACCCCAATTTTGCAAGACGGTTTAGATTTTTCATGTTAGAATGTCCTAAACGTCGATGCCATAGCATAGCATTGTGCTAAGAGATTTTGGTAAACAAACAGGCAACACCTTCAGTGGGAGGTTTATTCATGTCAATGACATAAGCGTTGCCTTTTCGTTCAGATTTCAACAAAATCCATTCGTCAGGAATGACCATTCCTGGTTTCAAAATAAGACAGTGTTTATCAGTGAAGTGAGTGGAGTAACCGTTGTCGCAGATTTGAGCAACACTCAGCAGACTGTGCTTCAGCTCAGGAACGTAGTTGACATCTTTGAAACAGAGATCACCATTCTTGACTGTGCCTCTTTGTGTGATCTTTCCCTTCTCACCACCCGCAAAAGCAACATATCCTCCATTAAATTCTTCAAGATCAGAAAGTTGGGATAGATCGCCAGTCATATGCCTGGAACAGCCACTGTCAATGACCCAAAGTCGAATGACAGCCCTCCATAGCCGTTCCTGCACATTACGCGGGTTTAGTTAGATTTTGGTACCCAAGCCATAGTTGTAGTGGGTACACCCTGTTCATTAAAATATGTGACTTGCATCCAAATCAACTTTTCCTTAGAGTAGATAGGTTTATTATTGATGCGCGATGATTTAGGAGAGTTGTTTGGAACATTATTCTTGGGTTTCCAAACTCGCCTAGAACTCTCCAGTTTCTTGGATGCCTTAGGCAAAACCGAATTAGAGTTTGGAATGCAATTGTTTGATTTCATTTTCATTTGTTTAGCTTTGTTCCAATCTCCATCAGAAGGCTTCATTTTGGAGTTCAGCTTCTTAACAAGTTTAGATTTTGAAGTCTTTTCCTGTTTTGGATGCTTGGCATTCCCTTTTGGAGCCTTCTGATGCTCTCCCTTTTTGAGTTTATCAGGACGATGCTGAAAATTTCTTGCAATGTGTCCAGCAATTCCACACGTGTAACATATTTGTCGTTTCACATGTGGTTTTACTTGACATCCATCAGACTTTGCAGAACCTGAGGGCTTGTGTGGTTCCTGATATGCAAACGAGACAGGTTTAGATTTGTCTTTAGAGACAAAATGACACTTAGTTTGCTTGTTTGATCTTGATTTTGGAGGAACATATTTTGCTTCATTTCCTCCTTTAGTCTGTTTTACCAAAAGATTTTTAGATTTATCAACTTTATTAGGCAAAACAACTGAATTCAAATCCACACAAATAGAACCAAAATAAATGTCAAAACATTCATCGCTCTTTAAAACAGAGCCCACACAATTCAAAGCATCAGAAGAAATTGAAATATTGTTTGACTTTTCAGAAATTAAAGAATTGTTTTTCTGAATTTTATTTTTCAAAACTTTAAATGCAACGTCTTCCTCATCATCTCCACCTACCCAATCTTCAATAATTACTTGGTCTGCATTTGAAGCAACAGGGTTAGTATCATTAATTTTCTCACAAACAGTGTCACTTGATGCTGCAGAATTACTCTCAGCTTCTTGTGACACAATTGGTTCAGAAGAATCAGAATTAATTTTCTTTGAACAGTCAGCAGGGGCTCCTGTGGTTTCATTACCATCTAACTCAACAGAGGCTCCTAATGTTGTTTCTGATTCTTCTTTGATCGAATTGGAATCAACTGTTTCAGATTATTCATTTGTTGATTCCACTGAAGCAAATGACTCTGAATTATCACAGTCAGTCTTTTCATAGGAGTCACAGGTTGAATCAGATGAAACTGATGATTCAGTTTGACATGCCTCTGCTTCCTCAGGTGATGCACTCTTGACACTAGATGATTCGCCCATTTCTGATTTTTCAGAAGTGGATGTCTCAGAAGTGTCACAAGATGTGTCACATGACGAAGCAGATTCACTTTGTTTGCCCCTTTCTCTCATAAATTCAGTCAAACCTTTTAACATGGCAAACTCGATATTGTTTACATCAACTCTAGGCTCTTTTGCTTCAGGCTCTTGTGTGGCAGATTTATTTTCAAAAGATTGTTTTGACTCACATGATTCTTCCCCTTTTACCACTTGAAAATGTTTATCAACACTTGCATTTTTCTCAAAGTTTAAGGTTTCAGTGTGATTTAAAACATTTTCTGATTTAACAAACGTTTGATTATAAGCCTGTTTTTCTAAGATGACTTCAGTATTATCAGGCCTAGTGATTTTTATCTTTCGAGGCTTAACAGGCTCAGTCTTCCTATCCTCTGGTTTTCCATATTCCATCTTGGGTAAATTGTCTATCTCCTCTTCAGTCATAGGAATTGAGGAATAGTTATGGTTGTATGGTGGAGGTATGGATACAAAACCCAAACCTTTATTCCTCATTTCCTTTTTGCTATACTTTAACTGTTGATTTATCATTTTCTCGACCTTTTCGCTTGAAACATCAAAATTTTTAAAATTAAATTCTGTATTTTCGAAAGTCGATTTCAAGTCGTTTAATTCAACAGTTAACTTTTCAGATAGCTCCTTGAAGTGAAGATATCGACATTTCGCTTCGCTTAGATCACTATGCAACTTTTGAATGTCACGTTTTTGTGCCTCCACCATTTCTTTATACCCATCCAGTTTCTTTTTAACTTCATAACTACTGGATCTGGTATATTGAAGTTGCATAGTAAGCGATTCGGCCTGTTCCTTAAAACCCTTTACCTTTTCTTTACATTTTAAAGTACAACAAACATCATCTATACATACCTCAGCCTCAGAAGGAGAGTAGTCATTCATTTGAGCCATGAGGGCATGATAAATCGTTTCTTAAACGTCTTCAGTGGCCGAGTCAGCATCTTCTTTCACTTCTGCCATGAGAGCTTGATTTGTCTGGTATAGAGTGTCAGTAGTGATCTGCAGATCGTTCAACTGTTGGGTCCAGTCAAATCCCCCTCCTTCCTGAATCACCAATGCATTTCCAGGAGTTGCAACCGATTCAGCAGCTTGAGTTCTGACAGTAGTGTTTGAGGGTGAACCTTGAGTGGGACGAGTGACAGTGATGTTCGAGGTTGAAACAACATTTGGAGTTGGTCTAGCTGCTGAACTAACAGTGACAGTAACATTTGGATCGACTCTTTCCCTTCTAGGCTGTTTGCACTCTCTAGCATAGTGCCCAGGCTCATGGCAGTTGTAACACCTGAGTTTAGCCTTATTCCAACCAATCTCACCATCAATTGTTTCCCGTTTGTTTCCACCGGTTTTCTTCACGAAATTCTTGGCACGAAACACTGCCATGGCCATTTGCCAAGTGATATCCATCTCTTCAACATCATCAGGATGGACTTCCAGCAGTTCAGCAGAGTCGATATTGTTCTTTACCCTTCCAGCAATGAAAGCGTGATAACAGTTCATGACCCCTGTCATGAAAGCCATAGCTTGTTCAAAATCCCTTGAAGTAGCAACTGAGGAGTTTGTAGCAGCAAATGCAGTAGTGATATTCGAAAGAAGTTGTGAGGGTGTAGGAGCAAATAGATTAGTAGGCTGTGTAGCAGGTGAAGTTTGATTCACTTGTTGAGTAACAGCAGGAAAGTAGCCAGATTGGTTAACAAAGGTTCCAAGATTAGCAGGGAACTGCACAGTGGAGGGTCCTGGAAGCGAGCTCATTCCTTGCTGAGACATCAAAGCGCTATTGGTCAACACACCAGCATTGTTGTAACTAGCAGTGTGATTGTAGAGCCTTTGTTTGTCATCCATTTCATAAGACTTTAGCAATGAAATCAACTCAGAAAGAGTCATTCTAGCTAAGTCCCCGGTTCTTTTGATGAGAGTTACATTGGTGTCCCAGTTTCTTGGAAGAGCATTAAGCAGTTTCTTGTTAGTAACGGACTTTTCAAGGCTGATATCATGAGTTTTCATATCACTGACCAAGGCCACAAATCTTTGGATTTGATTTTACAAAGTCTCCCCTGGGAAGTGATTGAATAGGTTAAACTTCTGGGTAAGCATTTCCCTTATACTCTCCTTCATCTCTTCGTTTCCCTCATAGATAGCCAGCAGAGCATCCCACATTTCCTTAGCAGTTTTACAGGCACGAACTCCAATGTCAACTTCTGGTGCAAGAGCAGAGTGCAGCATAGCAAGAGCCTTGTTATCAATGTCTTGCTTTTCATGATCCTCTTCAGTAAATAGAGACTCGGGCTTAGGAGCAGTTGTTCCCTCAGCATCATTCACAACATAGGTGATCACAGTTGGTCCGTTGCAGATAGACCTCCACGCCTTTGGGTCCTTGATTCTCATGTATTGGATGAACCTGAACTTCCATTCTTAAAAGGATCCCCCAGAAATGAGTCTGGGAATCCTGTTATTAGTTTCAATTATGTTATCTAGATCCTGGTTAATAGCAGCAGTTTCAGTCAATCCCAATTGATTAGTTTGAGCCATTTCTGAAAAAACAATTGAACTTATGAGTAACACGTAATATTAAATATAAAGACCAATTGAATATCACTAATGATTACAATACAGTTCAAATAATAATCAGATGGTTCAATATATAATTCAAGATCCAATATAAAATAGTTCTGTAGAAACAGTCCACGAGCCCAAACAGTCCAGTTCACGTGAATAGGTCCAATCCCAGTCGCACATGATGAATCGCACAAGACACCTTTCAGCTGAACCTTTGCCAATCGCACAAGTCAGTATGACCCCTTTGATCGCACATGACAGATCGCACAAGGTGAATCGCACAAGACGTCTTCAGTTGAACCCTTGGGTAAACTTGGTGGGCCCCACAAAATCCAAAACACTTTTCAAAATCAGTTGGTAAACAAAAAGAAGGTTAAAAATGACGGTTGGGCTCATCATATACCTAGTGGGCCCCTTTGGTTGAAAAACGAATTGCTTTTGACATCTAGGGTCTTGTGCGACGGCTATTGCATATTTTCAGTTGTTAGTTTTGAAAAAAAAAATCTTTCTCAAAGCTTCAAATATTCCGATTGCACAAGTCCATTCCTTCGTTTATTACAATCATCAGCCATGACCAATCAGAAAGAGAAATCAAAAGGTTAGTTTTTCTCATTATTCTCTTGAATCGGATATCTGTCATATGCTTAAAGGTAAATCTTTAGGACTGTTTGGCTTGTTACTTGAACGATATTGGGGTTTAGAAGGGTTTTTGTTACTGAAATTGGAAGTTTTAGGGTATATGAAGCCTCAACATATTAAATTTTTGTTTAAAAGTGGATTAAAACCCTAAGATTTCACTGGAAAAACATGTCTTGAAACCCTAGAAAGTCGCCGGAATTCGCAGGTCTCGCCGGAGAAGACAACCGGAGACGACGAGTGTAACACACGCGCCGTCTGAGTGAATCGCACAAGCTGGGGATGGACGGTTTTGCCCCTGATATTTTGCGTGAAAAGACTGTCTTGCCCCTGTCTTTAAAAATCTTGTGCGATTGAAAGTCTTGTTGACTTCGTTGACCAAAGTCTTGTGCGATTGGCTTTCGTTAACTTTTGTTGACCAGGTCTTGTGCGTTTGACCTTTGTTGACCAGTCTTGTGCGATTGGTTCATTTGTTTTATTACAAAATTGCCAACGCACAAGACATACCTGATCGCACAAGGCGTTTTCAATCGCACAAGGTCTTGTCATTTGGGCCTGATCCAGTCTGTTTGGGCCTAAATTTTCACAGTGAGCTTGTTAACTGCTTATGTTATAATTTTTGTAAATTCTTTTAAATAGGACATAGCTGTGTGTTTTATTTTTAAGGATTCTTAAAATTATGATATTTCAGTTGATTTAGTTTGACCAAGTTTACGGTCAAACTCAGAACTCTTTAAGATTAACGTATATGTGTCCGCATTGATTTGTTTCCTTTTATGCAGATACAGGAAAGAAAGCAAAAGGTCCACATGTTCCAGCATGGGAAAAGACGATGAACATTGCTTGCTATTTATCAGATCCTCCAAAGGGATTCGAGACGTACAAGTCATTGATTGTGGGCCTAAACACTTGCAGATTAGCACATTCTCTTTGGGAGAATCCAATCATTCATGAAGACTGGATCAAAGATTTCTGGGATAACTCAACGACGAAGAAAGGTGACTCGGTGATCAAGTCAAAGGTTCGGGGTACAGAAGTTTCAGTCAGTGAACAAGATATACGTGATGTGTTGCTATTCGGAGATGCAGCTGATGATCCAACAGAGTATTCAAAAGAAAAGGTCATGGAGATTTTGGTCAACATGAGCTATGAGGGAGCGACTCCTCCTCCCACAATCAAGAAGTTGTTGCATCCATACTGGAGACTTTTGGCACACATTTATCTGGTATGCATAAGTGGGAACAAGAGTGGTCTTAACAAACTGACATTGAAGCAAACTTCTGCAGTGGTTTCGGTGGTTGAAGGATGGAAGTATAACTACTCAAAAAGTGTCTTCGATGATATGTTTGCAGATGTAAAGACATTAAATGAGAAGTACTGGTACAAGTTCCCAAGATTTATACAGATGATCTTAGAAAAGAAGTATCCTAAGTTGCCAGTTACTGTGAAAACCTACGATGCCAAGATGATGAATCATTTGGTATTTACATGGATAAACCAAAGGTCTAGAGATAATGTTGGAGTCAAGTATGAAAACAAGCGCGCTTTAGAAAAATTTGGAATGTTTGCCGAGATTCAAGAAGAAGTTTCTGCTCAGATAAATGCTATCCCAAACTAGTGTAGGTTTGCGTCTGTCTTAGGTTATTATGTTTGTTTTGGGTTCGAACTATATAGTGGGCTCGTATGGTTGTTTTGGTGTTTATGGGGTATGGGCTTGGCCCAATGTAAAAGGATCACCTATGCAAGTATAAATAGGGGAGTCCTTAGTCTTGATACGTTGTTGATTCTATTCGAAACTTTTGTGCCTTGTGCGATATCAAGTACCAGACGATCATCGTGTGCTTGTTTTGCTTTGCTTTGAATCATTACATCTTGCTTTCAATCTTTCACATCTTACTTGTAATTCCGCTACTTGTTTGGTGTTTGATATCCGATTGTAGTGTTCATGGACTTACAATTGGTATCAGAGCCTAAGTAGTCTCACAAAGGCTCTGATACCAATTGTAAGTCCAGGAACACTACAATCAGATATCAAACACCAAAGAAGTAGCGGAATTACAAGTAAGATGTGAAAGATTGAAAGCAAGATGTATTGATTCAAAGCAAAACAAGCACATGATTCAAGATCGTCTAGTACTTGATATCGCACAAGGCACAAAAGTTTCGAATAGAATCAACAACGTATCAAGACTAAGGACTCCCCTATTTATACTTGCATAGGTGATCCTTTTACATTGGGACAAGCCCATACCCCATAAACACCAAAACAACCATACGAGCCCACTATATAGTTCGAACCCAAAACAAACATAATAACCCAAGACAGACGCAAACCTACACTAGTTTATGCCCTTACAGTGCCCTTTTCCACAAACTTTACAACTTAGCGACCCGCCTTTCGCATCCGTCTTTCGCATCATTTCTGATGTTTTCGCCTTCTTTGCAGGGCTTGGATTCACATCATGCGCCCTTCGTTCGCCCCTCTCGATCTGTCTCTTCAACTCGATCTCCCGCTCCCGGGCGGTGTTAATGATTTCCGTGAGGGTTTCATACTTTGAGGGAGTCATAAACTCCCGGTATTCAGCGCTCAACATGTTGTAATAGTAGTATATCTTCTACTCTTTAGTAGTCACCAACTCATCGTAGAATCTCAGTTTATCCATAAAAATGCCCGTGATTTTATCAATCGTTTCACCCTTTTGCCTCAACTGGATGAACTCTTCCTTGATTCTGTTGATGACCGCCTTGGGACTATGATGTTTAAGGAATGGTAGCTTAAACACGTCCCATATCATGACCCTTGCCGCTTCGGCTCCAATCTCTTTCTTTTTGTTGTCCCACCAGTCCTTGGCTTGACCCCTCAACTGACCCGTTCCGTAAGCCACAAAATCGCTCACGTCACAGTGGGTCCTTTCAAACACCCCTTCGACATCACCTAGCCATCTTTGGCATATTATCGGGTCAACCTCCCCGTTGTAAATTGGTGGTTTACACGCCATAAACTCCTTATACGAACATCCCTTACGTTCTCCAGATTTTTCTTTCATAAGGTTGACATTATCTTCCAACCTTTTAACTCGTTCTTCGACTAATGATAGCACTGTATTTTGAATTTTGTCTATGAAACCGGATAGACTACCCTCAATTGCCTTCCCCACTTCTTCGGCAATTATCTCTTTCATTTGTTCGGTGCTTGTCGGCACCGGATCATTATCATTCCTTTCCGTCATCTTGAAACTGAAATGTTTACATCAATTATTAAACATTTCATTTATAACATAGCTTTATTTGTTTCGGTTTAGCCAAGTTCGTAACTTGCTTTGACCGTTCTCATTTAGTGCACTTTCCGGGTTTGAGTGTATTAACACGCTCTTCCCGTGCACATTAATTCACATCTCTTTTTCTTACATAAGATAATATCTACTAAAATAAATAATTAATTCTTACCGGACGATCGATCAAGCTTGAACCGAACACTTTGTTGACAACCTTGAGCTCTGATTACCAACTTGTAACACCCGACTAAATACTATTCAAATTTAACAAAATATGCTTATATTTTATATATAAAGCACTTCACTTCAAACAAAAGTACAAAATAGAAGTTTTACAGTAATCACATACTAGTTAACTACTAACTACTTTAAATATCCCAAAACATGATTAGTTAATTGTTTACATTTTAAAACATTGTTTACAACAAAGTCAATTTAACGCGGAAGCTTCAAAAGTGCGTGTTCGGTTCTTCAAAACATGCTTGATCGCCATCATGAAAGACCCCATCATCACCTAGAGTCAAAACCACTTAAAATGTTAGTTTTGACATTGATATATTGCATATAAACGAGTTCTAGCATCAAATCATCGAAAATAAAATAAAGTTTTAGTTTTAGGCCTGTCGCGTGTCGCGAGGACTCTCGCGTGCTGCGCAAGATCCAAAGGATCCTGTTGCGTGGCGCGGGGGACTCGGTTTTCCAGCAGGTGCAGGTTTTTTACCTGCATTTCCTGCCAGCTCCGAAATTTACAAATTTTAACTTCAAATGCCCATAACTTTTGATCCGTAAGTTCGTTTTAGGTGATTCTTTTTCCTATACGACTGTAATTTCATTACCGACGTGCCTATTACATTTATTATTCCAGGAATTCGGGTTACGGACCAAATGACTAAATCACTATGTAATTATTCAATCCATCAAGTTTATACAAATGTTTGTACCAATGAGATAGTAACCTTAAGGCGCTCTCACCCAACATCTGGGGCTTAATATCACCAGCATTTTATTACCAATCATATGGCTTCATGCTCTTGTGATTGTTGATGCCAAAAGCTAACTATTAAACACTAACACTACTAACTACACAATTATTCGACCCGTTTGGCTCATTTATGGAATCCTCCATTTATATTGACTACCAAACGCTTCTTATCTAATCTTAACCTATTAATTCAAGTAGTGATCAATGTCACCTCAATCAACACAAGCCTCTATTCTAAAACACAACTATTCATGATTTAGATATCAAATTTACTTAATGTAACGATCGAGTTACATACCTTCAAAGTACACCCTTCAATCGTGCGTCAACACCGGCTTGTCCACTTGATGCTTCGGCTTCCTTTCCTATAGAGTTCAATCACATCGCATTCAGAACTCTTTGATTTCACACAATACGCATATTTTACCAACTAGTACAAATATGCGGTTTTGTTCAAATTTCAACATTTAGCCTTCATTTAGGCATTTCCACAAACACTTTAAGGGCAGAATTTTACATGATTTATTATCAAGTTCATAACTTGTTATATGGCCAAAATTAACATCAATCGGACTATCTCTTGTAAATGCTAACATCAATAAATCTGAATTCACTTCATAATTATCAGATTACACTAGAACAACAACTAGAATCCTAGTGTTTATCAAGTTCCAGGAAAACCCACTAGTCACCTTCAATGGTGCTCATGGAATTTACTAGAATTAAGCATGATTTCAACATATACTTGTCTAGGGTTTACTCCTAGACACTATATTGTTCCTACTATACCCATATAACAATCATGCAACAATCAATTTCGAATTCCCTAAGTTCATCAGAAATTCAAATAGAGATTTCTTATCAAATTTCGCATACCTTATGACCCCCTTGCAATGGAGATCACCAATTTAAACTCGGATTTCGTTTTGGAACTGATTTGGGCCTTCAATTTGTGAGATTTGTGAAGGTTAGGGTTTTGGAGAAACCTGGTCGCCCCCTCTGTGTTTTGATCGAACTCAGCACACACACAAGTGTGTGTTTTGAGGTTAATTTATGTTTTATTATAATTAGTTTCAATTTAAACACTTTTGGTCCCTCAACTAACATTTAGTTCTTCTTTTTAGTGTTTTAACCCATTTATAAGTCACTACAAGACTTTTATCTAACTAGGTTATTTTTAATCCTAGTTAGTTCACTTGTTTATTTACCGACATTATATTTAAAATAAATGATTTACATTTTCAGGGTGTTACATGTATGTACCCAAGTGATCGTAAGGTTACATATGGTGTAATTAGTATGGTCTAGTAAATTAATATGGATGTATGTTCCAAAATTGAAAGTATGTATGCTTAACAATTGACTTTTTGAAAAGTCAACGGATGTGGGAATAACATGGTTAGACTTCCTAATACGATTGTGAGATTAGAAAGTAGTGTAACTTATGTTAGATTGTTTATGTGGCATACATGATGATAAGTGAAATTGCTTGAATTGCGAACAATATAGTTGTTAAAAAGCCATAAAAGAGAATAGCGGTACCGATTCCTATAATAACAATACCGGTACCGATGTCGATAAAAACCCTACAGAACGAACAAGAGTACAAATTACGATTATAACAATACCGATACCGATGTCAGTAGTGGTTTCGATAATAACAGTATTTGGTACCGATGTTGATAAAAACCATAAAAACGAATACCGGTACCGGTACCGATGTCAATAAAAACCCATAAAAACGAATACCATTACCGGTTTCGATATTAACAATACCGGTACCGATGTCATTAGCGGTTCAATTTGATTTGTCATGGTACTATTTTGATTAAAACTTTTTTCAATAAAGTTTATGCATGAACGCATTGACGGGTCTTGAAGTTAGTTTTTGATAAAATCAAGGGGGTTGGACTCAGTACATATAAAATTTTCCATAACATTAACACTAGTAAGTGAAAAAAAAGAGGGAGGTCGGGGACCCCCTGGCCCAATCCAAGATTCGCCACGGCATGTTAATGATTGACTAATGAAATGAGTTGGAAATGAATGTTAATATGAATGAGCATGTATGCTAACAATGTTGTGAACATGATGGCATGAAAGGATAGGAATCACATCAAGATGAGCTCAAGCATGAAAGGCTAATGTGTCAAGAAGAGGAAAGGAAGCAAGCATGAACAAGGCGACTTGAGGTAAGTGATTCCCAAGCTTAATTTAAGTTTATGTAAGTGAAAGGATATTTGCAAGAAGATTGGGAATCACAAAGGGATAAATTATTAATAGATGTGCCATGGTAAGGAATGTAGTTATGAACCAATTGTAGATTATCTAAGCTTGAATCCATAGGGTGGGAGAAACGAGTCATTAATAACGGAAATAGCTTAGTAAAACATTTAATGGGTGTTTGGGGTGATGAATGATGATGAGAAAAGGGTCTAAGAACCTTTTTATAATTCTTCATTTCAAATCATGGTCAAATCACTGGATTAAGCCCGAATTGAATGGCAAAAGGTTGAAAATCCATGTTTTGGATCAGACAGGCTCGTCGCCAACAGGGTTAAGCCCGTCGCCAACAACTTATGGTGGCCGACGGGGTTCTGGCTTGGTCAACGGCCTATATGGCATCGTCGACGGGCCTGAACCACGTCGCTGACGCAAGCTAAATTCCGAACAATATTCGTTTCTTCAATTCCAATCCTCTTAGCTCCATTCCAAAGCCCTGTTAAGCTTCCAAAATGCACCTCAAACCTACCAAAGCCTAGAGAATTGTATGTATGCATGTATGTATGCTTGGGATTTAAATGTACATATGTGGATGGAACTTGTATATATTTGTATAGGATTTAAATGTATGTATGTTGATAGAACTAGTATGTATGCATGTATGTAGAGGATTTAAATGTACGTATGTGGATGGGACTTGTATGTATGTATGTATGTATGTATGTATGTATGTATGTATGTATGTATGTATGTATGTATGTATGTATGCATGCATGCATGTGTGTGTGGGATTTATATGTATGTATGTGGATTGGACTTGTATGTATGTTTTGGGATTATATGTATGGATGCATTTAAAATGTTATTAACCATATTGTCATGAGAATGGAAATGAAGTGTAGGTTATTAAGAGTGGGTTCTTGAAAGTGGAATCTTGGAATTCGAAGATCGGATCCAAGATTGTAATATGTTGATGGAATTGGTATGTATGCATGTATGTATGGGATTTAAATATACGTATGTGGATGGGACTTGTATGTATGCATGTGTGTATGTGATTTATATGTACGTATGTGGATGAGACTTGTATTTATGTATGTTTTGGGATTATATGTATGGATGCGTTTAAAATGTTATTAACAATATTGTCATGAGAATGAAAATGAAGTGCATGTATATTAAGAGTGGGCTCTTGAAAGTGGAATATTGGAATTCGAAGATCGAATCCAAGATTTTTCTTTAATGGCAAATTTGGATCACTGACAGACCAGTGGAGTATCATCGTGCCACGAGTGGAACCACCCGATCATATCCATCTCCACTAGGCATCATGCCTATACACCAATTCAAAAGGAAACCCAATAAATATGGGAAAAAAAACCCCTTGTGGGAATCGAACACAGAACCTATTGGTCCAAATGTCTTATCCCACCCTCAAGATGATTATAATTGGATGGATCAACACTTATAGAGGGATTTTTTGATGTGGTCTTTTGCTTTCGTTAAAAGTTCATTTAAACGTTGTTTGATGTCACTCATTGTTCTACTGATATGGGTGTATGGTGACTGCAGGATATATGGGACTTCCATGTGAGGTGCAGAATGGCTGAAGATCGAGTCAAAGCACAGATTGTACGAGAGTGGGTCACGTAGTCTTATAAATATGTGTCATATTAAATATAATGGATAAGAACAAAGGACGCAATGCTCATAAATGAATTGCATAAATGGTTTCCAAATATTAAAGAACGTTTATAAAGAAAGAGATTTTACGATTCATATTTCCGCTGCATTGTTTTCTGATAAAACGTTTTAGGGTGTTACATCTAGAGTCCCTTTGATTGCTCACGAACAATAGCCAATCATCAAATTGCCCCTGAAATCCCACACCAATGACAATCACATGGTCGACATCACTACCCTCACAACAACCTCTCATCTGTAACAAGCATCCTCACTATGAAAATAACCCAAACCTTTCTTTTAGGTTGATGGTGTGGAAAACTCAGATGTATAGACGATGGTGAAATGAGGTGGTGATAACGACGAGTTTCGCGATGTTGGTGTGATTCATAACTGATTTGATCGATTGAGGAACATAATTGTTTTACAGTTTCGTTTGTGGTCGACGGTGGGGGAGACGACAAGGATGAAGAACAATTGGGAGGGATGTGGTTTAGGGTTTTGTGGGGCCTAGAGTCTTAGTCAATACTTGTACATTATGCACTGAAGTTCATATACGACATGAAATGACGAATTTATGTTGGGGGGGGTTAACAGAGAAGTTAATGGGCATTATGACTAGAGACGAAACATGTTAATACTTCAAACGTAAGGGAGCAATAGTGTTAACTGTTAAAGGGTGGACGAAACAATATTTTTTGGTCAAACTTCTAGAGAGTATAAGATAAATATTTATTGTATAAGCTATTAACTAGTTTTTCTTGTCGGATTAATAGTTTCTTGAGTGTTCTCAAAGGGATATTGTGGTGATAAGTGCTATACTTCACAATTGAAAGTTTAAAATCATGGACAATGTAAGTTGGTGTATTTATTCAATTCTATAGATTATTAAACCTAGGAATTGCTGTTAAATAAAATAGTTTGTAGGGTTGCCTAAAAAAGACAGATATGCTCACATGCTTAAAAAATATTTAATAAATTATCTTGGGAACAAACGTCAAATATGAAAAAGACAGAGAAAATCAAGTCAAATGGTGTCAACAAAGACCTCACCTTCACTCCACTCTTTTGTCTCAAAAAAAAAAAGTTCCAAAGCATGTGCCCTCAAACATCAAAAGTTAAACTAATAATATATATACACACACTTTCATTAGAACAATTTGAGTTTAGTGTGGTTGTTCAAGCCAGTAAAAACATTAACTGATGACGGGGGTAGCCCAAGACTAAATAAAATGACTAACTACGTAAACGCTTAAATGGTTAAATGGTTCAAGGCTTAAAAAGCTGTGGAAGGAAAAAGCAGCACGGTAACAGTAGCCAAGTCACATCTGAAGATTGCTTCACCAACCCACAGCCGCAAAGGCATTGCAGGTCTGCACGGTGCATGCTATTATCCGGGGGACTAAAGCCTTCAACCCCCAAAAGGGGAAACCCTCCACTGCAAGCGAGGTTGCTAGTCAAATCCATTCCACTTCGGGAGATGCCTTCCCTTATAAAATGACACTTCATTTACTTCAGGGAGACATCTGGACCAGCTCTGATTCTTCTATCTCTGGTCATTCACATCGAATGCTTGTCTCGCACAAGTCATTCCCTTTCACATCCACCACACACATTCCCTTTGCTTTCACTTCCGAATCTGAGCACAAATCAGAGGAGGATCTACAGCAAAGAATAATAACGAACTAGTAAACCTCCTTCCACGTCTCGCAAACGTGGGGGGACCCCACGACCTGCGTTAGGCAAGGTTGAACCCTTCAACCCTTTTGCCTAGCCAGCCAAGCTACCACCGTTGGTCTTGTATTTGTTGCATCAACAAGTTGGCGCCCACCGTGGGGCTACGCCGCTATTTCTTCTCAAAAAGACCTAGTAGTGTAGCTCTATTCGCTTAAAATCACCATGTCTGAAAGTGGATCCCCGGAAGAAGTAAACCAGATCCCAAACGCTTCTACTCCAGGTAGTAGCCAAGCTCACGTGGCTATACCGACTTCTTTTTCAACTCCGGGGAGCACACCCGAGTTCCTCAATTTCAACACACCAACCCCGTCCCGATCCGGAGTTCCATCTCCTAATATCGGTGTCTCTGATGCTCCATCACGTGTTGAACTCACCCCTGAAGGGGTTGCTAACAATTTCCTTGTGCTAAGGTCTCTTCTCAACCAGCACGTGAATAAAGAAAGAGAAAAGGGAGTGAGGATTCGTTTAGACTATGACGAACCTGAGCCAACATTGTCTCCTGGACCACCTCCTCCTCTTTTTGCAACAAGAAGTGAGGCTGGTCCCAGTAACCCTTCAAACCCTCACCCTTATCTGTCCTCTATGACAAATCCTACGGTGCATCCTATCTTCTCTTCCCAACCAATTACTAGTGGTGCTCCTTTGGGGCATGAGCTGACTCTTGACCAGCTCCTACAATCCCCGGTGACAAGCTATCCAGCATCCACTACAACTACATGGGAGCAAGCTCTGTCCGTGCTCCCTTTAGCACGAAGTGCTGTTATGAGTGCTCCCCTCGGGATAAACTGCTCCACTGGCCCAGGAAGCCTTCAAGGCTTCAACCCTGTGCCCAACATGACGACCCAGATGATGGCCAATTTCCCATGGCAACACTTCATCAATCAAGTGCTTGCCACTCAGGGAAACAACGGCAATAGCGGTACTGTGGATGCAAGGACTGAAGAGGACTTGGCTAAACCATACAAGCCAAGTAACCTTTCATGCTTTTCAAGACAGATAGCCGATTATGATTTCCAGTCAAAGATCAAAATGCCGGCACACATCAAGACATATGATGGGACTGAAGATCCTGAGGACCATCTTCAGATCTTCACCGGTGCAGCTCGGATAGAGAAGTGGTCCAACGCGGAGTGTTGCCTAATGTTCATGCAAACTCTTGTTGGATCCGCCAGGATCTGGTTCAACGATTTACCTGCTCAAAGCGTTCGAAGCTTTGACGATCTCAGCAAAGGTTTCCTGGCCAATTTCTCTCAACAAAGACGATATGTCAAAGACGCAACAGTTATCTTTCAGATAAAGCAACGTGATGATGAAAGTCTCCGTGCTTTCATTGAACGATACAAGAAGGAAGGTCTGACTTATGTAGGGGCCGACGAGAAAATGAGGGTGGCTGGTTTCATGAATGCCATCACCTCTAAGTACCTTACAAGGGATTTCAACAAATCTCTGCCCAAAACCTTAGAAGAAGCTCTTGAAAGGGCCGAAGCCCACATCCGGGGAGAAGAGGCAGTAGACATTAAGGAACAAAGGAAAAGAGGGTCCGGCTGGAGAAGCAACAGTCCAGCCAGAAAAAGAGGGAACTTCAACCCCTATGACAGGCGGCCAAAGGGTTCAGATCTTCGAAGGTCTGAAGGTCGGAACCTTTCAAGCAGAGAGAAAGGCATAAGCTTCACACCCCTCACAAAGACCCCTCAAGAAATCCTTGCAACAGAGGAAGTTAAGCAAAACTTCCGGCCTCCTAGACCTCTCCCCAAAAGCAGGAAAAACGAGAACTCCACCCAATACTGCGAGTTTCATGAAGAAAAGGGTCACCACACTAATGATTGCTTCCAACTCAAGAAAAGAATAGAAGAGGCTGTTAAATCCGGAGAACTCGCTCATTTGGTAAAGGGAGTCCGGGACAAAATGGCTGAAGGAAAGGGTAAGGAAGTCAATATGGTAGATTTCGACGGAAAGGTTCCTCATAAAAGACAAAGGTTGGAAGCTTGGGAGCTTCAATGTGTCTGTTTCCCCCCTACGGAGAATGACCCTCTCTCTAGCCCTCTCGTGGTAGAGGCTACCGTAGGAACGTTGCAAACATGCAAGGCATACATAGACACGGGTGCAGCCACTGAAATCATGTTCGAAAAATTCTTCAACCAATTGAGCAATGAAGAACGTTCAAGGCTTCAACCTTCTGGAACCTCTATAAAAGGTATCGCTGACATACCTCTCAAGCCTTTAGGGCAACTAACACTTAATGTTCGTTTTAGTGAAGGTTCAAAAGAACGAACCCAACCACTCACCTTTGTGGTTATCAACATCCCCTCAAGCTATGATGTGATCATCGGAAGACCAGGACAGTGTGCATTTTACATGGCCGTGTCTGTTGGCCATGGCACAGTCAAATTCCCCACCGAAAGGGGCATAGCAACCCTTCAACCCTCTCAGGAGGCCTACATGGTTGAAGGTAAAAATTCAAACAGTGAAGAAGACAGGCAAAGGTTGGTCATAAACCATAAATATCCGGAACAAAGGATAAGGGTCAACCCTGACCTTTCTCAAGAAACCCTTTCATACCTTGAAAAATTGCTAACACACTACAGTGATGTATTCGCTTGGTGTCCTGAAGACATGACCGGGATCCCCCGGGATATCGCTGAGCATGAGTTGAGAATACCACCAGAAGTCAAGCCGGTGGTTCAAAAGAAAAGAAGCTTGGCACCTGAAAGAAGTCTGGCAGCCTGCCAAGAGGTTGAAAAGCTTGTGTCAGCCGGCATCCTCCGAGAAGTCAAGTACCAATCATGGGTTGCAAACCCAGTTATGGTCAAAAAACCAGACAACTCTTGGAGGATGTGCATAGACTTCAAGGATCTTAACAAAGCTTGTCCTAAGGATTGCTATCCACTACCAGAGATTGACCTCAAAGTTGACTCCCTCACCGGGTACTCGTTCAAATGCTTTCTTGATGCATACAAAGGTTACCACCAAATCCTCATGAAGGAAGAGGATGAGGAAAAAACAGCCTTTCACACGGACAAAGGAATCTTTTGCTATCAAAAGATGCCTTTCGGCCTCAAAAATGCAGGAGCAACCTATCAACGGCTCGTTGACAAAGCCTTCGAAAGCCAAATTGGCAAAAACATGGAGGCATATGTCGATGACTTGGTTATTAAAAGCAAGACGGAATACCAAATGCTCGATGATATTCAAGAAACTTTCAAGAACCTCAGAAAGGTTAACATGAAGCTTAATCCAGAAAAGTGTTCATTTGGATTCGAGGAAGGAAAATTTTTGGGCCACATTGTTGGAAAGCAAAGCATCAAAGCCAACCCTAACAAAGTAAAAGCCGTCCTTGAAACCAAGCCACCAAAGACCAAGAAGGAGGTTGAAAGCTTGAATGGGAAGCTTGCAGCCTTGAAGCGTTTTACCTCCAAGTTAGCCGAAAGATCTCTGCCCTTCTACAAAACGCTAAAGAACTGCTCAGATAAAAAGGATTTCAAATGGACTGAAGAAGCTGATGAAGCTTTCAACCAGATGAAGCAACACCTAGCTTCCCTACCAGACATTGCGGCACCAAAAACCGGGGAGTTAATATCAGTGTACCTCTCAATTACGGATGAGGCCATCAGTGCAGTCCTCACCATTGAGCGAGACAAGGCCCAGGTACCCGTTTACTTTTTCAGCAAAACTTTAAAATTAGCTGAAACGAAATACCCTCCCTTTGAAAAATTTGCCCTAGCTTTAGTTCAAACAGCTAGAAGGCTTCGAAGGTATTTCCAAGCACACCCCATACAAGTGGTCACCGACCAACCAATTAAGAGTGTGCTTGAAAAACCTGAAAACTCGGGGCGATTAGCCAAATGGGCCATAGAACTGGGTGAACATAACATCACCTATGTCCCAAGGAAGGCTATCAAGGCTCAAGTCTTGGCCGATTTCATTGTGGAAGTCCCAAACCAAACACTTACTGAAGTAAACACTGCCACCACTGAACCTTCTAACCCTGAAGCCTGGAAGCTTTTTACCGATGGGGCTTCAAGCGTTGAAGGGTCAGGGGCTGGATTAATTTTGATTAACCCAAAAGGTTTGGAGTTCACATATGCTCTTCGATTTGATTTTCAGACCACCAATAACGAGGCTGAATACGAAGCACTAATAGCCGGCCTAAGGCTGGCCAAAGAAATGAAGGTTGAAAAGCTTGAAGTGTTCACGGATTCGTTGCTGGTCTCAAGCCAAGTGAATGATAGCTACATAGCTAAAGAGCCCAACATGAAAAAATACAGAGAAAAATCAAAGGAACTAATGAGTACCTTCCAAGCATGCAACATCAAACAAATCCCCAGATCTCAAAACAAAAAGGCCGATGCCCTAAGTAAGCTTGCATCTCTCACTTTTGCCCACCTCACCAAGAAGGTACTGGTAGAAGTGTTGAAGGCCCCATCCATTAATGAATTGGAGGTTCAAGATGTGGTTACTGAAGAAGAACCAAACTGGATGACTCCCATAAGAAAGTTCCTCAAAAATGGTGAATTACCTAATGATCAAGTGGAAGCCAAAAGGGTTGAAATCAAGGCAAGACAATATACGCTGCAAGGAGAAACCCTTTACAAAAAGGGTTACCTTGCTCCCTTGCTAAGATGTGTCGGCCCCGAGCAAAGCAAGTATTTGATCAAGGAAATTCATGAAGGAGTGTGTGGAGCTCACTTTGGAGCTAGGTCAGTAGTTGCAAAACTCATGAACCTCGGATATTTCTGGCCTTCAATGCATCGCGACACAGCCGAAGAATTGAAGAAATGTGATGCCTGCTAGATCCATGCACCAATCCCAAAAAGCCCCAAGCATGATTTAGTCCCAATAACCCCGGCTTGGCCATTCCATAAGTGGGGAATGGACATTGTTGGTCCATTTCCCCCAAGCAAAGGAGGAGTAAAATTCCTACTAGTGGCGGTAGACTATTTCACCAAGTGGCCCGAGGTCAAACCACTTGCCAAGATCACAGGAAAACAAGTCATCGACTTCGTCTGGGAAAACATCATTTGCCGTTATGGATTGCCAGGAGTACTTGTCACCGACAACGGAAGGCAATTTGCTGAGAAACCTTTTAGCGTTTGGTGCAAAGAATACAAAATCGATCAGGTTTTCAGCTCAGTGGCTTATCCACAATCAAACGGGCAGGTTGAGAGAACAAATAGAAGCATAGTGGAAGGAATCAAGACAAGATTGGGAAGATATGAAAGCAACTGGCTTGAAGAATTGCCTAGTGTTCTATGGGCAATTAGAACAACGGAAAAAACAAGCCATAAGAAAACACCTTACAGCTTGGTATTTGGATCCGAAGCTGTGATCCCTGCCGAAATAAGAGTTGTAACCCAAAGAATTGTCAACATGGATCCCGAAGCAAACCAAAAAGAGACCATGTTGAATTTACAACTCCTAGAAGAAGCAAGAGATCAAGCCGCAATTCAAGAAGCCAAATACAAGCAACAGATGGAAGCTTACTACAACAAAAAAGTCAAAAAGGAACGTTTCAAGCCAGGGGACTTAGTCCTCAGAAACAACGAAGCCAGCAAAAAAGAAAATCAAGGAAAGCTTGGCCCAAAGTGGGAGGGTCCATACACCATCCTTGAAGCACACAAAGGTGGATCCTACAAGCTGGCTGATTCAGAAGGCAAAAGGCTTCCAAGGCATTGGAACGGTAAAACATTGAAAAGGTTCCATGTTTAAACGGAAAGTTTGGTTTGTGTCAAAATGTATCTCAAGCAGAATTACGAATACCTTTTGTAAAAAGCAAGTATTGCTTTAATGAATGAAGTTGTTTTTATCAAACTTGTCTTTCTATCCTAAAATCAGGTTGAGAACCTAGCAAAAAACTCCATGGCAAGTGCCATGTAAGGGGATGAGCTCCCAGGCCACATCGCTCAATAGGTTCAAGGGTTGAATGAGCCTATATAAGGGGTGAGTTCCTAAATCAATACAACTCCATGAGACTTGTCAAGAAAAAATAAAATTGTCTCATAGACGGGTATAAGCAGCCCACACCAAATGTTCACGAAGTTTTAGAAATATAGTCCACAAAGAGGCTAGAAAAACCAAAAGAAATAATGAAAAGGATAGGTGTTATCTCTTCTTGTTAAAAATGCCAAGGCTAAGTGTCTGCAGCACTGAACCCTTTTAGGTATAAAAAACATAAGGGCAACACAAACCCGACAAAGACAAAGTTACAAAAGAGAACAAACCAAATCCAAAAAAGAACAAAGTCAATTGGAAAAAGTACAAAGGCACAAATCAAGCCTGGACACAAAACCAACAAGTCTTCAAGGCTTCAAGCCACCCGGGCAATATCTCGAAACCTTCAAGGTTTCAACCTTTTAAACGACAGCCAAAAGGCTTCAATAGGCAAACTCCAAATAAACTACCTTGTCCAAAAAAGGCACGAGCATAAAACCATAACAAAAAGAAAAATAGTTAAAACATCACATCATAAAAAGTCCTAAAAAGACTTCCAAACATAAGTTAATGCAAGTCCTAGTAACTTGCAAATCTAATCATTGTCCAACGGCCATACAGGCCTTCAACATAACCAAAAGGAACCTTAGGGGTTCCTACCAAACCTAACATTGTTCAAGTTAACATTACAAACATAAGTTGTTTTCAGTGCTAAGAAAGCTACGAATCAAGCATCAAAAGATTTGGAAACTCCAGAACCTTCGCCCTTGGCCTTCTTTGTTTTCTTCAACTTTTTAGTCTTCACACCCCCATCACCACCAACCGCCGAAGCCTCCAAGCTTGCATCCTTAGGAACGTCCGGCTGACCTGAAAGGGTATCATCGCTATCCCCCGAATAGGACCTCTTCCTCGAAAGAGAGCCCAAAACCTCAGCACAAACCTTCTCATTTAGGCCCTCCGGTTTCAATCCCTGCAATACAGAAAGAGGTTTACCAAAACAAGTGGAAACCTGATGGATGTAGGGGTAGGTCAGCTTCTCCATTTGCTCAACGGAGCCTTTAAAAACGTCAGAAGCCTCGGGACGAAACAGAGGTGACTTCTCCAAAGGATGACCGGATTCATGAAGTTTATACCCAGCAATGAGGCCTTGGTGTTTCCCCAGGTTAAGAAGCTTCGTGTAAACGTCACCAAGAGCAGAGTT
The DNA here is from genome assembly GCA_030545235.1 of Helianthus tuberosus. Taxonomy (NCBI): domain Eukaryota; kingdom Viridiplantae; phylum Streptophyta; class Magnoliopsida; order Asterales; family Asteraceae; genus Helianthus; species Helianthus tuberosus. The sequence continues at coordinate 16,224,764 of CM060425.1, read as the reverse complement.
AAACTCTTTGGAGTGCAACAGATAAGTAACCACTTGGTGAAAACCTTGCTCTATGAGCCATTGGTTATCCCCAGTAGCCTGAGCAACCGAAGCTTTCAACCCTTCTTTCTCCTTAATAAAAGCCTGCTGCTGAACAAACAAAGCTTCCCGATCAGCTCTAAGTTTCAGCCTAGATGCCTCAAAGCTCTTTTTCAAATCATCCATCTCAATCTCATGCGTCTTTTTCAGATCACTAACCTTCTTCTCCCATGCTGTTTCCTTCTCGGCAAAACCAGCTATCTCCTTCTTCATCCCAGCCATGGAGGATTTCATTTTATCCTTCTTCTTGGAGAATTCTTCATATTCCCGCATTCTCTGACGAAAACGGGCAATGCCTTGAGGAAGCATAGAAGCTAGGTTGCAGGTACTCAAAATCATTCGGGACAGCATCAGGTCATCATCCATCCCAGCAATAGTCTCGTGTACTGAGGGAGGAGTAATGTGACTCAGAGCATCCTCACAAACAGCAACATCTTTGAAACTGTCATCATTCTTCACTGACCAAGCAGGCACATAAATCCCTTCCGGATCCAACCCTTCAACGTTCTTGCTTGAGGACTCCTGAACAGGAGTGACAACAACCTTCTTGCTTGAAACCTTTTTGCCATGAATAACCAATTCTTTATCCTTCTCAGCACCTGCTTCAACACCTTGATCTTCCGAAACTTCAATATCATCACTCAAGTCCACCTTTTCAGTAGAAGTGGACTGAGGACCAGCTTTCAACAACCGACGAGAAGATCGGCGAGTTGAAGATTTAGGAGCATTAGACTTAGAAAAACCCTTGGCAGTAGCAACACTAACATAACCTGAACCCTCAAACCTTTGATCAACAGTCCTAACCACAACATTCTCACCAGGAACAGACGGAGCATCCTCAAAAACAACATCAGAAGTATCGTCGCTCTTAATAAAATCCAAGGCAGACATGACTGCAAAAAACAACAACACATAAGTCATAGACTAAGAAAAACATAAAGAGGACAAAAAAGGAAAAGGCATACCAATTCCACTCCTCATAAGAACCGGATCCCGATCAACATTCCCCCAAATTTTACTAACCCCTAATAGAACAAGTAAGTGTTCAGGAAAGGGACGAACCCTAGAAGGGCAGTCCCGGATGGCATTAAGAAAAACAGCATTCAATTCAGACTCGGAAGGTTCCGGAGCATTGAGAACAGCATCCGGATTCCTCCACACCATTTTGAAGGGAATGATAGTATCGGAAACCCAGAAAAAGCGGTCTTTCCAAGCCCCAAGTGTGGTAACCATCGATGCAATAAGGCAGGTATCAACTTTGGTTGTTTCAAATGTAAACCAATCGCCATTCTTCGCCAAGCGAAAAAACCGGCGAAAGAGTAAAAGGGAAGGATCATACCCTAGAGCACGACACAAAACCTCAAAATGCAAAACCCTAGCCATCCCCTTTGGATGAACTTGCCCAAAAGAAACCCGATAATACTCCAACAAGTTCAAAACAAAAAACGAAAAAGGATAACGAAGGTTTGAGAACTCAAAATGACTACAATAGAGGGCAATCGAACCAGAAGGCGGTTTATCAACGGGAAGATCACAAGCAGGGGCAGTGGGGTTAAATTTCCTATCAATACCATATTCCATACAAAATAAATCTATCTCCTCTTGTGTTAACCGGGAAAAAGATTTTGCTAAATCCTTACGAGCACCCATTTTTTTTGAACGGAAAATGCAAGATGAAAAGGAAACCGGAACTAACCTCAAGAAAGGAGAGAAAATGGTAGGCACTTGGAAAAGATTATGAAACAAATGGATAAGATTGAAGATACAAAATAAATATAAGCCTAGAATAGGGGTAATAATGGCAAAACAGTAACTCCTGCGAAAACCGCCACCCTATCAACTGCCACACATCAATCAAATCAACTGTCAGTTATTTGAATTTCAAATACAAAACATTAACTGCCTTCAACCTTTCAAGCCTTCAAGCAACGAACCCTCGAAACCTTCAGGCAATAAAATACGTGCATAAAAGTCAGAAGTCTTTAGCTCATCACCCAAAAACCTCTGACTTGGGGGGCTGATGACGGGGGTAGCCCAAGACTAAATAAAATGACTAACTACGTAAACGCTTAAATGGTTAAATGGTTCAAGGCTTAAAAAGCTGTGGAAGGAAAAAGCAGCACGGTAACAGTAGCCAAGTCACATCTGAAGATTGCTTCACCAACCCACAGCCGCAAAGGCATTGCAGGTCTGCACGGTGCACGCTATTATCCGGGGGACTAAAGCCTTCAACCCCCAAAAGGGGAAACCCTCCACTGCAAGCGAGGTTGCTAGTCAAATCCATTCCACTTCGGGAGATGCCTTCCCTTATAAAATGACACTTCATTTACTTCAGGGAGACATCTGGACCAGCTCTGATTCTTCTATCTCTGGTCATTCACATCGAATGCTTGTCTCGCACAAGTCATTCCCTTTCACATCCACCACACACATTCCCTTTGCTTTCACTTCCGAATCTGAGCACAAATCAGAGGAGGATCTACAGCAAAGAATAATAACGAACTAGTAAACCTCCTTCCACGTCTCGCAAACGTGGGGGGACCCCACGACCTGCGTTAGGCAAGGTTGAACCCTTCAACCCTTTTGCCTAGCCAGCCAAGCTACCACCGTTGGTCTTGTATTTGTTGCATCAACATTAACTAACAAGTTTATGAGTCGAATTAGTTTTATCAAAACCAGGTTAAATCGCAAAATTAGATTAAGAACTTTAAAACTATTAAAGAAGTTGTGTTCTAATATAATAATGTTTTAACGGATGTGGAACGCCTCCCTCATTTAAACTTTTAAGTAAAGATAGCGTGTCATATAACATATTTGTCCCTCAAATCACTATCTTTAGAGCAATCATTTGATGCCTAATTAGATTTTTAAACATTATTCTCTATCGTAGCAAACATCATTTTTAATCAATATAAAAAACAACAAATTTAAATCATCAACTTTAAAATGATTTTATACAAAAAAAAAAATATAAGTATACACACAACATAGCACTCTCTATTTGGGGTACAAATTTGTTACATGTAACTAAATCATTTGTCACATGTATAAATCACGCTATTGATGTGCCAAAACTGAAAGACTGGCCATTTAGCATATTAGCATAAGGAGACTTAAAAAGAGACGTATATTACCATTTGTATGATAGCGATCTATCTAACATTTTTTCTTTCTATAAAGTTAATGTATAATATAAATAAAAATTATTATATCATTAAAACATTAATACTTTTATTTATAGTGAACTAAACTATTTCTCCTACAAATATAAATAAATCACACATTCCGTTAGAGCACTAATAGCATTCACAATGGTCTACCATATTTTTCTCTATTTTTATCTATTTTCAAATATATTATTATATATAATAAATGAAAGTTATTTGAGCCACGTGTCAGTAGATGAGGGCTACCTTTTATCCCTTTTCCCGCCCAACAGTACCACTCCCCTCTTTTATCTATCTCATCTCTCATTTAGGGCTTCCCCCCTTTCTCTCTCGCTCTGCTCTATTCCGATCTTAACAGATGTTCAGATCAACCCTCCGAATCAAGGTTAGATTATCAATAACTTCCATTCTATAAGTGTCAATCTTTGTTTTCATTGTTCACTCATTCGATCTTCATGCGTCTTTACCTATGGTTGTGCTTCGGCTAGGGTTCCGCTGGGAACTTGATGACGGAGACGATCGGAGGTTGTCGGCTCTGCGGCCTGCAGTTCTCTTGGTTAATTTTTGGTCAGGTTTGATGTTCAATTTTGATGTTCACTTATCTAATTTTCATTTTATTTTTAGACTTTTATATGATTTTGAGGTTGATTGAATGGTTATGCTGTAATGGATTTGAGGTTTAGGGTTAGTTATAAATATATTTTTTCATTTTTCCATCTTGAGTTTTAGGTTAGGGTTTGTTTTATTTTTAGGTTTCTATATGATTTTGAGGTCGATTGTTTGGTGATTTGATATTGTTGTTTGCTGTTGTTTGTTAATTAGGATGCTGACATCACCGACCGACTACAACGACATCGAAAGGTTGTAGGACTATGAGGACCAACTCAAAGATTCGAACGACAAATATCAGGTGTTTGGTTTCATTTTTTCTACGTTTTACTTATTTTCATATTATGAAATTTGTGAAATAAGGTAAAAATGGTCATTTGATTACCTGAAGATTGCGTATGATATCCTTTTAATTTTAATTGCCCAACAAGTTTATTGGTTTATTTCTTTGTTCTTTGATTATTTGTTAGATGTACACATTCTACAGAATGTAGTTAAGACCCGCACATAAATCTGACCAGTTATGATTTCGGCAAGTATCGGATGGTTGGATGGTTGAATTAGTTTTATTTTGGGTATTTTTGGATGATTTCATCCATTTCTTTAAATAGTTCATGATTGAAGATGCAGTTGAAGGTATCTTTTGAGTGAAATGAATGTTGATTTATCAGAAGATGCAGTTGAAGGTATCTTAAATAAGGTAATAATTGCATTACATCCCTGTTGAAAAACAGAATCGATAAATTTAGGGAAAATGAGGTTGAAAGATGATAAGCCAACAGTGGACTATCTCATTCTACAGCTTCGATAAATTCAGGGGTATTCTCAAATAATGCTTCCTAGATGCTTCCAAAGAAGCAGCACTTTGGACATTTGTCGGTCTTCAAACGTCTATTATCTATTATCTATTATATATAATAAATGAAAGTTGATTGGTCCAAGAGCAACAAATAACTTTCATTTATTATATATAATAGAAATAGATAATATATAATATATGTTTGAAGACCGACAAATGTCCAAAGTGCTGCTTCTTTGGAAGCATCTACGAACCATTATTTAAGAATACCCCTGAATTTATCGAAGTTGTAGAATGAGATCTTCCATTGTTGGCTTATCATCTTTCAACCCCATTTTCCCTAAATTTATCGATTCTGTTTTTCAACAGGGATGTAATGCAATCATTCCTCTCAATTAAATAGACCGACACTTGCTTCCTCTCAAAGGGTTATGGAGTGGTTATAACAGCTGATCATGCTAAGGACTGTTATAACTAACCACTGCTCCTTATAAAGACTGATGGACTTAAAGACTGATGAGGCATATCCACTGTTGAAGACAAAACCCTGTTAAAGACAATCACTTATGTACCTAAATCCTGATCAACCAAAGGAAAACCACTGCTCAATAACAGCAGTGGTTCAGCATCTACAGTGGATTCAACTTTAGTATTTATGTATTAGTGTTTCTTATGTAACAGTGTTTAGTGTATCAGTGTTTAGATTTTCTTACAGGTTTGATGATGGTTGTTAGATTTATGAAAATGTCTAACAATTTCGGATTGGGTATATTCATTCATAGTTTTATGATACTTCAGTGTTTATGATGAAAATTATGTTGGTTCCATGATTGACTGTTCCTCATGTTGATTCACTTAATTGTATGTTATGTATATACAATCTCTCGAGACAAATGCTAGAGTTTATCTCTCGAGACAAACCCTGGACAAACCCAAAGGTGAACCACTACCCAACAACAACAGTGTTTATATGTTAACAGTGTTTATATGTAACAATATTTATCACATCAGTGTTTTATACTCTGTTAGATTGTTAGATGTCATATCACTTCAGTGTTTATATGTAACAGTATTTATCACATCACCTCAGTGGTTTGATCTGTACTATAAATAGAACAGTGGTTTGATCTTTATACTAATAAATAAAAATGAATTACACTTGGATGATTATTAAGCTCCTCATTTTGATTGTTTGGGTATAGTATTCTTGAAATTGGTCTTTTTTTGCAAACAGATGTTTATGGGCAAACTTCTGTTTAAGGTCAAACATTTGTTTAAGGCCAAACATCTGTTCATGTCCAAACATCTGTTTAAGGTCAAATATCTGTTTAAGTCCAAACAACTGATATATAAGGCCAAACATCTGTTTAAGGTCAAACATCTTCAAAATAGTTAAAAATGATAGTTTTCATTAATCCTTAAAAGTCTGTTACAACCACTGTTTTGGTTCAAACATCTGATTGTTAAATATTATCCACTGCTGAAAGACAACCTCTGTTTCTTCATTCTTCATGTTGACCACTGACTGACCAAACATCAGTGTTTCAATCACTGTTGGCTATCCACTGATAGTTAAAAAATAGCCACTGCTCACATTTTTATTGTTGACATCCACTGATATTGACCATCAGTGGTTTTCCAAAAAAACATCCACTGCTCACATTTTTATTGTTCATGTAGTTAATTAATTATAGAATGAAATTATCAAATGAAAACTAGAATTACAATGAAATTACCATTTTACCTAATCGTTACATTCCAATGAGATAAGAGTTCCTCCAACATTGTTTTGGTGATAAAAATTAAAGTTAAAATAAAAAAATAAAAAAAACTGTTGATGACATTTTGTTGCATATCAAATCAGTAATTAATGCTAATTTCTTGAGCTTTGGACATTGAAAATATGCAAATGGGAATTTCAAATTGACGGTTATTTTCTCTTAATTAAAGTTAAAATAAAAATTAGAAAAATCATGACGACAATTGCTTTCAAATCAAATCAGTAATTACTGATAATATCAATAACTTTTGAAATTCAAAATATGCAAAATGGTAATTTAAAATTGACGTTCTCTATCTTTTTTTTTTCCTACAAACGCAACATAGATTCATAAGATTAAAATTTATTCATTTATTCATGACATTAAAAGTCCAATTATTACATAACATACTGAACAACTAAAGTTTTAAATCTAACAATAACCGTAAGAATTAAGAAAGGTTAGCTTCAACTCCATCGATTGCTGAACCTCTCGATGTATGTCCTTCAGCATCGCCATGAACTCCACGTCTCTATCACCGCACTCTATATTTCTGACAACACAAAGCTCACGAACGGAAGTTGAAGGCATCCGCATAAGATTTCTGGAAACCTGCTCTCTCGTGAACAGGCCAACTTGCTATCCATCAAAACATCTCTTCAGCTCTTGAAGAGTAGCCCTATCTTCATACACATGTTCCTCTATATGCTTGACAAAACGCTGCTTTAAATCATCTGATTTTACAGAAGTGAATGAAGCCATTTCAATAAACTATATTACTCGACTTTCCTAAAAGTATGATATCTTCGTAGGAAATCGTGATGAAAAACAGGTGAAGTGGCTATGAGTTTATATACTTAATCAATCAAAACGTGTAGATTTAATATAAACATATTAATGTATATTTCAAAACAGCAGTCTTTTAATGCAAAAACCTTTTCAAACCCCAACTTTTACGGGAAAACTTTAAAATTAAATACCAAGAAACCCAAGGGACAAATTTTTGAAGTTCAAATAACAAAAGCAGATTATCATAATTACAATTAACCTCTTCATTTACCATGTAGACGCGTTTTTAAACTCTATAAAAGACCAATAATTACTTTTGATTCAAAACATCAACAAATTGTCCTACAAATCACTGTCTGTGAAAGATTGTTCCACATCAGAAAATCCAACAAAAATCTACATGGCAAACTTCAGCTTCTACCACTGGTCAGACACCAACGATGTTAAAACCCAATTCTCGATGTGGTCACTCAAAGAAAAAAGAACAGATGAAGAACTAAACAGTAAAGTCAACACAATCAATTACACTAATTACAAGAAAACCTGGAACAGCATAACATTGCTTGATGAAGTCCTCCACTCTCCTCCATCAGATTTCCAGAAGAATGCAGAAGAGTTTCTCACACAACTTCTAAAACAGGATCAGAAAATCTGCAACATGCTAACTGACCTGAAAAACAAAAGAGAGCATGAAATCACATGGAGAAAGGCCAGAGTCTACGAAATCCTAACAAGTGTTAACTCTAGCGTGTAATAGTTTATAAATATTTCATTAAATTTCTATTTTTCTATGTAATAGTTTATTTTAATAATCTCAACATGTATCTTAACATATTCTAAAATGTCAGTGTCAATAAAAAGTTTCAACATCATCAACAGTTAATAAAAATAAGAAACAAGCCTAAAATGCAAAGGTCTACTCTCAACTGTTGTAGCACATCTAACTTCTCACGATATTCATTCACAGTTTTATGATACTTCAGTGTTTATTCATTCATACTGTTCAATCTAACATGGGTTTCTATCCAACTGTTGACCAAAAGTCAAACAAATGTTCAAACCACTGATTGTGTTATTCAAATTTCTGTTGAATACTAAATGAGATGTTGACCAAAACTCAAACAGATGTTCATTAAAAGTCAAACTGATGTTCACCAATAGTCAAACAGATGTTGACCTTAAACAGATGTTTGGTTTAAGGCCAAACATCTGTTTATGGGCAATCATATGTTTAAGGTCAAACATTTGTTAAGGACAAACGTCTGTTTATGGCCAAACATCTGTTTATGGCAAACATCTGTTTAAGGTCAAACATCTGTTTAACTCCAAACATCAGTGTTTCAATCACTGTTGGCTATCCACTGATAGTTAAAAAACAGCCACTGCTCACATTTTTATAGTTGACATCCACTGATATTGACCATCAGTGGTTTCCCTAAACAACTGTCATCCATTTTCATTAGAGGTTGTTACGTGGACAGTTGTTAGCCGTCCACGCTTTGTAACCGCTGTCACGTCAGCATTCACTTTTCACTTTTATAAAACCCTGATCAAAACCCCAAACAGGGTTTTAACTGCCATTTTGAATTCCAAAATTCTTTCAAAAGCGTTTTCCATCAAATTCCTTCAAACTCTTCATCTTCTTCTTCCTCTCACAAAGTCCTTCGAATCACCATGGCTCTTTCTCTCAAAAACCCTCATAACTATTTGTGTACACTTGAGAAAACAAGTAAAAACACAGATTTTCACTCAATCATCGATGCTCTTTCATCCTCAAAGTACAAAACTTTGTTGACCTTCAACGCACCTATTTACCAAGAAACCCTACGAGATTTTTGGAAAAATGCAAAATTAGAAGTTCAAGACAACAAGCCTTGGGTTATTACATCAACAGTAGGTGGGATTCAGGATGCTATTACTCCACAAACCATATCTGAGATTTTTGAGATGAATGATCTTACAGGTAAAAACTCTTTCCCTAAAGAAAAGTATCAACGAGATTTGATTGAAAGGGGGTATGAAGAGCGATGCACCAAAGCTACTATGCAAAAAGGAGCATTCCCACCTCCGATAAAATTTTTATTTCATACTTTACTCTTGTGTATTTCAAACAAAACAACAGCTTTCAATGAAATTCCATTGAAAATTCAATACTTGGGATATGCTATTATGGCAAAACAAGATTTCAATTACTCCCAAGAGATTTTCAATAATTTGGTTAAAAATGTCAATAATATAAAAGATAAGAAAAAATCATTCCTGTTGTTTCCAAGGTTTTTAAGCTACTATTTACAGCAGAAAGTACCAAAAGACAGTGCACAAGTGCTTCTCCAAGGTGCTCCTTGTGAAATAAATAGTTTGTCTGCTGAAACTTTTACAAGGTTGGCAGAGTCAAAAGCTTTAAAAACACAAACATAGGAGCCTGAGCAAACTTTAGATGCGTCCACATATGCTCCTCAGGTTTCTGCTATTGAGCCCACTGCTCTTGGTGACCACAGCATCACAACCACTGCTGTGCAACCCCCACCAAAAATCACCAAAAAGACCGTCAAGAAAAAAGCCAAAAAAGCCCCCCAAACCCTCCAAAAGGACCTTCTGGAATATGAGATCCCAGAAGTAACTCCTATGACAACACAAAAGTCACCATCATCCACTGTTGCTACTTCCTCACAACAGTTGGAAAGATCTCCACCACAGGCCTCAACTCCTCCTGCTTCCTCCCAAAAGGAACAGGTTGTAAGCACAGGGACACCAGTCTATGGTACATTACCCTCACTTGAGAGTATGTTATATAGCCCTGCTCCCGGGGCAATTTCTCTTTCCACTCCTATCCCTACAACCACATTACCACCCACAATTTTACCTCTGTTTAAAGCATTGGATATGGATCAGACAGTAATAAGTTCTTCTCAACAACCCAACACTGAGAATATACTCCAACAAGTGACTGAGTCTGATGCCTCTACCTTTGCTAACCTATCAACAGTTGAGGAGGTTACACCCCTAGAGTTACATGTATCTCTTGGTGGTAGTTCAAGTGGAGCAGCTACTACATGTGTTGAATCCACTGATTTACACCTGGAAAGTAGTTTCATAAGTCAGACTCCCTTGAAGGCAATTTCTTCCTTGGGAACCAAGGTATCCACTGGTGTGTTCAAGCTAACAACTGGTGTGCTTACTAAGGTAACTACTGCTGAAGAAAGAAGTCCCCAGTACCAAGAAAAAGGGGCATCAGTGGATGAACCATTGGAGACTTCTCCTGGTCCAACTGCTGATACAACCACTGCTGGTGGGAAATCAGATGATCCCATTAAATTGGGTGATGGTTTAAAATATCAGGATTTGACGAAGAGAGTTACCAATCTTGAAACATCTGTGGCAGATATCAAAAATATGCTGCAACAGTTGTTACAATCCTCAAAGTCTCAATCCACTGCTTCATCATCTGCTACCACAACAAGTAAGCTATGGCAACTTCTACAACCTTTGTTTCATCAACAAAGAAAATATGCTGATCAACAACATGAAATTCAGCTACAAATGTTCAAAAATGTGATGGAATCAAGGTATAAGGATACTCAAGTTGACATTAAAGCCATCAAAGCTCATTTACTTCAAACCACTGGTACTTCTCCTCCTACTATTGTCTATGTTGAAAACCCTGATGATGCCAAAAAGGGGGAGAAAGGAAAGGATGGTTTGTATCTAAAACCTGATCCAAAGGCTAAACCTGTTGTAGAAATTCCAAGGCCAGATGGTACAAATAAGGTTGATGTGACTCTCAATGCCTTTGCTGAACAAAAAGCAAATAGAAAAGAGAAAATGGAACGAAAGGGTTCTAAAAGATTTGAAAAAGAAAAGGAAGTTCTGATGGCAAAGGAAGAGCAAGGTACTTCAAAAAGAATAAGAACTACCAGAAACGTCAGCGAACCCACTTCCACACTTGTTATATCAACAGCTGTTTATACATCAGTGGTTGATACATCACCTTCTGAAATCCCCAAAAGTTCCTCACCTCAAACCACAAAGCCAACAGATGTTGAGACACCTGTTATATCAATAGTTGTTGATACATCAGTGGTTGATGCATCACCTTCTGAAATCCCCAAAAGTTCCTCACCTAAACCACAAAGCCAACAGATGTTGAGACACCTGTTATATCAACAGCTGTTGATACATCAGTGGTTGATACATCACCTTCTGAAATCCCCAAAAAGTTCCTCACCTCAAACCACAAAGCCAACAGATGTTGAGACACCTGTTATATCAACAGCTGTTGATACATCAGTGGTTTCAACAGTTGTTGTCACAACAAATGTTGTTGTCACTTTACCAACCACCACTCAATCCACAAATCCAACTCCAAGTTCAACACCTCCAACCACACCAAAAATCAAAAGAAGGAGGATAACAAATGTCATACTTGAAGATGACACTGTAGCTTCTCCACTTCCAATATCTTCACAACCTCTGATCCTATCAACTGTGCAAAAACCTACTTCAACTGCTTCAATTCTAACCCCTGACCAAACTACTGCCTTTGTTCCTTTGAGTGTGAAATTTCCTCTGGATCTTCCAGCAGTTAGGGAGGAGATCAAATCCTTCTATTCTGAAGATGATCCTAAAAAGAGAAATCTTCCATCTCTTCAAGGGTATCCTTTGCCAAAGAACATTGATGAATACCTTTGATTGAAAGCCAAACAAGCAGAGGATATCTCAAAAAGTGACACAAAAGGAAAATCTGATAAAGAGATACAGAGAAATCTACAATATCTGCTCAACCAAGTCAGGACATTAGAGCAGTTTTCAAAAGATCTTTGTCAGCAGTTATCATAAAGAGATGATGAAAGCCTAAGGAATGATTACATTGAGCTCATCATACAAAACAAGAAATACAAGGCAGAAAAGTATCAATTCAAAGAGTGGACCATAAGTGAGCTCAAGCAAGAAATTGCATGAATACAAAAGATGCTTGAAGACTCAACAATAAAACCAACCCCACCAGTCTGGTCCCAGTATAAAAAGAATGTACCTGAAAGTGCTTTGAAGTTGACGAGAATGAAGGAAGAGCTTATAACTGCAAATTATGGCTCAAGGAATTAAATCACAAGGTGGAAAGAGATTAAAGTGATAGAGACATACAAAAAATTGGAAGAAAGAAGAAAGAAAGATCCCTCTGTTCCTAAAAAGCCAGATTATCCAGCATCAGAGGTTTCAATCAAACAGACCGTACCAACTAAAAGATCTGCTAAACCCACTGTTCCATCTGTTGTTGTTGTCTATCAAACAAAGAGGCAAAAACAGATGGATGAAGAAGAACAGGCGCGACAAGAATCCCAATATTTTAAATTGGCCATCAAACAGATGTTGGTAGAAAATTCTAACTCAACAAAGCTACAAGAAATAGTCAAAGGTCTGAACAACCAAAGGTGAACCACTGCCCAACAACAATAGTAGTTCAGCATCAACAACAGATATTGCATCAGTGTTTGTATGTAACAGTATTTATGCAGTAAAATACACTTTAAGCGTTTTTGACCCGTTTAATATGTTATCCTTTTAGTGAATTTTCTTTTCGAGTTGTCCCATCTAAGATAAAACATACGATTAAATCATATGGTCAAATTGTTAGGGGTCTTGATGATTTAAGATGCTAAATGTGTGCCGTCTATTAGCTAATTATTTGTAATTTATGTTAACAGTGTTTATATGTTAACAGATGTTGACCAAAAGCCAAACAGATGTTGACGAATAGTCAAACAGAAGTTGACCTTAAGCAGATGTTTGGTTTAAGGCCAAATATCTGTTTATGGGCAAACATCTGTTTAAGTCCAAACAACTGATATAGAAGGCCAAGCATCTGTTTAAGCCCCAACATCTGTTTAAGTCTAAACAGATGTTTAAACATCTGTTCAAAACACTGTTCAATCTAACATGGGTTTCCATCCAACTGTTGACCAAAAGTCAAACAAATTTTCAAACCACTGATTGAGTTATTCAAATTTCTGTTGAATACTAAATGAGATGTTGACCAAAACTCAAACTGGTGTTGACCAAAAGTCAAACATATGTTGACCAAAAACTAAATGGGATGATCCGACCCGGTTACATGGGATATTGTTAAACCTTCTAACTTTTTAAAGATCATCATAAAATCTCGGTTCCTTTCTCTCTCCACGTTTCTTTGTACACTTTCTCCAAGAAACTCTCTCATCTTCTTCGATTTCATCCAATCTTCATCAATATCATCTTGGATAATAACAAAGGTATTGTTAAATAATTTGATTTGTTTTGTACTTTTTCATGTTTATTCTTTTATTTTTGAATTCCATAGCGGATTATGGCTCTTGCTATTTTAATGAAGAAGTTGTAATCGACGGTGGTGTATTCATGTATCTCCCTGTTTTTTTTTTCAATCCCTTGTTGGTTATGATTGCGTTTATTGTTGCGGCTTATACTCGAACAACTTCTGATAGTCCTAATTTTTTTATATCCGATTACTATGTAGTTATTATGCATGTTATGATAGACATATATGATTCTAAAAAAAGTGATCTGCATTTCGTGTATCTACCATTTGTCTTATCCATTGTTGATTTTATTGGATTTCACTTTGCTCATGTATTTATCTTATTCTGATGTATGATATAAAATTTCGATCTTTACTATTGTATTCTCATTTGTATTTGTAAAGTTATTTATAAAGTTGTTGATGTGATTCTGATGTATGATATAAAATTTCAATCTTTACTGATGTATTAACATGTTTATTTGTAAAGTTGTTTATAAAGTTGTTCATGTAACGATGTTATTCTGAAGTATAATATAAATTTTCGATTTTAACTGATGTATTCTCATGTGTATTTGAAAAGTTGAACTTATTTTGATTAGTAGTTGGTTTACTGTTTTTAAGTTTTTGTTTGGTATAGACACAAGTCACTATCCTGTCTTTGTATACAATTTATTCAGCTGATGATCCTGCATGTCTATTTGTGATACTTAATCGGAAAAGTAGGTTTTAAGTTTTAATTATATGATTTTCTGTAAAAAAATATATATATTTCAATATGATAAGAAATTACATGTATTCTCACCTTTTCGATGCTGTCTATTGTTATTTTGATATATATTAGTTGTATCGTCTTTTATTTAGAAGTATTGCATACCTTAATGGATTGTATTCATTTGTTTCTTAATGTTATTGATTTTGATTCTATATTATTGATACTGTTACAGTTTTACATGAGAATGATTTATGGATTTCCGTGTTACCTTGAAGACAGTAAAAGGAAATGTTTGGTTAGTAATTTTATCCGATCTTAGTTTAACACTTAATTTTAATTTTTTCGTATGATATCTAGCAATAAAAGTGTTTCTTTTATTTATGCTTAGATTTTGCCAAAACAGTATCAAAATTGGATTCAACAATTTAATTATCCAACTGGAAATACAAACATTCGGACCATAACTGGAAATGTTTTTAAAGTCAAGATCTATCCTCTAAGCAATGGCAGATATTATTTCTATAATGGTTGGTGTCAGTTGGTAGACAATTTGAAAATACGTTCAGATTCATGGTGGATATTTCATTATGAAGAAGCATTAGAAAGTTTCAGAATATTGTATTTTTATCAAGACATTTCTCTTGCTCCTTGTGATGATTTTTACTACAAACCATCTTGTAACGAAGATTATGTAGTATGTATATAACAACCCTCCTAAATATTTTTCAACACCCCTAATAAATTTAAAGTGTCCCTATATGTCTTCCAATACACCTCGTATACGAAAACAGGCCCCGGATACCTTTATTTTTATTAAATTTAATTAAAAACCAAGATTTTAGGGCTGTCGCGGGCTGCATAGGACCCCTCCTTGGTCTACGTGGGGCGCGAGCGAAGGGACATGAGGCGCTGCCCGGTGCTGCCACGTGTCGTGCAATGTGTCGAGCCTATAGTGCTGACCCGGATCAGCTAGGGCCTACTTACCCTACATCGCGGGCCGCGAGGAACCTGAAATCATGCCCTATAAATAGAAGGCATCGGCCTTCTGTCCCAAATCGTTCACATTCTTTCTCTCTCTCTCGAAATTCTCTATAATTGAAGTAATATTCGGGTAGTATACCCCCTAATTAATGAAGTTCTGCCCCATTGTAAGTATCATAACCCCGGTTACGTAATAGATATGCTGCCCAATTGATCCAGGGTTCCGTAACGGCTGTCATGGTTCTGCCCGACGTGGTCGTTGGAATGTCGTCTCGGGGAGGGTATTACTAATGTAAATATTGGGTTATTATACTAACACATGTGCATTTGTGTAATTTATAGATAATCACTAGGAAATCCTTAAAGGAAACCCTAAG
Source organism: Helianthus tuberosus (assembly GCA_030545235.1). Lineage (NCBI taxonomy): Eukaryota > Viridiplantae > Streptophyta > Magnoliopsida > Asterales > Asteraceae > Helianthus > Helianthus tuberosus. The sequence goes on along the minus strand of CM060425.1, from coordinate 16,209,200 downwards.
ACAGCAATGTGAGTAATCTCCTTTTTGTAAACTGTTTTTACAAACCTTAAATATTTTACAATGTGATTAGCAGTGATTGAGTCTTTGTAGTTCTTCAATTACTGCCAGTATGTTGGAGTTTTGTATACAAAATGTGGAACACGTTACCATTGGACAAAGAGTTAGCCAATATGTAATATGACCCACCAGTCAGGATTGACAGTACTGAATGAGTAATTGTGTAGAAATAAACATTGTAATCGCTCTCAATACTGGTAAAGGATAAAACTCTTCTTGATTAATCTGGGATTCACTCACCAGTATTTCCCACTGACAAAATGTTTTTAAACGCGTTTCAGGTAACAAAATGTGAAAGCCAAATAGAAGCCAGCTGGACAGCACTGAAGGCTTGGAAAAGTGGCTATAAAAGTTACCTAAATAAAGAGATGTTTTTATTAAAGAAAATAGGGTTATCCCTATGGAAATGTGTGTACTTAAAACTTGGGAATTTTCCATGTGTTTAATATTATAAAAGGGTGGTATTTTACTGTGATAAATTATTTCCTAACTACGGTCCTGATGTAATTTCCGCTGCCAAAATGATAAACACCGATACCACTAAATCTGGTCTCGCGGCCGCCCGTTCCCGGGACAGATAAGTGTCGGGGGTTGCGACAGAAGGTGGTATCAGAGCTAAGCCACTGATTCAGCCACAGAAGTGTTCTGCTGACACCAAGATATTATTTAAAATGTTCAGAAATTATCTACAGAAATACGTGCATATCTGTATTTTATTGTTGTGTGTTATTTGACTATTTGTTAGTTTACAGTATGAGCGATCAAGGACCCTCCGACGCCTATCATCAGTTGTCTAGCTCACCTCAAAACGAAGGTACCTCTTCACAGCCTGCCCTCTCAGGGTATTCAGCTGACAATGAAGATTGGATATCCGTATTTAAGGCTCAGTCTAAAGAGTCATTCCCTCCTAAAAAGAAAGGATGGTTCAGTAGGAGAGCGCATGAACGTAGGAAGAGGATGAAAAAGTTACCACAACAGCGAGTCCTAGCAGCCGCTAAGAGAGAAACAGATGCTCACACCCAAGATATGCTCAATAGGAGTCTAGCAAACTTTCATATTCTAGCAACTACAGTTGCAGACCCTAACTTGGAGCAACTCATAGCACCCCAACCATTACCCTTGTTTCCCACACAACCGATGGAGATTGAAGTCAACCCAGAAAACCAAATCCCAGCACCGGCCTTTGACCCCACTGAGATACCTAGAATACCAGCACCCAATCCCTTAGACCCAGACTACGACCCGTGGTTTGACGACCATAGGGACTACCAGCAACGCTACCCAATATCAGAAGAACCCATGCCAAACCTAGCAGCTTACCCAGGTCTGGACCCTCTAGATCCCTATTATGATAACGATGAATACACAAGGGAAATTCTAGAGAATCCATATCCTCAGGAAGAACCCATGCCACAGTACCCAGATCCAGTACCAGTACCAGCACCTGCACCCCCAATGAGTGCAGAGAATGTGCAAGAACTCCGAACCTTTGGTGAGGAGATTTTAGAAAATAGTGACAGGATGAGGCAAATCGGAGAACGACTCGTCTGGAAGTACGACGAGCGTAATATGGAGTTCTGGATGAACCCATATCAGTGATGGTGGTAATAATAATAATAATAAAATAATAATAACATATATAATATGTGTGTATGTTTGAAAAAAAATATATGATAATATATATGTTATAGTATAGACCACTTCGTGGTTAGTGATGCATACTAGTATTGTATTTTTATTCCAGTTATATTGTAATAATTATAGATGCATACTATAAAATAGAGTAAGTCGCAATGCTCGACGATTTTGATCAACATGCTTGCCGTGTAATTGTTTGAATTAGATATTGTCCTGTGATATTAATACTTGGTAATTGTTTTAAAATCCAGATGACCGACGCAGCAAATCCGGAAAACCAGAATAATGAAAATCAAATGAATAATAGTGAAATTCGACACCTTGTAACTCAAGGAATCAGAGATGCCATGCCAGTCATTATCCAAAATGTTAGGATGTGGAAAATAATGATAAAAGTGGTAATGGAAGTAAACGAACCCATGCAGAACCTGAACACAGCGTAGACAATGGACCCATACTTCAAGTGCCCATTCCTAAAAGAAAAAGAACCATGTCTTATGGTTGTTCTTATAAAGAGTTATGGTCTTGTAAACCAATGGAATTCTCGGGCAATGAAGGGGCCGTTGGAGCTCTACGCTGGATAGAAAAGACTGAGGCAGTCTTAAAAATAAGCAAGTGCGCAGAAGAAGATAAGATAATGTTTGCTTCCAATCTGTTTAAAAACTCAGCCTTAGAATGGTGCAACACTATCCTCCAGTCTAGAGGAAGTGATAGTGTTTACAATATGGAATGAGAGGAATTTAAGAACATGGTGGAAAGGAAATTATGCCCTCCCAATGAAAAGGAACAGATAGCAAATAAGTTCTTAAACCTTAGAATGACTGGAGTGGATAGTAAGGGATACATTACTTTATCCTTTGAATACGCTAGAATAGTGCCAACCCTTGCATCACCTGAACCAGTATTAATCTCCCGTTATATCTGGGGATTAATTAGTGAGATAAGGCATGTAGTCAAGGCAGCTAGACCTCAAACTATAGAAGAAGCCGTAGAACTAGCAAACACCTTGACTGATAAATTAGTGCGTACACGAGAAGAGGATCAGAGGAGAAACCTAGCTCAGAAACTTACCCAAGAATTTCATTATGGAAATTCCAATCGTGGGAAAAATGTAGGTTCTACTTCTGCACCCTACTGCAAGTATTGCAAAAGGAAGCATTCTGGAAGATGCTCTATATATTGCAATTTTTGCAAAATATCTGGACACAAGGAGGAAGACTGCAGGAAGAAGCCTAACAACAGGATATGCTACAACTATGGAGAACAAGGTCATATCAAGCCAAACTGTCCAAAACTAGCTCCAGCCACGAACAACAAGACTACTAAAAATGCTAGAGCATTTGTTCTGACTGCAAAAGAAACAAAGATGATCCTAGATGTGATCACCGGTACGTTTTTAGTTAATGATGTTTTTGCTAAAGTATTATTCAACTCTGGTGCAAACCAAAGTTTTATTAATACTTCATTTTGCAAACTTCTCAATCAATCATTAACTAAACTCCCACAAGAATGTCTCGTAGAAACAGCAAATGGGGAAACTATTAAGATTTCTGAAATCTTGCAGGGAGTAAGAATAGAATTTTTAAATCAAAAATTTATTGCAAACCTTTATCCAATGAATCTGGCAGGATTTGATGTTGTATTAGGAATGGATTGGTTAATAGCCAATAAATCCAGTATTTTATGTGATCAAAAGTCAATCCAAGTAAATTCACCAAAAGGTGAAAAGATCACAATTAAAGGAGATAAGCCTTCTAGATCCACAAAATTCATCTCTGTGATGAAAACAGCAAGTTATGTTAGAAAAGGATCATTAGTGTATTTGATTTCCATAATCACTAACACTAAAGGAAAAGAACTAAAAGATATTCCAGTAGTATCTCAGTTTTCAGATGTATTTCCAGAAGAATTACCAGGACTACCGCCAGATAGAGAAGTTGAATTCAGAATCCACCTTCTACCAGGAACAGTACCAATTGCCAAAGCACCTTACCATTTGGCACCCGCAGAAATGTAGGAACTGAAGAAACAGTTAGATGAATTATTGGAGAAAGGATTCATACAACCAAGCTCATCGCCATGGGGAGCACCGATCTTATTCGTCAAAAAGAAGGACGGATCAATGCGTATGTGCATTGACTACCGCAAATTAAACAAAGTCATGATAAAAAATCGGTATCCATTACCGAGAATCGATGATTTGTTTGATCAATTACAAGGAGCTCGATTTTTCTCTAAAATCGATTTACGATCAGGATATCATCAATTAAAGGTACAGGAAAAGGACATTCCTAAGACCGCTTTTAGAACCAGGTATGGCCTTTATGAATTTACTGTCATGCCATTTGGTTTAACTAATGCCCCAGCCGCATTTATGGACATGATGAACCGAATATGTAAGCCATATTTGGATCAATTCATAATTGTCTTTATAGATGATATTCTCATTTACTCTAAGAGTAAAGAGGAACATGCAAAGCATTTGCACGCACTTCTAAGTTTGAATTTTGGTTAGAACAAGTACAATTTCTTGGGCATTTAGTTAATCATGAAGGAATTCATGTGGATCCCACCAAGATCGAGGCAATTACTGAATGGAAAACCCCTGAGTCACCAACCGAGGTTAGAAGTTTCTTAGGATTGGCCGGTTATTATAGAAGGTTTATTCGAGATTTTTATAGAATAGCCATTCCCTTAACTAGCTAACCTGTAAATCTGTTAAGCTTGAATGGGGACCAAAACAAGAAGAAGCTTTTAGAATCCTTAAGCAAAGATTAACCAACGCACCTATACTAGCGTTACCAGAAGGAACTGAAGACTTTGTAGTCTATTGTGACGCTTCTAAGTTAGGTTATGGATGTGTATTGATGCAACGTCAAAAGGTTATAGCCTACGCCTCTAGACAACTTAAGAATCATGAGGAGAAATATTCAACCCATGATTTGGAATTAGGAGCCATAATTTTTGCCCTTAAAATTTAGAGACATTACCTTTACGGTAGTAAGTTTACCATTTTCACTGATCATAAGAGTTTAAGGTATGCTTTTGGGCAAAAGGAACTGAATATGAGACAAAGACGCTGGATGGAGATACTTAGTGATTATGATTGTAATATCCAGTATCATGCAGAAAAGGCAAATGTAGTAGCTGATGCTTTAAGTCGAAAATATCACGAAAAGCCAAAAAGAGTGTGTTCACTTAAATTAAACTTGCAGATAGATTTAAATGAACATATTAGAAAGGCACAAGAATCAGTAATCAAGGATGATACTGAGAAATTGAAAGGAATGATTAAGCAATTAGAACAAGGAACAGATGGAATTTGGAGATTCCATAAGAAAAGAATGTGGATACCTAAATTAGGAAACCTACGCCACCGTGTATTAGAAGAAGCCCATAAATCTAAGTATACGATGCATCCTGGAAGTGATAAGATGTATCAGGACTTAAGAAAAAATTTATGGTGGATAGGAATGAAGAAAGATATAACATCTTATGTTTCTAAGTGTTTAACCTGTTCACAAGTTAAAGTTGAACATCAGAAACCCTCAGGTTTGTTACAGCAATTGGAAATGCCTGTATGGAAATGGGAATTGATAACAATGGACTTTGTTACCAAATTACCCATTGTAGATAGACTAACTAAGTCAGCTCATTTCCTACCAATGAAGGAAACTTTCAGTATGGAACAATTAGCTAAATTATATGTAAATGAAATAGTTTCATTACATGGAATTCCTTTATCAATTGTTTCTGATAGAGATAGCCGTTTTACCTCTCATTTTTGGACAAGTTTCCAAAAAGCAATGGGAACCAAGTTAAATCTAAGCACCGCTTATCATCCTCAAACGGACAGACAAAGCGAAAGGACAATTCAGACAATGGAAGATATGCTTAGAGCTTGTGTAATTGATTTCGGAGGTAATTGGGACGATCACTTACCATTATAGAATTTTCTTTCAATAACAGTTATCACACAAGTATCAATGTTGCCCCATTCGAAGCACTTTATGGACGAAAGTACCGAACCCCAGTCTGTTGGGCAGAGATTGGAGAAAAGCAACTATCCGAACCTGAGATAGTACAAGAAACAACCGACAAAATCATTCAAGTCAAGGAACGACTGAAAGCAGCACGTGATCGACAAAAGAGTTATGCTGATAACAGACGGAAGCCATTGGAATTTCAGGTAGGAGACAAAGTGTTATTAAAAGTCTCTCCTTGGAAAGGAGTGGTAAGATTCATCAAAAGAGGAAAACTAAACCCCAGGTATATTGGACCTTTTGAAATTATTAGAAGAATAGGACCTGTAGCCTATCAGCTGCAACTGCCAGAGGAAATGGCAGGAATACATGATGTATTTCATGTATCTAATCTCAAGAAATGTTTAAATGATGAATCACTCGTAGTGCCTCTTAAGGATATAGAGGTAAATGAGCAGTTAAAATTTGTGGAAAGACCTCTACAGATTGAAGACAGGAAAGTCAAAAAACCTCAAACATAAGAGATTGGTTCTAGTCAAAGTGAAATGGGAATCCAAAAGAGGACCAGAATACACTTGGGAACTTGAATCAGAGATGCAAAGGAAATACCCGCACCTATTCTAGTAGACCTCGAGGACGAGTTCTAAAACAAGGTGGAGATGATATAACAACCCTCCTAAATATTTTTCAACACCCCTAATATATTTAAAGTGTCCCTATATGTCTTAAAATACACCCCGTATACGAAAACAGGCCCCGAATACCTTTATTTTTATTAAATTTAATTAAAAACCAAGATTTTAGGGCTGTCGCGGGCCGCGTTGGACCCCTCCTTGGTCTACGCGGGGAGCGAGCGAAGGGACATGAGGCGCAGCCCGGTGCTGCCACGTGTCGTGCAATGTGTCTAGCCTATAGTGCTGACCCGGATCAGCTAGGGCCTACTTACCCTACGCCGCGGGCCGCGTAGCCCTTGGCTACATCCTTCGCGGGCCGCGAGGAACCTGAAATCAGGCCCTATAAATAGAAGGCATCAGCCTTCAATCCCAAATCGTTCACAATCTTTCTCTCTCTCGAAATTCTCTATAATTGAAGTAATATTCGGGTAGTATACCCCCTAATTAACGAAGTTCTGCCCCGTTGTAAGTATCATAACCCCGGTTACGTATTAGATACGCTGCCCGATTGATCCTGGGTTCCGTAACGGCTGTCGTGTTTCTGCCCGACGTGGTCGTTGGAATGCCGTCTCGGGGAGGGTATTACTAATGTAAATATTGGGTTATTATACTAACACATGTGCATTTGTGTAATTTATAGATAATCACCAGGAAATCCTTAAAGGAAACCCTAATACAGAAATGTGAGTAATCTCCTTTTTGTAAACTGTTTTTACAAAACCTTTAATATTTTACAATGTGATTAGCAGTGATTGAGTCTTTGTAGTTCTTCAATTACTGCCGGTATGTTGGGGTTTTGTATACAAAATGTGGAACACGTTACCATTGGACAAAGAGTTAGCCAATGTGTAATATGACCCACCAGTTAGGATTGACAGTACTGAATGAGTAATTGTGTAGAAATAAACATTGTAATCACTCTCAATACTGTTAAAGGATAAAACTCTTCTTGATTAATCAGGGATTTACTCACCAGTATTGGACAAAGAGTTAGCCAATGTGTAATATGACCCACCAGTCAGGATTGACAGTACTGAATGAGTAATTGTGTAGAAATAAACATTGTAATCGCTCTCAATACTGTTAAAGGATAAAACTCTTCTTGATTAATCAGGGATTTACTCACCAGTATTTCCCACTGACAAAATGTTTTTAAACGCGTTTCAGGTAACAAAATGTGAAAGCCGAATAGAAGCCAGCTGGACAGCACTGAAGGCTTGGAAAAGTGGCTATAAAAGTTACCTAAATAAAGAGATGTTTTTATTAAATAAAATAGGGTTATCCCTATGGAAATGTGTGTACTTAAAACTTGGGAATTTCCCATGTGTTTAATATTATAAAAGGGTGGTATTTTACTCTGATAAATTATTTCCTAACTACAGTCCTGATGTAATTTCCGCTGCCAAAATGATAAACACCGATACCACTAAATCTGGTCTCGCGGTCGCCCGTTCCCGGGACAGATAGGGGTCGGGGTTGCGACAATGTAACTTCGAACATTATTCATCATGTAATTTTTTGGAGATACAGTTGTTTAATTGTTGTTTTTTATTTATTTACTTAATTTTCTGATATATTTTTACTAATGTACTATATAATGTGTTTTATTCTGATTGTAGAGTATTAATCGTTCTTTTGTTCATCACAAGATGTTAAACACTATTCCTTCATATCCAGTTCTTATTAAAGGATCTGGAAACAAGAACTGGTCTGTACGGATGGAAGATATCAACAATGAACTTTACATAACTACCGGGTGGAAGGAGGTAAAGAATGAGTTGTCATTAACTGCTGATCATCGCATTGTCTTTGAGATGATAGATCTTCAGACTTTTCATATCACGGTTTTCAATTGTGCTACCTGCGATTTAGTGCTTCCACCGGAGGTCTGTGATGTTGTTAAAGAAAAGGTGATAGAAGAGATTGTCTTGAGTTCAGATACTGAAGCTGTACAGGACATCGTTAATGTCAATGAAGGTGGTATGGTTGTTGTGAATGAAGATAATCAGATCGTACCTATTTCTTTCCATGTGGACGGTCATTTTGTAAGTTTGTGATGATGAGTTTACTAATATATAATACTTTAGTCAGATTTTAAAGATGTGTTAATTCTTTTTTTTTGAATTGTTCGTTGTTTGTTACAGCGCCTTTTTAAAAAAAACAAGTTGAAGATCTTGGACTGAATCCTAAGATGGGTTTGAAGATTGTGGACGTGGCAGGTGATGTTTGGAATGTTTAAGCTGCTATAGGTTCATCTCGAGGTCAATCAAGATATTATCTGCAAGGAATGAGAAAGTTTGTGAAGGATAAAGGCATGGCTCCAGGTCAAGCATTTACACTTAACTTTGTGAAAGGTAAAAAGCTTTTTATGTTCGGATGAATGTTCATGGGATTGAAGAAGGCAAATGCAGAAGGATACATGGAACCAAGTTTTTGGGTTGTAGTTATTTGCTTTTAGAAACTGGTGGTAGACTTGTTTGTTTAGTTTTGAAATTGTGATTCTAAAACTATATATGTAGATGTAAATTATTGGGTCCATGTCTAACTGAAACAATGCGGAGATGTAAGCTAAAGACAGTATACTTGGTTACTCGCTCGAAACGATTCCTTAATGAAAAATATAGTACAAACTAATAGCAAAATCATGTTCAAAGTTATAAGCGCTATTCTTTGACAATGATAAGCTGGTTAATTATGTCATTAAAGGAATAAAAACATCGAGTTCTATTCTCTGATAATCATTTCAAGCAAATAGAAACACATACAGTTTTGATTATATTAAGAAACATATCGCCTTTTGCTGGGACTGGTGTCCACAATTTCCAAACTAAAACTGAAATTGATCAAATGAGACATGCTAAATATGTATAAGAAATCATGTATGGGTCACTTCGTTTGACTTTTGGTGAACATCTGCTTGACTTTTGGTCAACATCTGATTGACTTTTGGTCAACATCTCATTTAGTATTCAACAGACGTTTGAATAACTCAAACAGTGGTTTTAACATATGTTTGACTTTTGGTCAACAGTTGATGGAAACCCATGTTAGGTTGAACAGTGTTTTGAAGAGGAAAACAGTGCTAAAATATAAGAAGACAGTGGATCTGGTTAAAAATCTGTTTCACTTTTGGTCAACAACTGTTTGAGTTTTGGTCAACATCTGTTTTTTTTTTTTTTTTGGAATGGCAAATTTCTTTTTATTCCTGTCGTCTGTGGGATTCGAACTCAAGACCTCCTCCTCTCAAGATGTTTAAAGGCTTTATCTTTGCCAATGGACCACCACCTCATTAGTGTCAACATCTGTTTGCCCGATCAGATTGGGTGTTAAATTATAGTTCTTTAAGTCATTGTTTTGTTTTCTTGAATTCTATGTAATTTTGTTAAGAAGTACAAGAACAAACATTTTTACAAAATCCCAAATCACCCGATCATGTAAGTGCATTGAAGTAAAAGTGGAAATGATGTTATTCATGTGGTCCTGTTGTGCTTTTGTTTGACCTCTAATATGGGTTCATGATCTAATCCGGTGATGTGAAGACATTGTTGTTGAATCCAATGAGATGCTTGATGTAATGAGGTCGTATTAATAACAAATAATAATTAATATAACTAAGTTTCCCGAACCCAGGAAGCGATCTCGGGTAATAACCTAGTTGTAAATGTATAAAAATCATCATTACTTCAAATCGATTTCACTAAATCCATCACTTATTTTCATAATTTGGAAAATTGCTACACTACCTTTTTATATATAAAAAGCTACTATTCATCTTTTATCAAATTATTGTGCGTATAAAAACGAGGAATATAATAAAATAAGTATTTATGAGTAATATAAAAATAAAAATGGTTGATAAGATGTAAAAGGTATTTTAAAATAAGAGATAAATTTTGAAAAGTATGATATTTAATTAGATTAGGCAATGTGTAGTGGTCAAGCTTCATAAGAGGAGTTATGTGACAAGTGGCAAAATGTGTAAGAGAGAGGGATTAGATCATGGTGTGTGGTTTGGGTAGTCGCTTTGGGAACTATCCGCCACGTAGGCGTCACGTCACATGGGGTGGAGGACCATCCCCTTGGGGACTACCCGAGGGTGTGAAGGATAGTCCCAAATCTGAAAATGGTGGCCCACATTAAAACAAAAATAATTAAATCTCTATCTCTCTCTCTCTATATGGTGGCCCACTAGATCAAACATCCAGCCAATCAAACACCTCGCCCCAAACGGCTGAAATCGGACGATTGTGACGCGACGGGGGGAGGGGGTGGTGTGCGACGGAGGGGACGAGCCGAGACCGCGGGGAGGGGGGACCCCACACCCCATGGTCTTATATAACTTGAGTATGGAGTGGAAAGGGGGTTATATAACCCCTTAAATTATACATACATATGTATGTAAATATATGTGTGTGAGAGACCAACATAACATCACGCCGTGATATTTTTCGCGAGAAAGAGTCTTGGGTCGCACATAAAGTCAACTTACCCGTAAGCTACCCGTTTAATAATATAAGTTTTATATGCTCTATTTTAATATAAAAAATAGAAATGTTACATCTGTTTACGAGCTGAGCCAAACCGATTGCACCTTTGCTTGTGCTCGGTTCATTTACAAACCGAACCGAGCGTGTTTTCAAATGAACTAAAGTCGAATGAGCGTCTTTAAATCTGAGCATTTTTTGAGCGTCGTGGAACAAAAAAGGAAAATGACGATGAGGGTGTTAGGCGTTAGAGTAAAGTGTAGTTTTCGTTTAATTAGAGCACAAGTATAGATTTAACACATAACATGTATAAATCTAATAAATACCAAGGAATAAAAAAAACAATCAACTGGTTCTATCGGGATCAATTGAGAGGAAAGATGAATCGTTGACCGATTGAAGCAGACTCTTGTTCTATCGAAAGTTCGAAATTGAAGGAACCACTTGAATCAAAACCCTAGCGAGTTAGCGTCTTGGAGATTGTCGATAGAGAAATCGAATAATGATGGCCAATGGGGGGAGGGGTTTGTACTTCTGAATCGTATTATTATTATTAACAAATAAATCGAGCCAACCGAGCCGAGTGAACCTTTGCCCGTGCTTGGTTCGTTTACAAACCAAACTGATCTGAATTGAATCGAACGAGCAAATTCCGACCATTTTTCAAACAAGCATCGAACGAATATCGAATGTCGAGCAATTTGAACAACCTTATTTGCGGATAGTACTTCTCGATCACCTTCCCTTTTACCAGAGCTTCTTCCATGCTTTTGTCCGACGTGGCCTCTTTTCCGAGAAAGTATGCAAGTTGAAGCCCGTACACCCTTATTAGGTCAGGTACACCTTAACCTACTCTATTATGCATATGTAAGATCTTTGTTACTACTAATTTAACTCATTAATATAAACTACAAATATTGGATTTTAATAATCTCAACTATTCGACGTTGGCCGTCAACAGTCCCAATTTCAAAAATAATCACTGGCAGTCCCAACTATTGATATATTGGTCACCAATGGACCCTGATTAACAGAACCCTAACGCCGTTAGTCTCCGGAAAACCTTTTTGGCCAGAAAAAGTTTTCTAAAGATCCGATCTAAGGTTACAAAGAGGTTTAGGACGAACATGTTAAGTTTTCCGGCCAAAAAGAAGTTTTCCGGCGAAAAAAAAAGTTTTCCGACGACTTCAATAATTGGGGCTTTTACTAGAAAAAAGGTTCCTAAAGGTCTGTAATAAGGTTACAAAGAGGTCTGAGACGAAAATGTTGAGTTTTTCGGCAAAAAAAAAGAGTTTTCCGGCCAAAAACGTTTTTCCGGCGACCGGAGACTAACGCCGTTTGGGTTTTGTTAGTCAGGGTCCATTGGAGACCAATATATTTATAGTTGAGACTGCTGCCAGTGGGTTATTTTTTAAGTTGGGACTGTTGACGACCAACGAAGAATAGTTGAGATTATTAAAGTCCAATATTCCTATAAACTAAAACTGAATCAAAATATTTCTGAAATGGACTAAATTATTGCGTAGATATAAAAAAAATGTAAAGATTTTTTTTTGTCATACAACACAAACGAAAAAAAAAAAACCAACTGAGGTAGCCCAGTTGGCCACCGACACCCACCTCTTTTCAGAGGTACCGGGTTCGAGTCTTGGGAGTGGCATATGTCGCCCAGGGTAAGAACTCGGCAAGGGGAATTCACCGCGGAGCTAGCTTGGTCGGGTAGCGGCTCCCGGAGTGGCATCACTCCGGCGGTTGGGAGGACCGTGCACTATCCCCCCCCCCCCCCCACAAACGAAAAAAAAGAAAATCAACACATAATATAAAATAATAATATTTTCCCCTTAAACAGGGAGCTTGTAACGTCTCGTTAGACCATGCGTAGTGGTTTTATCAATAATGTTTCCACCATGGGGCGTTTTCTGCCATGTGGCAGTCCAGTCAGCATGGGGGCATTATTGGGCGTTATTGTAAAAGTGGCGTAGTGGGAATAATGCCCAATAACGCCCCTTCCAATCATTAAACAATTATTTTTTTATAGAGAAAACGATTAAAAAAAATAAGAAAATGAAACTTACAGTTGGACCACTCCCATTGGCCAGATGCAATTTTCAGTTGGACCACTTCAGCGTTATTTTAAAAACGCCGGATGCAATTTTGTCAAAGAACACGCCGGAAAACGCCCGGGTGTAATGGGATGGGGGCGTGTTCGGGCGTTTTTTTTTTTAATTTTTTTAAAACAAACGCCCCATTACGGGCGGTGTTATGCCATTTTTTTCCAAGTTTCAATCATATTGAAGAAATAATTATGTCAATGAAAAGCGCTAGCACATTGTCATCTGTCACTTACATAAGTTTTTTCTTTATTGTTATTATCAATTATAGCTAAAACATTATTTAATTAAGAATAAATTTGTCAGGGATATCATGTCGGTGAATGAATGCGGACAATAGATTAATGGTAATCGTATAGTTTGTATTGTTAAGGGTATCCGGGGCACTCCCCTAAGAGGGGAGTCCCCTCTCTTACGCATAACCAATCAGCATATGCCACGTCAACTCCCCTCTTAAACTCCCCTAACACCCCAATTTGATGGCGTCACTCCCCTCTTAGATGACTTGTGTTTTTTATTCAAAAAAAAAAAACAAAAAAAAAAACAATGTGATTGGTGGGAAACGAGACCTAACACCCTCTCTCTTCATTCTTCATCGCGGTGACTCCACACCGAATCCACTCCCCGATTCGGGTCCCCGCATGGATGGCGGCGGTGTTCCCGATCGGTGGATGTGGTCACCGAACCCACTCCCCGAGTGTGCCCCGGATACCCTAACTCTTAATTTGGATTAAGTTATTCAACAAAACTACAAATAACAACTACAAATAATAAGTGTACAAAAACATAATAGATCGCAAAATATAACACAATGTTGAGCAAAATATAACACAATATCAAAGAAAAAAAGACACACTAACGCAAATATAGAAAATAAACAATAATAAATAAAAGACACAATGTTAATAAACAAAAATTCTAAAATCTATAAAACCAAAAGTGAAAACCTAAAATCTCATATCGTAGAGTTTGATAAGACGGTTTCAATGTCATTTGAATGAGGTCAATCGGAGTCTGTTTAAGACTAGCGGATGTGGGGCGGGGGATGCCAGGCAACACTGGCTAACCCACACCGTGCTAATGTTGGCCACGACGTTGCCCCTCTAGCGTGGCTTTGAAGCCTGACATGGGGGGGTGAGGTGGCTGGCTAGTATTGGCTAGTGAGAGATGATTGTTGGGATAGCCGTTTGGCATAGCCGTTGGCCAACGGCTATTTACAAAAAAAAAAAAAAAACTTTTATTTATATTTTATATAAATCAAACAATTCTTACTCATTTTTACTATAAAAAAAATTCAAAAACCAATACCAACCTCCAAAAAAATATATAGAATAGATTCTTCAAGTTCAAACGATTCGTATGATAGATTTGTTTTGTTATCCTCATCCGACGACGGGGTGGAAATATTATTATCAACAGTGGCGATGGTCGTGAAAGTTATTGTTGAAGATTCAGATGAAGGGACTTACCAGTCCCAACCCAACCCAAACGGAGGAAGTATAACGATATAAACATTATACATCACGCGCCCCTTTTCAGTGATCTAATAAATGGTGTTGGACCAAAAGGAACATTTATTGTAAATGACGTTAAATACAAGTATGGGTACTATCATGTTGATGGAATTTACCCTGAGTGGGTTGTTTTTGTGAAATCATTTTTAAAAGAGGGAACCCTAGATCCTAAAAGAATAAATCTTTCCAGGAGGGAGGTAACTTGTCAATGATACTTGAAACCAAGATGGATTCATCCGTCTTCATGTCATGTTGGGCATACTGTCCCAGAATTCGTAACAATTCATTGTATTGTTCCATGGCAGGCCGTGAATCAACCATTTTGTAATTGTTAAAATTATCGACAAGAAACTTCTTGCTAGAAGAATCTTCTGCCATGTATTTGGCTTCCAAAGTGTCCCACAACAACTTTGCACTTTCTACGACCACATAAGGGATCAGACATACCATTCAGAATGTGGCCAAGGCATATGTAATTGTCATTCTTCTACTTTGACCTCTTCCTGATTTGCTCCAGATTGCCCTCCTCCAGTATCTCCAGGATTGGAGTAGTCAACACGTACACCACCTTCAGCGTTGTGAGAAGAAAATGCATATTCTTCTGCCATCTTCGGAAGTCCTGCCCTTCAAACTTCTCCAGTTTGTCAAACTCGCTTGTCATATCCTTCATCGATCCGCTTGCCATCTTCACAGAAATTAATTTGATCTTTGTTGGGTAATTTTCAGAAACCGGACGACCAGAGAGACATGTAATCACTCTCAGATCAAATTATTTCGCTGGCTCTCCCGAATAATTTAATCGGATACAACTCTGATTTTCGAGAAACTGAACCAGTGTATGTGTGTATGGAATTTGTCTGAACTAGAAGAAAAGTGATCAATAATTGTCTACAAATTTTGGGGTTGGGAGATGATTAACTGCCTAATGGATTAGGCAGTTATCTCAATTTAAAAAAAAGCTGCCACTAAACTGCCATTATTTATATGTTTCGAAAATATGGCATTTTCCATAACATAAAATTTTCTGATGCCCAGCCAGGGGCTCTACCCCTTGAACCCCACTAGGGGATGCCGCCCCTTAGACCATGTTCTTAGAGGAGCTGCCCCCGGACCCAGCCAAGGGGGCGTTGCCCCCTTGGAACCCCTCGTAGAATACGAGCTCCGTCAGTACACTTCGAATTATAATAACTCAAACAAGTGTGCAGTCCCGCACCCTCCTAATTTGCTTGATGTGTATTATTATTCGCTTTGATCACCAAGTCAATCCCGATTACACTAAAATATCTGACATTTATCATTGTGTTTTTTCTATATTTGCGTCATTGAGTTTTTTTTTTTTTTTTGCGACTTATTGTGTCTTTTTCCTCGACATTGTGTCATCTTGTGCGATCCATTGTGGCTTTATATATTTCTTGTTTTTAGAAGTCTTTGAGAAATAACTTTAACCCTCAAATTTCATCCTTTTTTATACATAACTGAACCTTTTTTTTAACGACTAGTTTTTCCCATTAAATACTTACACCTCCTAAGGATTAAACATTGGTATCTCCACAAGAGATAATTTCTCTTGACCACTAGCCTATAGCATAAGTGGCACTGAACCTTCATTTACTCAACTCATGAGTTAGGGATTTTTACATATTTTCCTTCCTAAGAAGCCTTATTACATATTTCCTCAATCCCTAAATTTAATTACATATTTCCCCTTCTTAAAGAAGTCTTATTACGTATTTCCCCTTCCTAAAGAAAGCTTATTACATTTTCTCCAATCCCTAAATTTAATTACATATTTCACCTTCCTAAATCCCATAAATTACATTTTTATCCCTTTCATTATAAATACTACTATAAAATTACTATTTTACCCTTCACGAGTTTATTAAATGACTAATTACATATTTCCCATTCTAATAAAATCAATTAAATAAAAAAAATAATATCCAAAATATGCATTCATTTGCTTTTTATATAAACTCTTTATTAACATTTAGCCGATCATTGTATAAACAAATCATGAAACGATGTTATAGGTTAAAACTTCTAATCATTTTTACCCAACTGAAATTATAAATTAAAACATTTTCCATTTAAGTTGTACAAATTATTACAAAGTATATATTTAAAACTATAAAATCTAGGGTGTGGTCATAAAGTGTATTGAACAAGTTATACGTTTAGGGGATTTATACGTAATTCAAAACTAAATGGGCATGAAGGCAAGAAATATATATGAAATTCTAATGTAATTACTTAAAAAAAGATATTACAAGTTTTATTGTTTGCTAATTGATCAAACTTGTGGGTAAAATAGTAATTATTTTCTTACCCATATTTTTTCTGAATGGAAAATATGTAATCACTCATTTAATAAATTTCATAAGGATAAAATAGTAATTTTATAAGAGTATTTTTAATAAAAGAGATAAATATGTAATTAAATTTAGGGATTGAAGAAAAATGTAATAAGTTTTTTTTATGAACGGGAAATACGTAATAAGGCTTGTTTAAGAAGGAGAAATATATACTTAAATGGGGAAATTATATGGAGTTGTAACTTTTAACTTCATTCTAGAAATAAACACTCTTTTAAGCTAAGACTAAAGGGAGTGGGGCATCCTTTTAAGAGGGCGTCTTGCGACACGTGGCGCCACGTCAGATTAGAGGATTTTGAGCAAAAAAGGGGGAGTGGTGTGCGGGGCGGCCTTAGGCGTCTTGGAGGGGGGAATTCTTGAAATTTTGTGCCAAAAATTGATTTGTGTGAGAGGAGCGGGCGACGAGAAGAGGACGCCCTTGGGGACGCCGATGGGGGGCGGTGTGTGCGGCGGCTTGGGGCGGCTTGGGTAGGGGAGACGCCCCACTCCCTTCAGTCTAAGGGACCAATATGAAAAAGGAAAAAAAACCAAACATTTTGCTTAATTACCAACACACCCTTTAAAAACATCCATTCCCCCAAACAACCCCTCACCCCTCCCTCTTTCTCCAGCACACAAACACAGACCATCTCATATTCTCATTCTGCCATTTTTGCACCTCTAAGCTTCCATTAATGCAGATGTTATTCACACTTAAATCATGTCTTCTTCTTCTTCTTCACACCCCATTTCTTACAAATTCATCATCTTCCTTCTAATTTCAACATCACTACACTTATTAGCCTCAACCCAATCCAAATCGTGCACAAACCCCACCTCCTCAAAACCCATAATCTCCGGCAACTCCACTATCCTCAGCGAAAACAAAACATTTGTTCTCGGTTTCTTCCACACAAACGACGAATCGAAATGGTATTTAGGGATTTGGTACGCTACGGTCCCCACACCCACCTACGTTTGGGTCGCCAACCGTCAAACCCCGTTGACCAGCCTCAGCACGTCGTCGTTTCAGATCGACGGTGCTAAGCTCACGGTGACGGAGAATCAAGATTCACGATGCGACGTCGTTTGGGAGAGTATTATTGATATCAATATTGAAAATAATAATAATAATAATGAAGATAATAAAATGGATGTGAAGCTTCTAGAAGATGGGGATTTGGTGGTGGTTGACTCTCGTGGGGTGGTTGTATGGCGGAGCTTTGACTTTCCGGCAGACACGTTTTTACCGGGGATGAATTTGACCGTTGGTCAAACGTTGACTTGCTGGAAAAGTGATAATGATCCGGCTCCCGGGAAGTATTCGCTGCGGTTGAAACCACCGGATTACGGTGAGGTCGAGCTTTTGTTTAACGAAAGTAGAACTTACTGGACTAGTGGTAACTGGACCGGTAATATTTTCTCCGGTGTACCGGAAATGACTTTACCATACATTTACCGTTTTTATTTCACTAACCCGTTTACCGAAACGGCGACGTTTGGGTTTACTGAAATAATGAGTCAGCAAAAACCGCTCACACGGTTTAACATAGATTCATCCGGCCAAATCAAGCAGTACACGTGGTCCCCACAGACGGAAAACTGGAACATGTTTTGGAATCAGCCGGAGAATCCTTGTAGGGTTTATGGGTTGTGTGGGAATTTCGGGTTTTGTAATGCGAGATCTGTGTTGAGTCCGTGCAAGTGTTTCGATGGATTTCGACCGTTGGATGGAACCGGGTGGGATGCTGGAGATTATTCGGGTGGTTGTGTGAGAGATAGCGATGAGAATTGCGAAAACGATAGGTTTAATGATATCGGGGAGGTTACGTTTGATCAAGAGAAGGTTGAATCGTCTTCGGGTAGTAGAAGTGATTGTGAACGGAAGTGTTTGAGTAATTGTTCGTGTGTTGCTTTGTCGTATAATCCGAAGACGAATTCGTGTAAGAATTATTTCGGGGAGGTGTTGAATCTTGGGAATTCGAGTTCGGATTTGGGGATAATTCAGGATTCGTTGAGTATACGAGTTCCTAGAGGGGTGAATGGAAAGAAGATTGGGGCAAAAACAGTTACCGTAATAAGCATAGTTAGTTGTTTTGTTGCGGTTTTGTTGATGGTGATCGTTGGTTTCGTGGTTCTAAGGAAGAAAACACTCATGAGCAAGAAACTGGAAGAGGAATCTGTGTTCCCCGTGACGAATTTGAAGGTTTTTACATACAAAGAGCTTCATGCCGCCACTAACGGGTTCTCGGAGCAGCTCGGACATGGTGGGTTTGGGGCAGTGTTTAGCGGGAATGTGGATTCGACCATGGTGGCAGTGAAGCGGCTGGAACGACCTGGTGGTGGCGAAAAGGAGTTTCGAGCGGAGGTATGTACAATTGGTAATATTCAACATGTTAATCTTGTAAGATTGAGAGGTTTTTGCTCTGAAGAGTCACATAGGCTACTTGTTTACGATTATATGCCAAACGGTCCGTTGAGCGTTTACTTGAAAACGGGTGGGCGAAATCTTGATTGGGACGCTAGATTTAGGATTGCGATAGGAACCGCTAGAGGAATTGCTTATTTACACGAAGAATGTCGGAACTGTATAATACATTGTGATATTAAGCCCGAAAATATTTTACTCGATCAAGATTTTTCGGCTAAGGTGTCGGATTTTGGTCTCGCAAAGTTGATCGGACGCGATTTTAGTCGGGTTTTGGCCACCATGAGAGGAACATGGGGTTATGTTGCTCCTGAATGGATATCCGGAGTGGCTATAACCACGAAAGCGGATGTTTATAGTTACGGGATGACGTTGTTGGAGCTGTTAGGGGGTCGGCGGAACGTGGAGGGGCCGCCAGATGGTGGTAACGGAGGTGAGAGTAACGAAAAGTGGTTTTTCCCACCGTGGGCTGCGAGGAGGATAACGGAGGGGGATGTGGCGGCTGTTGTGGATGAGAGGCTTGGCGGCGAGTATAACATGGAGGAGGTGGTGAGAGTCGGGTTGGTGGCGGTGTGGTGTATACAAGATGAAGAAGTGGCTAGACCAACTATGGGGATGGTGGTGAAGATGTTGGAAGGGGTGGTGGCAGTGGAGGTTCCGCCGCCACCTAAGCTGCTTCAAGCGTTGGTTTCCGGCGAGTCTTTTCGTGGCGTTGGCGGCCATAGTCAAAACGGTACGCTTACGGGTGTGTCATATGAATCAAAGGATTCACAGCTTGCTGTTTAAGGTGATATTCTAGTTCTAGTGTTTAATCAACAATTCTGTTAATAGTTAATACCAATGTTATGTTTATTTCGTTTGTGGTAGCATTTAAACGTTATTTTAGGCTCTTAGTGATTTAACTTTGACTTTGAAAAAGTCAAAGTATTCGGTCGGATAAGTCAATGATCAATCGGTGTAATGAAAGTAAGGTTGAGTGATTTTGGTATATTTATTAATATTGGAAAGTTTTAGGTCGTGTAGAATTAGAGAGTTTCGTTTAAAATAAATAAATTATAAATCCATCCATTTTGATGATAAATGGCGTATTTTGCAACCAAAAGATTGTGAGTTCAAGTCTATAAACTGCACGTTATAATGTATTAAAAATTGATTTTAAAGGTAAATAAATTATAAATCCGATAAAAGGACTAGAATGTTCATGCTAGCATGTAGGGCTGATAATAGGTAACCTGTTAAGACACGATAACAGAAGAGTACACCATGTGATTTTTTACGTTTTTAAAAATAAACAAAATTTGAAAGTTAGGATCCATTGTTTCTCATTTTTGGTGCATAAAATATACATCTGTCTTATAGACATTAGATATAAAGTAGTTAAACAAGTGGTATTCATGTTAACAATTTTTGTTGCTCGCGTTACCAGATACCTGTTAAACTTGCTAAGACACGATTTGTCAGCCCTACTAGTAGCATGTGTGTCGTTGTTTCATATATTGTCCAAGTTTTTTTTTTTTTTTTTTGAACGGCATATATTGTCCAAGTTGTTGGGATCAGACAACACAACTTTAAATCGATAGGATAACGACACTGCCCATTAAATTTATTGTTGTTATAGACTTTGGACATGTGTATTTATTACAATCATCACGTCTCGATTTTAAAATTTCGACCAAGTAACATTTATCCACACATATCTTTTTTGTTTATTTTTAAATTAGTACAAGTTTAATCCTTAGATTGTTAGAACTAGGTTTTACGGCTATACGTGTTCAACATTGCACACAAGTTTTATGAACTAAAAACATAAAACACCAAGAAAGTAAAAGTTTGACTATGGGTCGATTGTGTATGTTCTGTCAAATATTTTGTATGGTCTTAGTAACACATTTCATAGGGCATTTAACCTTATACTAAATTCACAACTTAAAAAAAAACCATGGTCGAGCATCTCTTCACCGCCTCTTGGATTGCCTTGAAGGAGTGGAACTTCATAACTCGGTCTCCCTAAACCAAAAGGATAGAGAGATCCTTTATGGCATCATTCTTATCACGTGATCAGTGGCGGAACTAGAACTTTAACTCAGATGTATCCCAAATTGTTTTTTCACCGTGCAATCATACAATATTAAAAATAGTGAATGCATGCATGAAAGTAGTTACTTTAAAAACATCTTTCAACGGTTGCGGTTGCGATTGCAACCGGTAAAAGCAATGCTAGCTTCACTACCCGATAAACTGAAGGACAAAAACTATGCGTTCCCGTTTCAACCATAACACGCGCAAGATTACTTATTCTATTCAAGTTTGCAAATTTATTATCATCGCTTATAGTGTGACGAAATGGGCAATTGGGATTTGGGCTTATTATTTTCAATCGATTGGTATTCTCGTAGTTGTGACGTGCCGTGCATTAAAACTTCAGGGCAATTGAGCAATTATTTACAATCTTTTATTTTTTTGGGCTAACATATTGGGCAATTTGGCTTATTATTTACAATCTTCAATTGATTTGGGCTAACATATTAGGCAATTGGGATTTGGGCTTATTATTTTCAATTGATTTGGGCTTACAGACTTTTTTTAGGGGTGTACTCGTAGTTGGTCAGGGGTATCCTTAGTATAAAAACCGAGAATTTTTTTTTTACACTACCGATAAAAAGTTGAGCCGTAGCCCGTGCTACGGCTCGGTATACATAAGGTCCGCCCCTGCACGTGATGGTACTTGTGGAAAGCGAGGAATGGAGTCGCGTTCTCAAAGACAACAATTTTGGCTGAAGGCATATTAGATAATGTCAAAAGGGTGGGTTTCTTATGGCTCAAGAATAGGAGGACATTCAAGTCTATGTCTTGGTTAGATTGGTGTAACTGTCCCTTGTAAATAATATGACGTAGTGGTGTGTTTTTTCTATTTTGGGGCCGCCCCTTGCTTTCTTTGGCGGGTGCGATTGCCTTTGTTCTAATGGAAGATACTTAAAAAAAAACAATGTTTAGAACTTGCACATAATAGCAACTATAATCTAAGAATCCAAGTTATCATCAAATAGCGGTCCCTCATTCATAGAAAAACCTGTTAAGACCTTTTTCTAAAGTCCTACTATATTCATGAACAACTTTATCACATAAGACGCATAGTACAGAAGTCCTACTCCATTTATGGACAACAATTTTAGCACCTTAACTATTAACCACCACAATTCAATTATGATAGCCTTAGCATTTATCATTACAAAGTTTCACTTCACCCACCTTGTGATCACTACATGAGCTAACACAATCTTTAAAGTTCTGCTAGTAATAATTTGATTGCAATAATTACCATTACCACATTGCCTCCCCCTCCCAAGAAATAAGTACCAAAAACTCTTCCTATAAATTTGAATAAAATCACACATTTACATAACACAATTTTAATTTATATCCCATTTTAAAGAGTTTGTACTTGTATTTTCTAGTGTCACTATCCTTGTCGTAAACACTTTGGTATACATGTATAGGATTAGGTTCAAACGTGAACATTTTCTCCAGCGTGAACTGCGTGAACTGATCTGGGCCCTTGATTTTTATGATCTTGAGATTTTAAGTCAATGGCATGATGGTAATTATTTGATTAATTGTTACTATTTAATTAAATCAATAAGGGTAAATGTGTAATTTCCTTTTTAAACTAATTCCATAAATCTCGTTCTCTCTCATATTCAATCTTTCTTTATCATCAAACTCTCTCTCACCTTCATTGACCAGATCTAAGAAAATACATTCAATCTTTCTCTCATCTTCATCGCTCAGATCCAAATTTCTCTCTCACGTTCATCGCCCAGATAGAAAAGTATCGCCGGATGGTTTTTCAGATCCGAATCAAAGGAAAACGGGACATCGTCGTTTCATCGCCAACATTGATCTTCGCCGGATCGTTTTTCAGATCCGAACGGAAGAAAAACGATTCATCGCGTCTGTTTCATCGCCGGATCGTATTATTCAGATAAGGTAATTCTAATCCGATTATTGTTATTTATACGTAATTGTATTATATAGCTTTTTAGTTTTATTCAGATGGATTTTATTAATTTTGGAACATTGCTGTCGTTTAAGTTGTTTCTCAAAAAAAAAAGAAGTTGTTTTTCTTTGTTTGATTTAAGCTTGTCTAGATGATAAAGTTGTTTTTCTTTGTTTTTAATTTTGGAACATTGCTGTCATTTAAGCTGTTTCTCTAAAAAAAAAAAAGGCACAACAACAGGAAAAAGTAAGGAGGCACACCAACAGTTCGATGAAATGTTCCTGTGAATAATTTAACTTTTTGTGTTGAACTTGCTTAGGTTTTTATGGGTTGTTTGATAATGGGTCAATTTCTTTACAAGAAAGTTGTTTGATTTCACTTCTTTTCTTGTTTTCTAAATCTTGGTTGCTGTCAGTAATAAAAAGGACTTTTTTTTTATAAAAATGTGATTAAAACTTAACAATTGTATAAATTACGGTGAAAATTTTGTGGGCATTTAATGAATAAAAAACTTTAGTTTAACTCTGTTTCTGTGAATAACTTTAGTTTTTTGTTTTAATGTGATGTACACATGTGTATCTTGATTTTGCTCTGGTTTTACTGCGATGTACACATGTGTATTCTGGTTTTGCTCTGTTTTTAATGCGATGTACACATGTGTATTCTGATCTTAACGCGATGTACACATGTGTATTGCGTCTGTTTTTGTTATATCTCAGTTTTTTTTGTATTGAATGTGTAAGGTTGTTGATGTACACTTGTGAATTATGCAAAGTATTAGTTGCTGAGTTTTTTTGTGCTATTATAGGAGATGTCGTTAACGAGAAAAGTGGAGATGGAAGGTCGATAAGGATGATTCACGTATGAGGTCGATAAGGATGATTCACATATGTTTTTTTGCTTGGTCGACAAGGATGATTCAGCATACAACGTTGCGAATAGTTGTAAAAGATTATGTTTTTTGTTTTTTTCGATTATGTTGGGTTTATTGTTTTTACGAAACTGGAACTTGTAATTATATATTTTTTTGTTTGGTTTGGAAAACATTATGGAACTTGTAATTTGTTAAATATAAAATAGTTTTACAGGTATTGTTTCTATGTACGTATTATGTAGCTAATTACACATATGTACGATGCTGAGTACACATGTGTACTGTTCTATTTACATCCAAGTACACATGTGTATACCGTTGAAATATGAAGGTTAGGTGGATCTTAAAAATCAAAATTTGAATTCTGGTGATGAAATCTTAAATAAAAATTAAAATTGAAATAAAACATTATGTGGATAATGAATTTAAAAAAGGAAAGATGTAACTTAATTCAATATTTAAATAATGATTTAAATCTAATTTTTTATACAATTACAATCCTACCCTTAACAACTAAAAAGGAAATCAAGGGTCCAGATCTGTTCACGCGGTTCACTCTTGGGAGGTTGTTCACGCTGGAACCCTACCCTACATGTATATAACATAATCTTTATTAATATGTTTTACTTGAAAAAAAAAAGAATTTAGATGAATGTCGTATAACAAAATAACCTTCATGTTTGGTTGTTCAACACTACAACTCTCCCTTAAAAGAATTTACTCCATTTGACCATAATTCTTCTTAAGCATAGCGAATTTACAATATCAAGTTTACTACATTATGCTTCAACGTCTATTACATCGCTTGTTAACAGCGCGTAAGGCTAGTCCTTGTGAAATAACATACCATGCCACTTCAGCCCTATAACTAGCGAAACACCGCGATGCCTAGTTATTGGGAACCATGGGCATTCTAGCCATTGGGTTAACGGGGGCTAGGCTCATGGTGGACCTCGTATCCCACATTTCCACCAATCACAACCTTATACATATTTATTATTTATTTTCTAGGTTCAGGATATAATAGGAAGTTTTTTTACTAGGAATGCTAGGAAGTAATCTTGACCATCAATTGATGTAATCAAGGGCTAAGATTAAATGAGTGAAATTGAATAAAAAAAAAAAGAAGGCGTGTGGTTTGTGTAGAGGCATTCTAGTCAATTCAGAGCAATAGTTTCTCTCTCATCCAATCCCCCCCCCATTTTTAAATGTTAATAACTCTTTCATACGACATTATTTTTTTTTATTAAAAATTGCACAAAAAATGAGCGTTTTTTATCTTTAAAACGAGTATACTATTGCTATATTTTCGAATTTTTTTTCGAAAACCCAGTTGCGTAAAACGCAATGGACAAAAAATGTAAAAATGACTTTTTTTTTTCTAAAACACAATGGACCAAAAACACAAAGAAATATCTTATTTCTAAAACGCAATTGCCAGAAAACATAAAAAAATGTTTTATTTCTAAAACGCAATGGCCTAAAAACACAAAAGAAAGTGTTCTTTCTAAAACGCAATGGACTGAAAACACATAAAAATGTGTTTACTAAAACGCAATGGACTAAAAACACTTCAAAATGTGTTTTTCTAAAACGCAATGGACCAAAAAAAGCACATAAAATGTCTTTTTTTTCTAAAATGCATTAGCCTAAAAACACAAAAGAAAGTGTTTTTTCTAAAATGCAATGGACTGAAAACACATAAAAATGTGTTTTACCTAAAACGCAATGGACTAAAAAACACTTCAAAATGTGTTTTTCTAAAACGCAATGGAACAAAAAACACATAAAAATGTCTTTTTTCTAAAACGTAATGGTCTAAAAACACAAAAGAAAATGTTCTTTCTAAAACGCAATAGACAAAAAACACATAAAAATGTGTTTTACCTAAAACGCAATGGACTAAAAACACTTCAAAATGTGTTTTTCTAAAACGCATCGGACCAAAAAACACATAAAATGTGTTTTCCTAAAACGCAATAGATAAAAACACAAAAGAAAGTGTTTTTTCTAAAACGCAATGGACTAAAAACACATAAAATGTGTTTTTACCTAAAACGCAATGAACTAAAAACACAATAAAATGTGTTGTTTCTAAAACTCAATAAAATGACAATACAAAAAACAGTGTTTTTTCATTTCTTTGTAAAAAGCAATGACTCAATTCAAATATCCAAATCGTAAAAATGCAATTCAAAAATTTCTTACATAGATCGAAGCCGATTTCTTCAGATTTCTTCAACGATTGATGAAATTTGAATGTTAGAAACACTTATCAGCGATCGAATCGGACGAATCGAGTGATTCGCTTCAAAATCACCGGAAAAATAGATATTGTATGAAATTAAACTGGGTTTCTTCAAAAAAGTTAAGAACATGTTGATTAGGTGTTTGAATCATTGATAGGTGATGAAAATCGCACTATAATGTAGTGATTATTGATATAGAAAGTGAAGAAAAGGTTGAAGATGGTGGGTTTTGAAAATGGTGGGTTTTGAAGTTACAGGGAGTAGAAGGGAGAAGATTGGATGAAATTGATTAAAATCTCCTTCCTCTTTATTTTAAATTTTGCCACATGTCATAATCCTATTGCTTCTTATCATGTAACACCCTGTGTTTCGAAAGTCAAAGTCAAAGTCAAGATTGAAGTCAAATGAAGACAAGATTGCTAATTGCGATCTGTCTCTCCTTGCTCAATTCCTGTTTTGACTTCTTTGACTTGTAAATAGTCTATTTTATTTTCGCTTTAGTTGTATTATGTAGAGTATCTATTAATAATCACATATTAATCGCTATTTATCGCATGGCTTAATCGCTTAATCGTTAACGCAATCGCACTCGCAACTTGAATTACGCATTTTGGTTATTGTTATACGTGTGTGTGCCTTATGTGTTACTTGTGCATGTTTATTTATGTTGTGTGTGGTAATCAACCCTAAAATCATGCTTAAGAATCCACAAAGTTAATTTCATTCGATATCTAAAATAATAATAATGGTATGTCAGATTTTAATGGAATTATACAATATTTTATGACTTTAATAATCTATCTATACTATACAATAAAAGAAACCACTTTAGGGACACTTGTCATTATATTAGGTCATCTCTTATAGATAATTATTATTTTAGTTTAATTTTTTCTAATTAATTATAGATAACCCTCCAACTAAATATTATTTAGTTTAATATATATTAATTTGAACTTGAAAAAATAAAATTCAGATAAACGAAAATTATGAAATTAGTTGTAATTCTATATCATAGCATTTATAATTGTGAATAGAATAACAATTTATAATGATGAATACTTTATCCTTGGTCGTGGTCCATGCGACTTTAGTTTGAAGGACTATAACACTATTGTTTTGTTTTACTTAAGTTAATTTATTCATAATAAAACAACGTTTTTAAAACACATTGAAAGTATAATTGTGTAATTATACAAATAATATTTAGAAAGATTACTAAACCATTTATTAAACATTGAGAATGTTACACGTATTTTTAAGTAAATTAATTAGTAAAGATACTGGCCAATTCTTTATGAATCAAAGAAATTATTTTCTAGCATGTAGAATATAATTTTAATTGATAGTTATCTTTAAGCAAATTAATTAGTAAAAATATTGGCCAACTCGTCATGAATAAAAGAAATTATCTTATGTAAATTTTAATCGATAGTTATCTGAATTTAAAAAATTAGGTAGGAATAAATCGAAAAAATACATTTTTTTAGGTGGGAAAACTATATGAAAATCACCTCATAAATCTTAAGTATAAAACGACTTATTTCACTCTTCCATATTTAGACTATGCACACTTTACTTTGTTATTTCACTTCACTCCATATTTAGACCATATACTCTACTTTAGTTCAATTTATTTATAGTCTATTCGGTTAACTTTATACTCGGTATTTCATATCCACCTCCCTTTTTGTAGTGTTGTTTGTCACATTTGTAGCGTTGGTTATCGATCCATGATATGAAAACAAACTATGTTATCGATTGAAACAACCGATTATGTGAACATCTATATCTATATCTATACTTGTATAATAAAAGAAACCAATATGTGACACGTGTCATTCATTGGAGGCACCTATTTTTGGGGTTTTCAGCCTTTCTTTTATATTTATTATTTAGTATATAAATTAGATTTTTTACTATTATTAGTATTTTTATTATTTATCAAATATATTGATTAATTAAAATTTATATATAAGACTTTATCCAAAATTATATTTATTTAATACACTATTAATCCAAAGTTATATTTATTTAATATACTATTCATCTAAAATTACATTTATTCAACTCATGTAATACATAGAGTTTCTAAACTTTTTTATTATTTGATATATAAATTACAATACACGTGGTTCTTAAAAATATAATATTTTTTTATTATTTAATATATAAATATACATTTATTTAACCCGTGTAATGAATGAGGTTTTTAAAGATATATTGTTTTATTATTTAGTATGTAAAATTACATTTTTGTCAACCCGTGTAATACACGGGGTTATAACCTAGTGGTTATATACTCAAAAATATTTCATACAAATTGAATTAAATAATTTGGGTAAACAATTAATTAAAAATATGAAAATCAATTAGAAATATATGCAAATGGTAAGATTTTTTTTTTTTGAACGGCTAATTTCTTTAATCCCCTGTCGTCTGTGGGACTTGAACCCAAGACTTTCCCCTTCCCAACCTAGGTGTTTTAAAGGCTTTGCCTTTAAAATAAACGAAAACTCAATCTCATTATGAAAATACATGAGTGGGTTATTCAATTTTCACTATCTATAAATACTAGGCAATCATCCTACAAAGAATCATTCATATTCTATTTTTCAATATTGTTCTCTGCCACCAATGGGGTGGTGGTCCATTGGCGAAGGTAAAACCTTTAAACACCTTGGGAGGGAGAGGTCTTGGGTTCAAGTCCCACAGACGACAGAAATAAAAGAAATTTGCCGTTCAAAAAAAAATATATTCTTCTCTTCCTATAGCATAATGAAGTTTCTATGTATTTTAGTTATTAAGAGGTCTTGGATCCCACATACTACTATGATCTAGATATATTCAAACATTGACCCGCCCATTTTGCCACTTGTAGTTACAATTTAAGTATCAAGAGGGTGTTTGGGATTGCTAATCAAGACTGTTCATCTGCCTTTTGCATTTGGGGGTGTTTGGGACTGTTTATCTAGTTAAAAGTTAATGAAATAAGCTGTTGCCAGTTAGCAATTGGAATTTGATTTATGCCAGTTAATAATGTAACTATAAGTTAAAAAAGCAATGACTGATACATAAATATATAAAATGAATTTGAATGTATGAAATGATGCAGGTATTTGATATGTGCCAGAAGATGAGGGCACTTGCTGTTTTGTTTAGGAAAGGAAGAACACCTCCGCTACCAGAAAGCCTTAAGCTTAAGTGCTAAGAAGCGCTCCCTTGAAGATCAAGACCAAGACCCTCCCTGAGGATTTCATATGACAAAACAAAATCTTATTACATATAATACCTATACTGTCTGTATATATGCAACTCGAAATCCACATTCATTAGTAGTAAAGAATTATATACTGATAAAAGTTGAAGTGAATGAATAGTTGATTTATTTACCATATTGCCATTGTGTTTTTTTTTTCCTTTCTTTTTACTTTTAACCTTTAACCTTTAACTTTCAATATTGACTCTTACCACCCCTTAACTCTTTAAAAAGATCTAGAAAATATTAGAATATGGGGTATGGGGCGGGGGTTGCGGCGTGGGTTGGGTACAAACGCCCAAGTCACCACCCCGGGTAGGCTTGGGTTTCGGCGTGGCCCCTTGGGCGAGGGTTTCAGCCCGGGCGTTGGGCGGGGCTATCAAGATGACATGGCGGCCTCTCATTGGCCAAGACAAGTAGCCGTTTGGGCTAGCCGTTGGCCAACAGCTATGTATTTAAAAAAATATCTAGGAAATATTAGAATATGGGGTATGGGCCGGGGGTTGTGGCGTGAGTTGGGTACAAACCCCCAAGTCACCACCCTGGGTGGCCTTGGGTTTCGGCGTGGCCCCTTGGGCGGGGGTTTCATCCCGGGCGTTGGGCGGGGCTAGGGCTAGCCGTTGACCAACAGCTATGTGTTTAAAAAAAATATCTAGGAAATATTAGAATATGGGGTATGGGCCGGGGGTTGTGGCGTGAGTTGGGTACAAACCCCCAAGTCACCACCCTGGGTGGCCTTAGGTTTCGGCGTGGCCCCTTAGGCGGGGGTTTCATCCCGGGCGTTGGGCGGGCCTATCAAGATGATATGGCGGGATCTCATTGGCCAAGACAATTAGCCGTTTGGGCTAGCCGTTTGCCAACGGCTATGTGTTTAAAAAAATGTAGGAAATATTAGAATATGAGGTATGAGGCGGGGGTTGTGTCGTGGGTTGGGTACAAACGCCCAAGTCACCACCCCGGGTGGGCTTGGGTTTCGGCGTGGCCCCTTGGGCGGGGGTTTCAGCCCGGGCGTTGGGCGGGGCTATCAAGATGACATGACGGGATCTCATTGGCCAAGACAAGTAGCCGTTTGCCAACGGCTATGTGTTTAAAAAAAAAGATCTAGGAAATATTAGAAAATGGGGTATGGGGCGGGGGTTGTGGCGTGGGTTGGGTTGGGTACAAACGCCCAATTCACCACCCCGGGTCCGCGCCGCAACGCGCGCGCAAACATTTATTAATTAAAAGATATATTAATTAAATGAATAGTGATTTCAACATTTATTAATTAAAACAAATGAATAGTGATTTGAACATATATTAATTAAAACAAACTAAATCAATAGTGATCTAGGAAATATAAGAATATGCGGTATGGGGCGGGGTTGTGGCGTGGGTTGGGTACAAACGCCACCCCGGGTGGGCTTGGGTTTCGGCGTAGCCCTTTAGGCAGGGGTTTCAGCCCGGGCGTTGGGCGGGGCTATCAAGATGACATGGCGGGATCTCATTGGCCAAGACAAGTAGCCGTTTGCCAACAACTATGTGTTTAAAAAAAATATAGGAAATATTAGAATATGGGGTATGGGGCGGGGGTTGTGTCGTGGGTTGGGTACAAACGCCCAAGTCACCACCCCGGGTGGGCTTGGATTTCGGCGTGGCCCCTTGGGCGGGGGTTTCAATGACATGGCGGGATCTCATTGGCCAAGACAAGTAGCCGTTTGGGCTAGCCGTTTGCCAACGGCCATGTGTTTAAACAAAAAGATCTAGGAAATATTAGAATATGAGGTATGGGGCGGGGGTTGTGGCGTGGGTTGGGTACAAACGCCCAATTCACCACCCCGGGTCCGCGCCGCAACGCGCGCGCATGGTTAACAACTAGTTTGATTAAACATACGCGGGATGCAAACAGTATTCATTTGCTAAATGGAAGTGCAGGACTATTAACAGTTTATTACACCAAAACACGACTTACTTTTGCTTCACATTGGTCTCTAATCAACAAGAAGTGTAGTTATTTAAAGTAAGTGTATTTGGTCTACAAAAAGGTTCCACTCTTTTAAAAAGAACTCTTTGAAGTATATTTTTGAAGCCTTTTTTTCAAATAAAAGTTCATCACTCATAAACAGAAGACAGACCTGTGTCCAAACATGCCATAGCAGACTAACACTTCAAACAAGTTTAGAGTAGTTATGGCTGTTAAAGAAATGAACATGATGAACTAACTACATTTGAATAGAGGGGTTTTGTTATCAAGATAATAAAACAATCTATTTTTCAATACAACTGTGCACGTCTTGTTTCTCGACTTTTCTTCATTAATGTTCCAATAACGTTGTTAGATCAAAAAGGCGGGAAATTCAGGCAGTTTTATTCCAGCCAAACAATATTATCTGGATATCCAAAGTTCCAAACACTGGGTCTATAAAGCCCACATTGATAAGTGCACTTAGCATCTAAAATACACTTTGTAAAACGATTTTTTTTTTGTTTGATTCAACAGCAAAAACATAAATACATGTTTAATAAGGCAAAGAAACTAAAATACAAATCTGCAATTTGTTAGATGTTTGCGCCAAACTTCAGCTTTGGCTCACAAGGTGGCAACAGTAGCACGTCTACTCAAATGAGTTTGAGACGTGGTGGATCAGCCGTTGGGTTCATGGTTGTCCTTTTTCCAATGTGTGGAGAGACATGGGTTCGTGTTGTATAGAAGACTGCTTCGATAAAGCTCTAGGTTAGCTTAAAGTTTTATGTATAATTTCTATTTTCACACAAATGCTAATTGACCCGTTTGAGCCTCTACACTTGAGCTGGATTAGTGATGTATCCACGATAAAATTCTATTTTCGTCAGTCCTGCCCCCACCCCCATCCTGCGTGTTATGCTATTATACATTTACCCAAAAGTTGTAGGAATAATGACATAATGACATCAAATCCAAGCACACCACAGTGAGAAAACTGTCTAAGGTAAATTGAGAAATCTGGAATATATGAACAACAATATCGTTTTTTTAATCTAAAAAAGAAAAGAACAAGTGAATAATCATCAAGGGGATTAACATAAATACGATGTGAGGTCTAGAAAAATGTGACGCACTTTTTCCATCGGACCTAGTGTAAACCACGATAGGACTCCGAACTCTGTGAACACCATCAGTCCACACTAGAGACACGCTATTTATAGTGGAGGGCTTCATTTTGCTCCCTTTAACAGTCACCACGAAATTCATCTTCTGGTTCCTTTTTGTGAATCGTAAAGTGTTGGGATCCACTTTGAAACGAAACTTTGAGGTGTCTCCCTCTATAGATGCAACATAAGTTGAACTGGCACCAACATTTATTAGCGTTCTTGGAAATGACTCTGAAACCGCAACTCCCACTTCTACTCGAACTGCCATGGACGGGTAATTAATCTCTTTGGGTGATAACTTCACAGTACAATTAGCATTTGTGAGGTTGCACCATGTCTTGAGATATTCTTGAAAATATGTCTCATATACCAGTCCTGGATTTAAGGCCTTTATAGGATCAATGTGTCCGGACCCATATGCAAATTCGGCTTGTGGGTAAAGAGATGCGTTGTATTCCCACGCTATGACACGATATAAAACGAATGAGATGACAGTTTGAAAATATAATAGTTACCATAATTTTACTTATACCTGTAGTCATTAGAGCAGATTTAATTGCTGAAGGAGACCAATCAGGATGGAAAGACTTTATAAAAGCGGCAACAGCTGTCATGTGGGGGCAAGCCATGGACGTCCCTGATTGAATATTAAATTTCACAGAGTTCTTGTCCAATGGCAATCCAGATGGTGATGCTATCGGTGAATATGCTGCTAGAATTTCCATACCAGGGGCCGTCATATCCGGCTATAAGAAAATATCATATTTCATTAATTTAAGAAAATATCATATTTCATTAATTTAAGAAAATATCATATTTCAGTAATGTAACATGTATGTTGATATGTCCTAACATAAATTTAATTACGAAATAATTATATCTGAGGAGACGAGTATTATAAAAAAAAAGTTGCTTAGATGTTTTTTTTATAAATGAAGACTTGCCAAACTTTTGTTGCATAGGTGTTTATAATATGTCTTGAAAGAAAAGACCAAGTTAACTTGGAATTACCAGCGAATGAATAATCAATATATTGTTTAAATGTTTAAACGAGTTTAAGGTTTACTTAAACTGTTGACTTAAGTATGTAAATGGGTCAACCAAGTGTACCCTAAAGGCCTATGCTAAGTTAATATACAATAAATTCAATTTCGAACTAAGTGCTAATATATAAATTGAAGCAATAATAGTATGTACCTTTATTAAATCATGCAAAAATCTACTAGGTCCTCAAGAAGAAAATGAAACAACAAAAGGAGCCCCTGTATTGTTAACAGTCTCGCTTTTGAAAATCTGGACCCTAGGTTATCTGTCCATCAAATAACAATAACAATTAAGTGATATGTTATACACAAATTTTCCAATTGGTAGTTAGGCGGAGAAAGATGTCATTAATTGGAAGATTTTTTGAATTTCTTGACTAAGTTGAGATCATTACTTCTACTTAGGGCTATAGCAGGACATGGCTTGACCAGGAAGACATTATCAGAACCTGGGTCAAGACAGTTCCTATACACCAAACGATAATAGAATGTTTTATTAATTAACTAACTGATATCTAATGAAAGCAAAATGCTCTACGATCCGATACAAAGTTCAACTCTTTTGATTAAGTTTTAGTAGCATTTGTTATAACGCGTGTAAATGGTTGCACATGAATATTGACTTAAATTATGAAGAATATAAGCATAATAAGCATACCTTTGCGTATAATTAAAGCTTAGAGAAACGTCATAATTGTCGTTAGCTCCCGTAAATATATAGACATCACCGGCCATTGAGTTTTCTGTGGTTTTGGAAATCAATAAAAGGGGTAATGAGTATGTGCTTGAATTGAAAAAAATAATGAAGGATTCTCTAAATCGTTTTAAAATTAAATTTAACCTAAAAAACATATGCGAATGAAACCCTAACTAACAATTCATCATCGCGCAGTCAAAAACATTCATCACGATCCAATCGAACAATCGAATCAACAGCGGGTAATCAGTTCAGACAATCGATCGTAAGAATTAATCAAATCGAATAAATGAATAGATTTTTATTATGTTGATCGAAAACAAATTAAAAAAGAAGATGAGAACTTACCGAAAAACTCTGTCTCCTCTCAACGGCAAGATTAAAGATTGATCGAAGATTTTTTTTTTTTTTAAAGGTGATCGAAGAAAATAGTATGAGAAATTAAGAAGATGGTTGGGGGATTATATAGAAAAGGAAGCGGGTGATTTCTATGGGGTGGGTTGCGGATTACCGGGTCGGGTTATTCGCGTGACAACAGCTCATGGTATCCAGAGTTTATAAAACACGTGTAACTAAAGTCTAAAGTTGAATATGCGAATATCTTTTAAATTATCTCATACAAATTATGTTTTTTTTTTCTTTAGAGTAAACTGTCAAAATGGAGTTTTGGTCATTTTACCACTTTAGTTTAAAACTTAAATCTTTACATCTGGATCCTTGTGGTTTCAATTTTGTTACCATTTTCATCTAAAATTAAAATCTGTCAGATTGTTCAGTCAACATCCAGCTTTATTTGTCCTTTTCCTCTTTTAATGAAGGGCAAAATGGTCTTTTAACGTTTTATTATAGCAAATTAAAAAAAACTAACAATTTTGCTCTTCATTAAAAGAGAGGAAAAAGACAAAAAAAAAAGTTAGATGTTAACTGAAAAAACTGATCTGAAATTGCTTTTGGATGAAAATGGCAACAAAATTGAAACCATAGGGACCCAGATTCAAAAGTTTTGAGTTTTGGACTAAAATGACAAAAGTGACCAAACCTCAGGGACCATTTTAGCAGTTTACTCTTTTCTTTATATTGAAACTGCAAGGACAATTTTTTTTTTAAATTCTTTGAAACTTAAAACTACAAGGGTATCATTATTATGTTATAAATAAATAACAATTTTTTAACATCTATTAAAGACAAAAATTATTAGTTTATTACGTGTGAGTGGAATACATAAGCAAATTGTTTGAGTAATATTTCGGATAAATCCTCCTTTAAAAAAAACATATATAAATATACTACAGTAACAGTAAACTATGCGGGTAATTCTTTTCCTCGATATTCAAAGATTAAGGGGTTGTTTGGTAGCATCTGAATGACATTAAGAGGTTACCTCCTAATGAAATCATTTAAGAGTTTAACAAAGATAATGTAGAAGATGTGACATGTGATGGTTTACCATTCAGATGTTACCTCTTATCCAGTCAGACATAAGGTTACGTCTTATTCATTCAGACATAAGAGCCACAAATGATTTCATTAAGAGACAACCTCTGAATGGATTAAGAGGCTACCAAACAGCCCCTAAAACTGAAATGTCAACTACTTTTTATTATATTTATATGTGATCATAGTATCTTATTTAATCCTGTCATTATTCACTATATGCTTACCGGTGGGTTTGGGCGGCCAGCTCTTTTTTTTCTTTTCTTTTATGAATAGTTTTGTTTTGTGATTGGCTAAAAGTGTCGGTGCTATTTTCTTTTATTAGTACGTTTATAATAGTTTTCTATAACTTCTGCTAAATTACAACTTCATCCCAAGTTTAAAATTACGATTTTTCTCCAGTTAAAAATTAAATGTTTATTTTGCCCTCAGTTAAAATTACGATTTTGCCTCCATTTCAAAATAAAATTATGCTTTTGCCCTCGCTAAAGTCCTGCCAAATTATGATTTTATCCCCAGATTGAAATTACGATTTCGTCCCCAGTTCAAAATAAAATTTTGGTTTTGCCTCCAGCTAAAAATTACGATTTTGCCCTCATCTAAAAATTACGATTTTGCCCCCAATTCAAAATAAAATTATGGCTTGCCCTCAGTTCAAAATATGATTTTCCCTCCATTTCAAAATTACGATTTCACCCCAGTTAAAAATTGCAATCTTGCCATTGTTTTCTTTTTCTTTTTTGGCAAAACTATGCTAGTGTTTTATTTTACTTGGTTCACTCAATATAGTTTTTATTCGTGCCAACAGCCTAGCACTCGCTAATTGGTCCTCACAAATTATTGTTTTGCCCCCAGCTCTAAATTACATGCTTGTCATTATTTTAGTTATTTCTTAAGCATAACTATGATAGTGTCTTGGTTTAATTGGTTGACTCAATGCATCTTTTTTTTGAGATTGTGTTACAAGTATCATGTATAAGTAACCGAAATAAAGACGTACATATAATTAAACTAGGAAATATTCGGTTTGGCGCCCCGCAACGCGGGTGGCGCATAACCCTAGTTTAGTATACAAGAGGGTATTTTTTATAATATTTAAATCAGTCTCCAATAAAGTTATATTTAGTTTATCTTTAATTTTAACTAGTATTTTGACCACCGCGCGTTGCGGCGGCGCGCGACGGGTGGAAACATATAGTAAGACAAAACACGATTCGTCAAATGCACTTCGTAAAAGACTATTACAAAAAAGTGTAAAACACAATGCCAAAGACATTTCGTAAAACACAATGCATTGTCATTTGGAAAAGTAGGAGTTGTAGTCTAGGGGTTATAATTGCAATTTTTTTTAAAGTTAGACGGGTGTAAAAATGGAGTAATAGTGCAAGGGTTAAAAAAGCAAAGTCTAAAAAAGACAGTGTAAAAGTATAGGGGTGGTGGCGAAAATGTGTAAAAGATGAGGGGGTGTTGGTGGAAATATAAAAAAGAGGGTTGGTGGCGTAACTGTGTAAGAGTTAAGGGGGTGATGATGGAAAATCAAAGTAGAGGGTTAGTGCTGACAAAGTTTAAACCCAATCTCGTTCTAGCGTTTTTTTAATATTATAATAACTAGTAGGGTGCCCGCGCGATGCAGCGGTGGCGACACTTTGTATTGCGGCACTCGTTTCTGGTAGTTTTCTTATTCATTTCTGGTATGTTTATTTTATTGGTTAAATTATAAAGTATAATTTTATTTTTAAAGTTCATAACTTTTTTTAAATATCCACATAGTACTCATCCAATAAACTTTAAGTTTAAAATTTTGTTTTTATAAAAATAAGAAATAGTATTTGACTTGTAAGTACGTTTTAGACCTTTAACTTAAATTGTTAAATTTCGTTTTTTTTTACAGATATAAAAAATTTATATTTTTTTATAAAATTTCAAGAATTGTTTTTATAAAAAAAAATAGGATGTTAAGAGTTTATATCTTACTTTATATCATACTAAGTTCGAATTTTTAGTTCCTAACTAATATTATCTATATGAGTCTACTTTTAACTTATAATCTCTAAAAATATGCAACACAATCTACTATGTATCTAATTAAGTTGCTAAAGAATTCTTTTGAAACTGACTAATATCATCTCACTACTAGAAAATACACATTTCTTGACGCACATTGTGCGTCATAAAACGGTAATTATGACACGCAAAAACGTGTCGTTGATTGAGGAGTCATAAAATTAACATGACATGCATTTGTGTGTCATCTTCTTATGACACACATTTAATGACACGCATTCATGACACTAATTTTATGACACCTTTTTAATGACACACATTCATGACACTCATTTTATAACATTTTTTAATGACACACGTTTATGACACACATTCATGGCATTCATTTACACGTGTCATGCTTTTAATTGTTTAAAATTTTTATTATAGAATTACTAATTTGCCCTAATTACATATATAATAACAAAAACAACAAATCTTTTACATAAAACAAATGCACACATGTATATATATATAACAAAACAATCCATTACATAATCATTAAGTATACTATAAATATTTTAACGTTAACAAAAAAAAAAGAATTGTTTGTCAATACATCGTCAACACCTAAAAAAGATTTGTCCCTTAAAAATTGAGGTAACCGCATAAGTCGACCAATCTTCGCGAATTTCATCCATATCCGCAGCCGAGTATTACTCCTTTCCCAACCTGAGACAACAATTAAATAAAATAAATCTTAAAAATCAGAATTTAATCCTAATATATGAATTTAAGCATTTGTTTGGATATATATGTACATATTTCTCTAATATACAGATTAAAATATGCCTAAACTTACATTGTCATTGTCAAGTATTTCAACTCCTTCGTAAGCTATCTCCTTCATGAACTGTTTCACATAGTAGCCGCTTTCGGTACCTCATGGCCGACGTGGACACTACACAATTAAAAATATCAAGAAATGTGAAACCGTTGCGATTTAAGTTTAAACGAAAGGGTTTCAATATTTACAATATCATTACAACCACAATTCAAATAGGGGATTAAGTGCTTACCCTAGCGTTAATCCAGATGAGTGTAACCCTTATGTTGGCACCACTTCGTGAAGCATACACGGCCATTGCCCTATAAAAAATCAAAATTATATCAAAGTATATTATGTTTCTAGACCTATAGTTGAAGACTTGAAGTAATATATGTAAATATGTTGATGAAGGAAGTGGGCCTCGCATAACAATTGAATCACGCACAGGACCACCCATGAGAGTCGTAACTAGTGTGAGTTTTTTCATTTACTAAAAACAACTATGATTTTTGCCAGCAAAAACTCATTACAGCCAATCTATAAGATATCTTTTTGAGTAATGAATGTGTTCTTCCTCCCGAGTCAATACTATATATACTTTTATCTAGTCTGAAACTAGCATATATCTACACTCCAAAACTACATCTAAGATATCTTCTGAGTAATGCAGAATTTTATTTTCATTATTTTCTGCTAAAAAAAGATACAGAGTACACAATACAACCTTGTCATTAGAGGGTGAAAACTATTGCCATAGAATGTTGCTTTAACAAAGAAACCTTCATGCCATACGAATTTTTTTATCCATTTATCAACCTAGCATACATGTTAAGCACTAACCATGTCAACTAATCGACCTTGCAATGACATAAAAGAAACTTTAACCAATTTTTGAAAGGGGCAAAGCATGCATGAGTTTAATAAGTCAGACTCAGACCTTTGGGTTCCACAAGATGTCTCCTCTAGACAAACAAAGCCATCAACACCAGCAGTCACTGAAAGGGGTGTCTGCTAGATCGTGAATAATCATACATCCTCAAGACCTGAGCTTGAACCATCATACAAACACCTAGCACATCAGAAAACAAAAGAAAATAAATGATAAACAACAATAAAAACTAAGGTTCTTAATAATAGTTGTGTTATAAAAAACCATAATGTTTTTAAACTTTTCACAGATATGAATAGAGGTGTGAATTTCTGACACGACACGTGTCTAACACGAAATTCGCGGGTTTAGGTTTAGTCTAAACGGTTCCGGTCAGTTTCAGGTTGAACCCGACCCGTTTAGCACCCCTAGATATGAACTTGTATAACAAGCTATGCAACATACGAATAAAAGAGTTATTAGATCGATATCAAGATTAAGTCGATTTGTGTCTAGAGGAGACATCTTGTGGAACCCAAAGGTCTGAGTCTGACTTATTATGAACAGTTTGCTGTTAGAACAATAAAGCATGAGTATTCAGAATTCAGAAATAGCACATTCTAGTTGATTCAGGATTGATATACACCATAAGAGGGCTCAAATAAATATGAACAGTTTAAGGATTCAGAAACAAAATTAGAACACAACTATCAGTTTCCATATGTAATGTGGATCATGTATGTTCAAGCTCTTCAATTGTTTATAATCATATATAGCAAAGTTGAATGTTCTTTAAAGCATAAACAAATCTCATATTCACTTCCTTAACACTGTTCTTCGTTGTATTCACGATCGTGAACGTGTTTCACAGCCTAAATCACGAACGATTACACAACACAGAAAAATGAAATTAGTTACGGAAATAAAATAAGAACACAGCTATCAGTTTCCAGATATAATAGTGGATTATACATGTTCTAGCTCTTCAATTGCTTGCAATCATATATAGCAAAATCGAATGTTTTTAGAAGCATAAACAAATCTCAATATCCCTTCCTTAACACTGATCCAGTTCAAATTCACGTACCTAAACACGTTTCACTACCTAAATCACACTTCCAGACATAAATTGGCTTAAATCGCGATGGTAAACACGTTTCATAGCCTAAATCACCCTTCCAGACATAAATCGGCTTAAATCGCGATCACTTACTCAACACAGAAAAATGAAATCATCAGTTATGATAACAAAATAACAACACAGCTATCAGTTTCCAGATATAATAATATTCAAGCTCTTCAGACTTCAATCACTTGAAATCATATATAACAAAATCAAACGTTCTTCGATACATAAATAAATCTCAGTTTCACTTCCTTAACACAATTCCACTTCAAATTCACAATCATAAACATATTTCACAACCTAAATCGCACTTCTAGACACAAATCGACTTAAATCACAAGCAATTACATAACACAAGAAAAAATAAATCAGTTACGGAAACAAGCGGAACTTCCAGATCCTCACCAGAAAGTTCAGATCCGTCTTCTTAAAATCGTTAACAGTGTGAAATTAGAAGCTAGGGTTACGGGTTGTGGTGAAAAATCGAGTGTGTCACTCATTTGGTGGGATGCCGGATGCGTGTGCGTGGGGGTGGAGGAAGTAATATTTAGGAGGGGATAGGGGCTTGCAATTCTGACACGAAAATGATAACACGACACGAACCTACATGAAGTTAACAGATTTCGTGTTTGACCTTAACCTGTTTAAATTTCGTGTCTAAACAGGTTAAAACCCGTTAACCTGTTAAGACCCGTTAATGACATGATAAGAATTTTAATTAAAAAAATATATTAGGTAATTATGTATGTCATGTGAGAAGCGGGGTGGGTATAATCATAATTTTGAATTTCATTCTTCAATTCACGCTCCAAACTCCAAAGTCCAAACCCTAAAAAACTCTCAGCAGCCATCGACAACCATCCACGACGACAACCATCGTCGTTCTGTTCTTTTCACGGTAACCCTTGCCCTTCTGGTTCATCTGTTCGTTCTGTTCTGTTCAAGTGTTCATCATTCAGCATCGACGACGACAACAACCATCGCTGTTCGCCGGCAAACTATTCAGCATCGACGACAACCATTTCCGTTCTGTTCTTTTCACGGTAATCAACGAGTTTTTAGTGTTGTTCTGTTGATAAATTTTGTGTTTGATTGTGTTTCTTTGGATACCTAGGGTTTTTGATTTTTTATTTTCACTGTAATCAACATGTTTTATTGATAAATTTTGGTTTTTGATTTTTTATTTTCACTGTAATACAACCATTGCTATTATTGTAATCAACGAGTTTGAATTTTTGAACTTTGATTGTTGATTGCTGAGTTTAGGGTAATTGATTAGGAACTGATCATGTCGTTGAGGCCTTTGCATACACATTACACTTTGTTTTCTGAGTTTAGATTTGCATACTTATGTCCATTAGATATGTTTGAACTTTCCACTTTGTTTGATGTCCAAGTTGTGTGAATATGTTCGAACTGTCCGACTACTGTTTGATGACAGATGAATTGTTTTTTTTATATAGTTACTGATTAAAGTCATGAGCGATTCACAAAATAAAGTGGGGAAAAAGAAGGGCAAAACACCGGTATGTTGTTGGTTCAACTTTTATAGTTTTTGGTTTTTTCCTTATAAATTTTCATTAAACAGGTTCCTTAATTGCTAATTTCAAATATGGAATAATAGGTCATGTTCGTGTCTTAACTAGGGGTGAGCAAAAGGAGAAACCCGACCCGACCCAGGAAACCGATCAAACATAAAATACAGAACAAATTCACTACCCTAAATATAGGGTCGGTTCCAGTACATAGGTCCAAGTCGGTTTTCACCACGAAAAGAACCGAGAACCGAACCGACCTGGCCATATTTTAGATGAAAAATTGGAACCGATCTAAATACCTAGGTACTTGGGTTCGGGTCGGGTTGGGTATATTTTCGGTTCGGTTATCGGTTATTTTCGGTCCGGACCTAAACTTGCTCACCCCTAGTCTTAACAGGTCGTGTTCGGGTCTTAACAGGTCGTGTTTGTGTCTTAAACAAGTCATATAATATGTTGGCAACATTTTTCGTGTCTTAACAGGTCATTTCGTGTAACCTGTTTATTAACAAGTTCGTGTTCGTGTTTGGAAAATCTGACACGATAAGATTTCGTGTCATGTTCGTGTTTACAGATTTCGTGTTCGTGTCTTATCATGTTCGTATCTTAACAGATTAGGTTGACCTGATATGCCAGCCCTAGGAGGGAAGTTTAAATGTTATTTGCCTTTCAAAAAAAAGAGAAGTTAGTTTTGGAGTGAAATATATAAAGTTAGCTATGTATTTTATTTCTTAATTATATTTTAAAATAGTGTATAAAACGTGTTTTAAAATATATTTGTTTATAAGTACCGATAAAAGTTTGAAAAATTATAATATTTTGTTTGTTTTTCTATTAAAAATGCATGGATAATAATCTATAGATGTTATATAAAAAAAGAAAAAAATAGTATGTATGTATTGGGTCTCAATCGTCCTATTGCTTTATTAGACTATGGGGTGTGGGGGGCTTGGATTGGGGCATTATTCGACACATGGCATTTGTGGGCTTCACCAGTCCACACCCAAAAAAGTGGAGTGTGAAAGGTGCATGCGGTGCCATGTGAACCGATTTTTTTTTATTAATAATAGAATTTAATAAAGTAATTTTAAATAACTACAATAAGAAAAATACATTACAACAACAAAAAAATTCAATCAATCATCTTCATCTTCAATCGAGTCGAATCTAGGAAGTGTCGAAATACGTTCTACTAGCAAATCGTTTGCGATTTCGCGTTCACGAACTATGTACTTCCTCCGTTTGGGTTGGGGTTGGGAAGTCCCTTCATCTGAATCTTCAACAACAGCTTTCACGACTATTGCCACTGTTGATAATAATATTTCCGCTCTATCGTTGGATGAGGATGACAAAACAAATCTATCATACGAATCGCTTGAACTTGAAGAATCCATTGCATATATTTTTTTGGAGGTTGGTAGTGGTTTTTGAATTTTTTGATAGTAAAAATGCTAAGTATTGTTTGATATATATATATACATATATAGGTAAAGTGTAGGATACAAATCCCCTTATCGTACATTATGTACGCGATGCCCACAGCCATACACGTGTCTTGATTCAATTTAATTAGACAAGGGTATATCAGACATTCTGTTAAAACATCTGAGGGCTAATCAAGGAATTCCGTCAACAAGGAAGCAGATTACGAGTTCGTTTCATAACCGTCCATCTAATTATTGTTCGTATCTGATGCGTAGTCGAGTGTTATATATATTAGGTGTATATTTTAAGCCCCTTTAATACTTTTTAGTCAAGTTTTAAATTTATAAAACACGATATTTACTAACACTAGACACACATATGTGCAAGTGCACCCATCGTGAGCGTAGTATAGTGTTGGTAAGATACCGAGGTTTCAATATTTACAATATCATTACAACCACAATTCAAATAGGGGATTAAGTGCTTACCCTAGCGTTAATCCAGATGAGTGTAACCCTTATGTTGGCACCACTTCGTGAAGCATACACAGCCATTGCCCTATAAAAAATCAAAATTATATCAAAGTATATTATGTTTCTAGACCTATAGTTGAAGACTTGAAGTAATATATGTAAATATGTTGATGAAGGAAGTGGGCATGTCATAACAATTGAATCACGCACAGGACCACCCATGAGAGTCGTAACTAGTGTGAGTTTTTTCATTTACTAAAAACAACTATGATTTAATCTATAAGATATCTTTTTGAGTAATGAATGTGTTCTTCCTCCCGAGTCAATACTATATATACTTTTATCTAGTCTGAAACTAGCATATATCTACACTCCAAAACTACATCTAAGATATCTTGTAAGATATCTTGTGAGTAATGCAGAATTTTATTTTCATTATTTTCTGCTAAAAAAAGATACAGAGTATACAATACAACCTTGTCATTAGAGGGTGAAAACTATTGCCATAGAATGTTGCTTTAACCAAGAAACCTTCATGCCATACGAAT
This sequence comes from Helianthus tuberosus, assembly GCA_030545235.1. Classification (NCBI taxonomy): domain Eukaryota; kingdom Viridiplantae; phylum Streptophyta; class Magnoliopsida; order Asterales; family Asteraceae; genus Helianthus; species Helianthus tuberosus. The sequence goes on along the minus strand of CM060425.1, from coordinate 16,164,509 downwards.
TTTTTTATCCATTTATCAACCTAGCATACATGTTAAGCACTAACCATGTCAACTAATCGACCTTGCAATGACATAAAAGAAACTTTAACCAATTTTTGAAAGGGGCAAAGCATGCATGAGTTTAATAAGTCAGACTCAGACCTTTGGGTTCCACAAGATGTCTCCTCTAGACAAACAAAGCCATCAACACCAGCAGTCACTGAAAGGGGTGTCTGCTAGATCGTGAATAATCATACATCCTCAAGACCTGAGCTTGAACCATCATACAAACACCTAGCACATCAGAAAACAAAAGAAAATAAATGATAAACAACAATAAAAACTAAGGTTCTTAATAATAGTTGTGTTATAAAAAACCATAATGTTTTTAAACTTTTCACGGATATGAATAGGGGTGTGAATTTCTGACACGACACGTGTCTAACACGAAATTCGCGGGTTTAGGTTTAGTCTAAACGGTTCTGGTCAGTTTCAGGTTGAACCCGACCCGTTTAGCACCCCTAGATATGAACTTGTATAACAAGCTATGCAACATACGAATAAAAGAGTTATTAGATCGATATCAAGATTAAGTCGATTTGTGTCTAGAGGAGACATCTTGTGGAACCCAAAGGTCTGAGTCTGACTTATTATGAACAGTTTGCTGTTAGAACAATAAAGCATGAGTATTCAGAAATAGCACATTCTAGTTGATTCAGGATTGATATCCACCATAAGAGGGCTCAAATAAATATGAACAGTTTAAGGATTCAGAAACAAAATTAGAACACAACTATCAGTTTCCATATGTAATGTGGATCATGTATGTTCAAGCTCTTCAATTGTTTATAATCATATATAGCAAAGTTGAATGTTCTTTAAAGCATAAACAAATCTCAAATTCACTTCCTTAACACTGTTCTTCGTTGTATTCACGATCGTGAACGTGTTTCACAGCCTAAATCACGAACGATTACACAACACAGAAAAATGAAATTAGTTACGGAAATAAAATAAGAACACAGCTATCAGTTTCCAGATATAATAGTGGATTATACATGTTCTAGCTCTTCAATTGCTTGCAATCATATATAGCAAAATCGAATGTTTTTAGAAGCATAAACAAATCTCAATATCCCTTCCTTAACACTAATCCAGTTCAAATTCACGTACCTAAACACGTTTCACTACCTAAATCAAACTTCCAGACATAAATTGGCTTAAATCGCGATCGTAAACACGTTTCATAGCCTAAATCACCCTTCCAGACATAAATCAGCTTAAATCGCGATCACTTACACAACACAGAAAAACGAAATCATCAGTTATGATAACAAAATAACAACACAGCTATCAGTTTCCAGATAGGGTAAATTACCTTTTGAGTCCCTGAGTTTTATGGGTTTTAACTAGTTGAGTCCAAAAGCAAAAAGTTTAACGACCTGAGTCCCTATAAGCATTTTCTTTAACCATTTGAGTCTAAATTTCTAACTCCATCCATCAAATCTGTTAACTACAAGGGTAATTTAGTCATTTACACACAAAGTACAACTCTAATATGCATAAGAGTAAAATGAACAAGTCTCTAATGCACATGAATAAAATATTATATATTATACTGTACCTTCTCTCTCTCCGAAGATCCTACCACCACCACCCTCCATCACCGCACCACCACCATCCCCACCACTGCACCTCGATCATCCCCACTACTATGTAATATAATTCTTCCATCCCAAATGATGATAATGCATATATACATGTAGAGAACCGATTTAGTATAAAACTACAAATTAGACATTATTACAACCCAAAACTCTGAATCATGCCAATCAAGCAGCACAATCAGACATTATTACAACCCAAATTCCTCAACAATAACAAAAGATATTATTCCAACCTAAATTCCTCAACAATAACAGAAAAGATTTTATTACAACCTAGAGATAAAGCTAACAATTTATAGAAATTTACCTCAAAAATAATAGAAAAAACAACTAAATTTCTGGCAGTTCTTCTCCACCTCAAAGATCTCCTTTTCAACCTAGAATGCAGAGTAGCTTCTTCTTTAGATATATACTGCAACCTCTTCTCAAAATCATCACCACGTAATCCAAACACTGCATTCCAAATCCGAGACAAAATCCCCTTCTTCTTCGTTTTCTTCTTATCCACGTCATCCTTCTTCTCCTCCACTAATTCCTTCACCTCTTTCTCATCAGCCATTAGGGTTTATTATCAACTAACAAAACCAAAACTCAACCAATAACAGATCCAGATCGGTGATGGTAAACCCAACAGATGAAGTTTAGAACCAATCTGATGAAGATGAGAACCCTAGATCGAGTTTTAGTGAGAACCCATCTTTTTTTCTGATTGCTCTGCTTCAACTTCACGGCTAACCCTCATAAAAGAAACACTCATAATCCATTTCAGTGATGTCGGAGTTAGGGTTTCATGCAGTGGTGGAGGTGCAGTGGTGATGGTGGTGGTGGTGCGGTGGTGGTGGTGCCGGAGATGAGTGCGGCAGCGGTGATGGTGGTGTTAGTGTTTGTGGTATGGCAGTGATGGTGATTATGGTGTTACGGTTGAGAGAAAGAAGGAAGAGAGAGTTGAGGAAGAAAGAGGGGAGAAATCAGTATGTATGTGAGTAAGATAATAATAATAAGAGTAAAATGCACGGATAGTCCATGGGGTTTTGCAAAGTTTCAGCTATAGTCCCCAGATTTTGGAAATTACACTCATAGTCCCTGTGGTTTGACAGTTTGTTACGCTGATAGTCCCTGGAGTGGATGTGGGTTAGTTTTCTCTGTTAAGTCCATCTTAAATTACTTATTTACCCCTTGCTTTTATTAAAATATAAAAAAATCACACACATATATATAAACAAATACACTCTGCCTCTCTCTCTATCTCTATCTCTTAACAATCACCACAACCAACCTGCCGCTGCTGACCACCAGCCACCACCGCACCCAACTTAGACAACCACCTGTCTCTACTCTCTCTAACTCTCTCTCTCTCTCTCTCTCACCTACCACCACCATATGCCGCCGCCGCCGCCACCACCATCTTCACCAACACCGCCGGATGCTGCCACCACCGTCTTCACTTCCTCGCCTGCAACCACCACCGTCTTCACCATCCAACCACCGCCACCACCGTCTTCACTTCCTCACTTCCTCGCCTTTCAACACTAGTCGTTGACTCAATGTACGTTTCATCTTCCTTTATGATTTTTTCCTTATTCACCGTTGTTTGATTGCTCATTATGTTCAATTCTCTATACGCATCTACGCGAACATTAATGTGTTAGTATGTTGTATCGATATTAGATTATCTATAGGGTTTTTTTTTACCAATTTCTCTGTTGTTGGTGCTAAGATTAAGGTTTATGACGTCTGTCTGAAGGTTGAAGATTAGTTTGGTAACAGTTTACAATTCCTTTTTTATGTGATTTTTTTATTAATATGTTCCTGTTTTTTTTTATATTTGGATCTGTACCATTAATGCATTGTTATTTTGGGAAAATTGGCTAAAATCTAGGTCTACAATAGGTGTTCATCCCAATTTACCTCCACCACCATAAACCACCGGCACCACCACTATTTGGGGTTAGGGTTCTGATGGGGGAGGCGACCGTGGAGTTGGTGTTTGTAGTGGAGGAGACGGTGGTTGGATGGTGAAGACGGTGGTGGTTGCAGGCGAGGAAGTGAAGACGGTGGTGGCGGTGGTGGTGGCAGCATCCGGCGGTGTTGGTGAAGATGGTGGTGGCGGCGGCGGCATATGGTGGTGGTAGGTGAGAGAGAGAGAGAGTTAGAGAGAGTAGAGACAGGTGGTTGTCTAAGTTGGGTGCGGTGGTGGTTGGTGGTCAGCAGCGGCAGGTTGGTTGTGGTGATTGTTAAGAGATAGAGATAGAGAGAGAGGCAGAGTGTATTTGTTTATATATATGTGTGTGATTTTTTTATATTTTAATAAAAGCAAGGGGTAAATAAGTAATTTCAGATGGACTTAACAGAGAAAACTAACCCACATCCACTCCAGGGACTATCAGCGTAACAAACTGTCAAACCACAGGGACTATGAGTGTAATTTCCAAAATCTGGGGACTATAGCTGAAACTTTGCAAAACCACAGGGACTATCCGTGCATTTTACTCTAATAATAATAATAATAATAATAATATACAGGGGCATTTTAGTCTTTTAATGAAAAACTAACAAAAAATTCAAACAAAGTTAAAAAAATTGGACTCAAATGGTTAAAGAAAATGCTTATAGGGACTCAGGTCGTTAAACTTTTTGCTTTTGGACTCAACTAGTTAAAACCCATAAAACACAGGGACTCAAAAAGTAATTTACCCTTCCAGATATAATAATATTCAAGCTCTTCAGACTTCAATCACTTGAAATCATATATAACAAAATCAAACGTTCTTCGATACATAAATAAATCTCAGTTTCACTTCCTTAACACAATTCCACTTCAAATTCACAATCATAAACATATTTCACAACCTAAATCGCACTTTTAGACACAAATCGACTTAAATCACAAACAATTACATAACACAAGAAAAAATAAATCAGTTACGGAAACAAGCGGAACTTCCAGATCCTCACAAGAAAGTTCAGATCCGTCTTCTTAAAATTGTTAACAGTGTGAAATTAGAAGCTAGGGTTACGGGTTGTGGTGAAAAATCGAGTGTGTCACTCATTTGGTGGGATGTGTGTACGTGGGGGTGGGGAAGTAATATTTAGGAGGGAATAGGGCTGGCAATTCTGACACGAACACGGTAACACGACACGAACCTACACGAAGTTAACATGTTTCGTGTTTGACCTTAACATGTTTCGTGTCTTAATAGGTCGACACGATATGACCTGTTTAAATTTCGTGTCTAAACAGGTTAAAACCTGTTAACCTGTTAAGACCCGTTAATGACATGATAAGAATTTTAATTAAAAAAATATATTAGGTAATTATGTATGTCATGTGAGAAGCGGAGTGGGTATAATCATAATTTTGAATTTCATTCTTCAATTCACGCTCCAAACTCCAAAGTCCAAACCCTAAAAAACTCTCAGCAGTCGTCGACAACCATCCACGACGACAACCATCGTTGTTCTGTTCTTTTCACGGTAACCCTCGCCCTTCTGGTTCATCTGTTCGTTCTGTTCTGTTCAAGTGTTCATCATTCAGCATCGACGACGACAACAACCATCGTCGTTCGCCGGCAAACTATTCAGCATCGACGACAACCATTTCCGTTCTGTTCTTTTCACGGCAATCAACGAGTTTTTAGTGTTGTTCTGTTGATAAATTTTGTGTTTGATTGTGTTTCTTTAGATACCTAGGGTTTTTGATTTTTTATTTTCACTGTAATCAACGAGTTTTATTGATAAATTTTGGTTTTTGATTTTTTATTTTCACTGTAATACAACCATTGCTATTATTGTAATCAACGAGTTTGAATTTTTGAATTTTGATTGTTGATTGCTGAGTTTAGGGTAATTGATTAGGAACTGATCATGTCGCTGAGGCCTTTGCATACACATACCACTTTGTTTTCTGAGTTTAGATTTGCATACTTATGTCCATTAGATATGTTTAAACTTTCCACTACTGTTTGATGACAGATAAATTGTTTTTTTTTTTTGGATATAGTTACTGATTGAAGTCATGAGCGATTCACAAAATAAAGTGGGGAAAAAGAAGGGCAAAACACCGGTATGTTGTTGGTTCAACTTTTATAGTTTTTGGTTTTTTCCTTATAAATTTTCGTTAAACAGGTTCCTTAATTGCTAATTTCAAATATGGAATAATAGGTCATGTTCGTGTCTTAACTAGGGGTGAGCAAAAGGAAAAAACCCGACCCGAGAACCGATCAAACATAAAATACAGAACCAATTCACTACCCTAAATATAGGGTCGGTTCTGGTCCATAGGTCCAAGTCGGTTTTCACCACGAAAAGAACCGAGAACCGAACCGACCCGACCATATTTTATATGAAAAATTGGAACCGATCTAAATACCTAGGTACTTGGGTTCGGGTTGGGTTGGGTATATTTTCGGTTCGGTTCTCGGTTATTTTCGGTCTGGACCTAAACTTGCTCACCCCTAGTCTTAACAGGTCGTGTTCGGGTCTTAACAGGTCGTGTTTGTGTCTTAAACAAGTCATATAATATGTTGGCAACATTTTCGTGTCTTAACAGGTCATTTCGTGTAACCTGTTTATTAACAGGTTCGTCTTCGTGTTTGGAAAATCTGACACGATAAGATTTCGTGTCGTGTTCGTGTTTACAGGTTTCGTGTTCGTGTCTTATCGTGTTCGTATCTTAACAGATCGGGTTGACCCGATATGCCAGCCCTAGGAGGGAAGTTTAAATGTTATTTGCCTTTCAAAAAAAAGAGAAGTTAGTTTTGGAGTGAAATATATAAAGTTAGCTATGTATTTTATTTCTTAATTATATTTTAAAATAGTGTATAAAACGTGTTTTAAAATATATTTGTTTATAAGTACTGATAAAAGTTTGAAAAATTATAATATTTTGTTTGTTTTTCTATTAAATATGCATGGATAATAATCTATAGATGTTATATAAAAAAAAGAAAAAAATAGTATATATGTATGTATTGGGTCTCAATCGTCCTATTGCTTTATTAGACTATGGGTGTGGGGGGCTTGGATTGGGGTATTGTTCGACACATGGCATTTGTGGGCTCCACCAGTCCATACCCAAAAAAGTGGAGTGTGAAAGGTGCGTGCGGTGCCATGTGAACCGAATATTTTTTATTAATAATAGAATTTAATAAAGTAATTTTAAATAACTACAATAAGAAAAATACATTACAACAACAAAAAAATTCAATCAATCATCTTCATCTTCAATGGAGTCGAATCTAGGAAGTGTCGAAATACGTTCTACTAGCAAATCGTTTGCGATTTCGCGTTCACGAACTATGTACTTCCTCCGTTTGGGTTGGGGTTGGGAAGTCCCTTCATCTGAATCTTCAACAACAACTGTCACGATTGTCGCCACTGTTGATAATAATATTTCCGCTCTATCGTTGGATGAGGATGACAAAACAAATCTATCATACGAATCGCTTGATAGTAAAAATGCTAAGTATTGTTTGATATATATATATATATATATATATATACAAATCCCCTTATCGTACATTATGTACGCGATGCCCACAGCCATACACGTGTCCTGATTCAATTTAATTAGACAAGGGTATATCAGACATTCTGTTAAAACATCTGAGGGCTAATAAAGGAATTCCGTCAACAAGGAAGCTGATTACGAGTTCGTTTCATAACCGTCCATCTAATTATTGTTCGTATCAATTCGATTTGTAGGTTTTTTGATTGATTTCTGTACCGAACACAGATTGGCGATTTCTGAAAATGCTGGATTCGTCATTTAGGATGTTTGTTTTTGCTTTTTGTTTGGGTTTTATTTGATTTGAAGGTATTTTGATTTTAATAGATTGTAACGAGGTTGAAGATAAGTTGTTTTTGGTTTTATTTTTTGAGTTTATCATATCGCATGTGTTGTTTTAAATATCGCATGTTATGATTTTAACATATCCCAGGTATTTAAGATTGGATCATATAAATAATTTCGCATGTTTAAAGTTGGACATTTCGCACAGAATGAAGTTTAATATTTAATTTCGCATTTTTAAGTTGGACATTTCGCAGACTAGAAAGTATTTAACATATACTGCTCTATATTTCGCACGTTTTAAAAGTAATTATATGTATTTTTGCACAGTTTGTTTTATAATTCAGTTCAATAATTCAAATCAAATAATTCAGTTCAATAATTGATTTCAATAATTCATATCAATAATTTTTCAGTGCTTTTTTCTTTTATTATATAGTTTATCTTTTTATCACCATTTCAAATATCCTTTTAAGAAAGGCAGACATACCAACATCCTCTTCTTCTGAATCAAGTATCAAGATGGCTTTGAGAAAAAGGATTCAGGAACAAATTCAAGAGGATCGATCATGTCAAGAGATGTTGGAGACCAACATTTCTCGTGTAACAGAAAACATGAAGAGAAGGCAAGAAATTCTGGACTTGCTATCTCAGATGCAAGTGAGTAGTCTTCAAGAAATTGTTGTTATGTTCATGGTTGATCTGGGTGAGAGGGATGAGAAGCAGTTGAAAGAGTTGGCGGATGCAATAACTATCTTAAGATGCTCGATGAAGATGAAAATGGAGTTTCTTTCATCTTTTGAATGAAGTTTGTTTATTTTAGTGCTTTATTTTAATAAAAACATTCAAGTTTTGCATGTTTCAATAAATTCGCATGCTTTGTTATGGAATGGATTTTGATTTTGCATGTGTATATTCCCCCATTTTGCATATTTTAAGAAATTCAATGTCAAACATGCGATTTTATACATTATATATGCGAAATTAAAAACATTAATGTTATCTAACAAGTGTAAATATTCAACAGAAAACCAACATCAAACAAGTTTACTAGTCCTTTCCAATAAAGGCACTCAACCTATCTGGGATTATTTTCTCCAAATCTTTCATATACTTTTCTTTGTCTTGCCTTTTATCGAAAGCATTTGCCTTTTTAATTACTTGTTCACGATGCACATTGTGTTCGGATAGAATGATTTTACTTAGATATCTGTGCCTCAGGAGATGAAGTTGTGAATTATGTCTGTTGTTTACTTCATTTTCCTTCACAAACCCAGTCACCCATGGTGTTTTCTCTCCTTTGTATGTTTCCATGTGACGCATCGTAAACACTCCACAGTCTACGCCGTTATTCTCCGTCCTCCAATCCATCTCTTTTCTTTCTATCTCTGATGTTCCAAGTTCTTCTATAGCTGGTGTTGGTTTTAAAGCCTTTTTTAGGTATAAAACCAATATCCTTCTCTGTAACATAACAACATTTTGTCAGTATCTTTTACATAAAATATAACATGTATAGGAAGAAGTTTTTGTATTACCAGTGTGTCTGGAAGCCCCTTGTATCTTTCCTTAAACTCTTGTTCAGCAGCTGAATTGTCAATCAGCTCAATTTTGTCGGTTTTCAAGTGGAAGCACAAGACATAGAAGTGGTCACCTTGAAGTACCGAAATAAACACCAAGTCAACCGAATCAAGTTTTTTTACCTCATATTTTAGTATGTTGTCTTCAAAATTTGAGGCAAATATGTTTAGACGTCTGCCGTCTATGTATTTCTCCTCATTGTAAAAGATATCCGGCTGTATGTTATGTAATTAGAATCAAAGTTAAGTAATGTATCAAAAGGTATTTAAACATGCGAAATTAGTATATGCAAATAAGGTGTGAAATTTTTCACATGCGAATTATATGTATACCCTATGCGAAATGTTGTTTTTGTTTTCATAGTAAAACTATCTAATATTCTATATGCGATTTAAATATAAACAGTATGCGAAATCACTAATTATTCATTTTCTGTTTTAATTTCAAATGCCAATATGTTTATAAAATCATAACATCATTGTGCTAAACAAGTAGAGTCTGTATGGTGATGATTTTCTATCCCTCTTCTTCTCTTCAAGGTTTAGAACATCCACAAATACATCTATTCCGTTTGATGCTACGTACTGACCCCTGTAGAAGCTTTCAAAGATACCCTTAGGAGTGTGAACCCCAGTTTTTGATCGGTAAAGTTCATCTTTGCCAGGCAAAAATTAAATAATTAATATTTTGAGTGTATATATTTATAACTTCATGTTTTGGCTTCAATCCACCAAGAACAACTTAGATCTAACCGATTTCCACACAAATAAACAAAGATCTTGCATAGATCTAAACACATTCATGGTGAAAAAGGATTGAAAGACGGTTTCTAACTTTCTTTCAACTCTTTTACACTCAATGCACTCAAAACCGATAGGATCAGACCTTGATCTAGTCTCCTACTCATTCTCAGTGTTGTGCTAGCTCAAGATCTGGATTCTACTCACGAGGCAACCGACTTCGGGTTAACCAAGAACAACCGTCTTGAACCGGTTGACTGGTCGAACTAGGGTGATTCCTGTTTGATCGGGTCACTTGGGTCAAGATGGGGTTCTGTTGGTTAACACGTTGTCAAAACGTCTCGATAAAACGACAAACAATCAAAACGGCCAAGTGAGAGACGAACGGAAAAACCGGGACGGAATGCTATCCGACCGGACTACTGTCCGAATGAATAGCCATCCGAGCGGCCGGCTGTCCGAACGACCTACATCTTGGGTCCCACACTTAACCAATTTTATCTGAAGTCTGAGTGTTGAACGAGTTACTATCCGATCGGACTACCATCCGACCAGATTACCCTTCGGATCATGAGATACTTGGACTTTAACACTTAAACTATTTTCAACGTGTTCAACAACAGGGTTGCCACCCGCTCGGATGGACATCAGACCGAGTGATCGCCCTGCTGTGGATTTGTTCTCACTAAGTAACCTCGCCACTCGAGTCGCCGTCCGACCGGACAACCGTCCAACCGACCGACCTGAAAGGTAGAGATACTTCAATGTTTTCAAAATGCTACAATGAAAACTTCAAAAGTCAAACCATCATACACAAACACATCCTTCTCATAGGAAGAAACAATCCACTAGAATAGTCATCCGACCGGACTACCGTCCGACCGGATAACCATCCGAGCGGATTGTCATCCGCACGACTAGCTGTCCGACCGGACTACCATCCGACCGGACTGCTGTCCAAGCCACTTGTACTTTGCATCGTTTTACGCGTCACTCATCGTTATGTTATCGTTCTGATCAGGCTAACCCTACTCTCTAGCGCTCCCTTCAATCCATCAATCGCTATGAGTATACTCGATCCCTTTTTGCTTTACGCACTTTTGGGTGTTACATACGTTACTTATACTAAATTACATCGAACACACTACGCAATACTTTAAACGCTAACCGTTACCGCATGTTATACGTGACTTAATGAATGCTTGTTTGTTATGTTTACACATGGAATGTTGTCTACCTGCCTTAACAATGATAGTACTATTAGTTTGGACTCAGTACCCGTTCACTCGGGGGTTGTTAAGGACAATTATTTGCATGGATTACAGTGGTGATCATGTATTACGAACTGCCTTGGGCAGTCAACCCGCAGTCATTGGTATCGATAGGTTCATGTCGATAACTAACATGCCTCATTTCACTCTGTGTATGTGTTGGTTATGCGTAACGCTTTCGAACTCTATATGCTATTATCAAACTTGTATGCTCACCTTTACACTATGTGTATTGACTTTTATTTTAACGTATGTGACAAGTGCTTAGGATGCTTATCTGCTAGGAAGTCGAGGCTAGAATAAGGTCTTAGAGGCCAACAAATACTTGTCTGTACAAATGAAATCTGAGTTGTCGGAACAGAACTATTTGCCTAGATTTTGTCTGTAATAATTATATTATCTTTTGAGACATGGTATGGGACATGTTAATTTAAATTGATTGGTAATGAAATTGTTATGGAAACTTCTGGACAATCTGTTTCGCTCAGTGCCATTCCCTGATGTTTCCGCCATCGGTTTAGTTAACTGATGTATTGCAAAATATATCCGGTTTCCGTGTATAGTTTGTACAGTTTTCGAGTCCATTTGTGACGTTTTTAGGTAGAATTTGTATATTACTGATTCGTTTGCGTTTTCCAGGTCTCAGGAAATAAAAGAAGCTAAAGTAGGCGAAAAACAAGCTATATAGGAAGAAAACCGAGTACTGGAATGCATATGAGAGATTGAATAACGAAACTTTGAAGAAAATGAGAGAAGTCACCTTGTCGCGTCGCGCGGTAGAGAAGAGAAACTCCCTCGCGTGACGCGAGGGAGGGTTTTGAGTCCGTCGCGCTACACGACACCTTAGTGTGTCACCCCTCGCGCGACGAGAATGGAGGATTTTCACAAAGAGATACGTTTTTGGTCTGGATTTGAGAGTTATAAAAACCGAATCTTCTTCATAATTGATCATCATCAATCTTGGACGAAATTCAGAAAACCCTAGGCGAAAACTGAAGCTCTGGAACATCAAAGTCGAAGAATTTGAAGCACAAAATCACGAAGGTTGAAGATTAGAAGCACGGGATTGAATATCATCGGGTTCACACTTTCGGTTTCTCTAATTCTTTGTTTTTTATTTTTCAAACCATGAATTCTTAACTTAAACTTTGTTTTGTTCTTTTCTAAACAATGATTCACAGCTAAATCTTTGCTTGCCACCTAATGATGAATGCACGCTAATGTTTTAATTTTTATCGGTTTTGAATACCATTTGCGATGAATTAATAAAGTAACAATTTTGGTTTCTTTGATTTGATGTATATGCATATCTAAACTTGCTTGATTTCATGATTATAACTTCACATGCTTCCTTGTTGAATGTTTTTAATTGATTGGTTCGTGTTAGATCAAGTACTATGTGTTTTGTATTAGTTTATGGTTTGCTAGATGTAGTATCAATAGTAGTTATTCTCGTGAATCAAGTAGGTCTAGGTGTTCAACTAATCTTAATATCCCCGAGGTGAGAGATTATCGGTCTGTCTAGGTTGTTAGATTGCTAAGGTTAGGGACTTTTTGAGAAGACCGCCTTAGTTTACCTTCCAATACTTGCTTATCGAGTCGATCTGTCACATGTAACACCCTCCCTATTATAAAAGGGTTTTAGTACTAATAACGACAATTAATTGTGTTCTTATGAATACAAGTACATATAAATACGGGTTTACTAAAAGCTTTTACAGTTTAAAAGTTTTACAACATAATGTAATTGAGTTCGTCGTTTAAAAGTTACGACGTAACGCCGTGCGGAAGCTTTAATCTCGTGTGTTCGGTTCTTTGTTGAGCTTGATCTTCATCCGAAAATCCCTTGACATTCACCTATGACCAAAACCAACATAAAAGTTAGCTTTGGTAGTTAAATAACATGTTTAAACAAGTCATATGGGTCAAAACAACAAAATTCAACAATTTTCGTAATTCAGGGCGCCGCCGTACGCTAAGGGGCGTCGCGTTACGCCTAGGGGCGTCGCCGTACGCTAAGGGGCTTCGCGCTACGCCTAGCCCCATTTTTGACAGAATGATCATTTGGCTGATGTTGCAGATGCCCAGCTCAATTTTTATCCAACTTAAAAACTTATAATTGCCATAACTTTTGTTCTACTTATCCGATTGGCGTGATTCTTTTTCCTACGCAACCGTAATTTAATTCTCCATCTCATGGAGTAAAAAACCGACATCTGAAATCCCAAAATTTTAGTTTTCAAGCTCTCGGCTTGAATATCAATTTTGACACTTTTTGACCCGTTTATGTTTTGATCAAACAAACTTGTTGGTTACCTTTAAAATGTCATGCAAATCACGTTATACCAGTTTACTAGTATTCAAGGTTCAAATTACGGGTTCTTATGCCTTCTTTACCCATTTTTACTTGAAATCTTATTTTGACCCGTTAAGGGTATCTATGTACTTTTAAGCTTAATTTACGCTCGTTTCTCCTATGCCTCATAATTCCACCCGTTCATATCGATTAATCTTCCACCACAACTATGATTGTGGTGGATTTAATGAAATAGACTATTTACTCTTAGTTTTATCTCCCGGATATGCCATTTTACGGCAAGACACATTTGAGGCATTCAACCCATGAAAGTATATGCCTTCAAATTTTATACGCATCTAAGAGTTACAAAATCATAATATAAGTTTCTAAACAACCTCTAAGGGTTGTTTACCCGGTTTACCCATCAAGGGCTTTTTGGTCATTTTTAATCCTTCATTTTTGCGATGAAGGACTTCACTAAATATTCGACCTTATTTGCGCTTTTAACTATAAGTTCATATAAGCGTACCTAGCTCGGGTCGACAAATAGACCCGATTTATACCTCGCTTTAATTATCACACAATCTATGACGACGCAATTATCCGATTTGCTAATCGCTCCTGTTAACATAAGACTTGACAACCACATTAGTCGATATTGTCAAATGGTGTTATCACCACCATTCGACCCGTTTGGCCTATATGCCCAACGTTGCCTATTTAATCAAAAACATGGTTTTTGACTTCCAGTTCATAAATACATCCATCCCATCCTGGATTTTATTACCAAATCCTTTTTTTTCTTAAATTCTTTTCTTACAAATTCAAACCATTTCGGCTTACGCCAAGGGTATCCCTTTTAACTTCGATTTACATTAGTCAACACTTGACCAACTTCCATTTTACCCTTTTCATCATTATTAGATTACACTACAAGGTAATCTTAACGGAAATTCATAATATCTTAGTCATTACATGATTAATTTACCGTTTTGCCCTTTTTGCCATAAACCATGGTTTTTATCATCTTTATATGTTCCGACTCGTATCGATCGCGTCGGAAATTCATATTTTCTATATTATCGTTATCGCATTTATAACGTATAGAATAAACAAGTATTCTACATAATTGTGTAAGTTTCACTTACCTTACATCCCGAATACGCTTTTCCTTTATGCTTGACTCGTTCGACCCGCTTTCTCCCCAAGCTTCACCTAGTTTGTTAAGCGCCAACTATCATTCATTATTCACAAGGTTGTTAGATTAGTCATTCCAAATCATGACTTTCACACCTTATGATTCTTTGACTATTTTTCTCTTTAAACTCAATCATGAATCATGAGTTTAATTCTTGTGTCAAGACTCACTTCTAATCAATTATGAACTCTTAACAAAATCCCTATTTTGTTCAAGTAGTTCATTCATACGAGTTAGTATGGCGTTTATAAACACCAATACAACATTAATTTCATCAAATCAACTAAACCCATTTCATAGCAATTATGATCATATACTCAAACTTGCAAATTGTTCAAGTATTGTAGGTCCGGCTAGGGGAGGATCTAGTCGCCTAATCCTTGTATACGAACCAACCCGGTTGTACGGAATCCAACCGAGATAGCAAACCGAGATAGAACACGCAAATATACGACACACAAGATTCACCGATTAACACCTCTGTATTAATACGTATGAAAAGATCAGTTACAAGCTCAATGTTTACAAATGTATTTTGCAAACCCTCTAAGTTCTCTCGTGTGTGTTTGTGTGTTCTGCTCTATCTGTTTTTTTTGTCCACCCTCCTGCCGAAATCAAGTGATTTCGGTAAATATATATGAGTTCACTTGTGTGATTGGACTTTGGCTTCACTTGTGCGATTGGGGTTCGGCCCATGTGGGTTGTTTCAGCCCAAGGTTAAGTTGATTGGCCCAAGACTCAAATCACATGCACGTACAGAATTCAACAATTTATATTTGCCAAGTTTAGTCAACTTATGACATCATCATGACATCATCATGATGATGTCATGATGATGTGGCAGCGGGAACCGGCTCGCGGCGCTCCGTGCTTCGCGTGTCGAACTCTGGGACGCACGACGGAGGAATGTCGTGGCGTCGGGCTTGAGCCGAACCTAACCGGGTCGAACCGAAACAAGTCGAACCGAATCGAGTCGCGTCCACTTTAGTGTACCAACAAACTCCCCCTTGGACGCTACTCGTGAGGTTCAACTTCCATGTCTTCCATGTCGGAGGATCTTCAAAGTCTTCATGTCTTGTAAGCAGAAAGTGTATCAACAAACTCCCCGTTGCATGTAGGAAGTGTGTTAACAAACTCCCCCTTGGCTGTAGCTTTGTCTCGATCTTGTTGCTTTGTCTCGATCTTATAGCTTTGTCTCGATCTTAAAGCTTTGTCTCGATCTTAATTCTTGTAGGTCCTTCATGTCTTCAAGTCTTTGACGTCTTTTCAAGTCTTCAATGTCGGAGGATCTTTATAGTCTTCACGTCTTGAAAGCAGAAAGTGTACCAACAAACTCCCCGTTTCGTGTAGGAAGTGTGTTGACAAACTCCCCCTTAACATAAGCTCCCCTTTGAGTTATGCTCGTGAAAGTCTTGATCTTTATGAATTGAGATCCTTGTGGTGTTGATGATGGTCAGCGGCAACTCGATCATTTTCATCATTTGAGTGCCCTCACGTCGTGTCTTCATTCCGAAGCTTGTCATCGACCATGTTCTCCTTGCCTTTAGAATCTGCACATGCAAGAAATCTAAACGCGTAATGAGAACAACTGCCTGGAATATCATAAGCAAGCGACACACATGTGACCATTGTTCAAACAAACACCGTCCGACAGTTTGAAAGTTTTAACAAATTTTATCAATTTCAATCTTAACTTTCAACACTTGCAAATTTCGACCGTTTATGAAGATTTAGTCGTTTCGGTTTTCGTTCAGGTTTCAGGTAACGAAGACTCGAGTTCCAACATCGTACGATCGAAAATATAATAGAAATAAAATCTTTTTGGCTTTTAGAAAGTTTATATTAAAACACACCTAAAATCTTTATGGTATTTTTTTTTTAATATTTCGAAATGTAAAGACTGAAAGCAGTAAATAAATATATACAAAGATGCAGAAACTGAAAGCAATAAATAAATATTTACATACATTCTTTTTGTGAGTTTCGAGGGTAAGAGAATCATATCAGTGTACGGTCATGCCAAAACGCTCTTGTTGTTCTTTTAGTTAACATTAAGATAAGCATCCTATAACAATTATCGGTATTGTTGTCCACATAAGCTCAACTTATCAGATGTAATCGTGGCGAGGGGATACGTTAAGGTATGATTTATACTTACCGACCGGTGTTCATCCACATCACGACACATTCCCGTATCAAGGTATGCACGAGGGTTCATCTTACCGGTGAGTATACCGATTATCATCTGTTTGACCGTATATGATGTGAGAAACTCACTTATTTTGATTGAAAACAAGCCCTATGTGATAGAATCACTTATTGATGAGGAACTTGATTTTCATATGCATGAGGGCACAGGAGCAAGTCCGTGAACAGGTCAGTACTTTCGTACAGCAGAGAGACGAACTTGACTCCCGGATGAATGTGATATATTATCACTTATTTTGGGGACATGTGATTGTTGATCACTTATTGAGGTCGTATGCAGTATGTACACGTATGTATGGTATCATGGAAGATCTAGACTTGCGTCCCCGTTATTTTTCGGAAAAAGATACAACCATGATACCCAGATGATAAGCAGCATAAAGACCGAATATCTCAGAACCTCGGCAATCTCTCAAACGAAATTTCGGTACTAAGACCATATGCCAATGAATGGTTCCCACCTGGTCTTCAGTCGATTAAAGTTTATATCACCCTGCACACTTTAAAATGATTGTGAGCCTACCGATAAAAAGAGCCTAACAGCAATTAACACTAACAGAAAATGAGCCTACCGATACATCTTATATAGAGCTGCTTATCGTTTTTCAGTTTAGGTTTAAAGAGGTTTGGACAGACCACTGATGTACTATCATTTTCTCTTTTGCTCGCCAGGAAACTCATTTTTGTTTTTCTATTGTTTTTGTGATTTTGAAATTTTTCGATGTTTTTGGATTTTCAAATCTGGATTTACTCCCCCTAAAATCAACAAACTAAGATAAATTTTAAAACACAAAGGTATTTACAAAAACGATTTCCCGATGTTGGTTAACTCATGTTTTACCTCAATGCCGTTTACCAAAATTAAGTTTTAATCAGAAAAGATTTCTCAAATTTTGGAAAAATGAGTTGGCACGTCGGTAAGCGGTGCGGACCATGACAACATTGACGAGTTTCATAGTGAAACAATCACGTGTGAGGTGATATTCGAGTTCAACGTGTCTGGTCAAAGAGTGCTATACGAGATAATAATTCACAAAGCAGCTTAAATATCGACAAATATAGGAGAGATTAGAAATTTAAAACCGTATCCTGCAACTGCCTCGTGCATTGCAAGGAATCTGAGCGCTCTCCCAAACTGGATATCCACCAGGTGTGGATTTCAAAGTCGATTTTGTAGCTACTGAGAAATCTCTTGACAGCAACAAGATCATAAACCTTTGGGTCCGGCTGGTCTTCCACATTGCACCAGCGAAGGTCTTTGTCTTTCTCTTTCAGAAGTAGTGTGCGGTTGTTCAATCCATGCCAAGGCATCCGCACACCCGGTTGGTTTGTTCAACAAACACATTTTCTTCAATCACACCGCGTAGAAATGTACACTGCACGTTCATCTTGTGGACTTTGAACTTCTTGTGGAAGAAAAATCCATGAATCTTCGAAAAGCTTCAGACGTGCTACAGGCGCGTACTTTTTATTGGAATCTTTTCCTAAGGACCCGATCAAAAACCATAACAACCAATTTTGGCACATATTTCATCTGGTCGAACAACTCCTGGGCTCGACTTTCCCAAAAACTTACTGGTAGAATCTTCGAAAACTTTATCAATCAAAGATTGATTGACATTTTTGATAGGGAAATCCTTGTCTGAATATATTTTATCAGATCCAATCAATGTGTAAAGCAAGTTCACGCTTTCACAGCTTCCAGATGAGGATTCAACAGACTTGGCTGTAGCAATCACAGACGGTTTTGCAGGTGGATCACAAAGAATGTGATTCTCAAGAGGTATGTCCTCTTCTTTGATCACCGCATCAGACTTTGCTGAGTCAGTATCATCGGATTCATCATCAGAAGAATCAGTATCCTCAATCACAACTGGAGGAGCCTGATTCGGTTCGGCAAAAGACGCACATGTATCTGCTGACACATCTGAATCTGATGATACCTCTTTCTTGTATCCGAGTCCTGCTGCAAATTCATTAACATCTAGAGGAACAGATGGTTCAAAGAAAGTTCTATCCTCCTCGTCAGGCATGGCATCATAATTGTGTCTCACAGGTGGTGGACATTTCTTGTATCCAATGCATGTGACATCCCGTTTTTCTTTCTGTACGTCAATGATGTGATCCAACACATAGCTAGAGCTCAAATAACTGTCTAGCTTAAGTTGGATCGCCTCACTTTCAGTTTTCACACAAGCCATTTCTTTTTGCATTATCTCAAGACGTGTGATATACAAATTTATGTCAGTTTGTTTTCTGGAAACCATTTTTGTCAGCTCTATTTTATCTTTCTTTAATGTTTTAATCATCGATTTAAATTCCTTTTCATGGTTTTCATAAAACATGTTGGCTTCTGTGCACTTAGAAAGATCCACGGTCAACTTTTGATTGTGGATGAATGTCACATCATATTTCTCTTGCAAAGCCTCGTGTTTGCTTTGCAATTCACACCACTTATCATTCAACGAAACATGTTTGTCTTGCAAGTCAAACAAACTAGCTTGTAAAGCATCATGTTTGCCTTGCAACTCAGACATGTTTGCATCCAAATCAGCACATCTATCACTTAATCTAGCACAATGATCACAAATAGCAGCAGTGGGTTCATCGACACATACCTGACTTGATGAGCTGTCGACATTAGCCATAAAGGCTGAATGGATAGAAGACGAAGAATAAGCAGCTTGATCCATCAAAATAGATCTTCTATCAGTTCCTGCTGCAGCTTCCTCCAAAAGCTCATCAATATTTGCATCGACTGACGCACTTGATGTCTCATCCACATGATCATCACCTGAACTTGAGGATTCTTCATCCAAACTTCTACTGTAACCAGAAGAGTCTTCATCCTCAGAAGATTCTTCACCATTGGTGGAAGATTCTCCACCACTGGCGTGATTTAAAACCTTGACAACCTCAACAAAACAAGCGATTACAGTAGATGGCCGATAGACTTGCTGTTGTGGAGCTGGCTGTAGAGGATTTCCATACAAGTCTGTTGTTTGAGTTGGCTTTGCTGGAACTTGTATCGGATTGCCATATAAATCTGTTGTCATAGGAGGCCTTTGGGTTTGCTGTTGAGGCACTGGTTGAGGAACTGGTTGAAGCGGATTTCCGTATAGATCTGTTGGTCCGGTAGATCGAACAGGTAATGGATTTCCGAACATATCAGTTGCTCTGATAGGTCGTTTCGGTGCGGGAGATTCGGCCCATGCAGGAGATAAACTGGTATTTGTATACTTTCCACTATCCGGAGACGGAGTACCAAAATACATCTCTGTATTTACCGGAGTACCCCATCTTGGATTCATCGTTTATACGGAAAAATGAACACCTGAAAAACACACCTCAAACAAACAGTTAACTCACAATTGCAAACCTTCCAAAAAAAAATGTTTCGACGAAACCAAAATTCAATTTTTGAAAACGGCCCAATCGACGAAACTATAGGTTCCTTTTGGGCTTTAAAAAAAAAACCCAACAACAAACAATGTCGACGAAAGGAATCTGTGTTTCTTCGATGTTTACTGACATACACAGTCAACTTTTTCAATTTTATATCATGTCCATATCCAACATACCAACCAAAGCATGGCTATAAAATTTTTAATTCATTTTGTTTGTAAGTGACGAAATAAAAAAAATAAGGTTTCAAAGTTGGTGAGATTATTCAAACTATGTCAGACACTCTACACACTTTTTCAACTTACACCATATTTAATTCACCAACTAGTATGGTGTTATAATATTTTAATAATTCCAATTTCCAATTCACAAAAAGATGCTTCTGACACACCAACACTCCTTTTCAACTCACAGCATGTTGAACCCACCAAACAAAAGTGTGGTCTTCAATATTTTAATCCTATAGCAATTACCAATGCACAAACAACTGGACAAGCTTTCGTTTCACCAAACAAGTATGCCTTTTAAATATTATAATCAGTTAACAATTTTCAAGGCACAAACAACTTGCACAAATGGTTTTCAAAGATTAAACAGTGTAGAACTTGAAGAACACTTTGAATGTCACAAGAACACTATAAACTTTCCGGTAAAACTATGAGTTTTCCGGTGACCCGAAACTTTCCGAACACGCGATTTTGCTTGATAAAGTTTAATAAAAACCTATATTTAACATGTAAACATAATTTTAGAGAGGTTTTTAACAAAAACACAAAGCAAAACACAAGATTAAAGTCGATTTTAACAAGTTTTTCCAGAAAATATGAACTTTTCAAAACCCGAAAAACACCAAGAACACTATGAAGATGTTATGAAGATATGAAGAACACAACCCAGAAAATATGAATTTTCCGGTAAACCGACAACTTTCCGAAACGCGGTTTTGCTCGAAACTTCAATAAAAACCAACTTTTAACAATAGAAAATGAAAAATAACAAGGTTTTTATGTGAACTTCCAGCAAAAAAAAAAAAATGCAGATTTTCGAAGATTTAAGGCAAATTTTCCGAAAAATATGAACTTCAAAAATCCGAAAAACAACCCGAAAACGCTCGGTTTTAACAAGGAGAAGAGCCAAGGCTCTGATACCACTTGTAGGTCCGGCTAGGGGAGGATCTAGTCGCCTAATCCTTGTATACGAACCAACCCGGTTGTGCGGAATCCAACCGAGATAGCAAACCGAGATAGAACACGCAAATATACGACACACAAGATTCACCGATTAACACCTCTGTATTAATACGTATGAAAAGATCAGTTACAAGCTCAATGTTTACAAATGTATTTTGCAAACCCTCTAAGTTCTCTCGTGTGTGTTTGTGTGTTCTGCTCTATCTGTTTTTTTTGTCCACCCTCCTGCCGAAATCAAGTGATTTCGGTAAATATATATGAGTTCACTTGTGTGATTGGACTTTGGCTTCACTTGTGCGATTGGGGTTCGGCCCATGTGGGTTGTTTCAGCCCAAGGTTAAGTTGATTGGCCCAAGACTCAAATCACATGCACGTACAGAATTCAACAATTTATATTTGCCAAGTTTAGTCAACTTATGACATCATCATGACATCATCATGATGATGTCATGATGATGTGGCAGCGGGAACCGGCTCGCGGCGCTCCGTGCTTCGCGTGTCGAACTCTGGGACGCACGACGGAGGAATGTCGTGGCGTCGGGCTTGAGCCGAACCTAACCGGGTCGAACCGAAACAAGTCGAACCGAATCGAGTCGCGTCCACTTTAGTGTACCAACAAGTATTTTGCTTCAACTATTAAATATGATGATTTTAACATGTGTGTATCATCATTTTCACTACATAATCCAAACCCACTTGTCTAAGCGTAGTAATCCATCAAAATTTTCAAATCATAGCAATTTTTCTTCAAATTTCTACTTAGGGTTTGTTCCTAAGCAATGACACTTCATTAATTCGGCCATAGCCTCTACGATTCATACATAGATTGCATCATGCAAAGTTAATCGATTTTCACAACTTCAAGAATGTTAGAAATTCGACATACCTTACGATCCCCTTAACTTGGTGACTGTTTCTATGTGTTCAAATCCGAATTTAGCCCTTGTTTGATCCTCCAATTTGAGGGTTTTGTTGAATTTTAGGGTTGTGCTCCATAGGAGCTTGCTCCTGGCTTCTCACGTACGCACACACATATATGTGTGTTTGTTTTCTTTTTTTTTATAAAACCATTTTCAAGATATCCAACTTTGGTCCCTCATGTTTGGTTAGTTATTAAGTAGGCCGCAACCTAATTATTTCTAATACTATTCCCACTTATCAACTAGGTTAAATATTCCTAGTTAACTTAATGGGATCGGGGGAAATTATGACTCAGTTTATTTTAAGTCCCATTAACTCAGGCTTCTTATAAACTTTATTTCCTTAGAAGCATTTATTCACGTTTTATTAAATATTAGGTTTATTTATTTAAATCCTAATATTTACCGGGTTACTTTTACCGCTAACGGTATTTTACCCGTGTATTAGTATTAACGGGGTTTGATTACCAAACCCATTTTTCGGGGTGTTACAAGTCTACCCCCCTTAAAGAGGTTTCGTCCCCGAAACCTTTCTCACGTACTTTATTGGTCTAGATCATCTAAACCTAAGTTTCGATTATTATTTGAGCATTGCTCGCATGTAATAATCTTACCAAAAAATATGGTAATATGTTTTTGGTTTTAAAGCATATGCGCCTTTCATGTATAAGGCCTCGTGGGCCGTTACTTTCAGCTGGTATCTTTTATCTTTGTTGATTATTTATTTTTGGCGGTTAGACTTGTTAGTCACCTATTGCCTTATACCCCCATCGTTCGGGTATATTCTCCTTGCCTTCCCGAGGCTTATATGAGTTTACGATCTCCTATCTCGTGACTCACCTTACAACGTGGTCACATTCTATATTACTTTTTCTTGACCGTGAACGTGTCACGTCACGTTTAAGTTTATCTCAACTTCTCTTCATCATGCTTCTTCTTTTCGAATGTATCTCCTTGCACCTATAGGCGTTAAGACCTATATCCTTCAATATTAATCATTTCTGAATTCGTCTCGTAATATTCATATTTGTTAAAACGTTGTTTCTTACAAAAACTGAATTTTTGTTTAACGTTTTTTTATGTCAATTACTCATATCAAGGAAATTGACAACCCATAATTTATTCATTTCTGTTCTCGTTTTACACGGGGAATCGTAACCTGTTCCCTCGCTTTACACTATTGACCCGTAAGTTCTTTCACTTAGCCTCGTATGTTATTTCTTTAGATTTTTTTTAAGGTGAGACCCAAATAGCTCGTTCCTTTCTATTTATGACCCAAGAGTCTTCTTGGTCCCGTAGACCTTAGCATTACTTTTAATCCCGTAGGTTATGATGATCCCGTAGATCATCTTTTATTCATGTCTATTTTCAAATGTATATATATATATATATATATACATATATAGCTTCAAGGCATCCCTTGTTATGTTTGGTCTCATTTATTTTCGCTTTTGAACTTTAGTTGACCTTCACCGTAGTCTAAGGCTTCATTTGTTTACTTTCGGACTAATCTTCCGACTTTATGACTCCTTACGTCATTTACACGTCAGTTTTTTCTACGCTTACCGTTTTCCGGTTCATACTTATACTTCTTTACAGCCCATTACTCGGTTTATTTTATCTTAATGTTTTTAACGCCCATAACCCCATTTACATAGGTTTATTAATATTTCACACTTTTATTTATTCGGTCCGCGCTTACTTACATTAGCAAGCGTTATTCTTTATTTAATTCGTTTGACTTGTTCATGTGAAATTTCATCACTTATAAATGTCAAACTTCATTCTTTAATTAGCCCGTTCAACTTTAAAATGGTTGAACGTAGTGATCAACATTTCTGTTTACAAAATCTCATCGTCTTTTAGTCATGACCCGAAGCCCGAGTCTTTTGACTTTCCATCCGCGTTCCCGTTTTTCGGTCTACGCATGCGTTTAATTCCTTACCCATCAACCGGGTGTTTTACCAAAGTCGTTATAATTGCAACCCTTCCGGTATGCATTAAGACTTCGCTTCGATTTATTTGGTCGTCTTAGCGAAATTCATCGCTTTTATTCAACCATGTCCTTTATTCTTTATGCGACCATCCTTGACGGCCTTATAGATTACGAGTAACGATTATCATCGTTATCCTTTCTTTACTACGACTAAAGTTAACAACCTTGATTATCTTTTTCGTATGGGCAATACCTTTGTTTTTATGATTCGGCGGATCATCTATACTTTGGTTTTACTTGTCCATTTTGTCAACCATGGCTCTTTCGTCCAAAATGACTTATTTTCATGAATTTTCCTTAGGTCATTTATTTATAACATCATTTACATTGATCTTTGTCCCTTCTCTCAGGCTCATTATTCTAATGTAGTACGCTTCCGTCACCCGACTGTGCGTTTAAATTATTATCAAGTATTTTGCTCATTTGATTTATTGGGGTACTTTTTAATTTGTCCCACTCACCCCGTCCTTACTACATCGGATGTAAATATGTCCATCATAAAAAGTTCATGGTACTACGTGTTCACTACTTACTTGGCCAGAGTAAGCGATCAACACCTGGCATACATGACCTTTTTATAATTTTCACATTACACCCCATGTAAGTAATACCTCTACTTATTTTTCTTGGAAACAATATCCTGCATAGGTATTCTATTCAGGTTTTTCCAAGTTTTCTATCGACATAGGCAACTTTCAATCTCTATGTATTTGTTGCATATTCCTATTCATGCAATAATTTAAAACGTGCACCTGATAATGCTTGCTTTAACAGTCTCTCTTTGCCATTTGCTTATCCGCGATCGTTATGCGATTTAGGTCCTTGATGAGTATGCTCTACTTGTCATACTTTGGACCGTTCCTCCATCACATCCGCAATTTGTTAAACTCCCGCTATCTTCAGATGCGAGTGTCCTTTAACTAAAACATTTACAAGAGTTAGTAGTATCAACTTCAATAATCGCCCGTATTATAATACAAGGCTTTTCTACTATACGCGTCAACGCGTGTAATTTCATTGACTATATCAATCCTTTACCGATTTGATTGAGGTAACGTGTATTACACGATAACTCTATGTGTTGTTTGTAACACTTTAACTCATACTAAACCATTAATATACATGTAACTTACCGGATTTGCGATCAAGCCTCGAACCGAACACACATACTCTTTAACCATGAGCTCTGATTACCAACTTGTAACACCCTCCCTATTATAAAAGGGTTTTAGTACTAATAACGAAAATTAATTGTGTTCTTATGAATACAAGTACATATAAATACGGGTTTACTAAAAGCTTTTACAGTTTAAAAGTTTTACAACATAATGTAATTGAGTTCGTCGTTTAAAAGTTACGACGTAACGCCGTGCGGAAGCTTTAATCTCGTGTGTTCGGTTCTTTGTTGAGCTTGATCTTCATCCGGAAATCCCTTGACATTCACCTATGACCAAAACCAACATAAAAGTTAGCTTTGGTAGTTAAATAACATGTTTAAACAAGTCATATGGGTCAAAACAACAAAATTCAACAATTTTCGTAATTCAGGGCGCCGCCGTACGCTAAGGGGCGTCGCGTTACGCCTAGCTCTATTTTAGGGCGCCGCCGTACGCTAAGGGGCTTCGCGCTACGCCTAGCCCCATTTTTGACAGAATGATCATTTGGCTGATGCTGCAGATGCCTAGCTCAATTTTTATCCAACTTAAAAACTTATAATTGCCATAACTTTTGTTCTACTTATCCGATTGGCGTGATTCTTTTTCCTACGCAACCGTAATTTAATTCTCCATCTCATGGAGTAAAAAACCGACATCTGAAATCCCAAAATTTTAGATTTCAAGCTCTCGGCTTGAAATTCAATTTTGACACTTTTTGACCCGTTTATGTTTTGATAAAACAAACTTGTTGGTTACCTTTAAAATGTCATGCAAATCACGTTATACCAGTTTACTAGTATTCAAGGTTCAAATTACGGGTTCTTATGCCTTCTTTACCCATTTTTACTTGAAATCTTATTTTGACCCGTTAAGGGTATCTATGTACTTTTAAGCTTAATTTACGCTCGTTTCTCCTATGCCTCATAATTCCACCCGTTCATATCGATTAATCTTCCACCACAACTATGATTGTGGTGGATTTAATGAAATAGACTATTTATTCCAAGTTTTATCTCCCGGATATGCCATTTTACGGCAAGACACATTTTAGGCATTCAACCCTTGAAAGTATATGCCTTCAAATTTTATACGCATCTAAGAGTTACAAAATCATAATATAAGTTTCTAAACAACCTCTAAGGGTTGTTTACCCGGTTTACCCATCAAGGGCTTTTTGGTCATTTTTAATCTTTCATTTTTGCGATGAAGGACTTCACTAAATATTCGACCTTATTTGCGCTTTTAACTATAAGTTCATATAAGCGTACTTGGCTCGGGTCGACAAATAGACCCGATTTATACCTCGCTTTAATTATCACACAATCTATGGCGACGCAATTATCCGATTTGCTAATCGCTCCTGTTAACATAAGACTTGACAACCACATTAGTCGATATTGTCAAATGGTGTTATCACCACCATTCGACCCGTTTGGCCTATATGCCCAACGTTGCCTATTTAATCAAAAACATGGTTTTTGACTTCCAGTTCATAAATACATCCATCCCATCCCGGATTTTATTACCAAATCCTTTTTTTTCTTAAATTCTTTTCTTACAAATTCAAACCATTTCGGCTTACGCCAAGGGTATCCCTTTTAACTTCGATTTACATTAGTCAACACTTGACCAACTTCCATTTTACCCTTTTCATCATTATTAGATTACACTACAAGGTAATCTTAACGGAAATTCATAATATCTTAGTCATTACATGATTAATTTACCGTTTTGCCCTTTTTTCCATAAACCATGGTTTTTATCATCTTTATATGTTCCGACTCGTATCGATCGCGTCGGAAATTCATATTTTCTATATTATCGTTATCGCATTTATAACGTATAGAATAAACAAGTATTCTACATAATTGTGTAAGTTTCACTTACCTTACATCCCGAATACGCTTTTCCTTTATGCTTGACTCGTTCGACCCGCTTTCTCCCCAAGCTTCACCTAGTTTGTTAAGCGCCAACTATCATTCATTATTCACAAGGTTGTTAGATTAGTCATTCCAAATCATGACTTTCACACCTTATGATTCTTTGACTATTTTTCTCTTTAAACTCAATCATGAATCATGAGTTTAATTCTTGTGTCAAGACTCACTTCTAATCAATTATGAACTCTTAACAAAATCCCTATTTTGTTCAAGTAGTTCATTCATACGAGTTAGTATGGCGTTTATAAACACAAATACAACATTAATTTCATCAAATCAACTAAACCCATTTCATAGCAATTATGATCATATACTCAAACTTGCAAATTGTTCAAGTATTTTGCTTCAACTATTAAATATGGTGATTTTAACATGTGTGTATCATCATTTTCACTACATAATCCAAACCCACTTGTCTAAGCGTAGTAATCCATCAAATTATTCAAATCATAGCAATTTTTCTTCAAATTTCTACTTAGTATTTGAAGAAAAATTAACGGGGTTTGATTACCACACCCGTTTTCGGGGTGTTACATCACACCCCAACCGATGGCGGAAACATCGGAGTGAGACGAACGAGATTGCTCGACACTTCATAACACTAAATGTGACAAGTATTTAATAAATGATTTCATTTCATTGCTAAGATCAAGTACATTGTTTGAAGTAGAATACAAGTTGAAACAAATTGAATTACAATACAACAAGTATTAAAGTTTAAAGTGTCTTTCTAGCCATCCTACTAAGTTTTGTGTATCATCATCATCAAAATCCTGCCACACGTTTTAAAGTATAGTTCAATACAAAAGTATTGGCGAGTATACACGCTTACCAAGCAACTAAAAAATTATTCATGGTTTTTACGTTTTGTATCAGACAACAAGACTAATTCCATGGTATGTAAATTTTATTTTTCATTCTTTCTGTTTACTTTTCTATAGCTTTAATCATTTACATTTATATAGATTAATAAAAAAAATATGGTCATATTCATAATATAGTTTGGTGTTGTCATTTCTTTAAACTATACAACATATCTTTTTATATGTGTCTTCAAATAGGTATGTCTTGATGCAGTGGCATAATTTCTTGAATGAAAATGGAATACCGGTTGGTAATACTTGTGTGGTTAAATTTCTGAAAAGAAAAGGTATGTTGTTATCTCAGAACTAATCATATACTAAAAGTTGATATCTTAAACTAAAACTTTTTAAATGTTCGAAAAGGTCTTAGCTTTTAAATGTATGTATATCGTTTCATTAATCAAATGTATGTTTATCATTTCAGGATCCCTTCTTTTGGTTGTTATTTATTTGATTTCTGTTCCGACATTAATTGTTTGATCAGTTAGGGTTTAAGGTGAACGAATATTGTTTTCGTTCAAGTTTTTGTAATGTTTGTTTTCTTTGGGCGTTGATTTTGATTCCATACCTATGTTTTAGTGATTTATAATTTTTTTTTGTTTTAAAGTTCAAATACTTCTTTGCAGAAGCATTATTTAGTTTTGATCAATTAGTGTTAAAATTGAAGGATATATGTTTGTTTTCATGTTTTGTAATGTTTTTTTTTCATTCGGCTTTCTTTTGATTTCATGCATATGTTTTGATGATTTGTAATTATTAGTTTTAATTTCCAATCAAAATTGAAATATTATTCACATATCCAAGAAAGTGAGGATTTCTTGAATTTTTTTTATGTAAAAACCAATGTAGTATTGATGTTTCCTCATAAAGTTGTTTATCCTTTTTTAACAAATCATCTATTCCTTTGTTTTGCTTACTATTGATTTTTAAAATTATGTTTGATTACTCTGTTTTTAGGATGTTCAAAATTCAATTTTAGAATAGACAAGATTATTGAAATACCATATTGGTATGTAGATTACAATATTTAGGGGTGTTCAAAACTATCCGTATCCGAAAATCCGATCCGAAATATCCGAAAAATCGGATATCCGGAATTTCGGATATCCGAATTTTTCAGATTCGGATAGTGATTTTCAAAATTTTCGGATATTTTGGATATCCGAAAATTTAATTTTCATTTTTTTCGGATATCCGAATATCCGAAAATACCCGAAATATCCGAAAATATCCAAAAAATATCCGAAGTATCCGAAAAATATCTGAAAACATATATTCGGATATCCGAAACGATCCAAAATATCCGTTTTCGAGTATGAAAAAAATAATAAAAAATAAAAATTAACTAAAAAGTTGGATTTTCGTATATCCGATTCACTATCCAAATCCGTATCCGAAATTTCGGATACGGATTCGGATAGTGAAAATCTGGTATCCGAAAATTTCGTATATCCGGTTTTGAACACCCCTAACAATATTTGTAAGATGATTGACCTATTAAAAATTATGTTAATAAAATTTTGTTTAGTTACCCTATTTATATGATGATTCAGCAACTAATGGTTTTTCTACATAATTTGTGATTAGTTTTTGTTAATACTTTTACCAAGAGTTAATTATGTTTTTCGTCCATGTGATTTGTCAAAAATCACTATTTCAGTCCATTAGTTTAAAAATTACGATTTCAGTCCCTGTGGTTTCAATTTCGTAACTATTTCAGTCCACTCACTTAACACCGTCTAATTTACTCTGTTAGTTAGCCCCGTGCTTGTCACGTGCAGGGCGATTTCATCATTTCCATTCAAATAAAAGAAGTGAGTGGACTGAAATAGTTATGAAATTGAAACAACAGGGACTAAAATCGCAATTTTTAAACTAATGAACTGAAATAGTAATTTGACAAACCACAAGGATAAAAAATGTAATTAACTAA
The DNA here is from genome assembly GCA_030545235.1 of Helianthus tuberosus. Classification (NCBI taxonomy): domain Eukaryota; kingdom Viridiplantae; phylum Streptophyta; class Magnoliopsida; order Asterales; family Asteraceae; genus Helianthus; species Helianthus tuberosus. The sequence goes on along the minus strand of CM060425.1, from coordinate 16,134,374 downwards.
AAAAAGACACAAAATGTGCCTTATGCTTTCTTCGTCGGATCTTTGCAGATCTTCTTGGTCCTTTTAGATCTTCACCCCTTTAAACGAAATTGAGTTTCCTTGTTCAAGAATCATGTTCTTAGACGCTAAAACAAACCAAGCACACGCGTTATTAGCTGTCGTATAATACTAATTCAGTCCAAATATTTAATTTCAGTAATAGACCAAACCGAATCAAAACTGTGATCTAAACTTGATAATAATCGTATTGCTTATATAATCAGAACATAATCAAGCCTCAGAACCCTTACCTCCCTCTAAATTTCGTCAAATCTTCTTCTGCAATCGTTTGTGTTTTCCTGCACCTCGTCAGAGTTCATTTTCATCGCTGGAATCCATAAACTCGTACCCTATCAAACGCAACCCATAAGTTCTTTTGACACTATTCTATTCGATTTTATGAAGGGTTTAAAAGCCCCATGGTTATTGCTTTGATTGTTACCTATGAGTGATCTAGTTTGGCAATTGAAGTGTTAGAGTTTCGATTTAAGTTTTGATTTGGGAAGATGATTAGTTGCAGAACACTTTTAAAAACAAAGCTGAAAGTGATTGTTCACAAAAGTCATGATGGTCTAGTGGTTATGTGCGTTGGTACTATTAATGGACTGTAATGATTACTTTTAACAAACCACAATGACGAAAATGTAACTAACTCTTTATTTATTTTAATTTTAATAACAGGGGCATTATGGTCATTTAAAATAAACTAACAGAATAACTGGATGACGTTAGTGTGTGTGGATTGTAATAGTTACGAAACTGAAACCACAGGGACTTAAATCGCAAATTTTAAACTAATGAACTGAAATAGTGATTTTTGACAAACCACAAGGACGGAAAACGTAATTAACTCTTTTACCAATGTTTGAACAAGTTTACGAATTACTTGCTACTTGTAGGTTTAAGAATACAAAAGATTACATGGTATGTATTTTTTTCCTACCTTTTATTTTAATTTCTTTATTTATAATGTCTATTATTTATATACATCTTATTTTAGTGTTTATGTATATTATGTTGTGGTTTTGTTTATTAGCTAACTAACAATTTCAATATTTGAATTGTAGCATGTGAATCGTTTCTTCGCTCATCACACGATGAAGGCATGCATATTGTTCATCTGGTTGACAATTATTTTGTAAGTTTATCTTCACTTTACATAAGCTTAATAAATTAACATGTTACTTAATTAGTATTTGTATAGCTGATTGGTAACATTATCATTGTTTAACTAATTACAAAGGATTCCTAAACAGTGGGCTAAATAAACTTAGACAAGAAGGTGAACTTGAAGATTATGGACAACGCAGGTCGTGATTGGAATGCTCATGTTGGTATTGAGTATTCTGAGGGTGTTCCGAGGTATAATATCTAAGGTATAAAAACATTTGTGGAAGACAAGAAAATGATTGCTGGTGAAGTGTTTAAGTTGAAGTTTTTAAAGCTAAAGGTATGTTGTTGTAGACTTGAATGCTTGAAGGATGGTTAAATTAGTTGGTTAAGATCTTTGGACAACCTTTTTGGAATCAACGGAACATTTTGGACAGATTTTGCTTTCAACTTGTGGTAGTTTTTGGTGTTTGTTTCAAAAACATATGGTTACTAGAAATGGTTGGATAATAGTCTTACGGGGAAGTAATTTTGGTCGGATAATGGTTTTTTTTGTTTGGCATCACTAGAAACTTTAGTTTGTGTAATATGAATATGATGGTACTAGGTTATCACCCGCGAATACTCGCGGGTCGGAAAATTTAATTTGCATTAATCGAATTATATCGTTAAATAAAATAAAAACACATGTTTTCAAACGTTCTTGATGAACACAATTGAGAGAGATAGCATAAACGAATTCGTGAGTTCTTAATATTATTGAAAATTTTACTTGTTGGGATATATAAATTTATTAAAACTTTGTATATATATATATATATTAAAAACTGAATAATGTGTGACGACTTGTATATTTTAATTAAGTGTTAATGTCTTCAAAATTAAAAAAATAATTATGGGAAGTTTAATATTTATTTGTTTATTATTATTATTATTATCCTAAAGAATAAGAATATGAAGTATTAATGGTATAGTTATTTATAATTTTATTTGTAGTATAGTTTTTGTAAATAAAGCAACACAAAAATATTCATATGTATAATAAACAATGAAAGGAAGTGATCCAAAAAAAAAAACAAAAAAAAAAACATTGATATGTATACCACACAAACATGGAGGATAATCTTAAAAATTAAGACATGAGGATCAATTACATTGGTATGTCCCAGTTCAACTAACCACTATGGCTCAACATAAGTCACACATTGTAGGTATTCTTTTGTCGTCGGTAAAAGCTCATGGTTCACCACATAATTCGGCATGTCCCTCAACCCATAAAGAGCCGAGCTCGGGTGCATATGGCACAACATTCCTTTCCTACAATTCACATATTCTCCCGCCCCTTTTAGCCTTGCAACATTATGAAAATGATCCGAACGTATTGCTTTCCTTACAATATCAAAATCTAGCCCACACGAGGTCAGCCGAATCTTTTGTGTTTTTAATGTCTTAACCGATGCGGCCTAATTTTCCGGACCTTTTTCAGACCCCTTCACCTGCAGATAATGATCGTTACATCAGTGACCAGTCTCCACGATATTGATTAGCTATCCACTATTGGTACACATTCAGTACCCAACCAAACTGACCCAGGTTGTTTTGCCACTTGTACATAATATTTTTTCTCTTTAGCTATAAGTCTATAAATACTTAAACACATTGAAATTACCTCCCAAAGAAGTTGGAAAATTCTGAGCGTTGAGGGTGGCAGAAGTAACAATAAGCATAAAGTCTCGACGCCTTGCAACCACTTTTTTTAAGGATCCCGAATAACACATCAGTACTTAATCATCTTTCATGGGCTTCGTCGATCACAACACTGCAATATTGCATGAAAAATTAGAGAAGTTAAATTAAATTAAATAAATAATTATATATTACACACACCATCAACTGCGCTATTAGATAATACTTACCAATATTTGTCAAGATCAACATCTTTCAATGTTTCACGCAGAAGCACACCATCAGCCATGTACTACAATGCAAATTAAAGAGCATAAACATTTGATAAAAATGAAAAATATTGTCACGTGTTTAATCAATTGCCATATCCAAGCTTTAGTTACCAAAAACGATGTAGGAATCTGTATGCATTAAAGATTACACATTTGGTGACTTTCAAATTTCAGATTTAACACCACCATACAACCCATCCCCCTAGCCTTTTTTTTTAATTGACCCATTTGGGATAAGACAGTAACCCAATTGCTCAATTCATATGTAAACCGGTAGAAATAAGATTGAAACATACTTGATGAGGACATCGAGTAGAGCTCAACTCAAAGATACGAAAACTTCCATTGCTTGACCTCGTTGTCTTTAAGCATCTCAGTGAAAACCTTGACAACTTCATGTGGCCCCGTATATAAAAACTAACCTATAAATATCCAACACTTCATAAATAAAGAATAAAAAAAATATTGTACACCTCCATCGCCAGTAGCCGCTACACATCCACCTGCAGTCACCTCGAATAATGAAACTAATGGGCCTTTTTTAGTGGTTCATTTAGTCAGTTCCTGGTTAAAAATTAACTATTTTGTCTATCACCATTTTCATTAATTTTTAGTGATACTTCATACATGAATCTATTTATAACAGCTATTTATAACAGCGGCCCTTGGTATTGAAATGGAGTTGTTTGGTTCATCGGCTACAGTTTTGCCAGTGGCTCAAGTTACCGTCACTTCAAGTTTCTATGGCCTCAATGCTTCAACTGGTGCTCTTGCTATAGTCCCTAAAGAAGCAACCAAACTTGAGACAAAATCCACTACTTGGGCTGATACATTGAACCGTTGGCTCGTTAACCTGAATATAGCTGGATGTGAGTTGTTTCATTCTGAATTCATAACAGGTTTGAATCGGGTTGACCATATACACAGTTTTAGAAATAAATAACACTTTTTAAATGCTAACTTTCATAAATTGGTTATATAAAATTCAAAACAAAATATAAAATTCAAAACAAATGTAAAATATTAACGGGCCATGATGTGTTACCCGACCCGCTCAGTTTATCTTATCTCATTCTTATGTCAAATATATGCTAATAATGAATCCTTTTTGTATGAGCCAGCTAAAACAAACCTATTGTTAGATATTGAATGGTGGAAATCCTAGAAAAAAGTAAAAAAAAAAATATCAATCCAATTCTACCTTTGTTAGGTAAAATGTGGTTTAGATGAAGATCCCTGCTCAAATATTCCCTAACAGCTTTTATCGAGAACAAATTCACGAACTCGTTCCTCCAAAACCAGGAATCATCTCATGTAAAAGGGAGTTAAAGTTTTATATGCATTTAACTTAATAATATGTAAAGTGGATTAGTAATTTGTTTCAACTTAATAATGCCAACAACATATTGTACCTGTTATGACCAGATCTTTACGGTGTTATCCATCACACAACTGGCAATACGATATATATTTAAAGAGTGGAAATCCTAGAAAAAGGTAAAAAAAATATCAATCCAATTCTACCATTGTTAGTACTAAAAACTAATAATTAAAAAAATAAAGGTTTTAAAGTGCTAACTATACAGGAATGAGCTATCAAAAGGTAATTAAATGATGGTCAAAAGATCCAAACTTTATACCTTCCTCGTTAGGCCTTGCCTTACTTCATCATCTGAGAGTGTATCAAAAATCTTGAAATCAACCTTTTTTTTCTGTGAGACTCTTGACTACCTGATAGATTATAACGATTGAGAAATCATTTTTGGCAGCAAGTTATAATAAAAAAAACCTCATCGAATAGCAACAAAATTACAAATAAAAAGACAACAATCAATCAACTTTCCGCTGAAACCAGATAAGTTAGTCTTCCTGAATTAACAATAAAAAGCAAAATACTTTAAACGTACAACGGACAGCTTCAAAACACAACGAACTCATTCTTAAGGCACACTTCGAAGCTAATTGTGAACCCTCGCTTAATAACACCACTTATGTTTAGGTTGACCAACGTTAAGTCAAAATCATAGTACCATATTAACAACATACATGGCCTATAACTAATTACCATCGGGCTTCACTATCATCATCTGCAGGTGGTGCTACTATCGAAGAATCCCAAAACATTTGCATCATTGAAGTGGCAGCATCATTATTAATTCCTCCGATACTTCCATCCTAAACATAAATAAACACAATAGTGTTTATAGACGTTTCTAAAATTGAACCACCTAACCGCGAACCATATTAATACGAACCTAACCAGGGAGAATTTAGCTTACCGAAGCTACAGCTATGAGAGTGATTTGGAGTTTATTGATAGTGGCAAGAACTACATTTGAGTCAGTGTATAAATGCTTTAGTACATATGTAAGCTTAACTATATATTTAATTTGAGTTACAAAAGTTTGCCACTCCAAACAATGTACGTCGAGGGACTGCTATTTTGTATACCACATCATTCAGGCTGGTATGGCGGCCCTTCATTTCTCTCTTCTTTACCCATCCTTTCTCTGGAAAAAAAGCCTTTATTGCGTTTTTGGTAATATTATAACAATGACCACCAACAAATCAATGTCCTATGACAAATTATCATAAAAATTTTCATTTTGATCATCAGTATTGAAAAAAGGTCACAAAAAACAGAGGAACCAATTTTTGTAGTTGACATAATGAATGGAAATATACATAAGTCAAAATTACCTATTTACTTCTCACCCATATTACATTCAGTGCCTCCTTTTTCTATCCATCAAGTTCTTCAATCACCAGCTTTATCTTTAACTTGTTCCTATTCAATGAGGATACCGTATAGTTAAACTTGCAGCGTAAGGTAATCAGGTATCAAAATATTGACTAACTTTAAAGTTACCTCCTAAAATGCCATCTCTGGTTGACACCAATGTTGAGGCAAAACCTCTTTTGAACTAAACCCATAATGCAGCTTTCAAAATCCATCATTAGTGTCTCGTGCGATGATATACCCCTAAGATTTTACAAAAAAAAGAATCATAAACTATTTGCCATCGGAATGTTAGGTAAAATGTGGTTTAGATGAAGATCCTTGCTCAAATCTTCCCTAACAGCCTTTACCGAGAACAAATTCGTGAACTTGTTCCTCCAAAACCAGGAATCATCTCCACTTGTAATAGGTTGTTGTAATAACACTGCTGCAAGGTTAAGATGTCTAACAGGGGCCATGTATTACTGCATGAAATACAACAAAAGATCATTAGAATTTATAAACTACCAACTCAGTCATATTGTTTAAAATTAAATGAAGAACATAGTTATACCACTTCATTAGAAAGAAGAATAAGACGACCAGGTTCTAACCAAATGGTCTCTAACATTTTTTTTTGAAAAATGGTTATATCATTTAAATAAGAAACAGGGAGCGTCTGGAAATTTGAAAGCCCACAAAACAGCCAAATACAAAATGTGATTACAAAATAATATACGGAATAAAAGTAACTCCACCTCTCCAAATCTTCCAACTTTTGGAGTGGGATGTGCCGTCATTTTCCTGTTGGCTTTGTCCAATTAAACAGACATATTAGAAACATAAAACACACACCAATCAAAGAACAAAACAAAAGGTAAAACAAAGTGAAGCGGTCAATATAATGCATGTACATAAAAAAAGCTATAATCATAATATTTAATGTCACAAAGCACACTGTCAATCAGAGAATGAATCAAAAGGCAAAACAAAGTGACATCTGTACATATAGGAGGCAATTTCAATCCATTTATGTAAAAACTGCTCAAATTTCAAGTTATACTATAATGATAAGAGGTCAGGCTCATAAAACTAAAAGTAATAGCTAAAACAGTAACAACATATGGGTTTAAACTTAAAAGTCAAACAAAGCATACTCATTATACAACCTCCTATATTGTTTTGTTAATTAAAAACAGATCATACTTTTTAGTTTCTATAATAGCTTGCAAACATAATTTAAACTGTATATTTATAAAATCACCAAGAAAATAAGACAAAATAATGTTAATCATTCAACCCATTTTGAACCTATGTTGGCCGACCCACCCATTTTGCCACCGAAAGAAAGTTAATTATGAAAAGCATACTTTGTTGCTTTCATATTTGAAGACGATAAAGAGAGAACCCTTGTAGAAGCTCCTTGCACTGTAATTGGTAACCTTATACCCCTAAACAAATGCAAACAGTGGGCCAATAACCAATTTAGTTTATATACCACTCCCAACAAATAGTTCATATAAATTAAACTTACCAGTTCACATGGACAAACAACTTCTGATTCATGAGCATTATTTGTTTCATACAGATCAAACTGCGCTAGAATGAGATTGAAATATCTACCACAGATGTGATCCGAAAGGCCATGAAAGCTTGCAACATGAAAGCTGAAAAAGTAAATGCATAAACTATCTATTCAGCGGCATCCAAACATCAGCAAATGTACATTCCCAGCACATAACAGTTGTACAAATACATATTACAAACCTCTGTATTCATTGTTTTCTATAAACCCTAAGTTCTTATGTTTCTATCAAACAATTCATTCACATACAAAGCAAGAAACTACATAATTCGACTCACCCTTCGTTGTCAGACTGGAGAAGATCAAGATATGTGTCCCGTTTGTTTCCAGTAACCTTAAATACAAACGGATACTAATGACCAGAACCCCGTCATAGCTGAAGGGGCGGCTAGGGCATTTTGTCCTAGTTTTCAGATCTGTAAAATAAAACCACGCCAAGAAAAAAAGCTGATAAAAAAGAGTACACAATGAAAATAGAAAATAACGGTAGCCGGAACTCACATATTTTTAAATCGGGATTTGGATCATGGCCGTCGCTAACCACCCTATAGCCACAATAACGCCACCACCGTTGTTCCACGTGAAAACCCTAACATCATTAACATAAATCGACAACATTTAAAGGACACACATAAACTAAATCTTGCAAATCGCAAACCTGATTACGGAATCTCAATAGCCTTACTGTCTCCAATCGATTTGGGTAGCAATCAAAATTGTAGAGCAATGAATGAAAAAAAAAACCCTAGATCAATACATGTCAGAGATGGAATCCACCTCCTACATCTTCTGAATTTCAGGTATATAAATCTCCATTAAAAACCCTAAATCTAAGAAATAGGAGAAGATAATAAGATGAACGATTTGATTGCTCTTGATGGATTTCATAGGAAATCACCGTTCGGTTGAGAGAGCAATTAGGGTTTGCTCTAGGTAATGAAAGATGGAATGAGAAATTTGTCGGATAGAAATGTATTTAAAGGATCCGACATTAATCAAACGGGTCATCAAAGTCGGGTTCGGATCCCGCGTTTTCTCATAAGATTTAACACGGAAGTTTTTGGAGCCAAAACCAATTTCTAGATTGCCTTAGGTGATGCCACCTCATTCTCCAAGCCCTCATAACATGACACATAAGCCCTTATTTATCATGTTTATCTATATACCTTTATTAAGGAAACTGGGTTTTTTACCCTTTTCGTAATTTTACCATTCGTATACATTTTGATGCATTAAGTACAAGAGAGTCAAGCTATTTTAGAGGGGGTAAACTTACACATTATCCAAAGATTTAAGACACTTTAGGGCTAAAATAGTAAATTTATCCATTAATTTTTAATAACAATTCCACCTTTATCCTTAATTTAATTCAACGCCAGTTTGTTTCAACAATCAGAGGCGAAGGCGATTATTAGGTTTGCTATGTTCCCTGTTGCGACGCAGGAGACCGACCGTGAATCAACGAGCCGCCGCCGCCTCCCGCCTCTTTCGTGAACCAACCACCATTCGGAGCCGCTGCTAGCTTCACTCGCCTGAGCCGAGGAGCTACGCCATCGGCGCTACCATCTGTTAGTGTAAATCGATTCCATCATGGCTAACTTTTTAACTCAATTCAAAAACCTTGAACACCTCATCAAAATCTGGTCTTGATTATTGCCTCTGAGTTTATTGAATCAAATTTCGAATCTGTTGAATGGGTTAAAGAATCTGTAGATTGACTCATTTCCATTGTCAAATGCTGCAGTTCCAAGGAGCATTAAGGATCATGAGTAAGTACAGGATTTAGATATGTGGTTCGTTCTCTGTTATTGCTTATTTCATGTTTAAAGCTTACAATTTGATTTTGTAATTTTTAGGCGAATTATATGGCCGGGTGACCTTAATTACCGCTTTAACACGCGATTTGATTTCCAAAAATGCATTGCTGTAACTTTGATTTTCTTGTATAAATCGATTATGAGGTTGTATGCGCTAAAAATACACGTTGAAAAACTTTTGACCCCTTTGGCCAGTTTCATTTTTATCCAAAATTCTTAGATTTTACCCATTTGACCCGTTAGCTAACAAAATACAAACCGACCTGACCCTTTCATAAGTAAGCGGGAAGAAATTACGAATCGTAGCTAACAAGCGCATCGAAGTTTTCCCTTATAAAAGTTGAGATTATTTAATAACGTTACCATAAATTTGTAGCTAAGACTAGGAGGTGCGTTTGACGGGTGGACAGAAGGCGCATTAAATTTTCCACTGACTTACAAATACGAGCCAAATTCAGATAAATATTATGGCGAGGATCCTAGAGTTGAAAGGCGTACGCCCACATGGTATGAGTTTTCTTTAGAATATGTTATATATTTTATTGTTAATTATTCTTATGAATTAATCTTTTGTTTAATTGCTAATTATTCTTATGAGTTTTCTTTATTGTTATACATAAGTTGACCGTATTAGGGGCTTAATGATTGCAGGGGTTGATGTTGGGCACCAGTTCTTTTCACCATGTGAGATGGTTACTGTAGGTTTTCATAACCACTGGCTCAGTGGAATTGATTACATTGGGGCAAGTTTTCAACAGGTAATATTTTCAACTAGAATAACTGACTTTACATCTCTGTTGTGCTTTTACCTTAGAGATCTTGCTGGTAGTGAATCTTGGAATGAACGTTGAAGTTTGATGACGGATACAGGTGTGGTTTCCAGCAACGGAACCGTTGGATGTCATGTCGGCAAACAAGGGTGGTTTGCGTGGTGGAAAGAGATAGTTAGATACCCGGAAAGGGTTGGTGAAGTTGGGAGTGTAATCGGGTGAGGTCGGAGACGGGTGAGACTTCGGCTCAACTGTGGTTAACGCAAGTAAACCGAGTCAGATTTGGTGCTTATATATATACACACACAACTTACATATGATTCTTTTTATTTCTTTAAGATTTCAACCATGTTACCACCTCGTATGGTCGACTCCGCCGAACGCCCGGGTTCCCACTATTTCAAATACTTTAGCTGTTTTACGAATTTGGTATTAAAAAAGATTACGTAAAATTGGCCAGGCAAGGTGCGCCAAAAAAAACATAATTACCCGCGGCAACGCGCGGGCATTCCCACTATATATATATATAGATTATATGGTTATAATGGCATGTAAGATTGTATGTATGAACAAGTTGATATTATGAAGTTCTATGGTATTTTCATGATTAGATGCTGACATTCTTTCTATTTTGTTAGTTTTTTAGAATCGTTACAATTCATGCGCGAATATGATAATTTATTACATGCTTATGGTATTTAGTTTTACAGATAATACATCCGATTCATCATTATATATCGACTTTAACTATAAATCTAGAGTTTGATAATTCAGTTGAATTCGTTATATTTTATGTTTTAATGTTTATATATTTTAAATTTAAAAATAATCGTTAAATACAAATTAATTACAACTTTCTATATACAAAAACTCAAATAATTTTAAGTTTCAATTATTAAGATAACTGCCATATTTAAAACAAATCAACAAACCTGTTTTAATATTTCAAATTTTAAAAAGTCAATTTATTAATCAAGGCAAACTATTATAAAGTTAAGTAATTAGAGTTGTTAATATGTATTTTAAACAGATTATGAAAGCTAACCTGAACCTTTTTTCTAAGATTACAGTTATCTTTTATTAGTTATATTTCAATTATAAGATACATATCTTATATTAACTTAATTTAATATGTACATCTTTTATCTAATATTTTAAATTTTATAAATGTAAGATAGGCTTGTAAACCAACCAAACGTTCTGTGAACTGTTCATGTATCATTCGGCATGAAAGTCGTTTATGTTCGTTTATTTAGTAAATGAACGAACATGAACAATTTTTTCGGTTCATTTAATTAAATGAACGAACACGAACAATGTCTCGTTCGTTCGTTTACGTTCATGAACGATCGTTTGAATTCGATCGTTTATGGTGGTTTATAGTTGTTCGTTTATTCAATTGTTTAACTTTATATATTACTAATATTAAGTTTAAAACTAATACTAAATTTAAAGTTTACAAGATTTTCTTTACCATCCCATTACATGTTTTGAGTTTCCGATCTCAAAACAATCTTTGTCACACCCTAACCTATGGCGGAAACATCGGGGCATGGCACTGAGCGAAACAGATTGTCCAGAAGTTTCCATAACAATTATCATTACCAATTAATTTAAAGTAACATGTCCCATACCATGTCTCAAAAGGTAAACAAATTATTATTACAGACAAAATCTAGGCAAATAATTCTATTCCGACAACTCAGATTTTCAAATAGAGCAATTGTTTATCTGCTTCTAGAGACTCTTCATTTCATTTGTACAGACAACTATTTGTTGGCCTCTAGAGCCTTATTCTAGCCTCGATTTCTGTAACACCCCAAAAATGGGTTTGGTAATCAAACTAGGTTAATAGTGATAACGGGTAAAATACCGTTAGTGGTAAAAAAATTAACGTGGTAAATATTAGAATTTAAATAAATAAACTTGATGTTAATTAAAAGAGGATAAATACTTTGAGAAAACAAAAGTATATAGAAGGCCCGAGTTAACGGGACTTAAAATAAAACGGGTTATGACTTCCCGAACCCATTAAGTTAACTAGGAATGTTTAACCTAGTTAATAAGGGGAATAATACTAGAAATAGGTGGGTTATGGTCTACTTAATGACTAACCAAACTAGAGGGACCTAAGTTGCCAAAAAGGAGACTTGAATTATAAAAACTAAAAATCAAAACACAACACACACTTTGTGTGTGTGTGTGCGTACGCCCAGGAGCAAGAACAAGGGGCTCCAAACCCTAGTTCAACAAATTGATCCAATTGAAGCCCAAATCAAGAGCCAAATCAATGCATGAACACAAATTCGTGATCACCAAGTCAAGGGGATCGTAAGGTATGTCGAGTTTCTAACATTCGTGAAGTTGTAAAAAGTTGATAATCATCCTAATCACGAATTAGGCATGGATTAGAGAAGCTAGGGCTAGATTAGTGATGTATACTTGCTTAGGAACGAAACCCTAAGTGAAAATCATACATAACATGCTATGAATTGAAGGATTTGATGAATTAACACACTTAGATAAGTGGGTTTTAATGTTATGATGAAATTGATGATATAACTATGCTTATGATGCGTGCGAAGTGTCGTATATATTAGGTGTATATTTTAAGCCCTTTTTAACACTTATTTTAGCCAAGTTTTAAATTTATAAAACACGATATTTCACTAACACTAAACACACATATGGGCAAGTGCACCCATCGTTGAGTGTAGTATAGCGTTGGTAAGATACCGAGGTCGTCCAAGGACACAAGAGCTTTTAGTACCGGTTTATCCTCAACGTCTAACCAAAATAAAAGTTTAGAAAAATGTTTTTAAACTAAAAAATAAAAACTAACTAAAATGCTGAAAATAAAAATAAAAATAAAAACAGATAGACAAGATGAATCACTTGGTTCCGACTCGTATCTAGTATAACCTTTGATTATTTCCGCACTTTTGCACATAATTAAGAGATTATCTTAGTTATTGTAGTAGGCCCCTCTTTTGAAGGTGACGTTACCCTCACCCCAGTAGTTTGAGTCAGCAGGGATACAATCCTAAAGGGGTGGATTATTGGAAGATAATGAATTAAGTTATTAATGCAGTATTGTGGTAGGCCCCGCTTTTGGCGGTGACGTTACCCTCGACTAAGTAGTCTGAGTCAGCAAGGATACAGTCCTAAATAGCCGGGTTATAGTATTAATAGTAGTTAACTTATGAGGGGATCAAAGAGTTTGGACCCCCGCTATCCAATACCGTGAAGTATTGAAGGAGGTCCTACTAAATTTGACCCAGGTCCATTGCAGGACCTCTAAACGCTGAACAATGGCTAGACCTTTACCAAACCGTTCCCTTAACCCCCTACCAGGTAGCCAACATACCTCCATATAGACCGTGGAGATATGAATGGTGAAAATCCTTTATTTTATATAGACAGTAAAATAATGCCAAGACACCACGGACAAACGATAAGGAAAGATCACCTTCAACATAAGTAACTAGTTATTAAAGTCATTAATACAAAACCAAATAAAAAGTGCAAAAGATTAGAAATAAAAAGTATTATACTAGACACTTTGTCTTCACCAAGTGATGTAAGAGACTTAGGCAAACATGGCCTTGATTGTCAAGAACTCTTACGATCAATCTTGGATCCCGAGACGACTCACACACTCTATGATGGACAATGGATGATGGTGGTGGATGATGGTGTTGTGATGGTGGTGGGTGGTGGATGAAGTGTGAGAGAGGTGGTGTGCCAAGGGATGAGTTGAAATGAAACCAAGCACTCCTATTTATAGCCTGTACAGAAGCCTGGACACGGCCCCGTGTCCGCTGGACACGGCCCCGTGTCCACCCTTTTCTCTTTCTTCATTAATACAGTTTGTCTTTATTAGCTCCACACGCCCCCGTGTCCGCTGGGCACGCCCCCGTGTCCGTCTGACACTCTCTCTCTTCATTAATTGTAATTCGCAATTACAATTAATGCGCCTGCTGTACTTTCGCCACGCCCCCGTGTCCGCTGGGCACGGCCCCGTGGTGGGCAATAGAAGCTTCTACAGGTTTGTCTTTAGTGCCAGAGCTGTCCATCCTGAGCACTGCCCCGTGCTGAGCTGGGCACGCCCCGTGTCGGGCTGGGCACGCCCTGTGTCGGGCTGGGCACAGCCCCATGCTCAGCTTTCTTCTTGTTTTTGCTTTGGGAGTTGTTGTCGAGGGGTCGGGCATGCCACGTTTCTTCCTTTTCTTTGTATTTATGTTGGTTTTGGCTGTATTTTTGTTCCTTTTGTTCGTTTAAGCTCATTTGACCCTGTAAATTCAAAAGGAAGACAAAAACACACTTTTTCCAATATTAGTACTAAAAAAGGGTTAGTTTTATGCCTTATTTGATGTAATTTATATGTTGCATTTTACACACATCAGCTTAGAATCAACATGCATGATAACAAATAGAAGGTGTTCGATTGAACCATGAATTTGGGTACAAGATCATACTTCTCACGAAATGGGTTTTGTATGATATAGGAAAATTGATGTTAAGATCGTGATATAGATACTTGAAATCATGTTACCTAGTAGTTAAGGTGTAAAATTTGTTTTCGTTAAGAGTTCGGATGAAATGCCTAAGCGAAATTCCATAAACCAAATGTGCATTGAATAAGTTGATAAGTCGATTGACTTTAAAATGTCAAACCGACCAAGTATATGATCGAATGATAAATTCAATATAAGAAGCGTAGGATGGGATAGTCGTAAATGATTATGACTAACCTAACCATCTTACAATTACAATGATAGTTTGACGCTTGGCAAGCTAGGTGAAAGCTCGGGGAAGGAAGCGGGTCAAACGAATCAAGAATGAAGGAAAGGCGTAATTCGGATGCAAGGTAAGTATAGCTTACACTAGTCATATATGTTGGAATATTCTTTGTCGTATTGATTACGAATAAGACAAATACCTAATTGAGATATGGTGTTCCGGCGTGTAGTTGTACGGAACAAGATAATCAAATATGATAAGAAACCATAGTGATGGCTAAAAATGAGTTAAATCGGTAATTCGATCATATTATGACGAATGAAACATGTACTTTTAAGGGTTACCATATAAGGTAAATTATAATAACCAATAAGGGTAAAATTGTAACTTGGTCACTCGTTGACAATAATTGTTGGTTTTGAAAGATACTTTATTTCGAAAGCCTTGATAGGGCAAAAGCGTTAAGAAGTGATTTATAATTGAAATGACCGCACGATGTAAACTGGAGCGAGTCATGTAGGCGAGATGGCAATAAGCTTCATCTCGCCAATATAATCAGTCAATTAAAACAAACGGGTCAAAAGGGTGAAAATATCACCCTTTGACAATATCGACTAATGGTTTGTCGAGTTGTATGATTTCAGGAATAAATATCAAATGGATACTTACATCGCTATTACTTAGCGGTTACTAAGGCAAGGTATCGAAACGGGTCAATATATATATTGATCCGAGCCAGGTATGTAAAATATAGATTAACTACTCAATAGGAACTAGAGGCTCCTTGATAGTTAAATGCAGTCATATAGACATTTGGTTACTTTAATAAGCAAACCGAATGATTCATATGATGATCGTTGTGTTTTGAAAACATAATGACTTTTTGAATCAAATGCATAGTTTAAAACAGGGCTTTTGGGTCGAAAATGCTTTTAAAAGTCCTTTATATTAACAAAAGGACTAAATGGACCAAAATGCCCTTGTAAGCAAAATCGAGCGAACGACCCATAAAGGTTGTTCGGAAAAGAGTAGTATGCATAATTAAACACTTAGAATGAGTATACAAAAGCGAAAGATGTGAATCCTTAGTCATTTGACTCTATAATAGTCTTTGCCGTAAAATAATGATTTGAGGGGTAAAACTCGGAATTTAGGAATTTCCACACTTAATACAACACAAATATAGTTGTGAAGAAAGATTATTTGATAAGAAATGTGGTAGTATAATGCTTGATGTGAGTGAAAGAGATTTATGCTTAAAATAGACTTAATTACCCTTAACGGGTCAAAATAAGCATATGAGCGAAAACAGGTTAAGAATGCGTAAGAAACGCGTGATTCGAACCTAATATGATAGTCAATATTGAAATTATGAATTTCATGAGTTTAGGGAGCATACAAACCTGTTTTTGCTCGATTTATGCATGAACGGGTCAAAACAGCAAAACATGATGAACATACAGCAGCTACCGTAAGTTACGGTAGCTACCGTAACTTACGGTAGCAACTAAAGTTGTTACGGTGGTATTATACTGCCTTACGGAAGCCCCTGGAAGCCCAGTGGCTACCGTAACTTACGGTGGCTACCGTAAGTTACGGTAGCGCCCAGTTATTTTTGCTAAGTTTTGTTTCGCGAATCCATTTGAACAAGTTTTAAACCGCGTATCACTAAAATCATTTCATGTTTATGAAATGTAGGTTACCTAGCAGTACCGGATGACGAATGAGCCCGACGAAGAACCGAACACACGAGATCAAAGCTTCTGCGAATAGTTTCGTCGTCAGGTTTTAAACGGCGAATTAAATTACAAAATATTGGAATGTTTTATTCAGTACAAACTCGCATTTTTAAGTGTATTTTTAATCTTAATACACTATTATAATTGAACTTTTTGGATAATTGATTAAAATGGACTTAGGGTGTTACAATTTCCTAGTAGATAAGCATCCTAAGCACCTGTCACATACGTTAAAGTAAAAGTCAATACACATAGTGTAAAGGTGAGCATACAAGTTTGATAATAGCATATAGAGTTCGAAATTCGTTTACGCATAACCAACACGTACACATAGTGAAATGAGGCGTGTTAGTTATCGACATAGATCCATCGATACCAATGACTGCGGGTTGACTGCCTGAGGCAGTTCACAATACATGATTACCACCGTAATCCATGCAAGTAATTGTCCTTAACAACCCCTGCGAACAGGTGCTGAGTCCAAACTATAGTACTATCGTTGCTAAGGCAGGTAGACAACATTCCATGTGTAAACATAACAAACAAGCATTCATAAGCCACGTATAACATGCATTAACGGTTAGCGTTCAAATAGTATAGAGTAGTGTGTTTGTTGTGAATTGAATATTCGTAACGTATGTAACACCCAAAAGTGCGTAAAGCAAAAAGGGATCGAGTATACTCTCAACGATTGATGGATTGAAGGGAGCGCTTAGAGAGTAAGGTTAGCCATAATAGATTGATAGCATAACGATGAGTGACGCATAAAACGATGCAATGTGTAAGTGGCTCGGACAGCAGTTCGGTCGGATGGTAATCCGATCGGACGGTCCAGTCGTGCGGTTGTCCGGTCGGATGACTATTCGAGTGGATTGTTTCTTCCTTTGAGAAGGATGTGTTTGTGTATGATGGCTTGACCTTTGAAGTTTTCGTTGTAGCATTTTGAAAACATTGAAGTATCTCTACCTTTCAAGTCGGTCGATTGGACGGTCAGTCGTGCGGATGACAATCCGCTCGGATGGTTATCCGGTCGGACGGCTACTCTAGTGGCGAGGTTACTTAGTGAGAACAAATCCACAGCAGGTTGTCACTCGATCGGACAACAGTCCGGTCGGGTGGCATCCTTAGTGCATTGATTATGTTGAAAATTGTTTAAGTGTTAAAGTCCAAGTATCTCATGATCCGAAAGTAATCCGGTCAGATGGTAGTCCGATCGGATAGTAATTCGTTCAATACTCAAACTTCAAATAAGGTTGGTCAAGTGTGGGACCCAAGGTGCAATTCGTTTGGATGGCAATCCGTTCGGGTAGCTTATTCGTTCGGACAGTAGTCCGGTAGGATAGCACTCCGTCCCGGTTGTTCCGTTCGTCTTTCACTTGGTCGTTTTGATTGTTTGTCGTTTTATCGAGACGTTTTGACAACGTGTTAACCACCAGAACCCCATCTTGACCCAAGTGACCCGATCAAACAGGAATCACCCTAGTTCGACCAGTTAACCGGTTCGAGACGGTTGTTCTTGGTTAACCCGAAATCGGTGGTCTCCTGAGTAGAATCCGGATCTTGAGCTAGCACAACACTGAGAATGAGTAGAGGACTAGATCAAGGTCCGATTATATCGGTTTTTGAGTGCACTGAGTGTAGAAGAGTTGAAAGAAAGTTAGAAACCATCTTTCAATCCTTTTTCATCATGAATGTGTTTAGATCTATGCAAGATCTTTGTTTATTTGCGTGGGAATCGGTTAGATCTAAGTTGTTCTTGGTGGATTGAAGCCAAAACATGAAGTTCTTCAAGAACACATGATGACGTCATCCTAGAACACCTCAAATCTAGTGATTTCACGGTTAAAAGTTAAGATTCAAAAGATAGAAAGGTGTAGGAGTGCGTGTAGATCAAGAAAGTACAAGATTTAAGACGAGATCTTACCGGATTCGAGAGAAATCAAAGAAAAGGTGAGGAGCACAGGCTGTTCGGACAGAGAGTTGCCAAAAGTAGAAAGAATGAAAGTGACATGGGTATTTATAGGATTCCAAAAGAGGAAAGGGCTGGCCGGTCGGATGGCATCTCGCCCGGATGGCAATCCGGTCGGATTCCATCTCGGTCGGATGACAGCCAGGCACCAGCTCAAGTGGCAGCCCGGTCGGATGGCAATCCGACCGGATGGCACTTGGTTCGGGTGTTCGGCGCGATGATTTTTGCTGTTTCGATTTCGATTGCGATAGTTTTGATGCGATAGAGTTTCCTAGTCAAATTACTTTTAATCCCAACTACTATATCTCGCACTATCTCTTCTCCACCAATTATCATACCATTTTGATTGCGATTGAGTTCGATTGCGGTTCGATTTCGATCTGGGTTTCGATTGATTACCACAACATAACATAAATAAACATGCACAAGTAACACGTAAGGCACACACACACGTTATAACCATAATCAAAATGTGTAATTCGAGATGCGAGTTCGATTACGATTTGACGTCGATTAAACTGGATTGATTAGCGTCTAGTTAACTTTATCGCATTGTTACTTCCTGTAGTTCACAGTCGTAAGTTGATTAAATAGCGAAAACATACGTCGATTGTTGTAATTATTGACACTTACTCCACATAATACAACTAAAATAAACATATAAAAGAAATCTACTACAAGTCAAGTCGCGTGAAATCGGTCGTTGACTTTGACCTTGACTTTGACTTTGACTTCAGAAACACGGGGTGTTACAGCCTCCCCTAGTTGAGGGAATTTCGTCCCGAAATTAGGCCGAAGCCGTAACGAACAACTGCGGGTACTTTGCCTTCATGTCGCTTTCGAGTTCCCAAGTGAACTCTGCGCCTCGTTTGCCTTCCCATCGGACTTTCACAATAGGAATGCGCTAGCGTCTGAGCTGCTTGGTTTGGCAATCCATGATTTCGACAGGCTTCTCCATGAAGTGTAGTGTTTCGTTTACTTGAAGGTCGTCGAGAGGTACAATTAAATCATGCTCAGCCAGGCACTTTCGGAGGTTTGACACATGGAAAGTCGGGTGGACGTTACTAAGTTCCTCCGGTAGTTCGAGTCTGTAGGCGACTTTTCCGATCCTTTCCAGAATCTTAAAAGGTCCAACATATCGAGGCGCTAGTTTCCCTTTCTTGCCGAATCTGACCACACCCGTCCAAGGTGATACCTTTAGGAGTACGTAGTAGCCAACGTCAAATTCAAGGGGCTTGCGTCGTCTATCGGCGTAACTTTTCTGTCGACTTCGAGCTTTCAACAAGTTGTCGCGAATTTGGAGGACTTTGTCAGTCGTTTCTTGCAGTAGCTCGGGACCGGTTAGTTGCGAGTGACCGATCTTCGTGCCATACAATAGGCGATCGACATTTTCTTCCGTATAAAGCCTCAAATGGTGCCATCTGTATGCTGGAATGATAACTATTGTTATACGAGAATTCGACTAACGGCAGGTATTTATCCCAATTACCACCGAAGTCTATGACACACGAACGGAGCATGTCCTCAAGAGTACGGATCGTTCTTTCAGTCTGACCGTCGGTTTGAGGGTGGAATGCGGTACATAGATTGAGCGATGTACCGAGAGCCGTTTGAAACATTTCCCACAGTTGCGAGGTAAACCGAGCATCACGGTCAGAGATGATGTCGCGAGGCGTCCCATGATTACAAATGATCTCGTCGGTGTAGATTCGGGCTAGTCGTTCTACCTTGTAGTCTTCCCGTATTGGCAAAAAGTGAGCTAATTTGGTCAAACGGTCAACAACAACCCAGATGCTGTCGTGACCTGATGACGTGTGCGGAAGCTTTGTTATGAAGTCCATAGCTATACTCTCCCACTTCCACATAAGGATCGGTGGTTGCTCGAGTAAGCCGAAGGGTCTTTGGTGTTCGGCCTTAACTCTTGCACAAGTCAGGCACTTTCCAACGTAAAGAGCAATATCCCTTTTCATGCCCGACCACCAGTAATTATAGCGAAGATCCTGGTACATTTTTTCGGCACCGGGATGAATAGAATACCGGGATTTGTGGGCTTCGTTCATCAGAATCTGTCGCAAATCGGTCCGTTTAGGGATCCAAATTAGGTCCAGAAAGTGGAATATCCCATTCGATTTACTCACAAGCTGAGCTCCATCATGATAGATTATTTCCTTCTTCAGAGTGCGTTCATTAAAACATGCATGCTGGGCTTCGCGGATGAGGATTTCGAGATCGTATTGGGCTTGAATATTACGAATGCTGAGCAAATAACTCCGTCTGCTGAGAGCGTCGGCAACAACATTTGCTTTGCCTGGGTGATAACGAATCTCACAGTCGTAATCGTTGAGAAGTTCTACCCATCGGCGTTGACGCATATTAAGTTCCTTCTGATTAAAGATATGTTGTAGGCTCCTATGATCGGTGAAGATCGTACACTTTGTACCATACAGGTAGTGTCGCTAAATCTTTAACGTAAAAACAACTGCACCTAGCTCGAGATCATGGGTTGTATAGTTCTTCTCGTGGATTTTGAGCTTTCGAGATGCGTAAGCTATAACCTTGTCTCGTTGCATGAGAACACAACCAAGACCAAGGTTGGAAGCATCACAATAGACAATGAAATCATTGTTTCCGTCGGGTAGAGTGAGAACAGGAGCATTGCAAAGCATGTGCTTGAGGGTTTGGAAAGCAGACTCTTGTTGGGTTCCCCAAACAAAAGGCTTGTCTTTATGGGTGAGAGCGGTAAGCAACACTGCGATCTTTGAGAATCCTTATATAAATCGTCGATAATAGCCCTCTAGTCCGAGAAAAGAACGAACTTCAGACGGGTTTTTAGGCGTAATCCAACTCTTAACGGCTTCAATCTTCGCTGGATCGACGTGGATACCTTGGCTATTGACAATGTGACCCAGAAACTGAACTTCCTCTAGCCAAAATTCACACTTGGAGAACTTGGCATAGAGTTGGTTCCCCTGGAGTAGCTCGAGAACCAAACGTAGATGTTGCGCGTGTTCGGCTTTCGACTTGGAATAGATCAAGACATCCTCGATGAATACGATGACGAAACGGTCGAGATATGGTTTCCACACGCGATTCATCAGATCCATGAAAACCGCGGGTGCGTTGGTTAGACCAAAAGGCATAACAACGAACTCGTAGTGGCCGTATCGAGTGCGAAATGCGGTTTTGGGTATATCCTCCTCTTGTATGCATAGTTGGTGATAGCCTGAGCGTAGATCGATCTTTGATAAACATGTAGCACCTTGTAGCTGATCAAACAAATCGTCGATGCGAGGCAGAGGATAGCGGTTCTTGATAGTCACCTTATTTAGTTCCCGATAGTCGATACACATCCTGAACGACCCATCCTTCTTTTTGACGAAAAGGACTGGCGCGCCCCAAGGAGAGGTGCTCGGGCGAATGAAGCCTTTCTCAAGTAAGTCCTGAAGCTGACTCGAGAGTTCACGCATTTCGGACGGTGCGAGTCGGTAAGGAGCTTTGGCAACAGGGTTGGCTCCAGGAATTAGGTCGATACGAAATTCGATATCACGACTTGGCGGTAATCCTGGAAGATCATCAGGGAAAACAGTAGGAAATTCACGAACCACAGGAACGTCTTCCATTTTTGTCTTTCCTTTCTTTTCCTTCTCCGCTACTACAATGTTAGCCAAGAAAGCTCTGTATTCCTTGCGGAGATACTTGCTAGCTTGGACACATGTCATGAGTTTGAGACCTTTCAAAGCAGTTTCAACATAAACACACAATAAATCACCATTCACGAGCGAGAATCGGATTATCTTATCGAAGCACACAACTTCAGCATGGTTTTCGCGAAGAAAGTCCATGCCTACTATGACGTCAAAACTTCCGAGTTGCATCGGAATGAGATCAATTGGGAAGATGTGATTGTTGAGCTCAAGAGTACAAACATGAAGAACAGAATTAACGGCGACAGTTCTTCCAGTGGCGACTTCAACATCGAACGTCGAGGAGAGTTGGGAGCGTTTACGACTAAGGAGTTTCTCGAATTCGAACGACACAAAGCAATTATCGGCTCCAGTATCAAATAAATACGAAGCATAAATACCATTCACAAGGAACATACCATTGACCACGTTGTTGTCGGCTTAGGCTTGGCGCACGTTGATGTTGAAAGTTCGTGCGCATGCTGCTTGTTGTTGTTGCTGCTGGTGTTGCTGCTGCTGAGGTTGCTGCTGCTGGGGCTCTTGTTTCACAACCCTGTTTGGGCACATGTTGGCAAAATGGTTAGGATCGCCACATGCGAAGCAGACTCTAGCGTTGACCGCGGGTGCCGGAGGAGCTTGTTGACCCTGAGGGGCGGTGAGAAGAGCTTGATGAGCAGGAGCTTGTCGAGCACGGCAGTTGGTAGTGAAATGGCCGTACATATTGCAATGAGCACAAAAACAGCAAGCGATGGTAGTCGGGTGGTGGTAGGTGCAAGTAGGGCAAAGCGGGTGTGGCACAGTGTATGCACGCTTAGCAAGCGGTGCATTTGCCACGTCACCGCTACTTGACGCTGTTGGGCTGGTATAGCTTGTATCGGTGCAGCAGTGATCGCACAGTTCTTGTTGCTGGAGCTGTTCTTTCTCTTGTTCTTCCTCTTGTTGCTTGATGCGGTGGTGGTTTCAGCAGTTGGTGCGGCGGTGGTAGCTTGATGCAGGTGCTTCGAAGTTTTATCCCAGACACCAGCCTTGACCCGTTTGTCGTTGATTTCAGCGGCCAATAGGTAAGTCTCTTCGATCGTCTTAGTCTTAGCCGCTTGCACGAAATCTGCAACACAGTCAGGCAGGGCTCGGATATACTTCTTGATCGCCATGTCTGGAGTCTTGACTTGGTCAGGGCAGATGATGCTAAGTTGTTTGAAGCGAGCAGTGAGAGCTGCGTTTTCTCCTTCCTTCTGCTTTATGTGCCAGAATTCATCTTCTAACTTTTGGCGTTCATGAGGAGGGCAGAATTCTCCCAGCATGACCTCCTTGAGTTCATCCCACGACAAACCGTAGGCTGCATCGTTTCCCCGCTTGTTTCTCTCGGCCGTCCACCAGTCTAATGCGCGGGACTGGAAGACACCGGTAGCATTCAGAGTGCGGAGGTCGTCGGGGCAACCGCTCTGTCGCAGTGTGACCTCAATGGAATCAAACCATTGGAACAATGTTGTAGGGCCTTCCTCGCCAGTGAATTCCTTTGGCCCACAAGACTTGAATTGTTTGAAATTGAAGGGAGGTTTGGTGGTAGCTTTAGGAGTTTCGGTTCTCGACTCCCAGATGATTTGCTGACATTCTCGTATACATCACTCACGGCTTTTGCTACTTGTTTAGCGATTATAGCAGCAAGACGTTTGTCTCTCTTTTCTTGACGAGAAAGTGGTGGGTGGCGGGATCCAGATGACATTGTCTGCAACAGACATCGTCACAGGACTCAACACAATGTATTCGAATCTCACCTCACACGTCTACTACTTACTAAAGCTTAGGAACACGCAATGTAACATGTATCACATAAACACATAAGCACATAATCACAGATTCATATAAACACAGAAGCACATAAGCACGTAGGGCACATAATCACAGAAGCACATAATCATGTAGTCACAAGATGCTGTCAGAATACAGAAACCTATCATTCAAGGTCTACGATTGTTCGAATATAGTGATCGCGTTTAGTATATCGAATAGCGTAGTATAAGCGTATATCATAGCATAAGGTCGTCCATAACTTAGCGATTTGTCAGCGTTTTGAGATAGAATGCAGTGCGAGTCGTGCGTGTCGATCGAAGTGAAAGCAGAAACCGAATAATTCTTCCAAAATTAAACACATAAACAGGTAAACGCACATATAAACACATAAAATCGACGAATTATCAGAGTCAGCAGTTACGGGCTCAGAATCGAAACACATAAAAATTGAGAGATGGATCGTCTGCGGCTATTAGACTTCGACTACCCAAAGTGGTTCAACTATTCACAAGGACTTGTTGTGCACATTTGACCTTTAGGACTATGCCTTTGCCTCGATTCTTGGGCATTTGGCACACATCCCGTTAGTCATATCGTGACTTCAGGTCATTGGAGTCCGTCAAGACTTTGGTGAGAGTTTTGTAAAATGGGCGGAACAACTCGTCAAGGTTAGGGTTTCACCCCTGGCTTAACAACTACATCCCTGTTTTTTTATAAAATAGAGGAGATTATTCATCAAAATGTGGATTTCACTCCTGATTTGGCATAATTCTCCTCGTTGTAAATAAAATGTGGGTTAATCAAGCAATTTTAGTCAAGGGTTTGCGGTTTTCACACCTAATCCTGACTTAATCGCTTATTCATAATTGAGACTTCGAGTGCAGTGATAGTGTAGCATAGGCGAGAATAGCGAGAATAGCGGTAAGCTCATACATAATCCCTAACGGATTATGCACAAGCCGGTCTGTTGGTTCCTAACTATAGACTAGGTCTTTAGACTTGATCTTTAAGACATCCGTCACACCCCAACCGATGGCGGAAACATCGGGGCATGGCACTGAGCGAAATAGATTGTCCAGAAGTTTCCATAACAATTATCATTACCAATTAATTTAAAATAACATGTCCCATACAATGTCTCAAAAGGTAAACAAATTATTATAGACAAAATGTAGGCAAATAATTATATTCCGACAACTCAGATTTTCAAATAGAGCAATTGTTTATCTGCTTCTAAAGACTCTTGATTTCATTTGTACAGACAAGTATTTGTTGGCCTCTAGAGCCTTATTCTAGCCTCGATTTCCTAGCAGATAAGCATCCTAAGCACCTGTCACATACGTTAAAGTAAAAGTCAATACACATAGTGTAAAGGTGAGCATACAAGTTTGATAATAGTATATAGAGTTCGAAATTCGTTTACACATAACCAGCACGTACACATAGTGAAATGAGGCGTGTTAGTTATCGACATAGATCCATCGATACCAATGACTGCGGGTTGACTGCCTGAGGCAGTTCGCAATACATGATTACCACCGTAATCCATGCAAGTAATTGTCCTTAACAACCCCTGCGAACAAGTGCTGAGTCCAAACTATAGTACTATCGTTGCTAACGCAGGTAGACAACATTCCATGTGTAAACATAACAAACAAGCATTCATAAGCCACGTATAACATGCATTAACGGTTAGCGTTCAAATAGTATAGAGTAGTGTGTTTGTTGTGAATTGAATATTCGTAACGTATGTAACACCCAAAAGTGCATAAAGCAAAAAGGGGTCGAGTATACTCACAGCGATTGATGGATTGAAGGGAGCGCTTAGAGAGTAAGGTTAGCCTGAATAGATTGATAGCATAACGATGAGTGACGCGTAAAACGATGCAATGTGTAAGTGGCTCGGACAGCAGTTCGGTCGGATGGTAATCCGATCGGACGGTCCAGTCGTGCGGATGACAATCCGTTCGGATGGTCATCCGGTCGGATGACTATTCGAGTGGATTGTTTCTTCCTTTGAGAATGATGTGTTTGTGTATGATGGCTTGACCTTTGAAGTTTTCGTTGTAGCACTTTGAAAACATTGAAGTATCTCTACCTTTCAAGTCGGTCGATCGGACGGTCAGTCGTGCGGATGACAATCCGATCGGATGGTTATCCGGTCGGACGGCGACTCTAGTGGCAAGGTTACTTAGTGAGAACAAATCCACAGCAGGTTGTCACTCGATCGGACAGCAGTCTGGTCGGGTGGCATCCTTAGTTCATTGATTATGTTGAAAATCGTTTAAGTGTTAAAGTCTAAGTATCTCATGATCCGAAGAGTAATCCGGTCGGATGGTAGTCCGATCAGATAGTAAGTCGTTCAATACTCAAACTTTAGATAAGGTTGGTCAAGTGTGGGACCCAAGGTGCAATTCGTTCGGATAGCAATCCATTCGGGTAGCTTATCTGTTCGGACAGTAGTTTGGTCGGATAGCACTCCGTCCCGGTTGTTCCGTTCGTCTTTCACTTGGTCGTTTTGATTGTTTGTCGTTTTATCGAGACGTTTTGACAATGTGTTAACCACCAGAACCCCATCTTGACCCAAATGACCCGATCAAACAGGAATCACCCTAGTTCGACCAGTTAACCGGTTCAAGACGGTTGTTCTTGGTTAACCCGAAATCGGTGGTCTCGTGAGTAGAATCCGGATCTTGAGCTAGCACAACACTGAGAATGAGTAGAGGACTAGATCAAGGTCCGATTCTATCGGTTTTTGAGGGCATTGAGTGTAGAGAGTTGAAAGAAAGTTAGAAACCATCTTTCAATCCTTTTTCATCATGAATGTGTTTAGATCTATGCAAGATCTTTGTTTATTTGTGTGGGAATCGGTTAGATCTAAGTTGTTCTTGGTGGATTGAAGCCAAAACATGAAGTTCTTCAAGAACACATGATGAAGTCATCCTAGAACACCTCAAATCTAGTGATTTCACGGTTAAAAGTTAAGATTCAAAAGATAGAAAGGTGTAGGAGTGCGTGTAGATCAAGAAAGTACAATATTTAGGACGAGATCTTACCGGATTCGAGAGAAATCGAAGAAAAGGTGAGGAGCACAGGCTGTTCGGACAGAGAGTTGCCAAAAGTAGAAAGAATGAAAGTGACATGGGTATTTATAGGATTCCAAAAGAGGAAAGGGCTGGCCGGTCGGATGGCATCTCGCCCGGATGGCAATCCGGTCGGATGACAACCAGGCACCAGCTCAAGTGGCAGCCCGGTCGGATGGTAATCCGACCGGATGGCACTTGGTTCGGGTGTTCGGCGCGATGATTTTTGCTGTTTCGATTTCGATTGCGATCGTTTTGATGCGATAGAGTTTCCTAGTCAAATTACTTTTAATCCCAACTATTATATCTCGCACTATCTCTTCTCCACCAATTATCATACCATTTCGATTGCGATTGAGTTCGATTTCGATCTGGGTTTCGATTGATTACCACAACATAACATAAATAAACATGCACAAGTAACACGTAAGGCACACACACGTTATAACCATAATCAAAATGCGTAATTCGATATGCGAGTTCGATTGCGATTTGATCTCGATTAAACTGGATTGATTAGCGTTTAGTTGACTTTATCGCATTGTTACTTCCTGTAGTTCACAGTCGTAAGTCGATTAAATAGCAAAAACATACGTCGATTGTTGTAATTATTGACAGTTACTCCACATAATACAACTAAAATAAACATATAAAAGAAATCTACTACAAGTCAAGTCGCGCGAAATCGGTCGTTGACTTTGACCTTGACTTTGACTTCGGAAACACGGGGTGTTACAATCCTGGTGGAGATGGATATAATCGGGTGGTTTCGTCAGTGACACGATGATACTCTAGTGGTCAATCAATGATCCAAATTTGTCGTTTAAAAAAAAGAATGAAGTTGGTGCATTGTTGATCATAATGGTGAATTGGTGATTTCAAGATGGTGCTTTGAAGTGTCTATTAGACTATAATTTTAACGAATTTATTTACATTTGAAGTTCTTTTTTATGATGGTTATGTTTGGATATTCACGTTTACTTTTAATTGGTGTTTCATCATTTGTGCTCGTTAATTTATGTTTAGTTATTTTCGTTTATGTTTGCTCATTTATGTTCGTTTAGGTTCGCTTATGTGAAACTGCGTTCGTTTATGTTCGTATGTTCGTTTATGTTCGTGAACTGTTGGTTTACACTATTAATAAACGAACATAAACAAACATGAACATTTTCATTTTCTAAACGAACTAACACGAACAAGAAAATCCGTTCGTTAAAATGTTCATGTCCGATTAGGCTTGTAAATGAACCAAACGTTCAGTGAACCGTTCAAGTATCGTTCGGCATGAAACTTGTTTATGTTCGTTTATTTAGTAAATGAACGAACATGAACAATTTTTTCCGTTCATTTAATTAAATGAACGAACACGAACAATGTCTCGTTCGTTCATTTACGTTCATGAACGATCGTTTATGCTCGTTCAGTTATGTTCGTTTAAATTCGATCGTTTATGGTCGTTTATATCTGTTCGTTTATTTAATTGTTTAACTTTATATATTACTAATATTAAGTTTAAAACTAATACTAAATTTAAAATTTACAAGATTTTCTTTACCATCCCATTACATGTTTTGAGTTTCCGATTTCAAAACAATCTCGGTGGAGATGGATATGATCGAGTGGTTTCGCTAGTGACACGATGATACTCTAGTGGTCCATCAATGATCCAAATTTGCTGTTAAAAAAATGAAGTTGGTGCATTGTTGATCATAATGGTGAATTGGTGATTTCAAGATCGTGCTTTGAAGTGTCTATTAGACTATAATTTTAACGAATTTATTTACATTTGAAGTTCTTTTTTATGATGGTTATGTTTGGATATTCACGTTTACTTTAATTGGTGTTTCATCATTTGTGCTCGTTAATTTATGTTTAGTTATTTTCGTTTATGTTTGCTCATTTATGTTCGTTTAGGTTCGCTTATGTGAAACTGCGTTCGTTTATGTTCGTATGCTCGTTTATGTTCGTGAACTGTTGGTTTACACTATTAATAAACGAACATAAACGAACATGAACATTTTCATTTTCTAAACGAACGGACAAGAACAAGAAAATTCGTTCGTTAAAATGTTCATGTCCGATCGTTTGTTCGGTTAAACTTTAACGAACGAACATGCCTCGTTCATGTGCGTTCGATTCATTTACAAGCCTAATGTAAGATGAATAAATATTATTTTAGTCTATTTATTATACATTAATATATATAAATTGTTTTCTTTTTCAAGATAGTTGAAAGATTTTTAATAATCTTCCAAAAAAATATACAAATTTAATTATAAATTAGTTAAACACTTTCCTAAATGAACATTTATCATACAATCTTTTCCAAAATTATAGAGATATTTTATGTGTAATCTTAAATAAAAAAATCAACATTTATATAGTATACAAGGAAATTATGGGATTTAAATTTATTGTTATTCTTTG
Organism: Helianthus tuberosus; assembly: GCA_030545235.1. Classification (NCBI taxonomy): domain Eukaryota; kingdom Viridiplantae; phylum Streptophyta; class Magnoliopsida; order Asterales; family Asteraceae; genus Helianthus; species Helianthus tuberosus. Next base: position 16,104,941 of record CM060425.1, on the reverse strand, counting down.
AGATTATTACCAATTTACATCAAAACCTAACTTGTTATCAAAGCTAGAGAAAGTATAAATAGAGATATAGGGTATTGAGAAACTAGTTCAACCTACATCCTCTCTCTGAAAAAGTATAAATAAAGATATAGTGGTAATGAGAAACTAGTTCAACCTACACCATTTTTTTTTCTCTCTCTCCCTCTCTCTCAATCTTTTTTTGTCTCGCGTCGAATCCTCCCGGACTGCCACCGCCGTCGACGCCGACCATCGCCATCACAGACTCCAATAGCGTTGACGCTGCTTCCTCCCTCGTCGTCGATCCGCCGTCAGTTTTCGGTGGGGATCGTTTTCTCAGGTGTTCTCTCGAGTATAATTTGAAGGTGTTCGAGATTCTCGGGTCTTTTGTGTCAAACTGATTTGGCGTCCGGTTCGTTGAATCAAAGTGTTACAACTTGGTTAGTCAAGCTTCTTGGAAAAGGTATATTTTCAAATAACACCATATGCTTGCTTTTTGTTTTATTTGGTTTCCATCTAAAATCATACACACACTTAAAAGGGGATGCATCCCAAATCCAAACCCATAGAAACCAAAATTCATCAATTGGGCCAAACATGGACCTCTTAGTTCTTACTAAAACCACATGTTATTATCAATTATCCATATGATTTTAAGGCCTTGTGACAACCCAAAACTTATAGTCCAATATATGTTTCACTACACAAATACCCTAACAATCCAACCCAAGCTAGATTAAGAAAACAAACTATGGTTAGATTCAATATCCTCCTCCTATAAATACTCTATGCAATAACTTAACTCTACACAAGACTAAAACATTTGGGCACAACAATTCAAGGCCCTACAAAGCTACAAACATGGTAATATCTCTCTCTCACTCACACACACACACACACACACTGAGAAATTGATTGATTCATCGTCAAAATCTGTCGAAAAATGCTGACAAACTAACCTTAATCTTATCCCATTTCCCGCCAAAACCTACACAAAAAACCCTTAAATTTGGTTGATAAACTTAAGATTCTCTTTCTGTTTTTCAGGGTTTTTGTTCCCTTTAGTATTGGATCATGTGTGTGTGTATATATATATTTATATATATGTAAGTTTGTATGTATATTCTCTGACATTTATTAGGGTTTTAATATTTCAAATCTATGACAGGATCGTCAAATCAAGATTGTTCAAAAATCCAACTAGGTCACATTGTAAAACACTTGGAAAAGTTTAATGGATTTGAAATTGGATTTAGAACAACAGTTTCTTATGGATGTTGATATTGGGGATGAAAATCATGAAATTAAGTTTGTGAGTTTTAAGGATGTTGTTGGAAGTGGTAACATTTGTGTTGGGGGAAAACATGAATTATGTGTAGGTATCGAAAACGAGAAAGAATCGATTAGAAAAAGGAAAAAAGAATGTTATTTGCCAATGTTGGATTGGGTGAAAAGAGTTGCAAGCAATCCTTGTGACCCTGTGATCGGATCGTTGCCCGAAAGTTCGAAGTGGAAGGGTTATGGAAATGAGTATGTTTGGAAGCAGGTTTTAAGGGCTAAAGAGGCAATGAGTTTGAAGGTTAATGTTGATTCAAATGTTAAACAGTCTTTTTGGCAGGTAGTTTTTTAATTCCCTTTTGGATTTATTGATCATGTTATGTCACACATGTTTGTCTATTGTTTTGATTTCATGTTGGTAATGATTTATGTGATTTGCATTGATATGTGTTTGATATTGTGATCTCTATGTCTCATAAATTGCAACATCTTTCTTTGAACTTTAAAGTTATAATTAGGGTGTTAATAAAGACACACCCGACAATCTTATTTTCACACCCTCTATACGGGTCGTATAGGGTTATACGACCCGTATAGAATAATCTGACATGACATTTATTGGGTTGTATAATGCTATACCGCTCGTATAATGTTATACTGCTCGTATGGATGTAGAAAATATTAGGTCGTATAACTATCTATACAGGCCATATAACATTATACGGGCCGTATAACATTATACGGGCCGTATAACATTATACGGGCCGTATAACATTATATGGGTCGTATACATGGAGACAAAAGAACATTCTCTGACATTTTTTTTTGTGCAAGATTCTCCTATACGACCCGTATAACTCTATACAGGTCGTATAGCTGTAAGGGTGTGAAAATAAGATTTTAGGGGTGTGGGAATAGTGGGAGCCTATAATTACTAGTTTATCCTTTACCGATTGATCGATGGCATTGATTTGGGTTCTTGTGATCTTTTTAATATTCATTAGTTGAAGGGTAATTAAGATATATGACTAATAATCAAATACTTTGACTAACCAAATGACCGTCATCATCTTCGATATGTGATTTTTTTATATGCTTATAAAGATAAATCGTTTCCTGTTACGCAGAAGAAGCAAAAGATGAATCCAGATATGTACGATGAGCGAACCAAGAAACCAAACACGAGATGCAGCCAGAGGCTTATTTCTATAGAAGAGAATCTGTCGACACTTTTGTCCCGAAAACCACAGGTTCTAGATTATTCCGATTTATCATCCACTGAGAGTGATGTAGAAGAGAAAGACTCTTTATGGGCTTGCAATTATAAGAAAAAACGAATCCCACTGGGCAGGGCTTTTCAAGCCGAAGTACCAAACTGGACCAATGCAACTCAAGAAAGTGAAACTCGATGGCTTGGGACCCATGTCTGGCCACTTGACAAAACAGAAAACCGAACCAGTTTGATTGAAAGAGAACCGATTGGGAAAGGAAGACGAGGCTCGTGTGGCTGCCAGCTCATCGGTTCTCTCGATTGTGTTAGATTTCACATTGCTGAAAAAAGATCCCGATTGAAGCTTGAACTGGGGTCCGCTTTTGTTAAATGGAAGTTCGATTCTATGGGGGAAGATGTTTCACTGGAATGGACTAAAACGGAAGAAAAGAAGTTTGCGCGTATAATAAAGTCAAACCCGTGGTCTTCTGGTAGGAGTTTTTGGGATGTACTTGTAACCAGTTTCAAGAACAGAACAAGGCCCGTTCTTGTGTCGTACTATTTTAATGTTTACCTCCTGCGACGTAGGGCTCACCAGAATCGGGCTGATCCGAGTAATGTTGATAGTGATGATGATGAACTTGAGAAAGTTGGTGGTGAGATAAACAACAAGCCTTTATGCTCTCCAAAGGTGCATTTGAAATTCACAGCTTATTTTTGATGATTTTATACAAGTAAAGAAGTTGGGGGGCAAAATTTTGAAGTTTTGTTGTTTCTGAGGGGTGTAAATGGTAAAAGAGGCATAGCATAGGGTGAGTGCTTGCGTGATTTTGGTACTTTTGTTGAGATGTAAGCACCATTGCTTTGTTAGTTTACAATTTTGGTAATACTATATAGTATATGATAATTTTTATTCTATAATTGGACTCACAAGTTGAGTTGATCCTGTGTTTGTTTCTTGAAGTTAGATTCAATACAATTAAGTTTTGAGTTTGGGGATATGACAGGATTTCAGTTTATCCGGTAGGTCATGTTTCAAGAAACGGGATACTTCAAGCACGAGGCTCGAGCTCGATTAACTATGAGAGCTCGAGCTCGGCTCGTTGGTATTTTCTCAAGCTCGAGCCCGGCTTGGGCTCAGCTCGTTTATTATCTATTAATTAATATATTAAATAAAAAATATAAATAATAGACTTTTCAGGCTCGTGAGCTCTATAAGTGAAGCTCGGACTCGTTTACTAAATAAGCTTATTTTTAGGTTTGGGGCTCGATAAGGCTCGACGAGCCTGACGAGCTTCACATGCCAAGCTCGAGCTCGGGCTCGATAAACAAACGAACTATTATTTTAGACTCAAGCTCGGCTCGATAAGGCTCGGCTTGTTTCGAGCTTTTTCTCGAGCCGATCTCGAGTAGCTCGCGAGCCGTTTGACTCGTTTGCACCCCTACATGTAACCCATTTTCTTTTCACACTTCGGGCCACGGTTACTTTTATCTCTTTTTTCACTATTAGGGAGGGTTAGCTTAAGAAACCTAAGTCTTGCAAGAATTGTGAAAAGTAATGAAAAAACCAATTAAAATCATTTTTTAAGACAACTCCCGTTATGATTAAAATAGGCTGTTAAAAAAGAATTTACCTTTTAAATAATTTAATTCTTCTCTTAAGGTCTCTTAATAAAATAATAAAATGTTTTACACATGTATTTTTTTTTTTTACAAATAGATATAAATTTAAACGTGTAAATTTATTTTTTAATATTGAATTCGAATAATAATAAGTAGGCCTGTAAATGAACCGAACGAACACGAACATAGGCATGTTTGCGTTCGTTCATTTAATTTTAACCGAACACGAACACGAACATATAATCGAACAGATTTTTTTGTTCTTGTTCGTTCATTAAGAAATCGGGCATGTTTGTGTTCGTTCATGTTCGTTCGTTTAAAGCCTAAACGAACAGTTCATGAACATTAACGAACAAAAACGAACATAAATAAAAAAAAATTAACTGAGCATATTTGAATAAACATAAACAAACATAAATTAACATGATTGAACAAACAAGTCTAATATATTACAATTCATCCGAAAACACATCTAAATTAGAGTTCATAAATATAATAATTAGTCATATTAATATAAGTAGTTAGAAAACCTAATATTTATATAAATCTAACACTTATGTATTTACTAAAATTTAAACGAACGTTCATGGAACATAAATGAACGAACACAAGGTGTGTTCATGTTCGTTCATTTAATTAAACGAACAAACTTTTTCGTTCGTGTTCGTTCGTTAATTAAATAAACGAACTTCCCGTCAAACAAGTTCATGAACATTTCATGAACGTTCGGTTCGTTTACAGGCCTAATAACAAGAAGTGTAAAAATTTCTTTTTTAATTTGAATAACCTTTTTATCGGTGCATTCTCATTTTAACCAAACCCTATAATAAGTAAACGACACGTGTACAAAAACAGATTAAAATTAACAATGCTGCGGACTCCCAACCCAAACGGTTTTGGTTCACAACAGGTTAAACCAAACCTGACCAAAGCCCATTTAAGGTCCAGACCCATTATCAACTAGAAGCCCAAGAATATGGGCATAATAAGAAAAACAATTAAGTTTACATATCAACATCAATCTTGGATAATAAGCTTCAAAACTACAGCCCATTTCTACCTCCTTCCCTCAACACTACTACTTAAGTTAATCATACCAAATAACAACTTACAAGTCCACATTCCGGCCCGAAACATTTACATATGACTCGGCCGTCTTTTCCCCGCGTCTGTTCTCATCCTTTTAACCGGGTTAGCCCAGCCCACTCCTCCCGCACTCCCACTCCCGCTTCCTTGCTTGGGAGACTGATTATTAGACCACCCTTGTTGACTTTGACTCATTCGAGTTTGACCCGGGCTCCTGATGACACTAGCCCCTGGTTTCACCGCCGATTTCTCCCGGTCCTTCCGTTTTTTCTTGCAGATTACAAGCTCACCTGGATGGGTTAACGGCCTCGGTTCATCCTGCGGGTTAGTTGAGTCACGGGCATTGTTATTCCCAAACCGTGTTTCTCTCTGAGCCGTGGGTCTAGGGTGTGACTTAGGTTGAGGGTCAACCTCGAGTATCGGTTTCTGTCGTTTGGGTTGACCAAAAGGTTGGACCGGTATGACTCTAGGAGACGAGCCCGATGCTGATGTGGCCGCTGAGCTGGAGAAAGTGAGTGCACTTCTTGCTTCTCGGAAGTCGGTGTCGGGAAATGCAATCTTCAAAATATCGAAAAACAGATCATGCACTTTTCTTGCCTCGGATCTCACCTGTTAACCGAAATGAATAATTAACGTGTTAATCTTAATCAAAAAGAATACGTAAGTACATAAAACTATGACAAAAAAGGCATACCTCGTGTGAAAATCCAAAATACTGCATTCCGCTTTTCAACATAGCCTGCACATCAACAATCAAGTCTGGAACCGTATTGTAGTCGAGTCGCTCAACGCGAAGTTCAATTTTGTGCAAATTGAGAATATTATTCCCATGACTTTCGGCTTTCCTCCATAGATCAGTTAGCAATGGGATAATTTGTTGCCCTTCTTTATCGATTCTTCTTTGGATCTTCGTTATTACATTCTTGCACTGCAAGCAAAAATCATACATATATTTGATAAAGTCTAGCAAATAGCATAGAATAAAAGCGATTATGACATGCATACCCTTCTTTGGATCGCCTCAGACATCTTGGTCCCACTTTCTTTAGGGTGCTCGGGGGTTACTTTTGGAGGGGCAGAGATGGAATTTCCTCTAGTTTGTCTCACTACAACATCAACATTCGCTTTATTCGAGTTTTTCCTATTCGGTGGTGTTTTTTTGGTCTTAAGCGAAGGATGTGTTTGATCGATCATCACTTTTTGTTCAGTTTCGGTTTTCACATGCATTTTATTACAGTCAGCTTGAAATGGTAAATGCGAAGTACCACCATGAAGAGCACTAGGTTTCTCTTGTTTCGGTCTAAGACGTATACTCCGTTTCCGTTTTATCTTCGGTTGTAAAACCTGTTCATCTTCAACCTCATCATGATCACGGGTCCCGCTACTCGACTGCTTAACTTCCAGATGAGAATCTCCGGAAAATGCAATCTCCCCCTCTTCTAGATCATCATGCTAGTTTAAATTGTTACAAAATAACAAATTAGATACTGCAAGTAACACCATTCATAAAAAAAGAGTAAAATGTCATTTTCGTTCCTGAGGTTTGGCCAGTTTTGCAACTTTCATCCAAATGTTTGTTTTTCCGCATCTGGGTCAAAAAGGTTTGAAATCTTGCCGTTTTCATCTGGCTCGTTAACTTCATCCATTTTTCTTCGTTAAGTCAGGGGTATTTTCATCTTTTTTGTTAACTTAAAGGGCAATTTGGTCTTTTTCACTTTATGTACAAGCATTTAGCATAATGTACAAGTATTCAAAAGACCAAATTGCTCTTTAAGTTAACAAAAAAGACGAAAATACCCCTGACTTAACAGAGAAAAACGGATGGAGTTAACGAGCTGGATGAAAATGGCAAGATTTCAAACCTTTTGGATCCAAATGCGAAAAAACAAATCTTTGGACAAAAGTCGCAAAACTGACCAATCCTCAGGGACGAAAAATGGCATTTTACTCTAAAAAATTGAGCGGAAACGAGCACATACCAGGCTTCTTGAACGAGAACCGGGCCTAGCCTCGAGTGCGGAAAGTGACCCAAATTTCTGAGAAGATATAGAAGGGGTTGCAACAGGTATCGATATTCTACTATCTGATGACGAACCCGAAGAACCTTCTTCTTTAAGCGTCATAACATTGGCCCCACGAGGATATTCATATTGATTATTTTCAGCCGGAAAATCGTCTTCCGATTGGGCCTTATCGGTTCCTGGTGTTTCAGTCGCATCAACCGTTTCATCGTCTTCAACCTCTTCAGACGTAGCTTCATAAAATTCCTCAATATCATCATCCAACTCAGAATAATTTGGAAACTTCTTGTCTTTGTAACGTCCCCTTCTTCTATCGGTAACAATGTTTTCGATGTTTTCGGTAAATATCATATGTTTCGGCGGTTTTTTGGATAAACGGGCCACGGTTGTGTTTACTTCACGAGTACCGGCCCGAAGCCACTTAGGAACTTGATCGTATCTTGTCATCTCATCGGCCCAGTCGAATTCTTCATCCATTTGATCAAAAAGCTCAACTTCTTCTTCGCTTCTAGCTATCATTCGGTTAACCTCGTGTAACGACGGTACATCATGAACGGTTTCTTGATACCTTTCTTCATCACGTAACAATGATTCCAAAGTCGAACGTCTTTCTTCGTGTGTTGTTCTTTGATCAAACCTTCCAGCGTTAATAACTTCGTCAGCCATATCGATTTTATATTGTTGAATATTGTTTCTAATTAGGCTCTCAATAGATCCGATATAACGATCTTTTCCCGCCAAATCATCGTCAGAATCAACCCGACCACCGTTTTTAAAATTATCCTCTTTTTCATGGCTCGAAATTTTATCAACCACTGCTTCCATGTAAATGACTTTGACTTCCCGTGTTTGACCGATCCGGTGAGCTCGAGCCACTGCCTGCTCTTCGTTCTTTGGATTCGGGTCAGGGTCGTAAATGATAACTGTGTCGGCTGTTTGAAGATTTAGACCCCGGCCCGCAGCCCGTATGCTAAGCAAGAAGATAAAACAATCGGTATCGGGACTGTTAAAGTCAACTATAGCGGATTCACGGTCTTCTAAGCTTGTTGTACCGTCAATTCTTCGGTAAACAAGTCTTCGCCACTGTAAATATTCTTCCAAAATATCTAAGAGTTTTGTCATTGTACTGAAAAGAAGTACCCGATGACCAGTGCTTTGAAGCTTTACTAAAATTCTATCAAGGATCCATAGCTTTCCACATGATCGAACAAGAAAATCTTTGGAAAAATCGTTGAAATACGGGTAATTAAGCAATGGGTGATTGCACGCTTTCCGAAGCTCCATACATTTGTTATTTAGCGGTTTGTATGCTATTGGTTGGTGCATTGGATTCTTTTGAGCCTTACGCTTTTCATCTTCAGGGTCAACCCGAATCGTACCCGTAGATTTGATCCAATCATATATCGCACCCTGAATTGCTGACATTTTACAACGCAAAATGATGGAAATCTTTGGAGGAAGTGAACCTTCAACATCCTCGACACGACGTCGGAGCATAAATGGTTCTAAAATTTGATGAAGTCGGTGTATGATGATAACTTTCTTCTCGGTTTCTAACCAATCATCTTCACCATCAGGGGCCACGTCTTTTGAAAATGGTTTCGAGAACCAATCATGAAAAGCTTTTCGATTATCAAATACTTCTGGAAGTAGTAGATTTAACAACGACCAAAGTTCTTTGAGATCGTTCTGCACAACACAAAAAAAGAAACATAGCTAAAATAATATTACTAAAACGTAAGCACACACATAACTAAAAGACACATTTTCATTCCAAAGTTAAACTTTTTTCCTGTTAGCAGTCCTTACATTATAGTTTTATGAGTAAAATGTCATTTTCGTCATTGAGGTTTGGCCTGTTTTGCGACTTTCGTCCAAAGGTTTGTTTTTCCGCATCTGGACCCAAAAGGTTTGAAATCTTGCCATTTTCATCCGGCTCGTCAACACCATCCATTTTTTCCGTTAAGTCAGGGATAGTTCCGTCTTTTTTGTTAACTTAAAGGCCAATTCGGTCCTTTTCAGGGGTATTTGGTCTTTTTCATAAAGTGAAAAAGACCAAATTGCCCTTTAAGTTAGCAAATAAGACAGAAATACCTCTGATTTAACGGAGAATGGAGTTAACGAGCCGGATGAAAATGGCAAGATTTCAAACCTTTGGATCCAGATGCGGAAAAACAAACCTTTGGACGAAAGTCACAAAACTGGTCAAATCTCAGGGACGAAAATGGCATTTAACTCTAGTTTTATATATCATATTTGATATGATACTTATTTACAAATTTAAACCTGCAAGGGGGTCCCGGTAAGGAGCAGGCGTCTTTGACAACGGTATCTATCAAGATCACGAGCTAATACTGATTCTCTGTCCTTCATTCTTTGTGCTTCATCGATAACAATATATTTCCAATCGACCCTTGAAAGTTTTGAACGATCATACATAACAAACTCATAGGTTGTCACGAGAACATTGAATTTCACATGAAGGACCTCCTAAAATTACAAAATAAAAAGCAAAGTCATCAAAATGTCATGCCAATAAAACTTTGAAAATGTAAATACAAAGAAAAGCTAAATTCTTTACTTGAGAAAACAATTTCGTCCGCTGATCCTTGTTACCGACATAGTAGATACATGATACATTCGGCAACCAATTATGTAACTCACTCTGTTGACACAAAGGTGGATGGTTACCATTAAATAATAATAATAATAAATATATAAAAGTTCATCAAAACGCATTTAACAAACCTTCCAATTCACCAAAACCGCATTTGGAACAATGATAAGATGCGGACCGTAATTGCTTTTAAACTCCATCAAATAGGCAATCAATGCCATAACCTGTAAAAAAAAACCAAAAACATCTTTGATTGATTAATGTAGAAAAAAAATGGAATTTTTGTAACTAATAGAGATCTTTAAAAAGTTAGTATAAAATCATAACTAAATGATTTTCACCACTAAAGAGTAAACTACACGGATCGTCCTGTGGTTTACCAAAATTTTGGATTTGGTCCCTGGCTTTCCAAAATTACATGAATGGTCCCTGTGGTTTGCACTTTGTAACGCATTTAGTCCCCAACCAACAAATCTAAAGGTTTTAACATGTCCAAGTTAGGGGCTAAACGCGTTACAGCGTGCAAATCACAGGGATCATGCATGTACTTTTGGAAAAAGATGGGGACTAAATGCGTTACAAAGTGCAAACCACAAGGACCATCCATGTAATTTTGGAAAGCTAGGGACCAAATTCAAAAGTTTGGTAAACCACAGGGACCATCTGTATACTTTACTCCAAAAAAAACTTGAAAGTTCCAATAAAAGGATACAAGAAATGATTTAAATTTACTAAAAACGTTACCTGCACGGTTTTCCCAAGACCCATTTCATCAGCCAATATTCCATTTAATTTATTGTTGTACAGCGAAAGCATCCATTGTAAGCCGACCTGAAAGATTGATCAAACGATTACGATATCCCAATGCATTATGTAACAAATTTTGTCAAGGGCTTAAGGCACATGGAATCTGTGTCTTATAAATATTAACACAAAATTCATTGATGCATAATAAGATAAGATTACATACAAGTTGATAATCCCGTAAAGTTCCACATCTTAACATTGAGGGTTGCCTTATGACCCTTTCATTCACAGCATGTGCAAGCGTATAATACCTGTTGATAACCATGAAGTGCAAAAGAAGTAAGGAATTGGCAGGGGGTAAATTAAACATTTTCAAAAAAAAATCATGTACTTACTTGCTAACAGATGAGCTGTCTTGGGGTGCATTCATTTCAGAGAAACGATTTCGTATCATAACTTCTTCTCGTGCACAAGAAGCTGCAGCTCTCACTTCTTCTTCAGATAAACCCTTTACCAGCAAATACAAAATATTAAACAAAAATGCATATACATTTATGCAGATAAATGTATATTTGTGTGTGCACTGTGCAGTTAAACTGATTACAAGAAGCATTTTCAAGTGTTTGGGTAAAACTATGATTCAGATTGTTCTACTTATATATGGTTGATAATCAGATCTGGAGAAGCTCGTAACTAGTAAGAAAATTAATTATCGAGATCACACCTTAAATCAACTAAGTGGTATGCATATAATGCATATATGTGTGGGCGCTCAGGGGGCAAAAGTGAAAGTGCACTAATTTTAACGTTATTTTACAAATTTCGTGAAAATAACGTTAAAAGATGGGAATGGTTAATCATGCATTATGTGGTGGCGTTGATAGCCGAAAGACAAGGGAGTACATGCACTAATTGGCCTTTGTTTCAATTGCTAAGTGTTATGTGCCTTATGTCCAAGGCTTGATGCAAAACTATTAGCGAGCCGGGGGTCTCACTGGAAGCAGCCTCTCTATTCCTATCGGGTAGAGGTAAGGTTGTCTACATCTTAACCTCCTCAGACCCTACCTTAGCTTTGCTATTGGTGGGATTTACTGAGTATGAAGATGACGATGACACCTTAAATCAACTCATTATCTTGATTATAAATATAACTATGGTTATCTCGGCGAATAATGTTCTCTTCGCTTATACAGCAAAACATACTATTATACATAGGCTTGTAAACGAACCGAACGAACACGAACAGAGACATGTTCGTGTTCATTCATTTAACTTTAACCAAACATGAACACGAACATATAATCAAACGCATTTTTTTGTTTGTGCTCGTTCATTAAGAAAAAATGAGCATGTTCATGACCGTGTATGTTCGTTCATTTAAAACCTAAACGAACAGTTTATGAACGTAGACGAACATAAGCAAACAAACATAACTTTACATACATAAAAACACAAATGAACATAAACAGACATAAAATAGCTTTTTTAATATAAATTATTGATTAATTACGATAAGATATATTGGAAAGCCCATTTTTATTACTGGACATCTCAATTATCAATTAGTCATATGTATATAAGTAGGTTAAAAACCTCCTTTTTGTTTATATTCATATAAATATAACTCCATATGTATTTATTAAAACATTAACGAACATAAACGAAAATAAATGAACGAACATATACGCACATTCATGAACATAAATGAACGAAGAACACGTCTGTTCATGGTTGTTCGTTTGTTTAATAAACGAACTTCCCGCCAAACAAGTTTACGAACAGTTCATGAACGTTTGGTTCATTTACTGGCCTAATTATACAGAACTGCTTTCATTTTATTTACCATATATTTATATCGAGTAAATATGATACGTTTAGTGTTTTTAAAGAGGAAACAAATGATATTATAAACATTATAAGAACATGTATAAATTGCTCCCACAGTACATAGTGTATATAATATACACACACATATATTCAGTCTTATGGGTACCTGAGCTCGTGCAGCAGCGGCAGCAGCATTACCCGCCTCTTCAACTTCCTGTTGGTTCTTTGCAGCAGTTATTTTACTTCCAAGTTTCTGAAGATATTCTTCGGTTTGCGATAAAAACGAAGAAAGAACCTCGTATCTTTCAGCAGCTTCACCCGGCATACTCGTTTGCTGTTCTAACAAAATCTGTCGATATCTTTCCACATCGTTATTCTTCAATGCTTCCATTCTTTTACTCCGATCATCATCTTTCCTCTTCGAAAATTCCCGCAACATCCTTTCATGATATTTCGCAACCCCCCTATTCCTTTGAGTCCTCGCATCCCTAATCGCCCAATGAAATTCTAGAAGCTTCTTACGCCACTGAAATATCTGTTTCAGCTGTTTATCCCGAATCGCGCGTTGGGCAGCTTGTACTTGCCTGTTAAGATCCATCCTTTGCCGTTCACATAACCGAATGAACTTCCTATACGGCCTATCGGGCATTGCCATTATATCTTGTTGGTTTTGGTCAACTCCGTCTCTCACACGTTTTTGTAAATCTTGTAGTTTTAACTTCTTTTCTTCGATTTGTAACCTTAGAACAACATCGGGTCGTATTCTTCTTCTTTCCAGATTTACGGCTAGTAAACTGTTGATCTTTTCGATACTTTCGTTTCGTTTTTTGTTAATTACTTCCGTACCCTCTTCAGCGATTAGATCTTTTAAGTCGTACGCGAATGGAAGATTATTGTTGTTGTTGATCATCATGCTTGACCCGAAAGCATCATGCTTTCGGGTAAAGAACGGAAAGTCAAACAACGGGCCATGGTACTTTTTTGGGCCGGAATCTTTGGTCTGTGGCGGATTTCCGGCTTGTAGAGGCCTTTTAGATTGAACATTGTCAGGTACCGTTACAGGTTCTGAAATGACCGATTTGCCCTTGTCGATTGGACGGTCAATAACATTAGAAGTTTTCTGAACCCCAAGTTCGACTTCTTGTTCTTGTTTAGCCGGAAGAACGGGTGGAGTTTCCTTCTGTGTTGACATAACTGTTGCTGCATTCTCCTCGTGTCCTTCTCGTTTGGTATTGTTCGTTCCGCTTGTGAAAGCTGCAGCTTGAAGTTCTTTATCGTTGGACTCTAATCGTCTCGTTTGGTCATCAGGTTGACTTTGACTTTTCACATTAATAGCTCCTGCATTAGCAGTTGACGATTGCGTTTGTGCTTCAAGTGGCGGTGGCGCAATTGCTTGGATTAGTTCATTCGGTAGCGTTTTTTCTCCTTTCTGCCATCAAAACATATCAACAAATTATACGACAGTCAGATCACTCGAATATATAAAATTATACACTTAACAAATACCTTTATACGTCTAAATGCTAATATTTGTGCTTTAAGAACATGCAGTTGCTGTTTTGTAAAATTCGAAGGTAACTTCGGTTGTGAAGAAGATCGATTCATCTGCTGCATGGAACCTTGGTTCATACTGTTGACCGGAGCAGGCTGCCTAGGTGGAAGCTGTTGACCATGATCCAGACCCTGAACCTGACTCTGACCACCCTGACCGGGACCGGGATTGTTGACCAGTAAAGGGTTAGAAGTTGACCCAAGATGGCCCGGAGGAATATTCTGGCGTGTTTTGGCGGACCCCAGATCACTCGACGAATTGCCTCTTGGAGAATTATCATTTGTCATACTGGTTTCGTTAGCCTTTTGCATTCTGGCTTGCATAAGCGGGATTAATTGTGCTACCAAATTAGCATTTTGTGGAAGCGATAAATCGATGTTGCGTTCAAGCGCCAAAGCCTGCATTGCCTGTAGTTGAGCCGCCATTGTCATATTTTGAGGAGCTTGTGGGGCTGACATAGGCCGTACGCTATTATTACCACCCTGCATTAATTGACCGAGTGATGTCGGCGTGACAAACTGTTTCTGATTTTGACTTTGACTTTGACCTTGATCAGAGTCTTGCATTTTTGGATCTTTCGAAGACGGAACCACTGTCCCCATTCTTATTTGTTGCTGAGGCGGCATTCCGAGACCCGATTTCTGTTGGTTTTGGAAAGCGTACTGATTGTACGCCTGATGAACGGGGTTCATCATGTTTTGGTCAAACCCCTGATTCCGATTCTGCCCCTGCATTTGGGCAACATTGGTTCCCAACACTCCTTGCAGATTTCCGGATTGATAAGCTAGCATCGCTTCTCTTGCTTCAGGGTTCCTAAGCAACTGCTGTTGTAACGTCTGTATAAACATCCCACAGAACAAACTCAGAACCCGACTCAAGCGATACCTTTTAGACGTATATCAACATATAAATTATGCTTTTAAGATGTGCTACATACTAAACTGACTATTTAGGGACAAATTAATAACACCCTTTATAATGGTTTTTGTGCAACTAACTTAAAGTCTCCAAAAGTTTATACCTTTTGTAACCAATTGAATTATTGACAACATAACTGCTTGTAATAACAATATCCCAAATTCAACTCTTAATTACAAAATTAACCATATACAAACAAAAAGTTAAAATTCAGTAACTAAAAAAAGCCCTAACCTGTCTCTGCTGTTGCTGCTGCATTGGATCAAACCCCAATTGTGGAGTAGAAACAGCCGACGAAGATGACGACGGCGATGCGGAGGAGGACGGTGGTCCGGCCACCATGTTCCGCCCATGCCCACCCTGGACCCCGCCACCGGATTGCATGCAGAAAAAGTTCTAATTTTGTAACAAAATTCCAAAATTATAAAAAAAAAAAAACTAATTCATATCCCTCCAAAATTGAAAATTGTTACGAACCCACTTAATAATCTTCTCTCTCTACCACTTTAATCTACACAAGACTCAAAAAGTTCCAATTTTTTCCCAAATGGAGCAAAATTTTGGGGTAATTTTGCGGGAATTTAGAAATGGGGTTCAATTGGTTTCTAATCAAGTGGTGAGAGATCTTGAAATGAACGTGAGATTTATCTGATTTCAACAGAGGTTTCTCTCTCACATGGAGTGTGTGTGTGTGTGTGTGTGTGTGTGTTTGATGTATGATTGCAGTTTCTTGTACCAACTTTTTTGTGATTCATCAGTAACAGTTCTAGCCCTAGAACAGTGTCAATTTTACACCCGGTATTTGTAAATGAAATGGGTCCGACTTATTTGGGTTAACCCGATTGGATCTTTGGTAAAATCTTGAGGTAAAAATTGAAAAACTTATGAAACTTAATGGCAATTGTTGTAATATTTGCTTAAACTCTCAAAAATTTTCGAGCTTTCTCTTTAACCTTTTTTAAAACTCACAAATTTTTTCGAGTTTTCTCTTTAACCTTTGATTCTACTTTCAAATCTATATTAATATATTATTGTTCATTGTATAACTAGAACCTTCAATCACTTGGATAAAAACATTAATATGTACATAGTTTGATACCGCTAGACTACAAGCTATTCGGTTATATAATTAACTATATATTTTGGTTATTGGATTATCTAAATAAAAAGTATTGATAGTTATAATTGATGATTTGACAAAAATGTTCAAAAGATATTATAAAAAAGTTCATAAAAAGTCGTTCACGGTTTGTTTTAGAATAATAATAAGTCATCCAGACTGGTCATCAGTTTAGTTTCATAAGTGGTTACTATTTGGTTTTGTGATTGGTTTCTATATAGTGAAGAAAACCAAGTATTATAATTTTTCAGTTTTATTTAACTTGGAAATAAATAATCATTAAACAGTAGCCAATATTCATATATGTTTTATTTAAATTACTTAACTTAAAAAACTAACATTTATAAAAATAATCACAAGACATAATAACTAATATAAGTTAATTTTCTTTAGAAGAACAAAAGAAACTTTGAATGACTTTAAAGAAAAAAATAACTTAGAGGGAGCTTTGTGAAATACTTAGTGAATCTTGGCTAATATTAGGTGAATTTCCCCTTTATCAACAAAGATATTAGTGGCTTAATGTTATTTTCTTTATCCAAGGTCCAAGCTTCAAGGATCAAGGATTGCTGATGATCGCTTATATTGTGTAATATATAATTGTCATAAAATAATGAGATTGTATCGGTATGTGTTATCAATATACCAATGTTATCACAATTCAGCTGGTGATAATTTATGACCAAACCATCGAAATGTCAAGTCACTATGAGTTTCGTCAAACATCTTAAAGCATAGTGTATGGTATTGTATAAATTTCAACAAATTATAACATTACTTAAGATTATAAGATTTTTGTTGTGTCACACCCTCAAATTACCACCTAGGGAGTGTCCCTGTTAGGCGTGTGACTACTAGCAATGAGCCACCAATTACGTTGAATCACAAGTTTAAAATAAAGTTCCATCGTTTAATAATAATGAAATCCCAATCGTAAGTCATTCAAAACCATAAGTTCAGCGGAAGCGTAAAGATACCATAAAGTAAATACTAAACGATCATAATAAATAAGTGTTTGATAAATACGTTCATCAGCGTGACCATGACCACTCTTGCTCTCCAGCCAACAAGCTCCTGTCTCAATCACCTAACGACCTACGAGCATGTAACAAGTGTATCAGACAAAGCTGGCGAGTTCACAGTTTTAGAAAACGTTTGTTACCAGTTGTATGTAAAACAGTTCAATAACCAATGCAAGTAATATTGTTAATATCTCAATTCCGAACAAGACGGCTCCTGATGTACATGACTGCCCTTTCCCACGTACTCCTATCCAGTACTGGGCCCGACTGGGTCATTAGTTCACATCTGTCCTATCTAGGAGCGGTGTGAGGGTGCCAAACCTAAGTAGCGCTACCAACTAATACCCGTTACCCTCCAGGTAACAACATAAGGGACTTACAAGAATGATAGGTGAGAATATTAACCAATATACCCGTTTTTACCCAAAAGACTTATCCCTCCACGGGATACCCACTGATTGTCCCCAACCACTGGGACGCATGCTCGAATGTAGTGAACTCACCTTCGGTTTGCTCGGTAGATAAAATTACGTATTCCAAGTGGATCAACCAAACCCAATCGTAATTACCGATAACAATTAGTTTCGTAAACCCTTGATCAAGTATTCCTTGTGTATGCACACATCACATGAATAGCACCCACTCGTTTTCATGCACGTTATAACATTTAGCCATGCAACCTAATAACATTCACATAATATACCATTAAATTACATATAGCACACGTGTAATTCATGTCGTAATAGTTAACCTATCAACCCAGTGTCACCAAATAACCACTTAGCATGAACTCGGTTCATAAAGGGGATTCATCTCATAGTTATATATATATATATATACACATGACATTTAACACTTAACTTCACAATACGAAAACATGCTCATATAATTATGGTAATAATTCATAGATTAATATTCCACTTAGGCTCGGTGCGGCCCAAACAAAATACCCGGTCCATCAACTATGTCTTTAACTTAAGTTGTGTCTTGTGGGCTACTAAACCTCGGCCCAGCAGCAATGTTGCTATTAAGTCCGGTGTGTTCTAATATAGTGCGTGGCCCAACAACAACCAATTAACAATATAGTGGGCCGATGCTTCGTGGATCACTAGTTTTACCCCAACTATATTCCAACTAACACTAGGCTCTAATTGATGTTAACTACAAAATCAGGTCACACTCAACATTTGTTTGCCTTGTATGATCAGGTCACAATAACTATTCATCACTATTATATCAGATCGATCAACAAGTGTAACCCAAAATTCGTTCACCTTATTAGCACATCTTATAAACATGTTATAACACAAAGTCATTGACATTCATTAACCCCATCGATTTACTAGTGTTCCTATTAGCATGAAATCGAGATTCTGTAACATGTTTTAGTCCCATATACCAAGCATAACCAATCCACAAACCATCAATATTATTAACATGACATACATCACCAGTTGCCACTACACGTATACATACTGACTCACCACAAACGATTTCCCTATATCATTACTGAAAGTAGGGATGTTATGTAAGATGTGCAAGACCCCTACATGCTATTTAACAACCTCAACAACCAGAATATTAAACAACAGATTGTTTAACATGATTCCAACTAACAATTAATAATCCTCATACACCTTAACATTATCGCCTCTAACCATAGATTAATATCATCAGAATCTCGTGACTATTAAGCCCTATTGTCAAGCAATCATCTAACATACTTATCATCGAGTACAACATAATCAATAACAACAACCAGGTATCGCTACAACCATGCTTGCATGACAAAAGAATCAGATTCAGAATATCAAGAAGTTATACTAACCAGAAAATTGAGACGTGAAGCTGTAAATAGTTAACACACAAGAACAGGCTACGACAATCTCTTCCTGGTCGTCGTTCACAATATTAGGGTTTGGAGGTGTTTGCTTTTGTGTCGACAGTTAACAAATATCGCACAAAAGTGCATGCGGCCAAGAGTTTGGACCAATTTTGGGCTTATTATGTGTGTGGGCCAAGATCTAATACCCTTAATGTTGGACTATACCCGCCCCCTTAACCCATTTCAGTAAACTAGTTCTAAAAATGTGCAAAGCCCATAAAGATGTTGGGTTAAGAGTTGGGTTCAAGTAGTTCGAGCCAAAGATATGTGCGGCCCATGCCCAAACACACACATTGATCAAAACCAATTACATTTACGTTTAACAAGTTTAACATAGGATGAAACGTTGGAGAGCAATAATGATAAGTTACGATCACGAAACGAAACGACACTAACCTTAAAAGTTTGGGTTGTCACATCATCCCCAACTTAAAGGAAATTTCGTCCCGAAATTTGATAAATAATCCAAAACAGCAAGAAACAGCAAAGTGTTAAATCAGGATGGTTGTGGATTTTCCGCAGGTGCTACATCATCCCCAACTTGAAAGGGAATTTCGTCCCGAAATTCGTCAATGATATCAGAAGTTGATACAACCGTTTGAACAACTGAGGCTACTAGAGCTTACTCCGATCATCGCGTTCCCACGTGAATTCCGGTTCACGTCTTGAGTTCCAACAAACTCTCACGATTGGAATTTGACTATGCTAACGAATCTTGATGTCCTAGTCCATGTTTTCAGTAGATTACTCAAAAACTGCAACTTGTCATTAACCTCAGACTCTAATAAGGGTATCACAAGCGTTTCATCGGACAAACGCTACCTTAGATTCGAGACATAATTGATATTAAGCACGTTGCCCAATTCGTCGGGTAACTCGAGTTTGTAGGCGGCATGACCAATTCTTTCCAGAATTCTGAATAATGCAACATAACGTAAATTACGCTTGCCACACTTCCCAAGCGTACCATACCCTCCCAGGGTGAGATTTTCAACACGATACGATCGCCTACAACGAACTCCCAGTGTTTCCTAACCTTATCATCTTTCCTAACGGTCACTCGTTACCACCAAATGATTTCTGATCCAAGCAATCTTCCCAAGAGTTTCGAGTACAAGTCCTGGACCCGTGATTAGGTTATCACCCACCCTATTCCAACAAGGAGTTTGACGGTACTGTACATGCAATGCCTCAAACAGAGTTGTCTGAATACTAGAATGGTAACGACTGCCGTAGAACTCAACCAAAGGTAAGTGTCCTTCTAAATGTGTACTAAAGTCAATCACGCACATGCTTGCAGCACGTCTTCACGCGTCAGGATGGTTCGTTACTCTGTCCGGTTGTCCCACAGTGTTAAGTACTCTAGACGTGAGCCAAGGGTGTTGCGTATTGCCTGATATGGATCGAGTATAGATCAAACCAGAGATAATAGGAGGGGCACCTCGTGCCTCAAAACCGCCGCTCTCAGAGGAATATTCATAAGCTGTAAAAACTCATCAGTTTCTTTGATTGCAAGAAAGTGTGCTGATTACGTGAAACAATCAACGATCACCCAGATGATAATGATAACGTTTCCGTTTTGAGTTTTAGGTAGACAAGCGACAAAATTCATGGCAGTCTGTTCTCACTTTCCATACGGGTGTTGTCGGTTGCTGATACTTCACCTTAACTTTTCCCACAAGTCAAACATCGTCCACATACATTGCCAGGTGGGCCTTCATGCCCGATCACCAGAACAAGATTTAAAAGTTATAATGTCTCTCATCAAAACCCAGATGACAAGAATTTCAAGGTCGGTGTGCTTGCTCACATAATTTCCCTACAGTTGCCGTATAACGAGTCCCACATTCGTTCCATGAGGTAGCGAATATCGTCCGACCTGCCAACGGGCGCTTCTCCATGCCCCGCATGGGTTTAACTTGAAAATTCTCTTCCTCCAGCTCCCCAGTTTGAACAGAGCGAGTCTGATCAGGTAAGTTAGAGTCGATAGCGAGCTGCAAAGCTCATGCACGTCCATGTTTCACGGTCGTAATCATTTGTAAGCTTCATCCATCAATGCCGCCAATTGTTCTAGCTCCTTCGAAACCAGGGTGCACGGGAGGCCCTTGTGATCGGTCTAAGTGGTGCATTTGGTACCGTCCAAGTAATGCCTCCAGCTTAAATCCAAGGATCACGGCTGCTACTGCAGGTTGTGTGTCGTGTAGTACCTCCTCGTAACTCCATTACATAAGTCATCACCCTCTCGGGTTGCGTCGGTGTGTAACTGGGACTCTGATTTGGACCATCATGGTACACCATTAAATCACTCGCACCCTCGGGTAAGTCGATGCTCTGTGCATTGCAGAGTTGGAATTCGAAAGCTGAAAAGATGTCCTCCTGTTTTGTCTTTCACGAACATAGCACCCTGCTGTGCTAAAAAGATTTAAGCTGCGCGACCTTCGAAAATCTTGTGGTTAAGCTGCGATTGCATCTAGTGAGACCAAGAAATTCCTGTATCCTCGAAGGGATCTTTTACGTTGATCAGTTTCTATCAAAATGGATCTTAGCGAGATCCACGTGTATTCCCACTTCGTTGTTTATATGACAAAAATGTATACTTCCCGAATCCTGAAGTCACACTTAGGTAGACTTCGCACGTAGGTGTTCCTCCCCTAGAAGCTCTACGATGAAATACAAGTGTCGTTCATGGTGCTCCTTTCTCCTGGAAGTGATTCAAAACGTCATAGATAAACACGGTTGGAGAATCTGGCTAGATGGGGTTGGCACATACTACTCATGTGATCCCTAAGGCTGCTGGTGTGTTGGGTAACTTTAAACAACGAGAACAGAAAATCGTAGTGGCCGTACTGTGCCTGTAACGCCGTGTTAGAAGTCATCCTTCCCTGAGTCTTCCATCAAGTGACAGTCTGATCTTAAGTCGGTTTCCGAATAGAAGCTTGATCATTGCAGCGGGTCAAGCAGGTTGTCGATGCGAGATAGAGGGTGACGGTCTATGATTGCCACCTTGGGGTAGTCTGTACGCGTACGAAAGGACTTGTCCTTCGTTTCCACAATAGAGTTCGGGCTCCCAAGGGTAAGGAGCTAGATTGCTAAACTCCCATCAGGTAGTTCCTGAAGTTGACTAGACAGTTCTTGCAACCCTCCTGGTGCAAGACGGTATGAAGTACGAGCTATCAAGACTGCTTCTAGCGTGAGATTAAACTGAGATCCTGCCTAACAGTTGTGGAAGTAAGCCCGAAAGTTCCTCGAGTAACAAACCTAGAGGGTTCACATACAATTGGTGGATCCTCGATCCTCTTTTCCCTCAACCTTGGCATTAGTAACGGTTGTTAACACAGCGGAGTAATCCCTCCGTAGGCACTTCTGGCCTTCACATTTGTAATGGCGCTAACCTTTGCACTACTCTGATGCTTTAGAACAAATAACGATTCTGCACACAAAGTTTTCTCCTCACTGGGTATATCTGCGTGATTCATGGATAACCAATTCACACTAACTACTGCGTTGTAACCCTCGAGGATAGTAGAAGGAAGGTCGACGTCGAACACTCGTCTCACCAGGTCGTGTGTATACTCTAACGAACATATGAGACTCCATTTGACTTGTCATCAGCCGATTCCACATCAGGTTTAGTTTCAAGAAGTATCAGGGTCAAGCAGAATAGAGACGAAGCGAACAACTACCCATACAAGCTATCATGTTGCTGCTATGTCTGGCGTCGCTTACGCTAATCCTTAATGTCCTTCCACGAGCATCATTTCCAGTGTTGTTGTTGTTACGGTTGCGAGGGTTCCCATTACTATCATTATTCCCTTGGTCGTTGATGTCTTGACTTAGCAACAGCCAATCCCTGTCAATGTCACCTTCGTTTCCATGTTGTAGACTACGATTACGAGTACCTTGATGTTGCCGTGCCTGCTACCTCCAATGCCGTTTCTTGAAACGGAGCCCTACAATCTTTCACCATCAAAGTCCATCTTTTTACCTTCTGTGCCACGTGCTAATCGCTGTACTGGTAGCCACATATTTCACTCTATAATCTGTTGTCATCGCCTATGTCCCAATTGATTCATAAGAGTTGACTCCCACGGGTCGCTTACTAGAGTTAAGAATTCAATTGAAGTCAAGTTGCTGGTGTTCGTTGCCGGTAATCAGGGTTGTCCAAATACTGAGGTCGGTAAAATACTACGCTTGCCCTTTTGTCCATCAATCTAACAAGTCGATTGAGTAATAGACAGTATGCTGTAAGAGTGTTGCAGAAGTGATCACACTTCGGGGTCTAAGACGTCAATACATAGAGTTCCAGCAACAAAGAAAAGTGAAAAAGGTATAGACCAATCATTGTCATTGCAACATCCCACTCAGGGATGTCCGTACAAGCACCTAACATTCTACACAGTTCGCTAGGCGTTCAGATGGGTGTTCAGGTAAGACTCGATAGCATCGAGATTCGAAAGGATTCAGAGAGGAGTGAAAAGATCACGTTCAAGTAAGAGACAATCACTGATATGACTCTTATAGACTGTTGTGTTTCACATCGATCAAATAACGGAACGGAACCCCTTTTTCACTTGTTAAGCCTCACTGGGACTCGCATGCACCCCACATTGTTATTATGTGTGCACCCACAATAACACTGTGATTTGCATGCTCATTTCAGTTCCACTTAACTCATGTCAAATGGTTCCTCCAACTCGAGTGGCAATCAAAGAGCATCACATAACGTGGGTCATGAATGTTTAGGGAAATACCACCCTATCATACACATAACAGAGGCAGGTGATACGTGAATTCATACTATTGTGCTTGACGTGCAATCTCATGCAATATCATATGTAAGTGTTCACTAGTTATGCAGTACAATGAGTATACGAGAGATGAACCTTGCAGTCTGGAGCTGAGTGTCATGGTCGTATTCAGAACTTGTTCGGTTATAGTCTGGTTTTATAAAAACATTTTTAAACCAAGTTCACTATAACCAGTGGCTCTGATACCAAACTGTCACACCCTCAAATTACCACCTAGGGAGTGTCCCTGTTAGGCGTGTGACTACTAGCAATGAGCCACCAATTACGTTGAATCACAAGTTTAAAATAAAGTTCCATCGTTTAATAATAATGAAATCCCAATCGTAAGTCATTCAAAACCATAAGTTCAGCGGAAGCGTAAAGATACCATAAAGTAAATACTAAACGATCATAATAAATAAGTGTTTGATAAATACGTTCATCAGCGTGACCATGACCACTCTTGCTCTCCAGCCAACAAGCTCCTGTCTCAATCACCTAATGACCTGCGAGCATGTAACAAGTGTATCAGACAAAGCTGGCGAGTTCACAGTTTTAGAAAACGTTTGTTACCAGTTGTATGTAAAACAGTTCAATAACCAATGCAAGTAATATTGTTAATATCTCAATTCCGAACAAGACGGCTCCTGATATACATGACTGCCCTTTCCCACGTACTCCTATCCAGTACTGGGCCCGACTGGGTCATTAGTTCACATCCGTCCTATCTAGGAGCGGTGTGAGGGTGCCAAACCTAAGTAGCGCTACCAACTAATACTCGTTACCCTCCAGGTAACAACATAAGGGACTTACAAGAATGATAGGTGAGAATATTAACCAATATACCCGTTTTTACCCAAAAGACTTATCCCTCCACGGGATACCCACTGACTGTCCCCAACCACTGGGACGCATGCTCGAATGTAGTGAACTCACCTTCGGTTTGCTCGGTAGATAAAATTACGTATTCCAAGTGGATCAACCAAACCCTATCGTAATTACCGATAACAATTAGTTTCGTAAACCCTTGATCAAGTATTCCTTGTGTATGCACACATCACACGAATAGCACCCACTCGTTTTCATGCACGTTATAACATTTAGCCATGCAACCTAATAACATTCACATAATATACCATTAAATTACATATAGCACACATGTAATTCATGTCGTAATAGTTAACCTATCAACCCAGTGTCACCAAATAACCACTTAGCATGAACTCGGTTCATAAAGGGGATTCATCTCATAGTTATATATATATATATATATATATATATACATGACATTTAACACTTAACTCCACAATACGAAAACATGCTCATATAATTATGGTAATAATTCACAGATTAATATTCCACTTAGGCTCGGTGCGGCCCAAACAAAATACCCGGTCCATCAACTATGTCTTTAACTTAAGTTGTGTCTTGTGGGCTACTAAACCTCGGCCCAGCAGCAATGTTGCTATTAAGTCCGGTGTGTTCTAATATAGTGCGTGGCCCAACAACAACCAATTAACAATATAGTGGGCCGATGCTTCGTGGATCACTAGTTTTACCCCAACTATATTCCAACTAACACTAGGCTCTAATTGATGTTAACTACAAAATCAGGTCACACTCAACATTTGTTTGCCTTGTATGATCAGGTCACAATAACTATTCATCACTATTATATCAGATCGATCAACAAGTGTAACCCAAAATTCGTTCACCTTATTAGCACATCTTATAAACATGTTATAACACAAAGTCATTGACATTCATTAACCCCATCGATTTACTAGTGTTCCTATTAGCATGAAATCGAGATTCTGTAACATGTTTTAGTTCCATATACCAAGCATAACCAATCCACAAATCATCAATATTATTAACATGACATACATCACCAGTTGCCACTACACGTATACATACTGACTCACCACAAACGATTTCCCTATATCATTACTGAAAGTAGGGATGTTATGTAAGATGTGCAAGACCCCTACATACTATTTAACAACCTCAACAACCAGAATATTAAACAACAGATTGTTTAACATGATTCCAACTAACAATTAATAATCCTCATACACCTTAACATTATCGCCTCTAACCATAGATTAATATCATCAGAATCTCGTGACTATTAAGCCCTATTGTCAAGCAATCATCTAATATACTTATCATCGAGTACAACATAATCAATAACAACAACCAGGTATCGCTACAACCATGCTTGCATGACAAAAGAATCAGATTCAGAATATCAAGAAGTTATACTAACCAGAAAATCGAGACGTGAAGCTGTAAATAGTTAACACACAAGAACAGGCTACGACGATCTCTTCCTGGTCGTCGTTCACAATATTAGGGTTTGGAGGTGTTTGCTTTTGTGTCGACAGTTAACAAATATCGCACAAAAGTGCATGCGGCCAAGAGTTTGGACCAAGTTTGGGCTTATTATGTGTGTGGGCAAAGATCTAATACCCTTAATGTTGGACTATACCCGCCCCCCTTAACCCATTTCAGTAAACTAGTTCTAAAAATGTGCAAAGCCCATAAAGATGTTGGGTTAAGAGTTGGGTTCAAGTAGTTCGAGCCAAAGATATGTGCGGCCCATGCCCAAACACACACAATGATCAAAACCAATTACATTTACGTTTAACAAGTTTAACATAGGATGAAACGTTGGAGAGCAATAATGATAAGTTACGATCACGAAACGAAACGACACTAACCTTAAAAGTTCGGGTTGTCACATGTTGTATGTTTGTATTTATTGGTACCGTTACACACACACATATATAATTGAACTATGAGCGAACATAAAAAATGAAAATTTAAACTTTTCTTAGACCATCTCCAATCGGTAGTTCTTGAAGGCCACAACCAAACGTGGAGAAAGAGGGATGATGCAGACGTGTCGAGAAAATAGGGAGGTTGCGGTTCATTGCTACGAACCATTTGTGGGGCTGGTGCAAATTTATGTGATGGGGAAGGAGGGAAGGAAAAACTAACGCTCTGAGAGACAAAGGATAGTCCGTGACAATTGTGGTCGAGACATCAAGTAACACTATCATAGAAGAGAGATTAGGGGAGGTTTCGTAACATTCTTTAGAGATGCTCTCATATGATATATATTTTTTAGAAGCTCTGATAGGGGAATTTTTTTTATAACACTTACATACTCTTAAATTATATTAAAATAAACCATAATCTACTACTTGTTAGGGATTAAACCTAAAACTTTCCACTAAAAGACAAAAGTCTCTACCGAGTTCTACATTAACACAAGAATAATTAAAAAAAAACATAATTTGATTATTGGATGACAATAAATAAATATGGTGTTGAACAAAGACGAGAAGGTCCCTTTCACTTTACTTTAATCATAGACGTGACGTGTTCCTCTTTAAGTGATATAAATTGTCTTCTTGCATCCTCAAAACATTTCTATTCACTTTCTAAATGAAATTAACATGTATAATAAGTAAAATATGAGTTTTTCAATTATGGGTTGAGTTCTATACAGAACTTGCATTTTATGCAGAACTCTAAGAACTATTTATAGCCATAGATCTAAATCAATCAAGGATTGCAAATAGACGAGGGTATGATTGTAATTAATGGAAAATTTGAAGGTTAGTTTAATTGGAAAAGGGCATAATAGTAAAAACAACCTCCATATATATAGGAAATATCCTATTATTTCTCCTTCTAGTATGTGATGATGATTATTAATACATAAATAAAGGAGTTGGTTTTTAAAATCGCTGAAAAGAATAAATCGTCCAACGTTTTTCTATATATACGGTCTTGCTGTTTAAACAATATCACATTACTAAAATTTAGAGATTTTATTAAAATCATCAATTTCAAGTTCAATGTAAATTACACATGTTACATGTGTATATTATGTATTTTTTCTAATTACATATATGCATATCAAGTATTGACATGTATGTAAATAGGTACATATAAACAAAATTTACATATATGTAAATATGAGATTTACACATATGTAATCAAACAAATAAACTGTAATTATGATAAGTAGTTTACAGATATAAAGTATTTTACATGTATGTAAATATGTGAAATACATATCTAAAGTATATTATTTACAACAGAAAGTATATATTCACCAAACATATAAAATATTCACTTTTTACATTTACATATATAAAAATGCATTTCATATATTACATATATATGCACATCGTATGCTTTACATATATATAAATAAATAGTTTACACAAAGTATACTTACATATGTAAATATGTGGACTTACACATGCTTAATTTAAAGAATATATATACATCTATGTACGAGCAACAAATCTTCAAACACAGAAGGTTCAAAAACATGAAAGTACCAATAAACAAGTTATCGAATGTATATACATGAAATATCTGTCGATTTCGAGATAAATGCATGTTTGAAAACGAGAAATCATCTAGTTAGACTAATGGGTATGGGGGTCGGCTAGCCCCGGCTAGCTCCGGCGCCGAGCCCCCACACCATCCCCCTATGCCTCGGCCCGGCCCAAACGACTCACCCACGCCGAATGAGTCGATCCTCTCTCCTCTCTCTATACACACATACATCTATACATACATATATATATATATATAAAGGGGTTCATCCCCCACCCCCCTAGATTCATCCCATCCAAGCCACTCCTACGTGACGCCTACGTGGCGGCTCAACCCATCCGAGCCCATCCTCTCCATACCCTTTAGTCTTACTCCAAGTGGATAACTAATCATAATTAATTTGATGAAACCAATAAAAAATTCTAAAGTCAATATCGAAAAGCTGATTTATAAATGGAGATAGTTAAAAAGTGGAATTGATTCAAACTTAAACAGTGATAATCTGGGATATATAAATCATAAGATAATATGTGTAATGGATATATAAATCATACGTATTTCATTTTGTTTAGATATGAATATGAGAAAATAGTGGAATTCATTCAAAAGAATTCTTTTGAAATTGAGATAAACCAGGTTAAATTAAAAATGTGATAATTTTCTAGGTGTAAATTTACTTTAATGCCCCTCATAAATAAAATAATGAAAAAATAACATGAAATAAAATGAGTGGCTGTAAAGAGTTCTGCAGGTTCTGTAATTTTTTTTGGTTCTGAAATGATCTTGATCCTTTCAATTATTAACTAATTTTTTTTTTATAGTTTTACCAATGATGTGTGTTAATATTCTTGGAGCCAGCTCAAATCGATCCCCTATTTAAATACTTTTGGATTTCCAAATTGTGTTTTGTCTTATCGATCATAGCTTTTATAGATGTTTTTTCAAATTCTAAAAATTTTAAGCAAGCAAAATTCATATTTTTTATTCTGAACGGAAAAACGAAACTTTATTAAGAACCAAAATCAAACGTTACAGTGGGGCGTCGTAACAAGGTGATACAAACCTACCCTTGAAATTCATAACACGTACTATACTATAAAGTTTGAGGATTTAACAAATACATGTAATAATAAAAACAACAAACATTCTTACTTTTAAGAATGCACTAATCAACCGATACCGGCTGCATTTCTTCAGCCTCTTTCCTTAGTTTCTCAAACAAGACAGATGATAGATACCTCTCTCCAAAACTTGCATGAACAGTCTACAAGAAATAATGAAAGAAACATTAATAATAAGTTTTTGTTATTTTTAAAATAATATACTGCATTAGCAGATTGAGTATTGAATATTAGATTTTTCGGTTAGGGGTTGTTTGTTTAGCTCTTACTGGTTCAGCACTTAATGGTTCATACTGTTTGTTTCGCGAGCAAATGTCTGAATGATTCAGACATTTGCCTTTGAATGGTTAAGCATCATACTGAGTCTGAATGATTAAGACCTCTAAACTGAATTGATCAGACATTTATCTCTAAACGGTTAAGCATTATACTGGCTCTTAATGGTTCAGACATCTTACTGATTCAGCACTTAATAGTTCAGACCTCTTACTGGTTCAGCACTTAAGCATTCAAAAGTTGCGAGACAAACCAAGAAAATAAATTAAAATAACGATGAAAGTACCCATTGAATATTTTATTTTACTATATAATATTAGTTGTCGTATACATGTTACAATCCATCTTTAGTAATATACGTAATTAGTGATCACTTAAGTTGAGCTATGATTAATGTACAAAAATATATAAAAATCATTCTTATATATAAAAATGTAATTTGAAATACGATTTATTGCATATAAACATTTATGTTTTCTTTTCTTGAACTATTTCTAAAATTAAAAATCTTCCTTTAGAGTATTAGTACAAGTACCATATAACATTTATGGTTTATTTTTAGTTTTAATAAACTCTATACTTTATAAATTTATCTAACTATTATTATTAGTAGTATTATTTTAAAAATTCAAATCCGATTGAATTGAGAGTTAACACGTCGCAACGCGAGTATGTTGTTCAACGTTTTTACATCTAATTTTTGTTTGGTTTAACGGTACCGTCGCAACGCGCTACACTTTTTTACATAAGATTTCAAGTATTGTGAACGTCTTCGCTATAACGCATGTATTTTTTTCGTTTTACGTTTTGGTATAAATTTTACGGTTCAACGTTTTAACGTCTACTTTTTATTCGATATAACGGTCTAGCCGCAACACGCGGGTCTTAACTACCGGTTGAACTTAAACTAGATTATTATTTTTTAATATAGGGAGAAAGATAAGATTTGTTTTTTATGTGTTATATCCCAGAAAATGTAGAAAATAAATTAATTACCACAATAAGTTTGCCTTTGTTTTCTGGCCTTTTTGCAAGTCTTAATGCAGCAACAGTATTTGCTCCTGATGATATTCCAACCTACAAAAAAACAAGAGGAAAATCCCAAAATGACCAAACCTCATAACTAAACAAATAAATCCAAGTTATATAATTTAAAATTTAGAACTAGTTGCCCAAAAGCAAATGCATTATTAGTTAGCCATTTACTAATATGACAAACACAAATGACGAAAAATCAATTTAAAGCATATTTATTTACCCATAAAATCAGTTTTTAAGTAGAAAACTTTAAAAGCTACGTAATCACTTGTATTATTTGTTTTAAATATGAAACACAAACGGTTATGTAACTGTTATATACAAGTGGTTATTTTGTTTTAACGATTCTTTACTTAAAATTAGTTCTGCATTTTACGTTCTCTATTATAGTTTTTGTTGAATATTAATTCCATTTCATACCATAAGTCCTTCCTTCACAGCCAATTCTCTAGCCATGTTTACGGCGTCTTCACTAGACACCTGTAACGATTCGTCTCAAAGGTTAGTCGTTAGCTCAACTTTTAAAAGATGAATAATATATGAAATTACAAGAAGTTTTGCTAAAATTACCATTAGAACCTCCTCCATTATGTCCATGTCCAAGATATCGGGTTTGAACCCGACCCCATTTCCTGTTATTTGATGAGGTCCTGTGTGACAACAATAATACAGTAAGTTCTTATGATAAAAACGGTAAAAAAGGAAAAAAAAAACATATAATGTTTTAAAACTTACCTGGTTTACCACCATTTAGTATGTTGCTTTCCTCAGGCTCTAGTCCATAAATCTATAAAAACATATGCATTTTTTATGAACTTTAAGAACAACCAAAGAGTGTCCAAAATTATAACATAAAGTACATTCGACGATTTTAAGATTTTAGCTTTACCTTAACATCTGGATTCTTTGATTTAAGATATTGTCCAACACCAGATACAGTGCCTCCGCTACCAATCCCCATTACAAAGATGTCCACTTTACCATTCGTGTCGTCCCAAATCTCTGGGCCCGTCGTCTCAAAATGCACCTATTTTCATCATCATACGATGTCAACCCGCACCAAAACTCACATAGTCACATGTTACAACTTGAATGCGTTTTAACTTTTAACCCATTATCGCATTTAAACTAGTGGACCGTTTTTACTCATACTTTTTAGTTTTTCAATGTAAAAAGATGATCATGAAACTATGAAAGTTAGTAAGTTGCCTTGGTGTTTGCAGGGTTAGAGAATTGTTGAAGCATGAAAGCATCGGGTGTTTTCTCCAAAAGTTCATACGCTTTCTTAACGGTGCCACCCATCCCTTTAGTTGGGTCGGTTAGGATCAAATCGGCTCCAAATGCTCGCATTGTT
This sequence comes from Helianthus tuberosus, assembly GCA_030545235.1. Classification (NCBI taxonomy): domain Eukaryota; kingdom Viridiplantae; phylum Streptophyta; class Magnoliopsida; order Asterales; family Asteraceae; genus Helianthus; species Helianthus tuberosus. The sequence goes on along the minus strand of CM060425.1, from coordinate 16,073,100 downwards.
ACCCTTCTTTCCAAGCTTGTGTATGAAGGCATTGTCAACACCATCTTGTACCCTTTTAGAGCAGCCATAAATGCCATACTGATCCCCATGTTCCCCGAAGTGGGCTCGATCAACACCGTCTAGAACAACCATCAATGCATAAAGAACACATGTTATTAGTCATATGTTGTTATTTTTTTTTCACTAATTTTAATTCATGAAATTGCTTACCTTTCCAGGCGTAATCAGTTTTTTCTCTTCGGCATCGTTCAACATAGAAAGTGCTGGCCTGATGATGAATTCGTCACAAATTCAATATGATTAGGAGCTTTATAAAATAGTCAACTTTTGACTTTTAGGATTCAAATTTACAAAGTTTTGAATTTGATTAGACAAATGTAAAAAGTTTTTTGTAATGTTTTCTATGTGGTTAAATCATGGTTAACAAAGGATTATACATAAGTAATATTTTTGTCAAATTTGGAGTTGAAAAATCATTAAATTGACAAGCAAAAGTCAAGAGTTTGACTTTTTTTCAACAAATTGAGCTGAGGGGGACCTGTCTTTGATGCTTGAAGTTGGCTGAAACATTTCTTGCTTGACGGCTACAAAAGCCCCACAACCTTCTGTGACTTTGTTGAGATATACAAGGGGTGTTTTTCCAATAATCTGATATTCCAAGGGTTAGATTTGTAATAGTGGAAAATTAAATATTAACAAAAAAAAACCCTCTTTATAGAGAGGTGGGATCCGCTATAAATAACATTTAGCGTGCGAAGTGATAAAAAAAAGTACGTGGTGACATTTTCGGAATTTTGATAATTCCACTTTTGAACAAAGAATTACTCTACAACAAAATGAATTATTATAGAGTAATCTATACTATGTAATAAAAGAAACCAATAAAGGGACACTTGTCATTATTCTAGGTCATCCTTAATTGTAGATAATTATTTTTTAATTTAAATTATAAAATATTAATTGAATTAAATATTAAATAATAGTTTGGATGCTTTTTGTACGCGCATAATTTTAGTTATGTTTATTTTACCCTAGATTTAAACATATATATTTTTTTAAATGTATTGTTTCCAACATCTTGCTGGGATATGTTGGTTTTGAATGCATTTGCCTTACTTTTCTAAAAAAATAAAAACTTTTAAATATATTTTGATTATTACCCTAAAATTAAATTGATTTTTTAGTTTGTAATTAAAAATAATCAGATACCCACGTTTAAAAAATTAATTAAAGTTTTACCCAAATAAAACAATAGTTTGCCGTAAAAATTATTAGAAACAACCTTATAAAATCATATATATTTAGATACTAGGTTATAACCATGTGTATTACACGGTTAAATAAATAAATTTTATATACTAAATAATAAAACAATATATCTTTAAAAACCTATTTTATTGCACGGGTTAAATAAATTTAATTTTATATATTAAATAATAAAAAGTTATATCTATAGGAACCATATTTTATATACCAAATAATAGGAAAATTATATTTAAAAAAACTAATAGATATACTCGGTACGCGATGGATATGGTGATTGCGGAGATGAATTATTGAAAAGAAGATACAGTGGTTAAACATGTTATTCAAGAAGCAAATAAGCAACCATTTGAGTGATAAAATATAAATTATATTTAAAAAAAACCCGTAATAAATATAATTTAAAAAAAATTAAGACTTTGCTATTATTAGTAAAAAACAGTGATAAACCAATGAAGGGACACTTGTCATAATTCTAGATCATCCTTAATTGTAGATAATTATTATTTAATTTAAATTGTTAAATATTAATTGAATTAATATAAATCTTATCAACTCTAAATCATTTTTTAAATATAACTTTTTTATTATTTAGTATATAAAATTACATTATTCAACCCGCACAATACATGAGGTTCTTAAAAATATATTTTTTTATATTTAATATATAAAATTATATTTACTCAACACACGTGTAATAAATGAGGTTTATAAAAATATATTGTTTTTTATTTAGTATATAAAATTACATTTATTAAACTCGTGTAATACACGGGGTTTTAACCTAGTTATAATTTATAAGAATGCCACTGTGTTGATTTTTTCTTCATTTCGTACAGTTAGCACGCTAAAACTTATTTTTATTTGGTCCTAACACTATATACACATACACACATGGATTAAAAATTAAAACTATATGTTTTTCTCGTTTAAATGTCATGGTATCAAATTTACCATCTCAAAATATACATATTATGGTATTTTGCTCTATGTAAGCTTTTAGAGGGTGTTTGGGATTGAGTTTTAAAAATAGATTATGCATTTTGAATAATCAGAATCAGATAATTAGCTGTAACAAAACGTGTTGCAGAAAGATAGTGTTTGGATTTGATTATGTTGTTTGATATCATAATAATCAGTTAATCAACTATTTTAGTGTTTGGCAAATATATATATTTTAACGTTTTGATCTCTACAAAAGGTAAAATATCAGTTTTTATGGAATCCCGTTTTCCTGCAGTAAAGGGTGACCTGCTTTTGGATTATCACGTTTTGATCTCTACAAAACGTAAAAATCAGTTTTTATTAATTTTTTTTATCAAACACTCAAAATAGATTTTTTGCGATTTCAAAACACAATAATAAAAAAATCAGGTTGAAAAAGCAATCCCAAACACCCCCTTAAAATATATCAATTACGATCATAATAGCAAAGGTAAACCTATAAACACCTTGGGAGGGGGAGGTCTTGGGTTCAAGTCACACAGACGACCGGAGTAAAAAATTTGCCGTTAAAAAAAAAGTAAAACAAGTTATAAAACAAAATAAATATCACTATCTCTTATACAATTGGTTGATTGCTTATAAAACAAACAAACAAATATAGCTAAGTTTCTTTCTAAAACAATAAAAATAACCATCTTTTTTTTTGTCTATTTTATTTAATAAAAAGACCAAAAAAAAGAGTTAAGACCTCATAAATGGTCCTTTTATCTATATCGTTAGTTGATAAACAGACAAGTTTAATATAACCAATCACTACAAAATAAAGCTATGGTGGTGTTATTTTTGTTTTTAAATTATCATTAATTATTATTATTATTATTTTTTTTTAATGGCTAAAGTTGCACACCATGGGGATTAAACCCCTGACCTCTCATATCCTAAGCTCTATCTAAACTCACCAATACCACTGGGCTATTCCCAAGTGGATATCATTAATTATTTCAGCCACACAACCAACTCAAAACATTTCCAATAACAAACTTATCTTATTTATATCCATTGGATGCTGTAGTGACGGATCTAGTCATATTTTATGGTTCACATGAACTCACTAAGTATGGGAAAAATAGAAAAAAGTTGGTGAGAATCTTGTATAATATGAAAAAATTTAGTGAGAGTTTACCAAAACGAACCTACTGGGAAAAGTTTCTGGACCCGTCACGTCACTGATTGCATGTCAATAATAAAAAAGTTGAATTGAAGTTGATAATAAAACAACCTGAGATGCATCTCTTCTAATGTTAGTTCCAGCTGGTAGATCTTTGATTCCCTGAGCAAATGAAGATTCTTGCAACGGTTGAGACGTGTAGAATTTTGCTCCGAATAAGTTTCTTCTCTTGAGTATGAGCTTCGCTAATGCGGCCATTAATGGAGGATTTCGTGTTTTAGAGAGAGAATGCAGGTATCGAGATGTGAGAGTGAGATTTAAGACCAAAGATGGTGGTTTGGTTTTATAGGAAGTGGTTTTACACTACAACCCTTGAAGTTATGCTTTCGTACAGAAAAGGAACATATATAGTCATTGGTGGAGCTTGGTAATGTCATGTCCGGTTTGACTGATTGACGACACTTGTAATACTTTTATTGAACATAAATTAAAGAAAAAAAGTAAATTACAATACGATTGCGAGTAAAATAAACGAATATACAAGGTCAAGGAGTATATTAGCATAAAAGGATTTGGCTTTGAGGATTCGTGTTCAACACGAGCCTTTTAAAATAAATTTCAATGCTCCCAAATAAACTCGTTTGTTTCTTTTAATACAACAGTTGAGACACTTAGTATTGTCAAGGAGGACTCTAGCATCCGAGACTATAACATAAAAATGAACGATAAAAAAATAGAAAGATTGTTGGAAGCTTTGTTTTGGACACAATTTGACTCGTGAAAAAATGAAAAACAAATGACATTGAACAAACGCCTTTATTGCTCTGTTTTGGACACGGTTTGACTCGTTGCAAAGCCCTCTCATTTTACAACACAAACAAAAAGAGTTATACTTATTTTAGCATCAACTGGATATAAATCAGTGTTGTAAAACAAGGTCTCGGAAGCCGAGTATACCCCGAGTAATCACTACAAGGTAGACTGTCAAGGCATGAGTATTCTCCGCTTAGACCGAGTACTCTCCAACTAGGCTGAGTACTCCCCAAGTACAGCGTTTCGTGACTTTTGCACCTATAATATAAATACTTTAGTCTAAATTTAGGAAAAATCATTTTCCTATCTTTTGAATAAACGCTGTTTCACAAAATTTTTTAACAATATATTGTCCGGTGAAACACCTTAGACTATGGGGTATGGGGCTTGGGTTGGGGCGTGGCCCTTGGGGCTTGGGTTTGAAGCCGTGCGTGGGGCGGGGGAAGCAAGGTGACATGGCGGGCTGTGAATGGCCAAAGCAAACTAGCCGTTGGCCAACGGCTATGGTAAAAAAAATATTTTTTTTCACTATAAATATCACACTTCAATTCCTATTTTTACCACATTCAACAACAATCTATAATCATCTTCAATTCTCATTCTACAAAACCGAAAATGCATCCTCATAATCGTGTTTACGACCCGAACAACCCGTTTGGGTTCCAAGAAAATAATCCTAGCCTACCACCCAATCGTCCAATGCCTCGTCCATTTTTCATACACTCCCCCATGCCCCTTGAAGCGAGTTATGCTTCGTATCTCGGGAATCGTGTGTTTACTAACTTCCCACACACCGACGATTCGATACCTACCCCGTTTACACAAACGCCCATCAACCTTTCACCAACCTCCATCGATCTTTCACAAACCGAAACCGTCCCCGAAACTCAACCACCCAACGATGGTCCTTCCGCCTCAATAGTTCCCAAAAAGAGAAGTCATAAGAAAAAAACCGAGACGGAGAAAGCACTTGAAACCGTCAAACGAAAACAACAAAAATGGGTCGTTAATGAAGAACGTGCATTGGCGAGGGCTTGGTATCAACAATCTCAACATCCAATTTTAGGTATTCTTAAATATTTTGTATCCCTTATTTTATTTAATATTTATGGTTATTTTTTATATAACTTTGTAATATATTAAATTTTGATTTTATTAAAATAGGAAATTCTCAACATCGAACCCATTTGTGGGAAGCGGTTAGTAGAGCATTCCATGAAGAAATGGGAAGGGAGGCTTATCGTGAAAACGATAGCTTATCCTCGAAGTGGAGCGAGATAAGCGACCAACTTACAAAATTTAGTGGTTATTTAAATAAAACAAAGTAAAACCCAAAAGGTGGTGAAACCGAAGCCGACATTGTGACGAATGCTTTGGTTACATTCAAAACAAATGTGGGGACCGACTTCCGTTTCATGCATTGTTGGGAGATTTGTAAGATCCATCCAAAGTGGGCGAATATCCCCAGTGGTAGCGAATCGAACACGTCTTCCAAAAGGTCAAGGGCCTCGTCCCAAGCCCAATCTGATGCACGAGATCAAGAGTTTGAGGACCTTTTGGATGATTCGCTAAACCGGCCTGAATATGGAAGAGATGCCGCAAAAAGGCGCGCTCAAAAATCAAGATCGGAAACGGCATCGCCTTCAGCTGGGAGTTCGGGCTCGCGTAGGGGAATATACAGCGATCAGTTGGATGACATTGCATGCAAGTTAGATACATTCAACGTATTCTAACAACAAAGGGCCGAACTTCGAAAGAGAAAAGATGCTAGAGATGCCCTGAAACAAAAACGAGATGATTTGAAATTTCTATCCCAGCCCATTGATCACCTAAAGGGTGGCGAGTTGCAACTAGTCTTGGAGATGAGAGAAGAGATAAAGAACAAATATAAACGTTAGGAATATTATTATGCAATTTTCTTTATTTAAAAATATTAAAAAAATTAAATTTGTTGTTTTAAAAAATATTCAAATAGCCCAGCGGTTTAGCTATTTGGGTCAACCCAGCGAAGCTCACCAAACCCACGCCCCACCATACCGTCTTCAATGTGGGTCAGCCCAGCTCTGCCCCCCCCAAGCCACGTGTCAACCCATGCCCCAAACACCCGCCCCACCATACTCCACGGTCTTAGCTCGAACATCGAATTTTGATAACTATGATTTGGTCGAGACATTTGTATTCACAAAAGGCTTTGTATATATGTGTCAAGTTTTGAACTTTCAAACTATGTTTTCATAATGTTTTTGATTAATATAGGGTCGTTTTATTTCCACATCCCCTATAATCTTATTTTTACATCCCTATATCTATACGGGCCGTATAAAATGATACGGGCCGTATAGAATGTTTATGCACAGAATTTTATGCGGTGGAATGTTTTTTTTTTGTTTTTATATGTATACGGAACGTATAGTTATATACTGGCCGTATACATATTTGCATAATTTTGTTTCGAAGGTTTGCCAAGGGTTTTTAGTTTTGGAATATGTATACGGGCCGTATAATGTTATACGGCCCGTATAGCTCGTATAGAAAAGTTAACTTTTTTGTTGCAATCAGGAAACCGTTTAATAATTTTTTGTATTTAAAATAGTGTTGTATATATCGGATTATGTTACGAGTTTGTAGTTAAACGTATTTATTATGTTTAATAAGTTTCCTCTTTGTAAAACGATAAATATGTATAGAAAAGTTAATTTTTTGTTGCAATCGGGAAACCGTTTAATAAGTTTTATAAATTTTAAAATAGTATTGTATATATCGGATTATGTTACGAGTTTGTAATTAAACGTATTTATTATGTTTAATAAGTTTTCTCTTTGGAAAACGATAAATATGTATAGAAAAGTTAATTTTTGTTGCAATCGGGAAACCATTTAATAAGTTTTATAAATTTTAAAATAGTATTGTATATATCGGATTATGTTACGAGTTTCTAGTTAAACGTATTTATAATAATGTTTAGTAAGTTTCCAGTATGTAAAACGATAAATATGTGATATGATTATGATAAACTATGACAACAATTATTAAACTAACAACATAACATCTAAACAAAAGATTAATATTTATAATGTTTTACATCTAAAAAAAAAGATAAACTTTTACAAAGTTTCAAACGTAAAAAAACAAAAAAAAAATAATAATACAATAAGCAGCTACGGCGGCGGTGGTGGTGGTGGTGCAGCGCCAGCTCGTGGAGGTAGGGGCGCGGCAGAATGCATAGCCACAATCGCCTCGACCATCCACTGTACATCCTCTCTCACTGCAGCTAAATCCTCTCTGACTGCAGCTAAATCCCCTCTGACTGCAGCTACAGCCGACTCGACCTGAACGAGTCTCTCCTCCACCCCCGGTGGAGGCATCACACGCTGTCTCACGCTGCGTCGAACGTACGGGCGATCACCCCGTAACTCCTCCTCAACTACCTGTGATCGATCGGCAGTATGAGCGACCCCCTCCCCGTCGCCTCCCTCTCCCACGCCCTCGCTGTCACACCCCAACCGATGGCGGAATCATCGGGGCGCGGCACTGAGCGAAACAGATTGTCCAGAAGTTTCCATAACAACTATCATTACCATTTAATTAAACATTACGTCCCATACCGTAACATAAATAGTCAAACAAGTTATTACAGACAACATCAAAACAAATATTTTGTCCCGACAACTCCGATTTAAATAAGTAGCAATTGTTTATCTGCTTCTAGAGACCCCTAATAAGTTATCTACAGACAACTATTTGTTGGGCTCTAAAGCTTTATTCTAGCTTCCAATTCCTACCACATATGCGTCCTAAGCACCTGTCACATACGTTAAAATAATGTCAATAGATAAAATGTAAAGGTGAGCATACAAGTTTGATAATAGCATATAGAGTTCGAATTCGTTTACGCATAACCAGCACGTACACATAGTGAAATGAAGCACGTTAGTTATCGACATAGATCCATCGATACCAATGACTGCGGGTTGACTGCCCGAGGCAGTTTGCAATACACGATTACCACTGTAATCCATGCAAGTAAAAGATCCTTAACAACCCCCGTGTGAACGGGTGCTGAGTCCAAACTATAGTACTATCGTTGCTAAGGCAGGTAGACAACATTCCATGTGTAAACATAACAAACAAGCATTCATAAGCCACGTATAACATGCATTAATGGTTAAGCGTTAAAATAGCTTGGGTAGTGTGATAGTTGTAGTTCGAATAGTTGTAACGTATGTAACACCCAAAAGTGCTAAAAGCAAAAAGGGTTCGAGTATACTCACAGCGATATGCATTGAAGTGTCACACCCCGATTTCCACGTGTCACCGGTGGGCCCGGTGGGGGAGTATCGTGACGTGGTTGGCAACGTAATAGTCAAACAACACAATATAATAATGCACAGCGGAAGCAATTTAAAAAAATAAGATACAACCGAATTTATTTATTGTAATCAAAGACACAATATCCGGTGTTTATCCACAGAACGGATCGAAACAAAATAACATTTATGGTTCAACAGACTTCTGGCATCCTAAGCTTGCGAGACTTTTATTGATGCTTAGGAGATAATCCAGCCAAATTTCGTTTAGTACCTGCATTCAGTCTTTTTGGGAAAATACGTCAGTTTACACTGGTAAATACATTCAACTGACTCATTTGGAAAATGATTAAAAATTGGTTTGGATGCACGTGGCATAAATCATTTTATTTAACTTGGGAGAATTATTTAATATTATAATCTTGTGAACGAATTACATGTTACTTATGCGTTCAGTAGCCCGGATCTAGTCCGGGTTAAAGATCAATAGACACACCACTATAATGAGTTATACACGGACGGTGTACGCCTACACCCCGTGCTCAGGTCGTGGCCAATCTCGTAAGATGATGCCAGGGATATCCGGGACATGGTCATTAACCCCCCCAAAGGCTGTAAAGTAAACAAGACTGTTTAAACGAGCCGATCAAATTATTCAACTACCCACTAAGCGTGGAGATTTGATGCCCGATCAAGCGGTACGCTATGTACCGTAACCCAAGCCCGTATAGGGAAAATAAGTTAAAAGTATTTACCTGATGCAAGTATAAATCACAATAATCAGAATGCACGTAGCTTTTACTGTTTCTCCTAATCTGGAACGAAGGTTTAATATAACCTATTAGAATTCTAACGGGTCTTTTATTAAGCTTAAGCTTAGACCGGCTAGTTTCAAGATACGGTTCGTACGCACGATAAAGCGAAGACCGGATAGAATGTGATTCAGACCCGACAAGTTTGAAGACTTGTTTAATATGGGTTTATTATTCACATTCTGGATTTTGAGATAAAACCATTAAGGTTTGACCCGTTTCGGCTAATTTATGTAAACTTGTCACATAAACCGAACCGTACGCGTAATAAGCGTGACGGGTAGTCATGAGAGCTATATACAGGTTTCCTAAGTTAATTATGTCTCAAATATGTTGTGACATCAGTAAGGTGTCTTTCGTTATGCCCGAAATGTGTTTAAACACGAACTAGGCCCCGTAGGGGTAGTTTGGTCATTTAAAAGTTTATAAAAGGGTTTAAGCGACAACCTGAGTTACAGGTCTGATGTAATCAGCAAATATACTCAATTTGCTAAGTTACATCAGTAGGTTAAAGCATGTATGTGAAACTTATCATTTTTAACCAAACTAGGCCCCGTAGGGGTATTTTGGTAATTTCACATAAGCCGAAAAGCTCAAAACTGAAGTCTGAGTTTATCAACCTTTGCTTATTGTTAAAATATTATCATTTGCCTCTTATATCAGTAGGTATCAACCTGGGTATGTCCAATATGATTTTAGAACATACTATGCGTTAAGAACGCTAATTTAGGCGATTAAAGGCCATTACCGGGTTCGATACTTAAATCTGATATTTTTATATTTCCAGAAGGCTTAAAATAATTTATTTATCATAACTAATCAGTAGCAAAGGTTTGGAGTCGTTTAGATGTGTAAAACTCATTTTATGGCCCGTAAGGGCAAAACCGACAATTACCGAATTAAGCCTACGACTATGAGTTATGCTCAGCCTAAAATCAATTAAAAATCTTTAAAAATCCCAAAATAATATATCATATCAGTGGGTAAAAGATTTGATACCAAAAAGTATGTTTAACTAGGCTATCCGCTAATTACGCCATTTTATTAACATAAAGCATTAGTTTTGCGATAATGAGCATAACTCTTAATCTATAAGTCAAACAGATGTCTAACTTTGCATACAAGTCTATATATCAGTAACAAAGGTTTCTACACTTTTACATTTTCATAATTCACGTTTTAAGGTAATAAGGGCATAACGGTCAACGTATGAGCAATTAACGGAAACATGCATATTAATTGGATAACTAGTGAACCAAGGTGTATAATCACAGAGGGTTGTTCTAACATGTATCCTAATCCAATTAAAGCTCTGAGGCATTTCTAAAACATGCCCAAACGGGTCAGAACTGAAAGTCAACGTGAAAGTCAAACTATGTGACTTTCGGTTCCGAACCGGGTCTAAACAGGAAATAGTCGGGTTGAACAGGTTTGAACATGTTATTACACTAATTACTAAGTTATAACAATGATTAAACAGGTTATATATGTTCTAGATAGCTAATTATGCATAAATGACAATTTAAGCATTATGTTGACTTTTTAATTAAAGGTTTGACCCGACATTTGACCTGGTTAGGATGGTGATCAGGGGAAACCCTTTTGGGGTTTTATTACTCACATAAATACCATCCTATAACTACTTTTAATTCGAGATATGACTGAGTCATTAGTGACTAATCTCGAAGTCAAACCGTAATTACGACGGTTTGACTTTTAGCTAATTATCTAAGCTAAACTCAACTAAATAAGAACTAGCAGACTTACAAGAGTCCAATGCACGAAATAAGATCAAATGAGAGAGTTCCTTAGCTCCAGAAATGCTCCAAATGATCAGATGCAAGTGTGAAGAATGTTTGCAACATGAAGTGCCTTATATAGTGAAAGTACTCACCATGATTGGTTGACAACTAACTCTAGAGCTGACCACAATCATCCAACAAGTGTCCTAATGCTCTAGGGTCGTTTAGGGGTCTTCTAATAGTGCAAACAACCAGTTAGATCGGTCAGAAACGCGAACAACCGGCTGCAGAAGGTTTTCTGATGCTGGGCACCTGCTAGCGCACCGTTACGCTACAATTGTAGCGGTGCGCTAGCCTACAACTTTTGGCCACCGTTGACTGGTAGCGCACCGTTACGCTATCCTTGTAGCGGTGCGCTAGGACTTCTTCAGATGCGAATTGTTGTTGTTTGTTGAAGTTTTGAAAGGGCAATCAACTTGCACGATTTTTAGACCTCAATTATCCACTTAGGACCCTCACAAAGTGTATGATCCTGTATAATACCCTACCATTATCCATTGTTTCATTTGAATCCCTAAACAAGACCCGAAAATGAAGGTTTATCATTCATTTCTTCGTGGGATCATATCATGCTTTTGCAATTCCTTTCTTGACAATAATTATCTGTATTGAGGGCATAAAGATGTGTATATAATTAAATCGGGTCTTGGGATTTATAATCGAGGTCGTTCAGAGGTAACAATTTAACATGACGCCACTTTAAATCCTACCGAAACATCTTTATTAAATCCGGGTTTACAACGCGTTTTGTCTTACATGACACGTGTCGTTTTATTATTTAACCCGAAATTTTCGAGGTGTTACATGAAGGGAGCGCTTTTACAGCGAGTACGGTTAGCCTGAATAGATTCGATAACGTAACGATAAGTGACGCGTAAAACAGTACAAGTGAGAGTGGGTAGGATGACTGATCGTGCGGATCAGTTATCCGTGAGTAGAAGTCATCCGTGCGCATGACCCATCCGTGCGGATGGTGATGCGGGCGGATGGTGATGCGTGCGGATGGTGTTCCATCCGGATAGGTTATCCGTGCGTACGACTGTCCGTGCGGGTGGTAATCCGTGCGGACTAGTTGTACGTGCGGACGACTTATCCGTACGGTTAGATTGCTTGTGTGGATAAATGTTCAAGTGGATTGTTTCTTCCTAAGATGTGTTTGTGTATGATGGCTTGTGCTTTAGAGTTTTCGTTGTAGCATTTAGAAAACACCAAAGTGTTTCTATCTTTCAAGCCGGTCGCGCGGACGGCAGTCCGTGCGTATGGTAGTCCGTGCGGGCAGCCTGTGCGCGCGGGCAGAGTCAATCCATCCGGATAGCCTGTCCGTGCGTGTGGCTTGGCCGTGCGGATGAAGTTTGTTTGATTTTCATTTTAAGGCCTTAGTATCTCATGATCTGAAGAGTAATCCATTCAGAGGTTGTCCGTCCGGGTTGCTCGTTCGTCGATACTCAAACCTCGTTTGGAAAATGGGTCCCAAGGGTAGTCCGTGCGGGTGACAACCCGTGCGTATGACCTGTACGTGCGTATGACCTGTACGTGCGTACGGCTCGTCCGTGCGGATAGCTTGTCCGTGCGGACAACTGGTCTGGTTGTTCCGTTCGTCTACACTTGGTTTCTGTTGTCGTTTATCGAGACGTTCTGATTACGTGGCAACCACTTGGAGTTGTGTTCTCACCCGCGTGACTAGACTGGTCAGGAACCACCCTAACTCGACCTGTCGGCGACTCAGAACGGTCATCCCGGTTAACCCCGAAATCAGTTGTCTATGGGTAGCATTCCAGATCTAGAACTAGTGCATTACTATTGACGAGTAGAACACTGGAACTGATCGGATTCGTACCGGTTTTAAGGGTAAAAGAAGGAGAGAACTTAGGTTTATTTCTTTCAACTCTTTTATCCTTAGAAAAGTTTAGATCTAGGTGAAGTTATTGTAAAAACTTGTAGAAATCGTTTAGATCTGAGATATTCTTGGTGGACTGAGGTCAAGCTTGAAGTTCTTATGAACTTCTTGATGACGTCACCCGAGAATACCTCAAATCCGGATGATTTCATGGTTAAAATCGAAGATTCGAAAGATAGAAATGTGTAGAATTGTGTAGTGATTAAAGATGTACAAGAATTTGTGCAAGATCTTACCTGGATTGAGAGAAATCTGAGAATAGGTGAAGAATGCGTGTGGTTCGGACGTCACTTGCCAAAAGTGGAAAAAGTGGAGAGTGACCCTTGTATTTATAGGATGCCAAAAAGGGAAAGGGTGAGCCGTGCGCATGGCACGCACCCAGGTAGGTTATCCGCACGGACTGGTCATCCGTGCGGATTGGCAATCCGTGCGGATTGGCAATCCGTGCGGATTGGCCAACCGTGCGGATGCCACCTCCTTTGGTGTGTTCGGTGCGATGTTGACTCGGTTTCGATTTGCGAGCGATTCGATAGGGTTTCCTAATCAAATTACTTTCAGTCCCAACTACTTCTTATAGGGTTTGACTTGGAATTCGGGTTCGGGTTCGGGTTCGTTTATATTCGAGTTAGACTTCGAGTTCGATTGAGTTCGCTTGATTATCACAACGTAACATAACATAAAATAAACAGGCACAGGTAACACGTAAGGCACACACACACGTATAATGACAAGTAGAATACATAGCTCTAGTTACGATTTGATGTCGATTTGATTAGCATAGCTTGATTAACTTTATCGCATTGTTACTTCCTATCGTTCACAGTCGTAGGTCGATTGAAATACGGTTAGCATAATTCGATTATTGCAATGTACGACATTTACTCCACATAATCTAAATATCATACAAACAATTCTACAAGTCACGTCGCGCGAAATCGGTCGTTGACTTTGACCTTGACTTTGACTTTCACTCGTGAAAACACGGGGTGTTACAGCCTCCCCTTGTTTAGGGAATTTCGTCCCGAAATTAAGCTGAAAGCTGTAACTAGTTCGTGAATCACGTGTGAGAGTCCTTCGTTTGGATCGTTGAGAATCGTCAAATTAATCGGGATTTTACGGTTAAGAATTGATAATTTTCGGATATGATATGCGAAAACATTCAATCTAAAAGTCTATAAAGTTTTTAGATTTCAATTTAAATCCGTTTGAAAGAAATCCTTTGTCAATTTTTAATTTTTCATTTTCAAAACCTTTTTCTTTTTCTTTCAAAACTTTGATTGTTGTAGGTTCCGGTTTGAATTTGCGTCGATTGCGATCTGACTCGTACGACGTGCGGAATCCGTGCACGAGCGAGGTCGATACACAAGAATGTCCAATTTTTTTTTAACGTGATTCTATTGATGATCTGACGATTACAAGCTCCAGAAATCACGTGAGAGACTTTCTCTTTCTAGACTTTCTCTCTCTAAGATTATCTCTCTAATTAAACAACTGCGGGTACTTGGCCTTCATGTCGCTTTCGAATTCCCAAGTGAACTCTGCGCCTCGCTTGCCTTTCCACCGGACTTTCACAATAGGAATGCGTGAGCGCCTGAGTTTTTTGGTCTTGCGATCCATGATTTCGACAGGCTTTTCCACGAAGTGTAATGTTTCGTTCACTTGTAAATCATCTAGAGGAACATGTAAGTCGGGGTCGTAGATGCACTTTCGGAGGTTTGACACGTGGAAAGTCGGATGGACATTGCTAAGTTCCTCCGGTAATTCGAGTCTGTAGGCGACTTTTCCGATCCTTTCCAGAATCTTAAAAGGTCCCACATATCGAGGCGTGAGCTTCCCCTTTTTGCCGAATCGGACTACACCCTTCCAAGGTGATACCTTTAGCAGTACGTAGTCCCCAACGCCATACTCACGGTGCTTGCGCTTTTTATCGGCGAGCAGTTTCTGTCTATCCCGAGCTTTCGCTAGATTGTCTCGAATTTGGAAGATTTTGTCTGTCGTTTCTTGTAGCAGCTCCGGACCGGTTAGTTGCGAGTGACCGATCTCGTGCCACACAATAGGCGATCGACATCTTCTTCCGTATAAGGCCTCGAAAGGTGCCATCTGAATGCTAGCCTGGTAGCTGTTGTTATACGAGAATTCGACTAACGGAAGATGTCTATCCCAATTACCACCGAAGTCTAGAACACACGATCGGAGCATGTCTTCAAGAGTATGAATCGTTCTTTCAGTCTGACCGTCGGTTTGTGGGTGGAACGCAGTACTTAGATTAAGCGTTGTACCGAGTGCCGTTTGAAACGTTTCCCACAATCGTGAAGTAAACCGAGCATCACGATCAGAGATGATGTCACGAGGCGTCCCATGTCGACAAATGATCTCGTCGGTGTAGATTCGGGCTAATCGTTCTACCTTGTAGTCTTCTCGTATTGGCAGAAAGTGAGCTGATTTAGTCAAACGGTCAACCACAACCCAAATGCTGTCGTGACCTGATGACGTGGTTGGAAGCTTTGTTATGAAATCCATAGCTATGCTCTCCCACTTCCACATGGGGATTGGAGGTTGTTCGAGCAAGCCAGAGGGTCTTTGACGTTCAGCCTTGATTCTAGCACAGGTTAGGCATTTTCCGACGTAAAGAGCGATATCCCGTTTCATACCCGGCCACCAGTACCTATAGCGAAGGTCGTGGTACATTTTGTCAGCACCAGGATGAATAGAGTATCGGGATTTGTGGGCTTCATCCATGATAATCTGTCGCAGGTTTGTTCGCTTGGGAATCCAGATTTTGTCTAAGAAGTGGAATATCCCGTTTGATTTGCTCACAAGTTGGGCCCCATCGTGGTAGATTCTTTCTTTCTTTCTTCAAGGTGCGTTCGTTGAAACATGCATGCTGGGCGTCGCGAATAAGAGCTTCGAGATTGTGCTGGGCTTGAACATTTCGAGTGCTAAGCAGATAGCTCCGTCTGCTAAGTGCGTCGGCAACAACATTTGCTTTGCCTGGGTGGTAACGGATCTCACAGTCGTAATCGTTGAGGAGTTCTACCCATCGGCGTTGACACATATTCAGTTCCCTCTGATTAAAGATGTGTTGTAGGCTCTTATGATCGGTGAAGATCGTACACTTGGTACCGTACAAGTAGTGTCGCCAAATCTTTAATGCAAAAACAACTGCGCCTAGCTCGAGATCGTGGGTTGTATAGTTCTTCTCGTGGATTTTGAGCTGACGAGATGCGTAAGCTATAACCTTGTCTCGTTGCATTAAGACACAGCCGAGACCAAGGTTAGAAGCATCACAGTAGACAATGAAATTATCGTTTCCGTCGGGTAGAGTGAGAACAGGAGCATTGCAAAGCATGTACTTGAGGGTTCGAAAGGCAGACTCTTGTTTGGTTCCCCAGAAAAAAGGCTGATCCTTATGAGAGAGAGAGGTAAGTGGTACAGCAATCTTCGAGAATCCTTCGATGAATCGTCGATAATAGCCCGAGAAAGGAGCGGACTTCAGTCGGGTTCTTAGGCGTAACCCAACTCTTAACAGCTTCAATCTTCGCAGGATCGACGTGAATACCCTGACTATTTACGATGTGACCCAGAAACTGAACCTCCCCCAACCAAAACTCACACTTGGAGAATTTGGCGTAGAGTTGGTTCCCCTGGAGTAACTCGAGAACCAAACGTAGATGTTGCGCGTGTTCGGCTCTCGTTTTGGAATAGATCAAGACATCGTCGATGAACACGATGACGAAACGGTCAAGATACGGTTTACACACTCGATTCATCAGATCCATGAAAACTGCTGGCGCATTGGTTAGGCCAAAAGGCATGACGACGAATTCGTAATGGCCGTAACGAGTGCGAAACGCGGTTTTGGGTATATCTTCCTCTTGTATACGCAGCTGATGGTATCCGGAACGTAGATCGATCTTCGAGAAACACGTAGCGCCTTGTAGCTGATCAAACAAATCGTCGATTCGAGGCAGAGGATAGCGGTTCTTGATAGTCAACTTATTCAATTCCCGGTAGTCGATGCACATCCGGAACGACCCGTCCTTCTTTTTAACGAAAAGAACTGGTGCGCCCCAAGGAGAGGTGCTCGGGCGAATAAAGCCTTTTTCAAGCAATTCCTGGAGTTGGGTTGAGAGTTCGCGCATTTCGGACGGCGCGAGTCGATAAGGAGCTCTGGTGATAGGATTAGCTCCAGGAATGAGATCAATGCGAAAATCAACATCACGCTTCGGAGGTAATCCGGGAAGATCCTCTGGAAAAACTTGAGGAAATTCTCGAACCACTGGAACGTCTTTTACTTTCTTCTTCTCTTTCTTTTCCTTCTCCGCTGCTACGACATGAGCCAAGAAAGCCCTGTATTCCTTACGGAGATACTTGCTAGCTTGTAGGCATGACATAAGCTTGAGACCCTTCGAAGTAGTATCACCATAGACGCACAAAGAATCACCGTTGGCGAGCGAAAAACGAATCATTTTATCGAAGCACACAACTTCGGCATGGTTTTCGCGAAGAAAGTCCATGCCTACTATGACATCAAAGCTTCCTAGTTGCATTGGAATGAGATCGATTGTGAAGATGTGATTGTTGAGCTCGAGAGTGCAATCACGAATAACAGAGTTTACAGCGACGGTTCTTCCGGTAGCAACTTCAACATCGAATGCAGAGGAGAGTCGAGAACGTTTACGACTAAGAAGTTTCTCAAATTCGAGTGACACAAAGCAATTATCGGCTCCAGTATCAAACAAACATGAAGCATAAATACCATTCACAAGGAACGTACCATTGACCACGTTGTTGTCGGCCTGGGCTTGATGCACGTTGAGATTGAAAGTTCTGGCACGTGCAGCCTGTTGCTGCTGCTGTTGCTGTTGCTATGGTTGCTGCTGTTGCTGCTGGGGTTCTTGTTTCACTACCCTGTTCGGGCACATGTTGGCGAAATGATTCGGGTCGCCACACGTGAAGCATGCTCTAGCTTTGACTGCGGGTGCCGGAGGAGCTTGTTGACCCTGTGGGGCAGCGAGTAGAGCTTGATTGGTAGGAGCTTGACGAATACGGCAGTTGACAGTAAAGTGGCCGTAGACGTTGCAATGAGCACAGAAGCGGCATTGAATAGCGGTCGGATGATGATAGGTGCAAGTAGGGCAGAGTGGGTGTGGCCCAGTATATGCACGCTTTGCAGGCGGTGCATTGGCCACAGGCGCCACTACTTGACGCTGTTGAGCAGGTACAACTTGGATCGGTGCAGCAGTAATCGCACAGTTCTTGTTGGTGGAGCTGTTCTTTCTCTTGTTCTTTCGCTTGTTGCTTGACGACGTGGGTTCAGCAGTTGGTGCAGTAGTAGTGGCTTGATGCAGATGCTTGGAGGTCTTATCCCACACCCCAGCCTTGACCCTTTTGTCATTGATCTCAGTGGCCAGCAGATAGGTTTCTTCGATCGTGGTAGTCTTAGCCGCTTGCACGAAATCAGCAACGCAGTCGGGCAAAGCTCGGATGTACTTCTTGATGGTCATATCAGGAGTCTTGACCTGGTCGGGACAGATAATGCTGAGCTGTTTGAAGCGAGCAGTGAGACTAGCATTGTCTCCGTCCTTCTGATGTATGTGCCAAAATTCATCTTCAAGCTTTTGACGCTCGTGAGGAGGGCAGAATTCCTCCAGCATGACTTCTTTGAGCTCTTCCCACGACAAACCGTAAGCTGCATCATTCCCTCTCTTGTTCCTCTCGGCCGTCCACCAGTCCAAAGCACGGGACTGAAAGACGTCGGTAGCGTTCAGAGTTCGAAGGTCATCAGGGCAACCACTTTGTCGCAGAGTAACCTCGATAGAGTCAAACCAGTGGAAGAGAGTAGTAGGACCTCCTTCGCCTGTGAATTCTTTCGGCCCACATGACTTGAATTGTTTGAAACTGAAAGGTCTCGCGGCAGCTCTAGGACCCTCAGTCCTCGATTCCTCGGATGATTTGCTGGCATTCTCGCAGACATCGCTCACAGCCTTTGCTACCGCTTTCGCGACGATGGAAGCAAGGCGTCTGTCCCTCTTTTCCTGGCGAGAGAGTTGATGACGGGATCCAGACGACATTGTCTGCAATAGACATCGCCATGGAACTCAACACATGTATTCGAATCTCACCTCACACGTCTACTACTACTAAAGCTCAGTAACACGTACCATGTAAACGTATATAGTCACAAAATCACAGAGTTGCACAAAATCACATAATCACATAGAGCACATAATCACATTATTCCTAATCACATAAGCATAACAGCAAGAAACACATACACTTAGTTACTAAAAGCACCTACGAGCATACAAACCATTTTGACTACCTCTATCGTCGATTCGTTAGCGATGAGTTGTGTGGGTTTTGTGTTTTAGCAGAAGCAATAGTGTTGGGTCGGAACCAATAGTACCTCAAAACGTTAACAATAACAGAAAAAGCACAAAATTTTCATAAAGATCGATAAATCGAAGGTAGATTGTCTGCGGCTAATAGACTTCGACTAACCAAAGTAGCTCGACTATTCGCAAGGATCCTGCACAACGACCTCCAGGACTATGCCTTTGCCTCGATTCTCGGGCGTTGGCGCAATTCCCTTTGGTTAGGTTGTGTCTTTAGACCGTTGGAGTCCATCGAACTTTGGTGGAGTTCTTGTATAAAAGCGGGACGAGTCGTCAAGGTTAGGGATTCACCCCTATCTTGCAACTTCCGTCCTCGTTTTTGAGAAAAAGTGAGGAGATTACTCATCAAAATATGGATTTCACTCCTGATTTGGTATATTTTTCCTCGTTTGTAGCTTAAAAAACGCAAGCTGATTAGGCAACTTTAGTCGAGAGTTTGCGGTTTTCACACCTATTCTCGGCCTCATTACCTGTTCATAACTTGAAAATTCGAGTGCAATGATAGAAAAGAGTGAGTAATAGTGGCGAGTTTACGCATACGCGTGAGTTGGTCTGTTGGTTCTTAACTATAGTCTAGGTCTCTAAGACTTCGACCCGGACTAGGTCGAGTCTTGCCTAATTCCCTATAGTTATGGCTCTGATACCAATCTGTCACACCCCAACCGATGGCGGAATCATCGGGGCGCGGCACTGAGCGAAACAGATTGTCCAGAAGTTTCCATAACAACTATCATTACCATTTAATTAAACATTACGTCCCATACCGTAACATAAATAGTCAAACAAGTTATTACAGACAACATCAAAACAAATATTCTGTCCCGACAACTCAGATTTAAATAAGTAATAATTGTTTATCTGCTTCTAGAGACCCCTAATAAGTTATCTACAGACAACTATTTGTTGGGCTCTAAAGCTTTATTCTAGCTTCCAATTCCTACCACATATGCGTCCTAAGCACCTGTCACATACGTTAAAATAATGTCAATACATAAAATGTAAAGGTGAGCATACAAGTTTGATAATAGCATATAGAGTTCGAATTCGTTTACGCATAACCAGCACGTACACATAGTGAAATGAAGCACGTTAGTTATCGACATAGATCCATCGATACCAATGACTGCGGGTTGACTGCCCGAGGCAGTTCGCAATACACGATTACCACTGTAATCCATGCAAGTAAAAGATCCTTAACAACCCCCGTGTGAACGGGTGCTGAGTCCAAACTATAGTACTATCGTTGCTAAGGCAGGTAGACAGCATTCCATATGTAAACATAACAAACAAGCATTCATAAGCCACGTATAACATGCATTAATGGTTAAGCGTTAAAATAGCTTGGGTAGTGTGATAGTTTTAGTTCGAATAGTTGTAACGTATGTAACACCCAAAAGTGCTAAAAGCAAAAAGGGTTCGAGTATACTCACAGCGATATGGATTGAAGGGAGCGCTTTTACAGCGAGTACGGTTAGCCTGAATAGATTCGATAACGTAACGATAAGTGACGCGTAAAACAGTACAAGTGAGAGTGGGTAGGATGACTGATCGTGCGGATCAGTTATCCGTGAGTAGAAGTCATCCGTGCGCATGACCCATCCGTGCGGATGGTGATGCGGGCGGATGGTGATGCGTGCGGATGGTGTTCCATCCGGATAGGTTATCCGTGTGTACGACTGTCCATGCGGGTGGTAATCCGTGCGGACGACTTATCCGTACGGTTAGATTGCTTGTGTGGATAAATGTTCAAGTGGATTGTTTCTTCCTAAGATGTGTTTGTGTATGATGGCTTGTGTTTTGGAGTTTTCGTTGTAGCATTTAGAAAACACCAAAGTGTTTCTATCTTTCAAGCCGGTCGCGCGGACGGCAGTCCGTGCGTATGGTAGTCCGTGCGGGCAGCCTGTGCGCGCGGGCAGAGTCAATCCATCCGGATAGCCTGTCCGTGCGTGTGGCTTGGCCGTGCGGATGAAGTTTGTTTGATTTTCATTTTAAGGCCTTAGTATCTCATGATCCGAAGAGTAATCCATTCAGAGGTCGTCTGTCCGGGTTGCTCGTTCGTCGATACTCAAACCTCGTTTGGAAAGTGGGTCCCAAGGGTAGTCCGTGCGGGTGACAACCCGTGCGTATGACCTGTACATGCGTACGGCTCGTCCGTGCGGACAGCTTGTCCGTGCGGACAACTGGTCTGGTTGTTCCGTTCGTCTACACTTGGTTTCTGTTGTCGTTTATCGAGACGTTCTGATTACGTGGCAACCACTTGGAGTTGTGTTCTCACCCGCGTGACTAGACCGGTCAGGAACCACCCTAACTCGGCCTGTCGGCGACTCAGAACGGTCATCCCGGTTAACCCCAAAATCAGTTGTCTATGGGTAGCATTCCAGATCTAGAACTAGTGCATTACTATTGACGAGTAGAACACTGGAACTGATCGGATTCGTACCGGTTTTAAGGGTAAAAGAAGGAGAGAACTTAGGTTTATTTCTTTCAACTCTTTTATCCTTAGAAAAGTTTAGATCTAGGTGAAGTTATTATAAAAACTTGTAGAAATCGTTTAGATCTGAGATATTCTTGGTGGACTGAGGTCAAGCTTGAAGTTCTTATGAACTTCTTGATAACGTCACCCGAGAATACCTAAAATCCGGATGATTTCATGGTTAAAATCGAAGATTCGAAAGATAGAAATGTGTAGAATTGTGTAGTGATTAAAGATGTACAAGAATTTGTGCAAGATCTTACCTGGATTGAGAGAAATCTGAGAAAAGGTGAAGAATGCGTGTGGTTCGGACGTCACTTGCCAAAAGTGGAAAAAGTGGAGAGTGACCCGTGTATTTATAGGATGACAAAAAGGGAAAGGGTGAGCCGTGCGCATGGCACGCACCCGGGTAGGTTATCCGCGTGGACTGGTCATCCGTGCGGATTGGCAATCCGTGCGGATTGGCCAACCGTGCGGATGCCACCTCCTTTGGTGTGTTCGGTGCGATGTTGACTCGGTTTCGATTTGCGAGCGATTCGATAGGGTTTCCTAATCAAATTACTTTCAGTCCCAACTACTTCTTATAGGGTTTGACTCGGAATTCGGGTCCGGGTTCGGGTTCGTTTATATTCGAGTTAGACTTCGATTTCGATTGAGTTCGCTTGATTATCACAACGTAACATAACATAAAATAAACAGGCACAGGTAACACGTAAGGCACACACACACGTATAATGACAAGTAGAATACATAGCTCGAGTTACGATTTGATGTCGATTTGATTAGCATAGCTTGATTAACTTTATCGCATTGTTACTTCCTATCGTTCACAGTCGTAGGTCGATTGAAATACGGTTAGCATAATTCGATTATTGCAATGTACGACATTTACTCCACATAATCTAAATATCATACAAACAATTCTACGAGTCACGTCGCGCGAAATCGGTCGTTGACTTTGACCTTGACTTTGACTTTCACTCGTGAAAACACGGGGTATTACACTCGCCCTCGTCTCCCTCTCCCTCGTCTCCCTCCTTATCACCACCCTCTCCACGGGGTCCCTCACCCACACCATAAGCCCAAACCAGCTGCCCTCCCTCGACCTCGCGAGCCAAACCCATCGATAGGGCTGTGTCCCTCCCAACCCTGTCAAGCTGGCGTGTCTGCGTCATATCCCTTGCCAACTGCGGGGTCAGGAGGCGCAAGTAACCCTTCGCCAGACGGGTGACGAAGGCCCCAGAGCTGATGTGGGAAGAGGTTCGCTTAAAAGCGTACTCGGTGAGATATGCGGCCAACTTGTACGCCAAGTTGGTGTAACCCCCCAAAAACGGGTTTGGTAATCAAACCACGTTAACACTAAAAGACGGCTAAAGAACCGTTAGTGGTAAAAGTTAAGCCAGAAAATATTAGATTTTATATAACTAAATCTAATATTTAATAAAAAGAGAAAAAGAACGTGTTTGGGAAATAGGAAGATAAAAGGCCCGATTTAACGGGACTTTAAGTAAAACGGGTTACGACTTCCCGAACCTACTAAGCTAACTAGGAAAAATTCTAACCTAGTTAGATAGTGACTTATAAGTTGGTTAAAACACTTAAATTATGAACTAAGGAAAATTGAAGGGCCAAAGATGTTAAAATCGAAACTTATGTTGCTAATTTAATTAAAACAAAACCAAATACCTCATTTGTGAGGTCTGGTCGAACAGAAAACACAGGGGGCGACATATGCTCCCCACCAAACCCTAGAGCATGTCAAGAATCATCAAATTGAAGGATCAAACCAAGTCCAAATCGAAAATTGAGCATAGATTAGTGATCCTCATCACAAGGGGGTTACAAGGTATGTAAAATTTGGTGTTAATTCTCTGTTTGAATTTCTCATGAAATTGGGAAATCTGAATATTGATGTTGCATGTTTGCTATTTGGGTAGAATAGGGTTGATATGGTGTCTAGGAGTAAAACCTAGACAATAACATGTGAAATCATGGCTAAATTCTGAAAAGATTCATGAACACATTGAAGGTGATTCATGGGTTTTATGAGAAAATGATAAACACTAGGATGTAGAATGCTAATCTAGTGTAAATTGATGCTTAGAAACTGATTTATGAAAATATGATGTGTAGTTCATGAACACTAGACATAGAGGTTTGAATTGTGGTGTAAATCTTGGTAAAGATAACTAGTTATGAACTAGTTAGTAAATAAGTAATATTATGCACATAAGGTGTTTGTTAAAATTCCCGAATGAATGTTGACATAATGAAATTATGAAAGAAACGCGTAATTGGCTAACTTGACTAACTACATGTAATACGAAATAATATGGGTTCTAAACATGATGTTGATTGAACTTATCGTGCGTGTAATATGATTGAAGTTAGTTGACTATCGAAAGTCAAATAAACCAATATTGAAGTCTGGTAGTAGTTCCGACATAGAGTTTGTAAGATGGAATAGTCGTACGTGATAATGACTAAACTAACCGTCTTACGAATTATGATGTTAGTTTGACGCTTGACAAGCTAGGTGGAGGCTTGGAAAGGAAGCGGGTCAAACGAAGCAAATAAGAAGGAAAAGCGTACTTCGGATGCGAGGTAAGTAAAGCTTACGCCCCTTTACATTATGTGCAAATTATATAATTGCAAGTATTGTATTTAAATGCTAATAAGTGGTTGGTATAGAATGTTCCAACACCACTCAATGAGAGTCGGAACGAGGGAAATTGATAAGAAATCATGAGTTATGGAAAAAGGGGTAAAATGGTAAATTAGTCATGTAATGACGAACAAATAAAAAAAAAAGAACGGTTTTTAGTAAAACAAGTTCAAGGAAAAACCGAGATCGGTTTAAAGGGATGAATTAGTAATTAAATACCATCTCATAAGGACAAATGGTTAATTTGATTAAATAGGTCAAATGGTGTTGTTAACACCATTTGACAATAACATTTGACCATCGCTTGTTGAGTTTGTTATCACAGGAAATAACACATGGTTAGCATTGCTATTATCTAGATATTAATAGCGAAAGGTATCAAAACGGGTTAATATGTTGATCCGCGCCAGGTACGCATAATTATGTTATAGTTAAAAATGCTATTTTGGTCGAATAATTGGTGAGAGTCCTTCATCGTATAAGAAGGACCAAAATTGACCAAAACGCCCTTGTAGGCTAAATTGAACAAACAACCCTTAAAGGTTGTTTGGAAACGAATTTCATGATTAGATAAATACTTAGAATAAGTATAGAAGTTGAAAGATGTAATATGTTAGTCAAATGGCTTTATTTGAGTTTTGCCGTAAAATAATAATCCGAGGGGTAAAACCTGGAACATATAGATATCCATATTAAATCCAACGCACATATAGTTGTGGTGGAAGATTACTTGATAAGAAATGTAGGAATAAGATGCTAGAAATAAATGAAAGCGGTTTCAAGCTTTAAAGTGCTTAAATACCCTTAACGGGTCAAAATAAGCATACGAGCGTAAACAGGTTTAAATTGTGTAATAAACCTGTAATTAGAGCCTAAAATGGTAGATAACATTAATTTGAAGAAGTGTAAGTGATATAAGGATCAAACAAATACGTTTGTTTGATAAACTGCATAAACGGGTTAAAATTCGGTAAAAGGTAACGAGTCGAAGGCTTAGAAGTCTCAAAATTTATTATGTTGGATGTTGGAATTTTAACTTCATATGATGGAGAATTAAATTACGATCACGTAGGAGGAAACGTGAGTTTAAACGGATAAACGGTTCGAAAATTACGGCCGTTTTCGTAAAAAGTACCAAAACTGAAAAATAGGAATAGCTGGGTGCAGCGTGACCCACGGTTCAGACCGTAGGCCACAGTCTGGAGGGGCTGTTTGGTTGTTTTGGGCTGCAGCGTGACCCACGGTTCAGACCGTAGGCCACGATCTGGAGGGGCTGATTGGTTGTTGTGGGCTGCAGCGTGACCCACGGTTCAGACCATAGGCCACAGTCTGGAGGGACTTTTTGGTTGTTATTTTAATTGTTTGACTTATATGACTTGTTTAATCGTGTTATTTAACTACCAAAGCTAACTTTTAAGTTGGTTTTGGTCATAGGTATATGTCAAGGGATTCCCGGATGAAGATCAAGCTCAATGAAGAACCGAACCCGAACAAGAAACAAGCTTCCGCATGACGTTTCGTTGTTACTTTTAAATGACGAACTTAATTACATTTTGTTCTAAACTTTTAAATTGTAAAAGTTTTTAGATTACTCGTATTTTCTAAGAATACTTAATCGTAATTACATGTTTATTTTCGTTAACTATACGAAAATCCTTAAAATAAATACAAGGGTGTTACAAGTTGGTATCAGAGCCTTGGTTTAAGAGATTCAGGTATGGTGGGGAAAAACCATGCTTGGACTTAAACCTTATGCTCTTAATAAAGATTGGTGTTCGGTTCAAGGCTTGATCGCAAATCCGGTAAGTACAAGTATGTTAATAGCTTAGCATGCTAAAGTGTTGTAAACAACACATAGGGCTATCGTGTGATACACGTTACCCCAATTAAAACGATTGATATAGTTGACGAAAATACGCGCGTTGACGCGTATAGTAGAAAAAGCCTTGTATTATAATACGGGCGATTATTGAAGTTGACGTTACTAACTTTTGTGAATGTTTTAATTGAAGGACACTCGCGTTTGAAGACGACGAGAGTCAAAGGAATTGTGGATATGATGATGGAACGGTCCGAAGCATGACGAGAGGAGCATGCTCACCGAGGACTAAATCGCGTAACGACCGCAAACAAGGTTAATGGCAAGGAACGCCCGTCGGGGCAAACATTACCAGGTGCACATTCTAAATAATCGCACAAATAGTAATATGCAACAAATAAGTAGAAATTGAAAGTTGCATATGTAGATTAAAAACTTGGAAAAACCCGAATAGAAAAATGTATTCGGGATATTGTTTCCAAGAGAAAACAAAAAGAGGCGTTACCTACATAGGGCGTGATGTGAAAACTATAAAAAGGTCATGTGTGTCATGTGTTAATCGCTTACTCTGGCCAAGTAAGTAGTGGCATATGAGACCATGAACTTCTTATGGCGGACACGTTTACATCCGATGGAGTAAGGGCGGGGTGAATGGGACTAACTTAAAAGTACCCAAATGAATCAAATGAGCAAAATATTTGATAATAATGTAAACGCACAACCGAGTGACGGAAGCGTATTACATTAGGATAATGAGCCCGAGTGAAGGGACAAAGAAGCATGTAAAATGATTTAGACAAGTATTGGGAGGGAGTGTACTTACACTCGAACCCAGAAAACGCAAACATGTAAAATGATTTAGACAAGTATTGGGAGGGAGTGTACTTACACTCGAACCCATAAAACACAAACATGTAGAATGATTTAGACAAGTATTGGGAGGGAGTGTACTTACACTCGAACCCAGAAAACACAAACATGTAAAATGATTTAGACAAGTATTGGGAGGGAGTGTACTTACACTCGAACCCAGAAAACGCAAACATGTAGAATGATTTAGACAAGTATTGGGAGGGAGTGTACTTACACTCGAACCCAGAAAACGCAAACATGTAGAATGATTTAGACAAGTATTGGAAGGGAGTGTACTTACACTCGAACCCGGAAAACGCAAACATGTAAAATGATTTAGAAAAGTATTGGGAGGGAGTGTACTTACACTCGAACCCGGAAAATGCAAATATATCCCTTAACGGGTCGTTTTTGTAAAACGTCAAACTTAAGGGCAAAGTCGAAATATAAAAATGAAGCGAGGTCTTAATGCATACCGGGAGGGTTGCAATAATAACGACTTCGGTAAAATACCCGGTTGATGGGTAAGAATTAAACACATGCGTAAACCAAGAGACGTGAACGCGGGTTGAAAGAAAAAAAAATCAAAGGACTTGGATTACGAGTTATGACTATAAAATCTCGTATATAAAAATTGTGAGTAAATATGTTCAACTATTCGAAGCCGAATGGGTGGAATAAAGAATAAAGTTGATTGTTTATAAGTGATGGATTTCACATTAATAGGTCAAACAGGTTGAATACAATATAAAGCCGAATGACACAAATGAGCGCTAGCCAGATAAAGGTAGTGTTAAATGCAAGAGAATAATGAGTTCGGTAATGGGATATAACCAAATAAGAATATATACAAATCAAATAACAGTAAGCATAAGAAGAACTGACTCATAAATGACATGAGTAAGGAGTGATCTACGGGATCAACATAACCTTTAGGGTTATAAACAAATGAAAGATCTACGGGACTAAAACGACCCACGGGTCATGATTAGAAAGAAGTTATAAGTACTTCTCCCTAAATAGGTGAAAGTCTAATAAAAAATAGCCCTTAAGGCTAAGTGATAAAAACCTACGGGTTAATTAGATAAAGCAAGGGAATCGGTTGAGAATCCCCGCATAAAACTAAGACTGTAAAAGAATAAATTATGGACTGTCAATATCCTGGTATGGATAATTGACAAAAGTTAAAGAGAAGATCCTAAAACTACAGCTTCGGTTTTAGTAAGAAATAATGTTTTTACAAACATAAATTCTGATAGGAATTTGAATAGTAAGCATGAAAGGTTCAAGCCTTGACACTGATAGGCGCAAGACGATATATTCGAAAAGTGATATTTTCGAAAATGAAAGGTTGATACAAACTAAACACGATGTGACACGATCACGGTTAGGAAATGTAATGTGATGTAAAATCACATTGTAACCAAGCTAGCGGTGAAAAGTAACGGGACTAATAAGTCTAGTTAGTAAGACCGGATAAGGCCAGTAATTCAAATCAATAAAAAAAAATTGGTTTGCTTGTAAGCGGTGGATTCGGCATAACTGAACCGAATAAATAAATCTGAAAACAAAAGAAATTATTGCAAAAAGTGAAATATTTCACTAAGGACCTTTAAACGGGTCAAGGTAACAGATTCACCAAGAGTTCGATAATATATAAAAGCGATGGAAATCGCTAAGCTAACTAAACTAGTAGAAATAACAGAATTACGTTATTTCAAGTTAGATTATGTCGTATGAGGTACATAGAGGTTCTGTAACCAAAAAGATATTACCATAATTTTTCTGGTAATACTAACAATTGCTTAAAGTATGAATAATGCTTAAGAGATTACTCAGGTCAAACGCATTGAGTTTAGAACTCAATGAACTATGTAAGCAAGGTTTCGAGGACGAAACCTCTTTAAGGGGGATAGACTTGTAACACCCCAAAAACGGGTTTGGTAATCAAACCACGTTAACACTAAAAGACGGCTAAAGAACCGTTAGTGGTAAAAGTTAAGCCAGAAAATATTAGATTTATATAACTAAATCTAATATTTAATAAAAAGAGAAAAAGAACGTGTTTGGGAAATAGGAAGATAAAAGGCCCGATTTAACGGGACTTAAAGTAAAACAGGTTACGACTTCCCGAACCTACTAAGCTAACTAGGAAAAATTCTAACCTAGTTAGATAGTGACTTATGAGTTGGTTAAAACACTTAAATTATGAACTGAGGAAAATTGAAGGGCCAAAGATGTTAAAATCGAAACTTATGTTGCTAATTTAATTAAAACAAAACCAAATACCTCATTTGTGAGGTCTGGTCGAACAGAAAACACAGGGGGCGACATATGCTCCCCACCAAACCCTAGAGCATGTCAAGAATCATCAAATTGAAGGATCAAACCAAGTCCAAATCAAAAATTGAGCATAGATTAGTGATCCTCATCACAAGGGGGTTACAAGGTATGTAAAATTTGGTGTTAATTCTCTGTTTGAATTTCTCATGAAATTGGGAAATCTGAATATTGATGTTGCATGTTTGCTATTTGGGTAGAATAGGGTTGATATGGTGTCTAGGAGTAAAACCTAGACAATAACATGTGAAATCATGGCTAAATTCTGAAAAAATTCATGAACACATTGAAGGTGATTCATGGGTTTTATGAGAAAATGATAAACACTAGGATGTAGAATGCTAATCTAGTGTAAATTGATGCTTAGAAACTGATTTATGAAAATATGATGTGTAGTTCATGAACACTAGACATAGAGGTTTGAATTGTGGTGTAAATCTTGGTAAAGATAACTAGTTATGAACTAGTTAGTAAATAAGTAATATTATGCACATAAGGTGTTTGTTAAAATGCCCGAATGAATGTTGACATAATGAAATTATGAAAGAAACGCGTAATTGGCTAACTCGACTAACTACATGTAATACGAAATAATATGGGTTCTAAACGTGATGTTGATTGAACTTATCGTGCGTGTAATATGATTGAAGTTAGTTGACTATCGAAAGTCAAATAAACCAATATTGAAGTCGGATAGTAGTTCCGACATAGAGTTTGTAAGATGGAATAGTCGTATGTGATAATGACTAAACTAACCGTCTTACGAATTATGATGTTAGTTTGACGCTTGACAAGCTAGGTGGAGGCTTGGAAAGGAAGCGGGTCAAACGAAGCAAATAAGAAGGAAAAGCGTACTTCGGATGCGAGGTAAGTAAAGCTTACGCCCCTTTACATTATGTGCAAATTATATAATTGCAAGTATTGTATTTAAATGCTACTAAGTGGTTGGTATAGAATGTTCCAACACGACTCAATGAGAGTCGGAACGAGGGAAATTGATAAGAAATCATGAGTTATGGAAAAAGGGGTAAAATGGTAAATTAGTCATGTAATGACGAACAAATAAAAAAAAGAACGGTTTTTAGTAAAACAAGTTCAAGGAAAAACCGGGATCGGTTTAAAGGGATGAATTAGTAATTAAATACCATCTCATAAGGACAAATGGTTAATTTGATTAAATAGGTCAAATGGTGTTGTTAACACCATTTGACAATAACATTTGACCATCGCTTGTTGAGTTTGTTATCACAGGAAATAACACATGGTTAGCATTGCTATTATCTAGATATTAATAGCGAAAGGTATCAAAACGGGTTAATATGTTGATCCGAGCCAGGTACGCATAATTATGTTATAGTTAAAAATGCTATTTTGGTCGAATAATTGGTGAGAGTCCTTCATCGTATAAGAAGGACCAAAATCGACCAAAACGCCCTTGTAGGCTAAATTGAACAAACAACCCTTAAAGGTTGTTTGGAAACGAATTTCATGATTAGATAAATACTTAGAATAAGTATAGAAGTTGAAAGATGTAATCATCATCATCATACTCAGTATATCCCACCAATAGCAAAAGCTAAGTTGAAAGATGTAATATGTTAGTCAAATGGCTTTATTTGAGTTTTGCCGTAAAATAATAATCCGAGGGGTAAAACCTGGAACATATAGATATCCATATTAAATCCAACGCACATATAGTTGTGGTGGAAGATTACTTGATAAGAAATGTAGGAATAAGATGCTAGAAATGAATGAAAGCGGTTTCAAGCTTTAAAGTGCTTAAATACCCTTAACGGGTCAAAATAAGCATACGACCGTAAACAGGTTTAAATTGTGTAATAAACCTGTAATTAGAGCCTAAAATGGTAGATAACATTAATTTGAAGAAGTGTAAGTGATATAAGGATCAAACAAATACGTTTGTTTGATAAAATGAATAAACGGGTTAAAATTCGGTAAAAGGTAACGAGTCGAAGGCTTAGAAGTCTCAAAATTTATTATGTTGGATGTTGGAATTTTAACTTCATATGATGGAGAATTAAATTACGATCACGTAGGAGGAAACGTGAGGTTAAACGGATAAACGGTTCGAAAATTACGGCCGTTTTCGTAAATAGTACCAAAACTGAAAAATAGGAATAGCTGGGTGCAGCGTGACCCACGGTTCAGACCGTAGGCCATAGTCTGGAGGGGCTGTTTGGTTGTTTTGGGCTGCAGCGTGACCCACGGTTCAGACCGTAGGCCACGATCTGGAGGGGCTGATTGGTTGTTGTGGGCTGCAGCGTGACCCACGGTTCAGACCATAGGCCACAGTCTGGAGGGACTTTTTGGTTGTTATTTTAATTGTTTGACTTATATGACTTGTTTAATCGTGTTATTTAACTACCAAAGCTAACTTTTAAGTTGGTTTTGGTCATAGGTATATGTCAAGGGATTCCCGGATGAAGATCAAGCTCAATGAAGAACCGAACCCGAACAAGAAACAAGCTTCCGCATGACGTTTCGTTGTTACTTTTAAATGACGAACTTAATTACATTTTGTTCTAAACTTTTAAATTGTAAAAGTTTTTAGATTACTCGTATTTTCTAAGAATACTTAATCGTAATTACATGTTTATTTTCGTTAACTATACGAAAATCCTTAAAATAAATACAAGGGTGTTACAAGTTGGTATCAGAGCCTTGGTTTAAGAGATTCAGGTATGGTGGGGAAAAACCATGCTTGGACTTAAACCTTATGCTCTTAATAAAGATTGGTGTTCGGTTCAAGGCTTGATCGCAAATCCGGTAAGTACAAGTATGTTAATAGCTTAGCATGCTAAAGTGTTGTAAACAACACATAGGGCTATCGTGTGATACACGTTACCCCAATTAAAACGATTGATATAGTTGACGAAAATACGCGCGTTGACGCGTATAGTAGAAAAAGCCTTGTATTATAATACGGGCGATTATTGAAGTTGACGTTACTAACTTTTGTGAATGTTTTAATTGAAGGACACTCGCGTTTGAAGACGACGAGAGTCAAAGGAATTGTGGATATGATGATGGAACGGTCCGAAGCATGACGAGAGGAGCATGCTCACCGAGGACTAAATCGCGTAACGACCGCAAACAAGGTTAATGGCAAGGAACGCCCGTCGGGGCAAACATTACCAGGTGCACATTCTAAATAATC
Organism: Helianthus tuberosus; assembly: GCA_030545235.1. Lineage (NCBI taxonomy): Eukaryota > Viridiplantae > Streptophyta > Magnoliopsida > Asterales > Asteraceae > Helianthus > Helianthus tuberosus. The sequence goes on along the minus strand of CM060425.1, from coordinate 16,040,368 downwards.
GCACAAATAGTAATATGCAACAAATAAGTAGAAATTGAAAGTTGCATATGTAGATTAAAAACTTGGAAAAACCCGAATAGAAAAATGTATTCGGGATATTGTTTCCAAGAGAAAACAAAAAGAGGCGTTAACTACATAGGGCGTGATGTGAAAACTATAAAAAGGTCATGTGTGTCATGTGTTAATCGCTTACTCTGGCCAAGTAAGTAGTGGCATATGAGACCATGAACTTCTTATGGCGGACACGTTTACATCCGATGGAGTAAGGGCGGGGTGAATGGGACTAACTTAAAAGTACCAAAATGAATCAAATGAGCAAAATATTTGATAATAATGTAAACGCACAACCGAGTGACGGAAGCGTATTACATTAGGATAATGAGCCCGAGTGAAGGGACAAAGAAGCATGTAAAATGATTTAGACAAGTATTGGGAGGGAGTGTACTTACACTCGAACCCAGAAAACGCAAACATGTAAAATGATTTAGACAAGTATTGGGAGGGAGTGTACTTACACTCGAACCCATAAAACACAAACATGTAGAATGATTTAGACAAGTATTGGGAGGGAGTGTACTTACACTCGAACCCAGAAAACGCAAACATGTAAAATGATTTAGACAAGTATTGGGAGGGAGTGTACTTACACTCGAACCCAGAAAACGCAAACATGTAGAATGATTTAGACAAGTATTGGGAGGGAGTGTACTTACACTCGAACCCAGAAAACGCAAACATGTAGAATGATTTAGACAAGTATTGGAAGGGAGTGTACTTACACTCGAACCCGGAAAACGCAAACATGTAAAATGATTTAGAAAAGTATTGGGAGGGAGTGTACTTACACTCGAACCCGGAAAATGCAAATATGTCCCTTAACGGGTCGTTTTTGTAAAACGTCAAACTTAAGGGCAAAGTCGAAATATAAAAATGAAGCGAGGTCTTAATGCATACCGGGAGGGTTGCAATAATAACGACTTCGGTAAAATACCCGGTTGATGGGAAAGAATTAAACACATGCGTAAACCAAGAGACGTGAACGCGGGTTGAAAGAAAAAAAAAATCAAAGGACTTGGATTACGAGTTATGACTATAAAATCTCGTATATAAAAATTGTGAGTAAATATGTTCAACTATTCGAAGCCGAATGGGTGGAATAAAGAATAAAGTTGATTGTTTATAAGTGATGGATTTCACATTAATAGGTCAAACAGGTTGAATACAATATAACGCCGAATGGCACAAATGAGCGCTAGCCAGATAAAGGTAGCGTTAAATGCAAGAGAATAATGAGTTCGGTAATGGGATATAACCAAATAAGAATATATGCAAATCAAATAACAGTAAGCATAAGAAGAACTGACTCATAAATGACATGAGTAAGGAGTGATCTACGGGATCAACATAACCTTTAGGGTTATAAACAAATGAAAGATCTACGGGACTAAAACGACCCACGGGTCATGATTAGAAAGAAGTTATAAGTACTTCTCCCTAAATAGGTGAAAGTCTTATAAAAAATAGCCCTTAAGGCTAAGTGATAAAAACCTACGGGTTAATTAGATAAAGCAAGGGAATCGGTTGAGAATCCCCGCATAAAACTAAGACTGTAAAAGAATAAATTATGGACTGTCAATATCCTGGTATGGATAATTGACAAAAGTTAAAGAGAAGATCCTAAAACTACAACTTCGGTTTTAGTAAGAAATAATGTTTTTACAAACATAAATTCTGATAGGAATTTGAATAGTAAGCATGAAAGGTTCAAGCCTTGACACTGATAGGCGCAAGACGATATATTCGAAAAGTGATATTTTCGAAAATGAAAGGTTGATACAAACTAAACACGATGTGACACGATCACGGTTAGGAAATGTAATGTGATGTAAAATCACATTGTAACCAAGCTAGCGGTGAAAAGTAACGGGACTAATAAGTCTAGTTAGTAAGACCGGATAAGGCCAGTAATTCAAATCAATAAAAAAAAATTGGTTTGCTTGTAAGCGGTGGATTCGGCATAACTGAACCGAATAAATAAATCTGAAAACAAAAGAAATTATTGCAAAAAGTGAAATATTTCACTAAGGACCTTTAAACGGGTCAAGGTAACAGATTCACCAAGAGTTCGATAATATATAAAAGCGATGGAAATCGCTAAGCTAACTAAACTAGTAGAAATAACAGAATTACGTTATTTCAAGTTAGATTATGTCGTATGAGGTACATAGAGGTTCTGTAACCAAAAAGATATTACCATAATTTTTCTGGTAATACTAACAATTGCTTAAAGTATGAATAATGCTTAAGAGATTACTCAGGTCAAACGCATTGAGTTTAGAACTCAATGAACTATGTAAGCAAGGTTTCGAGGACGAAACCTCTTTAAGGGGGATAGACTTGTAACACCCAAAAAACGGGTTTGGTAATCAAACCACGTTAACACTAAAAGACGGCTAAAGAACCGTTAGTGGTAAAAGTTAAGCCAGAAAATATTAGATTTTATATAACTAAATCTAATATTTAATAAAAAGAGAAAAAGAACGTGTTTGGGAAATAGGAAGATAAAAGGCCCGATTTAACGGGACTTAAAGTAAAACGAGTTACGACTTCCCGAACCTACTAAGCTAACTAGGAAAAATTCTAACCTAGTTAGATAGTGACTTATGAGTTGGTTAAAACACTTAAATTATGAACTAAGGAAAATTGAAGGGCCAAAGATGTTAAAATCGAAACTTATGTTGCTAATTTAATTAAAACAAAACCAAATACCTCATTTGTGAGGTCTGGTCGAACATAAAACACAGGGGGCGACATATGCTCCCCACCAAACCCTAGAGCATGTCAAGAATCATCAAATTGAAGGATCAAACCAAGTCCAAATCGAAAATTGAGCATAGATTAGTGATCCTCATCACAAGGGGGTTACAAGGTATGTAAAATTTGGTGTTAATTCTCTGTTTGCATTTCTCATGAAATTGGGAAATCTGAATATTGATGTTGCATGTTTGCTATTTGGGTAGAATAGGGTTGATATGGTGTCTAGGAGTAAAACCTAGACAATAACATGTGAAATCATGGCTAAATTCTGAAAAAATTCATGAACACATTGAAGGTGATTCATGGGTTTTATGAGAAAATGATAAACACTAGGATGTAGAATGCTAATCTAGTGTAAATTGATGCTTAGAAACTGATTTATGAAAATATGATGTGTAGTTCATGAACACTAGACATAGAGGTTTGAATTGTGGTGTAAATCTTGGTAAAGATAACTAGTTATGAACTAGTTAGTAAATAAGTAATATTATGCACATAAGGTGTTTGTTAAAATGCCCGAATGAATGTTGACATAATGAAATTATGAAAGAAACGCGTAATTGGCTAACTCGACTAACTACATGTAATACGAAATAATATGGGTTCTAAACGTGATGTTGATTGAACTTATCGTGCGTGTAATATGATTGAAGTTAGTTGACTATCGAAAGTCAAATAAACCAATATTGAAGTCGGATAGTAGTTCCGACATAGAGTTTGTAAGATGGAATAGTCGTATGTGATAATGACTAAACTAACCGTCTTACGAATTATGATGTTAGTTTGACGCTTGACAAGCTAGGTGGAGGCTTGGAAAGGAAGCGGGTCAAACGAAGCAAATAAGAAGGAAAAGCGTACTTCGGATGCGAGGTAAGTAAAGCTTACGCCCCTTTACATTATGTGCAAATTATATAATTGCAAGTATTGTATTTAAATGCTACTAAGTGGTTGGTATAGAATGTTCCAACACGACTCAATGAGAGTCGGAACGAGGGAAATTGATAAGAAATCATGAGTTATGGAAAAAGGGGTAAAATGGTAAATTAGTCATGTAATGACGAACAAATAAAAAAAAGAACGGTTTTTAGTAAAACAAGTTCAAGGAAAAACCGGGATCGGTTTAAAGGGATGAATTAGTAATTAAATACCATCTCATAAGGACAAATGGTTAATTTGATTAAATAGGTCAAATGGTGTTGTTAACACCATTTGACAATAACATTTGACCATCGCTTGTTGAGTTTGTTATCACAGGAAATAACACATGGTTAGCATTGCTATTATCTAGATATTAATAGCGAAAGGTATCAAAACGGGTTAATATGTTGATCCGAGCCAGGTACGCATAATTATGTTATAGTTAAAAATGCTATTTTGGTCGAATAATTGGTGAGAGTCCTTCATCGTATAAGAAGGACCAAAATCGACCAAAACGCCCTTGTAGGCTAAATTGAACAAACAACCCTTAAAGGTTGTTTGGAAACGAATTTCATGATTAGATAAATACTTAGAATAAGTATAGAAGTTGAAAGATGTAATCATCATCATCATACTCAGTATATCCCACCAATAGCAAAAGCTAAGTTGAAAGATGTAATATGTTAGTCAAATGGCTTTATTTGAGTTTTGCCGTAAAATAATAATCCGAGGGGTAAAACCTGGAACATATAGATATCCATATTAAATCCAACGCACATATAGTTGTGGTGGAAGATTACTTGATAAGAAATGTAGGAATAAGATGCTAGAAATGAATGAAAGCGGTTTCAAGCTTTAAAGTGCTTAAATACCCTTAACGGGTCAAAATAAGCATACGACCGTAAACAGGTTTAAATTGTGTAATAAACCTGTAATTAGAGCCTAAAATGGTAGATAACATTAATTTGAAGAAGTGTAAGTGATATAAGGATCAAACAAATACGTTTGTTTGATAAAATGAATAAACGGGTTAAAATTCGGTAAAAGGTAACGAGTCGAAGGCTTAGAAGTCTCAAAATTTATTATGTTGGATGTTGGAATTTTAACTTCATATGATGGAGAATTAAATTACGATCACGTAGGAGGAAACGTGAGGTTAAACGGATAAACGGTTCGAAAATTACGGCCGTTTTCGTAAATAGTACCAAAACTGAAAAATAGGAATAGCTGGGTGCAGCGTGACCCACGGTTCAGACCGTAGGCCATAGTCTGGAGGGGCTGTTTGGTTGTTTTGGGCTGCAGCGTGACCCACGGTTCAGACCGTAGGCCACGATCTGGAGGGGCTGATTGGTTGTTGTGGGCTGCAGCGTGACCCACGGTTCAGACCATAGGCCACAGTCTGGAGGGACTTTTTGGTTGTTATTTTAATTGTTTGACTTATATGACTTGTTTAATCGTGTTATTTAACTACCAAAGCTAACTTTTAAGTTGGTTTTGGTCATAGGTATATGTCAAGGGATTCCCGGATGAAGATCAAGCTCAATGAAGAACCGAACCCGAACAAGAAACAAGCTTCCGCATGACGTTTCGTTGTTACTTTTAAATGACGAACTTAATTACATTTTGTTCTAAACTTTTAAATTGTAAAAGTTTTTAGATTACTCGTATTTTCTAAGAATACTTAATCGTAATTACATGTTTATTTTCGTTAACTATACGAAAATCCTTAAAATAAATACAAGGGTGTTACAAGTTGGTATCAGAGCCTTGGTTTAAGAGATTCAGGTATGGTGGGGAAAAACCATGCTTGGACTTAAACCTTATGCTCTTAATAAAGATTGGTGTTCGGTTCAAGGCTTGATCGCAAATCCGGTAAGTACAAGTATGTTAATAGCTTAGCATGCTAAAGTGTTGTAAACAACACATAGGGCTATCGTGTGATACACGTTACCCCAATTAAAACGATTGATATAGTTGACGAAAATACGCGCGTTGACGCGTATAGTAGAAAAAGCCTTGTATTATAATACGGGCGATTATTGAAGTTGACGTTACTAACTTTTGTGAATGTTTTAATTGAAGGACACTCGCGTTTGAAGACGACGAGAGTCAAAGGAATTGTGGATATGATGATGGAACGGTCCGAAGCATGACGAGAGGAGCATGCTCACCGAGGACTAAATCGCGTAACGACCGCAAACAAGGTTAATGGCAAGGAACGCCCGTCGGGGCAAACATTACCAGGTGCACATTCTAAATAATCGCACAAATAGTAATATGCAACAAATAAGTAGAAATTGAAAGTTGCATATGTAGATTAAAAACTTGGAAAAACCCGAATAGAAAAATGTATTCGGGATATTGTTTCCAAGAGAAAACAAAAAGAGGCGTTACCTACATAGGGCGTGATGTGAAAACTATAAAAAGGTCATGTGTGTCATGTGTTAATCGCTTACTCTGGCCAAGTAAGTAGTGGCATATGAGACCATGAACTTCTTATGGCGGACACGTTTACATCCGATGGAGTAAGGGCGGGGTGAATGGGACTAACTTAAAAGTACCCAAATGAATCAAATGAGCAAAATATTTGATAATAATGTAAACGCACAACCGAGTGACGGAAGCGTATTACATTAGGATAATGAGCCCGAGTGAAGGGACAAAGAAGCATGTAAAATGATTTAGACAAGTATTGGGAGGGAGTGTACTTACACTCGAACCCAGAAAACGCAAACATGTAAAATGATTTAGACAAGTATTGGGAGGGAGTGTACTTACACTCGAACCCATAAAACACAAACATGTAGAATGATTTAGACAAGTATTGGGAGGGAGTGTACTTACACTCGAACCCAGAAAACGCAAACATGTAAAATGATTTAGACAAGTATTAGGAGGGAGTGTACTTACACTCGAACCCAGAAAACGCAAACATGTAGAATGATTTAGACAAGTATTGGGAGGGAGTGTACTTACACTCGAACCCAGAAAACGCAAACATGTAGAATGATTTAGACAAGTATTGGAAGGGAGTGTACTTACACTCGAACCCGGAAAACGCAAACATGTAAAATGATTTAGAAAAGTATTGGGAGGGAGTGTACTTACACTCGAACCCGGAAAATGCAAATATGTCCCTTAACGGGTCGTTTTTGTAAAACGTCAAACTTAAGGGCAAAGTCGAAATATAAAAATGAAGCGAGGTCTTAATGCATACCGGGAGGGTTGCAATAATAACGACTTCGGTAAAATACCCGGTTGATGGGTAAGAATTAAACACATGCGTAAACCAAGAGACGTGAACGCGGGTTGAGTCATCCTGTGAGTACAGACCCAAGGCAACAGCGAACTGAGGAAGTGTCATCCTCTGAGGCTTGCCGCAAATAGTAAAAGTTACGGCGTCTGTCGTCAAAAAATGCTGAAAACCCCCACCCCGGGTGTCCGTAAATGTAAAGGTAGATAAAAACTCTAAAGTAATCTCCCTGTGGGCCCGCTCTGCGGTGGCATCAAATAAGCGGTCCCACGGGGAGTTAGCTGGCATGAGCTCCCGGACCCGACCAATCGCTCCAATATCTATCAAAAACTGAAAATCTATGGTCCGAGGCGCATCCAGCACCATCTCCCGTAATTTGCCCAAAACCCTATAGGCAACCGTACCTCGGGGGATATCTCTAACAAACTGCCCCGTCTCAGTAAAATCGGGCACAATCTCCTCCTCCTGTCCACGTCCACGTCCCCGTCCGCATCCACGTCCACGGTCCCGACCCTGACCCTGACCTCGACCTCTACGGGCCGCAACAGCTGCTGATGACTCAGCCATATCGTCTGTAACAAATAACAATTACAACTTAGCAATCACTATACGATTATCGTTAACGTATTATACGAATACTGTTCTTGTATACGAACGTACTGTACATATGATATACGCTCGTACAATGTTTGAAGATTCAACAAGGATACGACCGTATACATTATATACGAGCGTATAATGTTTGAATATTCAAACATTATACGAGCGTATATAATGTATACGATCGTATAACCTTTGATTATTCAAGTGTATACGGTCGTATAAATTTTATACGATCGTATATTTTTTGAATATTCAAACATTATACGATCGTATACAATTTATACGACCGTATACACATAATAATCATTTACAATTTCCTGTTTCAATTTTTTTTTCAAATTGAATTATACAATCGTAATCGTTACGCTTATCTACGCTTTACTATACAAGACCATAATCTAACATGTTACGTAATTTAAAAGTTCACTATACGAAAACGTACCGTATAGGAAGAACGAGAAGAAAACGCCGAAGAACGCTGTCCAAGAACGATCCGAGAGAATTTTTGGTGGAAAGTTGAGGCCGTATGGTGGAAATGAGGTCGTATAAAACTTATACGACCTTTTTTTGTATACGGGCCGTATAAAAGTATACGACCCGTATACAGTGATTTAATTTATTTTAATTCTGTCGTATACTTAATATACGATCACAGTATACGAGGAGTATATTTTTATACGGCCCGTATACAATTCAGTTTTTTTCATTTTTTTTTCAATTACTATATGCGGAACTGACGAAAATACGGTCGTTATGCGTTAACGTTGATTTGTTTAAACGTTTTTTCAAATTCAATTTCAACAAGTTGCCAAAACATTTATATAACGTGTATGTTTATCATTACAAATAGTCAAAACATGCAAATTGATTCGTTTAAACATTTTTTCAAGTTCAATCTCAAAAAGTTGCCAAAACATTTATATAACGTGTATGTTGATCATTACAAATTGTCAAAACATGCAAATAACATTTTATATTCATAAGCCACCTAAATCTATGTAATCCCTGGTCCTATATTCATCAACGATCGTATTATATTGGTCAATACGTTCCTTGTAATAGTGATACCAACTTTCTGTTGGCGTATTCCGTGTTGGTTGTCGCCAGTATCCTGATGGGGTTGGCATTGGATATTCCCCTTCTAATCTGACGTGAATAAAATGGTTCCTGTGTACATGTACAAGCGCGACTGTTCGATGCGGAATACTTTCTTCGGCTGTTCTGAACATGGGAAAAAAATGAAGCACAACCAATGTCACTTAATAAGAGACAAATGACATTCCACCGGTTTGCTATCAGAAGCCCCGTGAATGGCATTTGTAGCCACTTATGTTGAGGTGCTCCGTCTATATGGTCTTTTGACCAAACTAATGACTCCAGAACTTCTTGATACTGAGGTCCATTTATATTTTTCCATAATTCGTGGAACCGGTTGCACTCATCATGAAGTTGCTCCCGTATGAACGGCCACTGATACTCTTTAAGCGATAAGCCGACCGCTATGGATCGAAACCCACAATTACCATCACCCTGCACATTTTGTATGTGACTGAGGTGTGGATAGAAGCACGGTGGAATGAACTTTTTGAAGTGCGTGAACATATTAACTTGTCCGACAGGCAGCAAAGGTAAGTCTGGTGGCTCTTCCTTTGATTTTGCGACCTTCTTTTTCGTTTTCGAATTCTTAGCGCCTTTCGCAATCTCGCCGAAGAACATAGGTGTTTCAGTACAATAACTTTGTGACTCGACAAACGAGTTGTGCCTGGTAGGTTCGATATTTGACTCTTGTGTGCCAAACTCATCTTGTGTGCGAAACCCATCTTTTGAATCACTATACTGGTCCTGCGTTGTTAAAAAGCTATGTCTTGAAGGCTCAGTAAACGAATCATCCTTCCTTTGTTGCTGAGCTTTTAAAGTTGGACGACCCCGTGTGTTTTTTTTGCACAACTGGTTGTTTAAGCTTTGTCTTATTGAGTTATACCAACTCCTTCATCTTTTGAATAAAGTTTTTCCTGAGTTCTCTCGGCTGAGCACTTAAATGTTGTTTGAGAAGCGCAAATTCTCCGTCTAAGTCGAAAGAGTCCACCTTGCTCGGTTCCACTATGGAGTCCAAATTTAACTTTCTCCAAAAAGGGTCTATCATCTCCAACGGGATCATTTGACCTAAGGAACATATCAACAAACAACATAAAACGTCAATAAGATTTTGCGTGATGAAAGGGTATGATTATAAAATGTGGTTGGTCGAATAATGTATTACCATTCGTTATATACGCTTCCAACCGACACGCGCACGACAACCCACTACTTGTATACAAACGACACGCGCATGTACGGTTATATAACTTTAATTTTTCTATTTCATTTTCTTCGTCTGATATCACCTCTAGGCAGGCATGTGAAACCTTCTTTAGTAGGAGATTAAATATTGGTTTGTTATGATGACCCAATGTTCGGTTCCTGCTTGTTTCAATGCTGCCTTTGATTTCTGTCACCTGGTTTCTTATGAGCTTATCGATAAGTGGTACCACTTTCTCCAGGGTGTAATTAGAGTCACCTAGGTACTGCTTCAAAAGGGCATGTTGACCCTCTGCCCTGTTCGTTGTACGTTGACCGAAGTTCAAATGTTGGTCGCTCCAGAACGAAACAAACCGGTCTCTATATGGTTGTAACCAGATTGAATCCAAATAGTTCATAATCTCTGTAATCAAAGTCAAGTGCAGTTAAGACAAGTCAAATAAATATGATTATTAAACAAAAATTATATAAAACTTACCGTCGGTTTTTTTGCGTGGCAAGTTTGATCGTATTCGCTCGTACCAGTAGTTGTAGTCATGATCGGTCGTTGATTTAATTAGCTCGCTCCACTTGAAAAGAAACCTATCCCATTTCTCCTCTGTTTTAAAGCTTTTCCTGCAATGTTTGAAGATGTTTTGTTGTATGTGCCACCTACACAATGAATGTCTAGCCCTGGGAAACACAGTTGCACATGCGTTCATTAGGGCGCGATCTCTATCCGTTACTACTACACGGGGTTCCATAACACTGTCTAATGAGTGTTTCAACCTCTGTAGAACCCATGTGAAGTTTTCCTGTTTCTCGTGGCTTACGAACGCATGAGCAATGCAAAACGACATCAACGTTGATGTAACACCGATAATCTGGACTAGAGGCATTTTGTACCGATTCGTCTTGTAGGTGGCGTCTATAAGCAACACATGCGGGAAAGCGCACCACAACATCCTCGACCCGTTCGCCGTTTTGAGATGTTCTATGGTAAAAAACAAACCCAACCTTCTCCAACCGGTCAAAAAGTATCTGCATTGGAGTCTCGCCGACTTGTTCCATTCGACCCAATTTGGCTCGAGCGTTGTATATGGTGTTTCTTGTTGAGACATTATGGGGGTTCTGTTCTTTAATGGCAGCAAGAATGTCTTGTGGTTTGATGTTCTGATGCGTCATTTGCTCCACCGTCCTCTCTTCCGATGGAGTCAGCCTCATTAGGGACGGATGACCCTCTGGATACAGAAATGGTTCGTGGTTATGTTTACCTTCCTCAACCCTTAGATCCCAGTAACCTAACCTCTTTCTGTATGTCCTGACCAGTTGGAACTTGCAACCGGTTTTCCTAGTCCCGCTGCGTCTGACCGTCGCTGTTGATTTGTAATTGCCGGCACAATCGCACGTAAGCCAAATTTTTACCGGCTGACAACTATGGGGTTTATCGTAGATGGTGCGTTTGGTGACGAGGGCGTAGCCCTTTACGCGTCTGACGTCTCTACACCAGTCTATCAATTCATCCATGCTAGCGAATTTCTAACGGAAACACTTATATATGTCATTTAATGATTAACTCAAATGATTAACCCAGGTTTAGTTTTAGTATAAATGGGTTCGGGTCAGTTTCAGCTTGAACCTGCGAACCCGTTTGGATTAACGGGTCGGGTTCAGGTCAACATTGGTCGGGATGGCGGGTTGACCCGTTACACATTTATACTATATTATATATTTTTTACAATATATATAAATTAACGGGTTGGTGTTTTTTTTGTTTTGTTTTTTTTTACACCAAACTTGTGGTGTAAAAAACTACCCCCTCGGCCTTTTAAATTTTTTTTTACGAATGTGTTTATAATACACACATCTAGTTGTAAAAAAAAATTTGGTCAACCGCGGCCCGGATGGTGTGGTTCTCGCGGTTCTCATAACTCGGGGTGGTTCTCATTCTAGCGGTCCCCTATATATATATATATATAGGGTTAGGATCATGAGTGAACAACAACCTTGTTTGTGAACTGTGTGAACTAATCTTGGCCCTTGATTTTGTTTAAGATGATAAGGGGTAGGATTGTCATGAAACATATAAAGTTAAATTTATTTTTTAAATTATATATCAATTATTAAAGAGATTTATCACAATCAACAATCAGTTACCAAACATACCGTTGATCTCTCACCCTTCTTTCACTGATCGCCACCTCTCTTCCACCGCCGACCGCAGCCTCATCTACTACTGTGAATCCACCGATAACATTACACCCTTCTACTCCCTCCGCTCTCCAGCCACCTACCAAGAAACCCTCAAACTTCAATCCCCTTACAATAACGTTATGGTGGGTACCGACCAGTTGCCGGATCCAACAAGGGGTTAATCTGTTTCTTCGATACAAATATTCCATCAAGCAGAGGAGGTCCGTCGGAGACTGTCTCTCACCATCACCGCCGTCATGGAGGAAAACCAGAGGAGATCCGTCGAAGATATCCGGTCGCCGGAATACTCATATGATTTAAAAAAAAGGTACACAATGCTAAAGTGTAATTGTTTATATTATTCAGTAAATCGGTGCATGTTGTTTATGTTTTATAATTCTTTTAAGAACATCAAATCGGAAGTTAGGGTTTCTATAATCTGTTCTAAAAGTTGTTTAATCACGAGTTTTTAGTACAATGGTGTGTTTTTGATCAATCGTTGTCCGAGTATATGCTTAATTTTTTTGAAGGATATGGTTGATTTAACAAGATAATGGATTTTACTCTGTTTTTATGCGCTGTACACATGTGTATTTTGTGCGTATTTTGTTGTCAAGACGGCGATGTACATACGTGTATACTGCTATGATGATTTATTAATAAACTGGGTTGTATACAGATGCACACAGGGTTTTTTTTTTTTTTTTTGTTTATCTGCAACCTGTGTTGTACGCTATGTACACATGTGAATAAGCAGTCGACACACATGTGTACACAAGGTTAACTAAATAATGTTGTATTTAGTCCTATCAGTTTATTTTTTAAACATGTTGTAACAATATACTATGCTTAATGTACCGTTATTGTAACTCAATATATGTGAAGTTATTATATTATTATTAATTAGTCACTTATACTACGTTTACATTTGAGTATTCTGTTTGTTCAAGATGATGTTTTAAGTCAAAAGTTGACTTTCTTTTTCCTGTTGTTTTTAAAAGGGTCAATTTTTGAATTGAAAGTTATCTTCTTGCTGGAAATGTTAATACTTAATTGATTTTTTCTATTGGCTCATGTTGCTTTTCCCCCTTTTGAATAATGATTAACATTGGTTTTTTAAAATGGGTCAGATTGTTTTAATACTAATAAACAACTATATTTCATAAAATCATCTATATTTATGCTATAATGTTGGTATTCAATCATATCAGTTTATATTTTAGACATAGTGTACCAATATACTCTACTTTAGCGGTGTTATTCAAGATGAGGTTTTAAGTCAAAACTATATTTTTTAAAGGGTCAATTTTTGAACTGAAATTATCATCTTGGTTGGAAATGTTAATAGTTAATTCATTTTCTCTGTTTGAATTGCAGGGGCAACCTCGTTCCTATTCACCGAATACTAATATTTGTCATTGTCGCTGTTCTGATCTTTGTGTTTCGTGGGTCCGTTGAGGGATTCAGCACTAGCAGTAAAGTATAGACATACGACGCCACCAGAATGTGTAAACCCGCTCTAATAACAGTTGTCTTCAGCATAGTCTCATTCTTGCTAGGTGCCATCACCTCAGTTGTCTCCGGCTTTCTTGGAATGAAAATCGCCATGTACGCAAATGCCAGAACTACCCTTGAGGCTAGAAAGGGTGTCAATAAGGCTTTTATTGTCGCATTCAGTTCAGGAGCCGTTATAGGTTTCCTTCTTGCTGCAAAATGGGTGTAAACTTGTATTGCCATTGGTGCCAGAAGCTGTTGTTTCTCTGATGCTTTGAATACTAGTTGATCTAGAACAAGGGTGTAAACTTGTATTGACTTTGAAGTAGTTGTAAACAGAATCATATTGACTTTTTTTAAGTTTATTCTAAATATATATTTATTGATTGAATGATGGAACAAAATAAGATTTGTCTATATAGGAGCAAAACATGTGTTTGATTTTGTTCTAACAAATGGTCGCTGGAATCTGCCGTTTGGCTACAATCTGGATGGACACATGTGTATAAGCAATCGATACACAGGTGTACAAAAGGGTGTACACTATGTACACGTGTGTATAAGCAGTCGATACACAGGTGTACGAAAAATGTTGTTTATTAGTCTGCAACCTGGAATAGGGCTGATGCATTTTCAAATGAAGCATGTGAAGGCAAATGGTGGAATAGGGCTGATGCAGGCAATTGGCAAGACAATTGTTTAGTTTTATGGAGCATGTATTGGCAAATGGTGTTTGAAACCAAAGGTGGAATAGGGCTGATGCATTTTCAAATGAAGGTTTTAGAAACAAGTGTGCGGATTGGGGCTAAATCTTGCTCTGATAAATGGTTTGAAAAAACATGTGTACGACTCTTATACATAAATGTAATCATTATTGTATGTAACCGTATTGGAGTAAATGTCAATTATAATCCGTGTATGTGTGGTGTATTAGTTTCATGTAAAAATATATTAACTAACGTTAACTGAACAATAATTGGAAAGGTAGTATCGCAGATACGCATCAACAACTGTAAAAAATAAAAGAACCAAAAGGTACGAGTTTAAAAAAACGTTGGAATTAAATAAATGTAGGGTTTTAATTATAATCTATATATCACTCTCGTTGTCTTCACCTTCTGACTCTTAAGTTCCAGACTCTGTTTCTTTGTCATCTTCTTATTCGTCGAGAAAGCGTCCTTAGTTGGTTTGCCTTTTTTGAGTGACAATTCCTAGTATCATGGAGCCTTACCCTTTTGCCACAAAAATAACATTTCGTCATTGGCTTCTTGCTCTCCTCTTTTGCTTTTTGCACTGGTTTGATTTTGCCTTTAGTAGAGCCTCCAAACCAGACTTGAAATCTTCGCGAATGATATCTAACTTCACAAGAAGGGCTATCAGATAGACCCTCGTTTGAATGTCCGTGTTCCACTTGATGCAAAACGTATCCTGCTCTAAGCAAGTGCAACAAAACCTACAAGAAGGGCTAATCATTAGAATTTACTGAGGGTCCTAATTACCTTTTTATGGTTTCACATGAGCATAATTACTTACAGTTGAATCCTTGCCTCCATGAAGCTGAATGCGACCTCTTCGGTACTGAGAATGGAAAAGCACATTAAGTGAGAACACTGAGTCTAATATCTCAACTTAACATACGCAAATGTAATAGTTTAATACATGTTAATGTTAATTATATAATATAAGATATGACATGTGCCTAATTATCCTCCAAACAATGCGATTATAATACCCATACTAGTCCCTCAAACTGAGCATAATAAACAAAACAACAACCTGTGCATATGTGTACAACCCTGTGTACAACAAAAAAAAAACAGAGTAAGAAGAAGTAATTTGTACAAACAGAGTAAGAAGAACACATGTGTATCCCGAACCAGTTCAGCATAATTCACAAGTGTAAATCAACAGAGCAAGAAGAACTAATGTACACATGTGTATTCCGAACCAGTTCACATAAAAAATATAAACAGAGCAAGGAGAACTAATTTGTAAAAACAAAGCAAGAAGAACACATGTGTATTCCGAACCAGTGCATTAACTAAAAAAAACCTTGTGCATTAACCAAAAGAAACACCATGTACATATGTGTACAACCCAGTATACAATCTTCATCACATCTTACCCGTAATCGAAATACACAATCAACGAAACCCTATCTTTTGATTACATATAATCAAATGAAGTATAACTTATACAGAATCGGGCTAAGAAGGTATACACTAATGACACGTACCTTTGCAGGGATTCCGGTGAATGAAAACGCCGATATATAGCACACTTTATCAATCGACGGTAGAAGCAATTAACTGCCGGTGCGATTAAAAGGGAGAGAGAAGAATCGACGTTCGTAGCTATTAATCGCCGGTGGGATTAAAAAGGAGAGAGAAGAATTGACGGTGGAAGCTATTACTCGCCGGTTACAGGGATGATAACTTGCAAATCGCCGATCGATTTTGATGAAGAACCCTAATTCGTCGTTCGGTTACAGAGAAGATGATACTGAAATTTTGGTATTTTTATGAGAGAGAGAGTGATATTTACAAAATTAGATTTAGTATACATTTACATTAATGCCTGTACCCACCTTATTTACTGGTTATATATTTATAAATATTTACCAAATTGTCATTACCAGTAAATCTCATCATCTAAGAAATGAAGGGTCAAGATTTGTTCACTTTGTTCACTACTTAACCATTGTTCACTCTAGAACCCTACCCTATATATATATATATATATATATGTATATATATTTGTGTTTTTTAAGTAAATTTTAACTTTAATATATTAATTTTAGAAAAAAAAAATAAAAAAAATTCGGCTTTAATGGGTCGTGTTCGGGTCAACCCATGAAACTTCGGGTCGTGTTCGGGTTCTTATATATGATACGATTTTCGAGTTCGGGTCGGGTTCGGGTTTGTGTAAAATTTTCAGGTTCAGGTTGGGTTGAACCCACCAACCCGCGAACACGACCCGTTGAGTAACCCTAATCTAAGATTTTAATAAAAACAACATCAAACGTAAAAACACTAAAATAGTTAACATACAACAAATAAACGTATAATTAAATGTTATACCTCCTTGTTTTGAAACTCAGTACGTTCCTCTTCAGCATTTGGACCCTCGGGCGGTCCACAACTTATGGGAGAAGAATGAGAACTATCAGTCGGCGGTCCAACACTAACAGGAGGGGCTTCAAAATTAACCGGGTGTTGCGATGGATAATAACCAACATAATTAGGCTGAATGGCATCCAAACCCCAAGTATCCTGACCTGAACCAGACGCAAAAATGGGATCGAACGGAGCATTCAGATCAAACATGCCCGCTTTGTTATCTTCATTCCCCTGATTCGCCTCGTTACCAAACACATTAAAAATGTCACCCCAACCCGACATTATAACGTAAATAATTTGAATACAGAGAAAAATAGAAGAAACGAATAGAAGTTGAATGAAAATGAATGAAATTAGTGTCGTTTATATAGAGAATTTTACGGAATATTACATCGTTTCAAATGATTAACACGCGAATCGAGGAATCTAACGTCTAATCACATAACTCGCACGAGATTCGAGGAATATAACATCGAATCGGAGAATCTTACGTCTAATCACACGTGAATCGAGTAATAATACGTCGCGTCAAATAGTAATAAAATAATAAAAAAATGAAAATCATTGTATACGAGTCGTATACATATATACGAGCCGTATGTCATCGTCGTATAATATATATACGACCACAGTATCATCTTATTCTCACATGGTTGATACGGGCCGTATAAAGTTATACGGGCCGTATAACCTTATACGGCCCGTATCAACCATGTGAGAATAAGATGATACCATGTGGATTTAATAGGACCCTTAATATATTTACTATTCATGACAACCAATAAAAAAAGTTTACTATTCATTATGCTGTTACACAGCCTTTGTCGGTTCACTTTATTCTATACGGGCCGTATAACCTTATACGACCCGTATCAACCATGTGAGAATAAGATAATACCATATTGATTTAATAGGACCCTTAATATATTTACTATTCATGACAATCAATAAAAAAAATTTACTATTCATTATGATGTGACAACTACTATTTATTAGCTTTGTTTTTTAATATATAGGATAATTGTGAGTTTTAAAATTTCAACTTTGTGACTCTTAAAATCTTCCCTCGTGTCTTTGAATTGAGAAAATTATAGAACCGTCTTTTTAGAAATATGAAAAGTATTTTAAAGTTAGATTAAAAAATATAGGTATTACATAAGCTCGACCATAAATATCTTCGAGCATTAACATACATTCAACAAAAGATTAAAGAGTTTGTATTATAAAATTATTGAATGTTCATTTGAGAGTATATATTTTTCAAAATGAAGGTTTAATTAAACCTTCAATGCTTATTTACCAACCAAAGTTTTATAAAAAAATCTGCATTCCTTATATATTTGAATCCGGTCATGTTAGTGGAGAATATTGCTCTCGAAATTGAAAAAAAAGTGCAGCATTAAAGATCGTTGGTCTAATAATGGTTAGAGTAAACTGCAATTTTACACCCTGAGGTTAGGGGTCATTGGCATATTTACCCCCTTAAGGAAATAATTGCAATTTTACCCCCCACTGTTTGGGGTTATGTCGCAACCTTACCCCTGCCGTTAGTCAACAGTTATTTGAGTGTTATAGGCAGGGGTATTTTGGTAATTTACCATATATTTATTATTATTATTTATAAAATCAAATTATCATCATCTTCTTCAACAAGGAACTCACAGATACATCATCATCATCATCTTCAAATTATCATCAGAGCATCCACAATAGGAAGATTTGTTGGTGTTTTTAGGGAGAGAGAAAGTGATGTGGAGGAGAGAGGGAGTGATGTGGAAGAGAGAGGGTGTAGATATGTTTGTGGTGAAGAATGAGAAAAAATGGAGAGAGAAAAGTTATGTGAGTGTAGAGAGGAGAGAGAGAAGAGAGGAGAGAGAGAAGAAATGTGTTTGTGAGAGGGGCAAGTGAGAGAAAGATGGGGATTGGTTGGGCAAGTGTCACCTTGGCATTAGAAAAAATATGAAAAAACATCCCTTATTGGGGATGCTCTCATCTTCTTCAAATAACCCCCTGCCGCCGCTCCTCCACCACTAGCCGCCGCTCCTCCCCCACCGCAACCACCCACCCCCTTCTTCCTTCAACCCAGAAGAACAGATCTGAATCCAAACAAAGCATAAAGAAGATTGTACAGTTGATTCAAATCACAAACCACCAATCGATCCTTACAAATCATCTAAGTTTACTCTAAGTTTTATTATAATCTAAATCCGACTCCTCTTCTGAAAACCCTAATCCTCATCATTCTGAAAATGAAATCCATGACCACCAGCCTACCGACGTTGACGATTTCAGCAGTGCAGGTAATTTGATTCTCTTCTCACTAAGAATAAATGCATCTGCAGATGCAGAAAACAGTGAGAACCCACCCTTTTTTTCATTGAGTTTCAAAGGACCATAGCATTTGTGCAATTTATGATTTTTATAATCTTGAAGATTTGTTAACAGCATAGTACTTTTGATGTATGAGCGGTTCTTCCTATCATGTTTGATTCTAACTTGTTCAGGTTTTGTGATAGAGATGCAAAGTTTTTGGTAAAATCATTGCCTGTCTAATCTGTGAAGTCTTTTATGACAGAGCTTAAAACACAAATAGACAAGTTTTACAAGGGTGATTTTGAAGCAATACCAACCATTTTTGAATCTATATTAAAAAGGAAGTTAGCAGGAAATCATGAAGATTCAGATGATGAATTGATGAATGAGTTTCGAGAGGGCCAACCAAATGTAGTTACTGATGAAGAGTTTGATTCCAGTTCCAGTTCAGATTCTGATGAATAGGTAAAGACATGCCTCAAATCAAACTGTATGTAGTGATGCTATGCTTGTTAATGTGTGTGTGAGAGCTGACGGGTAGTCCGTAGGACAACCCTTAAGTGGTATAAACGATATTAAAATCCTACATTTAATCAGGTAATTGTCTAGAATTAGATAACTACGGTTGTTTGTGTTTCAAGTACAAATGGAGCTTAAAATGGATGGAATACGGAAAATAAATGAAAAAATCAATTATTGGAATTGAAGAATTAAGATGATGACATGATAGGGGATGAAATTACGAGAACGTGGGCGAAAACGGCGAAGAAAACGGAGTTGAAACGAGAAAGTTATGCTGAAAACAAAATTTCATGCTGAAGCCACCATAACTTACGGTGGTACCATAATTTACGGTAGAGTCAGCGAGGAAAAGTGTAACTGCCCTATTTTATGATGTTTTATTGTGTCTTTTCAATTCCTCATCATTGGACGGTTTTGGATCATCTTGGGGGCGAATTTTGGCTACTTGCTTGGTTTGTGAACAATTCTTATCATCCGGTTTGTATTTTCGATTCGTATGAACATTGGTTTGATTATGATGATGATTCACCGAGCCATGTCCGGCTAAACTCTTCGGTGATCATCTTAGGTGAATGTTTCTATTGAACTTTTGTGTGTTTATTTCCGAATTTCTAGAATGATAACTTGCGTTGCTTGAATATCATGGTGTATGTTTGATTGCTTGTAACTTGTTAATCGATAGTGCAATTTCTAATCTCAATCGTACGTTCTTGGTGCCGTTGGCAATCGAGATATCACGGGAAGGGTTAGGGTTGGTTATTGATTAATTGGTCATCGGGAAACAACCTCGCGTTTATATAATCCGAGTACTTTGTTCCCTTTTATCACTTCAATTATCTATACACGAGTTATGTCTATGTAACTCTTTCTAGTTGGAATTACACACAATTGTTTAAAGAAACTGGAACCTAGGATGGTCATTGTTCTCTCCTAATCTGTTTTAAAACCTACATTTGATTTGCCATTAGTTTAATTAAGTTTTCTAAAACAACAATCCAAATTCTTGAAATTTAATTTCTGCAATTTAGTTTAATATTAATTTAAGTACAAAGCTATACAATCGACACATTTTCCACATACTCCCTGAGTTCGATACCCTCTTACCACTATCTATAGTTGTTTGGGGATTAAATTTGCGTGACCCACGACAATCACGTCAAGAGCTCACCAGTTATTGTTTCGTTGCACACATTTTTGTGAGGGAAAATATTATGGGTTATTTCAAGACTCATCAGGTCAGATAATACATTCTTACATTAGTATGCAGACATAAAAAAATTGCTACTTTACATCGACTGGTTGGCAGCTTTGATCAATGATTTTTTGTCTTTTGATGATGATAAATTGGTGTTTCTATTATATTGTAGAGTGTTTGTTCAATTTATTTATTATATGAGAAATCAGGGGCATATGACTAAGTTTATTTGCAAGAATAATTAGTGGTTTAACCCAAATGTGCATGACTTAATGGTATTAGTTTGTAGTGATTTGATGCAGTAAAATACATGACCGTGGTGCACATGATGGTGTTTAATTGGTGGTTTACTTATAACCAGGTGGGTGGTGGAGGCTGATGGTGGTGGAGGTGAGTGGTGGTGGAGGTGGGGGGTAATTGTGCGATATAACAGGAATGTTGAGGGGTAAAATTGAAGGGTAATATAGTCATTTCAAGTCATAGTTAACAGATCTGTTAACAACTTTGACGCCGGGGGGTAAAATTGCAATTATTTCCTTAGGGGGGGTAGACATGCCAATGACCCCTAACCTCAGGGTGTAAAATTGCAGTTTACTCTAATGGTTAGGTATGACATTAGAGGTAGGTGGAACTAGAGGGGGGTTAAGAGGGTCTATTGACCCCCGGTCACCAAAACTTTTTAAATTTTTATTTTCAAATTTTAATTTATAAATTTTTAGTTTTAGAAAAGCAAACTTAGAGGTGGACCCCTAATTCGAACCAGTATAAAACATAAGCTTATGATGACCCCCAACTAAATCGTTCTGGCATCATGTTTGGTTTTGAAGATTATTCCGAATTTCTTGGCATGATTCATCATGATCAATTGTCTGATTCTAAAGATTTTTGGAAGTGGCAAGTGAATGACGAGGTTAACTTCTCTGGAAATATAGATTATCATATTCTTCTAGATGGGAATTAGCCCACGAGATGGAACATATTTTTTCTAAAAAAAAGTCAACATTTTAGCTTGGTGTGTGATGTTAAATCATCTCCCGACTCGTGTCAATCTGGCAAACAAAGGTTTAGATATCCCATAAATCATTTGTCCGATATGTGAGGATGGAATCGAGAATTCAAACCATCTGTTTGGTGCTTGTAATCTTACGTCGTGTGTTTGGATCTTAACAGAGAAATGGTTGGACGAGACGTTGCCAATGTCTAAAAACCCGAAGGATATCATGGACTAGATTGATTGGAAACCATGGTGGAAGGATAGAAAGATGTTAGTTGAAGCTATCGTTATGGGATATTGGTGGGGTATCACAATGGTAAATAGGAACCATTTCTCAAAGAAACTACTTTTGACTCGATATTTAATTATTCATTTCTATGGTTTGTAAATAGGAACCATAAGGCAAACATTAATTGGGTGACTTGGCTTTAAAACCCAGTTGTGTTTGTGTAATTTTTGGTTTGTTTTCAGCCTAGCGGTTTGCTAGCCGGTTTGTTTTAATAGAATACTGTTGTTCTAAAAATAATTGGAGAATATTGCTTACGAGGATATTCAACAGAGTGAGCATCCAGAGGATTATATGTTTTTAGCAACTAACTTACACACCCTCTAAGACCATGTGTAATGGGCATTAGATGAGGCGTGAAAAGCTTAATAACGCCCCTAACACTACCCTCGTAGGCGTTATAGGGGCATGAAGAATTGGAAACTTTTTCAAACGAGAAATATGCAAAATATATATAAGAAGCATTCTCGACACATATAAAAATATAATTAAAAGGTTTTTAGTAGATAAATACATATGAGTTTATTATTATATTTTTTTAATTTGTGAGATTCGAACTAGAAAGCTCTTTACTCATGTTTACAATTTTCATCTTTGCTGACCAAAACATAGATCCAAACGAAAAAGTTTCCATCACATTTTTCTTATCCAAGTTTCCATGACAATTTGCTTATCCATATGTTGTAATGTAAAACTAGAAGCTTTTCTTCTCAATAAATAGAACACATTGAGAGGTATTCATATCTTTGGATTTATTAACTACTAGTCTGGTTCATTACAGTATTTGTACCGGCACTCGACATTATAATTGTTGCCAATCGACACGTGTTTTACATCGATTGAAAACAATAAAAGCGAATACATGTATGGGTACCGGTGTTGTTCGGTCGTTATCGGTCTGTTACAATACCAGTATCGTGCAAACACTCAATAAAAGGGTGATTATGTTTTTTCAACATGAGGGTTTTGAGTTTTACAACGTGCATAATTTCACAGCGTACGTTAAGGAATATTGTACGTTAACCGGCCTCTCTCTCTCTCTCTCTCTCTATATATATATATGTCGAATCCCCAAATCCCTGAAGGTGATCAGAGAGCTTGGCGATACGAACCTTAGATTCGGTGAGCTCCGGTTCAGGTTCGTCGTCTTCCTGTCACGGTGGCAGTTCCTCTTGCGGGGTGTCTGATCTCAGGCTGCATCCACATGAAACTCTAGTTAGAGGGCCCGAGGGGGTTCACCCCGTGGGCACTCCGACGCTCAAGTCAGTATCTTGTGTGGTAAAGATGTTATAAGTGCAAGTATAATTTAGAGGGAGTGATTAGAGGGACAGTAGTAATATGAGAGAAGGGGAGGAAGTAATAACCTCAAAAATGGTGAAAGATGTTGTCTGCCTTTTCTTTGGAGGAGGAGGCTCCCTTTTATAACAAAACACTTGGGCCATAACCCTAATGGGCTGGTCCAAGAGTGGGCTTATCAGGACATGGCCCACTCAAACCAACTAAACATACCGAGAAAGACACAAGTGGGCTCGAGCCCAGCCACTAGTCTAGGGCGATGAGCCCGGACGAGGAGCCCAAGTGGGGATCCTCGTCGTCAAGTCATCCTTAGTCCCAGTCTATTCACTCATGAATGGGCGCATGACTTGTTCCAGTCCCTGATAATCTAGGCGGGTCGTTATCCGCCCCTTAACCGTTCTCCCTATCCCTCGGGTAAGCAAAGCCTAAGGCACGTCATGCCAAACCAATCTACTTTGTTGTCCTTGGGGTGACCTTGCATTTAGTACTTAAAATAGCCAGGTGACCCCTTAAGTAGGGTAGCACAATACCTTACTTCAATTTATGCCTCCCTGAAGACATTTTTTCCAAGGCACTTGTTCGATAGTGCTTTTTTATAGCGTTTATGCTATTTAGACCATCTTTGCATATACTTCTTAGATGCATTTCAATCAAAGTATTCGTTCGAGAGTAATTTCTCAAAGGGCATCGACCGGGATGCCTTATTTACCGTGTTGTACTCTTTGTATTGTGTTCCTCTAATGAGGGTTTTTGTATTGCTTGAACTGTTAAAACTTTCTCATGAATTTTCTTTGTACCATGTTTAAGCCGTTAAGACTTTCTATGGGTCGCTTTGTAACTTTTTAAGTTGTTAAAGCTTTATATAAGTTTGCTCTGTCACTGGTTTAAGTTGTTAAAGCTTGGTACAAGTTTGCTTCGTAGCTTACTTGGGTTGTTAAAGCTTTCTGTAGTTTGTTTTGTCACTCGTTTAAGTTGTTAAAGCTTTATATAAGTTTGCTTTGTAACTTGCTCAAGTTGTAAAAGCTTTATATAAGTTTGCTTCGTAACTTGCTTGAGTTGTTAAACCACGATTGTCTGTTCGAGGCCAATCGCTGGACAAGTTGATAATGTGATATTATGTTTTTGACTTGTTTTGTCCGCTTTCTTTGGGTTAGCTAGACCTTGTTTTGCCCCACAGCCGGGCTTTTGGTATGTTTGATATACCCTATACACGTGTGTTCATTTGTTGGTTAGGTTTATAGCGTTCCTGGGCACGTCTGCCTGGTTATAATACCTGTTATTTTGCCAAAAGAGGACAGATTAGTTGTCCATTTGTCATTTACTTCTTGGGAGTTAAACTTCCCAGCATAAGTTGTTACAAAAGATCTGTTCTTGGGGGAGCCCCAGATTAATAGTTTGAATATTACAAAAGTGGATCTTGGCCGTTTTTCCTGGGGATAAACCCCTCACATGTAATACTTCCTAAGTTGCATGAGGTTCCATGTCCTGGGGACCTCCTTCCCTGGAGAGTTGTTGTAATTCTCTAAAAATGGGTGCCCATGGAATGTGCAACTTGTTGTAATTCTCTAAAAATGGGTGCCCATGGAATGTGCAACCCTCTCCTCTTGGAGAGACTTCTTTAAACGTATGCGACCCCGAGATGGGGTTCCTCTTCTTTGGAGAGATACTTTCTAAAACACAGACCTGTGGCGGAGATCTTTTCTTTTCAAGGAAGGGATTCTTCAGATTTGAAGTCCTTTGTCAAGGGGGCTCCCCCCTCCTCTTTTTTTTTTTGAATAAGTTGTTCAGGTGTGAAATCTCAAGAAGGATTTTTCTCAGATATTAAATCCCAGGGATGGGAGTACTTTCCCGTTCTTAGAGGGAACTTCACCAATACTTGATCCCGTAGCTGGGTGCACTTCTGTTCTTTGAATAGGCTTCTGCAATGCTTAATCCCACAGGAGGGGACATCCTCCTTTTCTTGGGAGAAACTTGTTACTGTTTGTTGAAAAGACTTATGAGACCCCTAATCACATAGGGTGGGACATCTTTATTTTTTCGGAGGCGGCTCCTCCAAGACTTAATCTCCAGAGATACTAATCCCTATCGTGAAACTCCCACTTTAATTACCTCCCACATTCCTCTTGTATTTCCATTCAATTCAACTTTTGATTGATGACCGAACGGCCCTTGTACTTCACCATTTCATATTCTCGGAAGGAGTTTCTTCAAGACTGAATCCCGAGTGAGGGATATGTTCCTTCCTATTCTCGGAAGGAGTTTCTTCAAGACTTAGTCCCGAGGAAGAGGTATGTCCTGTTTATGAAAGGGACTTCTAAAACACTTGATCCCAGGGAATGGGATACTCTTCATAATCTCGGAAGGAACTTTTCCAGGACTTAATTCCATGAAAAGTATACGTTCCTGTTCTTGTAAGCGACTGCTGAGGTACCTTATCCACAAGAGAAGGGATTTTCTTATTGATGGAAGGGACTTCCAGAATGCTTTAGCCTTTAGGAGAGAACATCGTTTTGTTCCGGCAGATAAGGGTCCCGTCCCTGAGGGACTTTACAATTGGTGTCATCCATGTTTCTTGTGTGTTTTCAACTGCGGCTACCTCCTTGAGGGCATCAGACTTTCTGTTTCTCCCTCGGGGAATGTATTCCAGCTTAAAAGTTTTGAATACCTTGGCCATCTCTTTTACCTTTGCCACGTACTGAGCCATGGTGTTGTCTTTGGCCCCATACTCTCCTTGGTATTGTTTGACTATTAACTGTGAATCAGTGCTAGCTTCCACATGTTTTGCTTTCATCTTTTCTGCCAGCATCATCCCTGATAAGAGGGCTTTATATTCTGCATTGTTGTTGGTGTTTTCGAAGTCCAGTCTTATGGCATAGGTTAGCTCGATTTCCTCGGGGCTTATCAAAGTAATGCCTGCTCCGCTCCCTTCTTCACTGGAGGTTCCATCTTTGAAGAGTTTCTACGCAGCCTTGTCTTCCCTCTCCTTCTCTTTTCTTTCCAAGGTTTCCCATTTTAGGAGTTCTTTTTCTTCATCCTCAGGGACTTCTGCCAGGAAATTTTCCAGTATTTGTCCTTTCACGGCTGTCCTGGGTTTGAACTCCAAGGTGTGTTCTCCTAGTTCCACGGCCCATCTAGCCAATCGTCCCGACAGTTCCGGCCTCTTGAGCACCTTTTGGAGGGGCTGATCCGTATCAGGGTGACCCTGTGCCCTTGGAAATACCTCCTGAGTCTCCTGGATGCAAAAACAAGGGCCAATGCTAACTTCTCCAAGGGCATGTAACGTTCTTCAGGGCCTTTAAGTGTTCTACTGATGAGATACAGTGGTATCTGTTTTCCCTACCGTTCCACCATCATGACCGCACTTATAGTTGTTTTTTAGGCGGACAGGTACAAGGTCAGATGTTCCCCGGGTACTGGGGTGGCCAGTGTTGGGAGTTTACAAATATAGGCTTTCATTTCTTGGAAAGCGACTTCCACCTTAGAGGTCCAATTAAACTTGTCCGTTTGAGGGCAGTCCTTCAGCACCTTCATGAAGGGAAGGATTCTGTCAGCTACTTTTGACAAAAAACGGTTTAAAGTGATTAGCCTCCCGTTTAGCTGCTGGATGTCTCTCAAAGACCTGAGAGATCGCATTTCGGCCACAGCTTGAGTCTTCTCCAGGTTAGCTTTGATTCCGCCCTTTGTGACTACTACCCCCAAGAATTTTCCTTCTTCTACCCCAAAACAGCACTTCTCGGGGTTTAGTTTCATATTCACATCTTGCATGGTGTGGAGGGTCTCAGCTATATCGTCTATCATGGCCATTTCGTTTATCATGGCCATTTCGTTTAGGCTTTTGATAACGATGTCATCGACGTATACCTCCAAGTTTTTTCCCCGTTGTTCCCTGAAGAGGGCGTTCATAAATCTTTGATATGTGGCCCCAGCATTTTTAAGACCGAAGGGCATTTTGGTATAACAAAATGTCCTCTTGTCTGTGATGAAGGCGGTTTTTTCCTCATCTTCCATTGACATCTGTATTTGATGGTATCCTTTGTAGGCATTCAAAAAGCATATCAGGGGGTATTGGGATAAGGAGTCCACTTGGACATCTATTTCTGGGAGGGGATAACAGTCCTTAGAACATGCTTTGTTCAGATCTTGAAAGTCGATGCACATCCTCCATCCCCTGTCTTTCTTCTGGAGCATAACCGGGTTAGCAACCCAGGATGGGTACTTCACCTCCCTGACTATTCCCACTTTGAGCAGTTTCCTGGTTTCTTCACAGGCGGCCCTCCTTTTGCTGGGACCCATGCTTCGTTTTTTCTGTTTCACTGGTTTTGCCCATGTATACGTATTGATTCGGTGCTCAGTCAAGCTTCCCGGGATTCCTGTCATATCCCCATGTTGGAATGCAAATACGTCTATGTTGAGGAGGAGCAGTTCCTTGAGGGCACTTTTGCACTTGTCACTTAGGTGACTTCCCACTCTTCAGGAACCTGTCACAAAGGACCCGCTCTTCGAGCCCTTCTTTTCGGGGCTTCTCAGATGCTTCCCCTTCAGACAAGGAAGAAATCACTTCGTATGTAGACTTTACCCAAGCCAAGCCCTTTGGTGTCTGGAATACTAAGGCTCCGTGTGGGGTGGATGCCTGTGCTTGCAAATCCCCGATTCCGGGTCTTCCTAGGATTGGGTTGTACTTCGAGGGTGCTCGAACCACTGTGAAGGTCAGGTTTATTGTTCGGGCCCGATTCCTCAGGGGGTGTGACACATTGTTGTTGAACCCTACTAGAGGGATAGAATCCTCCTTAAGCCGGTCTCTTACATCCCTGTCAAGTCTGAGGAAACAATGTTCGTATATAACTTCTACCCCCGATCCCCCGTCTATGTGTATTCTGGCCACTTTATGACCTACTATTACAGTTGAGATGTTGAGTGGGAGCCGTTGTACCTCGTTTTCCTCCAAGTGTGGCATTAGGATGGGAGCTTTCATGCAGTTTGGGGAGCCCAGGATTCTGGCCTTTACACTCCTAGTGGTATCAAATTCATCCCTCCTTCTAATCATATCTACATCTGCCCTCCCAGGCTCCCTTGCATTTTCCCTTTGCGATCCCCCTCCTTCCTTAATTCCCTTAACCAAATGGGCCAGTTTTCCTGTTTTAACCGCGGCTTCTATTTCTCTTTTTAGGTACAGGCAATCATCAGTTCTATGGCCAAACCCTTTGTGAAAGTCACAATATTCATTTGGTTGTGCCTTCGGCCCAGGTTTAATAGGTGGTGGCCTTGGAAAGGAGCCCTTCACCTTCTCAGTAGCC
The DNA here is from genome assembly GCA_030545235.1 of Helianthus tuberosus. Lineage (NCBI taxonomy): Eukaryota > Viridiplantae > Streptophyta > Magnoliopsida > Asterales > Asteraceae > Helianthus > Helianthus tuberosus. Next base: position 16,011,794 of record CM060425.1, on the reverse strand, counting down.
AATATTTCACTTGGTGTCTTGGTGAGAGGGGTGAAGTTGTCAGAGTAAGGGGATGGGCCTCTTCCCCGTGGTCTGTATGAGGAGTACGAGGGTCTTGTTCTATCATGCAACGTTCTATCAAAAGCAGGCTTTCGGGAGTAAGGTGTATCTTTATCAAGAGGTTTTGCAGCGGAGGTGACCCTTCGGGGTGGGGCGTCTGTCTCCTTGGCTTTGCTGACTTTGTCTTTGCCCCTGACAAAGGCTCTGACCCTGTCCATGAGATTGTCAAACGAATGAGGAAACTCTTCCCCCAGTTTCTCGCATAGTTGTGCATGCTTTAATCTGTTTATGAAACTGCTGATCTTCATGACCTCCGGGACGTCTTTGATGTTCATGCTTTCCTTGACAAACCTTTCCATGTATTGGTCTATCCGCTCGTTGTCCCTCTGCTTTATGTGTAAGATTTTGTTTGAGTTCTTGACCACCTTTCTTTGATGATCTTTAGGGTCTCTCGTCCCATCATACCGGTCGAAGTTTGGAGGTAGTTTTGTTTTAGGGGGCATAGGTGCCTCTGCAATTCTCCGAGTGAACTTTGAGACTTCAGCCAGATCCCGTGGAAGGTAGGGTTGGTCCAGCAGATAAGGGTTTCTTGAGCACGACGGACCGTAGGAGGATTTCACTTTCCTCTTAGAGCGAAAATGCTCTTATTAAGGTTTCCCTCTATTTCTTTTTCCCTGTAGAATCTTTGTAGATGGGAGCCGACGGAGGGAGCTTGTTTTCATCTAAAGTACAGAATATGAGTATTGGGAACTTACCTCTCGTATTGTCCTGCTCAGGTTCTTTCCTTCTTCAAGAGAGGAACTAATAATGCAGCTCAAGGGTTCTTCCTTTTTCAAGGAAGGACCGTCCGGGGTTTATTCATGGACTAACAACGTAGTCCAAGGAGTCTTCCGTCTTCAAGGAGAGTGTCTGGATTTTTCTTAAGGACTAGTAACGTAGTCCGACGATTCTTTCGCCTTCAGGAGGGGAGCCAACTACGTAGCCCAGACTCCTCATTTCTTCAAGTGGAGGATTGATAACGTGATCCTCTGATTCTTTTTTCTTCAGGGAAGGAGCCAAATACACAACCCAGGCTTTTCCTTTCTTCCAGTGGAGGATGAGTAATGTAGTCCATTGATAACGTAGCCCCTTCCTTTTTTTTTGTTGTTTAGATCTTCGAACATGAGAACTTATGGAGGGGCTTAATCCTTTTTGGAGGAGGTAATACAAAAATAAAGATCCTTTCGAGAAGTCTTCAATGTGGGATCCCATGGTGTTATACCATGCTAGCTCCCCAGTTCAGTGTTGTCAAGCGTAGTTGATCATACTGAATCTTATAAAATAGGCTGTCCTTGAGCCCGTCTGTCTAGACCATCGGTTGTGAATAAAGAATATAGTCACTTTCGATGAGTATCGAAAGTCTTCTGAATCATGATCACTTCTAATGAGTGACGTATTTATCCGAGACACGATAGCACGTAAGGATATAGCTGATAGATGTATTCGGCAGATTATCATATGATTCCTTGTTGAATGAAAGTAGCCCGAGGTTAGCAAAGACTATGTCTCACAATATCCCCTAGACATACTAGTCCCCCGGTTCAATGTTGCACAAAGGTATTTACTGCTTTCACTAATGTTGTGTTGCTTTCTTCCCAACCAAAGCTATATCCATGTTTAAGGATATTTTAGGTGACCACTGTTCTTTAGTGTCTTTTCAAAGATCATGCCATGTTTCTTGGATGCACCTCATCCAGTCCAATACTAGCCTTCGTTGACCTGTCCTGTAGGTCGTGACTAATAGCTTCTTGTGTTGTTCATGTTCATGCTTCGATACTTGCCACGAAAACACTTTCAAAGAGGTAAGTCATATCAAAGGTCAATTTACTTATGTGTTAAACATGTTGTGTTGTGTGTACAAGTACTTGTGCCTCAAGCTTTATTTTGTGAAGACATGTGATCATTATATTGTTAATGGGGGTAGCCTACGTATCCTAACAACGTTGTAATGGGAACAATGAAGTGGTGTACGATGCAAGACTTCGGGGAAGGGCCTTGTGTAAATGTTTTGTGTTAGGGGAAGGACCCTGTGGAAGGACCTGGGGAAAGGCCAGGTGGAAGGGCCTGAGGAAGGACCCGGGGAAGGACCTGGGGAAAGGCCAGGGGAAGGACCCTGTGGAAGGACCTGGGGAAAGGCCAGGTGGAAGGGCCCTGTGGAAGGACCTGGGGAAAGGCCAGGTGGAAGGGCCTGAGGAAGGACCCGGGGAAGGACCTAGGGAAAGGCCAGGGGAAGGACCCTGTGGAAGGACCTGGGGAAATGCCAGGTGGAAGGGCCCTGTGGAAGGACCTGGGGAAAGGCCAGGTGAAAGGGCCTGAGGAAGGACCCGGGGAAGGACCCTGTGGAAGGACCTGGTATTAGTAAAATATTATTATTTTACTTTGGTAAGAGTGTAGCATCATTACCCCCTTTTTTTTTCTTTTTTCAAAAGATAAGTCACATCACCTTGGGAAAATAAAAGCTTAACTTTTTTTCCTTTATCTTTTTTAGTTGTCAACAGCAAAAGTCAAATGGAGACAAAGTAATTAATAACATTCTAATCAACTACATTTTTTAATTTGCATAAAAAATTAAAAGAGCTGTTGAAAGCTCATGTCAAGCATAAAAAATTAAAAGAGCTGTTGACAGCTCATGTCCAGCTTTTTCATATTACTTTTTTGTACTTTCAAAAAGTAGACAACAGGTTTTACCTTTGGACTAATACTTAGAATCCAAGTGAGTGTTTACAATGCTTGTACGTTAAGCATTTGTTAATAAACATCATAATAATAATTTTTTTTTTGTATAATCATGTCAAAAGTAGGCAAGAAGTTTTACCCCCCCCCCCCTTTTTGTTTTAGATAAAGGGATATGCCTTATGCACTTGTACAATTTGCATAAACATTTGCACATCATAATTTTCTAACAGTATCACATACCCTGTGTTTTAGCATTTTATCAAACTTGAAGGGTGTTAGTGGGCAGATCCAAAAGATGATTTGATAATTCCTTTTTTGCCTATCTGTAGTGTACATGTCAACATGTGTACCTAACTTTCATATGCATTTTATATGAATTCATTATATATCATTTTATACGAGCTCATAATCATACAGGAGCATATAGACGAAAATGCACAGTTCTACGAATCCGTGTTTTTCCTTTTTTCTTGGAAAGGAGATGAAAAGTTTGAATACAAAACATGTGTTGTTTTCCGACAATTCCCAGATCCATACGCTATATCGGTTCAAATGTCTTTAACAAATAGATGGAGGAAGTTTAGAGATTTAGAACCTGATGACCGGAGTCAAGATGCAGATCTAACCATCGCGGGGAGGGCAGATCCAGCCGTTTGTATGAAGAGACCGAGACACGTTTACTCGGTCCCACGGATGGCGCCAATGTCGAATCCCCAAATCCCTGAAGGTGATCAGAGAGCTTGGCGATACGAATCTTAGATTCGGTGAGCTCCGGTTCAGGTTCGGCGTCTTCCTGTCACGGTGGCAGTTCCTCTTGCGGGGTGTCTGATCTCAGGCTGCATCCACATGAAACTCTAGTTAGAGGGCCCGAGGGGGTTCACCCCGTGGGCACTCCGACGCTCAAGTCAGTATCTTGTGTGGTAAAGATGTTATAAGTGCAAGTATAATTTAGAGGGAGTGATTAGAGGGACAGTAGTAATATGAGAGAAGGGGAGGAAGTAATAACCTCAAAAATGGTGGAAGATGTTGTCTGCCTTTTCTTTGGAGGAGGAGGCTCCCTTTTATAACAAAACACTTGGGCCATAACCCTAATGGGCTGGTCCAAGAGTGGGCTTATCAGGACATGGCCCACTCAAACCAACTAAACATACCGAGAAAGACACAAGTGGGCTCGAGCCCAGCCACTAGTCTAGGGCGATGAGCCCGGACGAGGAGCCCAAGTGGGGATCCTCGTCGTCAATATATAAATTTTGTACGTTCATTTATCCTTGTAACTAAACCGGTAAGATAAGCGGTCGGATTGATCGGTGCAGGTTTCTAAATGTGTATGAACATTGAAACATAGTAACACCTGTAAGAGAAGTTAAGTTTATAACTCAGATGAATCAATGTTTTATTAGGATTTAAGTTTATAACTCAGATGAATCAATGTTTTATTAGGATTTAAATGAGCAAAGTTTGAAAATAGACTATATTTTTCAGACCTCAAATTTTGATAAGAGGAATCTTCATGACTAGTATATCATGGTGATGGTCCTCCCTTGGAGGATGATCCACCACGTAGCCGGGGAGGACGCCGCAGCTGGGGGGCGAGATGGGAGGAGGTGCGGCGCCGGTGGGGAACGGTTCAAGGCTGATCCCCACACCGTGCAGCCTAAACCTATTGTGTTCAGCCAATTATAAAAAGTCAAAAAGTACATAACAACAAGATATTTATTTTCAGTGGCGGATCCAGCCAGTTTTTTCACTGGGTTCCCTTTTCCAAATCATACAAGGTTTACACTAAAAAAAAACGTTTTTTTTCCAAATCATACAAGGTTTACACTACAAAAAAAACGTTTTTTTCCAAATCGACTGGGTTCCTGGGAACCCGTAAATGATGTCTAAATCCGCCCCTGTTTATTTTCCTTTTTTTAAAGACATGAACAAATAAAGTCATCTTAAATTGTGAAATCTCCTTTCAACCGATACAGTTGAATCGAATTTATGGTTATGAGCCAAAACATTCCTCTGCTCCAAGCCTGACATAGGAATTGTTTACCCTGTAACATTTAATGTTTAAACTCTTACGTATAAGAAAAAGAATACAAATATATATCGTGTTTTTTACAACAAAATATATATTGATATGAATTTTATAATAACTCGCTTAAAAAAGTTGGAGCCGATTAAATAAGCAAAAAGTTAGTGAAAGATTTCGATTCCCAAAGGCAAATAATACAGATCCTGAGGAAAGCCACCACCTTCACATGCAATGTATCTTATTCATCGGTCCCTAGTTTTTTTTTTTTGAGTGAATTACAAGTTTTATCATTTATTTATATAGGAAATTTCAGGTAGTGTCATTTGTCTTTAAAATTGACAAGTTGTACACTTAATGTTTTAAAATGCTACACGTTATACCTTTTAAGGATAACCTAGTTTATTTTATCAGTTAAATTAAATGTGACCACATATAAGTCACATGAGGGTAAATCACTCATTTCCTCCCCACATCTTTCCCCCAATATATACCCTCCCAAACCCTGGTTCAAGAGTTTATCCCCAATTCAAACCAACACCCTTTAATCCCAAGAACTAGGTGTAGGACCCGTATAACCACACAGGTAGGTTTAGTAATGATCGAAATCAAATAATAAAAAACAGATTATAATATATCATTTAAATTTTGGTTTTTAGTTCTATATCTTTATAAAGTAATGTTAAAGACAGTATGTGTGACCACATGGGTAGCTTTAATAACTATCGAAATAGATTATAATACATCATTTAAATTGTTTGTATTTAATTCAAATAATCAAATGTTATTGAACAGTTCAATAAAGCCCCTTATATTTGATCCAATTAAGCTTAACTGTTGTGTAAGATTTTGTAGGCCCGTTAAAACCCTTATATTAAATCCGGCCCCAAATTCTAATCACTCATCTACCGTTCCATTTCCATCTGCGTTCTTCGAAAGGCGACAAACCAACGACAGGGAGTGTTAAAGATTTTTCCTTGTCAGCAAAAGGTAATCGAAAACGTATTGATTCGATTTTGTTTTTCTGAAATCTTTGCTTCATGTAATTTTTTATACCACGCTTGCATGTATGATTTTTGATCTTAGGTTTGTTCTTTTATATGAACTGTAATTTGTGATCATGTTTGTTTATTTGGTTTGTTATACTTCAGGTTCCATCATATGAATGTTCATATTGATGTTCGATTGAAGTTTATAGTTTTGTATGGATGTTGGATTGAGGTTTATATATTTAGGGCTATGTTAAAAATGATTGTTTATCAGTTGTTGTATAAAGATTTTTTAAGATTATGATGTTTAGTAAACTTTCAGTTGGTGTTCTTGACAGATTTTATCAGATTATATTTCACATGTTTGGGGTTTTGTATCACACTGTCAAGAATAGAAACATATTAATAAGCATTAGAAACTCTCTGCATCGAAAATAACATTTGGTCGAGTATGCAAGTGAATAATATTTTAACGTTTGGGGTTTTGTATCTGTTTGTATCACCTTTTAACGTTATATAATATTTTAGTCTATTAGTTATACTCTTTTTAATTGCAATAATTAGAATAATCCTTTAACATTTTTCATAAATAATGCTCATCAAGTTAAAACCATTGTTGTTGATACATCTGTTGACTTTGGTTAACAGATGGATGAAAATATATGATTAAAATCAGTGTTGGGTTAAACAGTGTTTTGAGGAGAAAACAGTGGTTTGTCATTGGTCAAACAGTGGTTTGACCATGGTCAAGCAGACCTTTGAACCACTAAGAGTCATAGTTTTGCAAACAGTGGTTTGACTTTGGTCAAACATATTTTTTTAAAAAATAGTGGTTTGACTTTGGTCAAACAGTGGTTGCATACTAATGCTATTTCCTTTCATCATGTTCTCTCAGTTACTTACCATGTTTTAACATTTTTCTCTTTTTATAGAAAGATGTATGGTTTTGCTTCTTACATGACCGACAACCAAAGGAAATCTTTGGTTAGTATTTTAATCTCAGTTATGGCGAATTTATTTTCTTTATAACATCATGTTAGACAGTTCTGATTTTAATATACTTATACATAGGTTCTGCCAAAAAAATATAAACAATGGATAAAAGAGTTTAACTATCCTGTTGGGTTTGTCAAAGTACGGACAACTAATGGGCAAGTCTTTGAAGTCAAGATATATGATATAAGAAACTTGTATTATCTCTACAATGGGTGGTATTCCGTAGTTCAAACTTTGAAACTACAATCTGGATCATGGCTCGTATTTCAGTATGAAGAAGCATTACAAAGTTTCCGGATCTTTTATTTCTATGACATTATTGCATTTGCTCCGTCTGATTATTTTTACTACAGACCCAATGGCGATTTTGATAAACCTGATGCTATGGTATGTAGTTCGCATCTGGGTTCGGTATATTTTTATTGTTTCTTATTTATTATGGTTTCGTATATGAAACTACTAATATTTTTTTTTCTCGTTGTAGCATATCAATCGTTTATTTGTACATCACAAGATGGACAATACCATTCCAAATTATCCGGTTGTTATTAGAGGTCCTGGGAAGCATAATTTTTTTGTTCGAATGGATGTTAGTGACAATCAGCTTTACATAACAACTGGATGGGGATGGATTAAGAAGAAATTTTCACTAAGTGATGAACATCTTCTTGTGTTTGAAATGATTGATCTTCACACTTTTGATATGTCTGTTTTCAATTGTTCCAAGGATGCTGATTTAGTGTTGCCACCGGAATTATATGCTGCTATTAAGGAAGAAGTGGTAGAAGAGGTTATCAGTATCTCTGATGGTGAAGATGTGGATGACATAACTAAGGACAATGAAACTGAAATGCTCGCTGTAACTACGAACAACGAAACTATTCCAGTAGTTTTCCGTGTGTACAATCATTTTGTAAGTTTCTGTAACCAAAAAGTACTAACAGGACCTTACATTGTGTTAACCATATTATAATATTATCTTTCTTAACATTATTTTTTGTTTGTTACAGCGTATTAAAAAGTTCTCGCTAAAAAACTTGGCTTGGATAGGAAAAGAACTTTAAAGATTGTAGATGCTGCCGGAAATGTTTGGGATGTTTGAGTTGGTATCGAGTCTCCTGATGATCGGTTTTACATAAAAAACATGAGACAGTTTGTGAAGAATAAAAACTTGGTTCCTCGTGAAGAATTTACCCTTAAGTTCGTCATGGGTAGACCTGGCAAATGGGTCGGGTCGGTCGGGTCATGGGTCAAAACGAGTTAGGGTCAAAATGGGTTCGGGTCAAAACGGGTCAATTAAAAAAAGGGTTGTTTTGGTTCGGGTCAAAACGGGTTCGGGTCGGAACGGGTTCGGGTTGGAACGGGTTTCGGGTCAGAACAGGTTTCGGGTCAGAACGGGTTTCGGGTCGGGTCGGGTTAGTTAAAACATGTTTTTTTAAAGAGATTGTACATCAAAGGGCAATTTTGTCGGGTTAAAACGGGTCCACCTTGGTTCGGGTTGAGAATGGGTTTGGGTCGGGACGGGTTCGGGTCAAATTCACCTATAACCTGTAAACAGGTTCAAAATGATTGAAATTTTTATCGAAAATCGCTGCAACAGATCGAAATGAACATTAATCGATCTGAGACAGATCAAAAACTTGTTCAAAATTCACCTAAAATCAATTAATTCAGTTCAAAACTCGTCGAAATCACACCGAAACACATTGAATTAGTCTGAAACACACATACAACATACCGAAACTAATAAAAAATCAACTGAAATTGTCTGAAATTCGACAAACAACCTGCAACTTTTATTCAATTTTCTTATTCCTCTAAAGAACAACTTATCTAATCTTTCTTCCTCGTAATACACTACATCATCTACACTTTCAAATACTCAACAAATAAGTACATAGGAATGCTTTACAGATCTGAACAACAACCACCACTTAAAACAGATCTGGAACTTCAATTCAAATACACAATTAATCCAGTTCACTGAAAATGGTTGGTGATTTTGTGTGCCAAATACTTTTATGGTTTATCCCCTTAAAACTGTCACATTAGCTACCATTCATTCATAAAGATGGAATTACATAAAGACTTATATTACTTTAGATATTAAGCATAGTTTTTGAAGTATGAAGCATTGAATTTACTCTTAGGAGTGATTTAACCATGAATCACAAACTAAAAAACATGAATCACAAACTAAAAAACAGAACAATCCTAACTCTTAATTCGAACTAAAAATCAATGAATTTCAGTAGATCCAACTCAAGCCTCCCTCAACTGTAACCTAGTCAGCACATACCTCGATTGATGAATGAATTTCTACGGTGCTGAAGCGTATGAATGTAAGGAGGAACATCGACGATAAACGATGAAGCACCGGAGAATGAAGATGATGTACCTCGTACGAAAGATGGTGAAGATGATGCTCTGCGAGTACTGGTATAAGATTCTAATCCTCTATGAACGTCGATGATGAAGATGATGTTTAGTGTTTGACCCGTGGTTTCTTGTATTTAAAACCCTAAAGACCCGTATGGACCCGTTGTTCTAATTCTATCAACCCAAGTGGACCCGTGAATATCTTTTAAAGTTTTAGAATTACCCAGTTGGACCCGTTAATCATTAAAAGAAAGCCCAAATTGATCCATAGTAAATTAAAAAGGACCCAAATTAACCCATATTTATTCATGCGGGTTATGATTGCCCCTAGTCATGGGTAAAGGTATTTTCTTGTTTGATTGAATGGTTGTGGGGCTCTTTCAAATAATGTTATTTTGTATGGAAACAATGTTTTTTGTTTGTGGTTGCTGTTTTGCACAAAACACTTTTGTAAAGGTTGGTAGTTTAGTTTTGATCTTGATGGTACGAAGGGTTAGCTACTCAAAAGTTTTTAATTCTTATGTTACTGAACCACTGCAGGCTATATATTAAGAACATGAAGTGTTCCTAATGACTAACGGTTGAAAGTATTACTTGTATTAGTTATTTCTTGTCTTTTAGATATATGTTATTGTTATTTACCTTTCATTATTTTATAATTGTTAAAGGTATCATTTTTTAAAAATGTATACTATATTTTAAAACAATTCTGTAAAATAACATCCATTATTATTAGATAAAATGAACATGTTGATAGGATGTGCAAAACATAATACCAAATAACTTCAAACATTAAAAGACTTTTCTTCAAAATGCTATTTCTACAACGACTATAGATTTTGTAGAACTTCTTGTGGTTTTACACACTTGTTTTCCCCTGTCACATATCAAGATCTTCAAACCCTTCTTGCTCTTTACTCGTGATACAGCAACGTATAGTTATCCGTGACTAAAAACCGGCCTTGGAAGATATAAGCCTACACGTTCAAGTGATTGTCACTGGCTTTTGTTGATGGTCATTGTAAAGCATAGAGATAATGGGAACTGTCTTCGTGCAATTTTCACCGGTAATCTTTTATCGGATGGTGTCATTTTCAATCTTGAAATCAAAGTATGATGACCTATATTATATCCAGTAATAATCTTTGCTTCGATTACAAGTTTTGTTACTTGAAGTCGTGTACCGTTACACCGACCATTTGTTTGATCAATGTTTCTAAGTAACATTATCGGAGCTCCAACTTTGAGAACCAATGTATGGTTAGGTAATCCTGACAGATGCAATTTGTTTAATACATCCAGAGGAAACAATGCCATGTTAAGGTCGGTTTGATCCTCAGACTCACATAAAGTATCTGAACTGAGATATATCTTTTCTTCACCAGGCATACTATTTAACAGTTCTGTATTAATTGAATCCACAACTTCATTTGATGGTGAAAGAATGGCTCTTTGTTGGAAGTAATTTGAATTGCATAAAAACTTTTGCATATCCGGATATGTGAAAGCGATCAATGAAGATATAGGATTGACTGCATTGAGTATAAGTAAATCATCTGGAATTTCAATTTCCACTTCTCCATCATTTGGACCACCAAGTAGACCATCACCAAGCCTTAAAATCCATTCAGCAAATTCCTTGGTCTCGTTAAAATTACTTGGTTTGGTACCCATTTTTAACCTCATGTTTTCAGTTAACTTGAGTAACTGACAATCCTGCCATATATAAGAAGAATTCAATGAAGAATTTACAATCATGCTTCTGGTACCTTTTGGAATGACTGGAAGGATTTGTCTAAAATCACCACCAAAAAGCACAATCTTTCCACCAAAAGGTTTGTTCTGCAAGGACGGATTACTGGAACGGGCTATATCTCTCATTGTTCTATCCAGAGCTTCAAAACAATGCTTATGTGTCATTGGCGCTTCATCCCAGATTATCATCTTAGTTTCTTTGATTAAGCCTCCTAGCTCACTGTTTGGTTCAATAGAGCATATAGAATCCTCGTTAACATTTATCGGAATTACAAACCTGGAATGAGCCGTTCTACCACCATCTAATAGAAGTGATGCAATACCACTGGATGCAACATTCAACACAACTTCACCATTGGAACGTAACACAACTACAAATGTTTTCCACATAAATGTTTTACCAGTTCCACCGTAACCATATAGAAAGAAAACTCCTCCACTTCCTTTAACAACTGCATTCATGACGGTTTCATACACTTTTCGCTGTTCATCAGTTAAAGATTTTAGGGAAGCTGCAAGTTCCTTTTTTAAGATAGCCCGATCATACGAAAGTTCCTTCATTATCAATTGATTGTTCAATGCTGAAGTGTAGTTGTCAGGAACATTTGGCATGTCAGTATAGTTTCTTAACGTACTTCCATAACCAAGTAACAGTTTTTGGATATGTGCTAAGCAAATGTTTTCAATCTCTTCCTCTTTAAGAACCAAATCTAAAAAATATAACAGATGTTTAGTAATTAGATTTTTTAAATACTTGATTAAACTAAAATGGAATCTGAAATTTTATTTAAGTTTTTAAAATTACCAGGAATACCAGTAATCCTCCGTTGCTGATATAATATATCTTCACATAATAGAGATTTTGTTTCCATCCAGAAAATACCCGCCTAGAAATGGAGTTTGACATCAAGAGCATTACAAAAAAATGTACGCAAGAAATCAGAAGTAGCCCATGTACTTGCTTCATTAATGGCCATTAAATACTCCTTATCATTGTCCAACAGACCGCGAGCGAAACATGCATCTTTAAAAGTATGATATATTTTTCCATCAACTGTTTTTATATCATTGAAACTCATTGGTCCTATAACATGATTCAATAAAATTCTCAAGAAATAACAATCACCAAGTGATGGAGGTACATAATGTATCCTACCAACTGCACCAAAAGGTTTTTTTCTACGTACCCACTTTCGTGTTTTGTGTATCCATACAAAGTATCTGGGGAACTCTATATACTTCAAAGTTCTAGCAAATGCATCCGTTTGATTACATTTCATCCATTCTGTGAACATAGACATTTTCACAGTTGGGTTACTGACCACGTCACACAAGTTTGAATTATCATCATAAACAATAGCCTGACCATCTTCACAGTGAAAAGGTAATATTTTAACAGACGGAAACCGATAGTGTATGTCAAACTTAAAGATTCTCCAAGCAGTTTCACACGCTGAAATATATCTACAATCAAGATATGCTTTAACTTCATCTACTTCTGTTTCGTTTGAGAGATTTTCATTATTTGTCATTTCCTTGTTTTGAGGGTTCACATTAGCAGTGGTAGTACTTTCGTAAACAGAAGCTGTCACTCTATCCGGACCCTTATTAATGTATTTGAAGAGATATTTGATGGATCCTATTTGGTTACACCACTCAACATTTATGTGGCACTGATACTTTTTTTAGTAGTGTAGCATTGTACGGAACGACAAACCTATTGTCAAGTAAGACGCCATTTTTTCTATTGTGTTGCATGATTGACGACGTCGGTAGACAGGATATCCTTCAGAATCAACACAAGTCTCATCTACATATTTTTTCGGAAACTTCTTTGAACATTTTAAATTAACCATGCATGGAGAATGAGGATTGTCTGTACCACAAGGACCATGGATCATAAATTGTTTGACAAGTTCATACAGTGAAGCATCCATCTCTTTGTCAGGTATTTCAGCACTAATAACCAAATCAATTTCTTTAGCCGTTGGAAATTTTCTCTCGGCACTTAAGAACAAACATATATGAGCATGAGGTAGACCACGTTTCTGAAATTCGATTGTATAAATAACTGAAATATTACATCCAAAAAAGTGTTAGTAAAAGTATTATTTGAGAAATTAATTAAAACAATTTACAATGACTTACTTGCTTGCTTGTATCTCACCAAAGAATTTATGTTTCTTGAAATCTTGAATTAGATGATTGATTTTAATTTTGAATAACCGTGCCATAATATCCGGTCTATCTTGAGGGTTCAACCGTTTGTCTTTTAAACATCTATAAATCTCAGGCCAATTGGGATTACAAGTGATTGTTATGAAGAGATCCGGATATCCTACAGCTTTGCAGATTGCCATAGCATCTAGATACTTTTGCATCATATATCTCGCTCCACTGGTAAATGAAGATGGCAACAAAATTCGTTTTCCACAGTTTGACGCCTCGCTTTGGCCACTTTGCACACTTTGATTTAAATTCTTAAACGTTTGACTTCTAAGTTTGGGTTGTTGTGTCTTTATGTAAGCTAACCATGCAGATTCTATCATTGTATACACATCAACTAAAAACTGTTGGAATAGCTTTTGGGCATTGAGTAACAACGAAAATTGGTTGGCTCTGTCTTGTATTCTGTAACTAAAGTACTCTCTCATTGTGGTGCTGGTTCTAAGTATATCACAATCAACTGAAACACCTCGATGTTTAATACCAAGTCTAAATCCATCTTCTGCATATGGGAAGATAAGTGGATATTGCAATGCAAGATAAGAGGGATGAAGCTCACTGATTCTCTGAAGATCGCCTGATTTTGTTTGAACTATGATATCCCTTTTATCAAATGCTCCATCAAAATCATCAATTATTAAGGCAACAATTACTTCAGCAGTAGGCAAGTTAAAAATTCTACCATCCTTATCCCTTACTCCAATGAGCTTGAGTCTTACATTCTGCCAATCATTTTGTTTAAAACAATCTCGTACCATTCTAAATGACTTCACAAGTGGATTGCATGAATCCAACATTTTTTAAGACTCGATATGATGGCAAGATCAAGTTGTTGTTTAGTGTCTATCTTCGAACCTTGCTCGACACTGTGTAAAAAACGACATTATTGTATAGATCAGATATATATAAAACACTTGACATAAATCAGAATTTATTGAATGCTTAATTTACCTTACAGCCTTTTGACGATTAAAATCCTCGTTTTGGGAATCATAAATATAAAGCTGCGAAAATTTGGGCTCTTCACCATCATTCGGTAGCAGGCTACCAATGCGATGGTAATTTTGTCCTTGCAGTCCAAAAACATAAGGACCTTTGGTTTTTTGAAAAGTTTTAGAAACCTTGCCACCAAGGGATGTGAAGGAAAACATCATGTTATATGCTCGAATGTTATTCATGAAATTGCGGCTTTCAGGAGTAACTCTTTTGTAAAATCTTTCGAGCAGTGGAGGAGGAGCAGGTGAGGAAGACATTTCAATGTCTCCGTTCGAACAACAAAGAGAAAAAGAAGATTTCTTAGAATGCAAATTACCCCTAAGCATTTCATCTTTCCAAATCATTGCATGACAGTAAGAACATACAAAAATAGCATCTCCATGATCAACGTATTCTATAAAATTATATAGGCAGATAAAAAAACGATTATATAAGTGAAATATTAGGAGATTAAACTGTTATTTGGAAAGATACTTTGATAAGTTTAAGGAGGGTATTTACCTCTTGCAATTACGTAAATCTTTTTTACGATAGAAGATGGTAAACAATCCTCCGAATCGGGATCATCAAAGTTAGACCTTTCACCAGGGTAGGAATTTTCTTTTCCTGCCGTTTCATTTTGGAAATGGCAATTAACATCGGTTACAACAGATAGGAAGATAAGCCATAGATTGGACAAATATAGTGACTCAGAAACCTATATTTAGTTTTGCATTAAAAGTAAAACACATACCATTAAACGCTACAACGGAACATTTTGGCAACTGTCGAGAAGTTCTAATGTCAATATTCTGAGGAGTTGGAATATCACTTCGACGGGACCTTACTGTAACACGATCCACTTGCAGGACAAAATTTACAAATGTTATCAAACTTACATTAACATTCAATAAATGATCGCGTTGTAATAACAAAAGTGTATATAGCATACAGTTTGTAATATCCGTTAATGGAGTGATATCAATTTTATGATTTGATGATTGAAGAGGAGTGACCATTGAAGATGCCCTGCTTAAATCAGCTACAATGGATAAATCAAATTTATTTATATCCATGGTTTTCAAACTTTGTTTCCTCTTTCTAGGGTGATAAACACCATAATTAGCCTTTCCAGATTGTCCTAAAATCCAAACAAAGGGACAAGGTCAAATCGGATAGCATACCTTAAAAAATAATATTTATAACCTTACCAAGACTGGATGAAGTCAGAGGAATTGTACTAACACATGTTCGATCTAACTTGTCGGGCATGTGACATGCTGTACATGAAGATATTTGGTTAATTTATGCTACAAACACTTACAATTTTCACATATTTTACATAGACATATTCAATAAACAACAACAATCATGTTGTAGGATAATTAGAAAAGTAGCACAAGAGTTGTTTACCCATTTTTTTAGAAGAGCATTCCAACGACATTATCGTTTGTTTCTGATTTACACTGCATGGTGTGTAATGTAGAGTTGAAGCTTCGTAGACACCTTTTGATAATACTTGTTGATATATATCAAGAAAATGATTTCAGGTAATATAACATTACATATATATATTTATTTAAAAAAATGACCATAAAAACATACATCCATTATCATTTTTTGTGATAGTAACATTGCCCAGAAGTGTATCAATAATAGGAGGTGTCTGTACAAATTGAACCACACCTCTGTTTCTACGCTTATTCAAGATAGACTTTCTTATCTTCCTTGATTCTTTGGACTGTTGGGGACTGCACTGTGGAAAATACTCTCTATATCTTGGTATAAAATTCTTTTTACTCTCCATAACTGTACATAAGAATTGAGCACATATTTGTGATTTAGGGCTAGCTATAGGTGATTATTTAGGGCTAACTAAATAAGTGGATGATCACATCAAATGTTGATAATAGATTTAAACAAATGAGATAGAAAAACCTACCATTTAGTGTTCATCGATTGCTTCCAAACTAAGAGTGTCTTGAATTATAAGTTGAGTTTTTCGCGCTAATTTTTAATCTTCACTTTGATTCAGTCGAAAAATAAGCTATAAATATAGCGGACGATATGAAATGGTGATTTAACAAACCTGATTCATTTTGTGGGCCTTTGACAGGATTTTATGGTTCACAACTTATGGGCCAGAAATTATTGAAAGAATTAGACCATTTAATTGCAAAATTAAGCCAAATTTGGGGCCCTTTGGTTTTGTATAAAAAATATAACCAAGTGAAACTGAAAAATCCATAATTTATATGGATTTAAATACTACATATTTTTTTTATCATCCTTGTCTTGGTTTTACCAATATATTGGTTCCTTCAATAGAGTTATTTCAACGCGATCCACAAGATTTATATTTTGGAGTTGAAGTTTAATGATATATTTTTACCGAGTCACCTTGTCCGATAATTTATGTGCACCAAGAAATTTATATGGATTTAACTACTACATGTTTCTAAACATTCTTGTCTTGGTTTTATTAGGAATTCGTTGGACCCCTTAGAAACTACTGCCCTAAGTCAAGTGCTGCTAAAGACCAAAGCCCGGATTTGACTGAAGCAGTGGAATGAAGAATCAGTGGTTTACTTTGTCTATTGTAATAGTATCAGTGTTTAGCTAGCCGTCGTTATATGTAACAGTGGTTAAAGAGGAACGATAATAAGAGCCAAAACTGGTTCAAAGCAGTGGATTCATCATAAGCAGCTGTTTGCATTAGACTTTAAATCATTCCTTTCATCAAAACCGCAGATGCTCAAAACATTTTTCAAAAGCTTATTCACTGTTGATTCATAAGAGCCAAACAATATGGTTCACATCAGTGGATTCATCATAAGCAGCTGTTTACATTAGACTTTCACCTTTAAAGTGGTTATAACATCTGATGGGCCTCATCCACTGTTTGTATACTACAACTGCTGTCCATTAAGCACTGCTTGTGTACAACAACTGCTCAAGACAAAGTGCTGTTATTTAATCTACTGCCCTAACTCAAGTGCTGCTAAAGACCAAAGCCCTGCTTGGACTGAAGTAGTGGAATGAATAAACAGTTGTTTACTTTGTCTATTGTAATAGTATCAGTGTTTAGCTAGCAGTAGTTATATGTAACAGTGGTTAAACAGGAACAACTAATAAGAGACAAAAGTGGTTGACATTAGTGGATTCATCATAAGTAGCTGTTTGCATTAGACTTCCCCCTTTAAAGTGGTTATAACATCTGATGGCCCTCATCCACTGTTTGTATACTATAACTGCTGAACCTTAAGTACTGCTTCTGTACAACAACTACTGAAGACAAAGTACTGCTATTTAATCTACTGCCCTAACTCAAGTGCTGCTAAAGACCAAAGCCCTGCTTAGACTGAAGCAGTGGACTGAAAAAACAGTTGTTTACTGTGTCTATTGTAATAGTATCAGTGTTTAGCAAGCAGTAGTTATATGTAACAGTGCTTAAAGAGGAACAGATAATAAGAGCGAAAACTGGTTCACATTAGTGGATTCATCATAATCAGCTGTTTGCATTAGACTTTCCCCTTTAAAGTGGATATAACATCTGATGGCCCTCATCCACTGTTTGTATACTACAACTGCTGTCCCTTAAGTACTGCTTGTGTACAACAACTACTGAAGATACATTCAAACTCTATATTAAAAAAAGGAGAATTTAGACTGTGTCAAACTAATTTAGATATCTCATATACTATTGTTAGGGGAAGATTTTCCAATGATCAGTGATCCTCAATTACTGTCAGGCTTAGTGATCCTCAATTCTATTGAATTAGTGATCCTCAGAAGTTATTGTGGGATCAGGACCATGGATCATCATAGTGATCCTTACACTAACGATTGTCTACTTTGAATATGAAGTTGTTTTGCAGGAGTACGAGCTTGGACTTGGTCTTGGCGATATTCCTGGAGCATATTCCATACTTATTCCGCACGTGCTTAACTGAAGTGGACGTTATGGAGTTCGTGGAAGACTTGCACAAAATGCGGAAAGTTTGTTATCTTAGATTTTTTCTAAATTTATAAGGGGATAGCGAGCTAAATTAGAACACTTGGCTATTCTTAGCTTAACACACACACTCGTAACTGCTCTCATTAGCTCTCAACAATTCACATGGCGATTACACACTTTTTTGCACAATACACTATAGTGATCCTTGTAATTAGCTCGCTATCATCCGAAGTTGTAATACATTTTCTGTTTAATCTGAGTTGGTGATCGGTAGTTTCCATCACCCGAGATTTTTTATGCCGGAGATCAACTCTTGATCAAGGGATTTTTCCTCGTATAAATCATTGTGTCACTTGTTAATTTCATTTCTGAGTGATCCTTAGCGTTGTTCATTGATTCAAGCATCACACCTCACAACAGAAAGTTTGGTTGCATTATCATTGCTTGATTTTTGACCAAAACAGTTTGGCGCCCACCGTGGGGCAATTGGTGCTTCATTCCTAAGAAGATTCATATTTTTGTGGTCATTTCGGTTCGTTACAATCAAGCAAATGGCTTCCTCAGCAAAGAACACATCAAGCTCTATGCCGGCAATCAGTTCTTCACAAGGCGTTCCTCCTTTGCCTCCACCACCTTCTGGATCCCAGAAGAATGCTGAAAATGCTGCGAAGAGACAAACCCCCATTTTTACAAAACCACCAACTTCTTCTGTTTCCACTAATCCGACTACTAATGATCTTTTTAATCTGATTTTGCAGATGAGGAATCGCATGCAAGAGCAGGATAAAACCAATGAACGGATCCTCCAAGAGATTGGTGATATCAAGAAACAGAAGAAATCAGTGGAGGATCACTCTCCTCTGATGCCAAGTTCATTGAATTTTGACACTCCAGTTGTAACTACCCTACAATCGGCAGTTCCGGGCATCCAGTATCAAAGTGGTCCATTAGAAAGGCGTTATGGAATGGCAACTATGAGTCAGGCATTTGGCTCTCACTCCCAGCCTCAGGGATCCTATTTTCAGCCATCGGGATCCTCTATTCAGCATCAAAGATCCTTCAGCTCAGGAGGATATTTGGGAATGCACGCGGTCCAAGGATCCTCCCAGGTCCAAGGATCCTCCCAGGTCCAAGGATCCTCCCAGGTCCAAGGATTCTCTATTGTTCCAGGATCCTTTTAGCTTCAAGGATCCTCTCAGCCTCAAGGATCCAACATCTTTCAAGATCAAGGATTCTTAAGAAGTATGCAGCCTTCAAGCTCGGATGTTCATCATGGAGACTTCATACCAATGCAGACCATCGCTTCCTCTGGTCCTTCAATCATACCAGAACCCCGTCAACATGGATTCACATCCGGAATTCCAAACATGAATCCAATGGGAGGTAACACTTTCAATAATTCATATAACACTAACCATAGCTCTATGCAGGATACAGGTATCAATCAGGCTATGGCCAGGGAGTTACAGAAGCTTAAGGATATGATAGCCAGCGTACCAGGAGTGGTTAAACCCATTCCCGAAATTGCAGATGGTAGCCATAGGATATCTCGCTTTGCACCACCTATTTGTGATGCTGAGATACCCAAAAGATTCCAGATACCTTCCATGAAGCTGTATGATGGTTCGACGGATCCAGAGGAGCATATAGCTCAGTACAGGGAGAGGATGGAAATCAATCCAATTCCTGAGAGGTTAAAAGAAACATGTCTATGCAAGGGTTTTGGATCCACACTTACAGGATTTGCTCTTAAATGGCTGCTAAGTCTTCCCCCTTACTCTATTACTTCATTTGCTAATCTAGTTAATTTGTTTAATAGTCAATTCTCTTGTAGTAGAAAGTTTGAACGATTAACTAGTGATCTATATAGGGTAACACAAGGTCAAAATGAATCACTTAGAGATTACATCACTAAGTTTAGTAAAGAATCCTTAGATATCCCTAACCTAGATATTGCTACGGCTGTAGAAGCCTTTAAAATGGGATTGCTTAGGGATTCATTGTTCTATGATGATCTTGTTATGACCCCATGCAGGAATCTTGATGAAGTAAGAACCAGGGCCCTTAGGTTCACCCGTCTAGAGGATGACAAAAGGATCTAGGAGAGATTGACAGGATCCTCAAAACAGGAAAAGCAAGGATCCTACTTCAGGAACAACAAATCAAAGTCCTACAACAAGTCTGATAACCAAAATGTGCATGCAGTGGAACAGGAACAGGAAGAGGATGATGAGGATTATCCTCCCATTTCTGAGTACTGTTTTTCTGTTGATAACAATGAACTAATTCTTGCAATGCAGAATCTAGGTGAGAAAGCTAGGTGGCCAAGAAAAAGTGATAAACCAGCTGCTACAAAGGATAAGTCCAAGTGGTGTGCATATCATGAGGATTTTGGGCATCTCACTGAAGAGTGCATTGCACTTAGAAAGGAAATTGGTTACTTGTTGAGCAAGGGGTATTTGAAGGAACTTTTGGGACGAAAGAAGTCAAGGATCCAGGATCCTGAAAGGATCCCAGAAAAGTCTCCTGCTCCGCCAGCAGATGCACAAGTTATTAACTTCATATCCGGTGGATCAGACATTTGTGGTACTTCCTTTTCAGCAGCCAAAAGACATGCCAAGGAAACCAAGATGGATAATGGAGACAGACCCGTCCGGATCTCCATTGTTACCCAGGATAAATTCATAACCTTTGATGAGGATGATCGTGTTGATGTCCAGGATCCTCATCATGATGGTCTTGTTATTACCCTGTTTATTTCTAATCATTTTGTTCGCAGGATCCTTATAGATGGAGGAAGCTCTGTGAACATCATTCAGCTTGATGTCCTCAAGAAGATGAATATCCCGGAGTCTGATATTGTCCCAAGATCCTCAGTCCTTGTGGGATTCAGTGGAGAAACCAAGAATACATTGGGGGACATCAAACTCCCTATCTATATTGAAGGACTCCATTCTTATCAGAAATTTTGTGTTATAGATTGCTTATCATGTTGTAATGTTATCCTTGGCAGGCCGTGGATACATGACATGAAGGCAGTCCCATCCACCTATCATCAATGTGTAAAGCTTCCAAGTCCATGGGGAGTGGTGAAAATTAAGAGCGATCAACAAGAGGCTAAGAATTGTTACACATCATCAATGAAGCCAGCCTCAAGACCAAGGGAGCAATAGCAATTAAAGTATCCTTCAAGAGATGTCTTGGAGGCAAGAGAGCAGGATGTAAAAGAAATCCTCATGGATCCTGATGATCCTGAATCTAGGATCTTCATAGGATCAGGGATCCTTAGCGAAATTGAACAAGATCTAGTATCCTTCCTTAAAAGAAGGAAAACTACCTTTGCCTGGAAGCATGAGGATATGACAGGTATATCTAAGTATATAATTACTCATAAGCTTGGCATTGACAGGTCATTCAAGCCAATTCATCAAAAAAGAAGGAAGTTTGCACCTGAAAGGAATGCTATTATCCAGGAGGAGGTAGATAAGCTACTTCGGGCAGGTATGATAAGAGAGGTTAAGTATCCAAGATGGTTAGCCAATGTGGTTGTTGTTCAAAAGAAAAATGGAAAGTGGAGGGTATGTGTCGATTTTACTGATTTAAACAAGGCATGTCCTAAGGATCCTTTCCCATTACCCCACATTGACTCCATGGTGGATGCTACCGCGGGTCATGAGTTGTTGACTTTTATGGATGCTTCATCTGGATTTCAACAAATTCAGATGGAACCATCTGATCAAGAGGATACAGCCTTTATGACCCCAACTGGTATATATTGTTATATTGCTATGCCATTTGGACTAAGGAATGCAGGTGCTACTTATCAAAGGCTAGTCAATGTTAGGGGAGGATTTTCCAATGATCAGTGATCCTCAATTACTATTGGGTTTAGTGATCCTCACTTCTGTTAGAATTAGTGATCCTCAGAAGTGTTGTAGGATCAGGATCATGGATCATCTTAAGGATCCTTATACTAACGATTGTCTACTTTGAATATGATGATGTTTTGCAGGAACACGAGCTTGGACTTGGTCTTGGCGATATTCCTGGAGCATATTCCATATTTATTCCGCACGTGCATGGCAGAAATGGACGTTATGGAGGTCGTGGGGGACTTGCACCAAATGCGGAATGTTTGTTAGCTTAGATATTTTCCATTTTTAAAAGGGGTAGCGAGCTAAATAGAAAACACTTGGCTATTTTTGGCTAAACACACACTCTTGCAACTGCTCTCACCAGCTCTCGATAATTCACTTGGCGATTACACACTTTTTTACACAATACTCTATAGTGATCCTTGTAATTAGCTCGCTATCATCCGAAGTTGTAATACTTTTTTTTGTTTAATTTGAGTTGGTGATCGGTAGTTTCCATCACCCGAGGTTTTTTATGCCAGAGATCATTCATTGATCAAGGGCTTTTTCCTCGTATAAATCTTTGTGTCACTTCTTCATTTCATTTCTGAGTGATCCTTAGTGTTGTTCATTGATTCAAGCATCATACCTCACAACAGAAAGTTTGGTTGCATTATCATTGCTTGATTTTTGACCAAAACTGTTTGGCGCCCACCGTGGGGCAATTGGTGCTTCATTCCTAGGAAAATTCATACTTTTGTGGTCATTTCGGTTCATTACAACCAAGCAGATGGCTTCCTCAACAAAGAATACATCAAGTTCTATGCCGGCAATCAGTTCTTCACAAGGCGTTCCTTCTTTGCCTCCACCACCTTCTGGATCCCAGAAGAATGCTGAGAATGCTGCGAAGAGACAAACCCCCATTTTCATAAAACCACCAACTTCTTCTGTTTCCACTAATCCTACTACTAATGATCTTTTTAATCTGATTTTGCAGATGAGGGATCGCATGCAAGACCAGGATAAAACCAATGAACGGATCCTCCAAGAGATTGGTGATATCAAGAAACAGAAGAAATCAGTGGAGGATCACTCTCCTCTGATGCCAAGGTTGCTGAACTTCGACACTCCAGTCATAACTTCCCAGCACTCAGCAGCTCCGGACGTGCAATACTTGGGTTAATTACCAGGAAGACGTCATGGAACAACAACAATGAGTAAGGCATTTGGCTCTCACTACCAGCCTCAGGGATCCTATTTTCAGCCATCGGGATCCTCTATTCAGCATCAAGGATCCTTCAGCTCAGGAGGATATTTGGGAATGCACACGGTCCAAGGATCCTCCCAGGTCCAAGGATCCTCCCAGGTCCAAGGATCCTCCCAGGTCCAAGGATCCTCCCAGATCCAAGGATCCTCCAAGGTCCAAGGATCCTCCCAGGTCCAAGGATCCTCCCAGGTCCAAGGATCCTCCCAGATCCGAGGATCCTCCAAGGTCCAAGGATCCTCCCAGGTCCAAGGATCCTCCCAGGTCCAAGGATTATCTATTGTCCCAGGATCCTTTCAGGTTCAAGGATCCTCTCAGCCTCAAGGATCCAACGTCTTTCAGGATCAAGGATTCTTGAGAAGTATGCAGCCTCAGAGCTCGGACGTTCATCAAGGAGACTTCATACCAATGCAGACCATTGCTTCATCTGGTCCTTCGATCATACCGATGGCTTAATGCAGGATTCTCTATTGTCCCAGGATCCTTTCAGGTTCAAGGATCCTCTCAGCCTCAAGGATCCAATGTCTTTCAGGATCAAGGATTCTTGAGAAGTATGCAGCCTCAGAGCTCGGACGTTCATCAAGGAGACTTCATACCAATGCAGACCATTGCTTCATCTGGTCCTTCATTCATCAAGGAGACTTCATACCAATGCAGACTTCATACACATCTGGAATTACAAACATGAATCCTGTGGGAGGTAACACTTTTAATAATTCATATAACACTAACCATGGCTTAATGCAGGATACATGTATCAATCAGGCTATGGCCAGGGAGTTACAGAAGCTCAAGGATATGATATCCAGTGTTCCAGGAGTGGTTAAACACATTCCTGAAATTGCAGACGGTAGCCATAGGATATCTCGTTTTGCACCACCCTTATGTGATGCTGAGATACCCAAAAGATTCCAGATACCATCCATGAAACTGTATGATGGTTCAACGGATCCAGAGGAGCATGTAGCTCAATACAGGGAGAGGATGGAGATCAACCCAATTCCTGAAAGGTTAAAAGAAGCATGTCTATGCAAGGGATTTGGATCCACACTTACAGGATCTGCTCTTAAATGGCTGCTAAGTCTTCCCCCTTACTTTATTACTTCATTTGCTAATCTAGTTAATTTGTTTAATAGTCAATTTTCTTGTAGTAGAAAATTTGAACGATTAACTAGTGATTTATATAGGGTAACTCAAGGTCAAAATGAATCACTTAGAGATTACATCACTAAATTTAGTAAAGAATCCTTAGATATTCCTAACTTGGATATTGCTACGGCTGTAGAAGCCTTTAAAATGGGATTGCTTAGGGATTCATTATTCTATGATGATCTTGTGATGACACCTTGCAGAAATCTTGATGAAGTAAGAACCAGGGCCCTTAGGTTCATCCGCCTAGAGGATGACAAAAGGATCCAGGATAGGTTGACAGGATCCTCAAAACAGGAGAAACAAGGATCCTACTTCAGGAACAACAAATCAAGGTCCTACAACAAGTCTGATAACCAGAACGTGCATGCGGTGGAACAAGAAGAGGATGATGAGGATTATCCTCCTATTTCTGAATACTGTTTTTCTGTTGATAACAATGAACTAATCCTTGCAATGCAGAATCTAGGTGAGAAAGCTAGGTGGCCAAGGAAAAGTGATAAACCAGCTGCTACAAAGGATAAGTCCAAGTGGTGTGCATATCATGAGGATTTCGGGCATCTCACTAAAGAGTGTATTGCACTAAGAAAGGAAATTGGTTACTTGTTGAGCAAGGGGCATTTGAAGGAACTTTTGGGATGAAAAAAGTCAAGGATCCAGGATCCTGAAAGGATCCCGGAAAGGGCTCCTGCTCCTCCAGTAGATGCGCAAGTCATAAACTTCATATCCGGCGGATCAGACATTTGTGGTACCTCCTTTTCAGCAGCAAAAAGACATGCTAAGGAAACCAAGATGGATAATGGAGACAGACCCGTTCGGACTTCCGCTGTTACCCAGGATAAAGTCATAACCTTTGATGAGGATGATCGTGTTGATGTCCAGGATCCTCATCATGATGGTCTTGTAATTACATTGTTTATTTCTAACCACTTTGTTCGCAGGATCCTTATAGATGGAGGAAGCTCTGTGAACATCATTCAGCTTGATGTCCTCAAGAAGATGAATATACCGGAGTCTGATATTGTCCCAAGATCCTCAGTACTTGTGGGATTTAGTGGGGAAACCAAAAACACATTGGGGGACATCAAACTCCCAATCTATATTGAAGGATTGCATTCTTATCAAAAATTTTGTGTTATAGATTGCTTATCTTGTTGCAATTTTATCCTTGGCAGGCCATGGATACATGATATGAAGGCAGTTCCATCCACCTATCATCAATGTGTAAAGCTTCCAAGTCCTTGGGGAGTGGTGAAAATTGAGAGTGATCAACAAGAAGCTAAGAATTGCTATACCTCATCAATGAAGCCAGCCTCAAGACCAAGGGAGCAATAGCAATTAAAGTATCCTTCAAGAGATGTCTTGGAGGCAAGAGAGCAGGATGTGAAAGAAATCCTCATGGATCCTGATGATCCTGAATCTAGGATCTTCATAGGGTCAGGGATCCTTAGCGAAATCGAGCAGAATCTAGTATCCTTCCTTAGGAGGAAGAAATCCACCTTTGCCTGGAAACATGAAGACATGACAGGTATATCTAAGGATATAATTACTCATAAACTTGGCATTGACAGGTCATTCAAGCCTATACATCAAAAGAGGAGGAAGTTTGCACCTGAAAGGAATGCTATTATCCAGGAAGAGGTAGATAAACTACTTCGGGCAGGTATGATAAGAGAGGTTAAGTATCCAAGATGGTTAGCCAATGTGGTTGTTGTTCAAAAGAAAAATGGAAAGTGGAGGGTATGTGTTGATTTTACTGATTTAAACAAGGCATGTCCCAAGGATCCTTTCCCATTACCCCACATTGACTCCATGGTGGATGCTACCACGGCTCATGAGTTGTTGACTTTTATGGATGCTTCATCTGGATTTCAACAAATTCAGATAGAACCATCTGATCAAGAGGATACAACCTTTATGACCCCAACTGGTATATATTGTTATATTGCTATGCCATTTGGTCTAAGGAATGCAGGTGCTACTTACCAAAGGCTTATCAATATGATGTTCAAGGAACAAATTGGACACACTATGGAAGTCTATATTGATGACATGGTAGTTAAGTCCAAGAAAGCTGAGGAGCACCTTAAAGACTTGGAGGAAGCATTCAATATCCTTGATAAATTTAATATGAAACTTAATTCTTCCAAGTGTCATTTTGGTGTTAAGGCAGGTAAATTCTTAGGCTATATGGTGACAAAGAGGGGCATTGAAGCAAGTCCAGAGCAAATCAAGGCTAATATGAATATCAAATCTCCTACCAATGCTAAGGATGTGCAAAGATTGACAGGCAGGATCGCAGCCTTGAACAGGTTCATATCCAAATCCTCAGAAAAATGCAAGGAATTCTATGACATCCTGAGGAAGAACAAGAAATTTGAATGGACTGAGAAGCATGAAAGTGCCCTCAAAGCTCTTAAGGATTACCTATCCTCAGCCCCTGCCTTGATAAAACCAGAAAAAGGGGGATGTATTATCCTTATACTTAGCAGTATCCTCAAAAGCAGTAAGTGCGGTCCTTGTTAAAGATCACCAAGGTATACAACATCCTGTTTATTATGTAAGTAAGAGTTTACTTGATGCTGAATCCAGGTATTCACACTTAGAAAAACTTATCCTTGCATTAATTATGTCATCTACTAAATTAAGACATTATTTTGAGACTCATGTCATTATTGTTAAGACTAATTTTCCAATTAAGAATGTTCTCAGGAAACCTGAAATGTCAGGAAGGATGGCTAAGTGGGCAGTGAAGCTGAGTGCATATGATATAAGATATGAACCAAGGACTGCCATCAAATCCCAAGCCTTAGCTGACTTTGTGGCAGATTTTAGTAGTGATTTGCAAAAGGAGGCTGAATTAGAAGTCCTACAGCTTGAAGAAACTAAGGATCCTTGGATACTCTTCACTGATGGTGCCTCTAATGTCAAAGGAACAGGGCTTGGAATACTACTAAAATCGCCACAGGGGGACATAATACCCTACTCCATAGCTTGTGAATTTCAAACTACCAACAATGAGGCTGAATATGAAGCCTTGATAGCTGGTTTGCAAATTGCTGAGCATATGAGGATAAGGTATCTTGAGGTACATTTAGATTCATTATTAATCACTAATCACTTTAATGGATCATATGCTGTTAAAGGTGAGAAGCTAATGAAATATTTAGAGATAGTCAAAGAATTGGCACTCTCTTTTGTATCCTTTAGTTTGACACAGGTACCAAGGGAAGAGAATTCAGAAGCTGATGCATTAGCCAATCTAGGATCATCCTTGAAGATCCCGAAGGATATAAGGATCCCTATTATCCATATCCTGACCCCTGCTATCGAGGATCATATAACTATGGAGATAGGAGAAGATTCTGCAATCATCCCTAATGATGATACTCAACCTCATTCAGGATCATGGATCCTCCCAATCATGAGATACATACAACATGGAGAGATTCCTGTTTTGGTCAAAAATCAAGCAATGATAATGCAACCAAACTTTCTGTTGTGAGGTATGATGCTTGAATCAATGAACAACACTAAGGACCACTCTAGAATGTAATGAACAAGTGACACAAAGATTTATACGAGGAAAAAGCCCTTGATCAATGAATGATCTCCGACATAAAAAACCTCGGGTGATGGAAACTACCAATCACCAACTCAAATTAAACAAGAAATGTGTTACAACTTCGGATGGTAGCGAGCTAATTACAAGGATCACTATAGTGTAACGTGCAAAAGGTGTATGAAAAGTGTATGAAATTGCTAAGCGAATTGCCGAGAGCTGGTGAGAGCAGTTGTTAGTGTGTGTGTAGCCAAAAATAGCCAAGTGTTTTCTATTTAGCTCGCTACCCCTTTTAAAAATGGAAAATATCTAAGCTAACAAACATTCCGTAATTCATGAAATCCCCCACGAACTCCATAACGTCCACTTCAGGTAAGCACGTGCGGAATAAGTCATGGAATATGCTCCAGGAATATCGCCAAGACCAAGTCCAAGCTGGTACTCCTGCAAAACAACATCGTATTCAAAGTAGACAATCGTCAGTATAAGGATCCTTAAGATGATCCATGATCCTGATCCTGCAATACTTCTGAGGATCACCAATTCTAACAGAAGTGAGGATCACTAAACCCAACAGTAATTGAGGATCACTGATCATTTGGAAATCCTCCCCTAACAATTGCCCCCAAAATATAAGGAGTAAAAGTGTAAATAACGAGTTATATTTTCTGTTCTTATCCGCAATCAATCAACGGATAACTAGCCGTTGTAATCGGACTAGCCGTTACGAGCATGACGTCACTGAAGTGACTATCCTGCAAGATCATCATTATAAATAGGAGTTAGAGATAGGGATCAATCCGCATTTAAATTCAAGAGAAACTCCCTTTAAATTCATATCTGAAGATCAAGCAGGTATCTCTCTTCCTCTTCTTCCTTTACGTTTTCTTTCTCTGCTCCTTCTTTCTTCACCTTCTTCATAATCAAGATGATGCTAAGATCCTCACCGGCTAAGGATCACAAGAAGGACAGTCCTCTTAAGAGCCAGGGGATCATCAAAGATTCGGCGAATGAAAGGTGCTGCTTCACTGATCCACAAATAGACAGAATCCGCCGTTGCTTTCCGGCAAACACCGATTTCAAGCCATTTGACCCCACTGTTCAAAGTGATTATATTTTTGAAACATGGGTAGCTTTCCCGGTCACTCCTTTCACAATAGGATACTCGTATCCTTTCCCTGAATTCACCCAGTCTTTCTTCTCCCTCACCGGCATCTCCTACATTCAAGCTATGCCAATGATCTGGAGGGTCTTATATACCCTTGAAAGGATCATTGAGCAAGAAGGGATTGCTCTTGGAATGTCGGAGTTGGCAGAGATGTATGACCTTGTAACATTTGGATCCCACCGATATCTACTCAAGCGTAAACCCGGTGAAGAACACCCAATCTTCAAAGCCACTAAAAATGATACCAACTGGAAACGACGTTTTTTCTTTGTCAGAATGGATTCTATCTCTGATGGAAAGGATCTGCCAAGGAAGTGGAGCACCCATGGTAGGATAGAGGATCCTGAGGAGGATCACCAGATGACCTTGTTTTTGTCTAAGGATCACTAACGTACTTTTGTTCCTTTTTTGTAGCTATTACTGTTGCACACCTTATTACAACACCTGCCACGAAGGAAAGGCTTGCTGCTTTTCGGAGGCTTGATCCTGAAATAAGATCATTTAAAGCAAATACCCAAGATTCTCAAGAGGTATCCTCAGGTTCTGTCACGATGTCAAGTAAGTATCCATGTTTATATGTAATTAAATGTTTAAATAGATAGTTAAATAGAAATAGGATAAGGATACTTATCTGTTTTGGGTATGTAGGCGCTGGAAAACCTTCAAGATCTGCCTCCAAATTCAGTGTCACTGATCTTGACACTGTTCGATCCTCCAAGAAAAAGTCTGCTGCTAGCCCCTCCGTCACAATCCGCAAGGCAACCACTTCAAATGGAAGAGGTGGAAAGAAGAGGAAGACCTCTGAAGCTGAGAACCTACAAGGCTTGCCTCTGATCCGCCATCAGTTCCTCGAGTACTTTGCCGATGTAAGGATCACTGACTTAACTTGATTATCCTGCCCACTTGAGGATCATGTGATCCTAACTTTGCATTGCCTTGTTTGCAGAAATTTGCCGAAATCGAGGATTATGTTGGGAACGTAGAAGAGCTTGAGGAGAAATATTCTGATCTCCAAAAAGTGGCGGAGCTCAAGGATCACAAGATTGCCTCCCTCGAAAAGGATCTCCATGATGTCAAAACTCAGATGGTTGCAGCCCAGATCAATGCTGACTATGAGAAGCACGAGATCACCGAGGATGCTAAGGTCTCCGCTGCCATTGCCATGTACAAGACTAAGTTGCAAATGGCCCAAGAAGCTCAGGATCCTGCCTTTGACAGGAGCAACAAGGACATGGAAGGCTGGAAGGCTAGGCTGGCTGAGTTGGAGGATGAGGATGAGGCTGATGAGGTTCTGGCAATCGAGGCTGGTGGTAGTGGCAAGGATCAGGTGAAGGATACTGGAGCTGGAGGAGATGGTGATGCAGCGAAGGTGTAGGTTGCATGAATGGGCGATGAAGGACATTTCTAGACGTAGCCGGAGCCCATTTTTTAAGTTTGATAGTTTGTTTTGGTTATGGTGTTTTTTGTTGAACAATGATGGGTTGTACTTAAACAATAGTAATTAGGGCTAAGGATCATGGATCCTTTGAACAATAGGTAGGATTACAAATGGTGGAGGGATCCTCTGTTTGGGGGATGAAGCCATTGTGATCCTGCCGTCTTTTGATTCCTGCACTACCAAGACCCTTAAACAATGGACACCCTTTGCCAACCCATGTGGACGGGCTACGTTTTGCTAGTAGAAACATGGGTTGGTAATTTTGACAACCTTAAAGGGTTTAATCTTTTGTGAATAAAATAACTTTAACTTTTTGGCTTATCCTGTGTTGATATCCTTGTTAATATTTTACTTTCCAACTGTTGTGATGTTCATTTTGTTAAAACTTATCAAGTAAAGAAAAAATTTAAGAAATATCCCCAAAAGGTTTAGGATATGATCAAGGATCACATATCCCATAATCGATAAGTTCTGAAAAGTAATATAGTTTAAGGATCATAAGTTCAGTTGTCAAAGGATAAGGGTTATTCAAATAAATAATGAATAAAATCAAAATAGTTAAGGATCATACCTGAGAATCCAAGTTAGGATCCTAACCTTTGACACTTACTATCAGGATAACCCAAAAGACAAACCTTAGTAGAAAGTAAGGATCAAGGATCCTTGGTCGTTTATCTCCAAAAACCTGAAATAAGATACAACTTGGGACTAAGCCAACATAAGATAAGAGTTAGTAACTGGGGACAAGCCCAACAATTCTGGGGACAAGCCCAATATACTGGGGACAAGCCCAAAGGATAACTGGGGACAAGCCCAAAGTATCGTATGTAAACTGGAGTATGGCCCTCACTGGCGACTATCCAAACTTAGTGACATGAAAATGCCAAAACCTTAGCTAACGTGAAAACGTTAGAAACCTTAGGAACGGATGTATGGTACGTCTACCATTATACGTAGGATCCTGAATATAGCCAGTACAATGAAATTATCAGCCCCTAAAGCGAGTACTGGTCCCATTGCCATGAACTATACCAGGATCATCGTGCGCTACTGGCAAAACTGGGGACAGGCCCAAACTGGGGTCAAGCCCAAATAACTGGATACTTCTGTGGATACTCAATCCTCAGTTAAGGATACCTGAACCTTCAAAACTCAGAATCAAGTGAAAGGAGGATAAAGGATGCAAGATCCTTATCCTTATACAAGAGAATAAAAGAATGAAATAGTATGAGATTAGAATGTTACCAAAATGAGGATCATCTGTTCTGTAAGGATCCTTCAAGGATACTTGTCATGTAAGGATCATGGATCCTTGTCACATGAAATATTTCTTCAAATGGACAGCATTCCAAGCTCTTGGTAGCAAATCACCTTCCATTGTTAGCAATCGATATGCCCCCTTTACTGCTTCAGCTTTCAATCAAATAGGGACCTTCCCATTTTGGTGCCAACTTTCCATCAGCAGGATTGGTGGTATTCTGAAATGCTTTCCTTAATACCATATCACCAACTTGGAATTTCCTGATCCTGACATTTTTGTTGTAGGCTCCAGCCATCTTTTGTTGATAACTAGCCATCCTTATGCTTGCCAAATCCCTGATTTCTTCTATAGTATCCAAGTCTTGAACCAAGTTTTCAGCATTTTCTTCAGGATCACGAATACTTGTTCTTGCAGTTGGAACCACCATCTCTGTAGGGATCACTGATTCTGCCCCAAACGCCAAAGAAAATGGAGTTTGGCCCGTAGCTTTCTTGGGAGTTGTCCTATCAACCCAAAGCACATAAGGTAGTTCTTCTGCCAATTTTCCTTTCTTGGATCCAAGCTTTTTCTTCAAATTGTTGATGATAATCTTGTTGGATGATTCTGCCTGACCATTAGCTTGTGGGTGGACTGGTGTTGATGTTGTCATCTTAATCCCCCAGCTGTCACAAAAGTTAGTGGTTCTATTCCCAATAAATTGGGATCCATTATCACAAATAATTTCAGAAGGGATACCAAATCTAGTAATAATGTTTCTTTTAATAAAGGATATAACTTCCTTTTCTCTGACTTGAGCAAAGGCTTCAGCCTCTATCCACTTGGAGAAGTAATCAGTCATAACAAGCATGAATACTTTTCCACCAGGTGCCTTAGGAAGCTTTCCAACTATATCCATTCCCCATCTCATGAATGGCCAGGAAGAGGATATAGGATGCAAGAGCTCTGCTGGTTGGTGAAGGATATTACTATGCCTCTAACAAGGATCACACTTCTTGGCATACTCTACAGCATCCTTCTTCATAGTGGGCCAATAGTATCCTGTTCTCAGGATCCTTGAGAATAATGCCCTGCCCCCAGTGTGGTTTCCACAATCTCCTTCATGGAAATCCTTTAGGACTTCTTGGATTTCAGGATCCTCAATGCATCTTAGATATGGTCCTGCAAGAGATCGTTTATACAACATATTATTCAATATTGTAAATTGAGATACCTTAGTTTTGAAAGCCCTTGGGTTTTCTCCTGTAGGAATTTCTCCATGTTGTATGTATCTCATGATTGGGAGGATCCATGATCCTGAATGAGGTTGAGTATCATCACTAGGGATGACTGCAGAATCTTCTCCTATCTCCATAGCTACATGATCCTCGATAGCAGGGGCAGGATATGGATAATAGGGATCTTGATATCCTAAGGGATCTTCAAAGATGATCCTAGATTGGCTAATGCATCAG
The DNA here is from genome assembly GCA_030545235.1 of Helianthus tuberosus. Classification (NCBI taxonomy): domain Eukaryota; kingdom Viridiplantae; phylum Streptophyta; class Magnoliopsida; order Asterales; family Asteraceae; genus Helianthus; species Helianthus tuberosus. Next base: position 15,978,595 of record CM060425.1, on the reverse strand, counting down.
CTTCTGCATTCTCTTCCCTTGGTACCTGTGTCAAACTAAAGGATACAAAAGAGAGTGCCAATTCTTTGACTATCTCCAAATATTTGATTAGCTTTTCACCTTTAACAGCATAGGATCCATTAAAGTGATTAGTGATTAATAATGAATCTACATGTACCTCAAGATACCTGATCCTCATATGCTTAGCAATTTGCAAACCAGCTATCAAGGCTTCATACCCAGCCTCATTGTTGGTAGTTTGAAATTCACAAGCTATGGAGTGGGGTATTATGTCCCCCTGTGGCGATTTTAGTAGTATTCCCAGTCCTGTTCCTTTTACATTGGAGGCTCCATCAGTGAAGAGAATCCAAGGATCCTTAGTCTCTTCAAGTTGTTGGACTTCTAACTCAGCTTCCTTTTGCAAGTCACTACTAAAATCTGCCACAAAGTCAGCTAAGGCTTGGGATTTGATGGCAGTCCTTGGTTCATATCTTATATCATATGCACTCAGCTTCACTGCCTACTTAGCCATCCTTCCTGACATTTCAGGTTTCCTGAGAACATTCTTAATTGGAAAATTAGTCTGAACAATAATGGCATGAGTCTCAAAATAATGTCTCAATTTAGTAGATGCCATAATTAATGCAAGGATAAGTTTTTCTAAGTGTGAATACCTGGATTCAGCATCAAGTAAACTCTTACTTACATAATAAACAGGATGTTGTGTACCTTGGTGATCCTTAACAAGGACCGCACTTACTGCTTTTGAGGATACTGCTAGGTATAAGTGTTAGGGCATGAATTTTATGCTAAGGATCATCTATCCTGAGACTAGGCATGGATCACGGATCCTTAATGGATGATGCAGATAGTCTGAGGATCCAGAGTCTGAGGATCACGAGTCTGAGGATCCAGGATCCTTAACAGAACTTATAATTACTAACAATTGTCACGTTTTTAATGTGTTGTACGCAGATTATGGACTTTGTGGACTTTGTGGACTAATTCTCAGCTAGAATCTCGGGAATATTCCTTCAGGATGCCACACATGTGTTATTTTCACAACGGTTATGGGAAAAAACGTGGGAGCTTCCTTATTTTTTGCATAGTTAGTCGTTAGCAGTTTTTCCTATTATTTTAGGGGATATTGAGCTGAAAAAACACACAAGTTTCGACACAACACTTCTGCTACTCTCTCTCGAACACACACACACTAGAATTCATTGTAACAAGCTCAATATCTTCCAAAGTTGTAATCTTTTTATGCAATATAGTTGGTGATCGGTAGTTTCCATCACCCGAGGTTTTTTATGCCGGAGATCTTCTAAAGATCAAGGGCTTTTTCCTCGTATAAATCTCGGTGTTCATCGTTGATTTTTCGTTCATACATTTGTTCATTGATTCAAGCATCATACCTCACAAAATCAGATTTGGTTGCATTATCCTTGTGTGATTTTTGACCAAAATAGTTTGGCGCCCACCGTGGGGCAATTAGTGCTTCAATTCTGAGAAATTTTGTTCATTTCATTCATTTCGGTTCATTACCTTCAACCACATGGCTTCTCAGGGAAAAACTACTTCAAGTTCCATGTCGGCGGTTTCCTCATCACATGGCATTCCACCATTGCTTCATCTTCCCCCTGCATTCCAGAAGAATGCTCCGAAGAAGACAACCCCCGTTTTCACAAAACCAACTGTTGTTTCTTCCTCTACACTTACTAACAGTGATCTTTATGCTTTGATTTCACAGGATGAGAGGATACATGCAACAACAGGACCAAACTAATGGAAGGATCCTTCGCGAAATCGATAAAATCAGCAGAGGATCACTCCCCTTTGATGCTGAGGTCGCTGAATTTCGACACTCCGGTCATAACTTCCCGGCACTTTGCAGCTCCAGATGTCCAATACCAGGGTGGATCAACAGGAATGCGTTCTGGATCATCGGCAATGTCTCTGGCTCAAGGATCCTCTTTCCAGCCTTCAGGATCCTCATTTCAGCATCAGGGACTCTTCACCAGTTTAGGAGGATGCATGGGGACGCAGCTAATTCAAGGATCCTCTCAGGTTCAAGGATCCTTTCAGGTTCAAGGATCCTCTCAGATTCAAGGATCCTCTCAGGTTCAAGGATCCTCTTCTCAGGTTCAAGGATCCTCCTCTCAGGTTTAAGGATCCTCCTATCAGGTTCAACGATCCTCCTTTCAGGTTCAAGGATATTCATCTCAGGTTTTCGGATCCATGGATTATCCTCCAAGACCTTCATTCACAGCACATCAAGGATCCAACATCTTCCAGGATCAAGGATACTTAAGGAGCGTGCAACCCGAAAGTTCAGATGTTTATCTAGAAGACTTCATACCGATGCAGACTATTGCTTCTTCTGATCCCTCAGTTATACCAGAATCCCGTCAATATGGATTCACATCTGGAATTCCAACCATGAATCCATTAGGAGGTATAACTTTGAATACTTCTTGTTAGGGGAGGAGTTTCTAACAATTAGTGATCCTTATTCGTTATCCTAATTAATGATCCTTACTTCTGTGACAGGTGGTGATCCTCAGAAGAGCTTCAGGATCTGGATCATGGATCACTTTAAGGATCCTCATACTGACGATTGTTTATTTGATTTTTGTATTACTTCGCAGGAGTAACGAACGTGACTTGGTCTTGGCAACGGTAACAAGGAATATTCCACGAGTATTTCGCACAAGATTGACCAAAAATGGACGTTGTGGAGAACATGGGAGCTTGGCACGAAAGTCGGATAGTTAGTTAGTGTAGTTAACTTCTATTTTAAAAGGAGTAACGAGCTAGAATGAGAACAGTTAGTCATTTTTCAGCTACACACACTCTCATACTCGCACACTTGAAGCTCTCGACGAACATTCATTCATTTTCATTCACTTTTACACATTACACGATAGTGATCCTTGTACCTAGCTCGTTACTATCCGAAGTTGTAAACGTTTATTGATTTATTTGAGCTTGGTGATCGGTAGTTTCCATCACCCGGGGTTTTTTGTGCCGGAGATTAACTCTTGATCAAGGGCTTTTTCCCCGTATAAATCCTTGTGTCGTTTGTGCAATTTACATTGAAGTGATCCTTGTCATTGTTCTACATTTCAAGCATCATACCCCGTAACAGAGAGTTTGGTTGCAATATCCACAACAGATTTTTTGACCAAAACAGTTTGGCGCCCACCGTGGGGCAATTGGTGCTTCGTTCTTAGTAAAATTCGCATTTCTGTGCTCATTGCAGTTCACTACAACCAAGCAAATGGCTTCCTCAGCGAAGAATGCTTCAAACTTGATGCCCTCATTCACTTCTTCACAAGGCGTTCCTCCTTTGCCTCCACCACCTTCTGGATCCCAGAAGAATACTGAGAATGCGGCGAAGAAACCAACTCCCATTTTCTCAAAACCACCTACTTCTTCTGTTTCAACTAATCCTACTACTAATGATCTCTATGCCTTGATTTTGCAGATGAGGAATCATGCACAAGAGCAGGATAAGACCAACGAAAGGATCCTCCCGGAGATTGACGAAATTAAGAAACAGAAGAAAACGGCAGAGGATCGCTCCCCACTGATACCCAGATCTTTGAATTTTGATACTCCGGTGATTACTTCTCAGTCATCAGTGGTTCCAGACGTTCAATATGTGGGTGGACCAAAAGGAGTGCACTACGGAACAACAACAGTGACCCAGGCATTAGGTCCATACTTCCAGCCAGCAGGATCCTATCCTCAACATATGGGATCCTTCATGACTTCAGGAGGTTATCCAGGATGATCCCAGGTTCAAGGATCCTCCTTTGTTCCAGGATCATCCCAGGTTCAAGGATCCTCCTTTGTTCCAGGATCGTCCCAATTTCAGGGATCCTTCCAGATGCCAGGATCCTTGAGGAGTTTTCAAACAGGAAGTTCAGATGTCCATCAGGGAGATTTTATTCCAATGCAGACCAATGCTTCTACTGGTCCCTCGATCATTCCAGAGCCCCAACAATATGGATTAACATCCATTCTTCCTAACTTGAATCCAATGGGAGGTAACACTTTTAATAATTCTTATGCTACTAACCATGGTCTTATGCAGGATCCAGGTATTAATCATGCCATGGCCAGAGAATTGCAAAAGCTAAAGGATATGATATCAAGTGTTCCGGGAGTGGTCAAACCTATCCCAGAGATTGCAGATGGGAGCCACAAGATATCTCGTTTTACACCACCAATCTGTGATGCTGAGATACCCAAGAGGTTCCATGTGCCAACAATGAAACTGTATGATGGTTCGACGGATCCTGAAGAACACATAGCACAATACAGGGAGAGGATGGAGATCAATCCAATTCCAGAAAGATTAAAGGAAGCATGCCTGTGCAAGGGATTCGGATCCACTCTTACTGGATCAGCTCTCAAATGGCTGCTAAGTCTTCCCCCTATTCTATTACCTCATTTGCTAATCTAGTTAACCTGTTTAATAATCAGTTTTCTTGTAGTAGAAAATTCGAACGATTAACTAGTGATCTATATAGGATAACCCAGGGTCATAATGAATCATTAAGGGATTACATTACCAAATTCAGTAAAGAATCCTTAGACATTCCCAACTTAGATATAGCCACGGCTGTTGAGGCCTTTAAAATGGGATTGCTTAGGGATTCATCGTTCTATGATGATCTTGTTATGACACCATGCAGGAACTTAGATGAGGTAAGAACCCGAGCACTTAGGTTCATTCAGCTAGAGGATGACAAGAGGATCCAGGAGAGGTTAGCAGGATCCTCAAAGCAGGAAAAACAAGGATCCTCATTCAGGAACAACAAGTTCAGATCCTACAACAGATCTGATAATCAGAACGTGCATTCTATTGATCAAGAAGAGGACGATGAGGATTATCCTCCAATTTCTGAATATTGTTTTTCTGTTGATAACAATGAACTAATCCTTGCGATGCAGAATCTAGGTGATAAAGCTAGATGGCCCAGAAAAAATGATAGGCCAGCTGCAACTAAGGATAAATCAAAGTGGTGTGCATACCATGAAGACTTTGGGCATCTCACAGAAGAGTGCATTGCACTAAGAAAGGAAATTGGATACTTGTTGAGCAAGGGGCATCTAAAAGAATTGCTGGGAAGAAAAAAGTCAAGGACTCAGGATCCTGAAAGGATCCCTGAGAAGGCTCCAGCCCCTCCAGCAGATGCACAAGTGATAAACTTTATTTCTGGAGGATCAGACATTTGCGACACATCCTTCTCAGCGGCTAAAAGGCATGCAAAGGAAACTAAGATGGATAGTGGAGAAAGACCAGTTCGAACATCAAGTGTCTCCGAAGGAAAAGTCATAACCTTTGATGAGGATGGTCGTGTTGATATCCAGGATCCTCATCACGATGGTTTAGTTATTACTCTTTTCATTTCTAACCATTTTGTCCGCAGGATCCTTATAGACGGAGGAAGCTCAGTGAACATTATCTAGCTTGATGTTCTAAAGAAGATGGGAATTCCTGAATCAGATATCATACCAAGATCCTCCGTGCTTGTGGGATTTAGTGGCGAAACTAAGAATTCCCTGGGGGACATTAAACTCCCAATATATATTGAAGGCCTACACTCTTATCAAAAGTTTTGTGTTATTGACTGTTTATCTTGTTGCAATGTTATCCTTGGCAGGCCCTGGATACACGATATGAAAGCAGTCCCATCAACCTACCATCAATGTGTGAAGCTCCCTAGTCCTTGGGGAATAGTGAAGATTGATAGTGATCAGCAGGAGGCTAAGAATTGCTACACTTCATCGATGAAACCAGCCACGAAGTCAAGGGAGCAATAGCAATCAAGGTATCCTCCAAGGGATGTCTTGGAGGCAAAAGAGCAGGATGTGGTAGAAATCCTCATGGATCCTGATGATCCTGAATCCAAAATCTATATCGGATCAGGGATCCTTGGCAAAATGAAAGAAGACCTTGTATCCTTCCTCAAAAGGAGAAAGACTACCTTTGCATGGAAACACGAAGACATGACTGGTATATCCAAAGATGTAATCACTCACAAACTCGGCATTGACAGGTCCTTCAAACCAATCCACCAAAGGAGAAGAAAGTTTGCACCGGAAAGGAATGCCATTATCCAGGAAGAGGTAGAGAAATTGCTCCGGGCAGGTATGATTAGGGAGGTCAAGTATCCAAGATGGTTGGCCAATGTGGTTGTTGTTCAAAAGAAAAACGGAAAGTGGAGGGTATGTGTCGATTTTACCGATTTAAATAAGGCATGTCCCAAGGATCCTTTCCCATTACCCCACATTGACTCCATGGTGGATGCAACTGCGGGTCATGAACTGTTAACTTTTATGGATGCTTCATCTGGATTTCAACAAATCCAAATGGAACCATCCGACCAAGAGGATACAGCCTTCATGACTCCAACTGGTATATATTGCTATATTGCTATGCCGTTCGGATTAAGAAATGCAGGTGCAACATATCAAAGGCTGGTGAATATGATGTTCAAGGATCAGATTGGACAAACTATGGAGGTTTACATAGATGATATGGTGGTAAAATCCTTAAAAGCTGAGGATCACCTAAAAGACTTGGAGGAAGCATTCAATATCCTTGATAAATATAATATGAAGCTTAATCCTTCAAAATGTCATTTTGGTGTTAAAGCAGGTAAATTCTTAGGATATATGGTGACAAAGAGAGGCATTGAAGCTAGCCCGGAACAAATCAAAGCAATAGTGAACATCAAGTCTCCGGCCAATGCTAAGGATGTTCAAAGGCTAACAGGCAGGATAGCAGCTTTGAACAGATTTATATCCAAATCCTCAGAGAAGTGTAAAGAATTCTATGATATCCTAAGGAAGAACAAGAAATTTGAGTGGACTGAGAAGCATGAAAATGCTTTAAGATCCCTCAAAGATTACCTATCCTCAGCCCCAGCCTTGATGAAACCAGAAAAAGGCGATGTGCTATCCTTGTATCTTGCAGTATCCTCAAAAGCAGTAAGTGCGGTCCTTATTAAGGATCATGAAGGTACACAACATCCTGTCTATTATGTAAGTAAAAGTTTACTTGATGCTGAATCCAGGTATTCACACCTTGAAAAGCTTATTCTTGCATTAATTATGGCATCTACTAAGTTAAGACATTATTTTGAAACTCATGTTATCATTGTTAAAACAAACTTTCCAATTAAGAATGTCCTCAGGAAACCAGAGATGTCAGGAAGGATGGCTAAGTGGGCAGTGAAGCTGAGTGCATATGATATATGATATGAGCCTAGGACAGCCATCAAATCCCAAGCATTAGCTGACTTTGTGGCTGATTTCAGTAGTGATTTACAAAAAGAAACTGAGTTAGAAGTCTAGCAGCTAGAAGAGACCAAGGATCATTGGATACTCTATACTGATGGATCCTCAAATGTCAAAGGCACAGGGCTTGGAATACTACTAAAATCGCCACAGGGGGACATAATACCCCACTCTATAGCTTGTGAGTTCCAAACCACTAACAATGAGGCTGAATATGAAGCCTTAATTGTTGGTTTGCAAATTGCAAAGCATATGGGGATCAGGTATCTTGAGGTACATGTAGATTCATTGTTAATTACAAACCACTTTAATGGATTCTATGCTGTTAAAGGTGAAAAGCTAACCAAATATTTAGAGATAGTCAAAAGTTTGGCACTCTCTTTTGTTTCCTTTAGTTTAACGCAGGTACCAAGGGAAGAAAATACGGAGGCTGATGCATTGGCTAACTTAGGATCATCCTTGAAGATCCCGGAGGATATCAAGATCCCTATTATCCATATCCTGACCCCGGCAATCGAGGATCATGTGGCTATGGAGATAGGAAATGATTCTGCAATTATCCCTAGTGAGGATACTCAATCCCATTTAGGATCATGGATCTCACCAATTATGAGATACTTACAACATGGAGAGATTCCTACAGGAGAAAACCCTAGGGCTTTCAAATCTAAGGTATCTCAATTCACAATTTTAAATAATATGTTGTATAGACGATCTCTTGCAGGACCATACTTGAGATGCATTGAGGATCCTGAAATCCAAGAAGTTTTAAAAGACTTCCATGAAGGAGATTGTGGAAACCACACTAGGGGCAGGGCATTATTCTCAAGGATCCTGAGGACAGGATACTACTGGCCAACCATGAAGAGAGATGCTGTGGAGTATGCTAAGAGATGTGATCCTTGTCAGAGGCACAGCAATATCCTTCATCAACCAGCTGAATTATTGCATCCTATATCCTCCTCTTGGCCATTTATGAGATGGGGTATGGATATAGTTGGTAAGCTCCCTAAGGCACCTGGTGGAAAAGTATCCATGCTTGCTATGACTGATTACTTCTCCAAGTGGATAGAGGCTGAAGCTTTTTCCCAAGTCAGAGAAAAGGAAGTTATATCCTTCATTAAAAGAAATATTATAACTAGATTTGGAATTCCTTCTGAGATTATATGTGATAATGGTTCCCAATTTATTGGGGGCAGAACCACTAACTTTTGTGACAGCTGGGGGATTAAGATGATAACATCAACACCAGTCCACCCACAAGCTAATGGTCAAGCAGAATCATCCAACAAGATCATCATCAACAATTTGAAGAAGAAGCTTGGATCCAAGAAAGGAAAATGGGCAGAAGAACTACCCTATGTGCTTTGGGCTGATAGGACAACCCCTAAGAATGCTACTGGTCAAACACCATTCTCTTTGGTATTTGGGGCAGAGTCAGTGATCCCAACAGAAATGGTGGTTCCAACTGCTAGAACAAGTACCCGTGATCCTGAGGAGAATGATGAGAACTTGGCCCAAGACCTGGATACTATTGAAGAAATCAGGGATATGGCTAGGATAAGGATGGCCAGTTATCAACAGAGAATGGCTGGTGCTTACAACAAAAATGTCAGGATCAGGAGGTTTCAAGTTGGAGATATGGTATTAAGGAAAGCATTTCAGAATACCACTAATCCTGCTGATGGAAAATTAGCTCCAAAATGGGAAGGTCCTTATTTGATTGAAGCTGAAGCAGGAAAGGGGGCATATAGATTGTTAACCATGGAAGGTGATTTGCTACCAAGAGCTTGGAATGCTGTCCACTTGAAGAAATATTTCATGTAATTAGGATCCTCATGGCACAGATGATCCTTAAGTCAGAGATATCCTAGAAGGATCCTTAAAGTATCGGTGATCCTTACTTTGGTAATGTCCTAATCTTGAACTATTTCATTTCCTTATTTTCTCATACAAGGATAAGGATCATGTGTCCTTTATCCACCTCTCACGTGATTTTAAGTTTTGAAGGTTCAGGTATCCTTAGCAAATATTGGTTATCTGCAGAAGCGATCCGATCCTTCGGTTTAACCTCAGTTATTTGGGCTTGACCCCAGTTCAGCCTGTAGCGCACGATGATCCTGGTATAGTTCAAGGCAGTGGGACCAGTACTCGTTTTAGGGGCTGATAATTCCATTGTACTGGCTATACCTAGGATCCTACGTATAATGGTAGACGTACCATACATCCGTTCCTAAGGTTTCTAACGTTTTCACGTTAGCTAAGGTTTCTAACGTTTTCACGTTAGCTAAGGTTTTGGCATTTTCATGTCACTAAGTTTGGATAGTCGCCAGTTAGGGCCATACTCCAGTTTACATACGATCCTTGGGCTTGTCCCCAGTTATCCTTGGGCTTGTCCCCATTTATCCTTGGGCTTGTCCCCAGCTGCTAACTCTTTTCTTATATTGGCTTAGTCCCAAGTTATGCTCTATTTCAGGTTCTTGAAGATAGCCAACTGGGGATCCTTGATCCTTACTTCACTCTAAGGTTTATCTTATAGTTTTCCTTATTATGGTTAGGATCCTAACTTGGATCCTCAGGTATGATCCTTAACTCTTTTGATTTTATTCATTATTCATTTAAATAACCCTTATACTTGACAACTGAACTTGGAATTCCTAAACTATATCACTTTTTAGAACTTATCAGTTATGGGATATGTGGTCCGTGATCATATCCTAAACTTTTTGGATATCTTTTTTAATTTTTCAAGGATTGATAAGTATAAACGAAATGAACATTACAACAGTTGGAAAGTAACATATTAAAAAGGATAATAACACAAGATAAGCGACAAAAGGTTAAGATTTTATTTATTAACAAAAGACTAACCCTTAAAAGGTTGTCAAAATTACCTACCCGAGCTTCTACCAGCAAAACGTGGCCCGTCCGCTGGGGTAGGTAAAGGGTGTCCATGATAATAAGTTCAAAAGTAGTGCAGGAATATAAAGGCGGCAGGATCACAATGGCTTCATCCCCCAAACAGAGGATCCCTCCACCAATTGCAATCCTACCTATTGTCCAAAGGATCATACATGATCCTTAATCCTAGAGACTATTGTTCATTACAACCCATTAAATTGTTCAACATCACAACCACAAAAAACTACCATCAAACTAAAAAATTGGGCTCCGGCTGCATCTAGGAATGTCCATCATCGCCCAATTGTGCAGCCTACACCTTTGCTGCATCCTCTTCTCCTCCCGCTGTGGTATCCTTCATCAGATCCTTCCCACTGCCACTTGCCTCAATCGCCAAGACCTCAGTAGCCTCTTCCTCATCATCCTCAAGATCGGCCAACCTTGCTTTCCAGCCCTCAACATCCCAGCTGCCTTTGTCAAAGTTAGGATCTTGAGCTTCCTGGGCCATCTTCAATTTTGTCTGATACATTGTGATGGCAGCAAAAACCTTTGCACCTTCTATGAGGTCATGCTTTTCATAGTCTAGGTCGATCAGAAGTTTAGCCGTCTTAGTCTTCTCATCTTGAAGTTCCTTCCGAAGATCAGCAAGTGCAAGGTCCTTGAGCACGGCAACCTGTTGGAGGTCAGCAATCTTCTTGTCCTGCTCCTCGACATTCCACACATAATCCTCAATCTCAGCGAATTTATGCAAAGGAGATGAAAGATAAGGTCAGGACCGAATGATCCTCAAATCAGCAGGATATGCCAGCAGGATATACAGGCAGATATGGTGATCCTTACATCATTGTAGTACTCCAGGAATTGGTGACGAATCAGAGGCAGACCCTGCAAATTCTCACCCTCGGAGGTCTTTCTCTTTTTGCCACCCTTTCCTTTAGTGGGTGCCTTGGGAATAGAGATGCTGGGACTGGTAGTGGATCTCTTCTTCCTGGATCGAACAAGATCAAGGTCAGCCGTGTTGAATTGGGATACAGGCTTGGCAGATTTTCCAGCACCTACACATTCATAGCAAGATAAGTATCCTTATCCTATTTCAATTCACTTATTTATTTTAATATTCGAACTATGTAAAAGGCAGGATACTTACTTGACATGGTAATGGAACCTGAGGATACTTCCTGTGAGTCTTGGGTGTCTATCTTAAATGTCCTTGTTTCAGGATCAAGCTTCCAAAAAGCAGCAAGCCTATCCTTGGTTGCAGGTGATGTGATGATGTGTGAGACGAAAATAGCTGCATAACACAAGACAAAAGAGGTCAGTAATCCTTATACCAAAACAAGACTACCTGGTGATCCTTCTCAGGATCCTCTGGCCTACCATGGGTGGACCAGGTCTTTGGTAGATCCTCTCCGTTTGGAAGGGTATCCCTCCTGACAAAGAAGAAGCGACGTTTCCAATTTGTGTCATTCTTGGTGACTTTAAGAAGAGGGTGTTCTCCGCCGGATTTACGTTTAAACAAATAGCGATGGGAACCAAAGGTAGTAAGATCATACAATTGTGTCAGCTCTGACATGCCTAAGTCAATGCCTTCCTGTTCGATGATCCTCTCCAGGGTGTACAAAACCCTCCAAATCATCGGCATGGCTTGGATGTAAGAGATGCCGGTAAGGGAAAAGAAGGATTGTGTAAGTTCTGGGAAAGGATAGGTGTATCCTATGGCGAATGGAGTAACTGGAAAGGCAACCCACGTTTCTGAAACATAGTCGCTCAGGATAGTGGGATCGAAGGGTTTGAAAAAGGCATTCGCCGGAAAACAGTGACGAATTTTATCTACTTGTGCATCGTTAAAGTAACACCTCTCATTCGCCGAGTCTTTGATGATCTTTTGACTCTTCAAAGGGCTATCCTTCTTGTGATCCTTGCCCGGTGAGCTTCGGAGCATCATTCTCAAGGTGATGGTGATAAAGAAAGAAAAACAGAGTAAGAGAGGGAGAAAGAGGAGAAAGAGATACCTGATTGATCTTCGACTGAGAATATAAAGGGAGTTTCTTTCGGATTTAAATGCATTTAATCCTATCTCTATCTCCTATTTATAATCATGATCGTGCAGGTTGTCACTTCTGTGACGTCATAGTTGCAACGGCTAGTTCGATATCAACGACTATATATCCGTTAGTTAGTTGCGGATAAGATCAAGAAAATATAACTCGCTTATTTTACAAATTACTCCTTATATTTTGGGGGCAATTGTTAGGGGAGGATTTTCTAACAATTAGTGATCCTTATTTGTTATCCTAATTAATGATCCTTACTTCTGTGACAGGTGGTGATCCTCAGAAGAGCTTCAGGATCAGGATCATGGATCACTTTAAGGATCCTCATACTAACGATTGTTTATTTGATTTTTGTATTACTTCGCAGGAGTAACGAACGTGACTTGGTCTTGGCAACGGTAACAAGGAATATTCCACGAGTATTTCGCACAAGATTGACCAAAAATGGACGTTGTGGAGAACGTGGGAGCTTGGCACGAAAGTCGGATAGTTAGTTAGTGTAGTTAACTTCTATTTTAAAAGGAGTAACGAGCTAGAATGAGAACAGTTAGTCATTTTTCAGCTACACACACTCTCATACTCGAACACTTGAAGCTCTCGACGAACATTCATTCATTTTCATTCACTTTTACACATTACACGATAGTGATCCTTGTACCTAGCTCGTTACTATCCGAAGTTTTAAACGTTTATTGATTTATTTGAGCTTGGTGATCGGTAGTTTCCATCACCCGGGGTTTTTTGTGCCGGAGATCAACTCTTGATCAAGGGCTTTTTCCCCGTATAAATCCTTGTGTCATTTGTGCAATTTACATTGAAGTGATCCTTGTCATTGTTCTACATTTCAAGCATCATACCCCGTAACAGAGAGTTTGGTTGCAATATCCACAACAGATTTTTTGACCAAAACACTTCTTATAATGCTAACCATGGCTTCGTGCAGGATACAGGAATCAACCAAGCTATGGCTAAGGAATTGCAGAAACTCAAAGATATGATATCCAGCGTTCCAGGAGTGGTTAAGCCCATTCCTGAAATTCCAGATGGAAGTCACAAGGGAAAGAATGGAGATCAATCCCATTCCTGAGAGGTTAAAAGAAGCATGTCTATGCAAGGGTTTTGGATCCACACTCACAGGATCTGCTCTTAAATGGCTGCTAAGTCTTCCCCCTTACTCTATTACTCCATTTGCTAATCTAGTTAATCTGTTTAATAGTCAATTTTCATGTAGTAGAAAATTTGAATGATTAACTAGTGATCTATATAGGGTAACACAAGGTCAAAATGAATCACTTAGAGATTACATCACTAAGTTTAGTAAAGAATCCTTAGATATCCCTAACCTAGATATAGCTACGGCTGTAGAAGCCTTTAAAATGGGTTTACTTAGGGATTCAATGTTCTATGATGATCTTGTCATGACCCCTTGCAGGAACTTAGATGAGGAAAGGAACAGAGCCCTTAGGTTCATCCGTTTAGAGGATGACAAAAGGATCCACGAGAGATTGTCAGGATCCTCAAAGCAAGACAAATAAGGATCCTATCTCAAGGATAATTGATCCAAGCAATACTCCAAGCATGACAACCAGAATGTGCAAGCTGTGGAACAAGAGGAAGATGATAAGGATTATCCTCCTATTTCTGAATATTGTTTTTCTGCTGATAATAGTCAACTAATCCTTGCTATGCTGAATTTAGGTGACAAGGTTAGGTGGCCAAGGAAGAATGACAAACCGCCTGCCACCAAAGACGAATCGAAATGGTGTGCTTACCATAGGGATTCTGGTCATCTCACAGATGAGTGCATAGCATTAAGGAAGGAGATAGGTTATCTTTTGAGCAAAGGATACTTGAAGGAATTTCTTGGAAGGAAAAAGTCAAGGATCAAGGATCCTGAGAAAGTTCCTGAAAAAGCTCCTCCTCCACCAGCTGATGCTTAAATCATCCATTTCATCTCCGGAGGTTCTCAGCAGCTAAGAGACATGCAAAGGAAACAAAGATGGAGAATAGGGACAGACCTGTTCGAACTTCCATCCTTAGCCAGAAAAAAGTCATATACTTTGATGGGGATGACCGTGTCGACATACATGATCCTCATCATGACGGTTTGGTTATTACATTATTTATATCTAACCATTTTGTTCGCAGGATTCTCATTGATGGGAAAAGTTCAATGAACATAAACCAGTTGGATGTCCTCAATAGAATGGACATCCTTGAATCCGATATTGTCCAAAGATCATCTGTCCTTGTGGGATTCAGTGGAGAGACAAAGATTACATTGGGGGACATCAAACTTCCTATCTATATAGAGGGAGTAAATTATGTTAAAAAATTCTATGTTATTGATTGCTTATCTTGCTGTAATGTTATCTTTGGCAGGCCATGGATACACGATGTGAAGGCAGTCCCCTCAACATATCATCAATGTGTCAAGCTCCCAACTCTATGAGATATGGTGAAGATAGAAAGTGATCAGCATGAGGCAAAGAACTGTTACACTTCTTCAATGAAGCCAGCCTCTAAGGAGCAAGACGTCATGGAGGCAAGAGAGCAAGACGCCAAGGATATTCTGTTGAACCCAGAGGATCCTGAATCCAAAATTTTTATAGGATCCGGGATCCTAGACAGTATTGAGCAGGATTTAGTATCCTTCTTGGAAAGAAGAAAATCTACCTTTGCTTGGAAACCTGAAGATATGACAGGTATATCTAAGAATGTTATTACTCACAAACTTGGTATTGACAGGTCTTTCAAGCCAATACCCCAAAAAAGGAGAAAGTTTGCGCTTGAAAGGAATGCCATTGTCCAAGAAGAGGTAGACAAATTGCTCAAGGCAAGTTTGAGTGGACTGATAAGCATGAAGCTGCACTCAAGGTTCTTAAGGATTATCTATCCTCAGCACCAGCCCTGATGAAACCAGAAAACGGAGAATCGTTATCCTTATACTTAGCTATTTCAGCTAAAGCAGTAAGTGTGATCCTAGTTAAGGATCATGAAGGCTCTCAACATCCGGTATACTATGTAAGTAAAATTCTACTTGATGCTGAGGCCAGGTATTCTCATTTAGAGAAATTAATTCTTGATTTAATTATGGCTTCTGCTAAACATAGACATTATTTAGAAACTCACACTATTATTGTGAAAGCTAACTTTCCTATTAAGAATGTTCCCAGAAAAACTGAAATGGCAGGTAGAAGGGCAAAGTGGATAGTCAAGCATTGAGTATGAACCCAAGACTGCCATCAAGTCCCAAGCCTTAGCTGACTTTGTGGCTGATTTCAGTAGTGATCTACAAAGGAAAGCTGAATTAGAAGTTCAACAACTTGAGAAGACAAAGGATCCTTGGACACTCTTCACGGATGGAGCTTCAAATGTTAAAGGAACTTGACAAGGCACACTACAAAAATCGCCACAGGGGGACATTATACCCCAATCCATTGCATGTGAATTCCAAACCACTAATCATGAGGCAGAGTATGAGGCCTTGATAGCAGGTTTGCAATTAGCTAACAATATCAGGTATCTTCAAGTATTCGTAGATTCCCTATTAATTACTAACTACTTTAATGGTTCTTATGCTATTAAAGGTGAAATACTAATCGAGTACTTAGAAATAGTCAAGAAATTGGCAGATTCTTTTGCTTTTTTCAAGTCTAACACAGGTATCCAGAGAAGAGAATGCAGAAGCAGACGCTTTAACTAACCTTGGATCATTCCTAAAGATGCCAGAAGATGTGAAAAATCCTCATCACCCATGTTTTAACTCCTGCAATTGAGGATCACGTAGCCATGGAGATAGTGGAGGATTCTGCAATCATGCCTGGTGATCCTGCACAGTCGAATTCAGGATCCTGGATCCTTCCAATCCTAAGATATATACAACATGGAGAGATCCTTACAGGACAAAATCCTAAAGCTTTCAAAGTCAAGGTATCTCAATTAACAATATTAAATAACATGTTATATAAACGATCTCTTGCAGGTCCATATCTGAGGTGCATTGAGGATCCTGAAATTCAAGAAGTCCTAAAGGATTTTCATGAAGGAGATTGTGGAAACCACACTAGGGGCAGAGCACTGTTCTCAAGGATCCTTAGAACAGGATACTATTGGCCTACAATGAAGAAGGATGCTGTTGATTATGCCAAGAGATGTGATCCTTGTCAAAGACACAACAATATCCTTCATCAACAAAGAATGGCTGGAGCATACAACAAGAATGTCAGGTTCAGAAGATTTCAAGTTGATCATTTTGTTCTAAGGAAAGCCTTCCAGAACACTACGAATTCGGCTGATGGCAAATTAGCATCAAAATGGAAGATCCCTACTTAATTGAAGCTGAAGCAGGAAAGGGGGCATATCATTTGTTAACAATGGATGGTGACCTCTTACCAAGAGCTTGGGATGCTATTCATCTAAAGAAATACTTTAAGTAAGAAGGATCAGGGATCCTCAGCAATATTGATATTCTGATTAAGGATCCAGGATCCTCAAAGGATATATGATTCTACATTTGGTAACACATTACTTTCATTTTCATTCATCTTATACTTATTACTTATCATAAGGCAAAGATGTTAAACATTTAACATCTATTTTCATAAAGTTTAAGCTTTTGCAGAGTTATCATTTTACAGAAGATCAAAGTGGTTGGCCAACTCTCCAAAGTTTATTTGGGCTTGTCCCTAGTTTGTTGGGCTTGTCCCCAGTTATTTGGGCTTGTCCCCAGTTTTGGGCTTGTCCCCAGTTTGGGCCTGTCCCCAGTTTCGTCAGTAGCGCACGATGATCCTGGTACAGTTCATGGCAATGGGACCAGTACTCGCTTTAGGGGCTGACAATTTCATTGTACTGGCTGTATCCGGGATCCTACGTATAATGGTAGACGTACCATACATCCGTTCCTAAGGTTTCTAACGTTTTCACGTTAGCTAAGGTTTCGGCATTTTCATGTCGCTTAAGTTTGGATAGTCGCCAGTGAGGGCCATACTCCAGTTTACACAAGTTATTTGGGCCTGACCCTAGTTTACATCCGTTTATTTGGGCTTGTCCCCAGTTTATTTGGGCTTGTCCCCAGTTTGTTGGGCTTGTCCCCAGTTTATTTGGGCTTGTCCCCAGTTTGTTGGGCTTGTCCCTAGTTTGTTGGGCTTGTCCCCAGCTTGTTGGGCTTGTCCCCAGTTTATTTGGGCTTGTCCCCAGTTTGTTGGGCTTGTCCCCAGTTTATTTGGGCTTGTCCCCAGTTATTATGGGTTCCTTCCCAATTATTTGGCTTGGTCCCAAGTTTATTTTTCTTACAGGATCTTGGAGCTCTAAAGTTATACAAGTTCTGACAATAAGGATCCCGGATCCTGAAACTTTACTTTTCACACATTTTATTCAGTATTAGTTTACAAGGATATAGAATCCTAACTTGGATTCTCTGGTATGTTATATTCTAACTTTTTCTAAGCTGCAAGTTGTCTCTTATCCTTTTTGGATAAGGATCATTGATCCACATTTATATGAACACTTCAAGTTTTCTGTTAAAAGTTTAACATTATCATCAGATTTCCAATAACTATCCAATTATTTGGCGATGATATCTTTGAAAATAGAAAGCATACATGAAAAATAAAGAGGAAAGAAACAACAACAATTGTAGCTAAAAAAGTTTAATGTTATCACCCATTCATTATGTATCAAATCATCTGGCCTGGATTTCACCAGTAAAACTGTGGACCATCCACCCAGGCCGGACATGGCTATCTAACAGTTAAAGTGTCTATGCAGAAATTAAATTGCAGGAAGGTTAATAGCGAACGGTGTAGAAGGATTCATTATCCACAAACAGAAGGATCTTCTTGTCTGTAAAGGCACTTGAGGAGTTATCTCTAACTCTATATTTTGCAATGATGATTGTAGCAGGTCTTATCAGTGACGATAGGCAGTGTAACGACTAGTTACCGGCAGCAACGGCTAATCCGCTTCTAACGAAAATATGACAGCTGTGAATCCTTATCACAACTGCCATATTGGGGGCAATTGTTAGGGCATGGATTTTACGCTAAGGATCATCTATCCTGAGACTAGGCATGGATCACGGATCCTTAATGGATGATGCAGATAGTCTGAGGATCCAGAGTCTGAGGATCACGAGTCTGAGGATCACGAGTCTGAGGATCCAGGATCCTTAACAGAACTTATAATTACTAACAATTGTCACGTTTTTAATGTGTTGTACGCAGATTATGGACTTTGTGGGCTAATTCTCAGCTAGAATCTCGGGAATATTCCTTCAGGATGCCACACATGTGTTATTTTCACAACGGTTATGGGAAAAAACGTGGGAGCTTCCTTATGTTTCACATAGTTAGTTGTTAGCAGTTTTTCCTATTATTTTAGGGGATATTGAGCTGAAAAAACACACAAGTTTCGACACAACACTTCTGCTACTCTCTCTCGAACACACACACTAGAATTCAATGTAACAAGCTCAATATCTTCCAAAGTTGTAATCTTTTTATGCAATATAGTTGGTGATCGGTAGTTTCCATCACCCGAGGTTTTTTATGCCGGAGATCTTCTAAAGATCAAGGGCTTTTTCCTCGTATAAATCTCGGTGTTCATCGTTGATTTTTCATTCATACATTTGTTCATTGATTCAAGCATCATACCTCACAAAATCAGATTTGGTTGCATTATCCTTGTGCGATTTTTGACCAAAACAATAAGGATAATACATCTCCCTTTTTCTGGTTTCATCAAAGCTGGGGCTGAGGATAGGTAATCCTTAAGAGCTTTAAGGGCATTTTCTTGTTTCTCAGTCCATTCAAATTTCTTGTTCTTCCTCAGGATGTCATAGAATTCCTTGCACTTTTCTGAGGAATTGGATATGAATCTGTTCATGGCTGCGATCCTGCCTGTCAATCTTTGTACATCCTTAGCATTGGCAGGAGATTTGATATTCACAATAGCCTTGATTTGTTCTGGACTTGCTTCAATGCCCCTCTTTGTCACCATATATCCTAAGAATTTACCTGCCTTAACACCAAAATGACACTTGGAAGGATTTAGTTTCATATTAAATTTATCAAGGATATTGAATGCTTCCTCCAAGTCTTTAAGGTGATCCTCAGCTTTCTTGGACTTAACCACCATGTCATCAATATAGACTTCCATAGTGTGTCCAATTTGTGCCTTGAACATCATATTGACAAGCCTTTGATAAGTAGCACCTGCATTCCTTAGTCCAAATGGCATAGCAATATAACAATATATACCAGTTGGGGTCATAAAGGTTGTATCCTCTTGATCAGATGGTTCCATCTGAATTTGTTGAAATCCAGATGAAGCATCCATAAAAGTCAACAACTCATGACCCGCGGTAGCATCCACCATAGAGTCAATGTGGGGTAATGGGAAAGGATCCTTGGGACATGCCTTGTTTAAATTAGTAAAATCGACACATACCCTCCACTTTCCATTTTTCTTTTGAACAACAACCACATTGGCTAACCATCTTGGATACTTAACTTCTCTTATCATACCTGCTCGAAGTAGTTTATCTACTTCTTCCTGGATAATAGCATTCCTTTCAGGTGCGAACTTCCTCCTCCTTTGATGAATTGGCTTGAATGACCTGTCAATGCCAAGTTTATGAGTAATTATATCTTTAGATATACCTGTCATATCCTCATGTTTCCAGGCAAAGGTAGTTTTCCTTCTTTTAAAGAAGGTTACTAGCTCCTGTTCAATGTCGCTAAGGATCCCTGATCCTATGAAGATCTTGGATTCAGGATCATCAGGATCCATGAGAATTTCTTTCAAATCCTGCTCTCTTGCCTCCAAGACATCTCTTGAAGGATACTTTAATTGCTATTGCTACCTTGGTCTTGAGGCTGGCTTCATTGATGAGGTATAGCAATTCTTAGCTTCTTGTTGATCACTCTCAATTTTCACCACTCCCCAAGGGCTTGGAAGCTTTACACATTGATGATAGGTGGATGGAACTGCCTTTATATCATGTATCCATGGCCTGCCAAGGATAACATTGCAACATGATAAGCAATCTATAACACAAAATTTTTGATAAGAATGCAATCCTTCAATATAGATTGGGAGTTTGATGTCCCCCAATGTATTCTTAGTTTCTCCACTGAATCCCACAAGTACTGAGGATCTTGGGATAATATCAGACTCCGGGATATTCATCTTCTTGAGGACATCAAGCTGAATGATGTTCACAGAGCTTCCTCCATCTATAAGGATCCTGCGAACAAAGTGGTTAGAAATAAACAATGTAATTACAAGACCGTCATGATGAGGATCCTGGACATCAAGACGATCGTCCTCATCAAAAGTTATCATCTTATCCTCGGTGACAATGGACGTCCGGATGGGTCTATCTCCATTATCCATCTTGGTTTCCTTGGTGTTAGGGCATGAATTTTATGCTAAGGATCATCTATCCTGAGACTGGGCATGGATCACGGATCCTTAATGGATGATACAGAGAGTCTGAGGATCCAAAGTCTGAAGTTCACGAGTCTGAGGATCACGAGTCTGGGGATCCTTAACAGAACTTATGTTTTCTAACAATTGTCACGTTTTTAATGTGTAAATGCAGATAATGGACGTGGTGGACTACCTCTTTGCTGGAATCTCGTGGAATATGCTTTTAGGCACGTGCATATTGAAGAAATAACCGTTAGTGGTGATCATGGGTGACTTCCACCTTTTTCGGGAAGTTAGTTAGTTGATTTTTCCTTATCTTTTTAAGGGGAAACAAGCTCATTAAAGACACAATTCGTACACACCACAGAAAAAAAACACTTAACACACGAATTCTCTGCAAACACTTAGCGAAAACACACACTTACACTAGAAATTCATTGTATTGAGCTTGTTTTCTTCCGAAGTTGTACAAGGATCACTGCTGTTTTTGCAATATAGTTGGTGATCGGTAGTTTCCATCACCCGAGGTTTTTTATGCCGGAGATCTTCTAAAGATCAAGGGCTTTTTCCTCGTATAAATCTCGGTGTTCATCGTTGATTTCATATACTTGTTGTTCATACAATTAACCAAGCATCATACCTCACAAAATCAGATTTGGTTGCATTATCCTTGTGTGATTTTTGACCAAAACAGTTTGGCGCCCACCGTGGGGCAATTGGTGCTTCAATTCTGAGAAATTTTGTTCATTTCAGTTCATTACCTTCAACCACATGGCTTCTCAGGGAAAACTACTCCAAGTTCTATGTCGACGGTCACTTTTTCACAGGGCATTCCGCCTTTGCATCATCTCCCCCTTGCATTCCAGAAGAATGCCGAGAATTCTCCAAAGAAGACAACCCCCGTTTTCACAAAACCAACTGTTGTTTCTTCCTCTACACTTACTAACATTGATTTTTATGCTTTGATTGTGCAGATGAAGGATCACATGCAACAGCAGGTCAAAACTAATGGCAGGATCCTTCGCGAAATTGATAAATCAGCAGAGGATCACTCCCCTTTGATGTCGAGGTCGCTGGATTTCGACACTCCGGTCATAACTTCCCAGCACTTTGCAGCTCCATATGTCCAATACCAGGGTGCATCAATAGGAATGCGTTCTGGATCATCGGTAATGTCTCAGGCTCGAGGATCCTCTTTCCAGCCTTCAGGATCCTCATTTCAGCATCAGGGATTCTTCACCAGTTTAGGAGGATGCATGGGGACGCAGCCAATTCAGGGATCCTCCTCTCAGGTTCAAGGATCCTCTCAGGTTCAAGGATCCTCTCAGGTTCAAGGATCCTCACAGGTTCAAGGATCCTCTCAGGTTCAAGGATCCTCTCCGGTTCAAGGATCCTCTCAGGTTCAAGGATCCTCTCAGGTTCAAGGATCCTCTCAGGTTCAAGGATCCTCTCAGGTTCAAGGATCCTCTCCGGTTCAAGGATCCTCTCCGGTTCAAGGATCCTCTCAAGTTCAAGGATCCTCTCAGGTTCAAGGATCCTCCTTCCAGGTTCAAGGATCTTCATCTCAGGTTTCCGGATCTATGGATTATCCTCCAAGACCTACATTCACAACACTTCAAGGATCCAACATCTTCCAGGATCAAGGATACTTAAGGAGTGTGCAACCCGGAAGTTCAGATGTTTATCTAGGAGACTTTATACCAATGCAGACCATTACTTCCTCTGGTCCCTCGGTTGTGCCAGAATCCCGCCAACATGGATTCACATCTAGAATTCCAAATTTGAATCATTCAGGAGAGATACCGAAGAGGTTTCAGACATCAAATCTGGTTGCTTGTGCAAGGGCTTTGGATCCACACTTATCGGATCAACGTTAAAATGGCTGCTAAGTCTTCCTCCTTACTCTATTACTTCATTTGCTAATCTAGTTAATTTGTTTAATAGCCAATTCTCATGCAGTAGGAGATTTGAACGATTAACTAGTGATTTATATAGGGTAACTCAAGGTCATAATGAATCACTTAGAGATTACATAATTAAATTCAGTAAAGAATCCTTAGAAATCCCTAACTTAGATATTGCTACAGCTCTAGAAGCCTTTAAAATGGGTTTGCTTAGGGATTCAATGTTCTATGATGATCTTGTCATGACCCCTTGCAGGAACTTAGATGAGGAAAGAAACAGGGCCCTTAGGTTCATCCGTTTAGAGGATGACAAAAGGATCCACGAGAGATTGTCAGGATCCTCAAAGCAAGACAAATAAAGATCCTATCTCAAGGATAACTGATCCAAGCAATACTCCAAGCATGACAACCAGAATGTGCATGCTGTGGAACAAGAGGAAGATGATGAGGATTATCCTCCTATTTCTGAATATTGTTTTCCTGCTGATGATAATGAACTAATCCTTTCTATGCAGAGTTTAGGTGACAAGGTTAGGTGGCCAAGGAAGAATGACAAACCGCCTGCCACCAAAGACGAATCGAAATGGTGTGCTTACCATGGGGATTCTGGTCATCTCACAGATGAGTGCATAGCATTAAGGAAGGAGATAGGTTATCTTTTGAGCAAAGGATACTTGAAGGAATTGCTCGGAAGGAAAAAGTCAAGGATCAAGTATCCTGAGAAAGTTCCTGAAAAAGCTCCTCCTCCACCATCCGATGCTCAAATCAACCATTTCATCTCCGGAGGTTCTCAGCAGCTAAGAGACGTGCAAAGGAAACATAGATGGAGAATGGGGGCAGACCTGTTCGGACCTCCCTCCTTACCCAACAGAAAGTGATATCATATGATGAGGATAACTGTGCGGACATTCAGGATCCTTATCACGACGGTGTAGTTATTACATTATTTGTATCTAACCATTTTGTTCGCAGGATTCTCATTGATCGGAAAAGCTCAGTGAACATAATCCAGTTGGATGTCCTCAATAGAATGGACATCCTTGAATCCGATATTGTCCAAAGATCATTTGTCCTTGTGGGATTCAGTGGGGAGACAAAGATTACATTGGGGGACATCAAACTTCCTATTTACATAGAGGGAGTTAATTCTTTTCAAAAATTTTGTGTCATAGATTGCTTATCCTGCTATAATGTTATCCTTGGCAGGCCATGGATACATGATATGAAGGCAGTCCCCTCAACATATCATCAATGTGTCAAGCTCCCAACTCTATGGGATGTGGTGAAGATAGAAAGTGATCAGCAGGAGGCAAAGAACTGTTACACTTCTTCATTGAAGCCAACCTCCAAGGAGCAAGACGTCAAGGATATTCTGTTGAACCCAGAGGATCCTGAATCCAAAATTTTTATAGGATCCGGGATCCTAGACAGTATTGAGCAGGATTTAATATCCTTCTTGAAAAGAAGAAAGTCTACCTTCGCTTGGAAACATGAAGATATGACAGGAGAAAGTTTGCACTCGAAAGAATGCCATTATCCAAGAAGAGCACCAGCCATGATGAAACCATAAAATGGAGAATCGTTATCCTTATACTTAGCTATTTCAGCTAAAGCAGTAACTGTGATCCTAGTTAAGGATCATGAAGGCTCTCAACATCCGGTATACTATGTAAGTAATATTCTACTTGATGATGAGGCCAGGTACTCTCATTTAGAGAAATTAATTCTTGATTTAATTATGGCTTCTGCTAAACATAGACATTATTTAGAAACTCATACCATTATTGTGAAAACTAACCTTGCTATCAAGAATGTTCTCAGGAAACTTCAAATGTCAGGTAGAATGGCAAAATGGGCAATCAAGTCCCAAGCTTTACTTGACTTTGTGGCTGATTTCAGTAGTGATCTACAAAGGGAAGCTGAATTAAAAGTTCAACAACTTGAGAAGACCAAGGATCCTTAGACACTCTTCACGGATGGAGCTTCAAATGTTAAAGGAACTTGACAAGGCACACTACCAAAATCGCCACAGGGGAACATTATACCCCAATCCACTGCATGGAATTCCAAACCACTAATCATGAGTCAGGAATCTGGCAGATTCTTTTGCTTTTTTCAGTCTACCATAGGTACCCAGGGAAGAAAATGCAGAAGCTGACGCTTTAACTAACCTTGGATCATTCCTAAAGATGCCAGAAGATGTGAAAAATACTCATCACCCATGTTTTAACTCCTGCAATTGAGGATCACGTAGCCATGGAGATAGTGGAGGATTCTGCAATCATACCTGGTGATCCTGCACAGTCGAATTCAGGATCTTGGATCCTTCCAATCCTAAGATATATACAACATGGAGAGATCCCTACAGGACAAAATCCTAAAGCTTTCAAAGTCAAGGAGACTGTGGAAACTACACTGGGGGCAGAGCACTATTCTCAAGGATCCTTAGAACAACATACTATAGGCCTACCACGAAGAAGGATGTTGTGGATTATGCAAAGAAGTGTGATGCTTGTCAAAGACACAGTAATATTCTACACCAACCAACATAACATCTGCATCCTAAGAAGAAGCTTTTGCTCAAAGTCAGAAAAAAGGAAATGGCCAGTTATCAACAAAGAATGGCTGGAGCATACAACAAGAATGTCAAGATTAGAAGATTTCAAGTTGGTGATTTTGTGCTAAGAAAAGCATTCCAGAACACTACAAATCCTTCTGATGGCAACCTAGCACCAAAGTGGGAAGACCCCTATCTAATTGAAGCTGAATCAGGAAAGGGGGCATATCATTTGTTAACAATGGATGGTGATCTCCTACCAAGAGCTTGGAATGCTGTTCATCTCAAAAAATACTAAGTAAGAAGGATCAGGGATCCTCAGCGATACCGGTATTCTGATTAAGGATCTAGGATCCTCAAAGGATATATGATTCTACATTTGGTAACACATTACTTTCATTTTCATTTTCATTCATTTTATACTTATTACTTATCATAAGTTAAAGATGTTAATCAGTTAACATCTATTTTCACAAAGTTTAAGCTTTTGCAGAGTTGTTATCATTTTACAGAAGATCAAAGTGGTTGGCCAACTCTCCAAAGTTTATGGGCTTGTCCCCAGTTATTTGGGCTTGTCCCCAGTTTCGCCAGTAGCGCACGATGATCCTGGTGCAGTTCAAGGCAGTGCGACCAGTACTCGTTTTAGGGGCTGACAATTTCATTGTACTGGCTGTGCCCAGGATCCTACGTATAATGGTAGACGTACCATACATCCGTTCCTAAGGTTTCTAACGTTTTCACGTTAGCTAAGGTTTCGGCATTTTCATGTCGCTCAAGTTTGGATAGTCGCCAGTGAGGGCCATACTCCAGTTTACATCCGTTTATATGGGCTTGACCCCAGTTTACATCCGTTTATATGGGCTTGACCCCAGTTTACATCCGTTTATTTGGGCTTGTCCCTAGTTTGTTGGGCTTGTCCCCAGTTACTAACTCTTATCTTATATTGGCTTAGTCCCAAGGTGTATCCTATTTCAGGTTTTTGGAGACAAACGACCAAGGATCCTTGATCCTTACCTTCCATTAAGGTTTTTCTTATGGTTATCCTGTTTATAATGATAAAGGTTAGGATCCTAACTTGGATTCTCAGGTATGATCCTTAACTATTTTGATTTTATTCATTATTCATTTGAATAACCCTTATACTTGACAACTGAACTTGTGATTCTTAAACTATATCACTTTTTAGAACTTATCGGTTATGGGATATGTGATCCTTGATCATATCCTAAACTTTTTGGATATCTTTTTTTAATTTTTCAAGGCTTGATAAGTATAAACAGAATGAACATTACAACAATTGGAAAGTAAGATATTAACAAGGATATCAACACAAAATAAGCCAAAAAGTTCAAGTTATTTTATTCACAAAAGGTTAAACCATTTACAGTTGTCAAAATTGCCAACCCACGTTTCTACCAGCAAAACGTGGCCCGTCCACATGGGTTGGCAAAGGGTGTCCATTGTTTACGGGTCTTTGTAGTGCAGAAAATAAAAGACGGAATGATAACGAGTGGCTTCATCCCCCAAACAGAGGATCTATCCACCACCCATTATCCTGCCTATTGTTCAAGGATCCCTGATCCTTCACCCTAGAAACTACTGTCTAAATGCAGGAAGGTTAATAGCAAACTGTGTAGAAGGATTCATTCTCCACGAACGGAAGGATCTTCTGATCTGTAAAGGCACTTGAGGAGTTATCTCTAACTCTATATTCTGCAATAATGATTATAGCAGGTCTTATCAGTGACGACAGGCAGTGTAACGACTAGTTACCGGTAGGGGTGTTCAAAACCGGATATCCGAAGTTTCGGATATCCGAAAATTTCGGATAGTTAATTTCACTATCCGAATCCGTATCCGAAATTTCGGATATCCGAAAATCGGATATCCGAAATTTCGGATACGGATTCGGATAGTAAAACGGATATCCAAAATTCTTTTAAAACAATTGTTCCAACAAATCCCAGTAAAAAATTGTTCCTATAAATTGTGATAAACACTTTCAGTGAACAAAAAATCTCAAATCTTATAGTATTTTAATTGCGATAAACATTTTCAGTGAACAAAAAATCTCAAACCGGATGAGATTCAATATTTTAATTGTGATAAACACTTTCCACTTCACTACTACTGTTTACTCCTACCCCTAAACATATAATCACAGTTCATGATGTTCTTATTGCAAATGGAAAGAAGCAAACAGATGATGGAGCACATCATGGTAAAAATGCCAAATGATGAAGAAATTATAAATAAAGAGCTTATTCATGGCCGTCAATGACAACACCAACATCATCCAAAGTCTTTAAAGGTTTGATGACATCATTATCTGGGCTTCTAGATCTACCAGCACCACCATCGATCACCGGTAATGGATTCTTTACATGTTACTATCACCCTCACCATCTCGTTTTCTTTGCGACGACTAGGCTTTCAGTGGCAAGAAGATTCTGAAATCGAAGAAAAATTTTGAAGAGTTGATCGATGTCGATAATCTCGTCAATGTCAAGAAGATTTGGAGAAAAGGAGAATGGGGGCGGAAGTATTGGATAAGGAAAGTAGGGTTTTTTTAGGAGATTGTTATGTATATATATTTAATAATTAAAAAAACATTATTTAATATTTCGGATTCGGATATCCGAAATATCCGAAAATTTCCAATATTACTATCCGAATCCGAATTTTCGGATAATTCGGATTCGGAATTTCGGATAATTTGGATTCGGTTTCGGATTCGGATATTTTTGAACACCCCTAGTTACCGGCAGCAACGGCTAGTCCACTTCTGACGGAAATATGACAGCTGTGAATCCTTATCACAACTGCCATATTGGGGGCAATTGTTAGGGCATGAATTTTATGCTAAGGATCATCTATCCTGAGACTGGGCATGGATCACGGATCCTTAATGGATGATACAGAGAGTCTGAGGATCCAGAGTCTGAGGATCACGAGTCTGAGGATCACGAGTCTGAGGATCCTTAACAGAACTTATGTTTTCTAACAATTGTCACGTTTTTAATGTGTAAATGCAGATAATGGACGTGGTGGACTACCTCTTTGCTGGAATCTCGTGGAATATGCTTTTAGGCACGTGCATATTGAAGAAATAACCGTTAGTGGTGGTCATGGGTGACTTCCACCTTTTTCGGGAAGTTAGTTAGTTGATTTTTCCTTATCTTTTTAAGGGGAAACAAGCTCATTAGAGACACAATTCGTACACACCACAGAAAAAAAACACTTAACACACGAATTCTCTGCAAACACTTAGCGAAAACACACACTTACACTAGAAATTCATTGTATTGATCTTGTTTTCTTCCGAAGTTGTACAAGGATCACTGCTGTTTTTGCAATATAGTTGGTGATCGGTAGTTTCCATCACCCGAGGTTTTTTATGCCGGAGATCTTCTAAAGATCAAGGGCTTTTTCCTCGTATAAATCTCGGTGTTCATCGTTGATTTCATATACTTGTTGTTCATACAATTAACCAAGCATCATACCTCACAAAATCAGATTTGGTTGCATTATCCTTGTGTGATTTTTGACCAAAACACTTGGCATGTCTCTTGGCTGCTGAAAAGGAAGTACCACAAATGTCCGATCCACCGGATATGAAGTTTATAACTTGTGCATCTGCTGGAGGAGCAGGAGCCTTTTCTGGGATCCTTTCAGGATCCTGGATCCTTGACTTCTTCCATCCCAAGAGTTCCTTCAAATGCCCCTTGCTCAACAAGTAACCAATTTCCTTTCTTAGTGCAATACACTCTTCAGTGAGATGCCCAAAATCCTCATGATATGCACACCACTTGGACTTATCCTTTGTAGCAGCTGGTTTATCACTTTTCCTTGGCCACCTAGCTTTCTCACCTAGATTCTGCATTGCAAGGATTAGTTCATTGTTATCAACAGAAAAACAGTATTCAAAAATAGGAGGATAATCCTCATCATCCTCTTCTTGTTCCACTGAATGCGCATTCTGGTTATCAGACTTATTGTAGAACTTGGATTTGTTGTTCCTGAAGTAGGATCCTTGTTTCTCCTGTTTTGAGGATCCTGTCAATCTATCCTGGATCCTTTTGTCATCCTCTAGGCGGATGAACCTAAGGGCCCTGGTTCTTACTTCATCAAGATTCCTGCAAGGTGTCATGACAAGATCATCATAGAATAATGAATCCCTAAGCAATCCCATTTTAAAGGCTTCTACAGCCGTAGCAATATCCAAATTAGGAATATCTAAGGATTCTTTACTAAACTTAGTGATGTAATCTCTAAGTGATTCATTTTGACCTTGTGTTACCCTATATAGATCACTAGTTAATCGTTCAACTTTTCTACTACAAGAGAATTGACAATTAAACAAATTAACTAGATTAGCAAATGAAGTAATAAAGTAAGGGGGAAGACTTAGCAGCCATTTAAGAGCAGATCCTGTAAGTGTGGATCCAAATCCCTTGCATAGACATGCTTCTTTTAACCTTTCAGGAATTGGATTGATCTCCATCCTCTCCCTGTATTGAGCTACATGCTCCTATGGATCCGTCGAACCATCATACAGCTTCATATATGGTATTTGGAATCTCTTAGGTATCTCAGCATCACATAAGGGTGGTGCAAAACGAGATATCCTATGGCTACCATCTGCAATTTCAGGAATGGGTTTAACCACTCCCGGTACACTGGATATCATATCCTTAAGCTTCTGTAGCTCTCTTGCCATAGCCTGATTAATACTTGTATCCTCCATTAAGCCATGGTTAGTGTTATATGAATTATTAAAAGTGTTACCTCCCACAAGATTCGTGTTTGGAATTGCGGAAGTAAATCCATATTGACGAGACTCTTGCATGATTGAAGGACCAGAGGGAGCAATGGTCTGCATTGGTATGAAGTCTCCTTGATGAACGTCCGAGCTCTGAGGTTGCATACTTCTCAAGAATCCTTGATCCTGAAGGACGTTGGATCCTTGAAGTTGAGATGATCCTTGAACATGAAAGGATCCTAGAACCAGAGAGGATCCTGGGACAAGGGAGGATCCTTGGACCTGGGAGGATCCATGGACCTGGGAGGATCCTTGGACCTGGGAGGATCCTCGGACCTGGGAGGATCCTCGGACCTGGGAGGTTCCTCGGACCTGGGAGGATCCTCGGACCTGGGAGGATCCTTGGACCTGGGAGGATCCTTGGACCTGGGAGGATCCCTGAACTGCATGCATTCCCAAATATCCTCCTGACGTGAAGTATCCCTGATGCTGAGAAGAGGATCCTGATGGTTGAGAAGAGGATCCTTGAGGATGGAAGTGAGAGCCAAATGCCTGACTCATAGTTTCTGTTCCATAACGCATTCCTGGTAATTCACCCAAGTATTGCACGTCCGGAACTGCTGAGTGTTGGGAAGTTATGACTGGAGTGTCGAAGTTCAGCGACCTTGGCATCAAAGGGGAGTGATCCTCCACTGATTTCTTCTGTTTCTTGATCTCATCGATCTCCCGGAGGATCCTTTCGTTGTTTTTGTCCTGCTCTTGTGCATGATTCCTCATCTGCAAAATCAGAGCATAAAGATCATTAGTAGTAGGATTAGTTGAAATAGAAGAAGTTGGTGGTTTTGTGAAAATGGGGGTTTGTTTCTTCGCAGCATTCTCAGCATTCTTCTGGGATCCAGAAGGTGGTGGAGGCAAAGGAGGAACGCCTTGTGAAGAACTGAATGACGACATTAAGTTTGAAGTGTTCTTCGCTGAAGAAGCCATCTGCCTGGTTGTTATGAACCGAAATGATCACAAAGGTATGAATCTTCTTAGGAATGAAGCACCAATTGCCCCACGGTGGGCGCCAAACTGTTTTGGTCAAAAATCAAGCAATGATAATGCAACCAAACTTTCTGTTGTGAGGTATGATGCTTGAATCAATGAACAACACTAAGGATCACTCTAGAATGTAATGAACAAGTGACACAAAGATTTATACGAGGAAAAAGCCCTTGATCAATGAATGATCTCCGGCATAAAAAACCTCGGGTGATGGAAACTACCGATCACCAACTCAAATTAAATAAGAAATGTGTTACAACTTCGGATGGTAGCGAGCTAATTACAAGGATCGCTATAGTGTAACGTGCAAAAGGTGTATGAAATTTCTAAGCGAATTGCCGAGAGCTGGTGTGTAACACCTCGGAAATTCACGTCCTATAATATGTTGACACGTGTCATAAAGTTTAAACGTGTGAAAGAAGTATTATGGAAGGACTAAAGTTGACAAACATGGAAAGTCTGTGAATATACGTATTCTAAGTGTCAACTGTGAATAAATATAATGTACATTAACCCTACACGATGCTCATACCTTCAAACGAATAAATCATGGATCATACGAAGCTAAAAGTGAGTGATTTCAAACTACAGGGACCAAAAGTGTCAACATGTTCAAATTATACCTCTGAGTGACCTTTTGACAAACCCGAAGCTTTTTAAATATCAATTATGCTCATGAGAATGCACCATAAAAATTTCATAAAGTTTCATTAACGTATGAGAAAGTTATGATCAAATTCGTGTGCGAAGTGTTAAAGCGTAAACGTCGAAAGATAGGACTTTTCGGGTGACAATGAAGTTACCCGGGGACTTGGAAAAGTGGGTATATGTTTTAAGGCCTTATTAGATCAATTGTGAAGGTTTACCATGCAATAAATCAGTACCTATTCGAGTTTTGAAGAGCCAAGGACTGAATCGCAAACAAAATCAAATGCTGATCTGACCCCGCCGTCGCGCCACGCGAGGGGTCCCTCGCGTCACGCGAGGGATGCCCAGAACCGTGAAACATGGACTGTTGTCTGCCAATGCGTTTGTGCGCGACTTTAACCGAATTTTCACATCCCTCTGGCCCCTAAAACATCCCCTAAGCCTCTAGGACACATGTTGCAAGCTTGTGGGCAGTCCTAGACCTTGTTGTCAAGCCCTTATGGTGAGTGATCCAACTATATAAAGCCATCCAAGTTCACAACTTTTCCTCACACCTTCTCCTGCATTTGTGGATGATTCTGGAGCTCAAGCTTGCTTCCTAGTGATCATATCTTATGCATAGGACCTCAGTAAGTATTCTTCTTCTTCTCTAATTGAGTTTAGCTAGGTTAATTAGCTAAAAGTCAAACCGTCGTAATTACGGTTTGACTTCGAGATTAGTCAATAATGGCTCAGTCATATCTCGAATTAAAAATAGTTATGAGTTGGTAATTATGTGGGTAATAAAACCTTAAAAGGGTTTCCCCTGATCACCACTCTAAACAGGTCTAATGTCGGGTCAAACTTTTAATTAAAAAGTCAACATAATGCTTAAAATGTCATTTATGCATAATTAGCTATCTAGAACATGTATAACCTGTTTGATCATTGTTGTAACTTAGTAATTAATGTAAGAACATGTCCAAACATGTTCAACCCGACTATTTCCTGTTTAGACCCGGTTCGGAACCGAAAGTCGCATAGTTTGACTTTCACTTTGACTTTCAGTTCTGACCCGTTTAGGCATATTTTAGAAATGCCTCAGAGCTTTAATTGGACTAGGTTACATGTTAGAACAACCCTCTGTGATTATACACCTCAGTTCATTAGTTATCCAATTAATATGCATGTTTCCGTTAATTGCTCATATGTTGACCATTATGCCCTTATTACTTTAAAACGTGATTTATGAAAATGTAAAAGTGTAGAAACCTTTGTTACTGATATATAGACTTGCATGCAAAGTTTGACATCAGTTTGACTTGTAGATTAAGAGTTATGCTCATTATCGCAAAACTAATGCTTTATGTTAACATAATGGCGTAATTAGCGTATAGCCTAGTTAAACATACTTTTTGGTATCAAATCTTTTACCCACTGATATGATATATTATTTTGAGATTTTTAAAGATTTTTAATTAATTTTAGGCTGAGCATAACTCGTAGTCGTAGGCTTAATTCGGTAATTGTCGGTTTTGCCCTTACGGGTCATAAAATGAGTTTTACACATCTAAACGGCTCCAAACATTTTGCTACTGATTAGTTATGATAAATAAATTATTTTAAGCCCTCTGGAAATATAAAAATATCAGATTTAAGTATCGAACCCGGTAATGGCCTTTAATCGCCTAAATTAGCGTTCTTAACGCATAGTATGTTCTAAAATCATATTGGACATACCCGGGTTGATACCTACTGATATAAGAGGCAAATTATAATATTTTAACAGTAAGCAAAGGTTGATAAACTCAGACTTCAGTTTTGAGCTTTTCGGCTTATGTGAAATTACCGAAATACCCCTACGGGGCCTAGTTTGGTTAAAGATGATAAATTTCACATATATACTTTAGCCTACTGATATAACTCATCAAATTGAGTATGTTTGCTGTTTACATCAGACCTGTAACTCAGTTAAACATTTAAACTCTTTTACAAACCTTAAAATGACCAAACTACCCCTACGGGGCATAGTTTGTGTTTAAACTAGTTCGGGGCATAACGAAAGACATCCTACTGATGTTACAGCATATTTGAAGCATATTAACTTAGGAAACCTGTATATAGCTCTCATGACTACCCGTCACGCTTATTACGCGTACGGTTAGGTTTATGTAACAAGTTTACATAAATTAGCCAAAACGGGTCAAACCTTAACGGTTTTATCTCAAAATCCAGAATGTGAATAATAAACCCATATTAAACAAGTCTTCAAACTTGTCGGGTCTAAATCACATTCTATCCGGTCTTCGCTTAATCGTGCGTACGAACCGTATCTTCGAAACTAGTCGGTCTAAGCTTAAGCTTAATTAAAGAACCGCTAGGATTCTAATAGGTTATATTTAACCTTCATTCCAGATTAGGAGAACCAGTAAAAGATACTTGCCATTCTGATTATTGTGATTTATACTTGCATCAGGTAAATACTTTTAACTTATTTTCCCTATACGGGCTTGGGTTACGGTACATAGCGTACCGCTTGATCGGGCATCAAATCTCCATGCTTAGTGGGTAGTTGAATAATTTGAACGGCTCGTTTTAAACAGATTTGTTTACTTTACAGCCTTTGGGGGGTTAATGACCATGTCCCGGATATCCTTGGCATCATCTTACGAGATGGCCACGACCTGAGCACGGGGTGTAGGCGTACTCCCGTGTATAACTCACTTAAAGTGGTGTGTCTATTGATCTTTAACCCGGATACGTTCCGGGCTACTGAACGCATAAGTAACATGTAATTCGTTCACAAGATTATAATATTAAATAATTCTCCCAAGTTAAATAAAATGATTTATGCCACGTGCATCCAAACCAATTTTCAATCATTTTCCAAAATGAGTCAGTTGAATGTATTTACCAGTGTAAACTGACGTATTTTCCAAAAAAGACTGAATGCAGGTACTAAACAAAATTTGGCTGGATTGTCTCCTAAGCATCAATAGAAGTCTCGCAAGCTTAGGATGCCAGAAGTCTGTTGAACCATAAATGTTATTTTGTTTCGATCCGTTCTGTGGATAAACACCGGATATTGTAACTTTGATTACAATAAATAAATTCGGTTGTATCTTATTTTAAATTGCTTCCGTTGTGCATTATTATATTGTGTTGTTTGACTATTATGTTGCCAACCACGTCACGATACTCCCCCACCGGGCCCACCGGTGACACGTGGAAATCGGGGTGTGACAGGTTGGTATCAGAGCCAACACTGAGTGAATTAAACACTAGCCTTTTGTGTTTAATGTCAGTTACACAATTGCACATATCTAAACCTTCGAGTCTAGGCTTATAACTTAGGACAAATTCCACCTTTTTGGTATTTGTTTTGTCTTTTAAATTTTATATTTTTGTTATTGTTATCTCATGCTTTATTGACAGGAATAACAAAGATGCCTCCTAGATTCTTCCGAACACGAGGACGTGGAAAGGGGCCAGTTACCGCCCCCAACGATCATGAAGCTGGACCTTCACGAAGGCGAGCTCCATCCAACACCGAGAGTGACGACCCTCGGGGAAAACCAAAGAAACCAGTACGAACCGGCCAGACGGTCAGTTTCGCATGCTTCCACACCGCCTGCTCTAAATCCTTATGAACCCAATAACCCTCAACCGTCCTACATACCACTTCAGAGATCCCTATCTCATCATTCATATGGAGACCCTACACCTGTTTTTAGGGGACAGTTTAACCCGGTTGGGTTCATACCAGAGCCCGTGGGTTTTAACCCACTGGGTCCGGAGGACCACTTTTCAGGAGATCACGCCGACGATATGGACGAGGATACGGACCCCGTCATGCCGGCAAGTGGTACTCCAAACCATCCGATCGAAATCTCCGACGGATCGTCGTTTCACGGATCACCCTATGGTGGTCCAGACAGTTTCCAAGCACTGTTCGATCAACACCAGTGGTATTATACACCATCACACCACTCGTCGTCTCATGGGCAGCATCAGCAGCAGCATTCTCAGCAGCAGCAGGAGCCACAGCCACAGCCGCATCATCAAGATTCATCCGAGGATCATCGATTTGTGGCAGTTACGCCACCACCTCCACCGCCACCAGTTCAACCGGCACCTCCTCAACCGCCAAGGCGTAGGAGAACCGGTGCACGCATATCGGTACGACCGGGGGGCTTCAATTTCAGTTCCCCACAACAGTCAAGTGCCAGTCACTACCCGCCGTACCAGGAGGACCCACAAATGGGTGGACCCTCCAACCCTGCTGTACTACAACCACCGCCGATGGGATTTGAAAACCCAATCCCAGCATATACGGGTGGCATGGCTTACAACCCGTTTGAACCTCCAACGCATCACGACTATGGGTACGCGGAGGCTGATCCATACATGGTAGCAGCGAACTACAACAACCAAGGACCCTATGGGGATCCATGGGGGGTGAGTTACCCGACTCAGGGATACTCGATACCTTCTAGACCCATCATCCGGGCTCAATCACAGCCACCACGGTTTTCTCCCCCAGAAAGGGAGGAAATTCTTCATAGGTTGCAACAAGTTGAACGGGAAGCTCACGAGGATCGTAGGGAAAGGCAGACGTTCTTCCAAGGGTTGGTTAGTTTGATCAAGGGAAAGAACAAGAAGGATCGTTGAATCCTTCCACAGTTATTTTCTCCTGTATGTATTGTTTGAACCCCTTCGTGAGTGTATTTAATATGTTGCTTTGAGCCCCTGCGTGGGCATGCTTATTGTTTGAACCCCTACGTGGGTGTATTGCTAGTATGAGTCCCTACGTGGACATGTATGATATTTAGCCCCTGCGTGGGCATGTGTGTTATCTAACCCCTACGTGGGTAAGTTGGTAATTTGAAAGACCCGTTTAGGGCAAGTGTGTAATGCTTTGAATAAATTAATGGAATGTTATTTCTATGATTATCATGATTGCCTGTTTGTGCATAAATAATTAAAAATGAAATAAATAAATTAAAATCATTCCTTTTAAATTAATCTGCCTATGTAATTATTTAATTAAGGATCTTAAAGTGTGAAACCTAGCTTCGTGTCAATTATAAGACCGGGCCAAAATGGTAAGACCTGTTTAAAAAAGATTCAAATCCCTGTTAACATCTTAAAACATGTTAACACTCCTGGCAGAAGTGATTCGTTACAATCACATATCATTTTATATGTATAAGGATTCTTTAGAAGATTCCAAACCCAATCATATGATCTCTGAATCATGGGTTAAGATCATCAAGTAAGATGATCATATTTTACCATACGTTGGTAATATAATGCCTACGGGCTTTGCTCATTTCTACATGAGTCAAAAGATAGTTGTATCTTTGACTCACTGTCTAAAAAAAGGTAATAAAATATATTTAAACCTTAAAAGCCTTGATTCTCTGAAATCATAGTTTATAATTTAAATTGTCCACGTGACCAAGCCTTATGTGCTAATATATATAGTTATTGTTTGTGTTTAGGATAAATTTTAATTAAAATCCTAAATTAACACGATTAATAAGTTAACCAAATATGGTCTCTGTTTACCATGGTTAACGAATTACCTTAAGGGGTAATTCCATAATAAACTCCCAAATAAAATATTGTTCTTGTTTTCTGCAACAGCTCAATTCAAATGGCTGACTCAAATGAAATAAATAGCCATCCTGTGGAGCCGAATGAGAACGCCCAGATTACGTTAACGGGTGCTGAACTAAAAGCAATCATAGATGGCGCTATCACCCAGGCTTTGAATAGACAGTATGAGGAATACAGTGATACTCGAAGTAGGACCCACTCTACATCACATTCAAAGCCCATGACACAT
Organism: Helianthus tuberosus; assembly: GCA_030545235.1. Taxonomy (NCBI): domain Eukaryota; kingdom Viridiplantae; phylum Streptophyta; class Magnoliopsida; order Asterales; family Asteraceae; genus Helianthus; species Helianthus tuberosus. The sequence continues at coordinate 15,941,169 of CM060425.1, read as the reverse complement.
TCTGAGGCTCATAACAAGCCTCCTCCCAAGAAGAATGGACCCAAGAAAGACGGTGATGACCGTCAGTCCACCAACAATCAAAGTGTCCCATCTCAGCATATAGTACTGCATCAAGGACCCCGTAACAAGGGTTGCACTTATAAGTACTTCGTGTCTTGTAAACCCAGGGATTTTACGGGGGAAAAAGGGGTCGTCGACTGTATGACATGGCTGGATGAAATGGACACGGTGGTGGATATCAGCGGGTGCGCTGAAGGGGATATAGTTAAGTTTGTGTCACAGTCCTTCAAGGGTGAAGCATTGGCATGGTGGAGATCTCTGATGGAGGCCTTCGGAAAGATCCCGTTGTATAGCATGTCGTGGGATCAATTCATTGCCCTGATCAAGGAAAACTTCTGCCCTCAACATGAGGTGGAGAAGATAGAATCTGACTTTCTATCTTTGGTGATGAAGAACCTCGACTGTCAAGCTTATCTGACAAGCTTCATTACGCTGTCCCGGTTAGTTCCCTACCTGGTAACCCCAGAGCCAAAAAGAATCGCTCGCTTTATTGGTGGTTTGGAACCCGAGATCAAGTCCAGTGTAAAAGCTTCTCGGCCAGTTACCTTCAGGTCTGTAACTGACCTTTCCTTATCCCTCACTCTGGATGCGGTCCGACAGAGATCGCAGAGGAATAAGGCGGCCGAGAAGAGGAAGCATGAAGATGATGGTTCGCGAAGGTCGAATAAGAAACACCGTGGGAACGGTGCTAACAAAAAGGGATCTGAGTCGAGGAAGAATGGGCATAAGTCTGATGAGAAGCCCAGGTGTAAAATTTGTAAGAAGCAGCACTATGGAAAGTGCAGACTGGAGTCAAGCTCTCAGACTCAGTCAAAATCATTTGCTTGTGGAATTTGCAAGTCCACGGACCATAAAACCCTGGATTGCAAAAAGATGAAGGACGCAACGTGCTATCGTTGCAATGAGAAGGGGCACATCAAGACCAACTGCCCAAAATACAACAAGAAGCCTGAAGAGGCTAAGAAGACTAATGCCAGAGTCTTCAGAATGGACGCGAAAGAAGCTGTGCAGGACGATAATGTCATAACATGTACTTTCCTTGTAAATGATGTCTTTGCAAGAGTACTTTTTGATTCAGGCGCAGATAAGTCTTTCGTAGATCATAAGTTTTGTAAATTGTTGAATTTACCTGTCAAAACCTTAAACGCAAACTATGAGGTAGAGTTAGCAGATGGTACCATAGAAACCGTCTCTGCTGTGTTAGATGGATGTGTTATATCCATTAAGAACCATTCTTTTCCTCTGTCTCTACTTCCGTTTAAGTTAGCCGGTTTTGACATAGTTCTGGGTATGGACTGGTTATCTCATAACCAGGCCCAAATCGTCTGTAACATGAAGCAAGTAGTAATAAAGACTCCGTCTGGTGAGTCACTTACCATTCGGGGAGATACCCAGTATGGACTACCGGAGCACGTGACTATGCTCAAGGCTTCCAAGTGTTTGAAGAAGGGGTGTGTCATCTACATGGCACAGGTGATTATTGATGAGCCCAAACCGAAGTTAGAAGACATCCCTGTCATTTCTGAATACCCAGAAGTGTTTCCTGAAGATCTACCTGGTTTGCCACCCGATAGACAAGTTGAATTCAGGATAGATATCATCCCCGGAGCGGCACCAGTTGCTAGGGCACCATACAGATTGGCACCCACAGAAATGAAGGAGTTGCGGACGAAGCTAGATGAACTGCTGGCTAAGGGTTTCATTCGACCTAGTTCATCTCCTTGGGGAGCGCCAATCCTGTTTGTCAAGAAGAAGGATGGGTCGATGCGTCTGTGCATCGACTATCGCGAGCTTAATAAAGTCACGATCAAGAATAGATATCCATTGCCCAGGATCGACGATTTGTTCGATCAGCTTCAAAGGGCAAGTTACTTCTCAAAGATTGATATGAGGTCAGGCTACCATCAGTTGAAGGTTAAGGATGAAGACGTTCACAAGACTGCATTTAGGACTCGTTATGGTCACTACGAGTTCCTAGTGATGCCTTTTGGGCTCACTAATGCACCAGCCGCGTTCATGGATCTCATGAATCGCGTCTGCAAGCCTTACTTAGATAAATTTGTTATCGTCTTCATCGATGACATCCTTATTTATTCTAAGAATCAAGCTGACCACGAGAAACACCTTCGTTGTATTCTCAAACTTCTACGTCAGGAGAAGCTCTACGCCAAATTCTCTAAGTGTGAATTTTGGCTACGAGAAGTCCAATTTCTTGGACACGTGGTTAGTGAGCGTGGTATCCAGGTGGATCCCGCTAAAGTTGAAGCTGTTATGAATTGGCAAGAGCCAAAGACGCCTACGGAGATACGTAGTTTCCTGGGATTGGCAGGATATTACAGGCGTTTCATTGAAAACTTTTCAAGGATTGCTGCACCCCTAACCTCCTTAACTAAGAAAAAGGTTAAGTTTATTTTGGGCCCTAAGCAGCAAGAATCCTTTGACATTCTGAAGCAAAAGTTGAGCAACGCCCCGGTGCTGACACTGCCAGATGGAATTGAAGACTTTGTGGTTTATTGTGATGCTTCGCACACTGGCATGGGGTGTGTGCTGATGCAGAAAGGCAAGGTGATTGCCTACGCATCAAGACAATTGAAAGTGCATGAAAAGAATTACACCACCCATGACTTGGAGTTGGGTGCCGTTGTATTCGCACTAAAACTTTGGAGGCACTACCTTTATGGTATCAAATGTGTGATCTATTCTGATCACAAGAGCCTCCAACATCTGTTTAATCAGAAGGAATTAAACATGAGGCAACGCCGTTGGAAGGAAACCTTGAATGACTATGATTGTGAAATCAAGTATCATCCCGGCAAAGCGAATGTAGTCGCTGACGCCTTGAGCAGAAAGGAAAGGGTTAAACCCATCCGAATTAACGCCAAGCGTATGGAAATAAAGAACAGTTTGATAGAAAGAGTGTTAGCTGCACAGAAGGAAGCTGTGTTGGAAGCTAACTATCCTAATGAAAAGTTAGGAGTAACTGAGGAGCAGTTAACTCTTAGCAAAGACGGAATTCTGCGATTAAATGGACGAATATGGGTCCCAATTTTTGGAGGACTTCGTGATGTCATCCTCCAAGAAGCCCATAGTTCCAAATACTCCGTTCATCCTGGAGCTGATAAGATGTACCAGGATCTAAAGGCAAATTATTGGTGGATAGGCTTGAAAAAGTCTGTAGCCGCCCATGTAGCAAAATGCTTGACATGTGCGCAAGTCAAAGCCGAGCATCAGAAACCGTCAGGTTTGCTACAACAGCCTGAACTTCCTACTTGGAAGTGGGAAATGGTAACTATGGATTTTATTACCAAGTTACCCAAGACGAGGAAAGGAAAAGATACGATATGGGTTATAGTTGACCGACTGACTAAGTCAGCTCATTTTCTACCCATCAAGGAGACTTATAGCTCCGACATGCTAGCCCAGTTATACGTTGATAAGATTGTAGCCTTACACGGCATACCTGTAGCTATTATCTCTGATCGGGATACTAGGTACACGTCATATTTTTGGAAAAGTTTCCAACAATCTTTGGGCACACGTTTGAATTTTAGTACGGCTTATCATCCTCAGACTGATGGTCAGAGTGAGCGTACTATTCAAACGTTGGAAGACATGCTTCGTGCATGTGCGATCGATTTGGGTGGTAGCTGGGATAAGAACCTACCATTGATCGAATTCTCCTACAACAATAGCTACCATACCAGCATCAAGGCTGCGCCCTTTGAGGCATTATACGGTAGAAAGTGTAGATCGCCAGTTTGCTGGGCGGAAGTTGGAGAAGTCCAGTTATCAGGACCAGAGATCGTGTTTGAAACAACGGACAAGATTGTCCAGATTCGTAACAATCTCCAAGCTGCCCGGAATAGGCAGAAGAGTTACGCTGATCCAAATCTCAAGGATTTTCACTTCGAAGTAGGTGAAAAAGTCCTACTTAAAGTGTCCCCTGGAAAGGGGTGATGCGGTTTGGTAAGAAAGGCAAACTAAGCCCGAGGTATATAGGACCTTTTGAGGTTATCGAACGTGTCGGGTCAGTTGCCTATAAGTTGAACTTACCAGAAGAGCTCAGTGGAATTCACAATGTGTTCCACATCTGCAATCTAAAGAAGTGTTCCGCTGACGAATCACATGTCATGCCACATACAGATGTGCATATAGACGCGAGCTTAAAATTTGTTGAAAAACCTTTGTCGATTGAAGATCGACAGGTAAGGAAGCTTCGAAGGAAGCATATACCTTTTGTTAAGGTCAAATGGGATGCCCGTAGAGGTCCCGATTATACGTGGGAGGTGGAATCCACGATGAAAGAAATATTATAGAAGGACTAAAGTTGACAAACATGGAAAGTATGTGAATATACGTATTCTAAGTGTCAACTGTGAATAAATATAATGTACATTAACCGTACATGGTGCTCATACCTTCAAACGAATAAATCATGGATCATACGAAGCAAAAATTGAGAGATTACAAACTACAGGGGCTAAATGTGTCAACATGTTTAAGTTATACCTCTGAGTGACCTTTTGGCAAACCCGAAGCCTTGTAACGGTTAATTATGCTCACTAGAATGCACGATTAAAATTTCATAAAGTTTCGTTATCGTATGAGAAAGTTATGATCAAATTCGTGTACGAGGGGTTAAAACGTAAACGTTGAAAGTTAGGACTTTTCGGGTAACAATTAAGTTAACCGGGGACCTAACAAAGTGGGTATATATTTTAAAGTCCTTATAGATCAATTGTGAGGGTTCATAATGCAATAAACAAGTGCCTATTCGAAATTTGAAGAGCCAAGGACCAATGCGCAAAAATCAAAAATAAAGATATGCTGCAGGTGGGCCTCGCGCCACGCGAGGGGGTGCCAGATCCTGAATTCGTTTTTCTTGGCTGCCCTTGCTCTTAGACGCAATTTTAAACCGATTTTCACTTCACTTGGCCCCTAAAAACACCCCCTACACACTAGTAACAAGTGTTGATTGATTGTGGTGTGTGCTAGACTTATTTGTCAATCAAATGTGGTGTGTAAACCCACTATAAATAGGCCTTCAAGTTCACAACACTCCTTCACACTTCATCTGCATTTGTGGATCATTCTGGAGCTCAAACCTGCTTCCAAGTGATCATATCTCGTGCATAGGACTCTTGTAAGTCTGCTAGTTCTTGTTTAGTTGAGTTTAGCTTGGTTAATTAGCTAAAAGTCAAACCGTCGTAATTACGGTTTGACTTCGAGATTAGTCTATAATGGCTCAGTCATATCTCGAATTAAAAGTAGTTATGAGTTGGTATTTATGTGGGTAATAAAACCTCAAAAGGGTTTCCCCTGATCACCACTCTAACCAGGTCAAAAGTCGGGTCAAACTTTTAAGTAAAAAAGTCAACAGGATGCTTAAAATGTCGTTTATGCATAATTAGCTATCTAGAACATATATAACCTGTTTGATCATTGTTATAACTTAGTAATAAGTGTAAGAACATGTCTAAACTTGTTCCACCCGACTATTTACTGTTTAGACCCGGTTCGGAACCGAAAGTCACATAGTTTGACTTTCACTTTGACTTTCAGTTCTGACCCGTTTAGGCATGTTTTAGAAATGCCTCAGAGCTTTAATTGGATTAGGATACATGTTGGAACAACCCTCTGTGATTATACACCTTGGTTCATTAGTTATCCAATTAATATGCATGTTTCCGTTAATTGCTCATATGTTGACCGTTATGCCCTTATTACCTTAAAACGTGATTTATGAAAATGTAAAAGTGTAGAAACCTTAAATACTGATATATAAACTTGTATGCAAAGTTTGACATCAGTTTGACTTGTAGATTAAGAGTTATGCTCAATATCGCAAAATTTATGCTTTATGTTAATAAAATGGCGTAATTAGCGTATAGCCTAGTTAAACATACTTTTTGGTATCAAATATTTTACCCACTAATGTAATATATTATTTTGGGATTTTTAAAGATTTTTAATTAATTTTAGGCTGAGCATAACTCATAGTCGTAGGCTTAATTCGATAAATGTCGGTTTTGCCCTTACGGGCCATAAAATAAGTTTTACGTATCTAAATGACTCCAAACCTTTTGCTACTGATCACATATGATAAATAAATTATTTTAAGCCTTCTGGAAATATAAAAATATCAGATTTAAGTATCAAACCCGGAAATGACCTTTAATCGCCTTATTTAGCGTTTTTAACGCATAGTATGTATTAAAATTATATTAGACATACCCGGGTTGATACCTACTGATATAGGAGGAAAATTATAATATCTTAACAGTAAGCAAAGGTTGATAAACTCAGACCTCAGTTTTGAGCTTTTCGGCTTATGTGAAATTACCAAAATACCCCTACGGGGCATAGTTTGTGTTTAATCTCATTACGGGCATAATGAAAGACATCCTACTGATGTCACAACATATTTGAAGCATATTAACTTAGGAAACCTATATATGGCTCTTACGGATACCCGTTACGCATATTTCGCGTTCGGTTCGGTTTATGTAACAAGTTTACATAAATTAGCCGAAACGGGTCAAACCTTATCGGTTTAATCTCAAAATCCAGAATGTGCATGAAGGATCCATATTAAACAAGTCTCTGAACTTGTCGGGTCTAAATCACATTCTATCCGGTCTTCGCTTAATCGTGCGTACGAACCGTATCTTTGAAACTAGCCGGTCTAAGCTTAAGCTTAATAAAAGACCCGCTAGTACTCTAATAGGTTATATTAAACCTTCGTTCCAGATTAGGAGAACCAGTAAAAGCTACGTGCATTTTGCTTATTGTGATTTATACTTTGCATCAGGTAAATACTTTTAACTTATTTTCCCTATACGGGCTTGGGTTACGGTACATAGCGTACCGCTTGATCGGGCATCAAATCTCCACGCTTAGTGGGTAGTTGAATAATTTGATCGGCTCGTTTTAAACAGTCTTGTTTACTTTACAGCCTTTGGGGGGTTAATGACCATGTCCCGGATATCCCTGGCATCATCTTACGAGATGGCCACGACCTGAGCACGGGGTGTAGGCGTACTCCCGTGTATAACTCATTGAAGTGGTGTGTTTATTGATCTTTAACCCGGACTAGATTCGGGCTACTGAACGCATAAGTAACATGTAATTCGTTCACAAGATTATAATATTAAATAATTCTCCTAAGTTAAAAAGATTAATTTTGACTCTGTGCATTTTAATCAAATTAAAATGTTTTATGCCACGTGCATCCAAACCAATTTTAAATCATTTTAAAATGAGTTAGTTGAATGTATTTACCAGTGTAAACTGACGTATTTTCCAAAAAGGCTAAATGCAGGTACTATACGAAATGGGCTGGATATTTCTCCTTAGCATCAATAGAAGTCTCGCAAGCTTAAGATGCCTAAAAGTCTGTTGAACTATTGTTTCCATTTTATGTTCGATCCTTCTGTGGATAAACTTCCGAGTATTGTGACAATTGATATTACAATATTAATTCGGTTGTATTATATCTTTTAAATTGCTTCCGCTGTGCATTATTATATTGTGTTGTTTGACTATTACGTTGCCAACCACGTCACGATAATCCCCCACCGGGCCCACCGGTGACACGTGGAAATCGGGGTGTGACAGGTTGGTATCAGAGCCAACACTGAGTGAATTAAACACTAGCCTTTTGTGTTTAATCTCGGTTACACAATTGCACAATCTAAACTTCTGAGTCTAGACTTAACATAGGAATAATCTTAATCCTAATATGGAAATTTTTGCTTCCAATTTTATTATTATTATTGGATACGTCGCCAAGCGAGGAAGCTGAACTAGGGATTCTCCACACCCGGAGCCTTGAAATGCTGAGCTTCGTACAACGACCAAGATGAGACGTGCGACCAAGGAGAAAGCATTCAGGAATGAAGAAGAAGAAACTCCTTTGCTGAAAATCGTTCCCTCAATAGTCTTTATAAGGACATATTTATTTTTGTCCCTTCAAGGACAACACTATTCCTTTCAAGTCCCGCTTAGGGCAACTTTATACTTTTATTTTTATATAGTGGAATGATTAAGTTTAAACTTTCATTCTAAACAAGAATATTAAATAAATGTAAAATAACATTTCTTTTACAAGATCTACCATTATGATAAAATGGCAAAGTCTAAAAAGGACAAGACCTAGCCACGTGTCATATTAAGACCGGTCAAGATGGCAGTTCCGCAATTTAGATTCAGATCCATATTTACACCTCAATTTAAAATTGTTCTGCGGTAACTATAAATTAAGAATCTTAAGTGTGAAACCTAGCCTCGGGTCAATTATAAGACCGGGCCAAGATGGTAAGACCTGTTTAAAAGATTCGTATTCCAGTTAACATCTGAAAACATGTTAACACTCCCAGCAGATGTGATTCATTGGAAATCACACACGTTATTAAGGATTCTTCAAAAGATCCCTAACCCAGTTTAATGATCGTTCAATCCTGGGTTTACATCATTAATTAAGATGATTATATTTTAACCATACGTGGTAACATAATGCCTACGGGCCCTGCTCATTTCCATATGAGCCAAAAGACAGTGGTAGCGATGACTCCCTGTCAGATAAAGGTAATGAACTAGGTTCAAACCTCAAATGCTTTGATTCTCTGAAATCCTAGCATATAAATAATTGTCCTTGTGACTAGGCCTATTGTGCCAAAATACTTTCATGCTTTGATTCTCTGAAATCATAGCTTAAAATTTATAAATGTCCTTGTGACTAGGCCTATTGTGCCAAGATACTGTCATGCTTTGATTCTCTGAAATCATAAGCTTAGAATTTATAAATGTCCATGTGACCAGGCCATTGGGTGCCACCAATAAAACCATTAATGTTTTATAATTAGGATAAATTATAATAGAAATCCTAAATAAATATATGATTAATAAATTAACCAAATATGGTCTCTGTTTACCATGGTTAATGAATTTCCCTAAGGGGCAATTCAGTAATAAACTTCCCTTATAAGGGAAGTGCCTACGGGCTATAGTTAATGTCCTCTGAGACTGAAGACAGTGGCAGCCTACAGCTCCCTGTCAGGAAAAGGTAATGAACTTTGATTCAAACCTTAATGCCGCGATTCTCTGAAATCATGGCTTATAAATTTAACTTGTCTACGCGACTAGGCCATTTATGCTATTATTATTAACTTATGAATTAGGATTTATGATAAAAATCCTGAATAAAATAAATATCCTTCCTTCTCTGTCAGTATGCAATTGAAAGGGAATCTTAAAGGTGAAACCTAGCCTACGCGGCCAAGATGGTGAAACCTATTCAAGGGATTCAGATCCTTGTTAACACCTAGGAATGTGTTAGCACTCTTGACAAATGTGATTCGAGAAAATAACAACAGTCATCCTTATATTGGATTCTTCCAATTCCCAAATCTAGCCTAGTGATTTAGGAATCATGGCTTACATCATCCTATAAGATGATCATGTTATAAACATCCGTTAGTGATGAAGTGCCTACGAGCTAAACTTGTTGTCCGATAAGACAACGACAGTGATGGTCTTTGACCTCCTGTCTAAAATATTGGACTATGTCCAAACATAATAGTCTATATGATCAATGCGATCATGACTAATATCATCTAATACGATGATAATAGTGTTTAACATCCTTAAGTGATGTCTTGCCTACGGGCTATAATATATTGTCCATTTGAGACATTGACATTGTTATCTTTATGATTCCTTGTTTAAGGTGGTGAGCTATGCTCAAGCCAAATAGTCAATATGATTAATACAATCATGACTTATAGCATCTAATAGGATGAACAAATTATAAACATCCATAAGTGATGTTTTCGCCTATGGGCCAAATTATATTGTCCATGTGTGACAAAGACATTGTGATCTTTACGATTCCCTGTCCAAGGTGGTGAGCTATGCTCAAGCCTAATAGTTCATATGATCAATACGATCATGAAAAAAATCATCAATACGAAAAAAAAAAAATTTAACATCCGTAATGATGTTTTGCCTAAGGGCTATATTATATCGTCCAACTGAGACAAGGCAATTGTAATCTTTTGTGATTCTTTGCCAAGGGGGTGAAGTATACTCAATTCCCATAGTCTATACTATCAGTGCGATCCTGACTAGTATCCTCAGTATGATGATCATAATATTAACATCCCTCGTGATGAAATGCCTACGGGCTATACTTTATTCTAGTGTCGGTAAGACAAAGATAGTAGTGATCTTTATGATCCCCTGTTCAAAATGGTGTGATTATACCCAAACCTAATAGTCAATATGATCGATGTGATCATGACTAATATCATTACATACGATGGTTATATATAAACATCCATTAGTGATGTTGATTGGCTTATTTTTCTGCCAAAAGAATCGTCTTTCAAGACGATGACAGTTGTAGTCTATGACTCCCTGTCCAAAGGTGAAAAACCACGTTCAAACCTTGAAGCCCTAATCTAATAAGATTGCGGCTAATAAATTAAGGATTCTTGGTGGTAGACCATTGAGTTATGTTTTAAAGTCATTCATGACAGGCCTATGTGCCATAATTTGTCATTCGTGACAAGCTAACATATTAAATGTTAACATTCCTAGTGACATGCCTTGTGCCATATCTAAATGTCCTTTGCGACAAGGCCTTCGTGCCGTATAAATTATTTATGTCCTTCATGACTGGGCTTTATGCCATATTTTTCTACGTCCTTGGCGACAGGCTTCTATACCATATATGTATAAAAATATATAACCGAAGTCATGAAAGGCTAGCCTTTGAGCTATATATAATCGTACTTGTGACAAAGACAGTTGTGACATTATGGTCCCCTGTCAAGCAAGTATTGGACTCACTCCAAACTTTGAATGCCATTGATGGTCCTGTTGTGACCTAGGCTAAATATAATGGAATACGTTCAAAATAACATTAACTATGAATGTTCGGAACAGAATAGCCCATACGGTTTATGAATGCCGTGGCTAATCTAAGTCAGGTCATCAGGATGATGACTAATAATGGTTAAATCTTGGCGATTTGTACCAAGTTTCGAGTATGGAAAACTCGGATAAGGTAGACGACGGTCGCAACACTATTAAGGCGACGAAAGTTAATAAAACTACAAACGTAAACCTCAATATTAATGGAGTTAATCTTCAGGCTGTGGTTGACGCAGCAGTTGGAAGGACCATGGAAAAGGTCATGAGACAATACAAAGAGCTGAATACTTCTCGCTCTAAATCTCATTCAAAACCATGTTGAAATTGCTCATGAGAAGACTTTGTTCACACTTCGTATATGAAGGATGAACCAAAGAAGGAGGATAACTCCCAGAAATCTGAGAAAGAGAGCGAGTACAGGCTTAATAAAAAGCAACGAAAGTTCGGTAAGAAGCCTGTATACCTCTGAGACTGCTTCAGCATTATTAGATGGATGTTTTATATCCATAAGGAATCATTTTTCCGGTGCCCTAGTTTCGTTAAATATAAGGACTCCAAATATTGATAAAAAAAATCGATGGTTGCCTTAAAAATCAAACCCATATTGTGGGTGATAAGGAGCAATTAATTATCAAGACTCCTTATGAGACAACCCTCGTAATTACACGTATCCGTACGATTAATAAATATTAAACAAAAAAAAATGGGGGAATTGGCCGTCCCCGGAATCGAACCTGGGTCTAGGCCGCACCCTTTCGCGCGCCTAGCCAACTGAGCTAGGTGCCTAGTTTGTGAAACTTCCATTATTAATTAAATATAAGCACTTGTACAATAAACTTCCTTATCATTTATCAATGATAATTTCTGCTAAGTGTCCTGTTTTTAATACAGGCAATAATAAATCTTCATGAACCATAAACTTAGCAAATTTTTTTTTATCATCCACAAGGTATAACTACCAAGGAAACCATAGTAACCGATTCTTCTAGTATCGGCAAGGAATTCTTCCGAAAAATCTAAGAGTACTCTTTCTTCGCATAGAGGACGACAACATATGTTATTTTAATTATTTTTCTCATTGTTTTTCTATCGCCTGCGAATGCCAAACTATGTTTGATAAAAGTGTCATATGAGGATTGACGTATCCTAGTGTGTCCCATGGACTAATTCCATGTATGATCAGCATGGAGGTTTAATACATGGAACCCCTAAGATATCCCAATGATCATATTGTACTAAAGTCGACTTGTAGTATTCAAAGAAGATATCAAAAATGGAATTTTTTTTTCCATGTAAATGTTCCCGATTAAGGAATTCGTGGACTTATAACATAAGGTGTCACTCATTTGACACGAACAATGATGAATGAACTGGAGCCTGAGATATGGAAAATCTCTATAGCCTCCTTGTATCTTAATTATCTTCTCATAAGTTTTCCCTGCTTACCTCCGGGAAGGCAGGTAGAATTAAGATTGTATTCCGCTGTGGGCTGGAGTATTGTGAAAACTCCATATTGATTATGGAATAATCGAAACCTTAATTAAGTAGGTTTTAAAACATAGGCACATGAAGCCTGACTCAATATTCTGAGGGTTTTATGTTATTAAATAAGAAAGACGGTTCATATTGCTTATGCATACATGCCGCAACCCTAATTAGGCAACGATTAAGAATTGCCATCAGCTACCCAGGATCTAAGGGCAAACTATTGGTGGATAGGCTTGAAGAAGTCTGTGGCCACCTCTGTAGATAAATACTTGACAAGTGCGTAAGTCAAAGCCGAGCATCAGAAACCATCAGGTTTGCTACAACAGCCTGAACTTCCTACGTGGAAGTGGGAAATGGTAACTATGGATTTTATTACCAAGTCACCCAAGACAAGGAAAGGGAATGATACGATAAGAGTTATAGTTGACAGACTGACTAAGTCAGCACGGTTCTTGCCCATTAAGGAGACTTATAGCTCCGACATGTTAGCCCAGTTATACGTTGATAAGATTGTAGCCTTACATGGCAGACCTGTAGCTATTATCTCTGGCAGGGATACTAGGTACACGTCACATTTTTGGAAGAGTTTCCAACAATCTTTGGGCACACGTTTGAATTTTAGTACGGCTTATCATCCTCAGACTGACGGTCAGAGTGAGTGTACTATTCAAACGTGGGAAGACATGCTACGTGCATATGCGATCGATTTGGGTGGTAGTTGGGATAAGAACCTACCATTAATCGAATTCTCTTACAACAATAGCTACCATACCAGCATTAAGGCTGCGCCTTTCGAGGCATTATACGGTAGAAAGTGTAGAACGCCAGTTTGTTGGGCGGAATTGGAGGTGTCCAGTTATCAGGACCAGAGATCGTGTTCGAAACGACGGACAAGATTGTCCAGATTCGTGACCGTCTCAAAGCTGCCCGTGATAGGCAGAAGAGTTACGCTGATCCTAAGCGTAAGGATTTTGACTTCGAAGTAGGTGACAAAGTCCTACTTAAAGTGTCACCCTGGAAGGGAGTGATGCGATTTGGTAAGAAGGGCAAACTAAGTCCGAGATACATAGGACCTTTCGAGGTTATCGAACATGTCGGGTCAGTTGCCTATAAGTTAAACTTATCAGAAGAGCGCAGTGGAATTCGCAATGTGTTCCACATCTGCAATCTGAAGAAGTGCTTCGCTGACGAATCACTGGTTATACCATATACAGATGTGCATATAGATGAGAGCTTAAAAATTTTTAGAAAAACCTTTTTCGATTGAAGATCGACAGGTAAAGAAGCTTCGAAGGAAGCGTGTACCTATTGTAAAGGTCAAATGGGATGCCCGTAGAGGTCCCGAATTCACGTGGGAGGTTGAATCCACGATGAAAGAAAAGTACCCTTACTTATTTCAGTAAATCTCGGGTCGAGATTTATTTTAAGGGGGTGAGGATGTAACACCTCGAAAATTCACGTCCTATAATGTGTAGACACGTGTCAAATGTTTAAACGTGTGAAAGAAATATTATAGAAGGACTAAAGTTGACAAACATGGAAAGTATGTGAATATACGTATTCTAAGTGTCAACTGTGAATAAATATAATGTACATTAACCCTACAAGGTGCTCATACCTTCAAACGAATAAATCATGGATCATACGAAGCAAAAATTGAGAGATTACAAACTACAGGGGCTAAATGTGTCAACATGTTTAAGTTATACCTCTGAGTGACCTTTTGGCAAACCCGAAGCCTTGTAACGGTTAATTATGCTCACTAGAATGCACGATTAAAATTTCATAAAGTTTCGTTATCGTATGAGAAAGTTATGATCAAATTCGTGTACGAGGGGTTAAAGCGTAAACGTTGAAAGTTAGGACTTTTCGGGTAACAATTAAGTTAACCGGGGACCTAACAAAGTGGGTATATATTTTAAAGTCCTTATAGATCAATTGTGAGGGTTCATAATGCAATAAACAAGTGCCTATTCGAAATTTGAAGAGCCAAGGACCAATGCGCAAAAATCAAAAATAAAGATATGCTGCAGGTGGGCCTCGCGCCACGCGAGGGGGTGCCAGATCCTGAATTCGTTTTTCTTGGCTGCCCTTGCTCTTAGACGCGATTTTAAACCGATTTTCACTTCACTTGGCCCCTAAAAACACCCCCTACACACTAGTAACAAGTGTTGATTGATTGTGGTGTGTGCTAGACTTATTTGTCAATCAAATGTGGTGTGTAAACCCACTATAAATAGGCCTTCAAGTTCACAACACTCCTTCACACTTCATCTGCATTTGTGGATCATTCTGGAGCTCAAACCTGCTTCCAAGTGATCATATCTCGTGCATAGGACTCTTGTAAGTCTGCTAGTTCTTGTTTAGTTGAGTTTAGCTTGGTTAATTAGCTAAAAGTCAAACCGTCGTAATTACGGTTTGACTTCGAGATTAGTCTATAATGGCTCAGTCATATCTCGAATTAAAAGTAGTTATGAGTTGGTATTTATGTGGGTAATAAAACCTCAAAAGGGTTTCCCCTGATCACCACTCTAGTTAAACATACTTTTTGGTATCAAATCTTTTACCCACTAATGTAATATATTATTTTGGGATTTTTAAAGATTTTTAATTAATTTTAGGCTGAGCATAACTCATAGTCGTAGGCTTAATTCGGTAAATGTCAGTTTTGCCCTTACGGGCCATAAAATGAGTTTTACGTATCTAAATGACTCCAAACCTTTTGCTACTGATCACATATGATAAATAAATTATTTTAAGCCTTCTGGAAATATAAAAATATCAGATTTAAGTATCAAACCCGGAAATGGCCTTTAATCGCCTTATTTAGCGTTTTTAACGCATAGTATGTATTAAAATTATATTAGATATACCCGGGTTGATACCTACTGATATAGGAGGAAAATTATAATATCTTAACAGTAAACAAAGGTTGATAAACTCAGACCTCAGTTTTGAGCTTTTCGGCTTATGTGAAATTACCAAAATACCCCTACGGGGCATAGTTTGTGTTTAATCTCATTACAGGCATAATGAAAGACATCCTACTGATGTCACAATATATTTGAAGCATATTAACTTAGGAAACCTGTATATGGCTCTTACGGATACCCGTTACGCATATTTCGCGTTCGGTTCGGTTTATGTAACAAGTTTACATAAATTAGCCGAAACGGGTCAAACCTTATCGGTTTAATCTCAAAATCCAGAATGTGCATGAAGGATCCATATTAAACAAGTCTCTGAACTTGTCGGGTCTAAATCACATTCTATCCGGTCTTCGCTTAATCGTGCGTACGAACCGTATCTTTGAAACTAGCCGGTCTAAGCTTAAGCTTAATAAAAGACCCGCTAGTATTCTAATAGGTTATATTAAACCTTCGTTCCAGATTAGGAGAACCAATAAAAGCTACGTGCATTTTGCTTATTGTGATTTATACTTTGCATCAGGTAAATACTTTTAACTTATTTTCCCTATACGGGCTTGGGTTACGGTACATAGTGTACCGCTTGATCAGGCATCAAATCTCCACGCTTAGTGGGTAGTTGAATAATTTGATCGGCTCATTTTAAACAGTCTTGTTTACTTTACAGCCTTTGAGGGGTTAATGACCATGTCCCGGATATCCCTGGCATCATCTTACGAGATGGCCACGACCTGAGCACGGGGTGTAGGCGTACTCCCGTGTATAACTCATTGAAGTGGTGTGTTTATTGATCTTTAACCCGGACTAGATTCGGGCTACTGAACGCATAAGTAACATGTAATTCGTTCACAAGATTATAATATTAAATAATTCTCCTAAGTTAAAAAGATTAATTTTGACTCTGTGCATTTTAATCAAATTAAAATGTTTTATGCCACGTGCATCCAAACCAATTTTAAATCATTTTAAAATGAGTTAGTTGAATGTATTTACCAGTGTAAACTGACGTATTTTCCAAAAAGGCTAAATGCAGGTACTATACGAAATGGGCTGGATATTTCTCCTTAGCATCAATAGAAGTCTCGCAAGCTTAAGATGCCTAAAAGTCTGTTGAACTATTGTTTCCATTTTATGTTCGAGCCTTCTGTGGATACACTTCCGAGTATTGTGACAATTGATATTACAATATTAATTCGGTTGTATTATATCTTTTAAATTGCTTCCGCTGTGCATTATTATATTGTGTTGTTTGACTATTACGTTGCCAACCACGTCACGATAATCCCCCACGGGGCCCACCGGTGACACGTGGAAATCGGGGTGTGACAGATGTAACACCTCGAAAGTTCACGTCCTATAATGTGTAGACACGTGTCAAATGTTTAAACGTATTTTCCCAAAAAGACTGAATGCAGGTACTAAACGAAATTTGGCTGGATTGTCTCCTAAGCATCAATAGAAGTCTCGCAAGCTTAGGATGCCAGAAGTCTGTTGAACCATAAATGTTATTTTGTTTCGATCCGTTCTGTGGATAAACACCGGATATTGTAACTTTGATTACAATAAATAAATTCGGTTGTATCTTATTTTAAATTGCTTCCGCTGTGCATTATTATATTGTGTTGTTTGACTATTATGTTGCCAACCACGTCACGATACTCCCCCACCGGGCCCACCGGTGACACGTGGAAATCGGGGTGTGACATGGTGAGAGCAGTTGTTAGTGTGTGTGTAGCCAAAAATAGCCAAGTGTTTTCTATTTAGCTCGCTACCCCTTTTAAAAATGGAAAATATCTAAGCTAACAAACATTCCGTAATTCATGCAAGTCCCCCACGAACTCCATAACGTCCACTTCAGGTAAGCACGTGCGGAATAAGTCATGGAATATGCTCCAGGAATATCGCGAAGACCAAGTCCAAGCTGGTACTCCTGCAAAACAACATCGTATTCAAAGTAGACAATCGTCAGTATAAGGATCCTTAAGATGATCCATGATCCTGATCCTGCATTACTTCTGAGGATCACCAATTCTAACAGAAGTGAGGATCACTAAACCCAACAGTAATTGAGGATCACTGATCATTTGGAAATCCTCCCCTAACAATTCCTACAGGAGAAAACCCAAGGGCTTTCAAAATTAAGGTATCTCAATTTACAATATTAAATAATATGTTGTATAAACGATCTCTTGCAGGACCATATCTAAGATGCATTGAGGATCCTGAAATCCAAGAAGTCCTAAGGGATTTCCATGAAGGAGATTGTGGAAACCACACTAGGGGCAGGGCATTATTCTCAAGGATCCTGAGGACAGGATACTATTGGCCCACTATGAAGAAGGATGCTGTGGAGTATGCCAAGAAGTGTGATCCTTGTCAGAGGCATAGTAATATCCTTCACCAACCAGCAGAGCTCTTACATCCTATATCCTCTTCCTGGCCATTCATGAGATGGGGAATGGATATAGTTGGAAAGCTTACTAAGGCACCTGGTGGAAAAGTATTCATGCTTGCTATGACTGATTACTTCTCTAAGTGGATAGAGGCTGAAACCATTGCTCAAGTCAGAGAAAAGGAGGTTATATCCTTTATTAAAAGAAACATTATTACTAGATTTGGTATCCCTTCTGAAATTGTTTGTGATAATGGATCCCAATTTATTGGGAATAGAACCACTAACTTTTGTGACATCTGGGGGATTAAGATGATAACATCAACACCAGTCCACCCACAAGCTAATGGTCAGGCAGAATCATCCAACAAGATCATCATCAACAATTTGAAAAAGAAGCTTGGATCCAAGAAAGGAAAATGGGCAGAAGAACTACCTTGTGTGCTTTGGGCTGATAGGACAACTCCCAAGAATGCTACTGGCCAAACTCCATTTTCTTTGGTATTTGGGGCAGAATCAGTGATCCCTACAGAGATGGTGGTTCCAACTACAAGAACAAGCATTCATGATCCTGAAGAAAATGCTGAAAACTTGGTTCAAGACTTGGATACTATAGAAGAAATCAGGGATTTGGCAAGGATAAGGATGGATAGTTATCAACAAAGGATGGCTGGAGCCTACAACAAAAATGTCTGGATCAGGAAATTCCAAGTTGGTGATATGGTATTAAGGAAAGCATTTCAGAATACTACTAATCCTGATGATGGTAAGTTGGCACCAAAATGGGAAGGCCCCTATTTGATTGAAGCTGAGGCAGGAAAGGGGGCATATCTGTTATGGGTGAAATTCTGAGCCCATATCCTGATACTATATCTTGATTTTATGATAGCTGATTACGATCAGGATACCGGACCAGGATATTGGTAACATCCTGAGGCAGTATCCTGACTATTACTAACAATTTGCTTGTATACGTGGGCTACAAGGGACTAACGTTCATGAAGACCAAGTCATCCTGAAGACCCGCTCAAATTGATTAGGATAAGGACGTTGATGGCGGAAAAATAGCTCTTGTAACGGTCAGCATTGAAGATTGGCGTGTTTTATGGAAAGTTACGAAGATTGGTCAAAGATATTAATGTTGTAACGGTTATGGAAGCTTAAATCCCGGAGTTATAGTTAGTAAGTGCGTGGAAAACGAGTGGAAATAGCCTGGCAATGTTCAGAAAGGAAATAATCTCAGTATCCCGGATTTTTAGCATAATATCCCGGATTTTTAGCATAATTAGTTCATTCTTGTAACTATATAAAGGAGATGCCAGATCCATAGGACACAACTCGAATTCACCTACTCATTCACTCTCTTTTCTAGCAGCAATCACGCACTAACACTCATCACTTACAATCATTGTACCACTAAGTAGCGATCTGAGCATTATCCTGCACTGTATCCTGTTAATCAAGCAATAAGAAGAACAAGGCAGCCGACGATTGTCAGCTCCCGAGGTTTTATGCCGGAGATCTAAATTGATCAAGGGCTTTCCTCGTACATCACGTGTCAACCTTTAAATTTTTGCTCATTGTTTGATTATAGATACAGCTCGATATCCTGAGCCGTATCCTGATAACTGTTTTTGCAAACTAACAAACCAACATATTTTTCACAAAGTATTACTAGCACACTACCTCACAAAACTAATTTGATCATATAATTGTTTAGGTAATTTTTGACCAAAACAATTTGGCGCCCACCGTGGGGCAAGTGGTGCTATTTCTATTAAAAGCTTTTGCAAAATCATTACTTGGCTTTCTATTTTCAAACCTTTTTACTACACTATTTTTAATGGCCTCGAGATCAAACATGAGCTCTTCCACCGTGTCTGCTACAACCTCTGCAACGATTGGTTCGATGCTTCTGCCACCTCCTCCGAGAACCCAAGCCTCTTCACTGCCTCAAGATGTTATCCCCACTCGCAACATTCTGGGATCTGCTCCTGTTTTGGCCTCTAATGAAGAAATTCTAACTTTATTTGGTAGTGTACAGGAACAAATGAGGCAGCAGCAGGAGACCAACCAAATGCTGATAAGAGAGATACAACTTTTGAAATCCAGATCAAGCATGCCCGCTGAGGATACTGTCACTCCATTGCAACCAAGAGCTTTAAACTTCAATTCTGCAGTATATACTGAGGATAACAGGGGGAATATTGTGGCTAGCCATTCCCAGAGTCATATTCCTGAAATACCCTCTTCGGTCAGGGTGTCAACTGTGAGAAATCCAGGATATGGCCAGAATCACCAAGCTGGTAACTTGTCTGTTAACACCAGTATCCCTGTTGCTAATAATCTTGGATCATTGCAGGATGCAGGCGTGACATCAGCGATAACCAGAGAGCTTCAAAAGTTGAAGGATATGATATCAAGTGTGCCTGGAATAGTACAGCCAATACCAGAAGTATCCCGGGATAGTCACAACATATCCCGCTTTGCTCACCCCATTTGTGATGCAGAAATCCCAAAGAGATTCCAGACTCCTAACATGAAGCTGTATGATGGGACGACGGATCCTGAGGAGCATATTGCCCAGTATAGGGAGAGGATGGAGACTAACCCTATCCCGCCAGAACTTAAGGAAGCATGCTTATGCAAGGGCTTCGGCTCTACTCTAACAGGATCAGCCTTGAAATGGCTTCTAAATGTTCCACCTTATTCAATTACATCATTTGCTCATTTGGTTAATTTGTTTAATAGTCAGTTTTTTTGTAGTAGAAGCTTTGAAAAACTAACAAGTGACCTCTACAGGATAACACAGGGGCCTCAAGAATCCCTAAGGGATTATGTGAACAAATTCAGCAGGGAATCCTTGGATATCCCACACCTTGATGTTGCTATAGCAATCCAAGCATTCAAGATGGGACTACAAAAGGATTCCCAGTTTTATCAGGATCTTGTGATGAATCCTTGCAGGAACTTGGACGAAGCTCGAAATAGGGCCTTGAGATATATCAGGCTGGAAGATGATAAGAGAATGCAAGAGAGGATGAATGCATCCTCAACATATGAACCAACTAACAGGAAGTCAGAATCCTCATACAAACCATATCGTTCTAAGCCATATGACAGGATTGATAGCAAAAAAGTGAACGCTGTTGAAAATGAGGATCCTGAGGAGTAAACTGAATTGTCAGAATATTGTTTTTCTGTTAATATACCTGAACTAATGTATGCTATGCAAGGATAAGTCCACATGGTGTGCCTTCCATGAGGATTTCGGACATGTTACTGAGGATTGCATTGCCCTGAGGAAAGAAATAAGCTACCTACTAACCAAAGGATATCTGAAGGATCTTCTGGGCAGAAAGAAGAATAAGGGTCAGGATATTGAGAAGGATCCTGAACGAGCAGCATCACCTCCCGCCGACGCCAAGATAATTAACTTTATCTCAGGAGGGTCCGATATCTGCGGAACTTCTTATTCTACAGCCAAAAGACATGCAAAGGAGGCTAAGGCAGAAAGGGGAGATAAGCCAACCAGGATGTCAACCCTCACGACTGATAAAATGATCACGTTCGATAGTGATGACAGGGATACTGTCCAGGATCCTCATCATGATGCTCTGGTAATAACTTTATATGTTGCTAATCACATTGTATGCAGGATACTGGTGGATAATGGCAGCTCAGTCAACATCATCCAATTGGAAACCTTGAAGAGAATGAACATCCCCGAGATGGAGATTACCTCAAAGTCCATCGTGCTTGTAGGGTTTAGTGGAGAAGCAAAGAATACTGTTGGGGAGATAAAACTGCCCATATATGTCGAAGGAGTCAACTCAATACAACGCTTCTGTGTCATGGACTCCTTATCCTGCTACAATATCATATTGGGTAGGCCATGGATCCATGATATGAAAGCTGTGCCATCAACCTATCATCAGTGTATCAAGATCCCTACTCCTTGGGGGGTTGTCAAGGTGGAAAGTGATCAACAGGAGGCAAAGGAATGTTACTCATCCTCGATGAAATCCTCAACCAAGCCTAATGCAGCATAACAATTAAAGATGCGGGCCCAGGATATCGTGGAGGATTCAGAGCAGGATGTAAAGAAAATTATCCTGGGTCAGGATAATCCAGATATCTCGCTGCTCGTTGGAGCAAATATCCCTCAGGATATTGAAAATCAGTTAACTAACTTTTTGAAATGCAGGATGTCAACATTCGCATGGAAGCATGAGGATATGACAGGTATTTCTAAGGATATTATAACTCACAAGCTTGGAATTGACAGGTCTTTCAAGCCTATCCAGCAAAAGAGAAGGAAGTTTGCTCCAGAACGAAACATAATTATTCAAGAAGAGGTTGAAAGACTATTGAAGTCCAAAATGATCAGGGAAGTCAAATTTCCCAAGTGGCTAGCAAATGTGGTCGTGGTTCAAAAGAAGAATGGGAAATGGAGAGTTTGTGTAGATTACACAGACTTAAACAAAGCATGTCCTAAAGACCCATTCCCTCTACCTCATATAGACTCGATGGTGGATGCCACTGCCGGTCATGAGATGTTAACCTTCATGGATGCATCCTCAGGATTCCAGCAGATCCAAATGGAACCTTCAGACCAGGAGGATACTGCTTTCATGACACCAACAGGTATTTACTGTTATAATGCTATGCGTTTTGGTTTGAAAAATGCAAGTGCAACGTACCAGAGATTGGTGAACATGATGTTTAAAGACAAACTGGGGGACACCATGGAGGTGTACATTGACGATATGGTAGTAAAATCCAAGAAGGCTGAGGATCATCTCCAGGATATTAAAGGAGCATTTGATATCCTAGACCAGTACAACATGAAACTAAATCCTGCCAAGTGCCATTTTGGAGTGGGGGCAGGAAAGTTTTTAGGATACATGGTGACTAAAAGGGGTATAGAGGCAAGCCCGGAGCAGATTAAAGCTATCTTGGATATCAAATCACCTTCCAACATGAAAGATGTACAAAGACTGACGGGGCGAGTAGCAGCACTAAACAGATTTATCTCAAGATCCTCAGAAAAATGTAAAGAATTCTATGATATCCTGAAGAAGAATAAGAGGTTTGAGTGGGGAGAAAAGCATGAAGCGGCCTTACAGGAATTAAAGCAATATCTTTCAGCCGCACCTCTGATGATGAAGCCCGAGGATGGTGAACCATTATCCCTGTATCTTGCAGTATCAGGGAATGCAGTAAGTGCTGTTTTGGTTAAGGATCACGAAGGTCAGCAGTATCCTGTCTATTATGTTAGTAAAAGTTTATTAGATGCTGAAACTAGATATTCTCATTTAGAAAAATTAATATTAGCCCTAGTTATGGCATCAACTAAGCTTAGACATTATTTTGAGACACATAGGATTCATGTTAAAACTAATTATCCTATTAAGAATGTGCTTAGGAAACCTGAGATGTCGGGTAGAATGGCTAAGTGGTCAGTAAAATTAAGTGCCTATGATCTAATATATGAACCTAGAAATGCTATAAAGTCTCAGGCTCTAGCAGACTTTGTGGCTGATTTCAGTAGTGATATTCAAAATGAAGTAGACCTAGAAGTGCAACAACTAGGAGAAAATATAGAATCTTGGACACTATATACTGATGGTGCATCTAATGTAAGAGGTGTAGGTTTGGGTATACTACTAAAATCACCACAGGGGGACATATTACCCCAAGCTATTAGATGTGAGTTTCCTGCCACTAATAATGAAGCAGAATATGAAGCTCTGATAGCAGGATTAGAATTAGCTAAAAATATGAATATTAGATATTTACAAGTATATGTTGATTCCCTGTTGATTACTAACCATTTCAATGGATCTTATGCAGTAAAAGGCGAAAAGTTGGCTGAATATCTTGAAATTGTTAAAAAATTAGCAGGATATTTCGAAATTTTTATACTTGAACAGGTACCAAGAGAAAAGAATGCTGAAGCTGACGCGCTAGCAAACTTAGGATCTACTGTCAGGATACCGGAGGGAACTCAGATACCAATAGTGCACATCCTGTACCCTGCAATAGAACATTTCAAATCTCATGATAAAGAAGTAGCATGTATCCAGGATCCTGGTGATGGATATCCTAAGAAGGATCCTGAATCCTGGATGACTCCAATTGTGAAGTATCTTCAAGAAGGAGATATCCCAAAGGATGCAAATCCTAAGGCTTTTAGGATGAAGGTATCTCGTTTTACTATTATAAATAATATTTTGTATAAGAAATCCCTTGCAGGTCCGTACCTAAGGTGCTTGGAAGATCCGAAACCAAGGAGGTACTTCAGGATATACACGAAGGAGACTGTGGCAACCATACTGGGGGCAGATCTCTGTTCTCGAAGGTGTTGAGAACAGGATATTACTGGCCGGCCATGAGAAAGGATGCCGCGGAGTACGCTCAGAAATGCGATGCATGTCAAAGACACGGCAACATCCTGCATCAGCCTGCAGAACCATTATATCCTATCGTATCCCCTTGGCCATTTATGAAATGGGGTATGGATATAGTGGGAAAACTTCCAAAGGCTCCAGGAGGAAAGGTTTTCATGCTGGCAATGACAGATTATTTCTCCAAGTGGGTTGAAGCCGAGGCCTTTGTTCAAGTCAGGGATCAAGAAGTGGTATCCTTCGTAAAGAGGAATATCCTGACAAGATTTGGGGTACCAGCCGAGATAATTTGTGATAATGGCTCTCAGTTCATCAGAAAAAGAACCACTGATTTTTGCAAGAGTTGGGGAATTAAGATGATTACGTCAACACCAGTGCATCCTCAAGCAAATGGACAAGCAGAATCCTCGAACAAGATAATCGTCAACAATTTAAAGAAGAGGTTAGGTGCCAAAAAAGGAAAATGGGCAGAGGAACTACCATTTGTCCTATGGGCTGATAGAACAACTGTGAAGAATGCTACTGGGCAAACCCCATTTTCTTTGGTATTTGGGGCAGAAGCAGTGATCCCGACAGAAATGGTGATACCGACAGCTAGATCAAGCCTACGAGATCCTGAATCAAATCCTGAAATCTTATGTCAAGAACTGGATACTATTGATGAGACAAGAGATGCAGCAAAGCTAAGGATGGCGGCATATCAACAGAGGATATCCAGAGCATATAACAAGAATATAAGGACTAGAAGGTTCCAAGTCGGAGATTGGGTGTTAAGAAAAGCTTTTCAGAATACTACTAATCCTGCCGATGGAAAATTAGCTCCAAAGTGGGAAGGACCCTATGAGATTGAATCGGAAGCAGGAAAAGGAGCATATTGACTCAAGAATATGGAGGGGGATATACTACCAAGATCCTGGAATGCTATACATCTCAAAGCCTATTTCAAGTGAGTTTAGAATTTAATTTCTAACTCAAGATGGTATGAATTCTGTCTCTTTTAAATATAATATAATTTATTTAAACCCAATACT
The DNA here is from genome assembly GCA_030545235.1 of Helianthus tuberosus. Taxonomy (NCBI): domain Eukaryota; kingdom Viridiplantae; phylum Streptophyta; class Magnoliopsida; order Asterales; family Asteraceae; genus Helianthus; species Helianthus tuberosus. The sequence goes on along the minus strand of CM060425.1, from coordinate 15,915,926 downwards.
AACTTGAGCATCGGAGGGGTGTTAGCCAAGCTAACACCCACCTTAGTTTAAGGTTGTTTTGCAGAGTATGCTTCGGGATATAGCTCCAGGATACACACTCAGGATACTTCGAAAGATTAGAGGATTGGCCCCCTCTCTCACGTTTAAGGGATCCTGATCCCTTCACAGGTTTAAAGGTATTCACCTTTCTCATGAATTGGATTTAAACACCCCGCCTGGAGCGCAAGTTATCCAGGGATAGTTCAAGGTGGCGGGACCAGTTCATGTAAAAGTGGCTGACAATTTCATTACTGTTGGCTATACCCTGGATCCTTAAGGTATATGAGGATTGATCACCCTCTCTCGCAAAAGGGTATTTTCATACTCTCTAAGGTTTAAAGGTTTTCATCTTTCTAAGTCTTGGAGTTTATACACTCCCGCCTGTAGCGCACGAAAATTTTGGATTTTCCCCAGTACATTAAGGGTTTATCCCCAGTAAAACTAAAGTTTTTAACAAGATTGCAAAGATATGATAAGCTGTGATTTCACACGTTCTTTTGTGGATAAGAAGCTACGAAGTTTAATCACTAAGTGAAGAAATACTCAAGTATGTCATGCACTGATGCGATATCCTGCACAGACAGGGGACATCCATGCCGGGGACATTGCAAAGGATTCAAAGGTTAAGGTTGGAAATCATTGCCTAAGTGTTTCTGGTATGATTTATTATTCTTCAAGTCTTGAAAACCTTATCTAAATGATCTAAGTTTTCTAAAAAGTCATACTTAACCAAGTTTTGTCTAACATTTAGAAGACATTTCATCAGTATCCTGACTAGGATATTTGATCAGGATATTCAAAACATACCTTTCAAAATAAAAACATAATAAATAAGACTAAAAAGGTCAGTTTATTATTATTAGTCCAAAAGATTGTATTCTTGGTTTCGTCTCAAAAAGAGACCCATCCACCAAGAATACAATTAAGTTTTTAAAGCATATTTACATGAACAGTTGAAGGCTTCATCCTGGAAACACAGGATCCCTCCACCTTCAGCCGTCAAACAATTCTACTTGCAGGAAATTAGAATTGTTCTAAGTGCAAGACAACTAGATGATTTAGACCTTACAAAATACAGACGAACTAACCAAGATACAGGTTCAGTATATGTGTACAGGTTCAGTATATTTGAAACAGATATCCTTACCAGACATGTTGGAATGACTAAAAAATATATCCGTTGGAATCAGGATATCCAACAGTTATATTTTTGGGGACAATTGTTATGGGTGAAATTCTGAGCCCATATCCTGATACTATATCTTGATTTTATGATAGCTGATTACGATCAGGATACCGGACCAGGATATTGGTAACATCCTGAGGCAGTATCCTGACTATTACTAACAATTTGCTTGTATACGTGGGCTGCAAGGGACTAACGTTCATGAAGACCAAGTCATCCTGAAGACCCGCTCAAATTGATTAGGATAAGGACGTTGATGGCGGAAAATAGCTCTTGTAACGGTCAGCATTAAAGATTGGCGTGTTTTATGGAAAGTTACGAAGATTGGTCAAAGATATTAATGTTGTAACGGTTATGGAAGCTTAAATCCCAGAGTTATAGTTAGTAAGTGCGTGGAAAACGAGTGGAAACAGCCTGGCAACGTTCAGAAAGGAAATAATCTCAATATCCCGGATTTTTAGCATAATATCCCGGATTTTTAGCATAATTAGTTCATTCTTGTAACTATATAAAGGAGATGCCAGATCCATAGGACACAACTCGAATTCACCTACTCATTCACTCTCTTTTCTAGCAGCAATCACGCACTAACACTCATCACTTACAATCATTGTACCACTAAGTAGCGATCTGAGCATTATCCTGCACTATATCCTGTTAATCAAGCAATAAGAAGAACAAGGCAGCCGACGATTTTCAGCTCCCGAGGTTTTATGCCGGAGATCTAAATTGATCAAGGGCTTTCCTCGTACATCACGTGTCAACCTTTACATTTTTGCTCATTGTTTGATTATAGATACAGCTCGATATCCTGAGCCGTATCCTGATAACTGTTTTTGCAAACTAACAAACCAACATATTTTTCACAAAGTATTACTAGCACACTACCTCACAAAACTAATTTGATCATATAATTTCTTAGGTAATTTTTGACCAAAACAATATCGATTGCTAACAATGGAAGGTGATTTGCTACCAAGAGTTTGGAATGCTGTCCATTTGAAGAAATATTTCATGTGATAAGGATCCATGATCCTAACATGACAAGTATCCTTGAAGGATCCTTATAAGACAGATGGTCCTCTTTCTGGTAATATTCTGATCTCTAACTATTTCATTCTTTAATTATCTCATATAAGGGTAAGGATCCTGCATCCTTTATCCTCCTTTTACATGATTCTGAGTTTTGAAGGTTCAGGTATCCTTAACTAAGGATTGAGTATCCATAGAAGTATCCAGTTATTTGGGCTTGACCCCAGTTATTTGGGCTAGTCCCCAGTTTGGGCTTGTCCCCAGTTTCGCCAGTAGCGCACGATGATCCTGGTATAGTTCATGGCAATGGGACCAGTACTCGCTTTAGGGGCTGACAATTTCATTGTACTGGCTATATTCAGGATCTTACGTATAATGGTAGACGTACCATACATCCGTTCCTAAGGTTTCTAACATTTTCACGTTAGCTAAGGTTTTGGCATTTTCATGTCACTAAGTTTGGATAGTCGCCAGTGAGGGCCATACTCCAGTTTACACACGATCCTTTGGTCTTGTCCCCATTTATCCTTTGGGCTTGTCCCCAGTTATCCTTTGGTCTTGTCCCAGAATTATTGGGCTTGTCCCCAGTTACTAACTCTTATCTTATATTGGCTTAGTCCCAAGTTGTATCCTATTTCAGGTTTTTGGAGATAAACAACCAAGGATCCTTGATCCTTACTTTCTACTAAGGTTTGTCTTTTGGGTTATCCTGATTATTAGTGTTAAAGGATAGGATCCTAACTTGGATTCTCAGGTATGACCCTTATCCTTTGACAACTGAACTTATGATCCTTAAAATATGTTACTTTTCAGAACTTGTCGACTATAGGATATGTGATCCTTGATCATATCCTAAACTTTTTGAGGATATTTGTTAAATATTTCTTTATTTGATAAATTTAAACAAAATGAAGATCACAATAATTGAAAAGTAAAATACTAACAAGGATAGTAACACGGGAGATAGCCAAAAAGTTAAAGTTATTTTATTCACAAAAGATTAAACCCTTTAAGGTTGTCAAAATTGCCAACCCATGTTTCTACCAGCAAAACGTGGCCCGTCCACATGGGTTGGCAAAGGGTGTCCATTGTTCATAGGTCTAGAAAGTGCAGGAATCAAAAGACGGCAGGATCACAATGGCTTCATCCCCCAAACAGAGGATCCCTCCACCATTTGTAATCCTACCTATTGTTCAAAGGATCCATGATCCTTAGCCCTAATTACTATTGTTCAAGATACAACCCATCATTGTTCAACAAAAACACCATAACCAAAATAAACTACCAAATTCTAAAAAAAAATGGGCTCCGGCTACGTCTAGAAATGTCCTTCATCGCCCATTCATGCAGCCTACACCTTCGCTGCATCACCATCTCCTCCAGCTCCAGTATCCTTCACATGATCCTTGCCACTGCCACCAGCCTCGATTGCCAGAACCTCTTCAGCCTCTTCTTCATCCTCCAACTCAGCCAGCCTAGCCTTCCAGCCCTCCATATCCCAGTTGCTCCTGTCAAAGGCAGGATCCTGAGCTTCTTGGGCCATCTGTAGCTTGGTCTTGTACATGGCAATGGCAGCGGAGACTTTAGCATCCTCCGTGATCTCGTGCTTCTCATAGTCAGCATTGATCTGGGCTGCAACCATCTGAGTTTTGGCATCATTGAGATCCTTTTCGAGGGAAGCAATCTTGTAATCCTTGAGCACCGCCACTTTTTGGAGGTCAGAGTATTTCTCCTCAAGCTCTTCAACATTCCCAACATATTCCTCGATTTCGGCAAATTTCTGAAAAGAAGACAATGTAAAGTTAGGATCACATGATCCTCAAGTGGATAGGATAACTAAGCTAAGTCAGTGATCCTTACATCTGCAAAGTACTCGAGGAACTGATGGTGGATCAGAGGCAAGCCTTCTAGGTTGTCAGCTTCAGAGGTCTTCCTTTTCTTTCCACCTCTTCCCTTTGAAGTGGTTGCCTTGGGGATTATGATGGAGGGGCTAGCAGCAGACTTTTTCTTTGAGGATCGGACAGTGTCAAGATCAGTGACACTGAATTTGGAGGCAGATCTTGAAGGTTTTCCAGCGCCTACACACCCAAAACAGATAAGTATCCTTATCCTATTCCTATTTAACTATTTATTTAAACATTTAACTATACAAAAAACAGGATACTTACTCGACATAGTGACAGAACCTGAGGATACTTCCTGAGAATCCTGGGTGTTTGTTTTAAATGATCTTCTTGCAGGATCAAGTCTCCGGAAAGCGGCAAGCCTTTCCTTTGTTGCAGGTGTTGTGATGAGGTGTGCGACAGTAATAGCTGCAAGATAGAAACAAAAGGACGTTAGTGATCCTTAAACAAAAACAAGGTCATCTGGTGATCCTTCTCAGGATCCTCTATCCTACCATGGGTGCTCCACTTCCTTGGCAGATCCTTTCCATCAGAGATAGAATCCCTTCTGACAAAGAAGAATCGCCGTTTCCAGTTGGTATCATTCTTAGTGGCTTTGAAGATGGGGTGTTCTTCACCGGGTTTATGCTTGAGTAGATATCGGTGGGATCCAAATGTTACGAGGTTATACATCTCTTCCAACTCCGACATTCCCAGAGCAATTCCTTCTTGCTCAATGATCCTTTCAAGGGTATATAAGACCCTCCAGATCATTGGCATAGCTTGAATGTAGGAGATGCCGGTGAGGGAGAAGAAAGACTGGGTGAATTCAGGGAAAGGATATGAGTATCCTATTGTGAATGGTGTGACCGGGAAAGCTACCCATGTTTCAGAAATATAATCACTTAGAACGGTGGGATCAAATGGTTTGAAATCGGTGTTTGCCGGAAAACAATGGCGGATTCTGTCTATTTGTGGATCAGTAAAGCAGCATCTTTCTTTCGCTGAATCTTTGATGATCCCCTGGCTCTTAAGAGGACTGTCTTTTGTGTGATCCTTAGCCGGAGAGGATCTTAGCATCATCTTGGTCATGAGGGTAGAGAAGAAGATGAACAGAGAAAGAAAATGTAAAGGGAGAAGAGGAAGAGAGATACCTGCTTGATCTTCGGATGTGGATTTAAAGGGAGTTTCTCTTGAATTTAAATGCGAATTGATCCCTATCTCTAACTTCAATTTATAATGATGGTCTTGCAGGATAGTCACTTCAATGACGTCAGGATGGTAACGGCTAGTCCGATTACAACGGCTAGTTATCCGTTGATTCATTATGGATAAGAACAGAAAATATAACTCGTTTATTTACATAATTACTCCTTATATTTTGGGGGCAATTGTTAGGGGAGGATTTTCCAATGATCAGTGATCCTCAATTACTGTTGGGTTTAGTGATCCTCACTTCTGTTAGAATTAGTGATCCTCAGAAGTGTTGTAGGATCAGGATCATGGATCATCTTAAGGATCCTTATACTAATGATTGTCTACTTTGAATATGATGATGTTTTACAGGAACACGAGATTGGACTTGGTCTTGGCGATATTCCTGGAGCATATTCCATATTTATTCCGCACGTGCATGGCAGAAATGGACGTTATGGAGGTCGTGGGGGACTTGCACCAAATGCGGAATGTTTGTTAGCTTAGATATTTTCCATTTTTAAAAGGGGCAGCGAGCTAAATAGAAAACACGTGGCTATTTTTGGCTAAACACACACTCTTGCAACTGCTCTCACTAGCTCTCGATAATTCACTTGGCGATTACACACTTTTTTACACAATACACTATAGTGATCCTTGTAATTAGCTCGCTATCATCCGAAGTTGTAATACTTTTTTTTGTTTAATTTGAGTTGGTGATCGGTAGTTTCCATCACCCGAGGTTTTTTATGCCGGAGATCATTCATTGATCAAGGGCTTTTTCCTCGTATAAATCTTTGTGTCACTTCTTCATTTCATTTCTGAGTGATCCTTAGTGTTGTTCATTGATTCAAGCATCATACCTCACAACGGAAAGTTTGGTTGCATTATCATTGCTTGATTTTTGACCAAAACAGTCAATATGATGTTCAAGGAACAAATTGGACACACTATGGAAGTCTATATAGATGACATGGTGGTTAAGTCCAAGAAAGTTGAGGATCACCTTAAAGACTTGGAGGAAGCATTCAATAACCTTGATAAATTTAATATGAAACTAAATCCTTCCAAGTGTCATTTTGGTGTTAAAGCAGGTAAATTCTTAGGCTATATGGTGACAAAGAGGGGCATGGAAGCAAGTCTAGAGCAAATCAAGGCTATCGTGAATATCAAATCTCCTGCCAATGCTAAGGATGTGCAAAGATTGACAGGCAGGATTGCAGCCTTAAACAGGTTCATATCCAAATCCTCAGAAAAGTGCAAGGAGTTCTATGACATCCTGAGGAAGAACAAGAAATTTGAATGGACTGAGAAGCATGAAAGTGCCCTCAAAGCTCTTAAGGATTACCTATCCTCAGCCCCCGCCTTGATGAAACCAGAAAAGGGGGATATGTTATCCTTATTGTTAGGGGAGGATTTTCTAACAATTAGTGATCCTTATTCGTTATCCTAATTAATGATCCTTATTTCTGTGACAGATAGTGATCCTCAGAAGAGCTTCAGGATCAGGATCATGGATCACTTTAGGGATCCTCGTGCTGACGATTATTTATTTGTGTTTTGTATTACTTCGCAGGAGCAACAAGCTTGACTTGGTCTTGGCAACGGTACTAAGGAATATTCCGCGGGCATTTCGCACACGATTGACCAAAAATGGACGTTGTGGAGAACGTGGGAGCTTGGCACAAAAGTCGGATAGTTAGTTAGTGTAGTTAACTTCTATTTTAAAAGGAGTAACGAGCTAGAATTAGAACACTTAGTCATTTTTTCAGCTACACACACTCTCATATACTCGCACACTTGAAGCTCTCGACGAACATTCATTCATTTTCACTCACTTTTACACATTTCACGATAGTGATCCTTGTACCTAGCTCGTTACTATCCGAAGTTGTAAACGTTTATTGATTTATTTGAGCTTGGTGATCGGTAGTTTCCATCACCCGGGGTTTTTTGTGCCGGAGATCAACTCTTGATCAAGGGCTTTATCCCCGTATAAATCCTTGTGTCATTTGTGCAATTTACATTAAAGTGATCCTTGTCATTGTTCTACATTTCAAGCATCATACCCCGTAACAGAGAGTTTGGTTGCAATATCCTCATCAGATTTTTTGACCAAAACAGTTTGGCGCCCACCGTGGGGCAATTGGTGCTTCATCCTTAGAAAAAATTCGCATTTCTGTGCTCATTTCAGTTCACTACAACCAAGCAAATGGCTTCCTCAGCGAAGAATGCTTCAAATTTGATGCCCTCATTCACTTCTTCACAAGGCGTTCCCCCTTTGCCTCCACCACCTTCTGGATCCCAGAAGAATGCTGAGAATGCTGCGAAGAAACCAACTCCCATTTTCTCAAAACCTCCAACTTCTTCTGCTTCTTACACTCCCACTACTAGTGACATGTTTACTTTGATTTTGCAGATGAAGGATCAGAGACGGCAGCAGGATAAGACCAATGAGAGGATTCTCAAAGAAATCGGAGATCTCAAGAAACAAAAGACAACGGCAGAGGATCATTCCCCACTAGTGCCGAAATCCTTGAATTTTGATACTCCGGTGATTACTTCTCAGCCATCGGTGGTTCCAGACGTTCAATATGTGGGTGGACCGAAAGGAGTGCACTACGGAACAACAACAGTGACCCAGGCATCAGGTTCATATTTCCAGCCAGCGGGATCCTATCCTCAGCATATGGGATCCCTCACGAATTCAGGAGGATATTCAGGAATGCAGCAGATTTAAGGATCTTCCTTTGTTCCAGGATCATCCCAGGTTCAAGGATCCTCCTTTGTTCCAGGATCATCCCAGGTTCAAGGATCCTCCTTTGTTCCAGGATCATCCCAGGTTCAAGGATCCTCCTTTGTTCCAGGATCATCCCAGGTTCAAGGATCCTCCTTTGTTCCAGGATCATCCCAGGTTCAAGGATCCTCCTTTCTTCCAGGATCATCCCAGGTTCAAGGATCCTCCTTTGTTCCAGGACCGTCCCAATTTCAGGGATCCTTCCAGATGCCAGGATCCTTGAGGAGTTTGCAAACAGGAAGTTCAGATGTTCATCAGGGAGATTTTATTCCAATGCTTCTACTGGTCCCTCGATCATTCCAGAGCCCCAACAATATGGATTAACATCCATTCTTCCTAATTTGAATCCGATGGGAGGTAACACTTTTAATAATTCTTATACTACTAACCATGGTCTTATGCAGGATCCAGGTATCAATCAGACCATGGCCAGAGAATTGCAAAAGCTAAAGGATATGATATCAAGTGTTCCAGGAGTGGTCAAACCTATCCCAGAGATTGCAGATGGGAGCCACAACATATCTCGTTTTGCACCACCAATCTGTGATGCTGAGATACCCAAGAGGTTCCATGTGCCAACAATGAAGCTGTATGATGGTTCGACGGATCCTAAAGAGCATATAGCACAATACAGGGAGAGGATGGAGATCAATCCAATCCCAGAAAGGTTAAAGGAAGCATGCCTATGCAAGGGATTCGGATCCACTCTTACTGGATCAGCTCTCAAATGGCTGCTAAGTCTCCCCCCTACTCTATTTGTAACACCTGTGTCATTTCAACCATCAAACAAATGCCCAACCAATGAAATATTGTATTTCATACTTTGGACTTGGCTAAATATGTGTATCTTTTGCACATATCAATTCTTGTTCGATTTCAAGCTCTAAATCGCTTTCTGGAAGGTTATGCGCGCACTAATGCGTAAATATAACCAGTTTAATGCAACGAACACTCCGGAATAGTGAAATAGGCTTAACATACCTTAAATAACCTATACATAACTTAGATATAAGTTTTGGAAGGTTTGGTGTGGTGAAATCAAAGTTAATTCGCTTACAGGGACTAAAGCTGACAAACTGCGAAAGTATGCCAATTTGAACTGTAACAGACATTCCGGAACTTGACCATAAGTTAAACATACCATAAATATCCTTTACATAGCTTAGAAATAGGCTTTGAGGTGTTCGGTATGCTAAAATAAACTTTTGTGTCATTCAGGGACTAAAAGCGTCAAAAAGTGCACAAGTTTGCATTTTTACGCATAACTTACGTTCTGAATACATCCGGACATCCAAAAATTTATGTAAGCATGACTACATTATATTTAAGTGTTCGCCTTAAGAAAAATCCATTCGTTGCGTCATTTGGATCGTTTTTCGCGCTTATGCGCATTCCGTCGTAATTAAGCGAACATCGCGATCGTACGGCCAAACGAACCGACATCCTAGATATTTTTGAGCATATTTTGAGTTCCCTATACTTTAACTTCATTTTAGAGCCTTAAAATGAGGTTAACGGGGTTCAAACGCATCGAAAATCGCTTAAACAAGGTGCAGGGACCATTTCTGAAAAATCTGCCAAAACAAGGGCCTAGCGTGACGCGACGGGCCTTAGCGTCACGCGAGCCCCCTTCTGGACCAGATTCCATGTTTTTAACAGCGGGTCCCAGCTGTTTGATTCTCAACCACACATTCTCAATCGTCTAGTCAGCGGATAAGAACCTAATTTCAGCCACCATAAGGTTCCGACAAGTGTACGCCTTGGATCATGGCACGTTTTACAACAAACGATCTTAACGGTTACCCGAAAACTATAAATACCCACCCCCCCTTTGGCTTAAAACCCACAAATCTGATTGAAAAGACTCTAAGTTGGAACCTTCGTTTCATACCTGAGCTATTTTGATCTGGGTTAGCATTCGGGGACCCTTCGTAAGTATTCTTTCGTTCTTTTCCTTATTTTACTGCTTTTCGAGTCAGAAAGTCAAACTTTGTTTGACTTTCAGCGTTGACCGGTAATGGTCAATGCGAAGTTCGTTTGAACTTCGCAACGTGAGTGTAATCACGTTGGTTATAGTCCCTTGGGACTATGCCTACTGATTACCACGTTGTCTAGGGTCGTAGGGTAAGCGATCTAATAAATCGCTTATACCTCGAACCCGACCCAGTTTGGTCGATCATTAGGATCCGACCAAATACATTAGGTGACCATAGTAGGTAGGGAATAACCTTCCGAGGTTATACCCTATGGTCACATCGTTTAAGTAGTTGTATGATAGGTAGTTTATATGCCTTAGGTAAATTACCAGAATACCCTTTTCATGTATAATTGGTAATTAAGCATATGTAACCTAAACCTTTGTCACATAACTGATTATGTAATATGTTTAGGCATATAACACTTGTCATAGGGCTAGTTAGGCGGTCCGAACGCGTTTCACGCGAACGACGCGTTAAAGTAGCATAAGCTACCTAAACGGGTCGTAATGGGTCGTAGACACTTAGGTTAAGTTTCATTTAGTATGTAGGCTTTGTTAAACCAAAAGACACGAGTCTCTACACTCGTTTGGTTTACAAACCCTAATGCTACCCGATCCTCCGATTTAGGTCCGGTTTATTAATGTAGCTACCTATACTAGGTGCCGTTTGATATCCGCGATCTCTAGCATTGTTTAGTTGTTACTCAAGGACTACTGAGCAATCTCAGGTGAGTACATAGACCCCTCTTTTACTGTTTTCCAAACTGTTTTGGGGTGGAACACATGTGCCTACTTGTTACTTTCATGCTTTCCTGTTTTGACATCATATACTTGCTATGTTCATTAGTACATTATAGTACATGATTTCATTACATTTCATGCTATGTATGCCCATTGTGTGCGTACTTAGTACATTGTTTTACATTACATTTTATGCTATGTATGCCCATTGTGTGCGTACTTAGTACATCGTTCTACATTACATTTCATGCTATGTATGCCCATTGTGTGCGTACTTAGTACATTGTTTTACGTTGCTTTTCTGTTGCATATGCTTATCCAGCATATGAACACATTATACTACATATTGAACCGTTGTAATCATTTGACTGTGATCTGTTGATATCTGTGAACCGTTTGTATCTGTGAACCGTGTGAACCGTATTTGACATAGACATTTCGGCATAGACATTTTAACATGATTGACATTTGATCATGCATTTCCCACAAAACATAACTTTGATTTAAACCAAGTTTTACTTCAATACTTTGTTTTTATGCATATGGTTTAGTTTGAGACATTTCACTTGCCATACATAACATTCTGACATAGACATTTGACATGGATATTTGACATAGACATTTGACATGGATATTTGACATAGACATTTTGACATTGGTTTGGTTTGGTTTGATTAAGTGATTAAGTAACGATGCGTGTGTAATATGATACAAGCATGGTGGATACGCCGCTGGTACTTCCTATATATAAGTGTTTGTATGGTATTACATATCGTAGCGTTATTTGAATCATTTCAGTTTGATACATATGACATTTCATACAAATAACATACTTTTCACAAGACATTGTTTTACAAACAACCTATCTTATACAAATCCATTTTACTATGGTTATTCATTTAACCATACATTATTCATTTATTGTATACATATCATCTGAACTCATTGTTTTTCAAGTGATTTACAAAACAAAGCAAATTACAAGGTTCGTGACTAAACATTTTCTCAAACATAAGTCATGGAACCTATTTTCACAAAACCTATGTATCTCACAGGCATTTTTATGCTGACGTACCTATTTTCACATGTGTTTTTCAGGAACTGTTGCATAAGATGATCAAGATACACATAGGCAGACTTGGGCTTTAGTAACAATAAAAGATGCAAGACTAGTTAATTATGTTGTATTTCTTTGTTTGTTAAGACATTGTATCACTTTTACTTAATAAAACGAAACTTCAATTGCCATGGTTATGAAACAATTAATTCTGTTACAACACTCCCCGACATTTCCGCCACGTTTTGTATGTTCCACGTGGTCGGGGTGTGACAGAAAAGATGGTATCAGAGCCAATGGTTATAGGGAATTAGGTTATTAGTAATGCTTTGACCTAGTCTATAACTTTCTTAGGACCCTAACACGAGTTTACTTGCGTTTAGTCATAAAACAATACCGTCACCTATCCTTAGGCGACGACCACAACAAGAACATAAATTTCAAAACCGCTTTGAAAACTAATCATCTGTTCTAGGATGATTGATTACAAGGTTTTGAACCCTCTGTTATATGGTTTTGAACCCCTTTGAGTTTTCAAAATCTCGTCAAGGTTTTGGGTTTTAAATAATGTGAACACGTGCAAACTGGAAGGGTGAATGCCTGTATTCTGGGTTTTCTGTCTAGGCAAGCACTTCGTATACATCTCATCAGACGCGAGACCAGTTGTGCTTACCTGGGAATTCTTGGGATGAGTGTTCACTTATAGGCGAGCATATCTTCGCAATACATTATTTTTGACCTATTTACTTTTCACCGGGTCGTTTGTTGCTTTGTAGTAACAAACAAATGACCACTATCCTTGCTTTCATCAGATTTGTTTCATCTCATTCTTTTCGTCTAATCCTCTCACTCGTTTCATTTCATGTTTCCTCTTTTAGAATGCCTCCTCGACGCGAAAGCCAGATAGCGACTGCCGAATTGGCAGAAATCATTGCACAGCAAATGGCTGCTCAATTCCCAAACCTCTTTGCTCTATGGAATCAAGCCAACAACAACAACAATGGTCCGTGCAACTTCAAGAGTTTTAACTCGGCGAAACCACTCAAGTTTAGTGGTTCTGAAGGAGCGACTGGGCTTCTTCAATGGTTCGAGAGCATTGAGAATACTTTCCGCCATGTGCAGTGTCCTGACAATCGCAAGGTCGAGTTTGCTTCGAGTGTGTTCCAGAAGAGAGCCCTTACGTGGAGGAATGGGGTTATGAGAGATCGTGGTGAAGAAGTTGCTCTAGCACAGACATGGGCCGAACTTAGGGCCCTTATGATGAAGGAATTCTGTCCTCGACACGAGATCAGGGCTTTGGAAAGGGAATTTGATGATCTTAAGCAAGACAGCGGTGAGCATCGAGCCTACACGGACCGTTATGAGGAGTTAAGTCTGTTATGCCCAAACATGGTCACGCCTTTGGATAAGGCGATCGAAAAGGACATTGATGGCCTTCCCGACTCAATACAAGACATTTTGACTGGTAGCAACCCTACTACTGTTAGGCAGGCCATTGAGTTATCTGCAACCTTGACTGAATCGCAGATCAGGAAACGTAAGCTTTTCCGAAAGGGTGACAAGAAACTGGTCGAGGAATCGAAACCAATCGAGGAATCAAAGACCATGGATGAACAGACTGGATCCTCTAAGAAGTCAAAGAAGCGAAAGGCTTCTCAGAACTTCGCCGTGGTCGCTCACAATGATCAAGCCGTCCCCAACCAACCAGCTCAACCCCCTGCCAGGAACCCTACAAAGGAACTGCACCCATGTGCAACCAATGTGGCCTACATCATCATGCTGGTGTGAAGTGCCGCACATGCCAAGTTTGCGGACTTATAGGTCATACAGCGAGGGTTTGCCCAACAGCAGCAGCACCAAATCAGATTAACAACAATCCTGCTCAAGCTCGTTTCCCACTGGGATCTTGCTACAACTGTGGCGAGATGGGCCATTTTAGTAGAAATTGCCCAAGACTTGCTGATGCAAATCCAGCGCAGGGATGAGTATCTGACCGACAGAAGATAACGCTGTTTAGAAAATAATCGAGCCTTGTGTATTATTTTCTTTTATCACAATCTATGAAACAGTTGTTGTTATTGTTGTTTATAAATAAATCTTTCATTTACATTTCAATATGTTTATATGGTTGCATGTATAAACATATCCCCTACAATACCGACAATCAAGGAACCGCATTCCTTGAAGAACAGACTACTTCCAAATTTCTTCCCTTGTATAATCTCTTGCGTTTCCACGAAAATCCTAAGTACCCGTTTCTTCCAAGAGAAACGATGTACGAGGCGCCAAGTTAATAGCAATCAATAACAAGAAAAATAACAATTAAACAATTATGTGGTTATGTGCTTATGTGTTATCCTTTATGTGTCATGTGATCCAATTTATGTTATTCAAATCCTCGTAAAATCTTACATATCTTTGTGCAAGAGATTCATAGTAGGATACCCAAAGGTACTACTTAAATCCTTAATGGACTTCTACGTTGTAGTTAAAGTCCCTTGGATTATAATGTACTACTTCATAATTAGACCCTTTAGTGGTCTAGTTAAACAGATTGATCCAAAAATCTGATTAGGGATATCATGTGATGATATAGCTGAAAGGACTCCTTAGTGGCCTAATTAAGAAGATCCTCTGATGATCTAATTAAAAGGACCCTATGGTAGTCTAGTCACTCTCATCTCAGGTTTGATATCTTTCCCCACAACATTTCAAAACAAACTGTGCGGACTGTGCAAGGAATTACGTAATTATGGATGCATACATAATTATGGAATTTAGTGCACAGAAATCACAGCAAGTTCTATCATGTATCAAGAGTTAACCCTATTCATTTCCAATTCTGATGAAGCATCCGTTGAGGAAAAATGAACTAGCTATTCATTTTTCACTTCTGAAGAATATCCGTTGAGGAAATGAATATCCGTTGTTTATCTTTTCATTTCCATTCTGAAGAATAACCGTTGAGGAAAATGAATTATCCATTCATTTTCGTTCTAAAGAATATCCGTTGAAGAAATGAATATCCGTTGTTTATCTTTTCATTTCCATTCTGAAGAATAACCGTTGAGGAAAATGAATTATCCTTTCATTTTCGTTCTAAAGAATATCCGTTGAAGAAATGAATATCCGTTGTTTATCTTTTCATTTCCATTCTGAAGAATAACCGTTGAGGAAAATGAATTATCCATTCATTTTCGTTCTAAAGAATATCCGTTGAAGAAATGAATATCCGTTGTTTATCTTTTCATTTCCATTCTGAAGAATAACCGTTGAGGAAAATGAATTATCCATTCATTTTCGTTCTAAAGAATATCCGTTGAGGAAATGAATATCCGTTGTGTAATCCTTCATTTCCAACTCTGAGGAAGCAACCGTTGAAAATGACTCCGTTAGTTCATTTTCGTTTCTGAAGATTTATCCGTTGAGGAAATGAATATCCGTTGTGTAATTCTTCATTTCCAACTCTGAGGAAATAACCGTTGAAAATGACTCCGTTAGTTCATTTTCGTTTCTGAAGATTTATCCGTTGAGGAGATGAATATCCGTTGATTTTTCTTTCATTTCAAATTCTGAAGAACAAACCGTTGAGGAAAATGACCCCGTTTGTTCATTTTCGTTCTGAAGAATATCCGTTGAGAGAAATGAATATTCGTGGATTATTCCTTCATTCCCATTTCTGACAAAGAATCCGTTGAGAAAGAATGAATCATCCATTCATTTTCACTTCTGAAGAATATCCGTTGAGGGAAATGTATATCCGTTTAGTTAATTCCTTTATTTTCCATTTCCGAAGAACCCGTTGAAGAAAATGACTCTGTTCGTTCATTTTCGCTTCTGAAAAATATCCGTTGAGGAAAATAATCAGATTATGCTTTACATATCTTTGATGACTATTTGAAACAAAGTTATAGACAGACTCCTACGAATTAATTTCGGGACGAAATTTCCTAAAGTAGGGGAGACTGTAACACCTGTGTCATTTCAACCATCAAACAAATGCCCAACCAATGAAATATTGTATTTCATACTTTGGACTTGGCTAAATATGTGTATCTTTTGCACATATCAATTCTTGTTCGATTTCAAGCTCTAAATCGCTTTCTGGAAGGTTATGCGCGCACTAATGCGTAAATATAACCAGTTTAATGCAACGAACACTCCGGAATAGTGAAATAGGCTTAACATACCTTAAATAACCTATACATAACTTAGATATAAGTTTTGGAAGGTTTGGTGTGGTGAAATCAAAGTTAATTCGCTTACAGGGACTAAAGCTGACAAACTGCGAAAGTATGCCAATTTGAACTGTAACAGACATTCCGGAACTTGACCATAAGTTAAACATACCATAAATATCCTTTACATAGCTTAGAAATAGGCTTTGAGGTGTTCGGTATGCTAAAATAAACTTTTGTGTCATTCAGGGACTAAAAGCGTCAAAAAGTGCACAAGTTTGCATTTTTACGCATAACTTACGTTCTGAATACATCCGGACATCCAAAAATTTATGTAAGCATGACTACATTATATTTAAGTGTTCGCCTTAAGAAAAATCCATTCGTTGCGTCATTTGGATCGTTTTTCGCGCTTATGCGCATTCCGTCGTAATTAAGCGAACATCGCGATCGTACGGCCAAACGAACCGACATCCTAGATATTTTTGAGCATATTTTGAGTTCCCTATACTTTAACTTCATTTTAGAGCCTTAAAATGAGGTTAACGGGGTTCAAACGCATCGAAAATCGCTTAAACAAGGTGCAGGGACCATTTCTGAAAAATCTGCCAAAACAAGGGCCTAGCGTGACGCGACGGGCCTTAGCGTCACGCGAGCCCCCTTCTGGACCAGATTCCATGTTTTTAACAGCGGGTCCCAGCTGTTTGATTCTCAACCACACATTCTCAATCGTCTAGTCAGCGGATAAGAACCTAATTTCAGCCACCATAAGGTTCCGACAAGTGTACGCCTTGGATCATGGCACGTTTTACAACAAACGATCTTAACGGTTACCCGAAAACTATAAATACCCACCCCCCCTTTGGCTTAAAACCCACAAATCTGATTGAAAAGACTCTAAGTTGGAACCTTCGTTTCATACCTGAGCTATTTTGATCTGGGTTAGCATTCGGGGACCCTTCGTAAGTATTCTTTCGTTCTTTTCCTTATTTTACTGCTTTTCGAGTCAGAAAGTCAAACTTTGTTTGACTTTCAGCGTTGACCGGTAATGGTCAATGCGAAGTTCGTTTGAACTTCGCAACGTGAGTGTAATCACGTTGGTTATAGTCCCTTGGGACTATGCCTACTGATTACCACGTTGTCTAGGGTCGTAGGGTAAGCGATCTAATAAATCGCTTATACCTCGAACCCGACCCAGTTTGGTCGATCATTAGGATCCGACCAAATACATTAGGTGACCATAGTAGGTAGGGAATAACCTTCCGAGGTTATACCCTATGGTCACATCGTTTAAGTAGTTGTATGATAGGTAGTTTATATGCCTTAGGTAAATTACCAGAATACCCTTTTCATGTATAATTGGTAATTAAGCATATGTAACCTAAACCTTTGTCACATAACTGATTATGTAATATGTTTAGGCATATAACACTTGTCATAGGGCTAGTTAGGCGGTCCGAACGCGTTTCACGCGAACGACGCGTTAAAGTAGCATAAGCTACCTAAACGGGTCGTAATGGGTCGTAGACACTTAGGTTAAGTTTCATTTAGTATGTAGGCTTTGTTAAACCAAAAGACACGAGTCTCTACACTCGTTTGGTTTACAAACCCTAATGCTACCCGATCCTCCGATTTAGGTCCGGTTTATTAATGTAGCTACCTATACTAGGTGCCGTTTGATATCCGCGATCTCTAGCATTGTTTAGTTGTTACTCAAGGACTACTGAGCAATCTCAGGTGAGTACATAGACCCCTCTTTTACTGTTTTCCAAACTGTTTTGGGGTGGAACACATGTGCCTACTTGTTACTTTCATGCTTTCCTGTTTTGACATCATATACTTGCTATGTTCATTAGTACATTATAGTACATGATTTCATTACATTTCATGCTATGTATGCCCATTGTGTGCGTACTTAGTACATTGTTTTACATTACATTTTATGCTATGTATGCCCATTGTGTGCGTACTTAGTACATCGTTCTACATTACATTTCATGCTATGTATGCCCATTGTGTGCGTACTTAGTACATTGTTTTACGTTGCTTTTCTGTTGCATATGCTTATCCAGCATATGAACACATTATACTACATATTGAACCGTTGTAATCATTTGACTGTGATCTGTTGATATCTGTGAACCGTTTGTATCTGTGAACCGTGTGAACCGTATTTGACATAGACATTTCGGCATAGACATTTTAACATGATTGACATTTGATCATGCATTTCCCACAAAACATAACTTTGATTTAAACCAAGTTTTACTTCAATACTTTGTTTTTATGCATATGGTTTAGTTTGAGACATTTCACTTGCCATACATAACATTCTGACATAGACATTTGACATGGATATTTGACATAGACATTTGACATGGATATTTGACATAGACATTTTGACATTGGTTTGGTTTGGTTTGATTAAGTGATTAAGTAACGATGCGTGTGTAATATGATACAAGCATGGTGGATACGCCGCTGGTACTTCCTATATATAAGTGTTTGTATGGTATTACATATCGTAGCGTTATTTGAATCATTTCAGTTTGATACATATGACATTTCATACAAATAACATACTTTTCACAAGACATTGTTTTACAAACAACCTATCTTATACAAATCCATTTTACTATGGTTATTCATTTAACCATACATTATTCATTTATTGTATACATATCATCTGAACTCATTGTTTTTCAAGTGATTTACAAAACAAAGCAAATTACAAGGTTCGTGACTAAACATTTTCTCAAACATAAGTCATGGAACCTATTTTCACAAAACCTATGTATCTCACAGGCATTTTTATGCTGACGTACCTATTTTCACATGTGTTTTTCAGGAACTGTTGCATAAGATGATCAAGATACACATAGGCAGACTTGGGCTTTAGTAACAATAAAAGATGCAAGACTAGTTAATTATGTTGTATTTCTTTGTTTGTTAAGACATTGTATCACTTTTACTTAATAAAACGAAACTTCAATTGCCATGGTTATGAAACAATTAATTCTGTTACAACACTCCCCGACATTTCCGCCACGTTTTGTATGTTCCACGTGGTCAGGGTGTGACAGAAAAGATGGTATCAGAGCCAATGGTTATAGGGAATTAGGTTATTAGTAATGCTTTGACCTAGTCTATAACTTTCTTAGGACCCTAACGCGAGTTTACTTGCGTTTAGTCATAAAACAATACCGTCACCTATCCTTAGGCGACGACCACAACAAGAACATAAATTTCAAAACCGCTTTGAAAACTAATCATCTGTTCTAGGATGATTGATTACAAGGTTTTGAACCCTCTGTTATATGGTTTTGAACCCCTTTGAGTTTTCAAAATCTCGTCAAGGTTTTGGGTTTTAAATAATGTGAACACGTGCAAACTGGAAGGGTGAATGCCTGTATTCTGGGTTTTCTGTCTAGGCAAGCACTTCGTATACATCTCATCAGACGCGAGACCAGTTGTGCTTACCTGGGAATTCTTGGGATGAGTGTTCACTTATAGGCGAGCATATCTTCGCAATACATTATTTTTGACCTATTTACTTTTCACCGGGTCGTTTGTTGCTTTGTAGTAACAAACAAATGACCACTATCCTTGCTTTCATCAGATTTGTTTCATCTCATTCTTTTCGTCTAATCCTCTCACTCGTTTCATTTCATGTTTCCTCTTTTAGAATGCCTCCTCGACGCGAAAGCCAGATAGCGACTGCCGAATTGGCAGAAATCATTGCACAGCAAATGGCTGCTCAATTCCCAAACCTCTTTGCTCTATGGAATCAAGCCAACAACAACAACAATGGTCCGTGCAACTTCAAGAGTTTTAACTCGGCGAAACCACTCAAGTTTAGTGGTTCTGAGGGAGCGACTGGGCTTCTTCAATGGTTCGAGAGCATTGAGAATACTTTCCGCCATGTGCAGTGTCCTGACAATCGCAAGGTCGAGTTTGCTTCGAGTGTGTTCCAGAAGAGAGCCCTTACGTGGTGGAATGGGGTTATGAGAGATCGTGGTGCAGAAGTTGCTCTAGCACAGACATGGGCCGAACTTAGGGCCCTTATGATGAAGGAATTCTGTCCTCGACACGAGATCAGGGCTTTGGAAAGGGAATTTGATGATCTTAAGCAAGACAGCGGTGAGCATCGAGCCTACACGGACCGTTATGAGGAGTTAAGTCTGTTATGCCCAAACATGGTCACGCCTTTGGATAAGGCGATCGAAAAGTACATTGATGGAGGGTATGTGTCGATTTTACCGATTTAAATAAGGCATGTCCCAAGGATCCTTTCCCATTACCCCAAATTGACTCCATGGTGGATGCAACTGCGGGTCATGAATTGTTAACTTTTATGGATGCCTCATCTGGATTTCAACAATTCCAAATGGAACCATCCGACCAAGAGGATACAGCCTTCATGACTCCAACTGGTATATACTGCTATTTTGCTTTGTCGTTCGGATTAAGAAATGCAGGTGCAACATATCAAAGGCTGGTGAATATGATGTTCAAGGATCAGATTGGACAAACTATGGAGGTTTACATAGATGATATGGTGGTAAAATCCTTAAAAGCTGAGGATCACCTAAGAGACTTGGAGGAAGCATTCAATATCCTTGATAAATATAATATGAAGCTTAATCCTTCAAAATGTCACTTTGGTGTTAAAGCAGGTAAATTCTTAGGATATATGGTGACAAAGAGAGGCATTGAAGCTAGTCCGGAACAAATCAAAGCTATAGTGAACATCAATTCTCCGGCCAATGCTAAGGATGTTCAAAGGCTAACAGGCAGGATAGCAGCTTTGAACAGATTCATATCCAAATCCTCAGAGAAGTGCAAAGAATTCTATGATATCCTAAGGAAGAACAAGAAATTTGAGTGGACTGAGAAGCATGAGAATGCCTTAAGAGCTCTCAAAGATTATCTATCCTCAGCCCCAGCCTTGATGAAACTAGAAAAAGGCGATGTGCTATCCTTATATCTTGCAGTATCCTCAAAAGCAGTAAGTGCGGTCCTTGTTAAGGATCATGAAGGTACACAACATCCTGTCTATTATGTAAGTAAAAGTTTACTTGATGCCGAATCCAGGTATTCACACCTTGAAAAACTTATTCTTGCATTAACTATGGCATCTACTAAGTTGAGACATTATTTTGAAACTCATGTTATTATTGTTAAAACTAACTTTCCAATTAAGAATGTCCTCAGGAAACCAGAGATGTCAGGAAGGATGGCTAAGTGGGCAGTGAAGCTTAGTGCCTATGATATAAGATATGAGCCTAGGACAGCCATCAAATCCCAAGCATTAGCCGACTTTGTGGCCGATTTCAGTAGTGATTTACAAGAAGAAGCTGAGTTAGAAGTCCAGCAGCTAGAGGAGACCAAGGATCCTTGGATACTCTATACTGATGGATCCTCAAATGTCAAAGGCACAGGGCTTGGAATACTACTAAAATCGCCACAGGGGGACATAATACCCCACTCTATAGCTTGTGAGTTCCAAACCACTAACAATGAGGCCGAATATGAAGCCTTAATTGCTGGTTTGCAAATTTCCAAGCATATGGGGATCAGGTATCTTGAGGTACATGTAGATTCATTATTAATTACAAACCACTTTAATGGATCCTATGCTGTTAAAGGTGAAAAGCTAACCAAATATTTAGAGATAGTAAAAAATTTGGCACTCTCTTTTGTTTCCTTTAGTTTGACATAGGTACCAAGGGAAGAAAATACAGAAGCTGATGCATTGGCTAACTTAGGATCATCTTTGAAGATCCCTGAGGATATCAAGATCCCTATTATCCATATCCTGACCCCGGCTATCGAGGATCATATGGTTATGGAGATAGGAAATGATTCTGCAATTATCCCTAGTGAGGATACTCAATCCCATTCAGGATCAGGATCATGGATCTCACCAATTATGAGATACTTACAACATGGAGAGATTCCTACAGGAGAAAACCCTACGGCTTTCAAAATTAAGGTATCTCAATTCACAATTTTAAATAATATGTTGTATAGACGATCTCTTGCAGGACCATACTTGAGATGCATTGAGGATCCTGAAATCCAAGAAGTTTTAAAAGACTTCCATGAAGGAGATTGTGGAAACCACACTGGGGGCAGGGCATTATTCTCAAGGATCCCGAGGACAGGATACTACTAGCCAACCATGAAAAGAGATGCCGTGGAGTATGCTAAGAGATGTGATCCTTGTCAGAGACACAGCAATATCCTTCATCAACCAGCTGAATTATTGCATCCTATATCCTCCTCTTGGCCATTTATGAGATGGGGTATGGATATAGTTGGTAAGCTCCCTAAGGCACCTGGTGGAAAAGTATTCATGCTAGCTATGACTGATTACTTCTCCAAGTGGATAGAGGCTGAAGCTTTTGCCCAAGTCAGAGAAAAGGAAGTTATATCCGTCATTAAAAGAAATATTATAACTAGATTTGGAATTCCTTCTGAGATTATATGTGATAATGTTTCCCAATTTATTGGGGGCAGAACCACTAACTTTTGTGACAGCTGGGGGATTAAGATGATAACATCAACACCAGTCCACCCACAAGCTAATGGTCAAGCAGAATCATCCAACAAGATCATCATCAACAATTTGAAGAAGAAGCTTGGATCCAAGAAAGGGAAATGGGCAGAAGAACTACCCTATGTGCTTTGGGCTGATAGGACAACCCCTAAGAATGCTACAGGTCAAACACCATTCTCTTTGGTATTTGGGGCAGAATCAGTGATCCCAACAGAAATGGTGGTTCCAACTGCTAGAACAAGTACCCGTGATCCTGAGGAGAATGATTAGAACTTGGCTCAAGACCTGGATACTATTGAAGAAATTAGGGATATGGCTAGGATAAGGATGGCCATTTATCAACAAAGAATGGCTGGTGCTTACAACACGTCAGGATCAGGAGGTTTCAAGTTGGAGATATGGTATTAAGGAAAGCATTTCAGAATACCACCAATCCTGCTGATGGAAAATTGGCTCCAAAATGGGAAGGCCCTTATTTGATTGAAGCTGAAGCAGGAAAGGGGGCATATAGATTGCTAACCATGGAAGGTGATTTGCTACCAAGAGCTTGGAATGCTGTCCACTTGAAGAAATATTTCATGTGACCAGGATCCCCAAGGCACAGATGATCCTCACGATAGGGGTATCCTTAAAGGATCCTTAAAGTATCAGTGATCCTTACTTAGGTAATATCCTAAACTTGAACTATTTCATTTCTTTATTTTCTCATATAAGGATAAGGATCATGTGTCCTTTATCCGTCTCTCACGTGAGTTTAAGTTTTGAAAGTTCAGGTATCCTTAGCATAACATTGGTTATCCGCAGAAGCAATCCGTTCCTTGGGTTTAACCCCAGTTATTTGGGCTTGACCCCAGTTCCGCCTGTAGCGCATGATGATCCTGGTATAGTTCAAGGCAGTGGGACCAGTACTCGTTTTAGGGGCTGATAATCCCATTGTACTGGCTATGCCTAGGATCCTACGTATAATGGTAGACGTACCATACATCCGTTCATAAGGTTTCTAACGTTTTCACGTTAGCTAAGGTTTCTAACGTTTTCACGTTAGCTAAGGTTTTGGCATTTTCATGTCACTAAGTTTGGATAGTCGCCAGTTAGGGCCATACTCCAGTTTACATACGATCCTTGGGCTTGTCCCCAGTTATCCTTGGGCTTGTCCCCAGTTATCCTTGGGCTTGTCCCCAGTTGTCCTTGGGCTTGTCCCCAGTTATCCTTGGGCTGGTCCCCAGTTGCTAACTCTTATCTTATATTGGCTTAGTCCCAAGTTATGATCTATTTCAGGTCCTTGAAGATAAACAATTAGGGATCCTTGATCCTTACTTCTCTCTAAGGTTTATCTTACAGTTATCCTTATTATGGGTAGGATCTTAACTTGGATCCTCAGGTATGATTCTTAACTATTTTTAATTCTATTCATTATTTATTTGAATAACCCTTAAAATTTAAAAATTAGACTTGTGATCCTTAAAATATCTTGCTTTTTGGGATTCCCTAACTATAGGATATTTGATTGTGGATCATGCTCTAAACATTTTCAATCTGACTTGTTCAAAATTGTTTATTCAATAAATGTGCAACGAAACAAAGGAGAGTTAAAGAGACAAAAGGATAACAATACAAGATAAGCGACAAAAAGTTAAGATTTTATTTATTAACAAAAGACTAACCCTTAAAAGGTTGTCAAAATTACCTACCCGAGCATCTACCAGCAAAACGTGGCCCGTCCGCTGGGGTAGGTAAAGGGTGTCCATGATAATAAGTTCAAAAGTAGTGCAGGAATATAAAGGCGGCAGGATCACAATGGCTTCATCCCCCAAACAGAGGATCCCTCCACCAATTGCAATCCTGCCTATTGTCCAAAGGATCATACATGATCCTTAATCCTAAAAACTGTTGTTAAAGTACAAACCATCAAATTGTTCGACATCACAACCACAAAAGACCTACTACCAAATTTAAAAATTGGGCTCCGGTTGCGTCTAAGAATGTCCATCATCGCCCAATCATGCAGCCTAAACTTTCGCTGCATTACCACCTCCAGCTCCACTTGTTTCACCACCTGCATCCTTGCCTCCAGCTTCAATCGTCAGGATCTCTTCAACCTCCTCAGCCTCTTCATCGTCCAGTTCGGCTAGCCTTGCCTTCCAGCCTTCAACATCCCAGGTGCTCTTGTCAAAAGCAGGATCCTGAGCTTCCAAGGCCATTTGCAGCTTGGTCTTGTACATTGTTATGGCGGCAGAGACTTTGGCGTCTTCGGTGATCTCACGCTTCTCATAGTCAACATTGATCAGCACCTTGGCCGTCTCTTGTTTGGCATCCCGGACTTCCTTCTGAAGATCAGCAATTGCAAGGTCCTTAAGCACTGCAACCTGCTGGAGGTCGGCAATCTTCCTATCCTGATCCTCAACGTGGCCAACATAATCCTCAATCTCAGAGAATTTCTGCAAAAAGGATAAAAGATAAGGTCAGGACTAAGTGATCCTCAAATCAGCAGGATATGTCAACAGGATATACGGGCAGAGACAGTGATCCTTACCTCATTGAAGTACACGAGGAATTGGTGGCGGATCAGAGGCAGACCCTGCAGATCCCCAGCTTCAGAGGCTTTTCTCTTCTTGATTGCCTTCCCTTTGAGGGGTGCCTTGGGGACCGAAGCTGTCAGACTTATAGGAGCTTTTCTCTTGGAGGATCTGACAGTAGTGAGATCAGTGACATTGAACTTAGAAGCAGACTTGGTGGATTTTCCAGTACCTACACAACCAAAACAAGATAAGTATCTTCTCTTAATTTATATTTTACTATTTATTTAAATTCTAAACAAGGATACTTACTTGACATTGTTAGGGGAGGATTTTCTAACAATTAGTGATCCTTATTCGTTATCCTAATTAGTGATCCTTACTTCTGTGACAGGTGGTGATCCTCAGAAGAGCTTCAGGATCAGGATCATGGATCACTTTAAGGATCCTCGTACTGACGATTGTTTACTTATGTTTTGTACTATCTCGCAGGTATAACCAGCTTGACCAAGTATTGGCGACATTCCTGGAGAATATTCCCAAACTATTCTGCACGTGCTTGGCCAAAAATGGACGTTATGGAGAACGTGGGGGCTTGGCACAAAAGTCGGATAGTTAGTTTGGTAGTTAAATTTCTATTTTAAAAGGGGTAACGAGCTAGTAGAAAAACACTTAGTCATTTTGACAGCTACACACACTCATATACTCGCACACTTGAAGCTCTCGACGAACATACATTCGTTTTCACTCACATTTACACATTTCACGATAGTGATCCTTGTACCTAGCTCGTTACTATCCGAAGTTGTAAACATTTATTCATTTATTTGAGCTTGGTGATCGGTAGTTTCCATCACCCGGGGTTTTTTGTGCCGGAGATCAACTCTTGATCAAGGGCTTTTTCCCCGTATAAATCCTTGTGTCATTTCAGCAATTTACATTGAAGTGATCCTTGTTATTGTTATACATTATTAGCATCATCCCCCATAACAGAGAGTTTGGTTACAATTTCCTCACCATATTTTTTGACCAAAACAGTTTGGCGCCCACCGTGGGGCAATTGGTGCTTCGTCCTTAGAAAAATTCGCATTTCTGTGCTCATTCCGGTTCACTACAACCAAGCAAATGGCTTCCTCAGCGAAGAATGCTTCAAATTTGATGCCCTCATTCACTTCTTCTCAAGGCGTTCCCCCTTTGCCTCCACCACCTTCTGGATCCCAGAAGAATGCTGAGAATGCTGCGAAGAAACCAACTCCCATTTTCTCAAAACCTCCAACTTCTTCTGCTTCTTACACTCCCACTACTAATGACATGTTTACTTTGATTTTGCAGATGAAGGATCAGATACGGCAACAGGATAAGACCAATGAGAGGATTCTTAAAGAAATCGGAGATCTTAAGAAACAAAAGACAACGGCAGAGGATCATTCCCCACTTGTGCCAAAATCCTTGAATTTTGATACTCCGGTGATTACTTCTCAGCCATCAGTGGCTCCAGACGTTCAATATGTGGGTGGACCGAAAGGAGTGCACTACGGAACAACAACAGTGACCCAGGCATCAGGTTCATATTTCCAGCCAGCGGGATCCTATCCTCAGCATATGGGATCCCTCACGAATTCAGGAGGATATTCAGGAATGCAGCAGGTTCAAGGATCCTCCTTTGCTCCAGGATCATCCCAGGTTCAAGGATCCTCCTTTGTTCCAGGATCATTCCAGGTTCAAGGATCCTCCTTTGCTCCAGGATCATCCCAGGTTCAAGGATCCTCCTTTGTTCCAGGACCATCCCAGGTTCAAGGATCCTCCTTTGTTCCAGGATCATCCCAGGTTCAAGGATCCTCCTTTCTTCCAGGATCGTCCCAATTTCAGGGATCCTTCCAGATGCCAGGATCCTTGAGGAGTTTGCAAACAGGAAGTTCAGATGTCCATCAGGGAGATTTTATTCCAATGCAGACCAATGCTTCTACTGGTCCCTCGATCATTCCAGAGCCTCAACAATATGGACTAACATCCAGTCTTCCTAATCTGAATCCAATGGGAGGTAACACTTTTAATAATTCTTATACTACTAACCACGGTCTTATGCAGGATCCAGGTATCAATCATGCCATGGCCAGAGAATTGCAAAAGTTAAAGGATATGATATCAAGTGTTCCAGGAGTGGTCAAACCTATCCCAGAGATTGCAGATGGGAGCCACAAGATATCTCGTTTTGCACCACCAATCTGCGATGCAGAGATACCCAAGAGGTTCCATGTGCCAACAATGAAGCTGTACGATGGTTCGACGGATCCTGAAGAACACATAGCACAATACAGGGAGAGGATGGAGATCAATCCAATTCCAGAAAGGTTAAAGGAAGCATGCCTGTGCAAGGGATTTGGATCCACTCTTACTGGATCAGCTCTCAAATGGCTGCTAAGTCTTCCCCCCTACTCTATTACCTCATTTGCTAATCTAGTTAATCTATTTAATAATCAGTTTTCTTGTAGTAGGAAATTTGAACGATTAACTAGCGATCTATATAGGATAACCCAGGGTCATAATGAATCATTAAGGGATTACATTACCAAATTCAGTAAAGAATCCTTAGACATTCCCAACTTAGACATAGCCACGGCTGTTGAGGCCTTTAAAATGGGATTGCTTAGGGATTCGTCTTTCTATGATGATCTTGTTATGACACCATGCAGGAACTTAGATGAGGTAAGAACCCGAGCACTTAGGTTCATTCGGCTAGAAGATGACAAGAGGATCCAGGAGAGGTTAGCAGGATCCTCAAAGCAGGATAAGCAAGGATCCTCATTCAAGAACAACAAGTTCAGATCCTACAACAGATCTGATAACCAGAACGTGCATTCTATTGATCAAGAAGAGGATGATGAGGATTATCCTCCAATTTCTGAATATTGTTTTTGTGTTGATAACAACGAACTAATCCTTGCGATGCAGAATCTAGGTGATAAAGCTAGATGGCCAAGAAAAAATGATAGGCCAGCTGCAACTAAGGATAAATCAAAGTAATGTGCATATCATGAAGATTTTGGGCATCTCACAGAAGAATGCATTGCACTAAGAAAGGAAATTGGATACTTGTTGAGCAAAGGGCATCTAAAGGAATTGTTGGGAAGAAAAAAGTCAAAGACTCAGGATCCTGAAAGGATCCCTGAGAAGGCTCCGGCCCCTCCAGCGGATGCACAAGTGATAAACTTCATTTCTGGAGGATCAGACATTTGCGGCACATCCTTCTCAGCAGCTAAAAGACATGCAAAGGAAACTAAAATGGATAATGGAGAAAGACCTGTTCGAACATCAAGTGTCTCCGAAGAAAAAGTCATAACCTTCGATGAAGAGGATCGTGTGGATATCCAGGATCCTCATCACGATGGTTTAGTTATTACTCTTTTCATTTCTAACCATTTTGTCCGCAGGATCCTTATAGACGGAGGAAGCTCAGTGAACATTATCCAGCTTGATGTTCTGAAGAAGATGGGTATCCCTGAATCAGAGATCATACCAAGATCCTCCGTGCTCGTGGGATTTAGTGGCGAAACAAAGAATACCCTGGGGGACATTAAACTCCCAATATATATCGAAGGCCTACACTCTTATCAAAAGTTTTGTGTTATTGACTGTTTATCTTGTTGTAATGTTATCCTTGGCAGGCCCTGGATACACGATATGAAAGAAGTCCCATCTACCTACCATCAATGTGTGAAGCTCCCTAGTCCTTGGGGAATAGTGAAGATTGATAGTGACCAGCAGGAGGCTAAGAATTGCTACACTTCATCGATGAAACCAGCCTCAAAGTCAAGGGAGCAATAGCAATCAAGGTATCCTCCAAGGAATGTCTTGGAGGCAAGAGAGCAGGATGTGGTAGAAATCCTCATGGATCCTGATGATCCTGAATCCAAAATCTATATCGGATCAGGGATCCTTGGCGAAATGAAAGAAGACCTCGTATCCTTCCTCAAAAGGAGAAAGACTACCTTTGCATGGAAACACGAAGACATGACTGCCATATCCAAAGATGTAATCACTCACAAACTCGGCATTGACAGATCCTTCAAACCAATCCATCAAAGGAGAAGAAAGTTTGCACCGGAAAGGAATGCCATTATCCAAGAAGAGGTAGAGAAATTGCTCCGGGCAGGTATGATTAGAGAGGTCAAGTATCCAAGATGGTTGGCCAATGTGGTTGTTGTTCAAAAGAAAAACGGAAAGTGGAAGGTATGTGTCGATTTTACCGATTTAAATAAGGCATGTCCCAAGGATCCTTTCCCATTACCCCACATTGACTCCATGGTGGATGCAACTGCGGGTCATGAACTGCTAACTTTTATGGATGCTTCATCTGGATTCCAACAAATCCAAATGGAACCATCCGACCAAGAGGATACAGCCTTCATGACTCCAACTGGTATATACTGCTATATTGCTATGCCGTTCGGATTAAGAAATGCAGGTGCAACGTATCAAAGGCTGGTGAATATGATGTTCAAGGATCAGATTGGACAAACTATGGAGGTTTACATAGATGATATGGTGGTAAAATCCATAAAAGCTGAGGATCACCTAAGAGACTTGGAGGAAGCATTCAATATCCTTGACAAATATAACATGAAACTTAATCCTTCAAAATGTCACTTTGGTGTTAAAGCAGGTAAATTCTAAGGATATATGGTGACAAAGAGAGGCATTGAAGCTAGCCCGGAACAAATCAAAGCAATAGTGAACATCAAATCTCCGGCCAATGCTAAGGATGTTCAAAGGCTAACAGGCAGGATAGCAGCTTTGAACAGATTTATATCCAAATCCTCAGAGAAGTGCAAAGAATTCTATGATATCCTAAGGAAGAACAAGAAATTTGAGTGGACTGAGAGGCATGAAAATGCTTTAACAGCCCTCAAAGATTACCTATCCTCAGCCCCGGCTTTGATGAAACCAGAAAAGGGCGATGTGCTATCCTTGTATCTTGCAGTATCCTCAAAAGCAGTAAGTGCGGTCCTTGTTAAGGATCATGAAGGTACACAACATTCTGTCTATTATGTAAGTAAAAGTTTACTTGATGCCGAATCAAGGTATTCACACCTTGAAAAACTTATTCTTGCATTAATAATGGCATCTACTAAGCTAAGACATTATTTTGAAACTCATGTTATTATTGTTAAAACTAATTTTCCAATTAAGAATGTCCTCAGGAAACCAGAGATGTCAGGAAGGATGGCTAAGTGGGCAGTGAAGCTAAGTGCATATGATATAAGATATGAGCCTAGGACAGCCATCAAATCCCAAGCATTAGCTGATTTTGTGGCTGATTTCAGTAGTGATTTACAAGAAGAAGCTGAGTTAGAAGTCCAGCAGCTAGAAGAGACCAAGGATCATTGGATACTCTATACTGATGGATCCTCAAATGTCAAAGGCACAGGGCTTGGAATACTACTAAAATCGCCACAGGGGGACATAATACCCCACTCTATAGCTTGTGAATTCCAAACCACTAACAATGAGGCTGAATATGAAGCCTTAATTGCTGGTTTGCAAATTGCAAAGCATATGGGGATTAGGTATCTTGAGGTACATGTAGACTCATTGTTAATTACAAACCACTTTAATGGATCCTACGCTGTTAAAGGTGAAAAGCTAACCAAATATTTAGAGATAGTCAAAAGTTTGGCACTCTCTTTTGTTTCCTTTAGTTTGACACAGGTACCAAGGGAAGAAAATACAGAAGCTGATGCATTGGCTAATCTAGGATCATCCTTGAAGATCCCGGAGGATATCAAGATCCCTATTATCCATATCCTGAACCCGGCTATTGAGGATCATGTGGCTATGGAGATAGGAAATGATTCTGCAGTGATCCCAAGTGAGGATACTCGATCCCATTCAGGATCAGGATCATGGATCTCACCAATTATGAGATACTTACAACATGGAGAGATTCCTACAGGAGAAAACCCTAGGGCTTTCAAATCTAAGGTATCTCAATTCACAATTTTAAATAATATGTTGTATAGACGATCTCTTGCAGGACCATACTTGAGATGCATTGAGGATCCTGAAATCCAAGAAGTTTTAAAAGACTTCCATGAAGGAGATTGTGGAAACCACACTGGGGGCAGGGCATTATTCTCAAGGATCCTGAGGACAGGATACTACTGGCCAACCATGAAGAGAGATGCTGTGGAGTATGCTAAAAGATGTGATCCTTGTCAGAGACACAGCAATATCCTTCATCAACCAGCTGAATTATTGCATCCTATATCCTCCTCTTGGCCATTTATGAGATGGGGTATGGATATAGTTGGTAAGCTCCCTAAGGCACCTGGTGGAAAAGTATTCATGCTAGCTATGACTGATTACTTCTCCAAGTGGATAGAGGCTGAAGCTTTTGCCCAAGTCAGAGAAAAGGAAGTTATATCCTTCATTAAAAGAAATATTATAACTAGATTTGGAATTCCTTCTGAGATTATATGTGATAATGGTTCCCAATTTATTGGGGGCAGAACCACTAACTTTTGTGACAGCTGGGGGATTAAGATGATAACATCAACACCAGTCCACCCACAAGCTAATGGTCAGGCAGAATCATCCAACAAGATCATCATCAACAATTTGAAGAAAAAGCTTGGATCCAAGAAAGGGAAATGGGCAGAAGAACTACCCTATGTGTTTTGGGCTGATAGAACAACCCCCAAGAATGCTACTGGTCAAACGCCATTCTCTTTGGTATTTGGGGCAGAATCAGTGATCCCAACAGAAATGGTGGTTCCAACTGCAAGAACAAGTACCCGTGATCCTGAGGAGAATGATGAGAACTTGGCTCAAGACCTGGATACTATTGAAGAAATCAGGGATATGGCTAGGATAAGGATGGCCAGTTATCAGCAAAGAATGGCTGGTGCTTACAACAAAAATGTCAGGATCAGGAGGTTTCAAGTCGGAGATATGGTATTAAGGAAAGCATTCCAAAATACCACCAATCCTGCTGATGGAAAATTGGCTCCAAAATGGGAAGGCCCTTATTTGATTGAAGCTGAAGCAGGAAAGGGGGCATATAGATTGCTAACCATGGAAGGTGATTTGCTACCAAGAGCTTGGAATGCTGTCCACTTGAAGAAATATTTCATGTGAGCAGGATCCTCATGGCATAGATGATCCTCACGATAGGGATATCCTTAAAGGATCCTCAAAGTATCAGTGATCCTTACTTAGGTAATATCCTAAACTTGAACTATTTCATTTCTTTATTTTCTCATATAAGGATAAGGATCATGTATCCTTTATCCATCTCTCACGTGAGTTTAAGTTTTGAAAGTCCAGGTATCCTTAGCATAACACTGGTTATCCGCTGAAGCAATCCGTTCCTTGGGTTTAACCCCAGTTATTTGGGCTTGACCCCAGTTCCGCCTGTAGCGCACGATGATCCTGGTATAGTTCAAGGCATTGGGACCAGTACTCGTTTTAGGGGCTGATAATTCCATTGTACTGGCTATGCTTAGGATCCTACGTATAATGGTAGACGTACCATACATCCGTTCCTAAGGTTTCTAACGTTTTCACGTTAGCTAAGGTTTCTAACGTTTTCACGTTAGCTAAGGTTTTGGCATTTTCATGTCACTAAGTTTGGATAGTCGCCAGTTAGGGCCATACTCCAGTTTACATACGATCCTTGGGCTTGTCCCCAGTTATCCTTGGGCTTGTCACCAGTTATCCTTGGGCTTGTCCCCAGTTATCCTTAGGCTTGTCCCCAGTTATCCTTGGGCTTGTCCCCAGTTATCCTTGGGCTTGTCCCCAGTTGCTAACTCTTTTCTTATGTTGGCTTAGTCCCAAGTTATGCTCTATTTCAGGTTCTTGAAGATAGGCAACTAGGGATCCTTGATCCTTACTTTATTCTAAGGTTTATCTTATAGTTATCCTTATTATGGTTAGGATCCTAACTTGGACCCTCAGGTATGATCCTTAACTATTTTTAATTCTATTCATTATTTGAATAACCCTTATACTTGACAACTGAACTTGTGATTTTTAAACTAGATCACTTTTTAGAACTTATCGGTTATGGGATACGTGATCCTTGATCATATCCTAAACTTTTTGCATATCTTTTTTAATTTTTCAAGGTTTGATAAATATAAACAGAATGAACATTACAACAGTTGGAAAGTAGGATATTAACAAGGATAACAACACAAGATAAGCGACAAAAGGTTAAGTTTTTATTTATTAACAAAAGACTAACCCTTAAAAGGTTGTCAAAATTACCTACCCGAGCATCTACCAGCAAAACGTGGCCCGTCCGCTGGGGTAGGTAAAGGGTGTCCATGATAATAAGTTCAAAAGTAGTGCAGGAATATAAAGGCAGCAGGATCACAATGGCTTCATCCCCCAAACAGAGGATCCCTCCACCAACTGCAATCCTGCCTATTGTCCAAAGGATCATACATGATCCTTAATCCTAAAACCTATTGTTCAGTACAGACCATCATTGTTTTAAACATCATAACCACAAAAAAAAAACTACCACCAGATTTAAAAAATTGGGCTCCAGCTACGTCTAGAAATGTCCTTCATCGCCCAATCATGCAGCCTAAACCTTCGCTGCATTGTCACCTCCAGCTCCACTTGTTTCACCACCTTCACCTTTGCCTCCAGCTTCAATTGTCAGGATCTCTTCAACCTCCTCAGCCTCTTCATCGTCCAGTTCAGCCAGCCTTGCCTTCCAACCTTCAATATCCCAGGTGCTCTTGTCAAAAGCAGGATCCTGAGCTTCCAAGGCCATTTGAAGCTTGGTCTTGTACATTGTAATGGCGGCATAGACTTTGGCATCTTCGGTGATCTCACTCTTCTCATAGTCAACATTAACCAGCACCGTGGCCATCTGCTGTTTGGTATCCCGGACTTCCTTCTGAAGATCAGCAATTGTGAGATCCTTTAACACCGCAACCTGGTGGAGATCGGCAATCTTCCTATCCTGATCCTCAACGTGGCCCACATAGTCCTCAATCTCAGCGAATTTCTGTAAAAAGGATAAGGTCAGGATCAAGTAACCAGCAGGATATGTCAACAGGATTTACGAGCAAAGACAGTGATCCTCACCTCATTAAAGTACTCAAGGAATTGATGACGGATCAGAGGCAGACCCTGCAGATCCCCAGCTTCAGAGGCTTTTCTCTTCTTGATTGCCTTCCCTTTGAGGGGTGCCTTGGGGACCGAAGCTGTCGGACTGGTAGGAGCTTTTCTCTTGGAGGATCTGACAGTGGTGAGATCAGCAACATTAAACTTGGAAGCGGACTTGGTTGATTTTCCAGCACCTACACAACCAAAACAAGATAAGTATCTTTTCTTAATTCATATTTCACTATTTATTTAAATTTTAAACAAGGATACTTACTTGACATTGTGACAGAGCCTGAGGATACCTCCTGTGAATCTTGGGTTGTTGTCTTGAAAGTTCTTTTCTCAGGATCAAGTTTCTTGAAAGCAAGGAGCCTTTCCTTAGCAGCAGGGGACAGTTTGAGGTGTGAGACGGTGATAGCTGCATAAAAAGAAAGCAAAAATATAGCTTATCCTTACATCAAAAGAAAGTTCCTGGTGATCCTTCTCAGGATCCTCCACCCTACCATGGGTAGGCCATTTTTTAGGTAGATCCTTTCCATCCTCGATGGAATCTCTCTTGATAAAAAAGAAACGCCGTTTCCAATTAGCATCATTCTTGGTGGCTTTGAAGATCGGGTGTTCCTCACCGGGTTTACGTTTAAACAAATAACGATGAGAGCCAAAGGTGGTAAGGTCATACAGCTCTCCCAGCTCTGCCATTCCTAGATATATTCCCTCCTGATCGATGATCCTTTCAAGGGTGTACAAAACCCTCCAAATCATCGGCATGGCTTGGATATAAGAGATGCCGGTTAGGGAAAAGAAAGATTGGGTGAAGGCTGGAAAGGGATATGTATAGCCTATGGTGAAAGGAGTGACGGGGAAAGCAACCCACTTATCGGAGATATGATCGCTCAGGGCATTGGGGTCAAAAGGCCTAAATTCGGTGTTCGCCGGGAAGTAGTGGCGGATCCTATCTATCTGAACATCATTGAAGCAGCAGCGTTCTTTAATGGAGTCTTCAATGATCCCCTGGCTTTTCGGAGGACTGTTCTTTGGGTGATCCTTGGCTGGGGAATTTCAGAGCAACATCTTTGATGGAAAGAGACGAAAACAGAGCAAGAGAGGGAAGAAGATAGAAAGAGAGAATACCTGATCGTCTTCGGAATGCAGATTATAAAGGGAGTCTCTCTGAAAATTTAAATGCATTTGATCCTATCTATATCTCTATTTATAATTATGATTCTGCAGGATTGTCACTTCTGAGACGTCATGATTGCAACGGCTAGTTCGATATCAACGGCTATATATCCGCTAGTTAGTTGCGGATAAGATCAAGAAAACATAACTCGCTAATTTTACAAATTACTCCTTATATTTTGGGGGCAATTGTTAGGGGAGGATTTTCTAACAATTAGTGGTCCTTATTCGTTATCCTAATTAGTGATCCTTACTTCTGTGACAGGTGGTGATCCTCAGAAGAGCTTCAGGATCAGGATCATGGATCACTTTAAGGATCCTCGTACTGACGATTGTTTACTTATGTTTTGTACTATCTCGCAGGTATAACCAGCTTGACCAAGTCTTGGCGACATTCCTGGAGAATATTCCCAAACTATTCTGCACGTGCTTGGCCAAAAATGGACGTTATGGAGAACGTGGGGGCTTGGCACAAAAGTCGGATAGTTAGTTTGGTAGTTAAATTTCTATTTTAAAAGGGGTAACGAGCTAGTAGAAAAACACTTAGTCATTTTGACAGCTACACACACTCATATACTCGCACACTTGAAGCTCTCGACGAACATACATTCGTTTTCACTCACATTTACACATTTCACGATAGTGATCCTTGTACCTAGCTCGTTACTATCCGAAGTTGTAAACATTTATTCATTTATTTGAGCTTGGTGATCGGTAGTTTCCATCACCCGGGGTTTTTTGTGCCGGAGATCAACTCTTGATCAAGGGCTTTTTCCCCGTATAAATCCTTGTGTCATTTCAGCAATTTACATTGAAGTGATCCTTGTTATTGTTATACATTAATAGCATCATCCCCCATAACAGAGAGTTTGGTTACAATTTCCTCACCAGATTTTTTGACCAAAACAGACATCGTGACAGAGCCTGAGGATACCTCCTGTGAATCTTGGGTTGTTGTCTTGAAAGATCTTGTCTCAGGATCAAGTTTCTTGAAAGCAAGGAGCCTCTCCTTAGCAGCAGGGGACAATCTGAGGTGTGAGACGGTGATAGCTGCATAACAAGAAAGTAAAAATATTAGTGATCCTTACATCAAAAGAAAGTTTTTGGTGATCCTTCTCAGGATCCACCACCCTACCATGGGTAGCCCATTTCTTGGGTAGATCCTTTCCATCCTCAATAGAATCTCTCTTGATAAAAAAGAAACGCCGCTTCCAATTAGCATCGTTCTTGGTGGCTTTGAAGATCGGATGTTCTTCACTGGGTTTACGTTTAAACAAATAGCGATGGGAACCAAAGGTAGTAAGATCGTACAGCTCTCCCAGCTCTGACATTCCTAGGTCTATCCCTTCCTGCTCGATGATCCTTTCAAGGGTGTACAAAACCCTCCAAATCATCGGCATGGCTTGAATATAAGAGATGCCGGTTAGGGAAAAGAAAGATTGGGTGAAGGCTGGAAAAGGATATGTATAGCCTATGGTGAACGGAGTGACGGGGAAAGCAACCCACTTGTCGGAGATATGATCACTCAGGGCATTGGGGTCAAAAGGCCTAAACTCGGTGTTCGCCGGGAAGTAGTGGCGGATCCTATCGATCTGAGCATCATTGAAACAGCAGCGTTCTTTAATGGAGTCTTCAATGATCCCCTGGCTTTTCGGAGGGATGTTCTTCGGGTGATCCTTGGCTGGGGAATTTCGGAGCAACATCTTTGATGGAATGATGGAAAGAGATGAAAACAGAGCAAGAGAGGGAAGAAGATGAAGAGAGAGAGTACCTGATTGTCTTCGGAATGCAGTTATAAAGGGAGTCTCTCTGAAAATTTAAATGCATTTGATCCTATCTCTATCTCCTATTTATAATCATGATCGTGCAGGGTTGTCACCTCTGTGACGTCACGATTGCAACGGATAGTTCAACAATAACTGCTATATTTACGATAGTTAGTTGCGGATAAGATCAAGAAAACATAACTCGCTCATTTTACATATCACTCCTTATTTTTTGGGGGCAATTGTTAGGGGAGGATTTTCTAACAATTAGTGATCCTTATTCGTTATCCTAATTAATGATCCTTATTTCTGTGACAGATAGTGATCCTCAGAAAAGCTTCAGGATCAGGATCATGGGTCACTTTAGGGATCCTCGTGCTGACGATTGTTTATTTGTGTTTT
The DNA here is from genome assembly GCA_030545235.1 of Helianthus tuberosus. Taxonomy (NCBI): domain Eukaryota; kingdom Viridiplantae; phylum Streptophyta; class Magnoliopsida; order Asterales; family Asteraceae; genus Helianthus; species Helianthus tuberosus. The sequence goes on along the minus strand of CM060425.1, from coordinate 15,878,293 downwards.
GTATTACTTCGCAGGAGTAACAAGCTTGACTTGGTCTTGGCAACGGTACTAAGGAATATTCCTCGGGCATTTCGCACACGATTGACCAAAAATGGACGTTGTGGAGAACGTGGGAGCTTGGCACAAAAGTCGGATAGTTAGTTAGTGTAGTTAACTTCTATTTTAAAAGGAGTAACGAGCTAGAATTAGAACACTTAGTCATTTTTTCAGCTACACACACTCTCATATACTCGCACACTTGAAGCTCTCGACGAACATTCATTCATTTTCACTCACTTTTACACATTTCACGATAGTGATCCTTGTACCTAGCTCGTTACTATCCGAAGTTGTAAACGTTTATTGATTTATTTGAGCTTGGTGATCGGTAGTTTCCATCACCCGGGGTTTTTTGTGCCGGAGATCAACTCTTGATCAAGGGCTTTTTCCCCGTATAAATCCTTGTGTCATTTGTGCAATTTACATTAAAGTGATCCTTGTCATTGTTCTACATTTCAAGCATCATACCCCGTAACAGAGAGTTTGGTTGCAATATCCTCATCAGATTTTTTGACCAAAACACTTATACCTAGCAGTATCCTCAAAAGCAGTAAGTGCGGTCCTTGTTAAGGATCACCAAGGTACACAACATCCTGTTTATTATGTAAGTAAGAGTTTACTTGATGCTGAATCTAGGTATTCACACTTCGAGAAACTTATCCTTGCATTAATTATGGCATCTACTAAATTAAGACATTATTTTGAGACTCATGGCATTATTGTTAAGACTAATTTTACAATTAAGAATGTTCGCAGGAAACCTGAAATGTTAGGAAGGATAGCTAAGTGGGCAGTGAAGCTTAGTGCTTATGATATAAGATATAAACCAAGGACTGCCATTAAATCCCAAGCCTTAGCTGACTTTGTGGCAGATTTTAGTAGTGACTTGCAAAAGGAAGCTGAGTTAGAAGTCCAACAGCTTGAAGAAACTAAGGATCCTTGGATACTCTTCACTGATGGAGCCTCTAATATCAAAGGAACAGGGCTTTGAAAACTACTAAAATCTCCACAGGGGGACATAATACCCCACTCCATAGCTTGTGAGTTTCAAACTACTAATAATGAGGCTGAATATGAAGCCTTGATAGCTGGTTTGCAAATTGCCAAGCATATAAGGATCAGGTATCTTGAGTTACATGTAGATTCTTTATTAATCACTAATCACTTTAATGGATCCTATGCTGTTAAAGGTGAAAAGCTAATCAAATATTTAGAGATAGTCAAAGAATTGGCACTCTCTTTTGTTTCTTTTAGTTTGACACATGTACCAAGGGAAGAGAATGCAGAGGCTGATGCATTAGCCAATCTAGGATCATCCTTGAAGATCCCGGAGGATATCAAGATCCCTATTATCTATATCCTGACCCCTGCTATCGAGGATTGTGTAACTATGGAGATAGGAGAGGATTCTACAATCATCCCTAGTGATGATACTCAATCTCATTCAGGATCATAGATCGTCCCAATCATGAGATATATCCAACATGGAGAGATTCCTACAGGAGAAACCCCCAGGGCTTTCAAAATCAAGGTATCTCAATTCACAATATTGAATAACATGTTGTATAAACGATCTCTTGCAGGTCCATATCTAAGATGCATAGAGGATCCTGAAATCCAAGAAGTCCTAAAGGATTTCCATGAAGGAGATTGTGGAAACCACACTGGGGGCAGAGCATTGTTCTCAAGGATCCTGAGGACATGATACTATTGGCCTACTATGAAGAAGGATGCTGTGGAATATGCCAAGAAATGTGATCCTTGTCAGAGACATAGTAATATCCTTCATCAACCAGCAGAGCTTTTGCATCCTATATCCTCTTCTTGGCCATTTATGAGATGGGGAATGGATATAGTTGGTAAGATTCCTAAGGCACCTGGTGGAAAAGTATTTATGCTTGCTATGACTGATTACTTCTCCAAGTGGATAGAGGCTGAAGCCTTTGCTCAAGTCAGAGAAAAAGAAGTTATATCCTTTATTAAGAGAAACATTATTACTAGATTTGGTATCCCTTCTGAAATTGTTTGTGATAATGGATCCCAATTTATTGGGAATAGAACTACTAACTTTTTTGACAGCTGGGGGATTAAGATGATAACATCAACACCAGTCCACCCACAAGCTAATGGTCAGGCAGAATCATCCAACAAGATCATCATCAACAATTTGAAGAAAAAGCATGGATCCAAGAAAGGAAAGTGGGCAGAAGAACTACCTTATGTACTATGGGCTGATAGGACAACTCCCAAGAATGCTACTAGCCAAACTCCATTTTCTTTGGTATTTGGGGCAGAATCAGTGATCCCTACAGAGATGGTGGTTCCTACTGCAAGAACAAGCATTCGTGATCCTGAAGAAAATGCTGAAAACTTGGTTTAAGACTTGGATACTATAGAAGAACTCAGGGATTTGGCAAGGATAAGGATGGCCAGTTATCAACAAAGGATGGCTGGAGCCTACAACAAAAATGTCAGGATCAGGAAATTCCAAGTTGGTGATATGGTGTTAAGGAAAGCATTTCAGAATACCACCAATCCTGCTGATGGGAAGTTGGCACCAAAGTGGGAAGGCCCTTACTTGATCGAAGCTGAGGCAGGAAAGGGGGTATATCGATTGCTAACAATGGAAGGTGACTTGCTACCAAGAGCTTGGAATGATGTCCACTTGAAGAAATACTTCATGTAACAAGGATCCATGATCCTTAGCTAACGAGTATCCTTGAAGGATCCTTACAGGACAGATGATCCTCATTTTGGTAATATTCTAATCTCAAACTATTTCATTCTTTTATTATCTTATATAAGGATAAGGATCTTGCATCCTTTATCCTCCTTTCACTAGATTCTGAGTTTTGAAGGTTCAGGTATCGTTAACAAAGGATTGAGTATCCACAGAAGTATCCAGTTATTTAGGCTTGACCCCAGTTATTTGGGCTTGACCCCAGTTTGGGCTTGTCCCTAGTTTCGCCAGTAGCGCACGATGATCCTGGTATAGTTCATGGCAATGGGACCAGTACTCGCTTTAGGGGCTGACAATTTCATTGTACTGGCTATATTCAGGATCCTACGTATAATGGTAGACGTACCATACATTCGTTCCTAAGGTTTCTAACGTTTTCACGTTAGCTAAGGTTTTGGCATTTTCATGTCACTAAGTTGGATAGTCGCCAGTGAGGGCCATACTCCAGTTTACACACGATCCTTTGGGCTTGTCCTCAGTTATCCTTGGGCTTGTCCCCAGTTATCCTTGGGCTTGTCCCCAGTTATCCTTGGGCTTGTCCCCTGTTATCCTTGGGCTTGTCCCCAGTTATCCTTTGGGCTTGTCCCCAGTATATTGAGCTTGTCCCCAGAATTGTTGGGCTTGTCTACAGTTACTAACTTTTATCTTATATTGGCTTAGTCCCAAGTTGTATCCTATTTCAGGTTTTTGAAGCTAAACGACTAAGGATCCTTAATCCTTGCCTTCTATTAAGGTTTGTCTTTTGGTTATCCTAATTATAAGTGTTAAAGGTTAGGATCCTAACTTGGATTCTCAGGTATGATCCTTGATCATTTTGGTTTCATTCATTATTTATATAAGTGACCCTTATCCTTTGACAACTGAACTTATGATCCTTAAACTACACTACTTTTCAGAACTTGTCGACTATAGGATATGTGATCCTTGATCATATCCTAAATTTTTTGAGGATATTTATTAAATTTTTTCTTTACTTGATAAGTTTAGACAAAATGAATATCACAACAGTTGAAAAGTAAAGTACTAACAAGGATAACAACACGGGAGATAGCCAAAAAGTTAAAGTTATTTTATTCACAAAACGTTAAACCCTTTAAGGTTGTCAAAATTGCCAACCCGCGTTTCCACCAGCAAAACGTGGCCCGTCCACATGGGTTGGCAGAGGGTGTCCATTGTTTACGGGTCTTTGTAGTGCAGGAAATAAAAGACGAAAGGATAACGAGTGGCTTCATCCCCCAAACAGAGGATCCATCCACCACCCATTATCCTGCCTATTGTCCAAGGATCCATGATTCTTCACCCTAGAAACTATTGTCTAAAGTTATTACAACCCAAGATTGTTTCAAAACACCATAACCGAAATAAAACTTCCAAATTCTAAAAAATGGGCTCCGGCTACGTCTAGAAATGTCCTTCATCGCCCATTCCTGCAGCCTACACCTTTGCTGCATCACCATCACCTTTACCAGCTCCTCCAGCTCCAGAATCACCCGCATGATCCTTGACCCCACTGCCGCCAGCCTCGATTGCTAGGACCTCATCAGCCTCTTCTTCGTCGTCCAGATCAGCTAACCTTGCCTTTCAGCCCTCTACGTCCCAGCTGTTCTTGTCAAAGTCAGGATCCAGAGCTTCTTGGGCCATCTGCAATTGGGTTTTGTACATAGCAATGGCAGCTGAGACTTTGGCATCATTGGTGATCTCATTCTTCTCCTGATCAGCAGTGATGTGAGCCAGGACAAGTTCCCTCTTCACCAGATTGACATCGTTTTCGAGGGAGGCAATCTTCTGATCCTTGGCCAGCATGATCTTTTGGAGGTCCAAACACTTTTGCTCAACCTCTTCAACATTTCCTACGTAGTCCTCGATTTCAGCAAATTTCTGCAAAAAGACAATGTAAAGTTTAGGATCACATGATCCTCAAGTGGGCAGGATAACTAAGCTAAGTCAGTGATCCTTACATCAGCAAAGTACTCAAGGAACTGATGGCGGATTAGAGGCAGGCCTTCTAGGTTGTCGGCCTCAGAGGCTTTTCTCTTCTTTCCCTTGGAGGTAGTAGCCTTGGGGATGGCAGTACTTGGGCTAGCAGCAGCCTTCTTCCTCCCAGATCTGGGACCAACAGTGGTGAGATCAGTGACACTGAAGTGAGTAGCAGACTTCGATGATTTTCCAGCACCTACACATCCAAAACAGATAAGTATCCTTATTTCATTTTAATTTAAACATTTAATTATGCACAAAATGGGATACTTACTTGACATTGTGACAGAACCTGAGGATACCTCTTGAGAATCCTGGGTATTTGCTTTAAATGATCTTATTTCAGGATCGAGCCTCCGAAAAGCAGCAAGCCTTTCCTTCGTTGCAGGTGTTGTGATAAGGTGTGCGACAATAATAGCTGCAAAATAGAGACAAAAGGATGTTAGTGATCCTCAGCAGAAACAAGGTCATCTGGTGATCCTTCTAAGGATCATCTATCCTACCATGGGTGGTCCATTTTCTAGGCAAATCCTTTCCATCAGGGATAGAATCCCTTCTGACAAAGAAGAATCGCCGTTTCCAGTTGGTGTCATTCTTAGTGGCTTTGAAGATGGGGTGTTCTTCACCAGGTTTATGTTTGAGTAGATATCGGTGAGATCCATGGCTCACAAAGTCATACATCTCTGCAAACTCCGACATTCCCAGATCGATACCTTCACGCTCAATGATTCTTTCAAGGGTATACAAGACCCTCCAGATCATTGGCATTGCTTGGATGTAGGAGATGCCGGTGAGAGAGAAGAAAGACTGGGTGAAATCAGGAAAAGGATACGAGTATCCTATTGTAAATGGTGTGACCGAAAAGGCTACCCAAGTTTCAGAAACATAGTCACTCAGGACGGTGGGATCGAAAGTTTTGAAAACGGTGTTCGCCGGGAAACAATGGCGGATTCTGTCTATCTGTGGATCGGTAAAACAACATCTTTCTTTCGCAGAATCTTTGATGATCCCTTGGGACTTCAAGGGACTGTCCTTTTTATGATCCTTAACCGGTGAAGACCTCAGCATCATCTTGTTCATGAAGATGGTGAAAAACAAGAAACAGAATTGAGAAGATGAAGAGAGAAAGGAAAGAGAAATACCTGATTAAGTCTTCGAATGAGGATTTAAAGGAGGAAACGCACGAATTTAAATGCTCTCTAATCCTTATCTCTAACTTCAATTTATAATCATGATTTTGCAGGATTGTCACTTCAATGACGTCAGAATTGGCAACGGATAGTTCGATTACAACGGCTATATATCCGTTAGTTGGTTACGGATAAGAACGAGAAAATATAACTCGTTATTTTACATTTTACTCCTTATATTTTGGGGGCAATTGTTAGGGGAAGATTTTCCAATGATCAGTGATCCTCAATTACTGTCAGGCTTAGTGATCCTCAATTCTATTGAATTAGTGATCCTCAGAAGTTATTGTGGGATCAGGATCATGGATCATCATAGTGATCCTTACACTAACGATTGTTTACTTTGAATATGAAGTTGTTTTGCAGGAGTACGAGCTTGGACTTGGTCTTGGCGATATTCCTGGAGCATATTCCACACTTATTCCGCACGTGCTTAACTGAAGTGGATGTTATGGAGTTCGTGGAAGACTTGCACAAAATGCGGACAGTTTATTATCTTAGATTTTTTCTAAATTTATAAGGGGATAGCGAGCTAAATTAGAACGCTTGGCTATTCTTAGCTTAACACACACACTCGTAACTGCTCTCATTAGCTCTCAACAATTCACTTGGCGATTACACACTTTTTTGCACAATACACTATAGTGATCCTTGTAATTAGCTCGCTATCATCCGAAGTTGTAATACATTTTCTGTTTAATCTGAGTTGGTGATCGGTAGTTTCCATCACCCGAGGTTTTTTATGCCGGAGATCAACTCTTGATCAAGGGCTTTTTCCTCGTATAAATCATTGTGTCACTTGTTAGTTTCATTTGTGAGTGATCCTTAGCGTTGTTCATTGATTCAAGCATCACACCTCACAACAGAAAGTTTGGTTGCATTATCATTGCTTGATTTTTGACCAAAACAACTATATTCACAAATCAAAACACACATTATAAGCAAAGATTATATTTCCCAGCATAATACAAAAAAGTAAACCATATAATGGTTTACCACATGTTCCAAGTTCATAAGTTACCAACATCTAAAACATAGAAAACAACTGTTTGAGTAGTTTAACACTTACCAACGACAACCAAACTTCAAACAGCCACATACTTAAGTACATACCAAAAACATAGGTTTGGTTAAACATCAAAATATAATGACGTGAAAGAAGCTAAGTGTTAAGCCTAGATGGCTTCCTCCGGCCCCTTTTGTTGTTAGAAGAGAGTTCCCTAACATTTTAACCTTCCACATCCTGCAACGAACGTTTACCATTAGGACTGGTGGCCGAATCCTTCTCGGCTTCGACAACAGAAGAGTCGGCCATAACAGATACAACATCCTTCAATTAAATCAAAAAACAACTACGAAGGTATCAAATAATGTAAATATAATCTATACTCAACCAAAAAACAAAACTATAGAATTCTTATTCACCTTTGAAATATCAGCACCGGCCATCTGTGAGGATTCAGATAATTGAACAGCTTTAATTTCTGAACCTTCTTGACTAAACACCTAATATCAAAATATTACCAAAAGGGAATTTAATTAAGATATTTAAACTACAAAAATTGGAAAGAAAAAAATAAATCAATATAAGATATACAAAAACTCTTACCTCATCAGCAACCTCAAGAGCATTTCCATTACCAGCAACCAATTCAGCGATTATGTCCGGATCATCACATACTTTTTGGATAGTGTAGACGTGGTAGTCATGGTTAAGGTTGTAATCAGAAACTTCAATTTTAAACGCCAACTTCTTTTCGACCAACCGTGATATTTCATGGGGAAAAGTTTCAGTATCATCGAGCTTCACTTGGCGTTCCCTTATATCATTTGCAGTTGAACCAATAAGCTTCATTACATCTTTATCAAACATCACAAAAGAAACGCTGCCCATTTCATCTTGCACTCTCAGATGTACTTTGAACCTGTAATAAATGCCAAGTAAATTACAACAAAAACCATAGCAGTTCTGGACATAAAAAGATCAGACGTTAACTTACTTTATGGTTATCGATGTGCATTCTTTATCGCATTTCGGACAAACCAATGAAGCAGGTGACAGATTCATGACCTCATCAGAAATGGTTTTAGCATATTGTAAGTACTCAATTTTGGTCAACACCTTCTTGTTACAGTCTCGACATGCCGGATAAAACCATCCATAGTTTTGTTGAACAATTTTGATCATTGCAACTACCACACATGACATTGCCTACAATATCACAGATAAAGCGTTATTAACATGCTCAATTGATAAAACATAGAAAACATTAAACAAAATTAAAATGCCTATGAATGTATATAGAATTATTCGTACACTATCAATCTCAATAATTTCATCAACATGTCTCTTAGGAGTCTCAATTAGAAATTCTTGACGGACTGGAAATACATTCTGAGATGAAAGAATGGTTTGAGAAGAAGAAGCACCAGCTTCAAATTGTTTCACTAAAAGACTATAAAAATAAAAACACAATTAACGTTAATACTCACACTTATGTTAATAAAAATATGAAATATAAATCAGGGATAGTACCTCTTGCACAGTTCATTAATCTCATCAATTTCTTGGTTGAGAAATAGACGACTTCCAAACTTATCACTCTGAACAGTATATTAACCTGCAAGAAACAATATACATATCCAACAATTCATTACAAATCACTAAAGAAATAAAAAAATGTTCTTAAAAAATGTAATAAAATGGAGATTGGGAAAACTAAACAAAACAAATCAGTCAAATATAAATTACCCTGCCACTTCCTAATCCTGGCATGCTGAATGACAGCCATGACAGTCTCATTCGGATAGTTTTAAGACAAAAAATCATTAAATTCTTGTGCATACGCATTCCACAAAGTACAACGGACTACCTCTCCCCTAAAAGAAAAAGATAAAAGAACAGCATTAAAAGTTAATACAATAATTTGTGTTCTTGTGAGAAACATATAATAAGAGCCAAAACTGGTTCACATCAGTGTATATCTCTTAAGCAGTTGTTTGCATTAGACTTTCCACCTTAAAGTGGTTATAACATCTGATGGCCCTCATCCACTGTTTGTATACTACAACTGCTGTCCATTAACAACTGCTTGTGTACAACAACAGCTGAAGAGAAAGTGCTGCTATTTAATCTACTGCCCTAAGTCAAGTGCTGCTAAAGACCAAAGCCCTGCTTGGAATGAAGCAGTGGAATGAAGAAACAGTTGTTTACTTTGTCTGTTGTAATAGTATCAGACCTTAGCTAGCAGTAGTTAGATGTAACAGTGGTTAAAGGTTGTTAGGTTGTTAGATGGGGGAACAACACAAAGATACTGCCATGGATCATTATAACAGTGGTTAAAGGTTGTTAGGTTTTACCAATCTATTGGTTACTACAATAAAGTTACTATAACGCGACCAAATAACCAACTTATAAGAACAGCATATAGTAGATGATTTAACTCAAAGAATAGCATTAAAAGAACAGCATTGAAAGTTCATACAATCATTTACTGTGAATATAGTATATGATTTACATAATCATTTACATTAAATAATGAAAATGAATTACTATGAATATACCATTAAATGCAATAAAGAATCTTATATATAAAATATTCTAATCATTGGTATTGTATTAAATAAGAACAACCATTTAATGAACTTTTATATAAAATAAACTAATTATTGGTATTGTATTAAATACAATCATAACACACAAATAAATTTATATAAATGGCAAATTAGAATTTACTGGACATCTTGAAGATCCAAATTCATCTTTTTTCTTTTGTTAGGAAAGATTTCCATAGCTCCACACCAGACAACAATTCCAGCAACATCTAAAATGGTAAACATAGCAACAGAAATTATTGACACTGAAAAGGGAGGCAAAACATATATCAGATTATCAGAAACAGTCATACCGCACGTGAGCAGATCCTTTCCATCTCCATTAAGAATGTGTGAATGTGCGATGAAATTAAATCCGTAATTAACACCTTGCCAACCATTCGCACGTGTAACAACCGTACATCGGTAAAAGTTAATCTTGTAACCATGGTTAATAAGTTTGTAAGCATTAGTGTTTTCTCCAACACCAAATCTGGAGAGAATAACAACTTCATCCTCATGAAGCTGTGAGATAAACACAGGTATCAATGGAGCCTTAATCCCTACCTGAATCTTACGGCCCTGACAAATAAGTGAAAGCACATACTTTAGAAACAAACAAACAAACAGTATCTCAAAATAATATAAAATGTACATGTGGCTAAAGTCTCCACATATGAAGGATCAATAAGTAACTAATATTCATGTTTGTATCATTGTGCCTAATCCTATAACAGGGAAACAAACAGTAAGTATCTATAAATGACCAAAAACAAACCAAACTATTAGTCTTTTTATCATTATAACTAACCCTAAATTACACAAAACAGAAAACAAATAACCATATAACCCTAAAACAAACTTACAAAATAGTAAACAATAATCATCTATGAATGACCATAAACAAACCAAACAAATATTCATCTTTGGTTCTTTATATCTAACCCTAAATTATAAAGGATCCAAATAACAAAAAAAAAACCATCTTGCTTTCTTTAAACAAACAAACAAACAGTCACTTTACAATAATCATCTATTTCGGATAAAAAAAACAAACAAACAGATTTTCTTCTTTCTTTCTTTTTGTCTAAAACTAAATTACACAAAACTCAAAATGCAAAATGATAAAAAGAATAAAAAAAACATCAAAGATGCTTGTCAAACACTAATACCTTCTCATCGAGCAAGATCAGATCCATCCGAAAGGACTGAACCCATTTCCGGATGATTCGACACTTGAGATTCCACATATCTTTGGACGGATTCAAATCATCAATGAAACTGAGTGCCAAAGATGGTGGTTCATCGTCGGATTTCTTGCCGGATGACATAGTTTGCACAGAAGATGCAGACATTTTGAAATGAGAAGAAAAAGGTGAAATGGAATCGGTGAGAAGAAAGTTTGAATAAGAAAGAGTGAAGAAGAAGGAAAGAGAAAGATATGATTACTTCTTGCAGTGCATTAATGCCAATTTCTTCTCCCCATGCAAATTTCAAAGTTCCCTCCTAAATAAAACTTTTTTTTACTAATAATAAAACAGATTATATATTTGAAATACATTTATGTATATATAAAATCCCCATCTTGCTATTAAAAAAAATGTATATATAAATATTGAAACCGGAATTATGACATCAGCAACGACATGTGGCATAGCTTATAAGTTGACAAGTAAGCAGATTTACATTAGCTAATAATCTCTTATTATAGATAGTATAGATTGTGACCTGGTTGACTTCATTCAAGATCGACGCTAAAATGTCTCTTAGATCATCATTGATTCCAAACAAGTCAACCTCAGAAGCGCTAAAACAATCAAAGATTCATGCTTTCCATCATAACCGATGGGATTCAATGGTGCGAACCACTGTCAAACATTGAAATCTGGGAATTTGTCTAATACAGATGAACATGCATCAGGATAAATCAATTTGCCATCACAACCTGTAAAACAAGATTCTTCTGATGACTCCATGGCTTCATTTTGATTAAAACTTTGACTGTTGCAGACCCTCCACTTACAATTTCTTGAAACATTCATTTAGTTTGATTCACAAAGTCGACCATCTGAAAAACAATCGTGACTGTGAAATCCAAATGCACCGCCGACGAAAACATTTCAGTTGCAGACTCTCTAGAAAAAATCGTGACCGTGAACCACTGATGTTGAATCCCCAACTAGTGCGATATCAGTTCTAGCGGAATCTGATGTGGTTCCAATCGGTACAACCGAATGGCCAGAAAATAGATGAAAACCAGATTAGATATATAGAAAGATATTGAGATTTTAAGTCATTTCCTTGATAATCCCTAATGAAAATACTATTGACTATTATAGTTTTATGTAAACAACTGAAACAAAAAAGATTAACTCCCACCACTATGTCACTTACAAACTAACCTATAAACTTTTTTTTTTTATAATTATATATGCTAATACAACTCGTGTTATGAATTTACATCGAGATAGTTGGTAAACGGGCAACAAGCTGCGCCGCTACCCCTTTTTTAATAGCAAAACTAAGTCTTTTAAAAACTACGTCCATAGATCTCAGGGTCATAACATTACTATGCATGACCCTTTGAACTCGACTAAGTAGGTCCACAGCCTCTGGCGCCAGAAAACCAAAAGTATCAAAAGAAAACGGGATAAACATGTTCTGGTTGTCAAAGCACGCTTTCTCGTGTTTGGTCACTTTACCCGAAGCAGCCTGACCCACCGTGAAAGCACTACCCCCTAAGCCCACAAGCGGGGAAACCCCTGTTAGATCTACACAGGCATGTTTTCCTCCTACCCATCCAAAGACCAGAATGTCGGCTGGTCGAAGGGTAGATCTCCCTTCCCACGGGTCAGTTAAGAAATTAACGGGTGCCTCTTTTTTAGCAGAAATACCAGCGTGCCTGAATATGTCAAAAAAGTCATCCCTAACCAAATCATGTCGGTATTTGAACCCCGGGAGCTCTCTACAATGAACTGCATGCTCCCTAAAAGAATCCAAACACGCCTTATGACAAACAGGGCATACCTCATCAACTGGGAATAAAGGAATCATGAGACGATACTTAAGGATAGTACGGTACTCCACCGGCGACATATGCTGGCCTAACCCGTCTATAGGTATAGCAAGAAGATAATCTTGTGCATGTGGTGCTCGTAGACACTCAAAAACGACATATCCTATAAACATGGATGACATATTAAAAGTAATTAAACACTAAAAACTTGCATTGAAAAAAATGGACTACGTGGGTTTAGGGATGGCAATCAAACCCGAACCCGATTGGTAAACCCGAAACCCGACACATCTGGGACGGGTTTGGGGTCGGTTAATCGGGTTTGGGACGGGTTTTGGACTAGTTTTTGTTTTTTTCGCGGGTTTGGGATGGGTTTGGGATTTGGTGATATACCCGCTTACCTGACCCAATTACCCGATAAAGTAAACCCGATTGTATACCCGATATAATTTTTTTTTATATTTTTAAATATGTAAATATATAATACATCCTTTTTCTACACACACCGGTATTTTATCACGTATACATTATAGTTATTTGATATATTTCTTTAATGATAATACTAAATGTAACTGATTAGTAGTTACCCGATGGGTTTTGAGTCGGGTATACCCAACGGGTAAACTTTTTAAAATTACTGGGTTACCCGAAACCCGCGGGTATACCCGATACCCGATGGGTATTTACCCGCTAGAAACCCGACGGGTTTTGGGACGGGTTTGGGACAAGCATATCTAATCGGGTTTAGGGTTGGGATTACCTAAACCCGTTCCAAACCCGACACATTGCCATCCCTACGTGGGTTCACTGATAAATGGCACACATTAGAATCCAAATGCACCGCCTACGGGTAATCGTAAGTCGTCACCATGGTGTTCGCCTCCCCTTTTTATGCTTTGTTCGTAAGTAGTTAGGGTGACTTAGTAATTTTAGGTTTTAGGCCGCCGTACACGGTTTTATATTTTACTCATGTGCTTGACGTTGTGGGAGATTTTGATGTGTTTTGTGGTGTATGATTTTGAAATTCGGTTTAAGATTGCAGCCATTGGATTATCAACATGAATGAAATCGGAATTCAAATTAAATTAATGGATTGCACACCAATATCTAATTAAATATAGAAGATGATAACCAGTGGGTGGTTGAACAGTTGGTGAACGACAAATGTGTGTTGGCTTGGAGATGAACTGTTGAACTAGGGTTTATCTTATTCATGAGGCTGATTCGTAGTTCTCCTTACATTACAAGAAAAAGACTAATAGAAAGCGTGGAAAGCGGGAAGAATAGTCCTAGTTTGGAGGATTAGGCCCTGCTTCCAAGGCTGATAGGATTTCACTCAACTCATCAGTCTTAGGCCTTAGCGGGATTGCAACACTAGACTAAGAGAGTGGAAGACTTTTTTTCCATCATTTCCTACTTTCTTTACGGACTAGGGCGAATCACAAGCAGACATAATGGAAATGGAAGGCTTGGAGTAGACAGCAGCGAGTCGGGCGTACTCGACTACTTGAACAGGGACACGCAGAAGCCTATTCTCCGACACCGAACAATCTATTGAAAAAAAAGGGACGAAAGAGAAGAAAAAAGGTAGTTTACTTGCTGTGGGTATTAACTGGGGTTATTGTGAATGGTGGAGAAATGACTAATTTGCCTTCATGTGACTTGCATGTGGTTACATTTAACTAAAAAAATAAACTAGGTTAGACCTAAAGGGTATAAGGTGTAGCATTTTAAAACATTAAGTTGAAAACTCGTCTATTTTAAAGACAAAGGACACCGTCTAAAATTTGCTATATAGATAAAAGATAAAACTTGTAATTCACTTTTTTTTCAATCGACAAACAATAGTTTTACTGGGTGGAGATACAATAGGAAGTTAATTTGGCTAGGAAGGCTAGGAAGTGATCTTGACCATCCATTTAGTTAATCAAGTGCTAAGATTAAATCAGGGAAATTGAAAAGAAGAAAAGAGGCGCGTGAGTTTGTTTAGGGGCATTCTAGTCAATCCAAGTCAATAGTTTCTCTCTCCTCCAATTCCCCCCCCCCCCCCCCATTTTTTTAAACGTTAATAACTATTTCATACGACATTATTTTTTTATAAAAATTGCACCAAAAAAACGAGCGTTTTTTATCTTTAAAACGAGTATACTATTGCTATATTTAAAAAAAAAAAAAAAAACCCAGTTGCGTAAAACGCAATAGAAAAACCCTCAGTTACGTAAAACGCATTGAAAAAAAAACCTAAAAATGACATTTTTCTAAAACGCAATGCACCAAAAACACAAATAAATGACTTATTTGTAAAATGCAATGGCCAGAAAACACAAAGAAATGTTTTATTTCCAAAACGCAATAGCCTAAAAACTCAAAAGAAAATGTACTTTCTAAAACGCAATGAACTAAAAACACATAAAAATGTGTTTTACCTAAAACGCAATGCACAAAAAACACAAAGAAATGTCTTATTTGTAAAACGCAATGGCCAGAAAACACTTAAAATGTCTGTTTTCTAAAACGCAATGGACTGAAAACACATAAAAAAGTGTTTTACCTAAAACGCAGCTCAACCCCAGCCAGGGGCTCTGCCCCTTGGACCCCGCCAGGGGCTGCCGCCCCTGGGACCCCCGCTACCAGGGGCGCTGCCCCCGGACCCCCGCCAAGATCGTAAAACGCAATGACTAAATCAAAAACCCATATCGTAAAAATGAAATTAAAGAATTTCTTACATGGATCGAAGTGATTTCTTCAACAATTGACGATTTTTGAATGATTGAAACACTTATCAGCGCTCGAATCGAACGGATCGAGTGATTATCTT
Organism: Helianthus tuberosus; assembly: GCA_030545235.1. NCBI lineage: Eukaryota > Viridiplantae > Streptophyta > Magnoliopsida > Asterales > Asteraceae > Helianthus > Helianthus tuberosus. The sequence goes on along the minus strand of CM060425.1, from coordinate 15,862,919 downwards.
CAAAATCACCGGAAAAAACGAGATTTTGTATGAAATTAAACTGGGTTTTCTTCAAAAAAAAAAAGCTGAAGAACACGTTAATCGGGTGTTTGAATCATTGATTGGTGATGAAAATCGCAATATAATGTAGTGATTATTGAGATAGAAAGTGAAGAAATGGTTGAAGATGGTGGGTTTTGAAAATGGTGGGTTTTGAAGTTACTGGATTTTGAAAAGGAAGAAGGAAATGGTTGGATTGACCAAAATACCATTTTTCTTTATTTTAAATGTTGCCACATGTCCTAATCTTATTGCTTCCTAGACTTCTTAGCCAAAATAAACTTCCTATTTGATCTTTTCCCTAGTTTTACTTTTAAAGTTTAGAAAAGAATTAAACAATGCAATTTGTAATATATTGTGCAAATTTAAACGTGAACCCTTTGTATTAAAATAAAACAAAATTTGGCAAACTAAACGTTACCACCTAAAAACAATTGTATGCTGTAGGTTTCTAAAACAAATTTCTCGATATACAAGAAATGAGGCAGTGACGAAAGTTATTTTATTAATTGTTTTGGATATGACGAGATTTTTTCTTTAAAAAATAAGTATATTCGATATCATAATTATGAACTCATATATATAATTTTTAAGGAGTGATCACAAATATAATCTTTTAATGTCTTATATTAAAAAATCAAAACATGACTTTCGTTTCCCTATAGGTTTTTATATTCACTTCTCCGGTGAAAAAGATGTATTTATGACTGCCTCATAGATAATAATGATATAGTAAATTAAACTAGTTTAAGAACTCGTGTGTTACATGGGTGGACCAATATAAAAATATATTATTTAACGGTGTTGAAATAACTTTTTTAATGAAATAAACGTTCAAGTACTAATGTAAGTATTAGATTACAATGAATTAAAATAAATAAATAAATAAATACCACAAACTTCTTCTGAATTACAACATCCGCTAGCTCCGAAAGTGTCATCATGGTTCCATGAGCCAACACATGCCAAATGATTTGAAATAATGTACAACCACTATTACATATAGCATGCTAATTGTGCACAAAAACTTGTAATTAATATATAGCTTACAGTCGTAGAAACTAAAGACCACATCGATTGGATTGTCGCAACCATATGTGATGTGTCTTGGAAAGCCATTGTAGCCGATTCGGATCCACCTACACACAAACAAATTTCAGCTACATTTGGGTTAAATCACAAGCTTGACTTTACAAAGTCAAAGGAATTTTGACGACTTGTTAATTGAATTACCTTGGCTCCTTCAATAAGGGGTATCATGGAAACTGTCGAATACCCAACCTCCGGCTGACGTTGGATGGATCTTCGGTGACGTCAAGAGCTTTTATCCTTGTTTGCTACAAAAGAATAAACCGTTAGCCTCGTCACGGGGGACCCCGGGAGGGGGATCCGTGACCAAGCTCCGGCGTGAGAGTAAGTAAACTTGCCGGAAAAGAAGGGAGCTTCTTCCGATGAATGCGGTCACCGGAAGGTTTCCCTTTATGGTGTGAATCTTATTGATGTGTATTAAATGCGATAGAATAATGGTCGGAAGTTAATGTGTGTGGAGTAAATGAGGATGTAGTAAATGAGAGTAAAACCGGAGATCATACCTGCCTTTGTTCTCTTTTGTCTTTGTTCTTATATAACAGCCTGACCTTATCACATTAGATATTTTCCCATGTGATCCAACGGTTTCTAGAGGTTATCGGGAGGTGCAGACACGTGTCTGACCCCCAGCGGCGAGATGTCTTCCCCATTTAATGCTTCGGCCGGAGAAGTACAGTATTCTCAGGCGAGATCCCATTCTTATCGCTCATTAAATGAGACCTGTACTTTTACTGAGTTGTTTTCCCGCTCATAACAAAAAGGAAGGAAATTTAATGGGCAAGGTGACTTCTCCTGTTGGGCCTTTTTGCATAGTTAGGCTTCCTAGAGATAGTCCAGAGCGGGTAAAGTGGGCCTACCCACTGGCCCGTCGTCAAGTCATCTTTAGTCCCTGGTTCTGAGACCCGAGGCTCATGATCCAGGGCTGAGCCATAACCGTCCAAAGAGTGGTTTTTTCTAGTGGGTCCCTCTGGGACCGGTTGTAATGAACCATCTCCACTAATCATTACATCGCCGGTTTTATCATAGCGGGAGTCAGCCCCCTAACAACACGTGTCTCTTATTTTGAATTTTGAAGAGACAATTGACGCGACGGTTACCTGCATATCAGTCGCGTCTCTTTAAATACCCCATTCCTCCTTTCCGATTTCTCACTCAAACATTTTTAAATCCCTTTTTCTTTCTCTGCGATATTTCTCCGTGATTACCTCTTCTTCTCCGATCATGAGTCGTGGTGGGCGCTCATCCATAAGATCTGTATTGACGGCAAAGGACTTGAAGTCCTTTGTTGAAACATATAACATCCCTGAGCGGTTTTCCCCTTCCTTGCCGGGACCTGACGAGTCAGCGGAATGCACACCGGAAAGAATCCCAGTTTATACCCTGGCCTTTTCTTCCTGTGGGGTACGGTACCCTCTTTCCTCTTTCAAGGTCTCTTTACTTCGTCACTTTGGTGTCCATTTCTCCCAGATTCACCCTCTAGGGTTTATGCGGGTAGTCCACTTTGAATTAGCTTGTGCAGCAGTCTCAGGGGAGCCTTCTGTCCCTTTGTTCTGCATGTTCTACAGACTAATTTCGGACGGAGATTGGTTTACTTTTGCAAAACGGCCGAACGGTGTCTCGAGACCTTGCTATAGTTTTATGCCTACCTCCACTTATCCAAAAGATTGGAAAAGCAGATTTATCTTTGTTTCTGCCACCATGTTGCCGGATTCTCCATTGCCGAAGGACCTTGATGCCACAATCGAAGACGTTGTTCCTACTCTTTCCGCAGCCGAAACCCTTCAGTGGAAACGGATGTGTGACAATCCAACGAGGGCATTCACCTTTTCAGAAGGAACGCTGGCTATGGGGGGGCTGAGTCCCTCTTATTCTGTCCGTCCGAGGGCTTTTTTCGGCAAGAAAGGTACCTCTTTGTTCTTGGTTTGCCTCTTACTTTCATTCTTCCTTTACATCTTTGAAAATTCCGTAGTCATCTTTTGTGCCTTCTTTTTGTGCAGAGATAACTTTGTGGAGACTTCTTCAGGGTGATTCCAAGGATGTAAAGTATGTGGTTGATAATGAGGTTGATCCCAGGCTGAATGTGGGAGTGCAGGTTATCGGGGGATCCGTCCAGGCAGGAGGTTCTGTCACCCTAGGTGGTGATGAGGAGAACCCTTCCGGGGAGGAGGAAAGTTCTCCTGACTTTCCTCCTGTTCATCCTTCTGGTCAAAGTGACGACGAAGATGTGGAGATAAAGTTGGTTCGTAAGAGGAGGTCTGCTAGCCCCCAACCGGATCCTGTACCTCGTAGCATCCGCCAGAGGCTTCGTAGTGCCAGTGGCCAGAAGCTTCCCCCTCCCTCTAGAGCCGTTTCTGATCTTCCTCCTGCTGGGGTCAAGGGTTCCTTGTCTAAGCATTTGAAGTCCTCAAGCTTAGTGAGTGCTCCTTTGTTGGTAAGCTTTCTTTTCTCCTGTTTTTTCTTTGTCTTTCTGTGTAGTTCCTGATTGCTTCTTTTCTTATTTCTTAGGGGAGTTCCTTGGAGCCTATAGAAATACCTACTGGTCCCTCTCCTTCCCGCATCCGGGACAAGGCTTCTGAGGTGGGAGTGGCTCGTTTTTCCTCAGCTTTCGACCTTTCTCCCCCACATGCTACTGGGACTAGCAAGCCTACTGCCCTTGAAGGCCCTGTTCATCGATCCCCTCTTGCCCCTTTGTTTGCCGACGCCCTCCCCTTTACTTATGTCCCTAAGTGGAAGGTAACTAACTCTTCCGTTATAGGGACTCCTGAAGCTGCCAGGGACTTTCTGAACCATGCTGTCCCTCCCTCACATAAATTTGTAAACTCCGCCCTGAGGGATGATCTTTTTGACGATCAATACAGTATGTCCTTGTGTGAGAGCTTTTTCAGGGGTGCTAGGATGTTGCAAAAGGTTGATGATCTGAGGAAGGCGAATGAAGGACTTAAGGCTGAGCTTAAGGCTTCCCAGTCGGCTGTTGCTGGGCTTAGGAGCCGGGTGGTTGATGCTGAGAGGAGGTTACAGGAAGAGAAGGTGCGTAGTCTTCTCCCCCCCCCCCCTCTTTTTTTTATACATACTCATTGATTCTTTGTTTAGGGAGCTGGGGCTATGCTTGAGAGGAATGAACGAGCTTGGGAGCGGGAGATGGCATCGTTGGTTGAGGAGAAGGAGGAGCTTGCTGCTGAGCTGAGGCATTTGAAGGAGGTTGGCTCCGTTTCCCAGGAGCAGCTCAATACCATTTACGCGGACTATGGAGTAACTTCTGATGATAATCAACGATTGGCGGGGGAGAAGCATTGGCAAATTACTGAAGGTTTTGGGGCCTTCCTTGCTGCTGTTTCTCAGTCGGAGGATTTTAAGAGCGGTTTGGAGCAGGTGTACAGGGCCTACAGGGATGTTGGGTACCAGTCGGGATTGAAGGATGGCTACAAATACTCCGCTCAAGGCTTGGATAGGAAGGAGACTCCTCTGTAAGACTCCAAGGTTAAGAAGAAGCTGTCCAAGCTGAATGAGGAGCTTGGGCATAAGACCCCAGCTATTCTTGCCAAAATCCTGGAGCATCCCCTGATCTCTATTGATGAATTGAAGGCTCTGTTCTCTGCTGCCGGTCCTTCGTCTCCGCCATCTCTTTCCGGGGGTGATCCCCAATGAATTCTAAACATTTGATACATTTCGATATGGTTGTAATAACTTTAACTTACTCTAGGATACTAGTCTATTTTGTTTGACTATCGCGGGTGGTCTTTTGTGTTGGGGACCACTTCGCCTTTTAACCATATGGCTCATAGTGATATATGGCCTTTTTGTTTTGTATCCTGTTTCTTGCTTGTTTTGCTTTTGCAGGAGTTCTTTCCGGAGGCCAGTTTGGTGATTTCCTGGGGGTTTTTAGGCTACTTTAGTTAAGAGCTATGTTTTTGTTTTGCCTTGCTGCGTTTGCAATTTTTGTACATTGCTAATTCTTGCCCAAGTTGTTAGGGCTTTTCTTTGTATATGCCTTTTGCAGTAAATAAAGCAGATTCCCTTTCGTGGTTTTGTTCATGTGGGTGTTTTTGCATTATTTGTTTTTTGTTTTTGTTGTTTGCTTCGTTAAACTGTGATTGTCTGTTCGAGGCCAATCGGTGGACAAGTTTATAACGTGGTGCTATGTTTTTAACTTGTTTTGTCCGTTTTAGGTTAGCTAGACCTTTACTAGCCCCACGGCCGGGCTTTTGGGCATGCTTTGAATGCCTTATACACGTGTGTTTGTTTGTTCTAGTTTTAGATTTAATGGTGTCCTTGGGCACGTCTGCCCAGGTGTAACTGTCCATTGTTTTCTCAAAATGGGACGTTTTCGTCCATCTTTCATTTAATCTTTGGGGGCTTATACTTCCCGTCATAGATTGTTTACAAAAGGTTCATCCTCTTGAGGGAACGGTCCCCCGTACATATAGCTATCTATTACAAAAGTGGCTCTTGGCCATTTTTCTTGGGGGTACACCCCTTACATGTAATATTTCCTGAGCTGCATGAGGTTCCAGGTCCTGGGAACCTCCTTGCCTTCTAGTGTTTCCAACTTGCAAGTCCCTTTGCCATTCGCCCACGTGACTCTGTAGGGTCCTTCCCAGTTGGGTCCTAACTTCCCGGTGTTTTCTTGCAGACTAGCTTCGTTGGCCCTGAGAACTAGGTCCCCTGGGACGATGTTGAGCTTCTTCATCCTGGCGTTGTAATAGCTTCCCAGGAGCTTTTTGTATTGGGCCTCCTTAACCGCTGCTATTTCCCTTCTTTCCTCCAACAAATTCAGGTTCATCCTGAGGTCCTGCTCATTCTCTTCATCCCGGAGCTTCATCCGGGCAGTTGGGGATCCGATCTCAGCAGGGATGATAGCCTCCGTCCCATAGGTAAGGCTGAACGGGGTTTCCCCGTTGCAACTTTTGGGGGTGGTTCTGTATGCCCACAACACAAATGGAAGTTCTTCCAGCCAGCCCTTCTGTTTTCTCCCCAGCCTTCCCTTCATTCCTTTGATGACACTTTGGTTGGCTCTCTCCACCAACCCGTTACTTTGGGCGTAGGTGACGGAAGTAAACACTTGCTGGATCCGCATCTGTTCGCACCATGGTTTGAAGGGCCTTCCAGCAAATTGGACCCCGTTGTCACTTACTAACTCCCTCGGAACCCCATATCTGCATATGATGTTATCCAGTACGAACCTTCTCATCTGGTCCCCAGTAATTTTTGCCAAGGGCTTTGCTTCAATCCACTTAGTGAAGTAATCAATGGCTACCACCACGTATTTGACCCCTCCCGGACCTTCCGGGAAAGGTCCGATTATGTCGATGGCCCATTTCTGGAACGGCCACGACGTCGAAACTGGTACCATGGGGTGTTTGTGTTGGTGGGTCATTGGTGCATGCACTTGGCAGTTGTCACACTTCTTGATTTCTTCAGATGCCATTTCGTACATCCGCGGCCAGTAAAACCCTGCATTCATTGCCCTTCTCACTATTGTTCTTGGTCCCGAGTGCATTCCGCAAATCCCTTCATGCATCTCCCTAATTACATATTCGGCTTCTTCCATGTCAACACACTTCAGGGACGGACCCAGATATGACCTCCGGTATAGCTCTCCTTCGACCAGTTCATACTGTAGGGCCTTGACCCTTATCTTCCGGGCCGCCCATTCCCCCTCTGGTAGAGTTCCGTCTTGGAGAAATCTGACTATCGGGGTCATCCATGTTTCCTGGGGGCTTTCAACTGTGGCCACTTCCGCGGTGTTGAGGGAGGAGGATGTCAGGACCTCTACTTTAACTTCTTTCGCTAGATGATCGAATGCTACCGAGGCTAACTTGCTAAGCGCATCAGATTTCCTGTTCCTTCTCCGGGGGATGTATTCCAGCTTGAAAGTTTTGAACGCCTTAGCTGTCTCCTTAACTTTCTCCACGTATCGAGCCATGATGTTATCCTTAGCCTCATATTCTCCTTGGTATTGTTTTACTACTAGCTGTGAATCAGTGCTGGCTTCTACGTGCTTCGCCTTCATTTTTTGTGCCAGTCTCATCCCTGCTAGGAGGGCCTCATATTCTGCGGTATTGTTTGTGTTCTCAAAATCCAGCCTTACGGCATATGTCAACTCAACCCCCTCGGGACTTATCAATGTGATTCCAGCTCCATTTCCTTTTTCACTGGATGCTCCATCAGTGAGCAACTTCCACACCGCCTTATCCTCCTTCTCTCTTTCTTCTTTCTCTAAGGCCTCCCATTTTAACAGTTCCTTTTCTTCGTCCTCCGGGACTTCTGCTAAGAAGTCGGCTAGTATTTGTCCCTTCATGGCTGTCCTGGGCTTAAACTCCAGGGAGTGTTCCCCTAGCTCCACAGCCCATTTGGCTAGCCGTCCGGACAGTTCCGGCCTCCCGAGTACCTTCTGGAGGGGTTGATCGGTCATTAGGGTAATCTTGTGTTCATGGAAATACCTCCTGAGTCTTCGGGATGCGAAGACAAGAGCTAATGTGAGCTTCTCCAGGGTCATGTATCGTTCTTCAGGCCCTTTAAGCGTCCTACTGATGAAATATATGGGGATCTGTTTCCCTTCCCGCTCTACCATTATGACCGCACTTATGGTCGTTTTTTAGGCGGATAGATATAGGAGCAGTGGGTCCCTGGGTACTGGGGTGGCTAGCATCGGGAGCTGACAGATGTATGCTTTCATTTCTTGGAAGGCTGTCTCAGCCTCTGTTGTCCATTTAAACTTGTTTGTTTGAAGGCAGTCTTTCAATACTTTCATAAAGGGAAGAGTCTTGTCAGCCACCTTTGACAAAAAACGGTTTAACGCTATTAGCCTTCCGTTTAGTTGCTGAATCTCCTTTAGGGACCTGGGGGATCGCATCTCAGCCACCGCCTGGGTTTTCTCCGGATTTGCCTTGATCCCGCCCTTGGTGACCACTACCCCCAGGAAATTCCCCTCCTCTACTCCAAAACAGCACTTCCCAGGGTTTAACTTCATGTTTACGTCCTGCATAGTGTGGAGAGTCTCAGCTACATCGTTTATCAAGGCCGTCTCCGTTAAGCTTTTGATGACAATATCGTCGACGTACACCTCTAAGTTCCTTCCTCGTTGCTCCCTAAACAGACTGTTCATAAACCTCTGGTATGTGGCCCCAGCGTTCTTGAGGCCGAAGGGCATCTTGGTGTAGCAGAACGTCCCTTCGTCTGTGATGAAGGCGGTTTTCTCCTCGTCTTCTATTGACATTTGAATTTGGTGGTACCCTTTGTAGGCGTCCAGGAAACACTTCAGGGGGTATTGAGACAATGAGTCCACTTGGGTGTCTATCTCCGGAAGAGGATAACAGTCCTTGGGACATGCTTTGTTGAGGTCTTGGAAATCGATGCACATCCTCCATCCTCCGTCTTTTTTCTGAACCATTACAGGGTTGGCAACCTAGGACGGGTATTTGACTTCCCTGACTATCCCCGCTCTAAGCAGCTTCCGAGTTTCTTCACAAGCAGCCCTTCTTTTATTAGGTCCCATACTCCGCTTCTTTTGTTTTACTGGTTTTGCCCATGTAAATGTGTTAAGTCGGTGCTCCGTTAGGCTCCTTGGGACCCCCGTCATGTCTCCATGTTGGAATGCAAACACCTCTATGTTATGGAGGAGCAACTCCTTCAGGGCACTCTTACATTTGTCACTCAAGTGACTCCCCACCTTGACTGTCTGTTCTGGGAACCTATCACAGAGGACCCACTCTTCCACCTTCTTTCCCTGGGACTTCCCTGGCTCTTCTTCTTTGGATACGGAGGAAACTACCTCGTAGGCGGACTTAACCCATGCGAGACCTTTTGGCGTTTGGAATACCAGAGCTCCGTGGGGGGTAGAGGCCTGTGCCTGCAGATCACCAATTCCGGGTATTCCCAAGATTGCATTGTACTTAGAGGGTGCCCTGACTACCGTAAAGGTCAGATCTATTGTCCGGACCCGATCCCCCACGCCGACTATGAATGGGAGACTGATTTTTTCCAGGGGATGTGACACACTGTTGTTGAATCCTACCAATGGGATTGAATCTTCCTCCAACCTATCCCTTATGTCTCTGTCGAACCTAAGGAAGCAGTGTTCGTATATTACCTCAACGCCTGACCCTCCGTCCACATGTATCCTGGACATCTTGTGTCCAGCTATCACAGCTGAGATGTTCAGCGGGAGTCGTTGCACCTCGCTTTCTTCTAAATATGGCATGAGGATGGGAGCTTTCATGCAGTTTGGGGAGCCTAGGATTCTGGCCTTTACACTTCGGGTGGTATCAAACTCATTTCTCCTTCTAATCATATCAACGTCTGCCCTCCCCGGCTCCCGTGCATCTCTTCCCTTGCGATCCCCTCCCCCTTCCTTCATTTCCCTGACCAAATGGGCCAGTCTCCCCGTTTTCACCGCAGCCTCTATTTCTCTTTTGAGGTACATACAGTCATCGGTTTTGTGCCCAAAACCTTTGTGGAATTCACAGTATTCGTTTGGTTGTGCTTTTGGTCCCGGTTTTATGGGGGTGGCCTTGGGAAGGAATTATTTACCCTCTCCGTGGCTAGTATCTCACTTGGGGTCTTAATGAGAGGGGTGAAGCTGTCGGGGTAAAGGGAGGACCTCTCCCTCGGGGTCTATAGGGAGAGTATGAGGGCATTGCCCTGTCATGTAACATTCTATCAAAAGAAGGTTTCCGGGAATAGGGTGTACCTTTGTCAGGAGGCCTTGCAGCCGGGGCAATCCTCCGAGGTGTGACGTCCGTCTCCTTTGCTTTGCTGACCGTGTCCTTTCCCCGGACAAAGGCCCGGACTCTGTCCATAAGATTGTCAAAGGAGGGTGGAAACTCCTCCCCCAGCTTCTCACATAGCTGTGCGTGTTTCAGCCCATTTATGAAACTACTAATCTTCATGACTTCTGGGACGTCCTTGATGTTCATACTCTCTTTAACAAACCTCTCCATGTATTGGTCTATTCGCTCGTTATCTCTTTGTCTGATGTGAAGGATTTCGTTTGGATTTTTGACCACCTTCCTCTGTTGGCCAAAGTTCCTGAGGAATTTCTCACTCAGTTCTTCATAGCTGTCTATGCTCCCTGGGGGCAGATTGTCGAACCAAAGCCGGGCTCCTTCCATTAGGGTTTGTACAAACATGTGGCACCATACCGGCATTGGCCATCTTCCTAGTTGCCCTGCTCCTCTGAAGGCATGCAGGTGATCTTCCGGATCCCTCGTTCCATCATATCGATCAAAACCTGGTGGTAGTTTTGTCTTGGGAGGCATAGGTGCTTCTGAGATTCTTCTTGTGAATTTTGAAACCTCAGCCAAATCTCGTGGTAAGTATGGTTGGTCCAAACCGTTGTCATCAGAGTTGTCTCTCCCTTTTTCCTTCCCCTTGGATTTCTGGCCTGTGATCAGGTCCTCCCTTTCTTCAGAGGACATCTGCCTTAGGGCAGACATAAATGTTTCTAGCTGGTCACCACTGTTGTTCTTGTTCTGAAGGTTCGTTCCTTCCTGGCTGGAGGGTGTGTCAAAAGAGAGTCTGGCTCTGTGGCTGTCGAGTCTTTCCTGTCTCTTTAGGTCTTCAAGACATTTGGTTAACCTTTCCTTGTGCATGGCCACAAAATCGGGAGTGATATGTTCCGTTTCCCTCATATTTCCTCCCTGATTCTCATCATCTTCTTCATGAGTAATATCCTCTACAGTGACTTTATCCAAGTCGTTTTGTGCCGTCTGGGTGACACGTGAGTTATGTGGGGTTGTCATGTTGTTTTTAGCAGGATAAGCTGCTCTCTGGACGTCGAGTGTTTGTGTGGGAACACCGAGCAGGCTGATGTCCCACGGATGGCGCCAATGTCGAATACCCAACCTCCGGCTGACGTTGGATGGATCTTCGGTGACGTCAAGAGCTTTTATCCTTGTTTGCTACAAAAGAATAAACCGTTAGCCTCGTCACGGGGGACCCCGGGAGGGGGATCCGTGACCAAGCTCCGGCGTGAGAGTAAGTAAACTTGTCGGAAAAGAAGGGAGCTTCTTCCGATGAATGCGGTCAGCGGAAGGTTTCCCTTTATGGTGTGAATCTTATTGATGTGTATTAAATGCGATAGAATAATGGTCGGAAGTTAATGTGTGTGGAGTAAATGAGGATGTAGTAAATGAGAGTAAAACCGGAGATCATACCTGCCTTTGTTCTCTTTTGTCTTTGTTCTTATATAACAGCCTGACCTTATCACATTAGATATTTTCCCATGTGATCCAACGGTTTCTAGAGGTTATCGGGAGGTGCAGACACGTGTCTGACCCCCAGCGGCGAGATGTCTTCCCCATTTAATGCTTCGGCCGGAGAAGTACAGTATTCTCATGCGAGATCCCATTCTTATCGCTCATTAAATGAGACCTGTACTTTTACTGAGTTGTTTTCCCGCTCATAACAAAAAGGAAGGAAACTTAATGGGCAAGGTGACTTCTCCTGTTGGGCCTTTTTGCATAGTTGGGCTTCCTAGAGATAGTCTAGAGCGGGTAAAGTGGGCCTACCCACTGGCCGTCGACAGAAACAAATGCATGTAAATAATCTTTTTATTACAGAAAAATCCAACATGTGTCTCCTTTCAATGTCTCCCCATGCCTAACATTTTAGTCTACATAAATATATTAATATAGTGGATCGAAATCATCATATCATTGTGTCTCCCAAACAGTGTCGTTCCTAAGTTTTCGGAGGCTTTAAACGAACTACGAAATGGAGGCCTTTTTACAAAATTATCATTTTCAATATATTTAATAACAAAACCCTCCTTTACCCGGGCTTGGGACCGGCCATTATAAACTAAAAAGTTTATAAATTGGCTTAGTTAATTTTTTTTGAAAGTTATATGTTTTTTTATAGATATAGTATATGTTTAAATAAAGTTTATTTTTCTAGCTTTAATTGAGGCAAATTGTTTGATGAAATCATTATAATCAAGTTCCACTAAAAAATCTTTTTCGATTGACATAATAGCTAAATTGTTTAATCTTTCTTGTGACATAGTAGATCTTAAGTAATTTTTTATTAGTTTTAATTTGGAAAAGCCACGTTCTGCGGTAGCAACGGTTACAAGAATAAGCAATATATGCATTTGAAAAAGAATTAAAGTTGTTAATATATAGTGGGCCTAGTATAGAAAAACCTATCACAAATTTGGAGGCCTTTCAATTTGAGTGACCCTAGGCTTGTGCCTAGGGTCTGAAGCCCATTGGGCCAGCCCTGCTCCCAAACAAAGGGTTTTCTACTACAAATTCTAACATCCCTTAAACGTCATCTTCTCTCAGGCTTGAATTTATAAGCATCCCTTAAACGTCCGGCTGTCGACCAGACCCTGTGATTGTCCGAACAATACCTTGACTTTACAGAACCCACTGGATCCTAAAACCCTACGTTACGTCCATAACCCTAATCATATCCATGAATCAGCGCAAGAAAGTCAATATTCGTAATCGTAGATCTATCTATCTGGCCACCGTCTTGAACCGCCTGATAATCATTTGAATTCGGGTCGGCTGAGAATCGCCTAGATGAGAATTAGGGTTGTGAGTGATACGACTGAAAGAAAACGGGGTTTAAGAGCGAGGTCAGAGAAACAAAAGGTTTGAGCGCCAAAACCAAAGGAAAATGGTGTAAGGGGAGGACACATGGCGAAAGATTGTTTTGATTTATTATAGAGTTATTATATATTATCTAGTTACTTGTGCATCACCTGAAAACCTCTTTTCGAGTGTCCTATTGATCAATCACCTTATCACTACTTCCCTCCAGTTATGTGAGTGTTATGCTTAGATATACATTTTTTCACAATCATATAACCACTATGCTTAGATATACGTTTTTACACAATTAGATAACCACTACCGATGGTCTTATGTATAAACGATATGTATGGACCACTACATATGGTGTTACGTATAAACGATCTATCTGGAAACGAATAAGTAATTAAGAAACAACTTATATGATTTTCTCATATATAATAAATTAAAAATGGTTCCATCACTTGAACTTGGCTATTGTCTTTGTTCATGACAAAACTTATTCCCTTTCTTTCATTTATTGTTTCAGAATCTTTGATGTTTGTTTTCTACCTTAATGTATTTTGCTAAGTTTTACTCCAAGTGTATTGATTTCATACCTTTGTTTTCTCAAACCGATGGGGATTGTTTTTGTGGCTTACGGAAAATTAGTTAGAAGATAATTTTCGTTGATTTTGAAAGTGTGTTGACGTGTGTGCGGGTGTATATAATTTTTAGATATATTTTAAGTTATTTTTACTCGCGCAACAAGTTTTAAATTTATAAAACACGATATAATACTATCACTCTACACACGTTAGGGCAAGTGCACCAATCGCGGACGTAGTATAGTGATGGCAAGATACCGAGGTCGTCCAAGGATACAAGAGCTTTTAGCACCGGCTTATCGTTGACGTCTAATCTAACCAAATTTTGATAAAAAGTTTTGAAAGTTATAAAAAGATAAACTAAAAAAATAAAGAGAAAATTGCTAAATTCGTCCCTGAGGTTTTATACAAATTGCTAGATCAGTCCAAAATCAAGATTTGCTTTTAAAACAGTCCAAAATCAAGATTTGTTTTACTAATACAGTCCAAAAAAACAGACGCCGTTAAATATAGCAGTTGGACTGTTTTAGCAACAAATCTTGATTTGGACTGTTTTAGCAGCAAATCTTGATTTTGGACTGATCTAGCAATTTGTGTAAAACCTCAGGGACGAATTTAGCAATTTTTCAAAAAAAGTGATTTTTTTAACTGTTTTTGATATTTAATGTGATATTAATACACCATTAATGAATTTCAATAAAAAAAAGTTCTAGTAATTTCTTCAAATATAATAAGTGATGTCATCTTAAACTTTAATTATGATACGTATAATGCATTTCGAATTTATTAAGTTTTTTTTTTGGTAATTAATATGATAATAATACACCATAATGAAATTTTAACAAAAAAAAAACTATTCATTTTTTCAACATCATAAGATTACCGGGGAAAACCCGTTTGGCTCAAGGATTGAACCCGAGTCGTCCACCATCAATTCCGGGGAAAACCCGGTAACCCACTCGCCCGTAGGCACGACGGTAAAATTACCGGTAAATACATTTTTTCTTAAATATCGTGGTTTAGTGTGAAAAGAAAAGCTAATAAACCAAATTAAATTTCTTATGATGTTGCCAATGACCTCTACTCCGAGGGTAACCCGAGTCGTCCACCACCAATTCCGAGGAACACTCAGTAACCCACCCGCCTGTAGGCACGACGGTAAAATTACCTGTAAAACCCGTTTGGCTCAAGGATCGAGCCCAGGTTTCCCTAGGTCTCCTATCACTGCTCACCAGTGCCTCACTCCTTTTTTTGCACCAAATGAGAATTGAACCTGAGTCTTCAAATAATAACTCAAGTCCTCCTACCACTTGAGCTAGAGGTCATTGGAAACATCATAAGAAATTTAATTTGGTTTCTTAGCTTTTTCTTTTCACACTAAACCACGATATTTAAGAAAAAATGTATTTACCGATAATTTTACCGTCGTGCCTACGAGCGGGTGGGTTACAGGGTTTTCCCCGGAATTGGCGGTGGACGACTCGGGTTACCCTCGAAGTACTCCGTTTGTGCAGAGGGTGCCCCGAGAGTGCTCGGGATTGATTTGTTAGCCGTTCAAAAAAAATCCTTATGATGTTAAAAAAATGAATAGTTTTTTTTTTGTTAAAATTCCATTATGGTGTATTAATATCATATTAATTATAAAAAAACTTAATAAATTCGAAATGCATTATATGTATCATAATTAAAGTTTAAGATGACATAACGATAATACAATTACATGGAAAAAAAATAACTAACAAATAAAAAATCACTTATTATATTTGAAGAAATTACTAGAACTTTTTTTTATTGAAATTCATTAATGGTGTATTAATATCAAATTAAATATCAAAAACAGTTAAAAATCATTTTTTTTGAGAAAATTGCTAAATTCGTCCCTGAGGTTTGACACAAATTGCTAGATCAGTCCAAAATCAAGATTTGCTGCTAAAACAGTCCAAATCAAGATTTATTGCTAAAACAGTCCAACTGCTATATTTAACGACGTCTTTTTTTTGGACTGTATTAGCAAAACAAATCTTGATTTTGGACTGTTTTAGCAGCAAATCTTGATTTTGGACTGATCTAGCAATTTGTGTAAAACCTCAGTGACGAATTTAGCAATTAACTCAAAAATAAAACTAAAAATAAAATATAAGGAAAAAGAAATAGACAAGAAGAAATCACTTGGTTCCAACTCTCCTTTTGTATCCTTTAATGATTTCCGCACTTTGGACATTTTAAGAGATTATCTTTAAGTTATAGTAGTAGGTCCCCTTCCAGGCAGCGTTACTCCCTACCTATTGGTCTAAGTCAGCAGGAATACAGTCCCGCAATGTCAGATTATTGAAAGATAATTAAGTAAGTTATTAATGCGAAAAGTGGTAGCCCCTCTTCCAGGCAGCGTTACCCTCAATATATTGGTCCGAGTCAGCAAGGATACAGTCCCGCAAGGTTGGTTTAAAGTTTTAATAGTAGTTTATAGATAAGGGATTCAAGCGGTTCTTACTTCTCCCGAGGCAGATTGTACCGCCCACTCGTGAAGTCTTACTAAGCTTGAACCAGGTTCTCGCAGGATCTATACACTAAACGAGACATAGAATTACCCAACCATCCTTCTAACCCCCTTCCAGGCAGTTAACATGCTTTATATAGACCGTAAAGACAAGAATGAGTGAATCAACAAAACATGAAGAATTGTTAAGTACATTCGCCTTCAATATAAAAATCTAGTTATTAAAGTCATTAATACATACCCAAATAAAAAGGAGCCAAAGTTTTGAAATAAAAAAGTCATACTTAAAAGATTTGTTTCACCAAATGATGTAAGAGTTTAGCCAAGCATGACCTTTGTTTGACAAGAACTCTTACGATCGATCTTGGATCTCGAGACTACTACACACTCTAAAAAATGGAAGATAGATGATGGTGGTGGGAGTTGGTGTTGTAGTGGTGGTGGAGTGGTGGCAAGTGTAAGAGAAGTGGTTTGCCAATGGATGGATTGGAATGAAACCAAGCACCCCTATTTATAACTGAAGTCAGACAATCAACACGGCACTGTGCCCTTCTGGCACGGCCCCGTGGCCTTCATTCTCTCTCCTCTTCATTAACTGCAGTATCAGACCTTCTACTAAACGACCTCGTGTGTCAACGGCACGGCCCGTGGCCATTGTACTTGCTGTATTATCTTAGATTCTGCGAATCTTAGAGTTGACCATACCCCGTGTTGCCTTAGCACGGCCCCGTGTTGGTGTTTCTGGTTTGTCTTTTGCTGTTGTCTTTTCTTCTGCAGAGAATCTTGACTGGGCACGGCCCATGCCTGGTGGGCACGACCCCGTGCCAGAGCTTCTGTTCTTGTTATTTTGTTGGTTTGGATGTGGATGGGGGCTTGGCAAGTCGTGTCAATCCTCCTTCTTTGTATTTATGTTGGTTTCTGCTGTTAATTTGTTTCTTTTGTGTGTTTAAGCTCTTTTAACCCTGTAAATTAAAAAAGGAACAAAGAAACACGCTTTTTCTAACATTAGTACCGAAAAAGGGTTGATTTTACGCCTTTAATATAATTTATATGTTGTGTTTTACGCACATCATGTGTGTATGTATATGTGTATGATATTTAATTTAACCGCTAATTTCATTTGCTCAGGTTTAAATGAGTCTCTCACCAAAGAGGCTTTGCCTCTTAGGTGGACGGTGTGGGCTAGCGCACCCATCCAACTCAACCCTTTAAAGCCCTCAACACCGACGCATGGGAGCCAAAGAGGTGCTCCGCCAAGTCTTTAACAGGTGTGAGAGGGAGAAAGAGGTGGCCCCAAAACACCAATCACATTTCTTTTTAGTTTTTTTTAATACCTATTTTAATCGCCCCAAACTAGTTAAAAAGTAATTTTATGTGGCAAGATGTTATTTTAACGAATACATCCAATAGTGTCATTGGGCTAGAACCCAAGTGTCATGTGTGTATGATATATAATTAATAAATTATAATATTACATTTATATTCAATATAATTATAATTTATAATGAGTCAAATATATATCTAATAAAAGAGTTAACTGCCATTTTCGTCCCTATGGTTTGGTCACTTTGGCCATTTCAGTCCATTTTTCAAAAATGCGTCATTTTCGTCCCCCATGTTCTGGAAAGGTGTCATTTCAGTCCAAAAATCATAACTCAGTTAAGTCAGTTAGTAAATAAGGACTGATTGTGTAAATTTGTAACATAAAGGACCATTTAAGTAAATATTAAACACCACCACCACTAGCCCTGCCACCACCACCACTCCGCTGCCACCACCACCGCCACCACAGCCCTGCCACCACCACCACCGCCACCACAGCCCTGCCACCACCACCACAGCCCTGCCACCACCACCACTCCGCTGCCACCACCACACTCACAGATCGTAAACAACTCCCCACGCTTTGTAATTGTTCAATAAGCATTCCCGACACCACGTGAAATCGGAGTTTTTATAAAAAATTCAAAGTGGAATTAATCCACAGAAGTTTGTCGATTAAGTGTCAAATTGTTGTGTTATTTAGAGTCCCTGAACCCATACGAAACTCTCACACCCTTCAAAATCCTTTACCCCTTCGAAAATACCCTCTGTTCATCGTCTGCAAGTCTCGCCGGAATACCCGTCGCCGGAGACTGTCGCCACGCCGTTGCACGCGATACCGGATCGGTTTTAATCACCCAATCGGTATGTTTATACTTGTACAATGTTTCTGCAAGTTTAATTTGAATATTATCCGGTATTGATCGAGAATTAGGCCGTTTGACTTCTGTTGACCGTTTTGGGGAAGACGATGAACAGTAGCATGGTCACCACCGCCGCCGCCGGAACCACCACCATCAACGTCATCATCGTCATCATCTGGGGAAGGCAGCCCCACCGTCGTCGGTTCTCTCTCCCGCCTCGTTATCTCTCTCTCTCCGACTTTCTCCCTCTCTCGTCTGATATGATGATGAACCGGCTATGGTGGCGGTGGTGGCAGGGCTGTGGTGGTGGTGGTGGTGGCAGGGTTGTGGTAGCGGTGGTGGTGGTGGTGGCAGCGGAGTGGTGGTGGTGGCAGGGCTAGTGGTGGTGGTGGTTAATATTTACTTAAATGGTCCTTTATGTTACAAATTTACACAATCAGTCCTTATTTACTAACTGACTTAACTGGGTTATGATTTTTGGACTGAAATGGCACCTTTCCAGAACGTGGGGGACGAAAATGGCGCATTTTTGAAAAATGGACTGAAATGGCCAAAGTGACCAAACCACAGGGACGAAAATGACAGTTAACTCCTAATAAAATTATAATTTATAATGAGTCAAATATTCATCTCCACGTCAGCATGATAAAGCTCTCAACACCATTCCAAGCTAGGCAAAGGGGGCCAGGGGGCATCATCATATCATCATCATCACCTCTACCAAGTTCTTGGCGAGCGCTAACCCATTTATGTGTGGGGACCACCCTTGATTCAACCAATCCCATTTCTTTTATTTTTTTTAACATCTAGTTAAATTACACTGGGTTAGTTAACGGATGTGCTAGGTAAAGCCCCACTGCCAAGTTCTTGGAGAGCGCTAACCCATTTATGTGTGGGGACCACCTAGGGCTGTCCAAAAAGCTCGCGGCTCGGAGCTCGCTCAGATTTAGCTCGGAAAAAGCTCGCTCGATATGGCTCGGTTTGAAAGTGAGCCGAGCCGGCTCGGTCAGAAAGTAAGCCTAGCTCGGCTCGGCTCTTGACGAGCCAAATTGGCTCAGTTTGGCTCGTTTCGTAGCTCGGCTCGGTTTAGCTCGAATTATTTTACTTATAATATATTTTATTTTTATATACATATAATATATTACAAAAAAGTGATTATTATTTACATGTATTTAGGCTTGTAGTTTGAAATCTATGACATATTTAAAGGTTGATTGACGTGCTAATGAACAAATATTGTATTTACTTGAAATATAAAACGTATTTTGCGTTGTTGAACATGATTTTGGCTTGTAATGTATTAGGTTGAACTTATTTTGAATATGTTTTTTTGAAGTATTGAATAATATTTTAGAATACTGAATTTTGAAAGCTATGTATTAATTTTTATTTTTAAAATCGAGCCAAACCAAGCCGAGCCGAGCCAGCTCGGTTTAAAACCAAGCCGAGCCCGCGTTTAAATTTTCAGCTCGGTTTCAAATCCGAGCCGAGCCGAGCCAGCTCGGTTTATAATCGAGCCGAGCCCGAGCTTGCCCTAGCTCGGCTCGGCTCATGAACAGCCCTAGGACCACCCTTGATTCAACCAATCCCATTTTTTTTTAACATCTAGTTAAATTACACCGGGTTAGTTAACAGATGTGCTAGATAAACCCTACTACCTAGTGGCAGTGACGTGACGCTTTAACAACACTAGTTAGCCAAACCACACACCACATAGCCTTAGGGTGAAGGGAGTGGGGCGTCAAAGGCATCGGCAAAGCCGATTGCCGAGCGGCAACACCACCGCCATGACTTTTTCCCGCGCGGCAAACTAAAGAAGTTGGCAAAGCCACACCGATCGACAAAGAGGGAGAGGGACAAGACTGTTATGTTTATGTGTGTGTGTATGTTTGACTTTAAGACATATATATATATATATTTTAAATGAAAAAAAAGTTTACCACTTTCAAGTGTTTAACCAATGCCAACACTTTTCACCAAAGTTTAAACTCTTTAGACGTGTTGACATGGCACCCTCTCATTGGTTGATTTTAAAGTTTGCCATTTTCAAGTGTCTAACCACTCCCTTCACCCTTAGAGCATCACCAATAGAGGTGTTTTTTTGTGATGTTTTTTGGTGCTAATGTGGCACCTGCCCAACCAATGAGAGCATTTCTCTCTTGACCCACTCACATACACAAAAAAAACACTATTTTTCTCTTCTCTCTCATCTCTCCTACATCACACTCACATAACTACATTCCCTCCATTTTTTCTCATTTTCCCCCACAAACATAACTACACCCTCTCTCCTCCACCTCACTTTCTCTCTCTTTAAAAAAAACAAAAAAACATGTGTACTGTGGATGCTCTTAATATGACAATATATCAGTATTAAAAGTAATTTGTTTGGTATTGATTATTCCTTTTTGGTGTACACCCACTTCTATCGCAATTCGCATGTGTAGGTAATTTTTGTAAAAACAGATCTCTCTTTGAAGGTCATTTTTGTAATTTTACAGAACACAATTCATAACTCGCATAGAGCTAACATGCACCGCTAATTAATGTAAAACTAACTGCACTTGTTACACCACGTAACATTCACAACACAAACAAACATAGCATGATCAATGACGGATCACAGACCGGAGACATTGTGTTTATCTTCCCGGGCCAATCTTTGTCTCCTCTTCTTCTTCCTACTCTTAATCATCAATGACGTCGTTGGAACAAAGAAGCGAGTTCACATTCCCGACGACCTCCACGACGTGGAGGACAACGAGGAGGACGAGGCATGGATAGAATGGGGACAGAAAAAGAAAATGACCGAAGAAGAATTTGATCCGCCACCCGAGAATTTTTCGGATTTGGATATCACCCAAATGCAGGAGGAGATAATGAAACGGCAGGTCGGACTGTCGTATGGCTTCGTTAAGCTACGATTAACAGATCATCGTACCCCGGTAACTCAAATCTTCTGATTCTTTTTTCTTTTTTTTAATTACAATATATTCATTGCATAAACGATAGGAAAATCACATAACAATGGCAGGTAAAAGGGCAACACGCTGCGCCGCAACCCCTTTTGAATACTAAATCCGATTGATTAGACCAAATGTCTAATGGCGAAACCTAATGAATATTGTGTGTTATATTTGCAGGATATGGTATCAGATATTGCGGAGAAATGGACCAACCTTGCAAGAACCGGAGCAATCGAAGTCACTTTCATGGGTTTTGATATTACTACTGTAATGTTCTCATTACAAAATGCACAAAACACTTATGAGGTTAGTTAAAACCACCTCAAACATGTTTCAAACCGCAAAGTTTTGTTGATGAGCGCATTCATATTTGTTTGTGTTCAGGTTAAGGAGTTTGTTCTGAGCCAGCCAGAATCATATGAATTTAAAATGGGGGATCGGTTTTTTAGAAGACCGGGAGATCCTCCATACGATGATCTTCTAAAGGAACTCCATAAAAGCAAGAAGAAACGCTCTACTTCCTCGAACGATACCATTCTGAAAACCGAGTTATAATCTTCGGTAAATTTTGCAGTTGAAGGTGTTTCAGTTTCATCTATTCTATGGTTTAATAACTTTCGTGTGAATTCTTCTTGTATTCATTGTTGATGATGAAATGCAAGTACATTTAGCAGCTAACGGAAGGGAAAAGAACGACTGAATTTAGGCTTTACCGAAGAAAGCATTATTTTTGTTAACATGAATTAAACGTGTACAACAATTTATTGTTTCCGTTTGTATCAGAATGAAACAATGAAAGTGAAACTAAGAATTTGCGGATTTGAGACAATATCTTCATTTTAACTTTTTGGTGAAATCCGAGAGCTGAAGCAGGTGAATTCTGGAATAAGTTGCAGCTTCCTCCCTCTCTTTCTGAGTGTTGAAGCCCCAATCAACTATGTAAAACAAACCAGCGAGCACCACACGGTTAGTTTTAAAATTGATAATCATACGGCCCTTGTATTCGCAAGTCTACGGTATACTTGTAGAATCAAAAAAATGATGCAAGAAGATTGTTGAGGTGTAATTACCTAGATACAAGTTCCACCCATTTAGCTCGGGATCTTTGATGACGTTTTTCAGTGTTGCTAGTCGGTCTTCCACGAAGCTAGTAAAATAAGGAAGACAAGTTTCATGTAACTTGAAAGACAAAATTAGAAGTCAAATTATATGACTTACTGTAGGGTGAGGCCTTGGTTTTCTGGTCGCTTTTGAAGCTTCTTTAGCGTTTCTACTTTGGGACTAAATGTTGAAATTAAAAGTAAAGGTTAAAAAAACAGAATTTTGTTAAAAAAAAAATCAAGACATTGATCTATACATCTATCCTCTAGTAAAAACTAGAAAACATTTACCCAGATCCAAGAGCATAGATTCTTTCGGATGGTATGGTAACTCCAGCAAGTTCTCGAAGTAAAGCATCAGCAAAACGACCCTAACACAAACATACAAAACAAAAATTACTAATATATCCTTCAAGAATGACAATATGGAGCAACTTTGATGAGAAAACAGTATTACTTGTTTTGTGGTAACTATGTAAAGTTGCGAACTCGCAAACCTCAGTGCATCAGGAACACCCGGATAAAACCTGTAAAGGAAGTCAAAATTGATCACTGTCCTCCCAATTTGAATAATACGCGCGCTATACCATCAAACAATCAAATTTAGCTAAAAAAGAAACATATCAAAAGGGTCAGAAGTCATCCAAAGTTTATTTTAATAAACAGTTTTAGGTTGACCGACCCGTTCCAACCCATAAAAAAATAATTATAAACCACCTGTTGGCTCCAATCCATGTAGCCAAATCCTTTTCCATCCAATCATCCCTAACCTTTCCAAAGAGATCCACAAGTTCCTCTCTGTCTTCACTCCATTCTTTCATTATCACCGGTTTAATATCCGCCCAGTTCTCCAATATTCCCTCAACTGTGAGCCCTTTTGCCACCTTGCACATTAACAATAATGTTTGAGTTATTTCACAAGCTTAGGTAACAAAACTAGAACTATATGATCTATAATTCTCTATGTAGTTAATATCCCCATATATCACCGATATATCAGTAGTTATCGGTCCCCTGCCGAGCAAGGTTTAAAAAAACGGAAACAAGTTTCGAGGCGTTTTCCCTTTGCCTCACGAGGCGTAAGCCTCGAGGCGAAGCGAGGCGGAATTAAAAAATAAATATAAATATTATATAATTTATAAAAATAGTAATACTAACTAAATTCATCACCAAATTCATCAAAATAATAAAAAACACACATATAAAAGACATAAATTGCTTGAAATTGACACAAAAACGCAAAAACATCAAAAACAAATATCAAAAACCCCTGAGGGGCAGCCTTTTTAGCGCCTCAGCCTCTCTGAGGCGCACAAACAATATAAACCCCATGAGGCGCGCCTCATAATTGTTTTTTGGCCGTTTCGCCTCGAGGCGCACACCTCATCCTTTTTTTAAAACCATGCTGCCGAGATATCGGTGCAAAATATCAGTTGGAATATCGGTACCGATATTATCGGCGATATTGACCGATATTGGACAGATATATCACTGATTTTCCCGATATAAGTGTCTTTCTTCTTATTTCTACCATTCGTCTTTCTTCTTATTGCTGCTATTAGTGTTTTAAGTCTTAGTCAGTTCCTAGTTGCTACAATTGTTAGTGTTTTGCAAGTTGCAAAAGGTTAATTTGTTAATGGTAGGAGAGGATACTGAATTGTTAGTGTTAAATTGCTATATATATATAATAAATTACCCATATCCCACCGCCACGATAACTGATATCTCAAATATCGGTGATGATATCGGATGTTTTAGGGCATTAACTAGTTAGATAATTGTATATACATACTGATGAGGTTTGCAAAGAAGGGATCTTAATCTCCAAAAGCAGTCTCACTAGCAAAAGATTCTCATATCCAGTTTCCACAACAGGCCTTACCTACCACAAACAATTTAAGAAAGTACAAAAAACACAACAATACAAGATAATTTGGAGCAAAAAAAAAAAAACAATGAAGGAAAGGTTACTGTGTGCATCTGATCAACAATCCAATCTTCAATTGATGAATCGACGGTAGTAAACAGTTGAGGCCATTTCTGTTTGGCTGCCTGTATCAATCAATCAATGAATTTGTTGTTATCATCGATCAAACAACAATTAACAGATAAGAAAGTGTGTGTGTGTGTGTGAAACCTTGACAGCAGAGATGGAACTCTCTCCGCAACTGTCACAAAGAACTCCATCGAAGTCCAAAGCATAGAGATCCCCCATCTAATCCAATTGGTTGTGGTGGAGAAACTTGAGACTGCACTCTGCTTCGTTCTAGTCCAAGATATTCCAAATTGAGCCCTCAGAAATTTCTAATACTCTAAATCATATTTTATTGGATATTCGATTTAAATAACCGCAATTTTTATCAATCGGCTCGGCTTGTATCACAATACTCCCACCTTATTTTCCTCTAGCACTCCCTTACTAACTAAACCCTAACTCGATTAGTTGATGTCAGATGTCACGTCATCAAAAATGTCATGTCAATTGCTACATTATAAAAAGGCCATGATAGCTGCCACATCATCAAAAAGGCCACATCAGATGCCACGTCACCAAACAAGTGCTACATCAACAAAAAACTAATTGTGTTAGGGTTCAGTTAGTTTGAGAATGCTAGAGAAAAATAAATTGTAAGTTGAAAGTGTTGTGGTACAAATGAAAAGTTAGAAGTGAATGCTAATTAGTAAAAATTAAGGTTATTTAAATTCAATATTTTTTGTAAAGGCATTAATATAATCCTACTCTACAATCTACTTCAGTGTAACTTTACTCTACACCTTAAAGAAGATTAGAACTCAACACCACATGTGGAGTGGCCCAAATATATTTATAGTTATGGTTTTGGTTTTTCCAAAAGGCAAATTTGGTTTTATATATGTTTCACTGGTGGATTCATATTGGCACTATGACGAGTGTTATTACTAACTTTTAGTTTCGTTGCAAGGACGGTCAGACTCTAACAAAACATTTATTATGTGCGTCCTCTATTGAGCAATTGACTGATTTTATCCCCACGCTAAAATGTTGTAGATTTATTTGAAATGACACAAATGAAATTTACAAGCATACGAACCGGTAAAAAACATGATAGTTAGGTTGTGTTCACGTGGTTAGTGAGTCAACCCGACACAAATTGGGAAAAATAACATGAATCTGGTCTTCAAAATATTGTGAAACACATGAAACCGAACATGCCATGCATAGTTATAGGTTAGCACAGATATTTTGTTTGCATACTAATACTCTAAAATTACAAATATAAACAAAATATACGAATACGATTTCTTTTAAACTTAATTTGTTTTCAAAAAAATACCAAAACAACTGTAGCTGTGACATGAAACACAACTTTTAGAAACACATATATAAAACAAACATAAACACATCTCTTAGAAACACATATATAAAGCAAAAGGGTTAAACGCCTAACACGTGAACCACCAAGTTGATGTGAATGCAATCATTTAGCTAAATGTGTTCACATGTTTGATCAAATTCAAACCCATTTAGACTATAAATCAAACTTACAAAATCCGTGTTAGATTGTGGCATGTTAGAATTTCAAACTCAGTTTTAAAGGAGTTGTGGGTGGTGAGAGAGACGAGAAAGAAGAACATAGATGAGGTGGGGTGTTAGGATTTTTTTATTAGTAAAGTTGTCATTTTATATTGATTTATTGCGTTTTTAACATAAGTTTGGTTAAATATGACTTAGGGTCGGCGGAGTGGTAGCGGTGACTCAATTGGGGAGAAAGGTTTACCGCGCGGTGAAGTGGTGCCGGCCTTCAATCGATGAGCGGGGAGAGGTTGTGGCGGTGAGTATACACCGAGTCGGGGAAGAGAAGTGATGGAGGAGAGAGGGGGGTTAATGGTGGGTCCTACCCTTTTTCAACCAATCACATTTTTTTAAATTGCTTGCCACTCTCCATGTGTTTGACCATTGCTAGTGATTGAGTGCAAATAGGGTAGTGGAGTGAGTACTTGACATGACATGACATTATTGGTCAGAAAATAGTTTAAACACTCAACATTACTGAAACTTCAAATTAAATGAGAGAACAAAAAGATAACCTACAAAAGAAATTAAAAAAAAAAGTTATAATGTCTTGGTCATATTTTGAACAAGAACAAATAGGCATTTTTGTTTGTTTTGGATTCGATTTGTGTGTTCATAATTCGTCTTCATATTTCAAATGTCTTAGATATTTGTTAACTTATGGATGGTGTGAGACATATACTTAATCAAATCAAATCAAATGACACATTAAATAAATATTGTTTATATAGTCGATACATAAGATATTTATTAAAACAGACAATTAAATGTAATTTTACATAACATCTTCTTAAATTATATATAACGAACTTTTAGAACCAACTTTCGTCCGCTATTCATTCCACCACTTCAAGAACAAGCACTCGTTACTATTTCATAATCCCGGTTGTCATGGAGAAACAAAATGCGGCAGAAAATGCAAGCACTTAGTGAAAAAATATATCAAAGACGTGTACAATAATACAATGAATACGATACTGTAACATTCCAAATTCCAAAATGTACAATTTTTATTGTTTTTACTTTTTATTATGAACTAAACATATACAACAATTTATTGGTTCCATTTGCATCAAAATGAAACAAGAAATGAGAGTAAAACTTTATAATTTTTGGATTTGAGAAGATACCTTCATTTTAACTTAGTGGTGAAATCAGATAACTGAAGCAGATTAATTCTGGAATGATTTGCAGCTTCCTCCCTATCTTTCTGAGTGTTGTAACCCCAATCAACTACGTAAAACAAACCAATTAACAACACGCGGTTAGTGTTAAAATCGATAATCATACACCCATTGTATTTACATGACTACATTATACTTGTAGAATCAAAATGATGATGCAAGAAAATTGTCATTTTTATGTTCTATTGTAAGAAAAAATGTTCGAGCCGGGGGGTCTCACTGGAAGCAACCTCTCTATTCCTACGGGATAGAGGTAATGCTGTCTACATCTTACCTTATTACCCTCTTGAGACCCTGTCTTAGCTTTGCTATTGGTGGGATTTATTAAGTATGATGATGATGTAAGAAAAAATGTGTTGAGGTGTAATTACCTAGATACAAGTTCCACCCATTTAGCTCGGGATCTTTGATGACGTTTTTCAGTGTTGCTAGCCGGTCTTCCACGAAGCTAGTAAAACAAAGAATACAAGTTTCATATAATTTGAAATACAAAATTAGAAGTCAAATTATATGACTTACTGTAGGGTGAGGCCTTGGTGTTCTGGTCGCTTTTGAAGCATCTTTAGCGTTTCTACTTTGGGACTAATGTTGAAAATATAAGAAAAGATATATAAATTTGGCTAGAAAAATCATAACATGAATCTATACAATAATACAAATATCCTCTTATAAAAACTAGCTACCCAGATCCAAGTGCGTATAGTCTTTCGGGTGGTATGGTAACTCCAGCAAGTTCTCGCAATAACAAATCAGCAAAACGACCCTAACATAAACATACGAAACTAAAATTACTAATATACCCTTTAAGAATGAATCTCGACATTCGCAAAAGGAAAATGTAGTAATTTTCATGAGAAAAAAAGGTGTTACACGTTTTGTGGTAACTATGTAAAGTTGTGAACTCGAAAACTTTAATGCGTCGGGAACACCTGGAAAAAACCTGTAAAGGAAGTTAAAATTGAGCAGTATCCCCATTTGAATGATACGCGAGTTATACAATCAAACGGTATAACTTAGCTAAAAAGGAAACATGTCAAATGAGACAGAAGTCATGTAAACTTTTTTTATTGCGTACAATCTTGTAATAAATTTTTTTAACAAAAACTATATTACCATTAAAATAGTACAACTCTTGTACTCACTGTCTAACACCTATCAATTATAACTTTTTTCAGAAAGTGTTTTGGGTTGACCCGACCCGTCATTCTGACAAATTCAAAAATAAAAATCACCTGTTTGCTCCCAACCATGCATCCACATTATTTTCCACCCATTCATCCCTAACTACATCAAAGAGATCTATAAGCTCCTCTTTGTTTTCACTCCATTCTTTCATCACAACTGGTAAAATATCAAACCAGTTCTCCAATATTCCTTCAACTGTGAGCCCATTTGCCACCTTACACATTAACAATAACAATAATGTTTCAACTATGTCACAAGTTAACAAAAATAAAAGTTTATGAATTATTATTATTTATATGCGCACCGACGACGTTCGCAATGAAGGGTTCTTAATCTCCAGAAGCAATCTCACAATCAGCAGGGTCTCATATCCAGTTTCCACAACCGGCCGCAACTGTCACAATTTGAGATACAATTTTAAGGCATATAAACTAACAATTATAACAATAAATAAATGAATTTTGAGCTACAAACAAGCTTACTATTCGCATTTGATCAACAAACCAATCTTCTAATGATGAATCTACGGTAGCAAACAATTCAGGCCATCTCAGTTTGGCTGCCTGTAGTCGAACAATCATTGTTCGATCAATGAACATATATGTACATACATCCATACACAAAATACAATGTGTGTGAAAATGAAAATGAAACATATACCTTAACACAGGAGATGGCGGTTTCTCCGACGCTATCGCAAAGAACTCCATCGAAGTCCAATGCATAGAGATCCCCCATATCTTGATCTTATCTCTCTGCTTGTGGAGAACCAACACTCTTTGTTCTAGTCCAAATGATTTCAAAATTCAGTTTTTGTACTCCATAACAAAAGAAAAGAAAATAAAGAAAAGAAACTATATGTTTTTTAATAAATGGTGAGAATTCAATATATGGTTATCCGGATGATTTTGTTTTTATGTTTCTTTTGTCTTGGTTTGGTGTATATGGTTTGTTTTGGCGTGTTAATTTTAGTAACTTCTGTTTAGAAAATGTTAGTGTGCAAGTTATATTGGTATTATCTATAATCTTTATCTATAAATTATAATAACGAGAGTTTTTTAAAGCATAATATGTAAAATCTAATCTAAACTATATAATAAAAGAAACCATGTTTGAAACATTTGTCATCATATTAGGCCATGGCTTATAGATAATTATTATTTTAGTTTAATCTCTTTTAATTAATTATAAATAATCCTCCTACTAATATTATTTAGTTTAATTATTACTTTTATATTTATCTATTATCCTATATATTAAAAAACAAAGTTAATGAATAGTAGTTGTCACATCATAATGAATAGCAAACTTTACTTATTGGTTGTCATGAATAGTAAATATACATAACTTCAAGTCATCTTTTGTTGACTTTTTTCCCCTATACCCTTTTTAAGTGTGTATATATATCCATTTTCTTCAAAGTTAGGTAGATTATTCATCATGGTGGAGTGGTTTTGTGGTTGTATGTGTTTTAAAGAGACTCAAGTTCAAATCATGGGGTTTTTTTTCTTTTTTTTCCATTTTATGCTTACATAACTTCACGTCATCTTCCTTTTTCTCCTCTTTCACACGTTTTTCTGATTGTATTTATACAATTCTTATTCCTTATTTGTTGGGTTAGTGGATGCTTAGACATCGCAATAGTCGCCATCGCCAGGAGTTACTAACTCGCTTGCTACCAACGGCTCTGTTGTATGAAAACTCCACTTGTCAACTTAAAAATAAGACACTAAATAGCACAGCTTTAATAACAACCAAGTATTTAGTCGCAATAAATAGTTTTACAATGACTTAGTTTTGTCGCGGCGCGCAGCATTAAAACCTAGTTTACTTCAAATTCAAACTTAGTTATCTAATTTGATATTAGAGTAAATTACAATTTTGGCCCCTGTGGTAGTATCACTTTTACCCTTTTAGTCCAAAAAGAAATTTTTTAACATCTGAGCCCTCAACGTCTTTTTTTCTAACCCTTTTGGACCCCAACGTCTTTTTTTCTAACCATTTTGACCCCTAAAAGTAAATGGATTTGAACGTTTTGTTTAGTTTGGTATCAAATATATTTTACGAAACTTAAAATAAAATTAACCAATATTGTACGAATTGAATAAATCTATTTTGTATATCAAATAATAAAAAGTTATATCTTAAAAAACCTCATGTATTACACGGGTCGAATAAATGTAATTTGTATAGTAAATAATAAAAAAAAGTATATCTTTAAAAAAACACGTGTATTACACGGGTTTAATAAATGTAATTCTATATACCAGTAATAAAAAGTCATATCTTTCAATATACTAATGGATAATACTCGATACACTCTCAACCTGTACAATACACGGGGTTCTTAAAAATAAAACTTTTTTTATTATTTGATATATAAAATTACAGTTATTCACCCCATGTAATAAACGAGATTTTTAAATATTTATTGTTTTATTATTTGATATATAAAATTACATTTATTCAACCCGTGTAATACACGAGGTTCTAACCTAGTGTTTTTATATAGAAAACTGACATAGAAACAAATTTCACTCCAGATGTTAAAAGTTACATTGATGGCATATCAGCCTTAACGTTTGGGTTTACATGGATGTAAAGGTCGGCCCATTTGAGGTAGTACAGCCCACAACCCTCTTCTATCACAAGGGTGGCTTAACCATTTGATTTTCTTTTTAACTAGAATTACCACCCGCCGCAATGCGGCGGGGATGCGTTAGTTATATATCAGATTAGATGAAAGACAAATGTTTTTTACATGACCGCGAGCATGTGTGTAAAACATAGAAAATAATAACTGAGCCGATCTATGACTCACACATTGCAATAGACCTATCAAACGGAGAAAAATAGACGTGTTGTGACAGGCCTATCAAACATGATAAAGTAGATGGAAAAATGTTGAACTCCAGACGCACGTTGTGGCATGTTAACTCGGAAAATCTAGAACGAAACGTTAAACACAAAACTTGCGATAGATGAAAAGTATACGGGGTCAAAGTTGCAGAAGTTGAAAAGCTTTAAGTTAAAAGTAAAAAAAAAAAAAAATCAAAGTCGTTAAATCGTAAAAGATGGAAATTTTTGAATTAGAAGTGAGAGTCCAAATTAATCAAAGGGGTTAAATTGTATAAGACGGAAACTTTTGAAGTAGAAGTGAAAAATCAAATTAATCAAGGGGGTTAAATTACCAAATATTAAAACCTTAAACTAAAATTGTCAAAAATTGATACTTTAGGGTTAAAAGGGGAAAATTCCAATTATTTTTGAAACACTCCCAAAGCTAAAAGTACAACCCATCTATGCATAAAGAAGTTGCTAATTTATAAGTTTATAATTAGAACAACAAAACCAAGTCTACGATTGTTTAGAGGCTTTTTAAAAATTGAAAATAAGTTAATAAGTTATTTCCAAACTCAATCTCAAACATCCTCTTAATAAGACTGCAAGGAGTGGTGGCGTTGGTTGGGCGAGGGAAGCCAGCCAACACTGGCTAAGCCACTTTGTGCGAGTGTTGGGCTTGGCGTTGCCCAACCAGCGTCGTTATGAAGCCTGGTGAGGGGCGGGTTTAGGGGGGGGGGGGGGGTGAGCTGGCTAGCCAGGATTGGATGTTCATTTTTTACTGTTAGCCATAGCTGTTTGGCATGGCGGTTTAATGGTAAAAATCATTTTTTTTTTCAAAAAACCTTACAATTTTTTACCTATAAATACCCCCCCCCCCCTTCAATTTTTTTACAAAATTCTTCAACCAATCTCACACAAAACTCTCAATTTTTCTAACCAAACAACAAAACCGAAAATGGTGAACTGGCTAGTCACTTCGATCGTCGACGCACAACGTACGTTGCAACGCGGTCAAACCGCGTACTGGGGACAAGCGTTCCAATAATACCAACAACACGTTGGTATCAATCGGCACAATCTAAACGCCTGCCAACACAAGTGGCGTGAACTAAAACCGAAACTGGATCGTTTTAAAATTTGTTTCGATCGTGTCCCTGTGGGGGACCTAAGCCACGACAATCGAATGGAGATTGCGAATATCGAGTGGAGGCACGGCGGAAATCCAGAATTTATGTGGGTTCCCCACTTTAATATTTATAGAACTTTGTAATTTTTTTAAGAATTTTAGGATTTAATAAGTAGTCTTTTTTTTTTAGGATGTTATGTATTTTTTTATAAATAACATAAGTTTGATTTTATTTTATAAATCTCAACTTTAAAAAAAAAATAAAGTCAGCCAACATGGATGTCCAACGCCGCTAACCCATGCCGCTTCCACACCTCACTTTTTTTTGGGGGCGGTCCGGTAGACCCCATTATCGCCACGTGTCAAGCAAAGCCCCCAACCCAAGCCCCCCACTCCCCGCACTCTAAGATTGCTTTCTTTTTTATATCTCCTCAAAAAATAAAGTTGCGTTAGACCATGCGTAGTGGGGCTTTTTTTTTTTAAATTGCCCAATCACGCCCAATAACGCCCCTTCCCCACTACACCTGGGTGTTATTGGGCGTTATCTTGCAAAAAATCCTCCTTGGCGTGGTTTGAAAAACGCTCAATGGGGAAAAGGTTGGCCAATCACATTAGAGATTCCATTTGCTTGGCCAATAAGATTTTTAGGTGTTTTTTTTTTTTTTTTAATTTTACTAGGTTTTAATGCTGCGCGCCGCGTAGCGGCGCGACAAAACTAAGTCATTGTAAAACTATTTATTGCGACTAAATACTTGGTTGTTATTAAAGCTGTGCTATTTAGTGTCTTATTTTTAAGTTGACAAGTGGAGTTTTCATACAACAGAGTCGTTGGTAGCAAGCGAGTCAGTAACTCCTGGCGATGGCGACTATTGCGATGTCTAAGCATCCACTAACCCAACAAATAAGGAATAAGAATTGTATAAATACAATCAGAAAAACGTGTGAAAGAGAAGAAAAAGGAAGATGACGTGAAGTTATGTAAGCATAAAATGGGAAGAAAAAAAAAAGACCCCATGATTTGAACTTGCGTCTCTTTAAAACACATACAACCACAAAACTACTCCACCATGATGAATAATCTAACTAACTTTGAAGAAAATGGATATATATACACACTTAAAAAGGGTATAGGGGAAAGAAGTCAACAAAGACAACCAATAAGGAAACTTTACTATTCATTATGATGTGACAGCTACTATTCATTAGCTTTGTTTTTTAATATATGTATAAATATGTATAATTTTACTACAAAACATATTGCACAATAATGCCCCATTGCTGACTGGGCTGCTATATGGCGCAAAACGCCCAAAGGTATCAAGTTGCACACTACGCATGGTCTTAGCGCTTTTTTCTTTCTTTTAATAAGGGAGAGAGCTTGAAAACATATAAAGTCAAGGTACTGATTAGGAATATTAAGGAGGGATGTGCATTGCCTGGAAACAAAGAGAATCATAAAAACTAGAAGAATGAGTGAGATAATCAAGTTGTCCTTACACCAATTCTTGACTTTATAGATAATACGTGAGGATTACATTACTCCCAACATTTATGAAATACAAGATGCGTATTGAATGATGAAACAACTAATTTTCACTTCTACAATTATATAGATTCAAGCTTCTATCCACACGTTATTTAAATGTACTCCTAAATCTACATCGATATTCTCACGAGACTGAGATCATCAATCACCAGGGGAATATCACTTTTTTACACGGCAATGCTACAAGCCTTTTAGTTACACCATTTAGTTCAACCATTTGATAAAGACCTCTCCCCTTCCCTCCAGGGGCAGATCTAGGCCTTTTTTGCAGTTTTGCAGGAACCCACTCGATTCGGAAAAAAAATAGTAAGAACCTTGCATGATTAGGAAAAAAATAGTGAGAATTAATAAGAATATACCAAAAGGATTCTACCGGAAAAAGTTCTTGGCTCCGTCAGCTCCTCCAAAAGCAAGTCTTTACACTTTCTTATACTCCCCCTAATCTCTCTTGTACACTAATGCACACATAAATTTCTTATACATGATCCATCTACATCCTCGACAGTAACTTGACCGTCAACGGATAGTCCCATATTTTAATAGGTTATCTCTATTTTAATATTAAGCCAAAAAACACCCAATTCATACGACTCAAAGAGTTACTCTTAAAACGATTAGCTTGAATGTAAACCAAATCAATTTGGATTAATTTGACAATATAGATCAAACTACTAATTCAAAAAAACTTTGGTTTCAAAAACATTAAACTAAATTAATATGTGTTGACTAAAAACATTTATTATCTTGACTTGCAAGAACCATGCCCTAATGAATCAAAGAAAACAATCAAACATTATTAACTGTAAATTTGTAATTATGTAGCGTTTTGTTTGTGATTCAGCCCCCTCGGTTTGAGGCGGGTCGGTTTATTTTAATGAAATTTACCTCTTTAAAAAAATTAACTGCAACAGTGAGTTGTACTCTCCTGCAGCTCATACTTGTACTCTCAAATGACCAAAAAGTCAAAAAGCAAAGCGCCAATACCGCGACCGGATATACATTCCTTCCTCTGCACACAAACAAACAAACAGTTACACAATCCACCTCCTATCTCCGGTTACCCCTCTCCCCTCTTACCGCCTACACCCAGTTTCCCTCTCATCCTATAAATCCCCCCATCGTCATCCAGTTTCCCAAAACACTCCACTAATCCTATCGCAGGTACCGGAGTTGCTACGTCACCGTCATCTCATACTTCAATCTTATCTTCACTGTAAGTTTAATCCGTTACATATACACGATCGAATTAATTAGGGCTTATGTTTTGATTTTGTGAATTGTGATCGATTCATTTCTTTGAAGCGTGTTTGATTAGTTGTTGTTGATATGTGTTATTGATTTAACTGTTTTTTGTTGAATTAGATTTTGATTGCAGAAATAGTTGCGTGTGATTTTGAATTTGCTGGATTTCTTTTGGATATTTTAATTAATTGTTGTGATTTCTTTTTCTTTCTTATTTTTTGCTTTGAATTTGTGCTTTTTGTTGATGATTTGTTCCTGTTGTTTTGATAATATTGTTTATTGATGCTGCCTTTTGGCTTTTGATAACTGGTATTGTGTGTGTGTGTGTGTGTATGGGGGGGGGGGGGGGGGGGTTGGTGATTTATGTTTGTTGTTGTTGACCTAATAATAGTTGAGTTACTTTTGACTACTGCAATTTCTATATTGAGCTTTCTAACTGGTATTGTGTGTGTGTGTGTGTGTATGGGGGGGGGGGGGGGGGTTGGTGATTTATGTTTGTTGTTGTTGACCTAATAATAGTTGAGTTACTTTTGACTACTGCAATTTCTATATTGAGCTTTCTTGTGTATTAAAGTGCAAAACTTTAATATCATTTTGATTTGGTGAAATTTATTCTTGATTTTTCTTGTATGAATAACAGTATAACACATTATGATTATGTTATTTAATTATGTTTATGAGGAAGAAACATGATTAATGTTTCTTTAGTTGTTTGATTCCTACACTGATATGGAATTTTGGATGCTCGAATTTAGGAAATAGTTTTACGTCATGGCGGAAAAAGATGAAGCACAGGTAAACACCCCTCGAGGAGCCGATTGGGAAGTGGTGACGCTCACTGCATCGGCGTATGCTGCTTCACCTGGCGGGAGTATTCCGGAGGTTAAACATGAGGAAAAGAGTGAAGTGATTGATAAAGATAATACCGAAACTTCAAACGCTTTGTTCATGTCTGGTCATTTTGTTTATCCACCTAGGCAGAACGAGAACGCGAAATCAGAGCCTCAAAAGACTGAGATTTTTGAAAATCCGGTAGCGAAAGATGACGATTCTGTATCTGTTAAAGATTTAGGTGGAGAGTTTGAATCTAGCATCAAGGAAGAAGAAAATTGGGATCTTAGGAAGCTGACTGAGATGGGCTTTACGGAAAACACTAGCCTGAATTTGGCGGGAAAGGAGAAGAGTATTTATGATTCTCCTACGCTTCATTCGTTACACAATGAAGCGACTATGGGTGCGTTAAACTTGGATGATGAAATGAGTGCGTTAGATGAGTCTGTACATTCTTCTGATCCAGCACTGGATTCAAATACTCAAACTCTTCCGTCTAAAGAAGACAACCATGACGGATCCGGCTATACTGTGTGGTTAAAGAAACAAGCTGTTTGTTTCTATGCACACGCAAAAGAAACAAACACACTGTGGTCGGTTGTTGCTGCTGCAGCCGTAATGGGCATTGTAATTATTGGCCATAAGTGGCACCAAGAAAAATGGCAAGTTTTCCGTCACGAGTGGAAATCTAGGACTCCTGATGAGGTACGTGTTTAATGATCAGATTTTGTGTTTTATCTTCTTACCTAGGGTTGTCCTATTTTACCCGAAATCCGACCCAGATTCGAAGCCACCCTAACCCGAATTAAAGAATATCCGAAAAACCCGAACTCGAATAACTCAAACCCAACCAACCCGAACCTTAAATGGGTTGGTTGTTGGGTCACTTTTTCTCAACCAAAAACCTGAACAACCTGACCCGAAAAACCCGAAACTCGAATAGAAACCCAAACATTAATTGTCTTTTATTGCAGATGCGATTTGATTTGGAGTATTTTGTATTCGAAATATTCAAGTTTTGGGACTTTTGAACATTATCATACCATATTGTTAAATGATGTTCGAATTATGATTATACATTTTTAACAACATGATATATTTGAATATTTGATGATATTCTGTGAAAAAAAAAACAATCTTTTTGTCATTTTACATCTAAACCCGAAAACCGAACAACCCGACCCAACCCGAACCCGAATAGCCTATATCCCGAACAACCTAAACTTTAAATGGGTTGGTTATCGGGTCACCTTTTCCTAGCAAAAAACCCGAACAACCCGACCTGAAAAAAATCCCGAAGAACACACCTACTTTTACTGCATTATACATGTTTAATAATTTTGGTTCAAATGACTTGGGGCTATTTGAAGACAGACAGCATAACATATATTTTTATAGTGTTGATGTTTGGTTATGTTGACAGAAAATAAGGATGATGGCGGGTCCCCTAGCGCGATTCAAGTACGCGATCATAGGTGGTCAACAGCATGATTTTTCCATTGGGGGAGGCATCTATGGGGAACTTTGAAGATAATGGCGATAACAGCATTTAATGATCATGAAAATGATGGTACAAAAACAGAGTGAATGTTATATGAGTCCCATTTATACGAGTGTGTGTTCTTTTTAGACATGAAATAAAAGTGGGACACTTGAAATGGAAGATGCAGAATGATGGAAGTGGCCAAACAAATGATATTTCATTTTGCAATACATAAAGTAGAAGGAAACCCGTGTTAATCTTTGCTTATTGTGGTACATTTTTTATGCTTGTAATTAGTTGATATTTCACTTTTATAAGATCTTGATTATCCCTACATATGGGTCCTGGCCATCTGAGTTGATGATGGTTACCTGATCGTGGCGTCGGGCACGTTTTTTAGTCATTGGGGAAGACTGGATACGGCCCAAGTCCAAACACAGAGCGTGTATGGCTTTGTGACATCATGGTTTGTGGTTTGAATTGAAATCATCTATAATCCAAAATTTGGGTTCTAAGTTGTAAAGGAAAATGAACATCAAATCCGGTTTTTATACCGTACCGGATTTAGCTTATAAGAGGCTAAATTTGAAGATGTGACGGCCATCTCTCTCCTCTATCCTCTCCCCGCTCTTCCATTGAGTGATTAATTTTTCAAGTTTATTGTAGTTGGAATGAAAATAGCTTAGGTTGGAGCCGTGGGTTTTGATCGATTCTCACTCACGATGACCAAAGGACCAACGATGTGCTGGTGGCCATCAAACGGCAGGGATGATTCTTTCGAGTCTATGTCCACATCATATCCTCTTCTTTCTCTAGTAGATCTTTTTATCCTGATGCTGATGGATATGGAGTTTTTGAATTATTTAAGGTTGATAAGTGATCAAAGAGCAACGGATTTCCTAACATCAGTTAATCACTCGTTTCAAAATTTCATATTACTCCTCTGCGTTTAGATTAATTTTATTGACTAAAGTCTTATTTACATAATATCTTTTTTTATTTTGGTTTTCATATACTAGGCACTTATTTTTATAATATATAATAAAAGAAAGTAACACATAAATATTCAGGGTCATTCTAACCCACTCAACTAAAATTCTCATCTCTAAGTTCACTTAGTTACATCTACAACTTTTTTTTCATATGTTTAAATCTTGTTCTTTTTATTTAATTTTCATGCATTATGTTATTTGTTTTCTTTGGTTTTTATATTAAGTTAAGTAGGATCAGAAAGACATGGAGATTATTATGGGATAGTGGTTCAGTTATTTATGCTTGTAATGTAATCTTTGTATTTATATAGGAAGAAAGAATGGAAAGGTATGAGTGAAATTTTGGTTTAATTATCTCTTTTCGATTATGGCTTAATTGATTTTTTCGTTGCTAGTTCAAGTATGAAAACTTGAATGGTGTTCTTTGGAGCTGGATCAAGTGGTGATTTATGTATCTTATTGGATCCACCAATTGCCTATCCCTTTTTTTTTTATATCTACTTTTCATATTTGTTACCTTATCTGATTACTATCAATGGCGTACAAACCTTATTTAATAATATATATTTTTGTAAGTTTAGAGGGGATATATGTAATTGTCCCATTATTCTTTTGTTGTAATTTAAAAAAATAAAGAATACATGACAATCCATGTAGAGAAAATCACCATTTTATCCATTGACCAACCTAATTTGCCAATAGGGGTGTGCATGGGTCGGTTTTGACAAAAAACCATAACCATAACCGCGATGTCGGTTATTGGATAACCATAACCATAACCGATCGGTTATGGTGGTTATGGTTATTCGGTTTTGATGGTTATAGCGGGTCGGTTATGGGTGGTTAACCGTGTATTTAGCATAGCTAAAAATAGCTTAATTTTTTTTAACATGGAATAATTTGCTAACACATATTTGGATATATTAGTATATTACATAGTATTAAAAAATATATATATAATCTATAATATTAATACCAATTATTATTATCGAATATTCAAATAAAGTGATATGATACATTCCATAAATTCAAATAAGCATTCAACCAAAACCATAAAATGATACGAAAAACCCATAAGTACTAAAAATCTTAAGTCAAAAACATCAAATATTAAAAATATGGTGAAAGTTCTAAATCCTACAAAGATTTATTACATGTCGGTTCGGTTCGGTTATGGTGGGTATGAAAAAATGATAACCATAACAGACCCGCTACTTTCGGTTTTCAAAAAAACCATTAACCGACCCACCGGTTTTTAATTTGGTTCAGTTTTTTCGGTTCGGTTTTGTCGGTTAATTCGGTTATGGTTCGGTTAATTCGGTTTTTTGCACACCCCTATTTGCCAATTTAGCCATTGGAGGCGGTTGTGGGAGACGCCCTACGTACTGAAAACGAAGCAACTGAAACGACTTACAGACGTCTCAGAACAACCAATTAGAAACGGACAGGTGGCGACACATATTCCAACTAAACATCATAGATTTTTCATTTGTTCTTCTAGCCATTTCTTCTTTGCATAATCTTCCATATATAGTTGGTTCACTAACAAAAGCGATGGATTTGCTTTTCTTTAGCTTGCTCTTCAAGAAAGAAAAGATCCCCTCTTCGATAATCAGCATGCATGGGAGACGCTGTGTTTGACACGTCACAAGACGGACAAGAAACCAAGAGAGGAAGAAATCAAATGACTTGAACTCAAGACCTTACTCTCCCAATGTGTTTAAGGGTTTTGTCTTTGCCAATGGACCACCACCCATTAGTACATTATTTCAAATTATTAAAAGTAAATTGAAAATTTTTCATGATTTCAAATTATCAAAAAATTAAACGAATCAAAGAAATTGGAATCTCTCGTCTCTTACTACTACCACCTATTGTAGTTACAACACCCGCTACCATCAATGTCGTCCACGCCACATGTGTACAACTGTCGCCACAATCACTGCGCCGCAACCACATATCAAGAAGATTGGAAGGAAAAAAAAAGCAAGAAGCCATGTAAATCAAGAAACAGGTTCCAAAGGACATAAACCCTAAGGGGGGACGGGGCGCCCCGTTGTCGGCCAACCATCACGTGTTGATTGGCGTTGAACACCACCGCTGGTGGATGTTATCACGTGTGGTGAAATATAAGCGTGATGATGAGCACGCGTTGTTTGCGTTTGTGTGGTGAGTTGTTTTTCAGTGGAGATGCGTGTGTGGTGAGAGATGGATATTTCCACTAAAATCCATCATTGGTGATGGAATAAAGCTCGATGACATGACGTAAATTGATTGGATGTTGTAAGTGATAAGTGTGTGGTGAGTGATGGACGCCCCTGCCCCTAACCTAATTATCAAGACATTATAAACACCAAAATATATATCTCCAAAAAACAAACAAAAAGAATACAAACTCATTTTGATGAGTTGAGTTTTTTACTTTTAAAAACAATACTAACCAATAAATGAAAACCAAAACCTAATAACCAAGAAATGAAAATCAGAAATTCAAAGTAAAAAACACACAAAAAAAGTCAACCCGTTGACTTCCTATACTCCATCAACTTACCTTTTGAAACAAACCCCTACAGACTAAAACCCTAACAGAAAGATCATACATCTTCAAGATCCACCTTCTTTCAACTTTTGATCATCAACTTTTGGATCAACACAAACACCACCATCATCACCATCACCATCACCATCATCATCTTCACCTCCCCAAATCATACGTGACAACTCATAAATCCTAACATCAACACGAGGCATCCACGCCTTTACATTCTTCCCCAAAACCAACGTCTTATCCTGATCCTTAAAGAATCTTTCCGGCAACTCAACCATTTTACTAGTAAACACATCTTCATCTACATAATCCCGGTTTTCGATCCAACCCTTGTAAAACCTTTGCATGTGAGTCATATCATCAAACGGGTACGTCCCATTTTGTTTATAATATTCAAGAATGCCCTTCAACAGATTGATCTCATGTAACTTTCTCCATGTGGTTATTGTTCTACTGGCTGATCCCTCCACAACATCTTTTGGGACTGCAAACTGTTGGCGTTTTCGCGGCGGAGTAATGTCGTCGTCATTGTCATCTTTGTAGCGTTTACGTGGTGGTAGTTGGTTGTTGTTGTTTCTTGGAGAACTAGTGGCCGGTTGAAAGTGAAATGGAGGGTTAGAATCGGGAGAATCCATGGTGGGTTTTGAAGAATGTTTATGGGTTTGTTTTGTTTAACAGTCTTTTCAACGAAATGTTGGATTTTGAACAAGGGTTTGATCGAGTGATCAGAGAAGAAGAAGAAGATGATATGAAGGAATTTCAAGATTTTGAACAACGAATTTCAGGAAGTGTAATGTAAGCGGATTTAAGTTAGGAACAACGTGTAGTATTTATAGTTTTCTTAACACTCGATCGAATAATGAATTAAGATTTAAGCTTAGCACTCGAAAATTGTATACAGAGACGATTACAGATAAAGGGCAGGTAGACGAGCAACAAGTTGCGCCGCTACCCCCTTTGAATAGCAAACCCTATCCTGCTAAACATAAAATTCTGCCCCTTAACATACGCGGGGTTACTTCTTACCACCTGCTGAACCCGCTTGAGGAACCGCACCGCGTCAGGGGCGAGATCGCCAAAGGTATCGAAAGCGAATGGGACGAACACGTGCTGTTCTCGATGCAAGCTTTTTCGTGATTAGCTACTTTGCCCGCCTCTGCCTTGATTATCGCCTGTCCCGCCACAAACCCGTGGTCCCTT
Organism: Helianthus tuberosus; assembly: GCA_030545235.1. Classification (NCBI taxonomy): domain Eukaryota; kingdom Viridiplantae; phylum Streptophyta; class Magnoliopsida; order Asterales; family Asteraceae; genus Helianthus; species Helianthus tuberosus. The sequence goes on along the minus strand of CM060425.1, from coordinate 15,821,181 downwards.
AGCCCAACGAGGGGGACACACCTGTCAAATCGACACAAGCGTGTTTCTCTGCTTCCCATCCAAAAACAAGAATGTCAGCGGGCCGTAGGGTAGATCTCCCTTCTAAAGGATCGGTCAAGAAGTTCACCGGAGCTTCCTTTTTTGCCTATATCCCTGCCCGCTTAAGGACATCATAAAACACATCTCGAACTAAATCATGTCGATAAATTTTTATTTATGGTTGTAAATTTAGAGAATTAATATCCAAACATCTAATTTGCTTTATTTTTTCTATCAAACATTTGGATGAAAATGGCAAAAAATCCTAAATCTCAGTGACGATTTTGGCAAAAAGGTCAGACGTTTGGATGAAAATGCCAAAAAATCCCAGAAGTGAAAGACTATATGATACAAAAAAAATTGTTTTGAAAGAAAATGACAAATATACCAAAACATCAGGGACGATTTTGACAATTTACATTGATCACTTCATAACCTTTCATAAACTTTGTAGATGTAAGTTATTTTTAAGCAAATATATTTTTATAAAAAAACTAATGTAAAAATGTAGTTGGTAATGTGATCATAATATTTCAACCAATATTTTTTTATTAAAATTAGTTGGCTATTTATGAAATTACATAATAAAAACGATATAAGAGTAGGCGAAATCATTGCTGAAGAAGGAAGGCCGGTAACTGATGTGGGTGTATAGCCGGTCGAAACATCGCCCCGAACATGCAGTTTAGGGTCAAGGGGGACCAAACTCGAGGGGGAGTCGATAGAGTCGTGAAGATTTGAGGGAGGAAGGGAGTCGAGCAGTCCTTGCGGTGGTGGGTGGAGCGGGAATACCACCCCGTTTTCGATGTGAATGGGTTGTGATGGAGATCCGAGTTAACACCATAAACTCTTAACATCTTCTTGCTTGTGGCTTTTTTTTGAATGGCCAACATAAATTTTTATTTATTCCACTAGCAAGAAGCTAGACACCATATATACAATGAAGTTTACACCAAAACGACCTCAACCGACCATCACCGAACTACATTACATATCAATACAAAAGTTTCGTCAATCGCTTCATGACCAAAGTGGTCTTCTCAGCCGGTTTTTAATCCACAAGAAAGCCATAGACTTTGTTTCTTCCACAACCTTTGAAACGACCGGATTGGCATTATTGAAAACTACCTCGTTTCGCATCCTCCAAACACTCTAAACCACAACCTGAATAATAGCATTAACTACCTTTTTTTTCCTTTTTGATCCATCCACAGTAAGATTAAAATCTAGCACATCCTTAAAGCTAAAGGCAATCAAAGGAGGAAACTTACACCATTGTGCAATGACAAGCCAAACCACCTATGTAAAATGGCACGAAACAAAGAGGTGATCGCTGGTCTCTTCATATTCGGCACAGAACGGGCACCTCGTGTCACCAACTTCAATGTTCCTCGCCGCCAAAGCGACCCTAGTAGGTAGTCTTTCCATCGATGCCCTCCACGAAACTATTCCGACCTTTTTCAGTATACAATTATTCCAAAGGAACACATATTCTGGAACGGACCTGTTATAAACCGCCACTGTATTTTTTATTCCTGCCACCGAGAAACCCGCTGATGGGTATGGCTTCCAAATCCACTCGTCCCGGGCCGCCCCTATATTGAAACTGCAAAGCAAATCAGTGAAGCTTTGAAACTGCGTTACCTCGTCATTGCTCATAATCGGACTTCTCCAATCCCATGTGAAAGTAACTCCATTTGTACCCCATGTGACCCTATCCGAAACACTGCACAGCTTGTTCGATTCCAACACAAACATTAGGGGAAAGGCACTGTAGAGAGGTTGGTTCCCTATCCAAAAATCCAACCAAAAGGCCGCCTGTGACTCGGAGCCCACTTTACATCATATCAGTTCATGAAGGTTTAAACCTACTTGATTTAATTGTGCTTGCATGCCTACAATTTGTTTCCACGGTATGGGCACTGTTACCTTAGCCGGTATTGGCGACCATGACCTAGCATTATGGTGAATCGCCCATACAACTCTCCTCCAGAGCCCATTTTTGTCTATCTTGAATCTCCACCACCATTTTGCCAACATTGCCAAGTTTGCATCGCGTAAAGAACCGAAACCTAAACCACCGTATTCGGTTGGAGCGATAACCTTCTCCCACGCCAACCAGCTTGTGTATGAGTTATCGTCAGAGCCACCCCAGAAGAAAGCTCTCCTAATCCTTTCCAACGTATCTAACACTTTTGCCAGTGCTTTGTACAATGGGAAGAAATACGTCGGTAACGAGTTTAGAACCGACTTTAGTAAAGTAACTCTTCCACCATACGATAGATTTTTTGTTTTCCAAATAGACAACCGATTTTTAAGAACGTCAATCACCAATTTCCAATTTCGAACAAGATTCATGTTGGCTCCCACCACCAAACCCAAGTGCTTCACCGGGAAGGATCCTTTCCTGCATCTCATGAAATCGGCCAAGTGTTGTATATCTTCGTCAGGTACTCCCACCCCAAACATTGTACACTTCGACAGGTTTACTTTCAAACCAGACGCTAAATAAAAACATCTCAAAATTCTGCGTAGATTAATTGCATTCTCAAACGACCAGCTTTCAAGGAATACGACATCGTCGGCATATAAAAGATGGGACAGATTCGGACCATTAATCGTGCATCTAATACCTTCAATTATGCCTTCCGCCATAGCTTTTTTCATGATTCCGGTGAGTGCCTCCATAGCTATAACAAACAGAAAAGGGGACAGCGGGTCCCCTTGGCGTAGACCATGGTAACAAGCAAACTCCATTGTCGGAGAACCATTTACGAACACTGAAGCTCTCGCCGACACAAGGGTAGCCATAACCCATTTCCTCCACCGATCCGGAAAGTGCATTTGTGCCATTATAGAATCTAAAAAGTTCCAGTTTAAAGAATCATAAGCTTTGTTGATATCAACTTTGAACATCATACCCGATTTTTTAGCTTTCTTCATCCATGCTATTGCTTCATTTAGAATAAGGGGGCCATCGGTGATATTTCTTCTAGCTAAGAACGCTGATTGTGGCTTTTTCCTACATCAAATTAAACGCTCAAAATGAGTTTCAATTGCATAACACATAAACACACTTAACAACTATAATCACTAAACCTTTAATTAATAAATATGATATTTACAAATAAAAAAAATATAAATAGCATTTATTCGCTAGCAACAACTCCCTCCTCGAACTGGCGGGAAAATTATCATCCCCAATTATTAAAATTAGGGTTTCATCCGATAAAAACCAGAAACACTTCTGAATCTAGCCAATTAACCAAATCTTTTTGCTTGTCTGATTCTCTACCTACTCGATTCAGCTTCTACAAACTTGTTTCTCGAAGAAAAACAATGAGCAAAGAAGAAACTCCACAAGTTACAAGAAGAACAACAAGATTATCAGCAACCCACACCCCAAATGCAATTCAAAGCCCTACAAAAAGCATCAATCTTCCACCACTCACGCTTCACAATCTCGTGTATGGAGAACAACAAGAACCCCTAACTTTTGATGATCTAATTTCCAGTTTACCCGGAAGAAAAAACCAAATTTTTGACCTTTTACGCCTCTTAGGTCCGGTGAATTCCCCCATGTCTCCGATGTTCATATATGGTTCCGCATCCACCGGTAAAACGAGTACTATTCTTCGTGTTTTTCGGTACTTAAACCGGCCATTTGTGTACTCTAGTTGCAGGACTTGTTACAATGCACGCCAACTGTTTGATAATATTCTGAACCAGCTTTTGCTTCATAGGAAGAGTGAAAACAATGGTTATTCGAGTGCGAAGAAGTGCGAAAAGCCGGCTGATTTTGTTAATCTTTTGAAGGAAGCATTGGTGGGTGTTGTAGATGGTTTGAAGAGATCTTCTAGCTCAAAGAAGTTAAATGGATGTGTTAATGGAAGTATGGTTTATTTGATTTTTGATAGTTTAGAGCTTGTTAGAGATTGGGATAAGAGTGGTACAATATTGCCGCTTTTGTTTAAGCTTCATGATGTTTTGAAGGTTAATGATGTGGGTTTGGTTTTTATTAGCAGCTCCTCGCTTGATACGTACCATTCGGAGACCGGTTTTGTTGATCCGATATCGGTTTATTTCCCTGATTATACAGAAGAGGGACTCAGGCAAATCTTTATGAGAAACCAATCGAATCCGAAACTCCGATCCGCTTTTCTTGAGTAAGTGATATAGTTTCGTATACGAATTGCTGTTCTCTTTTGTGATATCATTCAAAATAAGTGCTAATCATCACTTTTGAACATAATTGTCAATAGTGAGCATAGCGATCGCTATAGCGCACTACGTAGCATATAGGTCTAGGCTCGCTGTTAGGGTTGCGATAATAGCGACTTTTTTATTGTTTTTTTTTTCAATACAAATAGCAATTAAATATAGCTACAAAATAGCTGGATTTTAGGTATTTGTTAAATATACATGTAAAATAGCATATATGCTAGGGTATTTTGATATAATATACATATAATTTTTTTCTAGTGTATGTGTTTCGCTTTTTATAAAATAGCCGCCCGTTATTTATCGCTATTCGCTATGTAGCATATAGGTACCTTATCGCTATTTGTCGCTATTCGCCTTTAACAACTATGCTTTTGAATGCTAAACTATTTTTTTATTGTTCACAGAATAACTGCTAAACTTTTATTATACCTTTTTGATTGAATTTGAGGGTGCACAATATGATTACTAGAAGTATGTTTTTTAATTATGGATCTTATGTTACACAGTGTGGTATTGAAGCCTTTCTGTCGAGTAACAAGAAGGCTTGACGAGTTATCTACTGCTTTATCACCATTATTCAAGAAATACTGTGAGCCATTAGACGATTTAAATGTTATCCCTGATGAAGAAACGAAGAGAAAGTTATTTAGTTGTCTTCAACCTCATATCGGTCCTGCTCTGAATGAGATATTGGGAGCCACTTCTCAGTCATCTGTAGAAGCTGGAATAAAAAACAATTTGAAAAGAAAAGGCGGTTGGAAGAAATTCGGAAATGATTCTATTGATGATATAGACTTCCATATGTCTACTTCCGCGAAATATCTTCTCATTTCTGCGTTTCTTGCTTCTAGAAATCCTGCTACCCTTGATGCGTCGTTCTTTGATTCAACTGGTGGTTCTGCTAATCAGAAAAAGAAAAGAAAGTAAGTGCTTTCATAAGTTCTTGATATTAAGTAGCATTGTATCATATATATAGATTCTTCATAAGTCATAGTGTATATATATTCTTGTTTCCCTATAAGTCAATTTCTGTTTTGAAAAAGGAAACTTGATTGTCCTAGAAGGCTTATATCGTTTTCATGTAGAACTTGATTGTTGGATGTATGTTACTAATTCAAATTGGCACGAATTAGAAATAAACTTTATACTTTGATCCTGATTGTATCAACAACAATAAATTAGACGCAAAATAGAAAGCAACTTACATGGTATCACCAATTTTGCAACCATTTTTTTATTGCCGATTGCAGCAGCCAATGATTGACACACACATTAGGGTGTGAATTTCTGACATGACCCGTAAACACCACCCGGACCTAACACAAAATTTGTGGGTTTGGGTTTAGTCTAAAAGGTTCGGGTCGGTTTCTGGTTGAATCCGCGAATCTGGTTAGCTAAACGGGTCGGGTTCGTGTCAACCTGGGCGGGTTGAACCGTTTAACCCATTTATATTATATTATATTTTTTTACAATATGTTTTATGTAATAAATTAAATTGGTGTTATGTATTTTATTCCTTAATTATAACTTAAAAGAGAAATTGACATAAGATTTTATAATTAAAATGTAATTGTTTTATATACATTTGCATTTCGTGTAGTAAAATTTCAATTTTAATATATTAATCTGTGGAAAAAAAAAACTTAAAAATTAAGAAAATTCGGGTTGAACGGGCTTTGTTCGGGTCAATCCTCGAATATTCAGGTCGTGTAAAAATTTTGTGTCTAATGTGAAGTTAGTTGCTAAAATCAGGGAAAAGTGGAACATTTGTTTCTATTTTGTGCCTATTTTACTTCTACATATTGGTTCTTATTTTATTTAATTTACAGGACTTGTGAATTACTTCTACATGCTGGTTCTTATTTTATTTAATTTACAGGACTTCTGAAAAATCAAAGGATTTGAAGGAAGCTTCAGAGCAAGAACTGTTTATGAAAGGCCCTGGAACTTTTCCATTAGAAAGATTATTAGCTATTTTTCAGTGTATCGCATCAAGTGACGAATATTCACTTGAAAACGACGAAGATTCACAAGAAACAACGGGTTTAGGTGGTGATTTCGGTGAAAACAATCTTATGTCTGATATTCTCTTGCAAGTATCAAGTCTTTGCAATGCTAATTTTATAACCAAAGGTGGAAGTTGTCCACTAGAAGGATCCACCCGATATCGGTCCACAGTTAGCGAGGATCTCGCATTAAAAGTGATATTCCTAAACTTATTTATATGATTCTTTATAAACATTTTTGGTGGTTTTTCTTTAATTTATTTTTTTGTATTTTGTTTTATGTACAGGTAGCTAGGAGCTTGAAGTTCCCGCTTTCAAAGTATTTGTACAGACGATAGCATGCTAGGAGAGAGCTGGTTACAGTCTCTGTTAAAAACCATATCATGATTCGACCTTTAAAGGTTTGCTATATCATTTCTTGAAATATTTTAAATTTTACGGAGCTTATAGCTGTATTAATTTGTCACTGCTACATGTTAGACATGTTGGTGGTCTGTTTTGTACCTTAAGAACCTTCCTTGTTATGAAACCCTATGTTCTGTTTGGTAACCTACATCAGTTTCACTGTTGAAATACAAGCAGATCAATTGTTTTTTCTTGATATAGGGTTGGTAGTGTTGGTCAACTCTCTCTATATGCCTTTGGTCAAACTTGTAATAACCAACTCTTTTGGAAAGTTGGTTATTGGCCTGAAACTTAACCACTAACAAGTAACAAGGCATGTGTATGAATGGATTACTTTGGGTTATAAATTGTAAATGGGGTTTTCTGATTAACAATTTTAGTCGAAGTCTATATAAAATGATTAATTTGTGTTTTATTCTATTTTTAATGCGTCAAAGTTTGTTAAGATTTAATATTTAACTAAAAAAAAGCCGGGTTAACGGGTTGAACATAATTTGAAGTGCATTCAAGTGCGTTACACCTCTTGATCTGTGTTATCAGAAATATGTAACAATCATGTGTAACATAATATTAACAAATATATATAATATTATCATTGTAATCAATAGTTGTTTTATACTTTTAAAACCCTACTCAACCGGTCTTTAACCAGTTATATTTGTGCAGATCAGATCCGGTTATTAAGAGGGTGTTTGAGATTACGTTTTGAAGTGATTATTTGATTATTGCGTTTGTAAAACATAAATAATCTAAAAAAGTGTTTGGATGAAAAAGTGATTATCTGCTTACAAAACGCAGTTTTGGAGAAGAATGTACCTACATGCTTTTTCAAAACATAGTTTTGAAAACGCAACACCAAACACCCCCTAATAACAACACTAATGACTTGATACAACTATTGTATGATCGATTATGTGTGCAAACTTCATTGTTTTTTGTTTTGGTGGTTTGTGCTTTCCATTATCGTTGGGACATTTCCAACCAAACATACCATGAAGTAATATTTATAGATTGCACATGGCATGTGATCTACATTTTTACTTTTTCTCACGGCTCAACCTTTTTGAGAGAGTTCAAGTGGATTAAAAAATCGGGGTTATTTTCACAAAAAAAAAAAAAAAACCTTAGGATGGTAACATGTGGAACTGACTGTACATATTTTTTTTTTCCATACGCTATTTAAAAGGCACACATCACACGTCGGGGTTGAAGGGAGTTTTAGTGAAAAGAAAAGTCTTTTTTTTTTTTTTTTTTTTTTTGAACAGACAAATAGGTAAATCTTCCTAATATGTTTATTATTTTCTCTTTTTGTCAAAACTTGAAAATAAACGAATGTAGATCGTAATCACCTATTTATTTCCAATGTGTGAAGATGCAAAAAATTAAAAAAAAGATAAGTAGCTGTTGTAGAAGAAAACAAGAGAGATTAGAGATGAGGGAGTTGTAACTGGAGAGAAATTATTTAATATAAAAAGAGTAAATTACAAGTTTTGTCCTTTATGTTTGCATCAAATTTCAGGCGCTGTCCTTTACCTTTAAAATTGTCAGGCGATGTCCTTTATGTTTCAAAATCTTGCAAGTTTTGTCCTTTAACCCAAACCAGGTTAGAATTCTCAGTTTATTAGAGAGAGAGATCAGTTTATAGAGAGAGAGAGAAGGGAGAGAGAGAGAGAGAATGAGTTTCAGCTGTACATGAAGGCGGTGGTGGTGGTGGCGGCATATGGTGATGGTGGTGGCACATGGTGGTGACCGGTGAAGAATTGGTCAACATATTGTTTCTGAATATTTGTCTTCATCAGTTTATATAAATGATTTTTGCACATTAGTCCTTTATATTAAGTGATTTGCACATTAGTCCTTTATATTTAGAGTAAATATCTTTTTTGTAGTTTCACAATAGTCCTTGAAGACAAATTCTTTAACACAATGGTCCCTGATGAGATGAAATGACATTTCTACCCTCATGTGCCCTGCACATGCCTTCATTTAACTGAAAAAATTAACTGGGTTTGCCTTAAAGGACATAACGTGCAAGATTTTGAAACATAAAGGACACCGCCTGACAATTTTAAAGATAAAGGACAGCGCCTGAAATTTGATGCAAACATAAAGGACAAAACTTGTAATTTACTCATATAAAAACAATGTATTAAAGCCATAAGAAAATTTGGGCCTAGCTCAAATTTTTGCTCATTTTTCTTAATGTAGTCAAGAGTCGCTCATGTTGTGGACGTTATGATGACAATCAGATAATGTGTATATATTTATTATTGTTACAATCTTAATTGTGTATCATATATGTATATGCTATATATTGAAACCATACTTATTAAAGGTGCTAAGAACACTCAAAGCGTATAGGCATCGCCTGGGGCTTAGGCACAAGACGCAAGAAAAAAGCGGAGGCCTAAGGAAAAAAAGGCGAATGAAAAAAGATTGAAAATATATTATGTGTCAGAAATATAATGATATTCTTCAAATACAATAAACAAAACCTATTATATAACATTTAATATCATCTAAAATGTATTGGTGTAGAAAAGTAGTTTTCCTTAAATAAAAGTAGAAATCTAGCTGAAATGTTGCCGAATTTAGAGAATTTGGGCAGGAACTCTTCGAAATCAAAGAATCTCGTAAGGATCTGCGCATGAACCATCACCTAGACAATTAAAACGCATTTTCCTCGACTTAAACCGTAATTACCTCACCTTGCGTGTAGGGCTGTAAACGAACCGAACGAACACGAACAAGGCTATGTTCGTGTTCGTTCGTTAAGGAAATTTGGATGTTCGTGAACTGTTCGCGAACACATGACGAACAGAAGTTTGTGTTCGTGTTCGTTCGTTAAGGAATTTTGGTTGTTCGCGAACAGTTCGTGAACACTAACCACGAACGCAAACGAACACAAATGAACTTTAAATTTGAAAATTAAAAAAAGGCACCGTTAATCTTAAACATTGTACACAACGAAAGTAGTTAAATCAATTGGAGATAAGCTGAATGAAGGAGTGTGATATTAAAAGAGGGAGATGGCCAGAGGGAGGTAAATAATACATATGGGGAAAGTAAAAAATTAATAAAACATTAAAAACTTTTAGAAAAATAAACATAAAAAAACGAACACGAACGGACATAAACGAACGAACATATTACCGAACGTTCACGAACGCAGTCGAACGAACGAGATCTTTGTTCGTGTTCGTTCGTTAAGCTTATCGAACGAAATTTTTTGTTCGTGTTCGTTCGTTAAGCTTATCGAACGAACATAAACGAACTTCCCGCCGAACGGTTCACGAACTGTTCGCTGAACGTTCGGTTCGTTTACAGCCCTACTTGCGTGGAAAATGAGCCTAAGCGTAAGAGGTGTTGGCTTCTAACAACTATAATTGAAACATATTCAACCTGTCACATAGTATTATATGATATTCTATATATCCGACTATAAAACTTACATTTTAATATAGAGTAAATTACGTTTTTGGCCCCTGTGGTTATATCAGTTTTACTATTTTGGCCCAAAATAAGAATTTCTAACAGATCTGCCCCCATGGTCCCTATATCTAACCATTTTGGCCCCCTGAGACTAACTCCATCCATTACCTTGGTTAATTATTAGTACACATGAAGGGTATAATGGTAATTTCTCCTCCTATTTTAAAACTAATTTCTATTATATCATCTGCAAATCACACAAACCTTATCTTCAAGAACACAACATCAATTTCATCTATTTATACATCCCTCTTCACTATGTCAAAACCCTAGCCCCCAAAGGCGTCAGAGAAGAAGGGGGCACCACACCACACCACCGCCACGGACAACACTACCACCGAACCGCCGCCTCCACAGCACCATCACTGAACCACCATCACAACATCACCACCGAACCGCCGCCTCCACAGCACCACCACAGAACCACCATCACAACATCTCTCTCCGACTTCTCTGTAACCGTTTCTATTGATGTTGTCGGCCATCGATTCGGTCATAACCACAGAACCACGTAATTCTTTGAAAAAAGTAATCCTAAATCTACTTTTGATGTTCCAGGCCATCGATTTGGTCATAACCAACAATCAAGGATTTGAAACGAATAATCTGATTTATAGCGGAGTTGATGTGTGGGTTTTTGTTTGTTTGATTCGAATCGGATTTGGGGGTCTATGGTGGTGGTTTAACGAATCTGAATCACCCAGGTCTGTTTATGTTTGATTCAAATCGGATTTGGTGGGTTTCATTCGAACACAAACACTGATCTGTTAATGTTTGATTCTGGAATTGAAGTGCTCTTGAATATGATGGTTGTTCTTAAAGATCAGGGGTTGAAGATGATGATGTGCAGATGATGAGTTCTTGTTCTTGAATTTGGGTTTTTTTTTATTTGTTCAAGTTCATGAAGATTTGGAACTGAATTGTTGATTTAATTATTGTTTTTTTTTATTTGTTCAAGTTCATGATGTTCATGAAGATCTAAAATTGATCTGAAACTTTTGGGTTTTTTTTATTTTGTTCAAGATGCAGATGATGATTCTTGAATTTGGGTTTTTTTTTTATTTGTTCAAGTTCATGAAGATTTGGAACTGAATTGTTGATTTAATTATTGTTTTTTTTTATTTGTTCAAGTTCATGATGTTCATGAAGATCTAAAATTGATCTGAAACTTTTGGGTTTTTTTTTATTTGTTCAAGTTCATGAAGATTTGGAACTGAACTGATGTGGTGGTGGCTGAGGTGTGGCAGAGGTGTGGCTGAAGTGGTGGTGTGGTGGTGGTGGTAGGAGAGAGAGAGAGAGCAGAGAGAAACATGAGAGAGAGTGTGTGTTCTTAATGTATGATAATTATTGAAGATGAAGATCTGAGATTTAATTGAAGATGAAGATCTGGGATGATGATGGTTGAAGATAATGATGAAGATCTGGGTTTTATTCATAAAAGGGGAGGGAAATTACAATTTTACCCATCATGTGCTACCCATGTGACCAATTAATTAACCAGAGTTAGGGTTTGGTTAGTCTCAGGGGCCAAAATGGTTAGATATAGGGACCATGGGGGCAGATCTGTTAGAAATTCTTATTTTGGGCCAAAATAGTAAAACTGATATAACCACAGGGGCCAAAAACGTAATTTACTCTTTTAATATATCATGCTATAAAACTTATATTCTATTGTAGATGATTTATTAGAAACGTATTCAACTTGTCACATATATGATATTCTATATATCTAACTATAAAACTCACATGTTGATATATCATGCTATAAAGCTTGTGTTCTAATATTGTAGATGATTTATATTTGCTCACCATTTCATTTAGTGAAATAAAAAGGTAATTTACAATAACGCGGTATGTATAATCGCTCACACTAGGATAGCAATAAGTTTCAAGTTGATTACATATATGTGATGTTTGCCTCAAAGATTGAAAATAGTAATCATAAATAACATAGAACCACAAAAGGGTAAACATACAATGCATACGGAAGCATTAAGCAAAGCTAAGTAAATGGGTATGTTTAGTTGAGGAAGCATTAAGCTAAGCTAAGAAAATGGGTTTGTTTAGTTGAGGAAGGATAATAAATACATTAAAATTGTTTGGTGGGAGATGGATATGATTCAAACTAATTTTAGCTTTATTTTGTGGCAAAGTTATTTTTTTTTTTTTGAAAAGTGAACTTCGTTAAAAAACACAGCTATCTCAAATCGAGGCAACCACAACTACAACAACATTACAGATTTACAAATTTACATCACTCATCCCACGATGTCATTATGCCCCTAGGCCTTGTGGCAAAGTTATATTTATCCAAATTCATTTACATTCATAATATTGAACAAAACATTAATACATTTCTGGGAAAATGACAGTTGTTTATTGTAAGCATAAACATTAGGTGTTTATTGAACTCATTATCAGTTTGAAACCAAAGGCTATAACTAAAATTAGTTTTTAGCACAATTACAAAATTGATTCACATATGTAGTCTATTTCTTTCATTAAAACCCCAACTTAAAAGGTCTAGCAAAATGTTTTTTCAATTAAAATATCTTAAGAATTGATAAAACTTAACTCAAACAATTACGTCATAATAACTAAACTTTTCTTTTTAATAACACATCCTATTTAATATATTTTTATTAAATAAAAATTTGGTTCGATTCATATGTAAATTGACAATGAACCTTCCTGATTCAACTTTTCGAACACTTGATGCAACTCCACCGCTATGGAGCGGATGACCACGTGGTGACTAAAAGCGGATGGAGCAATCAGAAGAGGCATTTGTTTGGTTTCGTTTAGGCATGTAAACGAATTGACATTCAGTCAACCATTCGGTGTGAAGTTCATTTAAGTTCACTTTCTTGACAAGTATAGTGAAAGATTTTGTGATTAAACAAAGGCTAAGTTATTTTTTATTCACTTGAATTTTTTTCCCATTACATTGACTAACAACTTGATATTTAAAGAGAAATACACAGGTTTAATTTAGGAGATTGTGTTGTCATTGAGGAGGATGATTCGGTGCATTTGACCTATAGTTATTATAATAATTATTGGGTTGTTATTTTGACCGATGACTGATCCCACAAATCATTTCTTTATTTTCTAACACTCACCCTTAAGTTGAAGACTGGGATCCCCAAAATTCAACTTGTCTAAACAGTTACTCAAGATCTTTTGATTCATAGTCTTTGTTAAAATGTTAGCAAGTTGGTCCTCTGATCGAACGAATGGTAGCTCAATGATCCCTGCTTCAAGTTTTTCTTTAATGAAGTGCCTATCCACTTCGACATGCTTCGTTCAATCATGTTGCACCGGATTCTCTGATATTTGAATAGCGGCTTTATTGTCACATATGATCCTGCTGGTTTCTTTTGGAAGGAGCCCGACTTTAGTTAAGAGTATTCGTATCCATAAGAGTTCTGCCAACCCCTGTGCTATCCCTTTAAACTAAACTCCAGCGCTCGAAAGAGTGACCACCTTTGCTTTTTTTACTTCTCCATGTGACCAAATTTCCGCCCACAGTAGTGAAGTAGCTTGATTTTGATCTACGATCTCCTTTACCTCCTGCCCAATCTGCATCGGTATTTACTTGAGTTTTTAGATGCCCATTTGCCTTAAATAGAACCCCATGACCAACTATTCCTTTAAGATATCTAATAATTCTCAAAATCGCCTCCACATGGGCAACTTAGGGTTGATGCATGAACCAGCTTACCACTCTCATAGCATATGCTATATCTGGACGAGGGTGAGATAGATATATCAGTTTCCTACCATCCTTTGATACCTCCCTTTGTTTACTAATTCTGCCCTTTCTTCCATATGTAGCTTTTGATTTGCAATCATGGGAATATCTGCTAGTTTGCAATCAATCATCCCTGTTTCCGCCAACTGATCAAGAACATATATTTTCTAGCAAATGTAAATCCCTTGTTTTGACCTCAATACTTCTATTATGAGAAAGTACTTAAGTCGACCCAAGTATTTCATTTCAATTATGTGGACATATTTTCCTTTAACTTTGCCATCACTTCCTCCTTGTTTCCTATAATGATCATATCATCAACATAGATAATTAAGCGCGTTATGAGATTGTTCTTTTGCTTGAGGAACAAAGTGTGATCTGAATTGCTTTGTTTAAAACCATGTTTTTTCATGGTTAGGGTAAATCTACCGAACCAGACTCAAGGAGATTGTTTCAACCCATACAAAGATTTATTCAAACGACAAACTTCTCTGTCTTTAAATTAGAATCCGGGTGAAGGTTTCATATAGACTTCCTCTTTAAGTTTTCCATGTAGAAAAGCATTTTTCACATACAACTGATGAAGGGGTTATCCTTTATTTGTAGCTATTAAGAACAGAACTCTGATTGTATCAATTTTGGTAACCGGAGAGAAAGTTTCTAAATAATCAATCCCATATGTCTGAGTGTAGACTTTAGCTACGAACAGGGCCTTATATCTTTCAACTGTACCATCTGGTTTAGATTTTATAGTGAAGACCTAACAGCATCCCACTGGTTTCTTTCTTGATGGAACGATACATATTTTCCAAGTATCATTTTGTTATCAATGCTTCCATTTCAGTTTTCATCGCATGCTCCCAATTCTTTGATTTCAAGGCTTGTTCAATTGTTTTAGGAGTTTCCTCATAATAAAGGGATACGACAAATGCCTTGGATTCATCTGATAAGTTACATTTGACTATATTAGCCATAGGATACTTAGATCTACGAGGTTCGTATTCTAGAGAATATTGTTTTGCTGGGACACGTTTGTTGCTTTTTGATGGTTACACATAGCTTTCGGGTGTAGCTTTTTGTGTGTCCTCCCCTTGTTGGCTTGTTCCTATAAAGAGTCATTCTGATTTGTTCTTTTATGATTTGGAGAGTCAGTATGTTCACAATATTCCTCAAATTGAGAAGTGTGAATGTTACTTACCACGGACATCAGGTTGGGAGGAGTCTCTTCGGTGAAACTAATAATCGGATCCTTAGACTGTGTGGGAGTTTGGAGTGACTCATCTTGGGTATTGTGATTGTTGTTTTGCTTTAAGATCAGAACTTGTTTTGAGATAGGAACGTATAAGGCATACTTCAACCAACTCAGTGTGTCAACACATTCTTTCTCCCCTAATTGTTGCGTTGGGAAGTGTAATAATATTCCATACCTAATGAATACACATTTTCAGCACATGGATCAAGTTTTGTTCTATTAGGTTTAGGTATGTGGACTGTCACACCCGCTCGTAGCGGAAACGCAAGGTGTGATCTGTATGGTTTTCATTGCATAAATATCGATGTACATGAACAAACTATATGAATAAAACATACTCCATTGCCATTGCCATTACATATGTGTTTCCCAAAAGAATGCAACATAAGTTGAATGTATTGGTTACAAACCATCAAATGAAAATAAGTTGTCATCGTTTTATACATCAAAATGTAAGTCTTAAAATGTCAAGACTTTGACCACTATATCACCGCAAAGAGGCGGTATATAACAGGCAAACCCTTCAATAGTTGGCATGGAGTATTGATACTTGTTTTCCTTGACTGAAATGTCTGCCAGGTCCACTAATTTCCTGAAATACATGTTAAGTTTGAAAACATCAACAAAAGTTGAGCGAGTTCATGCAGTTTAGCTGTATGAGATGTATCTGTAAAATGAGAGTTGTATAAACTGTATCTGTATGAATGATGTATAAACCGTATCCACAACATGTGAATTGTATAAAATGTGTCTGTATGTATGATGTATAAACTGTATCCACAACATGTGAATTGTATAAAATGTATCTGTATGTATGATGTATAAACTGTATCCACAACGTGTGAATTGTATAAAATGTATCTGTATGTATGATGTAGTATGTAAAGCGTCAATGAAATCGTTGATCATTAATGTTTCGCGAGGACATTAATATGTGAGACGAAATAGGAAGCAATCCAACCCTAGACGATTTTATGTCGATTCCTATCGACTGGGACACAAACGCACTCTTCTGTATGGGTCCACGACCAAGAGTGGGGCTCGCCAAAACCCATTAGATCTAAGCCTTTGTTCCTTGGTCCAAACTGGATTAATGGTGCTTATAGTATGGCCCTAATTCGCACATGATCTATGGTGTTTCATTACCTAACTTTAACATACAATTGAACATGTATCTTCCCCGATAGTTGTAAAGTTGTAAAACATTTAAATGAATAGGGGAACATGTACTCACAGAATTGCGTCCATGAATAGAAGTAAATAAG
The DNA here is from genome assembly GCA_030545235.1 of Helianthus tuberosus. Classification (NCBI taxonomy): domain Eukaryota; kingdom Viridiplantae; phylum Streptophyta; class Magnoliopsida; order Asterales; family Asteraceae; genus Helianthus; species Helianthus tuberosus. Next base: position 15,804,744 of record CM060425.1, on the reverse strand, counting down.
ATCTCACGTGCGGTCGTCCTGAAAAGTGTTGCGACCTACAAATGTTCTTATTTTTGTTAGACACTTCGGTCTTTGAAAAGAACTTGAGTACAAGTCTTGTGTCTTCAATATGTGTAAGACTTGTATGTCTTTACTGTTCGTTAACTGTGTATTCGATGAATGAGTTGTTCAAATGTTATATATATATTTTTCACCAAATATATATATATATAAATGTTATCTTGTATCTTGTGAGTTGTATAGTCGGATCTAGTCCGCTGAATTTCGTGTCTTATATGTATCCGTTGTATAGTTGTGTTCACAAAAATGGTATCATTGGGCCAAGCCCATGTTTTCAAGTTATTGGGCTTAAATAGTGCTGGGCCTTAAATAGTATTGGGCCTTAATAGTGTTGGGCCTCAAATAGTGTTGGGCCTCAAATAGTGTTGGGCCTTAAATAGTGTTGGGCCTCAAATAGTGTTGGGCCTCAAATAGTGTTGGGCTTCAATAGTGTTGGGCTTCAATAGTGTTGGGCTTCAATGTTATTGGGCCTTGGCCCATATGTTTGGTATTGGGCTTAGCCCATGTGTTTATGTTAAGCCCATTATGAAGATAAGCCCATTAAGAAAAATAGCCCATTAAGTAAAATAGCCCTTTAAGTAATATAAGCCCATTTGTTATAAAAATAGCCCACTAGTGTAATAAGCCCATTTATTTTTATAAAAACCTTTTTATAAAAATTTTCTAAGTATACTTGTTAGTAAATAAACATACTAGTGTTTATAAGTTTATAAACATCCGAAATTTGTTATCGATAGGATACTTATATTTCGTGTCGATAAATCGTCTAAACGTCGTAGTAACTCCCCGGATTGGCAATTCACTTATGTAGTCGTCCGTCGTTCATTTTGACCATAAATGGTGTCCGATTATTCGAATCGTCCGTAACTCGTTTTAAGGCGTAATTATGTGAAGTCTTATAAGACTTTGATTATTATGTATCATGTGTTCATTATTACCATTGTAATAAAGTTCCTATCTTTGATATATATAACTAATACCATCAAATAATCACATAGCACATAAGTTGTTAAATCACCAAATATATATTTTTCAAAAAAAATATATATTTCTCTTGTCTAAATACAACCAAAAATGTTGTTACTTTATAAAATAAAGTTTTTATGAAAAATGGCTATATAACCTTTGTATTTTATTCTAACCATGTTTTATAAACATATCCTTTTCTTTTCCAAATCATCAACAATTTATTCAACATCTTAACTAAACATTATGAGACTTTTATAACATGAAATTATCAAGATGATATCCAAATCATGTAGGGTTTTAACCATGATTATTTCATATGCTAACAAGTTCAAAAACCAAGTTTAATTTTAGTTTTAACAACTTTTATAAAAATCTCTAGTTGTATGTTACTTTTTATAATCTTGTGAGAGTATTGTTTTTAACCAAAAACCTTATATATTTTCACAAGATCAATAGTTATGATCATCCATTAATCCTTTATGTTAAAAACCCTTTAACATAAACATGCATAATTTTTAGATCATAACTTAAAACATCTTCTAATAATTTATTTGCATCATAAACATCATAACAAGACTAAATAAGCATATATCAAGTCTTAGATCATAATATAAACAATCATAATTATATCATGATTTTTATTCTTTGCTTCTTTGTATTTTCTTCATGTATTTTATGTATGATTTTCTTGGTTATTATTAGCAATAATAACAATCATAAACTTAATACATTTGTATAAAAAAAATAGATAAAGAAGCTTACTTCTAGCACTTGGCTAGGGATGATCTTAGAAGATTATTAAGAACTAAGAAGATGATAATCTTGATGGTAGAACACTTTTGTATGGATGAAAACCCTTCCTTTTACTTCCAAAGGCTTTAGATCCTCTTATGTTACTTGGAATTCCATGTTGATCATGAAGGAGATGATAAAAATAATTGGGTTTTTGAAGGTGTTCTTGATAATATGGATGAAGATTGAAAGAGTTCTTATGTGTGTGAAAGATAAGGTGTAAAAGTATGATAATGTGGTTAGTAACTAAAGTACTAAGTGTTATAATCTTTCACCAACATCATCCACTTGCAACTAATGAAAAAATATCTAGATATTAATCAAAAGAATAAGGGGTAAAGTGTAACATTTTTTTATAAAAATGTCTTAAACATGTAGATATTTTGGTAATTAGGCTAAGTATGGTGATTAGGGTAATCTTTCACCATTAGAGGGTAATTAGTGATTCGAAACATAAATTAACATTAACTAGTTCACTAAACTAGTAGAAATCATGTTTTGATACTTTGAATGCTTTTCGTTTCGTCGTTGGCTAGTTTACGGCACTTTTGTGGCGTACCGACGGAAGTTTGCCGTAAGTTGACATTCCGCATTAAAAAGATGTATGAAGTTATTTTGAATCCCAAAATAAGCTTAACTAGTTCACTAAAGCTTTCATTTGGTTGTTTTTGATGTTGGTAATGTCGTTTATTAGCTTGTCGGTGCAGAAACGGACAAGTTGTGGGGGTTGCAACGCAGTGTCGAGAGCTTATGTTTCGAATACTCCATTAATATCCTCATATTGTTTCCATATGTTTGTCATCATTTGTCATATTTTCGGAGTCCCGGAAATGCTAAATTATTATTTTGGACAAGTTAAAATTGTCTTATTTTTAGTGAAACAGACGATTTAGCGATTAGGGCGTTGTACCGAAAAGTCTTATATCTTTGTAAGATATGTTTTTGTATTAGTGTTTTCTTATATAAACGGACTCAGTTATGTCATCCGTGTGTCGTTTTTCCTTGTTTCGTTCTGTTTTCACGGTTTTGCTGGCATGAATAGTGTAACCGTGAATAGTGCGCGCAACACTTTTTACCAACACTTTTAGGAAATTGTTTAATTGGTTTCGCAATACAACGACAACCAATATATGTTATATCATTGTTTTCTTGTCCTAACATTGTCGTCTAATATACGACACCGTTACGTAATTAAATTACGCTAATTGCATGAGATTATATACTAAGAATAGTGATTAGACTGTACGGAATTTCCGGTTATTTGCCATTTGTCACATTCTCCCCCTGTTATTGAGAATTTCGTCCCGAAATTCAAACTGAGTCATCCTTTGTAGGAGACTACTCAAACAGGTGAGGGTATTTGGCTTTGATTTGATTTTTCACGTTCCCAAGTATACCCGGGTCCGTGTCGAGAGTTCCAACGAATTTTTACTAATTTGTTACGACTCCTTTGTATTTTCTGGACCTTCTGGTCCATGACCTCAACAGGTGCTTTGTGAATTGGAGTTTGTCGTCAATGTGAATAGAATGATAACGGTTGCTTGTGTTGGACTCTTTTTTTTTTTTTAAGATTCGACACATGAAATGTGTCGTGCATACTGTTAAGTTCATCTGGTAACTTCAACTTGTAGGCAACAGTGCCAATCTTTTCTATGATTTCAAATGGTCCAATGTAACGTGGGTTAAGCTTTCCACGTTTACCGAACCTCGCTACGCCTTTCCAAGGCGAGACTTTCAACAAGACTTTGTCTCCAACCTCGAAAGATAATGGTTTTCGTCTTTTATCTGCGTAGCATTTTTGTCGATCGCGAGCCGTCTTGATACGGTCTCGGGTCTGAAAGATTTTTATTTGTAGTCTCTTGGACTAATTCCTGACCGATTAGTTGTTTATCGCTCGCTACCGCCCAACATAGCGGAGAGCGACACTTTCGACCACATAGAGCTTCAAACGGTGCAGCTTGTATAGTAGTATTGTAGCTGTTATTGTAGGAAAACTCAACTAAAGGTAGATGAGTATCCCAATTGCCGCCTAAATCTATAACACATGCACGAAGCATATCTTCGAGTGTTTGGATTGTCCGTTCGCTCTGGCCGTCAGTTTGTGGATGAAAGGCCGTACTTAGATTCAAATGAGATCCAAAGGCCTGTTGAAATGATTTCCAAATTCTAGAAATAAAACGACCGTCTCGGTCTGAAATGATTGAAATAGGCACTCCATGACGAGCCACTATTTCTTTGAGATAGAGTTCTGCTAGTTTCTCAGTATTATCCTTCTACCAAATCGGTAAGAAGTGCGTGGACTTTGTTAGTCTATCGATGATTACACATATCATGTAGTGACCTCTTGAGTTCCTGAGTAACTTCGTAATGAAGTACATCGATATTTGTTCCCATTACCAAACGGGAATCTCGGGTTGTTGTAACAAGTCCGAGGGATTTTGCTACTCGACTTTGACTTTCGCGCAAGTCAAGCATTCTCCGATATAAGTCACGATATCACTTTTGAGGTTAGGCCACCAGTAGTATTCTTTCACTACTTAGGCCTATGTGCTTCCTCAAAATATCATCTCGAAGGCCGCCAAAGAATAGAACCCAATTTTGACTCATAAGGTATAAAGTTCCATCTTCTTTACACTAATTGTTTCTTCATGCCTCGAAGTGTTTCTGCTTGAATATGCTCTTCCTTGAGCGCTTGTGAATCATCTTCTCTAATGCTTGAACTCTCAGTGTTCTAACTCGCTCCTTGCGGCTCAAGGCGTTAGCTACAACGTTCGCCTTGCCCGGATGGTACTTTATTTCACAATCATAGTCTTTCAACAATTCAACAAACATCGTTGACGTATATTTAATTCTTTTCGGTTGAATATTTGTTGAAGACTTTTATGATCCGTGAAAATAATGCATTGAGTACCATATAAATAATGTCGCCATAATTTTAAAGCGAATACCACCACGCCTAACTCTAGTTCGTGAGTGGTATAGTTTTTCTCGTGAACTTTTAGTTGGCGTGACGTGTACACGATAACTTTTTCACATTGCATGGGTACGCAACCCAATCCATGATGCGAAGCATCACAGTCTACAACAGAGTCATCGGTATCGTCGGATAATGATAAGATTGTAAAATGCTATGCACCAATCTTAAGAATAAGTTGTAAGGCTATATCTTGTTTTTCGATTTGGGGCGAATTTATTGTCTTTAACAATTCTAAAATGGTTCTCAAATGTTGCTCATGTTCATCAGTCGATCAAGAGTATATCAATATGTCGTCAATAAACACTATGACGAATTTGTCGAGATACGGCTTGCACACACGATTCATTAAATCCATGAAGATCGCTGGTGCATTTGTTAAACCAAAAGGCATAACGAGAAACTCGTAATGACCATAACGAGTCTTAAAAGCCGTTTTCGGTATGCTTTCCTCTTGAATTCGTAACTGATGATACTCCGATCGTAAGTCTATCTTAGAGTAGAGGCTAGAACCTTTCATAAACCATTTGAGTTAGTTGGAAATTTATTTGTAACATGGTTTAGAAATATGAATTTTTCATTCATCGAAATGTTGTGCAGTTTTGCGAAACTTTCATGTCTTTCCACCCCCAAAACCTTTATAAAGATGTATAATGGTAAAGAGTGGGGGTTATGAACTCACAACATCCTTATTCGGTCAACTACAAGGTTCAGAAGGTGCTAATCGACATGGAGATTTGGCTATGGGTGCAGCTCCCGGTACCAAGTCGATATGAAACTCGACTTGTCAATATGGTGGTAGTCCTGGCAAATCTTCAGGAAAGACTTCAGGGAATTCTTTTACCACAGGAATATCTGTCATTTGAGGCCCATCGGCCTTCTTGTCGATAACAAGTGCTAGAAAGGTAATACAACCTTTCCGTAAGCAACTTTGAGCCTTCATACAATTTATAGTCCGCAATGGTGTGTCGTGCTTCTCTCCATGAATAATAAATGTCTCTTCGTTCGGTAGTGGTAAGCGAATGATCTTCTCATGACATAAGACTTCGGCTCGATTATTGGATAGCCAATCCATGCCAACCACTACGTCTAAAATACCCAACTCAATGGGTACGAGATTGATATGAAATTTCTGCTCCTGACTCAGCTAGTTTACCGTTTGCCAATTCTATAGGATGAGGAGACGTCTAGCTTGCTTGACTCTAGGCCAAGTACATTTTGAATTTTATGTAGTGAAAAATTCACTGTATAATTTTAGATGTAGAATAATCCAGTTCCAATGTTTAGATGTAGGATAACCCGATCCATATGTTTAGTTGTTGGATAACCCAACCATATGTTTAGATGTAGGATAACCCAATCCCTAATTGTAGCTAGGACAATCCCGTCCCTAGCCATGAAACTCATGTATGTGAAATGTTGAGATGAAGCTAAAATTGCCAATTGTATAAAATAACATGGATGTGAAATGTTGACGAATAGGATACATACCGGTGGCCCTTAATGATTTGATATGTCTCAGCTAATTCCCCATTAGCTAACTTGATATAGTAATGTGTGTCCAACAAGACTCTAATTCGAGTATATGCTTAACATTTAAAAGCAATAGCTAAGCTCGGTGTTGGTATTAATAAAATTGATACATGATGATCGTAGAGTGTACGTACTCATGACTTCATTTCTCTCATGGCGAGAGTTATTGTTTGAGTGATCGAGGTAGGTAGGGATGATGCGGTTATGCTTCGGATCTCCGAGGCTAAACCTAAAATATATCACTCAGTGTGTTTGAATTCGGGTGTTTCCCAGTATGGAACAACCCTTGAGATATCGTGAAAGCATCAAGTGTAACCAACAATATTAGCTCCAGTTATGATCGAGTTCTTTTATAAAATCATATGAAAATAGATATGAAAATCAGATGATATAAAAGAATGATGTATGGTTAAATAAATAACCAATAAAAATGTAGTGTATAAATATATCATGTCTTGAAATAGAATATTATGTCTTGTGTAGAGGATGTCGCGTCTTGTGCAAAAATGTCATGTCTTGTCTTTGTCGAAGAGATTTGAATAACACCACGATATGCAATATAACATAAGCACTTATATATAGGAAGTACCAGCGGCGTATCCACCATGCTTTTATTATATTACACACGTCTCATCCCTTACAAATAACCACCAAAAATGTCTTGTGTAAACCAACATCAAATGATATGTATAACAATGTCTTGCGTAACAATGTCATGCATAAACCATGTCTTGTGTAAAAGCAATAGTTTTCAACACATATCTTTTATCTTAAGCAATTGATTCTTTTGGCGCCATGATCTTTTTAATACACACAATTAAAAGAATCTAGACATTTATTTGAATAAATAAAGTCTATCATGTGCCCAAGAATGAAGAATGCAATCAATCGGTCATGGAAACCTCAAGACCATATTGTGCATATATGTTTGAATAAATGATAATGTGGATAACCAAAACCAAAAGGTGTAATGCCTCTTGCATGTATTGGTCATACGTCTAAATGGAAAGAGAAATAAAAAAAATAATTCGTTGAGGAGGGGAAACCAACCAGTGGTCTTCGTCTATATAATATGTATTCCCTACTCTATGGACCTCGATCATCCTAAGTAGAGAAAATCCTTTGACTTACTTGTCCATGTGACAATTATGGTAATGGTGCTTGAGTTTCACGAGCTCTAGCAAGATTATTAGAATCTCCAAAAATGTAGAATATAATGTAATGAGGGAGTTGCAGCATGGCGCATGCCATACTATCCCTTGGAAAAAGAAAAACGTCAAACGACGGAATTTATTGTATCACTTCCAATAAATATGATAAGGTGGAATATGATAAAGTAAGGTAAGGTAAAGTAGGATAAAGTGTCATAGACACCCTGGAACCAACCCATGTTCAAGAATTCCGAGAATGTTGAGGAAAATCCTCCATGAGTAGCTAACACGTTTTGTTCGTTTAAATGACTAGTCTCAACTGAAACGTGATATAGATCGAATGTTAGGTGTGAACAAATACTTGTCGTCTTCCCGTATTGTATTGTATTGTATTGTATTGTATTGTATTGTAGGGTGTTATACTAACCACCCCCAGTTCGTGTTCTACTAGGTAGGAATAATTGAATCTCAAGTAATAACTTAAGAATTTTGAATGAATAGTGATCATTAGCTTGACCCGCAGAGTCCACCAGAATTTCCATGCACTACAAGTTGTTATTACGTAGGCCTCCGTAATAATAAATTGTCTTGCATGGTCACCCTAGCGTTCTCTCGTACAAAGCTGCCGATCAATAAGAGAGGAAACGTTATTGTCAATATACCTTCAACATAGGAGGGACCTTCGTGATAAATCACGTGTCAACGTTCGTTGTCATTACTCGCAGGACGGTACGACGTTAGATGAAATAAAAATGGAAAGAATCTGTAACAATAACAATTGAAGGGGCACCTTCAAGATGAGTACTTCATCTTCCTTGTAAGGACAAGAGTATATCCACTTTGATTAGTATGAGTCAAATGGATCTCGTCCCACTAATGGAGTTGTTGTCCAAGGTTACCACATTCGCCTCGTCGTCATTATCATGGTCAGGCATCTCAGCATTCGCGAGAAAGCAACCATATTTTACGGAATTAAGTTTAAGATTTCACTTAGGAATCATGTTCGCCATAAGCTCCGCAATAGACATGAGGTCGATATTTTCACCGTGTGAGTAAAGAATAATAATAGAGTTTGAAGTCGAAGGTATTTTGTTCTTGGCAAAATATTTCATGCAACATATATATGAACCACCTATATATATAATCATGTAAATCCTATCAATCAAGGATTTCTATCTTGTATAAGCTGAACCAGTAAACTGTTTATAATGCATAAACTGATAATGTATTGTATTGTAGGCACATAGTCTATTAATGTATTGTGTCTGTTTCTCATAGACTTCACCCATGGAAATGTCCTCGCTTGATTTATGTGAAATGAATTTTTGCTGTAGTGGACCTTGAAAAAAATGTTTATGCAATGAAAACCTTTTGACTTGTCCAATTTTATTTATTATCTGTTCAACATGAACAAGAGGTTTTCGTGAGAGATCCCTAGTGATTGTAGACTTAGACTCGAGAAAGAATCCTGGTTCACTACAATCGATGCTCTGATACCAATCTGTCACACCCGCTCGTAGCGGAAACGCAAGGTGTGATCTGTATGGTTTTCATTGCATAAATATCGATGTACATGAACAAACTATATGAATAAAACATACTCCATTGCCATTGCCATTACATATGTGTTTCCCAAAAGAATGCAACATAAGTTGAATGTATTGGTTACAAACCATCAAATGAAAATAAGTTGTCATCGTTTTATACATCAAAATGTAAGTCTTAAAATGTCAAGACTTTGACCACTATATCACCGCAAAGAGGCGGTATATAACAGGCAAACCCTTCAATAGTTGGCATGGAGTATTGATACTTGTTTTCCTTGACTGAAATGTCTGCCAGGTCCACTAATTTCCTGAAATACATGTTAAGTTTGAAAACATCAACAAAAGTTGAACGAGTTCATGCAGTTTAGCTGTATGAGATGTATCTGTAAAATGTGAGTTGTATAAACTGTATCTGTATGAATGATGTATAAACCGTATCCACAACATGTGAATTGTATAAAATGTGTCTGTATGTATGATGTATAAACTGTATCCACAACATGTGAATTGTATAAAATGTATCTGTATGTATGATGTATAAACTGTATCCACAACATGTGAATTGTATAAAATGTATCTGTATGTATGATGTAGTATGTAAAGCGTCAATGAAATCGTTGATCATTAATGTTTCGCGAGGACATTAATATGTGTGACGAAATAGGAAGCAATCCAACCCTAGACGATTTTATGTCGATTCCTATCGACTGGGACACAAACACACTCTTCTGAATGGGTCCACGACCAAGAGTGGGGCTCGCCAAAACCCATTAGATCTAAGCCTTTGTTCCTTGGTCCAAACTGGATTAATGGTGCTTATAGTATGGCCCTAATTCGCACATGATCTATGGTGTTTCATTACCTAACTTTAACATACAATTGAACATGTATCTTCCCCGATAGTTGTAAAGTTGTAAAACATTTAAATGAATAGGGGAACATGAACTCATAGAATTGCGTCCATGAATAGAAGTAAATAAGATCTCACGTGCGGTCGTCCTGAAAAGTGTTGCGACCTACAAATGTTCTTATTTTTGTTAGACACTTCGGTCTTTGAAAAGAACTTGAGTACAAGTCTTGTGTCTTCAATATGTGTAAGACTTGTATGTCTTTACTGTTCGCTAACTGTGTATTCGATGAATGAGTTGTTCAAATGTTATATATATATTTTTCACCAAATATATATATATAAATGTTATCTTGTATCTTGTGAGTTGTATAGTCGGATCTAGTCCGCTGAATTTCGTGTCTTATATGTATCCGTTGTATAGTTGTGTTCACAAAAATGGTATCATTGGGCCAAGCCCATGTTTTCAAGTTATTGGGCTTAAATAGTGCTGGGCCTTAAATAGTGTTGGGCCTCAATAGTGTTGGGCCTCAAATAGTGTTGGGCCTCAAATAGTGTTGGGCCTTAAATAGTGTTGGGCCTCAAATAGTGTTGGGCCTCAAATAGTGTTGGGCCTCAAATAGTGTTGGGCTTCAATAGTGTTGGGCTTCAATAGTGTTGGGCTTCAATGTTATTGGGCCTTGGCCCATATGTTTGGTATTGGGCTTAGCCCATGTGTTTATGTTAAGCCCATTATGAAGATAAGCCCATTAAGAAAAATAGCCCATTAAGTAAAATAGCCCTTTAAGTAATATAAGCCCATTTGTTATAAAAATAGCCCACTAGTGTAATAAGCCCATTTATTTTTATAAAAACCTTTTTATAAAAATTTTCTAAGTATACTTGTTAGTAAATAAACAAACTAGTGTTTATAAGTTTATAAACATCCGAAATTTGTTATCGATAGGATACTTATATTTCGTGTCGATAAATCGTCTAAACGTCGTAGTAACTCCCCGGATTGGCAATTCACTTATGTAGTCGTCCGTCGTTCATTTTGACCATAAATGGTGTCCGATTATTCGAATCGTCCGTAACTCGTTTTAAGGCGTAATTATGTGAAGTCTTATAAGACTTTGATTATTATGTATCATGTGTTCATTATTACCATTGTAATAAAGTTCCTATCTTTGATATATATAACTAATACCATCAAATAATCACATAGCACATAAGTTGTTAAATCACCAAATATATATTTTTCAAAAAAAATATATATTTCTCTTGTCTAAATACAACCAAAAATGTTGTTACTTTATAAAATAAAGTTTTTATGAAAAATGGCTATATAACCTTTGTATTTTATTCTAACCATGTTTTATAAACATATCCTTTTCTTTTCCAAATCACCAACAATTTATTCAACATCTTAACTAAACATTATGAGACTTTTATAACATGAAATTATCAAGATGATATCCAAATCATGTAGGGTTTTAACCATGATTATTTCATATGCTAACAAGTTCAAAAACCAAGTTTAATTTTAGTTTTAACAACTTTTATAAAAATCTCTAGTTGTATGTTACTTTTTATAATCTTGTGAGAGTATTGTTTTTAACCAAAAACCTTATATATTTTCACAAGATCAATAGTTATGATCATCCATTAATCCTTTATGTTAAAAACCCTTTAACATAAACATGCATAATTTTTAGATCATAACTTAAAACATCTTCTAATAATTTATTTGCATCATAAACATCATAACAAGACTAAATAAGCATATATCAAGTCTTAGATCATAATATAGACAATCATAATTATATCATGATTTTTATTCTTTGCTTATTTGTATTTTCTTCATGTATTTTATGTATGATTTTCTTGGTTATTATTAGCAATAATAACAATCATAAACTTAATACATTTGTATAAAAAAATAGATAAAGAAGCTTACTTCTAGCACTTGGCTAGGGATGATCTTAGAAGATTATTAAGAACTAAGAAGATGATAATCTTGATGGTAGAACACTTTTGTATGGATGAAAACCCTTCCTTTTACTTCCAAAGGCTTTAGATCCTCTTATGTTACTTGGAAATCCATGTTGATCATGAAGGAGATGATAAAAATAATTGGGTTTTTGAAGGTGTTCTTGATAATATGGATGAAGATTGAAAGAGTTCTTATGTGTGTGAAAGATAAGGTGTAAAAGTATGATAATGTGGTTAGTAACTAAAGTACTAAGTGTTATAATCTTTCACCAACATCATCCACTTGCAACTAATGAAAAAATATCTAGATATTAATCAAAAGAATAAGGGGTAAAGTGTAACATTTTTTTATAAAAATGTCTTAAACATGTAGATATTTTGGTAATTAGGCTAAGTATGGTGATTAGGGTAATCTTTCACCATTAGAGGGTAATTAGTGATTCGAAACATAAATTAACATTAACTAGTTCACTAAACTAGTAGAAATCATGTTTTGATACTTTGAATGCTTTTCGTTTCGTCGTTGGCTAGTTTACGGCACTTTTGTGGCGTGCCGACGGAAGTTTGTCGTAAGTTGACATTCCGCATTAAAAAGATGTATGAAGTTATTTTGAATCCCAAAATAAGCTTAACTAGTTCACTAAAGCTTTCATTTGGTTGTTTTTGATGTTGGTAATGTCGTTTATTAGCTTGTCGGTGCAGAAACGGACAAGTTGTGGGGGTTGCAACGCAGTGTCGAGAGCTTATGTTTCGAATACTCCATTAATATCCTCATATTGTTTCCATATGTTTGTCATCATTTGTCATATTTTCGGAGTCCCGGAAATGCTAAATTATTATTTTGGACAAGTTAAAATTGTCTTATTTTTAGTGAAACGGACGATTTAGCGATTAGGGTGTTGTACCGAAAAGTCTTATATCTTTGTAAGATATGTTTTCGTATTAGTGTTTTCTTATATAAACGGACTCAGTTATGTCATCCGTGTGTCGTTTTTCCTTGTTTCGTTCTGTTTTCACGGTTTTGCTGGCATGAATAGTGTAACCGTGAATAGTGCGCGCAACACTTTTTACCAACACTTTTAGGAAATTGTTTAATTGGTTTCGCAATACAACGACAACCAATATATGTTATATCATTGTTTTCTTGTCCTAACATTGTCGTCTAATATACGACACCGTTACGTAATTAAATTACGCTAATTGCATGAGATTATATACTAAGAATAGTGATTAGACTGTACGGAATTTCCGGTTATTTGCCATTTGTCACATGGACAAAGGTCGTGCATCCAAAGATTCGTGGTTCAAGGGTTAAAGTGAAAGGAATTTTGGTAAATTCTGATAGGACTTGTAATGGGGGTTTTAGGTTGAGGATTTTGGTTGGGGGAGTTGGCTAATTAGATATGTGGCTTTAGCAAGAGCTTCAGGCCAAATAACTTTGGGAAATCGGGATTCAATTAGAAGAGCTCGGGTTATTTCTAATAGAATGTGATTCTTATGTTCAACAACTCCATTTTGCTCTGTAGTATGTTGACATGTGGTTTGATAAATCATCCCTTTGATTTGGAAACATTGTTTCATAGGGTATTAACAAACTCCCCTCCATTGTCGGATCAAAGAATTTGTATATTGCTTTGAAACTGGGGTTAACTCATGGTATGAAAGAAAATGAATTTATCAAGAACCTCAGATTTATTTTGTTTTTTAAGAAAGAAATAAATCTAAGTCATTCAGACATTTTCCTCTGAATGGTTAAGCATTACATTGAGTCTAAATGGTTAAGACCTTTTATCTGAATTGGTCAGCTATTTGCCTTTGAATGATTAAGCATTATATTGGCTCTTAATGGTTCGAACCTCTTACTGGTTCAACACTTAATAGTTTAGACCTCTTACTGGTTGAACACCTAATGGTTCAGAAGTTGCCAAATAACCCCTAAATGAAATTCTTTAACACCAATTGTGTTACTTCTAAAACACTTTTATAATTGCAAAAATACCAAGAAGTGGTTAGATAACTCAAACTTCCTACAAGTTGTACATGATTTTATCCGATAAAAAAAACGTGACAATTGTACAACTGTAACAATAATCACTATTTCAATTTGCATAGACTATTTAAGTTTATCATAAAAGGTAGAATTTATGTGTATATATTGCTAGAGCGATTAAATCAGTGGCGGCTATGATGGTGTGCGAGGATGTCACACCCCGATATTTCCACGTATTACCGGTGGGCCCGGTGGGGAGTGTCGTGACGTAGTTGATATCATCATAGTCAATTAATCACAGTTCAATGCACATCGGAAGTCTAAAAGTAATAATTATACAAACCGATTTGAAAGTAACATAAAATATTACACAACGGATTGTAAAAGGATCCACAGGCGGATCTAAAATAAAAAGAAATATTGTTCAACAGATTTAAGCATCAAAAGCTTGCAAGACTCTTTATTTGATACTAGGAGTAGCCAACCCATTTCGCTTAGTACCTGCACTTAACCTTTTTGGAAAATACGTCAGTTTACACTGGTAAATATAATTAACCGACACTTTTGAAAATATTTAAGAAAATTGATTTAAATGCACAAGGCACAAATATCCTTTTATAACTTGGGATAATTATTTAAAAACAATCTTGTAAAAGATTTATATGTTTGTCATACGTTCAGGATCCGGGATAGAAGCCGGAACAAGATTAATAGACACACCACATAATATAAACCCACAACGAGTTATTCTCAACAAGCGGGTATATCTTTTTACATACGCACCGGCAGGTGTATGCCTACACCTCGTGCTTAAGTCGTGGCCATTTTAATGAATGAACCGGGGATATCCAGGACACGGTCATTAACCCTCCAAAGGCTTAAAACAAACAAAACAGATTAAACGGGTTATCTCAATGATTTAACCATTATTCGATTAAAGATTCAATACCCGACCAAGCGGTATTATTAAATACCGTATCCCAAGCCCGTATAAGGGAAAATAAGTTAAAAGTATTTACCTGAGCAAAATATAACTTAATCTCAGCCGTATAACAATCAGCAAGTGCAAATAGCTTTTACTGGGCTCCTAAATCTGGAACGAAGGTTTTAATAACCTATTAGATTCCTAAAGGATCTTACTTAAGTTTAAACTTAGACCGGTTAGTTTTAATGAAAGGTTTACGGTTCGAAACGCAAGATTAAGCGAAGACCATATTAGAATGTGATTTAGACCCGACAAGTATGAAGACTTGCATATAATGGGTAAACTAAATACATTCTGGATTTTGAAGTAAAAATGATAAGGTTTGACCCGTTTCGGTTAATTTATGCAAACTAGTTACATAAACCATACCGAACGCAAATATGCATAACGGGTAACCAAATGAGTCATGTACAAGTTCCACAAGTTAATATGTTTTTAATATGTTGTGAAATCAGTAGGATATCTTCCATTATGCCCAAAATGAATTTAAAATCAATTTAAGCCCCTTAGGGGTATTTTGGTCATTTTAAAGATTGTAAAGGAGGTTAAATAGTAATCTGAGGTTCTGGTCTAAAATGATCAGTAAAAATATTTATTTTTACAAGTTATATCAGTAAGATATTGTATATATGTGAAATTTATTATTTATAGCCAAACTATGCCCCGTATGGGCATTTTGGTCATTTCACGTAAGCTTTAAGGGTTAAATTTGGAAATCTGAGTTCAAAACTTTTACTTACTGTTAAAGTATAAAAAATTATGCATAACATCAGTAGGTAACAAGCCTTAGGTGCCAAATATGGTTTTAAACCATACTATGCGCCTAAATCGCATAAAAGTCGGTATTTGACGGTATTCAGGTTGATTAAGAAAATCTGAGATTTTGATCAGCCTCTACTGTTTAAAATAGTTTATTTAATATATAAAATTAGTAGAAAAAGGTTTGATATGTAAAGGATGTGTAAAACTCATTTTATTAGCGAAAAGGGCATTATCGTCAATTACCGAGTCTATGCAAGAACTCTATGTTATGATCAGTTTAAAATTTAATAAAAATTTCCAAAAATTCCTAAATATTATATTACATCAATAGGTGGCAAGTTTGGTGTCAAAATTAATATAATTATTACAAGTCTTGTTTTCTCCGAAATTCCACAAAATTAACATCCAATATTCTTGAGAGCAAAATATATAATTATTATAATGTTTTTGGGTTCGTTAAAAGGTCACTCAGAGGTTACTTTTAACATGTTGACACTTTTAACCCCTATGCTTCGTAAAATTCCTATTTTAAGCACAAACGACTTTCTATGCTCGAAAATTTATTCATTAAAGAATACGAACGTCGTGTGAGGTCAATCAGAGGCACAAGAATGGCATGTTGACACTTTGGATCCTTTTGCTTACATATTTACATCGTTTGACAATTTTAGTCCCTCCGGGTCAATCCATTACACGTTTAAAGTCCATGACACGTGTCTTTATTACATTGGTCGTGATTTTACGAGGTGTTACATCCTCACCCCCTTAAAAGAAATCTCGACCTCGAGATTTACTGAAATAAATGAGGGTACTTCTGTTTCATTGTGGATTCAAACTCCCACGTGTATTCGGGGCCTCTACGGGCATCCCATTTTACCTTTATAATCGGTACATGCTTCCTTCGAAGCTTCTTAACCTATCGATCCTCGATTGACAAAGGTTTCTCAACGAACTTTAAGCTCTCATCTATCTGCACGTCCTTATGCGACATTGCTAACGATTCATCGGCTAGACATTTCTTCAAATTGCAGATGTGGAACACATTATGGATTCCACTGAGCTCTTTAGGCAGATTTAGCTTGTAAGCTACAGTTCCGACACATTCGATGATCTCGAATTGTCCTATGTATCTTGGGCTCAGCTTGCCCTTCTTGCCAAAATGCATCACCCCTTTCCAGGGTGACACCTTAAGTAGCACTTTATCGCCAACTTCAAACTTTAAAGGTTTGCGCCTCATTTCAGCATAACTTTTCTGCCTGTCCCTGGCAGCTTTGAGACGATCGCGGATCTGCACATTCTTATCTGTCGTCTCCAGGACTATATCAGGTCCTGTTAGTTGGACATCTACAACTTCCGCCCAACAAACTGGCGTCCTACACTTTCTTCCATACAATGCTTCGAAAGGTGCAGCTTGAATACTCGAATGATAGCTATTGTTATATGAAAATTCAATCAACGGAAGATGATCATCCCAACTTCCACCTAAATCAATAACATAAGCCCTAAGCATATCCTCAAGTGTTTGAATTGTACGTTCACTTTCCCTATCCGTCTGAGGATGATAAGCGGTGCTGAAGTTTAATCGAGTGCCCAATGATTGCTGAAAGCTTTTCCAAAAGTGAGATGTGTATCTAGTATCCCTATCAGAGATAATAGATACTGGCACTCCATGGAGAGATACTATTTCATCCACGTACAGCTGAGCTAACTTATCGGAGCTATGTGTTTCCTTAATAGGTAAGAAGTGGGCTGACTTGGTCAGTCTATCTACTATAACCCAAATAGTATCATTTCTTTTTTTTTTGGGTAAAGAAAATAGTATCATTTCCATGCTTTGTCCTTGGTAACTTAGTGATAAAATCCATAGTTACCATTTCCCACTTCCAAGTGGGAAGGTCAGGCTGTTGCAGCAAACCTGACAACTTTTAATGTTCAGCTTTAACCTGAGCACATGTCAGACATTTAGTCACATAAGTGGCTATAGACTTCTTCAAACCTATCCACCAATAATTTGCCTTTAAATCCTGGTACATCTTATCACTGCCAGGATGAACAGAATATTTGGAGTTATGGGCTTCTTGAAGAATGACGTCCCTAAGTCCTCCATAAATCGGAACCCATATTCGTCCATTTAATCTTAGGATTCCATCCTTTCCATATGAAAATTTTTCAGCAGTTACGCCCAACTTCTCATTCGGATAGTTAGTTTCTAACACAGCTTCCTTTTGAGCGGCTAACAACCTTTCATTCAAGCTGTTCTTCAATTCAATGCTCTTTGCGTTGATCCTAATGGGCTTAACTCTTTCTTTTCTGCTCAAGGCATCGGAGACTACATTCGCCTTGCCTGGATGATACCGGATTTCACAATCATAATCATTCAGTGTCTTCATCCATCGACGCTGTCTCATGTTCAGATCCTTTTGGTTAAACAGATGCTGAAGGCTCTTATGATCAGAATAGATCACACATTTGGTCCCATAAAGGTAATGCCTCCAAAGCTTCAGTGCAAATACAACTGCACCCAACTCCAAATCGTGGGTGGTGTAATTCTTCTCGTGCACCTTTAATTGTCGGGAAGCATATGCAATAACTTTGTCCTTCTACATAAGCACACATCCAATACCTGTATGCGATGCGTCACAATAAACCACAAACTCTTCAATTCCTTCTGGCAATGTCAACACAGGTGCATTGCTTAACTTCTGTTTAAGAATATCAAAGGATTCTTGCTGCTTGGGACCCCAGTCAAACTTGAAATTCTTGCGAGTTAACGATGTTAGAGGTGCAGCAATTCTTGAAAAGTTCTCAATGAAACGTCTATAATAACCTGTTGGACCCAAAAAGCCGCGTTTCTCTGTGGGAGTCTTAGGCTCTTACCAATTCTTAATCGCTTCAATCTTAGCGGGATCCACCTGGATACCGCGCTCGCTAACCACATATCTAAGAAATTGGACTTCACAAAGCCAAAAATCACACTTTGAAAATTTGGCGTAGAGCTTTTCTTGCTGTAGAAGTTTAAGAATACATCGAAGATGTTTTTCTTGATCAGCCTGGTTCTTTGAATATATAAGTATGTCGTCAATAAAGACAATGACAAACTTGTCCAAATAGGGTTTGCAAACACGATTCATGAGATCCATGAAGGCTGCAGGTGCATTAGTGAGCCCGAAAGGCATCACTAAGAACTCGTAGTGACCATAACGAGTTCTGAATGCAGTCTTATGCACATCTTCATCTCTGACCTTTAGCTGATGATAACCTGACCTTAAATAAATCTTGGAGAAATAACTTGCCCCTTGCAGTTGATCGAACAGATCGTCGATCCTGGGCAATAGATATATGTTCTTAATTGCAACCTTGTTCAGCTCGCGATAATCAATGCATAAACGCATTGATCCATCCTTCTTCTTCACAAATAGTATCGGTGCTCCCCAAGGAGATGAACTAGGTCGAATAAAACCCTTTGCCAACAAATCATCTAACTGAGTCCTCAACTCTTTCATCTCAGTCGGAGCCAACCGGTAAGGTGCTCTTGCAACTGGTGCTGCTCCAGGAATAATGTCAATTCTGAACTCCACTTGCCTATCTGGGGGTAAACCAGGTAGTTCTTCAGGGAATACGTCTGGATATTCAGAAATAACAGGGATGTCTTGGATCTTGGGCTTTGGTTCATCAATAGTCACCTGTTCCATGTAAATGACCCAACCCTTCTTCAAACACTTTGATGCCTTAAGCATAGACACTTGCTTAGGCAATCCATACTGAGTATCTCCTTGTATTGTAAGTGGTTCACCATAAGGAGTTTTAATAACCACTTGCTTCTTATCACAAACAATCTGAGCTTGGTTAGAAGATAACCAATCCATGCCTATTACTATGTCGAATCCCGCCAATTTCAATGGAAGCAAAGACAGTGGAAAAGAGTGGTTCCTAATGGATATAAAACATCCATCTAACACGGTTGAAGCAGTTTCTACAGTACCATCAGGCAATTCTACTTCATATTTTATGCTTAGGGTTTTAACAGGCATATTTAGCAATTTACAAAATTTATTGTCTACAAATGACTTATCTGCACCCGAATCAAACAATACCCTTGCATAAACATCATTGATAAGAAATGTACCTGTTATCACGTTATCATTTTGAACCGCTTCTTGTACATTCATCTGAAAGACCTGAGCATTGGTCTTTTTAGCCTCCTCAGGCTTCTTTGCAAACTTTGGGCAGTTGGTCTTGATATGCCCATTCTCGTTACAGTTGTAACAAGTCGCATCCTTTATCTTCTTGCAATCCAACGTTTTATGCTCACTTGATTTGGAGATCCCACAAGCCCTAGGCTGCGATTGGGATTTTGATTCGAACCTGCACTTCCCTAGATGACGCTTCTTAAAGGTTTTACACTTGGGGTTTTCACCCGACTGCTGATTATCCTTTTTAAACCCGGAACTCTTATTGTACTCAGAGTTCCCCTTATGTTTCTTATCAGAACGGCGTGAGTTCTCATCCTCACGTTTCCTTTTCCCCTCTTCAGAATTCCTGAGCGATCTCTGCCTAACCGCATCGAGAGTAAGAGATAAGGACATATCAGCCACTGACCTAAAGGTGGTAGGTCTTGATGCTTTCACACTTGCCTTAATTTCCGGAGCTAAACCTCCAATAAAACGAGCTATGCGTTTTGGTTCTGGTGTGACCAAGAATGGAACCAATCGTGACATAGTGTTGAAGCTCGTAAGATATGCCTGATAGTCTAAGTTCTTCATGACCAAGGTCAAGAAGTCAGTCTCAATTTTCTCAACTTCATGTTGAGGACATAAATTTTCTTTGATTAGAGCAACAAACTGGTCCCATGTTAGATTATACAACGGGATCTTCCCTGTAGCTTGGATTAGGGACCTCCACCAAGCTAGAGCTTCACCTTTAAACGATTATGACATAAACTTCACCATGTCCTGTTCTGCACAATCACTAATATCAACCACTGTATCCATCTCGTCAAGCCAAGTCATACAATCAATGGCTCCTTTCTCCCCTGTAAAGTCTCTGGGCTTGCAGGATGTAACACCCCGAAAACGGGTTTGGGTAATCAAACTCCGTTAATACTAAAAGACGGGTAAAGTACCGTTAGTGGTAAAATTTACCTGGTAAATATTAGGATTTAAATAATTAATCCTAATATTAAACAAAAAGTCAATAAAAGCTTTTAAAGAAATAAAATGGATAAAAGGCCCGGGTTAACGGGACCTAAAATAAACTTAGTCATAAATATTCCCGAACCCGCTAAGTTAACTAGGAATATAAAACCTGGTTAATAAGTGGGAATATTATTGAAAATAATTAGGTTATGACCTAATTAATAACTAACCAAACACGAGGGACCAAAGCCGGGTAACTTGAAAATGGAATTATAAACTTAAAATATAACACAACACACACACTTGAGGTGTGTGTGCGTACGTGAAGTAGTCGAGGAGAAGGAGCAAGAAGCTCCAAACCCTAGCTCAAACAATCTCAACAAATTGAAGGGGCAAATCAAGTCCAAATCAAAATCCGAGTATGAATTAGTGATCTCCATTGAAAAAGGAGTCACGAGGTATGTAAATTTCTTGAGAAATCTCTAGTTGAAATTCTGAGCAAACCTAGAGAATTCGAATCTGAGCTTGCATGTTTGTTGTTTGGATGGAATTAGGGATGAAACTATGTCTAGTAGTAAACCCTAGCCATGTATTTGTTGAATTGATGTTCATGGTTGTGAATTCATGATCATACACTCATGTGTCAAGTGGGTTTTGATTATGTAGTAAAGATGATGATGTACACATGTTTAAAATCATCATAGTTGCTAGTAGAAACAAGATACTTGAACAAATTGCAAGTTGGGTGTTGAACATACATGACTTGAAATGGGTTTTTGGATAATTTAATGAAATTGATGTTCTATTGGTGTTGATAAACATCATACTAATTCATATGAATGAACTACTTGAACAAATTAGAGATTTTGATAAGAGTTCATAAGTGACTAGAAGTGGGTCTTGACATAAGAGTTAAAACCATGATTTTGATGGTCAAAGTGTGTATATGCTTATAATAACTAAAATTTACATGTTAATTTATTATTACTTGAGGTAGGAATTGGATGACATGTTAGTTAATTTGGCGTCTCAAAAGATGATGCTCACTAAGTGTTGATAATGTGCCTAATTGAGTCTTGTGAACTTGATAGTGCAATCATATGTGATAATTGGCGATTTGACTTTTAAAAAGTCAAACCGACCTACAATATGATGAATACTAATTTTTATACGAAAAACGTAAGGTGGGAATAGTCATGATTTATAATGACTAAACTAACCATCTTACGAATTATGATTATAGTTTGACGCTTAACGAGCTAGGTGGAGGCTTGTGGAGGAAGCGGGTCAAACGGATCGAGTACAAAAGAAAAGCGTGGCTTGGATGCAAAGTAAGTATAGCTTACACTAGTCATAAATCTTAGAATGTTCTTTGTTGTATTAATTACGAATAAGATAAATGCTTAATTGAGATATGGTGTTCCGACGTGTAGTCGTACGAAACAAGATAACCAAATAGAATAAGAAACCGTATTGATGGTTAAAAATGAGTTAAATCGGTAATTCGATCATGTTGTGACGAATGAAATATCTAATTTTAAAGGTTACCATATAAGGTAAATCATGATAACCAATAAGGGTAAAATTGTAATAAATGTCACCTCGCTAGTAATTGGTCATAGAGACTAAACGGGTCAAAAGGTGAAATAATCACCCTTTGACAATATCGACTAATGGGTTGTCGAGTTGTATGATTTTAGGGAATAAATAGCATATGGATGTTTACAGCGCTATCACTTAGCAGCCACTAAGGCAAGGTATTAAAACGGGTCAATATATTGACCCGAGTCAGGTATGTATAATGATACAACTCATCATGTAGAAATTGGAGTTCTAAAACAGTTAGACAAGGTTAAAATAAGATATTCGGTTATCTTTTAGGTAAAGCGAATAAATTGAGTTATGATTAAGGTGTTTTAGAAACATGTTGATTTCTAAACAAGAATATAGTTAAAAGGTCGTAATTTGGGATCAAACAAGTACTGATAGTCCTTCGACGTAAATGAAGGACTAAAATTGACTAAAACGCCCTTGTAAGTGAAATTGAGCAAACGAACCATAAAGGTTGTTTGGAAATAAGCGATAGGATGAAATAAATACTTTGAATAAGTATAAAAAGCAAAAGACGTAAATTATTGGTCAAAAGTCTCTATAAAGAGTCTCTGCCGTAAAATAATGATTTGAAGTGTGTAATTTGGAATATATAAATCACCACATTGAATCCACCACAAATATAGTTGTGGTGGGAGGTCATTTGATAAGAAATGTGGGCATATGTATTTAGAAACGAATGAAAGAGATTGGTGCTTAAAATATGCATAAATACCCTTAACGGATCAAAATGAGCATATGAGTGAAAATGGGTTTAAGAAGGTATATAAACCTGTAATTTGAAACCTATTATGTTAAACATTTTTGAACTTGATAGGTTTATGGGAAATAAAGGTCAAACAAACTTGTTTGTTTGATAAAAATAGAACGGGTCAAAAGTTGGTAAAAGGGAAATAAGCCGAAGACTTAAAAGTCTAAAATTTTGTAAAACCGGAGGTTGGATTTTAACTCCATAAGGTGGAGAATCAAATTACAATCACGTAGGAAGAAACAATAGGTCAAACGGACAAGCGGTTGGAAAGATACGAAAGTTTTCGTGTCATTAAACGGCAAAATAGAAAGATGGAATGCAGGGACCACCGTAACTTACGGTGCCACCGTAAGTTACGGTGGAGCTGATATAGTTACGGTGGGTTTCTACTGAGTTACGGTGGAAGAATATACTTTCAGGGGCTACCGTAAATTACGGTACCCACCGTAATTTACGGTGAACCCAGTAATAAAATATATTTTAATTAGTTTAAATTCCCGGATTCGTTTAGACACGTTTTAAACCCCGTATGACTAAAGCATTTCATATTTATGAAATGTAGGTACACTTTGGATGCCAGAAGACGATCAAGCTCAACGAAGAACCGAACACGATATAGATACATGCTTCCGCACTTTGCCACGTTGTAAATTTTAAACAACGAATTCAACCACGTTATGTTGAATAACATATGATTTGTAAAAATTTTAATAAACCCGTATTTTTATAGTATGTGTAGTCTTAGCTACACATCTAACTGTTGGTATTTACACATAAAATCGTTAATTAGTAACTAGGGTGTTACACAGGAGACAAAATACTTATATGAACATGTTTTAACACGCGGCTCCTGATTGAGCACGATTCGGTTGGATGGAACACTCCTCTGATTTGACGAATGGTGAGATTCGTCCTTATGAGATACATGAGTCTTAGAGGGTGGTTTTGGATGAGGTATAGATAGGGTCTTGCTCTGAGTACCACTTGATTCTCTAAACTGCCTGTCCATGGCTTTAGTAACAACATTGTCAATCAATGCTTGAAGATTCGCACCAGTTACGTTGATTCTGGTAGTATCATGATTCTCCCTCGGGTGACCGTTGACTTCTTCTGATTCTGCCATGTAGCTTGATTGCTACATAAAGATGATGACAATGATTTATTCAGAAGTCTATAACAGAATTGTCATCTTGATGATTCATTTAACCAAGGTAATAATAAACCATATCGGTTAATTTGTTAGGCATATTTATTCAGGATTTTCATTATAATTATCCTCAGTTATAATTCATTAAAATATTAAAGTGGCACAAAAGGCCTAGTCACAAGGACAGTTTTAAATTATAAGCCATGATCTTGTAGGATCGAGACATTAAGGCTTGAACATAGTTCATCACCTTTTATTGACAGGGAGTCGTAGACTACTACTGTCTTTTGTCTCAAAGGACAATAAGTATGGCCCGTATGCACTTCATCACTAATAGATGTTTAAATTAAATAGAGAAAAGGAATTGGAAGAATACAATATAAGGATGACTTGTGTGATTTTACCGAATCACATTTGCCAGGAGTGTTAACATGTTTTTAGATGTTAACAAGGATTTGAATCTTAAAAAGGGACTACCATCATGGCCCTGTCTTAGAATGACACATGGGCTAGGTTTTACCTTTAAGATTTTGATTAATATATAATGGCAGATCCATTACAAAAAGGAATGATATTTTGATTTATTTCATATATTATATTCATACATATAATGACAAATGAAATTTTAAAATTAAAACATTCCATTAAATTTTAATAGAAGTACATAATTGCCCTAAACGGGACTTTTACATAAATAACTTGCCCACGCAGGGGCTAAAATGAAAATACAAGTCATCGCAGGGATTAGGTACATAAACAAATGTCCACACAAGGACTTACTTGAAAAATTAAAATTACAAAACAAACAAATAAGGAATTTCAATAATCCCTTTTCTTCTTCCCCTTGATTAGGTCAGCCAAACCCTTAAGTAGACCCCGTCGGCTTCTACGCTCCTCCTAGACATCCCGTTACACCTGGTTCAACCTCTGAAGGATCTCCTACTGCTGCAGTGGTTGGATCTGTGACGGCTGCGGCTGCTGCTGCTGCAGAGGTTGAGGAGGTGGTGGGTATTGATACCCATAAGCTGGGTACCCAGTTGGATACGTAGCCTGAAAGGGCCCTTCAGGGTGAAGAGCGTTATAGTTCGCCGCCTCGAGGTACGGGTCAACACTAGGGGCGTTGTAGTAGTTGTAGCTAGAATAGGCTGGCTGCTCAAAAGGGCTATACCCCGCTGCACCGGCGTAAGAAGGTACTGGGTTATCAAAACCCATGTGTGGTGGTGGTGCGACTGGCGGAGAGTCGACCTCTGAAACTGGGTTCGAAGGCCCACCCATCTGTGGGTCTTCATACAGCGACGGGTAGTGGATGTTGCTGCTGTGTTGGGAGGGTGCTGAAGTGGAATCCCCCTCGCACGGACATCCGTGCACCTGATCTTCTCCGCCTTGGTGGTTCTGGAGGCGACAGTGGCGGCGGCGGTGGTGGTGGAGTGACCGCCTCAAAATGTGGGTCCTCTAAGGGGACCTGTTGGTGAGGTGATGAGTGGTGGGAAGGTGTGTATTCCCAGTTATAATTACTCCTCCACTGGGCAAATGAGTTGGGACCTCTATAAGGCGAACCATGGAAAGATGATCCGTCTGAAATCTCTATGGGATGCGTTGGCGTCCCAGTTGGTGGCTCGGCAGGATCGGGGTCATCATCCATCTCCATATCCTGCATCTCAGGATAATGATCAGCTGGCCCCAGAGGGTTCGGACCCTCTGGTTCTTGAACCTGGTTTACCGGATTGAACCGGCTTTGGAAGTACGGGGTCGGGTCCTGAAAGGCGCGATGAGAGCCCGACCGCTGCAACGGCAAGTAGGAATGGTGTGAATGGTCGGACTCTACGTTTTGATGTAGCCCGAAAGAGTCGCGATAAGAAGGCGAGGAGCTAAGCGAGACAGAGCATCTCGCAGGCTCAAGGTAGGTCCTCCAATCTTCATGAGGATTCGACCCGATGGAAGCAGATGGTGTACGCCTGTGCGATGGCTGTCACGGCCCCCATCCAGGTGTTACCCGGTTCAAGAGCCGCGGGACAGAAACCCGTGGTATTTATTATTTTATTTGACAGCGGAAGTTTAACATGATTTTTTAAAATTTTGAAAATGCCCGATTATTTTATTTCACAATTTGGGGACAAATCCCATAATTTACAGTAGAGGTAATTTCACGAGGAAATCCCTTGTTTTACAAAACATGTTTATTTATTTACTGAGCCACCGCTTCAAGATTGTTAGTGCTCCGTAGCACTTTTTCCTTGATTCACAGTAAGTCACCTGAAACATGTTTAAAAATATTTTATCAGCGGGGAAATACTGGAGAGTCATTTAGGTTAGATAAAACGACACATTAGTTATAGATTACAACATAAGAGCAATTACAATGGCTACTATCTTATTTTTATCTGCCCCGTGTCACACCCTGGTGACGATGGTCATACCACTATTGGGTCCTTTCACCCAAGTAGTGATGATTATCACTGTTAGGTTTGTTAACCTAACTTTGAGAAATTAGTAATGTGCACAATACCCCACTTACCAGTGATTTAAGATAACCAAGTCTTAATCCCTGTAACATATAACTGGAAAACATTTGGGTATTGTAAAACACTGTTGATAAAAAGAGAATGACTCACATTGCAAGTTTAATCGGACAGAACCTTGCCTACTGATTTAACCTTGTAACCTAGTTTAAATAACAATGCACACGAAACTAGGTCAGTAACTTAATACAACATTTACGATAAGCTCACGAAATCAAAACCCTCACGACGAATGACAAAGTATAGCCCGTATTCGGGCAGCACTTAAACATCCATCGGATTGGTTTCAATCGATCGGACATTGTATCGTAGCAGTGATCGAGTTATTACCCTGTTGTCGCAGTAGATCTTCGTGCTAGTGTGTGGTTTTGAACGAGAAAGTGAATAACTCAGTGTACAAAACGAATTTGAACGTCAAACCAACGCAGCCATGCAAGTGCCAAACCCCTGGATTTTATACTGAAAAACCGTCCCTGTCGCGTGGCGCGACGGCGCCCTTTTTGGGTAGGGTAGCTTCGTGTCCATTATAGCCTAGATGAGTCAAAAATCGACGAAATTCGTTTCCTACAACAAACTGTGTAGATAATATCAATTAGGGAATACCCCCCCCCCCCTGAGTTTTAGGGGGCCCTGATCCTAGTTCCAACTGTTCTAAAATTTTTAGGGGTCATGCAATATTACTTGGGGGTCTCAATTAGGGTTTCCTATTGGACATAATAAATTAAGAAATAATACTTTTGGTGAGAGTTGTTACATCCTCCCCACCTTAATTAAAATCTCATCCTCGAGATTTACTGGAACAAGTAGGGATATTTTCGCTTCATCTCTGATTCTAGTTCCCAAGTGTACTCAGGCCCTCTCTTTGAATCCCACTTGACTTTGACCAGCACTAGTCATTTGTGCTTGAGAAACTTGACCTTTTTGTCTTCTATCTACAGTGGTTTCTCCATAAATTTTAACTTTTCATTTACCTCTATGTCTTGGAGAGGTACTACCAGGGATTCGTCGGACAAACACTTCTTGAGGTTAGATACATGAAACACGTCATGTACTCCAGCCAACTTTTCTGGTAGTTGTAGGCGATAAGCAACTGGTCCTATTCGTTGGATTACTGAGAATGGTCCTATGTACCTGGGACTTAGCTTTCCCTTTTGTCACGGCCCCCGACCCGGTTTGACCCGTTTCAGGAGCCGCAGGACAGAAATCCTGCGGTATTTAATTAATTGAGTTTGACAGCGGAAGTTTTCATCAGGATCTTTTAAAATGTAAATATTTCCCGATTATTTTATTTCACAACGCGTGATAAAACCCGGTAATTTACAATAGTTTGATTTCATGAAATCTTTTATTTTTACAAAACATGTTTCTTTTATTTTATACTGAGCCACTTCCTTGAGCTTGTAGTGCTATATGGCACTTTTCCTGATTCATAACAGGTCACCTGAAACATGTTTGAAAAAGGTTTTGTCAGCGGGAAATACTGAGTGAATCATTCTATTTTGCATAATGATGCATAGTTATCAATTACAGCATAAGAGCGATTACAATGGCTTCTATCTTATTTCTATCTGGCATTCTGTCACAATGGTGACATGTCACAATGGTGACGATGGTCATACCACTATTTAGATCAATGAACCTAAATAGTGATGATTATCCCTGTAGGTCAATGAACCTAACAGTGATCATCCCGAGTAGGTCAATGAACCTAACTGGGAGAAATTAGTAATGTGCACAATACCCCACTAACCAGTAATTCAAGATATCCACGACTTAGTCCCTGTAATTATAACCTTGAAAATAATTTGAGGTATTGTAAAATAGTTGATAAAAAGAGAATGACTCACATTGCAGATTTATACGGGCAGAGCCTAGCCTACTGATTAGCCTTTTATCCTAAATTCAAATAATAGGCACACAATTCGGGGTTAGTAATCAATACAGCCTTTACGATAACTCACGAGATCAACTATCACAACGAACGACAAAGTGCAATACTTCATCCATCGAATTAACGATGGTCCGTCAAATTAATGACGAACGATAAAGTGCAATACTTCATCCATCGAATTAATGATGATCCGTCAAATTAATGACGAACGATAAAGTATAACCCTAATGTGGGCAGCACTTAAACATCCATTGAGTACATTGATCGATCGGACAATGAATCGTAATAGCGATTGTGCTAATACCCTGATTGCAGCGTCGATTTAGTGCCTGTGTGTGTTAATTGGAGTATTTCTACGATATCTCAGCGCACAAAGTGAATTTGAGCGTCGTTCTGAAGCCAGAATTCAAGTCCCAAACTCCTGTATTTATAGGTGAATTTTGTCCCTTAGGCGGCCCGCGTGAGTTTTAAGCTAACCTTAGGCGGCCCGCGTAAGAACTATTTTCGTGCATAGGGTTGCCACGTGTGGGACTAGCTCAGCTGAGTCGACGATTTCTGAAAATTCCTTTCTGCCTACGTTTTAAGTGGATAATCGTCAATAGGGTTTAACCCCCCCTGAGTTTTAGGGGCCCTAATCCTGATTCTGAAAATTATGAAAATTTTAGGGTTTGTACAGAATCACTTGGGTGTCTCAATTAGGGTTTCCTATTGGTCAAATTACTTTCGTAATTATGACTTTTGATGAGAGTTGTTACATTCTCCCCACCTTAAGAAAAATCTCGTCCTCGAGATTTACCGGAATAATTGAGGACATTTTCTCTTCATTTTGGATTCCAGTTCCCAAGTATATTAGGGTCCTCTCTTTGAATCCCACTTTACTTAAACTAACACTATTTGTTTACCTTTATATCTTGGAAAGGTACTACCAAAGATTTGTTTAATAGGCATCTCTTGAGATTGGATATATAAAATATATCATGTACTCCAGCTAACTCTTCCTGGTAAGCAACTAGTCCTATATGTTGGTTTACTGGAAATGGTCCTACGTACCTTGGACTTAGCTTTCATTTCTTACTCCTTTCCAAGGAGATACTTTCAATTACATTTTGTCTCCAACTCGAACTCAAACAACTTTTATCTATTATCTGTATACTTTTCTGACGATCTCTTGTCGTCTTCATCCTTTCCTTTGTGATACTGAATATCACAGTTGTAGTCACTTAGGATTTTTATCCATCTCCTTTGTCTCATGTTTTAATTCTTTTTGCCCAAAAATATATATCTTAAATTCTTATAATCCGTATAGATAGTACCCTTACTTCCATACAGATAATATCTCCAAATCTTAAGGCAAAAATTATGGTTCCTAATTCTAACTCATGAGTGGTATAGTTCCTTCGTTCTTTTTCAATTATCTTGATGCATACGCAATTACCTTTTTGTGTTGCATTAACATGCATTCAAATCCTAACTTTGAAGCATTACCTTATACTTCAAAATCTTCAGTTTATAAGGCTAATATCTGAGTATTTGGTTAATTTCTGCTTTAAGATCCTCATTCAAACTTATCTATTTTACAGGTTAACTTAGTTAATGGTATAACTATCTTAAAAAAATCCTTAATAAATTGTCTGTAATATCCGACTAAACTTCTAATTTCCATTGCGGATTAGGGAACCTTTCATTTTGATAATATATTATCAGGATTTACGTGAATACCTTCTGGATTCATCATATGACCTAAAATTGCACTTCTAGCAGCCAAAATTTATTCTTCGAAAATTTGGCGTA
This sequence comes from Helianthus tuberosus, assembly GCA_030545235.1. NCBI lineage: Eukaryota > Viridiplantae > Streptophyta > Magnoliopsida > Asterales > Asteraceae > Helianthus > Helianthus tuberosus. The sequence continues at coordinate 15,774,315 of CM060425.1, read as the reverse complement.
AAGCTTTTCTTTTCTTAACAAAGTTAAGAGTACATGCAAGTGCTGATAATGTTCTTTCTGACCTTTAGAATAAATATGTATATCGTCGATAAAGATAATTACCAATTTATCCAAATATAGTTTACAGATCCTATTTATCATGTCCATGAATGCTGAAGGTGCATTCGTTAACCTGAAGGGCATGACTGTAAATTCGTAATGACCATACCTAGTTCTAAAAATAGTTTTAGGTATGTCTTCTTCTTCTTGTACTTTCAATTGATAATATCCGAAATGTAAGTTGGTCTTAGAAAAATATCTATCTCTTTGAAGTTGATCGAATAGATCATCAATCCTAGATAATGGGCATTGATTCTTAATTGTAACCTTTATTCAATTCCCTATAATCAATACACATTTTCATCGAATCATCTTTTTTTTAAACAACACTGTGTTAACCGATAAGGTACCTTGGCTTATTGGTATAGTTCCTGGATTTAAAGGAATTTTAAATTCTATCTTCCTATCTGATGGTAATCCTGGTAACTCTTGTTGGAAATACATCTGGGTATTCGGAAACTACGGAAATTTCCTTAAATTCTTTATCTTTAGTATTAATGATTACTGAAATCATATATACTATTCCTTGCTTTCGTTCATAATTAGCAACCTTTATTACTAATATGATCTTTATGATTTTTCATGGCTTATTTCCTGTAATCATTATTACTTCTCCAGTGTTTGCATCAGAGTTAAATAATACTTTTGTGTAAACATTGTGATCTAATAACGTACCGGCTATCACATCTGGAATGAGCTCTGCTTCCTTAGCAGTCAGTTGGAAGGCTCTTACATTCCGTTTTGCTCCTTCTGCAGGTTTGGCTTTATTGTCAAATGGTTTATTCAGTTTTGGACAATCTGGCCTAAGATGTCCAGTTTCTCCACAGTTGTAGCAGACTGAAAATTTCTTTCTCCTGCAGTCTTCTTCATGATGCCCCGGAATTTTGCAAAAATTGCAATATCCTTTGCATTTTCCAAAATGCTTCCTTTTGCAAGAATTGCAAAATGGACTAGTGGTAGATTGCCCATTCTCTCTTTTCTTGAAATTGTTATGGTTACCCGAACGGAATTCTTGGGTAATCTTTTGGGCTACTTCCTTCCTTCTATTTTCTTCTCTTGTCCGTACTAGTTCGTCAGTCAGAGTATTGGCTAATTCCACCGCATCATCAATCGTGCGAGGTTTCGCAGCTTTGACGATATTACGGATTTCAGAAATCAATCCCCAAATATAAAGAGAAATAAGTACCGGCTCTGGCGAAGCCAGGGTTGGTACCACTCGAGCATATTCGAAAAATGTGGAAGTATACCCTCGACAATCTACATCCACCATCCGGTGGGTTAGAAACTTGTTTGTCATTTGTTCTTTTTCATATTCAGGACAGAATTTTCTTTCTACAAAGCTCTTAAATTCTTCCCAGTCCATAGCATACTCCATCCTTCTTCCTTTTGCTTGTAACACCGTATTCCACCATTCTAGCACCACTTCTTTGAAAAGGTTTGACGCGTACATGACCTGATCATCCTGAGCACATTTACTTATGGCAATTACTGCCTCGGTTTTCTCTAACCAACGCAGTGCTGCAGTCGCTCCTTCATTGCCTGCAAACTCAGTGGGTTTACAAGCAAGAAATTCTTTATAAGTGCAACCAGGCGTTGCAGCTTTCCTTTTCTTAGGGAGCGGAGCTTACCGTGGTTCATTATCATGATTAACATGATCATTGCCTCCGTTTACGCTATTACTGAAGTTATCTTCAGAAATACGTTTACTAGGAACAACTTGTTGCGGTTCGATTGGATTTTTAACAGCAGCAATGATTGCTGGAATAGCGTTGGCTATCCCTTGAGCAACGATATTTTCTATATCTTGTCTAGTCACATATTGATCCCCCGGTTGTTGCTTAGATTGATTAACCTCATTAACCAGTTCATTATTAGCGTTTTCCATCTGATATCTAATTTATAGATATATAATTAGTATAAAAGAAATAATCCAATGTTACAATTATTTGCATATAATCACGTAAACGAATATACAACAAAATTGTAAATTTCTAAAATTTCATTTTATAGATTATATCATGTTTTTCTATATACAACCGTTTTATTTTATACATACTGATTTTACTATTACTATTACACAACCACAGTTTCATAAACCCCTATCCTTTGTCAGGTGATGTTCTAGTAACGACGTTCCTTCTCATCGTATTTCCAGGAGATCTGCCCCAAAATCTCTTGGATCCTATTTCCAGCATCCATTAGTTCTTCACCAAAGTGGTGTTGTTCAACCATATTCTCGTTACTCATTGATGGATTTGGTAAAGGTTCTGGTTTGAACTTAGGAAAAAGCTTATAGGGATGGTTTTGTAACAGTATTTCATGAGTCACCCATTCATCTATTTGCGAGTGGATTGAAAGGGTTGGAATAGCTGGTTCTAAATTCATTGGTAGGTGTGTTTCAAAAGGATGAATAAAATCATTTTCATTAACAGGTTCAATAGTATTATCATTTGCCATTATAAAATACAACTCTTCCTGAGATGGTAACCCCTCAATTTGCCTAGAGCTTTCCCCAATTTCTATTTCTTAGGCTTAGGTTTCTCAAGAGGTAAAGCGTTGAATTCTATAGGTTCTTCTATGTCTGGAATATACCTATGGAAATCTCTGGAAACTTCTATTCTTACTGGATAGAGATTTAAATTCTGAAGGGCTTCCGACAGATCACTCATGCTGTTTAGTAAAATACACACTATTACTAAGTTATAAACAAATTGTATAGAACAACTTTTTAAATAGTCTTTCATACTGGGTAACTATCAAATAACTGAAAATTAAAACACACTAGGTTTTATTTGTAAAATTTATTTACTGAATACGGTTTATAGACTGTAGATAATAAAGATGCTAAAACTTAGTTCAAATTTATTTAAGGATTTGCATTAATTGCTATATTAACTAGCATATAACAATCTGCCCATACTGTACAAAATTAGTCAGATAATAAAACATATAATCATGAAATAGCAATTACTAAAAATTAAGTATTTTCTAAATACTTAATTGGCTTAATCAGTGGCTCGATAAGTGGCTCTGATACCACCTTTTTCTGTCACGGCCCCCGACCCGGTTTGACCTGTTTCAGGAGCCGCGGGACAGAAATCCTGCGATATTTAATTAATTGAGTTTGACAGCGGAAGTTTTCATCAGGATCTTTTAAAATGTAAATATTTCCCGATTATTTTATTTCACAACGCGGGATAAAACCCGGTAATTTACAATAGTTTGATTTCATGAAATCTTTTATTTTTACAAAACATGTTTCTTTTATTTTATACTGAGCCACTTCCTTGAGCTTGTAGTGCTATATGGCACTTTTCCTGATTCATAACAGGTCACCTGAAACATGTTTGAAAAAGGTTTTGTCAGCGGGAAATACTGAGTGAATCATTCTATTTTGCATAATGATGCATAGTTATCAATTACAGCATAAGAGCGATTACAATGGCTTCTATCTTATTTCTATCTGGCATTCTGTCACAATGGTGACGATGGTCATACCACTCTTTAGATCAATGAACCTAAATAGTGATGATTATCCCTGTAGGTCAATGAACCTAACAGTGATCATCCCGAGTAGGTCAATGAACCTAACTGGGATAAATTAGTAATGTGCACAATACCCCAATAACCAGTAATTCAAGATATCCACGACTTAGTCCCTGTAATTATAACCTTGAAAATAATTTGAGGTATTGTAAAATAGTTGATAAAAAGAGAATGACTCACATTGCAGATTTATACGGGCAGAGCCTAGCCTACTGATTAGCCTTTTATCCTAAATTCAAATAATAGGCACACAATTCGGGGTTAGTAATCAATACAGCCTTTACGATAACTCACGAGATCAACCATCACAACGAACGACAAAGTGCAATACTTCATCCATCGAATTAACGATGATCCGTCAAATTAATGACGAACGATAAAGTGCAATACTTCATCCATCGAATTAATGATGATCCGTCAAATTAATGACGAACAATTAAGTATAACCCTAATGTGGGCAACACTTAAACATCCATTGAGTACATTGATCGATCGGACAATGAATCGTAATAGCGATTGTGCTAATACCCTGATTGCAGCGTCGATTTAGTGCCTGTGTGTGTTAATTGGAGTATTTCTACGATATCTCAGCGCACAAAGTGAATTTGAGCGTCGTTCTGAAGCCAGAATTCAAGTCCCAAACTCCTGTATTTATAGGTGAATTTTGTCCCTTAGGCGGCCCGCGTGAGTTTTAAGCTAACCTTAGGCGGCCCGCGTAAGAACTATTTTCGTGCATAGGGTTGCCACGTGTGGGACTAGCTCAGCTGAGTCGACGATTTCTGAAAATTCCTTTCTGCCTACGTTTTAAGTGGATAATCGTCAATAGGGTTTAACCCCCCCTGAGTTTTAGGGGCCCTAATCCTGATTCTGAAAATTATGAAAATTTTAGGGTTTGTACAGAATCACTTGGGTGTCTCAATTAGGGTTTCCTATTGGTCAAATTACTTTCGTAATTATGACTTTTGATGAGAGTTGTTACACCTTTTTACCGAATCGGACTACTCCTTTCCAAGGAGAAACTTTCAAGAGTACCTTGTCTCCAATTTGAAATTCTAGTGGCTTGCGTCGATTGTCTGCATAACTCTTCTGGCGATTTCGAGCCGTTTTTAGTCTTTCCTTGATTTGAGTGATCTTGTCGGTGGTTTCTTGTATGATTTCAGGACCTGATAACTGGCTTTCTCCTATTTCTGCCCAACAAACTGGAGTTCTACACTTTCGTCCATATAGTGCTTCAAACGGGGCAGCTTCGATGCTTGAATGATAACTATTGTTATAGGAGAATTCAATTAAAGGTAAATGGTTGTCCCAGTTTCCTCCAAAATCTATCACACATGCCCTGAGCATGTCTTCCAGGGTTTGGATTGTTCTTTCACTTTGTCCGTCTGTTTGGGGATGGTAGGCTGTACTTAAATTTAGTCGGGTCCCCATTGCTTCTTGAAAACTTGTCCAGAAATGTGAAGTGAAACGACTATCCCTATTCGATACAATGGAGAGTGGGACTCCATGTAAGGATACTACCTCGTCTACATATAATTTTGCTAATCTTTCCATGCTAAAGGTTTCCTTCATGGGTAGAAAATGAGCTGATTTGGTTAATCGATCCACAATTACCCAAGTCGCGTCATTACCCTTTCTGGTTTTGGGCAACTTAGTAACAAAGTCCATGGTTATTAGTTCCCATTTCCTTACAGGCATTTCTAATTGTTGTTGTAGACCGGAGGGTTTCTGGTGTTCTGCCTTAACTTGTGAACAAGTAAGACACTTAGAAACATATCTAGCTATGTCCTTTTTCATTTCTATCCGCCAGAAGTTATTCCTTAAATCTTGGTACATTTTATTATTACCAGGATGCATGGTATACCTAGATTTATGGGCTTCCTCTAAAATTTTATTTCTTAACTCTCCCTGTTTAGGTACCCAAATCCTTTTCTTGTGGAATCTCCAAATTCCATCATTTCCTTGTTCTAATTCTTTTATTCTTCCCTTCATTCCTTCAGCATCATCCTTGATTGCTGTTTCTTGAATGTGTTTCAGTTGTTCCATTAAATCTAATTGTAGATTTAATCTAAGAGCACGAACTCGCTTTTGCTTTTCATGATACTTACGACTTAGGGCATCTGCGACTACATTTGCTTTTCCTTCGTGCTATTGAATATCACAGTCGTAATCACTTAGAATTTCCATCCATCTTCTTTGCCTCATAGTTAATTCCTTTTGCCCAAATATGTATCTTAAACTCTTATGATCTGTATAGACTGTAAACTTACTACCATACAGATAATGTCTCCAAATTTTAAGGGCAAAAATGATGGCTCCTAATTCTAAATCATGAGTCATATAGTTTTCCTCGTGCTTCTTCAATTTCCTTGAGACGTACGCAATTACCTTCTTGCGTTGCATTAACACACATCCTAATCCTAGTTTAGAAGCATCACAATAAACTTCAAAATCTTCTGTCCCTTCTGGTAAAGCAAGAATTGGGGCGTTTGTTAATCTTTGCTTTAAAATCTTAAAAGCCTCTTCTTGTCTAGATCCCCATTCAAACTTCACTGCTTTACAGGTTAGCTTAGTTAATGGTACAGCTATTTTGGAAAAGTCTTTAATAAACCGTCTATAGTATCCGGCTAACCCTAGGAAACTTCTAACTTCCATAGCTGATTGCGGGACCTTCCATTTGGTGATCGCTTCTATTTTGGTGGGATCTACGTGAATACCTTCATGATTCACCATGTGTCCTAAAAATTGTACCTCTTGTAGCCAAAATTCACACTTCGAGAATTTGGCGTAAAGCTTCTCTTTTCTTAACAAAGTTAAGAGTGCATGTAGGTGCTCACAATGCTCGTCCTGACTTTTGGAATAAATGAGTATATCGTCGATAAAGACAATTACAAATTTATCCAAGTACGGTTTACAGATCATATTCATCATGTCCATAAATGCTGCAGGAGCATTTGTTAATCCAAAGGGCATGACCGTAAACTCGTAATGACCATACCTAGTTCTGAAGGCAGTTTTAGGTATGTCTTCTTCTTGTACTTTCAACTGATGATATTCGGAGTGTAAATCTATCTTAGAAAAATATCTAGCTCCCTGAAGTTGATAAAAAAGATCATCAATCCCAGGTAATGGGTATCGATTCTTAATTGTAACCTTATTCAATTCCCTGTAATCGATACACAATCGCATTGAACCATCCTTCTTTTTCACAAAAAACACTGGTGCTCCCCACGGGGATGAACTAGGTTGTATGAATCATTTGCTTAATAATTCATCTAATTTCTTTTTCAATTCTAACATTTCGATGGGTGCTAACCGATAGGGTGCCTTGGCTATCGGTGTAGTTCCAGGAATTAGATGAATTCTAAATTCTACTTCCCTATCGGGTGGTAATCCAGGTAGTTCTTCTGGAAATACATCTGAGTATTCTGATACTACTGGAATTTCCTTAAGTTCCTTGCCTTTAGTATTAATAACTACCGATATCATATACACCATTCCTTGTTTTCTCGAATAACTGGCCACTTTCATTACTGAGATGAATTTCATTGGCTTACGTGGTTTATCTCCTGTAATTACCACTATTTCTCCTGTGGGTGTATGAATTTCTATGGAATTCTTATCACAGAGGATTCGAGCATGGTTGACTACTAACCAATCCATTCCTAATACGACATCGAATCCAGCTAAATTCATAGGTAATAGGTTTGCAGAAAATTTATGGCCTAAGAGTTCTATCTTTCCTTTTTGCAAAACCTTATCTATGTGAACATAATTACCATCTGCGGTTTCTACCGTAAAAATCTGCCTGAGTTTGGTTAAAGGTAGATTAAGAGTTTGGCAGAATGAAGTATTTATAAAACTTTGGTTTACACCAGAGTCAAATAATACTTTTGCATAAACGTCGTGAACTAGGAACGTAACAGCTATCACATCTGGGATGAGTTCTGCTTCTTGGGTAGTCAACTGGAATGCTCTTGCATTCTTTTTGGTAGTTCCTTCTGCAGGTTTGGCTTTGTTGTCAGCTGGTTTGACCAATTTAGGGCAGTCTGGTCTAAAATGTCCAGCTTCTCCACAGTTGAAGCAGATTGTTGATTTCTTTCTTCTGCAATCTTCTTCTTGATGCCCTGGAATTTTGCAGAAATTGCAATGCCCTTTGCATCTTCCAAAATGCTTTCTTTTACAGGTATTGCAAAATGGAATGGTGGAGGATTGCCCGGTTCCCTTTTTCTTGAAATTATTACTATTACCCACATGGAATCCTTGGGTAATCTTTTGGGCCACTTCCTTTTTCCGATTTTCTTCCCTTGTGCGTACCAGCCCGTCGGTCAAGGTGTTGGCTAATTCCACAGCACCGTCAATTGTGCGGGGTCTCGCAGTTTTGACATTATCACGAATCTCTCTAATTAAACCCTAAATATAGTGAGAAATAAGTACCGGTTCTGGCGAAGCCAGGGTAGGCACAATTCTAGCATACTCGAAGAATGTTGAAGTATACCGTCGACAATCAACATCCACCATTAGGTGGTTTAGGAACTTATTTGTCATTTGTTCCTTTTCATATTCGGGACAAAATTTTCTTTCCACCAATCTCTTAAATTCTTCCCAATTCATGGCATAGGCCACATCGCTTCCCTTGGCTTGTAGTACCGTGTTCCACCATTCTAGTGCCCCTTCTTTAAAAAGATACGACGCGTACATGACCTTGTCTTCCTCGGCACATTTACTTATTTTAATTACTGCTTCGGTTTTCTCTAACCAATGCAGTGCTGCAGTTGCCCCTTCATTGCCTACAAATTCGATTGGTTTACAGGCAAGAAATTCCTTGTAAGTGCAACCAGGCGTTGCAACTTTCATTTTCTTAAGGAATGGGGCTTGTATCCCATCATTATCGTTATTATTATTGTTGCCGCCTCCATTTACACTATTACTGAAATTGTCGCCATGAGTACGTTTGTTGGGAGTAGTTGGTTGAGGTTCAACTGGATTTCGGGCAGCAGCAAGGATTGCTGGAATAGCATTGGCTATTCCTTGGGCAACGATATTTTCTATATCCTGCCTATTAAGAAATTGATCTCCATTGTTTTGCTCAGATTGGTTAACTTCGTTAACTGGCTCATTAACAGCGTGTTCCATCTGATAATTTTCAATATACAAATGTATAAATTATTGGCACAAAATAAAATAAATAATAAAACAATCACACATAATCATGTTAACACTTATAGCCAAAATTGTCGACTTTGCGACGTTGATATTTTTATATATTAGTATGCATCCATACACACCAGTTATATTACAAAAGTTTTATTTAAAGTTATTTTACATGATTAGATTTTTATTTTATTATTATTAAACACGTAACCACACAACCACATATGATCCCCGTCAGCTGGCACTTTAGAAACGACGTTCCCTTTCGTCGTATTTCCATGATATCCTCTCCCCCACTTCCCGGATTCTATTTCATGCGTCCACCAGCTCCTCGCCATAGTGGCGGAGTTCAGCCAAGTTTTCTGTGCTCGTAGGTGGGTTTGGTGCAGGCTCAGGGTCAAATTGGGGGAAAAAGGTGTTAGGGTTATTCAAAAGATTCTGGAATTGCCAATCACTTGTCCACCATTCCTCCAGCTCTCCGGGCAGAAGTTGGTGGTTGACAATGGGATCTGGGATAGCAAGTTCCAAATTAACTGGAAGTTGTGATTCAACTGGGTAATTAAAGAGGTCTTCATTGGCAGGTCCAATGAGGTCACAATTTGCCAGTTTGCGATCAAGCTCCTCCCATGGTGGCATTTCCTGGGCTTTCCCTGAACTTTCCCCGATCTCCTTTCCTTTGCCTTTATCCTTGGGATCCTCAGTGTTTTTAACCCTCTGTGCGGCTGGCTTCTTCCTCCGTGCGCGTCTCCAGCCTATGATTCTCCTTCTCTTTTTCGTCTTGGGTTTCTCCTGGGCTTGAGCCTGGAATTCCATGGGTTCTTCAGTTTCGGCCAGATAATCGGAAAAGTCTATGGAAACTTCCATACCAGCAGAATGGAGATTGAGACTCTAAAGAGCTTCAGACAACTCATTCATGCTGTTTAGCAGATATAGAAAAAACACAAAATTGCAAGTTAAATTTTCACAGAATCTCAGAGTGGCAATTTGAGAAATTAAGTATTTCTAAGTACTTAATTGGCTTAAATCAGTGGCTCTGATACCACCTTTTTCTGTCACGACCCCCATCCCGGTGTTACCCGGTCCAGGAGCCGCGGGACAGAAACCCGTGGTATTTATTTTTTGATTTGACAGCGGAAGTTTAACAGGATCTTTTAAAATTTTGAAAATGCCCGATTATTTTATTTCAAAATTTGGGGACAAATCCCATAATTTACAGTAGAGGTAATTTCACGAGGAAATCCCTTGTTTTACAAAACATGTTTATTTATTTACTGAGCCACCGCTTCAAGCTTGTTAGTGCTCCGTAGCACTTTTTCCTTGATTCACAGTAAGTCACCTGAAACATGTTTAAAAATATTTTATCAGCGGGGAAATACTGGCGAGTCATTTAGGTTAGATAAAACGACACATTAGTTATAGATTACAGCATAAGAGCGATTACAATGGCTACTATCTTATTTTTATCTGGCCCGTGTCACACCCTGGTGACGATGGTCATACCACTATTGGGTCCTTTCACCCAAGTAGTGATGAATATCACGGTTAGGTTTGTTAACCTAACCGTGAGAAATTAGTAATGTGCACAATACCCCACTTGCCAGTGATTTAAGATAACCAAGACTTAATCCTTGTAACATATAAATGGAAAACATTTGGGTATTGTAAAACACTGTTGATAAAAAGAGAATGACTCACATTACAAGTTTAATCGGACAGAACCTTGCCTACTGATTTAACCTTGTAACCTAGTTTAAATAACAATGCACATGAAACTAGGTCAGTAACTTAATACAACATTTACGATAAGCTCACAAAATCAAAACCCTCACGACGAATGACAAAGTATAGCCCGTATTCGGGTAGCACTTAAACATCCATCGGATTGGTTTCAATCGATCGGACATTGTATCGTAGCAGTGATCGAGTTATTACCATGTTGTCGCAGCAGAGCTTCGTGCTAGTGTGTGTTTTTGAACGAAAAAGTGAATAACTCAGTGTACAAAACGAATTTGAACGTCGAACCAACGCAGCCATGCAAGTGCCAAACCCCTGGATTTTATACTGAAAAATCATCCCTGTCGCGTGGCGCGACGGCTCCCTTTTTGGGTAGGGTAGCTTCGTGTCCATTATAGCCTAGATGAGTCAAAAATCGACAAAATTCGTTTCCTACAACAAACTGTGTAGATAATATCAATTAGGGAATACTCCCCTGAGTTTTAGGGGGCCCTGATCTTAGTTCCAACTGTTCTAAAAATTTTAGGGGTCATGCAATATTACTTGGGGGTCTCAATTAGGGTTTCCTATTGGACATAATAAATTAAGAAATAATACTTTTGGTAAGAGTTGTTACAATGGCCCAGCTTCGTGATCGTGACTTGTGAAAACTGGGGCTTTTCCGCCTCTACCTCTTCCTCTGCTACGTGGTGGCATTTTCTTGTTCCTGTCAAAACAAACAAAATAAACAACAAAGGAAAACAATAAAGGATAAAATAAAAGATTAGGATTAGTCCTAATGCCTTTGCCTAGACTCAGAAGTCAAGGAATGTGCAACTGTGTCATTGAGATTAAACACAAAATGCTAGTGTTTAATTCACTCAATGTTGGCTCTGATACCAACCTGTCACACCCCGATATTTCCACGTATTACCGGTGGGCCCGGTGGGGAGTATCGTGACGTAGTTGAAATCATCATAGTCAATTAATCACAGTTCAATGCACAGCGGAAGTCTAAAAGTAATAATTATACAAACCGATTTGAAAGTAACATAAAATATTACACAACGGATTGTAAAAGGATCCACAGGCGGATCTAAAATAAAAAAGAAATATTGTTCAACAGATTTAAGCATCAAAAGCTTGCAAGACTCTTTATTTGATACCAGGAGTAGCCAGCCCATTTCGCTTAGTACCTGCACTTAACCTTTTTGGAAAATACATCAGTTTACACTGGTAAATACAATTAACCGACACTTTTGAAAATATTTAAGAAAATTGATATAAATGCACAAGGCACAAATATCCTTTTATAACTTGGGATAATTATTTAAAAACAATCTTGTAAAAGATTTATATGTTTGTCATACGTTCAGGATCCGGGATAGAAGCCGGAACAAGATTAATAGACACACCACATAATATAAACCCACAACGAGTTATTCTCAACAAGCGGGTATATCTTTTTACATACGTACTGGCAGGTGTATGCCTACAACCCGAGCTTAAGTCGTGGCCATTTCAATGAATGAACCGAGGATATCCAGGACACGGTCATTAACCCCCCAAAGGCTTAAAACAAACAAAACAGATTAAACGGGTTATCTCAATGATTTAACCATTATTCGATTAAAGATTCAATACCCGACCAAGCGGTATTATTAAATACCGTACCCCAAGCCCGTATAAGGGAAAATAAGTTAAAAGTATTTACCTGAGCAAAATATAATTTAATCTCAGCCGTATAACAATCAGCAAGTGCAAATAGCTTTTACTGGGCTCCTAAATCTGGAACGAAGGTTTTAATAACCTATTAGATTCCTAACGGGTCTTACTTAAGTTTAAACTTAGACCGGTTAGTTTTAATGAAAGGTTTACGGTTCAAAATGCAAGATTAAGCGAAGACCGGATTAGAATGTGATTTAGACCCGACAAGTATGAAGACTTGCATATAATGGGTAAACTAAATACATTGTGGATTTTGAAGTAAAAATGATAAGATTTGACCCGTTTCGGTTAATTTATGCAAACTAGTTACATAAACCATACCGAACGCGAATATGCATAACGGGTATCCAAATGAGTCATGTACAAGTTCCACAAGTTAATATGCTTTTAATATGTTGTGATATCAGTAGAATATCTTCCATTATGCCCAAAATGAATTTAAAATCAATTTAAGCCCCGTATGGGTATTTTGGTTATTTTAAAGATTATAAAGGAGGTTAAATAGTAATCTGAGGTTCTGGTCTAAAATGATCAGTAAAAATATATATTTTTACAAGTTATATCAGTAAGATATTGTATATATGTGAAATTTATCATTTATAGCCAAACTATGCACCGTAGGGGCATTTTGGCCATTTCACATAAGCTTTAAGGGTTAAATTTGGAAATCTGAGTTCAAAACTTTTACTTACTGTTAAAGTATAAAAATTTATTCATAACATCAGTAGTAACAAGCCTTAGGTGCCAAATATGGTTTTAAACCATACTATGCGCCTAAATCGCATAAAAGTCGGTATTTGACGGTATTCAGGTTGATTAAGAAAATCTGAGATTTTGATCAGCCTCTACTGTTTAAAATAGTTTATTTAATATATAAAATAAGTAGAAAAAGGTTTGATATGTAAAGGATGTGTAAAACTCATTTTATTAGCGAAAATGGCATTATCGTCAATTACCGAGTCTATGCAAGAACTCTATGTTATGATCAGTTTAAAATTTAATAAAAATTTCCAAAAATCCCTAAATATTATATTACATCAGTAGGTGGCAAGTTTGGTGTCAAATTTTTAGGACATGCTTATAAATCAGTAATAAAGGTTTTTGTCCACTCACTTTTCAAAAATCTCATTTTTATATCAAAATGGCATAATGTTCAACTTTTAAGCAATTAACGGAAACATGCAAATGATTCGTATTTCAAAGGAACCATATTGTATAATATCAGAGGGTTATACTAACATGTAATATGGTCCTAAAGGAACCCTAAGGCATATCTAAACTAAGCTAAATCGGGTCAGAACTGAAAGTCAAAACAAAAGTCTACTTTTGCGACTTTCGGTTGCGAATCGAGCCTAAACTCAGAATTGTCGGGTTGAACATGCCTAAACATGTTCTTATATTATTTACCAAGTTATTTTAGTGTTTAAATATGTTCCATAACCTCTGCATTGCTAGTTATGAATTTATTTGCAAAAATAGATTCTGTTGACTTTTTATTAATAAGTTTGACCCGACAATTGACCAAGTTAGAGTAAAAATCAGTAGGTGCCCTTTTAAGGGTTTATTACCTACATAATTACCAACTCATAGCCACTTTTAAAACGAATAATGGCTGGACCATTAGTGATTAATCACTAAGTCAAAGCTTAATTACGATAGCTTTTACTTTTGGTTATAAAGCTAATAAAACTTGAACTAGAGAGGCTAAGAATGCTTACAAGAACTCTTAGCATGAAATATGAACTGAGGAAAACTTCCTAGAGCTCCAAGGGACTCCAGAGAATGAGTTGTGAAGTAATTTTTGAGAATGTGCAAATGAACTCATGAACACAAGCCTTTATATAGTAATTTTCACTTCATATGATCACTCCACATGTCCCTACATTGATCCCATATGTTACCATGTGTCCCTAGTGCATGAAAAACCATTTGCTCAGGCCCTGGTATCGAATACAAGCATGCAAAGGCGGTGGAACTGACTGAACCTGCAGCGCGGCCAGCGTAAGAGTTAACTTAAGGTTTACGCGGCCCGCGTCAATGGGAGATTCCGGTAAACAGTTTGCCAACTTTGCAATTTCAGTCCCTGGTCCAATTTTAATTTAAATAACTTTTGTTTATTGCACTTATGACCCCCATAGTTAACTTTTAAGGTCCTTGGGTCAAATATTAACTCCGTTAAGCTCCCGGTTAGTTGTATGATCATCCGAAAAGTCTTGTTTTCACCGAAATTTCACAAAATTAATATCCAATATTCTTGAGAGCAAAATATATAATTATTACAATGTTTTTGGGTTCGTTAAAAGGTCACTCAGAGGTTACTTTTAACATGTTGACACTTTTAACCCCTATGCTTCGTAAAATTCCCATTTTAAGCACAAACGAGTTTCTATACTCGAAAATTTATTCATTAAAGAATACGAACGTCGTGTGAGGTCAATCAGAGGCACAAGAATGGCATGTTGACACTTTGGATCCTTTTGCTTACATATTTACATCGTTTGACAATTTTAGTCCCTCCGGATCAATCGATTACACGTTTAAAGTCCATGACACGTGTCTTTATTACATTGGTCGTGATTTTACGAGGTGTTACAGGGGAGGACCTCTGCACAAGACCCATAATTTCAAGGGACACGTGATTTTAAAAAAATCCAATATATATATGTTATTTTTTAAATAGTAAACACATACCAATTCCAATATAGGGCCATTTACAAATATTTTTTATGATTTGGAATTTAGCCCACTTGACATTAGTTTATTGAGCCCAATACAAATTTGATTTTTATATAATAATAAAACATTACGGAAGGACAATTTTTTCGAGCTCGAGCAGGGTACGTGAATTCTCAAACACGCCTCTGGATTAAATAGTGGTAATAAAGTGTATGTTATTAATATGATGAACCATTTAACCTTGTGTCACACCCCGATATTTCCACATAATTCCGGTGGGCCCGGTGGGGAGTATCGTGACGTAGTTGATATCATCATAGACAATTAAACACAATTATAGCACAACGGAAGGCTTGGAAGTTATTACTATTACAACCCATAATGTTCAAGTTCAAACAAAAGAATATACAGACGGATTGTAATAGAGATCCACAGGCGGACCATAAAAACAAATACATAAAACTGAGTTTAACAGACTTCAGGCATCTAAGGATTTGCAAGATCTTCTTAATTGACACCAAGTAGCTCTAGCCTAGTTTCGAGAGATACCTGTCACTTAGTCTTTGGAAAATACGCCAGTTTTCACTGGTAAATACAATTAACTGAATCATTTGAAAAGAGTTTATGAAAATTGGTTTAGGCGCACAAGGCACAAAATCTTTTATAACTTGGGACAATTTTTATTAAAATCTTGTACACAGATTTACATGTTTGTCATACAATTGGGGCCGGTTTGGAAGCCGGTCATGATTAACCGACTCACCACTTTATAAACCCACAAAGGAGTTATCCCCAACTTGTGGGTAATTTAATATTTAGCATTTGCATCTGTCAGGTGTATGCCTACACCCCGTGCATAGGTCGTGGCCATTTACAAATGAAATGAGCCAAGGATATCCAGGACACGGTCGTTAACCCCCAATGTTTATGTTATCTGTAAGGACCTGCACGAAACTGTCCTAAAACGCTCCGTAAGTAGAAACCCGGACCCCTAAAACCCTAATCCTGGTGAAAAATCAAGAAATTCAATTTTATTGTTCTGTCGCGGACCGCGTAAGACTTAAGGAAAGTCTACGCGGGGCGCGACAGCTTCTAAAAACTCCGGATAAGCTTTAGGCCACGTGTCAGACACGTGGCAGACCTAGGGTGTGACACGGCAGCCCTAGCCGTAGCTAGGGTGGCCCTCGCGGGCCGCGTAAGATGTTACTTCAGGTTTACGCGAGCCGCGAGAGACCCAAATTTCAGCTATAAAAGGGACGTGCATGGGCAGTTCAAAACTGTCGAAAAATTTCACACAAACAACTTACTTTCTGCTCGGAAATTTAGTTTTTGTAGTGAAACGTTGCTACGATTACAGGGTAATAACTCGATCACTGCTACGATACAATGTCCAATCGATTGAAACCGATCCGATAGATGTTTAAGTGCTGCCCGAATCCGAGCTATACTTTGTCATTCGTCGTGAAGGTTTTGATTTCGTGAGCTTATCGTAAATGTTGTATTAAGTTACTAACCTAGTTTCGTGTGCATTGTTATTTAACTAGGTTACCAAGCTTAATCAGTAGGCAAAATTCTGTCCAACTAAACTTGCAATGTGAGTCATTCTCTTTTTACCAAATTGTTTGCAAAACCCTAAATGTTTTCCAGTTATACTTTGCAGTGATTAAGTCTTTGCTAATCTTTAATTATTGGCAGTATGCGGGGGTTTTGTGCACATTACTACTAATGATTTATCACTCTTAGGTGGGCGAGCCTAATTAGTGATATGTCCACAGTCATAGATCCGGTCGAGTGACAACTGGACCAGATAATTATAAGATAGGGACAAATGTAAAAACTCTTAATGCTGTAAATTGTAACAATGTGTCGTTTTGTGCAAATTGAATGACTCGCCAGTATTTCCCCGCTGATAAAATCTTTTTAAACATGTTTTAGGTGATTTACTGTGAACAAGGAAAAGTGCCGCGTAACACTACCAGCTTGGATAAAGTGGCTCAGTAAATAAATAAACATGTTTTTGTAACCATGGAATTTCCCAGTGGAATTCCTTTATTGTAAATTACGGGGTTTGTCCCAAAAATAGGAAATAAAATAATCTGGTATTTTCAGTTTTAAAAGATCATGTTAAAAATTTCCGCTGCCGAAATTAAATACCACGGGTTTTCTGTCTCGCGGCAATCGAACCAGGAAACTGGATCGGGGGCCGTGACAGAAAAAAGTGGTATCAGAGCCACTGATTTAAGCCAATTAAGTATTTGAAAAAAAATACTTAATTTTCCAATTTGCCATTTTGTGATTCTGTGAAAATTTAATTTAACCAATAAAATTTTAACCTAAATTTTTATGTGTTTCTTCATGTGTGCTAACAACATGAATGAACTGTCAGAGGCACTCCAAAACTTTACTATCCATACCACCGATATGGATACCACAGGAACCCAATCCGGCTATCAAGAGGATACTGAAGATGCCACCTTGGGAAGAACTAGATTGAAAACTTGCAAATTGTGACCTCATCGGACCTAGCGATGAAACCCTTTTCAATTTCCCTGCCCAATCTGAACTTCCAATTAATTTGGAATCTGCTATCCCAGACCCTATTGTCAACCCACAACCTGTTCCCTTTTTCTGTCATGGCCCCCGATCCAGTTTCCTGGTTCGATTGCCGCGAGACAGAAAACCCGTGGTATTTAATTTTGGCAGCGGAAATTTTTAACATGATCTTTTAAAACTGAAAATACCAGATTATTTTATTTCATATTTTTGGGACAAACCCCGTAATTTACAATAAAGGAATTCCACTGGGAAATTCCCTGGTTACAAAAACATGTTTATTTATTTACTGAGCCACTTTATCCAAGCTGGTAGTGCTACGCGACACTTTTCCTTGTTCACAGTAAATCACCTGAAACATGTTTAAAAAGATTTTATCAGTCGGGAAATACTGGCGAGTCATTCAATTTGCACAAAACGACACATTGTTACAATTTTCAACATTAAGAGTTTTTACATTTACCCCTATCTTATAATTATCTGGTCCAGTTGTCACTCGACCGGATCTATGACTGTGGACATATCACTAATTAGGCTCGCCCACCTAAGAGTGATAAATCATTAGTAGTAATGTGCACAAAACCCCCACATACTGCCAGTAATTAAAGATTAGCAAAGACTTAATCACTGCAAAGTATAACTGGAAAACATTTAGGGTTTTGCAAACAATTTGGTAAAAAGAGAATGACTCACATTGCAAGTTTAGTTGGACAGAATTTTGCCTACTGATTAAGCTTGGTAACCTAGTTAAATAACAATGCACACGAAACTAGGTAAGTAACTTAATACAACATTTACGATAAGCTCACGAAATCAAAACCCTCACGACGAATGACAAAGTATAGCCCGGATTCGGGCAGCACTTAAACATCCATCGGATCAGTTTCGATCGATCGGACATTGTATCATAGCAGTGATTGAGTTATTACCCTGTAATCGTAGCAGCGTTTCACTACAAAAACAGAATTTTCGAGCAGAAAGTAAGCTGTTTGTGTGAAATTTTTCGACAGTTTTGAACTGCCCATGCACGTCCCTTTTATAGCTGAAATTTGGGTCTCTCGCGGCCCGCGTAAACCTGAAGGAACATCTTACGCGGCCCGCGAGGGCCACCCTAGCTACGGCTAGGGCTGCCGTGTCACACCCTAGGTCTGCCACGTGTCTGACACGTGCCCTAAAGCTTATCCGGAGTTTTGAGAAGCTGTCGCGCCCCACGTAGACTTTCCTTAAGTCTTACGCGACCTGCGACAGACCAATAAAATTGAATTTCTTGATTTTTCACAAGGATTAGGGTTTTAGGGTCCGGGTTTCTACTTACGGAGCGTTTTAGGACAGTTTTGTGCAGGTCCTTACATCCTCCCCACCTTATTTAAAATCTCGTCCTCGAGATTTACTGAAACAGGTTAGGGTACTTCCGCTTCATTTCCGATTCCAGTTCCCATGTATACTCTGGTCCTCTTTTCGAATCCCATTTTAGTTTGACTAGCATCAGTCTCTTGTGCTTGAGGAATTTGACCTTTCTGTCTTCTATTTGAAGCGGTTTTTCTACAAATTTTAACTTTTCATTTACCTCTATATCTTGAAGAGGTACTACCATGGATTCGTCAGATAAACATTTCTTGAGATTAGATACATGAAAGACGTCATGTACCCCAGCTAGCTCTTCTGGTAGTTGTAAGCGTTAAGCAACTGGTCCTATCCGTTTGATAACTGGGAATGGTCCTATGTACCTTGGACTTAGCTTTCTTTTCTTACCGAATCGAACTACTCATTTCCAAGGAGAAACTTTTAAGAGTACCTTGTCTCCAACTTGAAATTCTAACGGCTTGCGTCGATTGTCTGCATAACTCTTCTGGCGATCTCGAGCCGTTTTCAGTCTTTCCTTGATTTGAGTTATCTTGTCGGTGGTTTCCTGTACAATCTCGGGACCTGATAATTGGCTTTCTCCTATTTCTGCCCCGCAAACTGGAGTTCTACACTTTCGTCCATACAGTGCTTCGAATGGGGTAGCCTCGATGCTTGCATGATACCTATTGTTATAGGAGAATTCGATTAAGGGCAAGTCGTCATCTCATTTTCCACCAAAATCTATTACACATGCCTTGAGCATGTCTTCCAGGGTTTGGATCGTCCTTTCACTATGTCCATCTGTTTGGGGATGGTATGCAGTACTTAAATTCAGTCGGGTCCCCATTGCTTCTTGGAAACTTGTACAGAAATGCGAAGTGAAGCGACTATCCCTATCCAATACTAAGGAGAGTGGGACTCCATGTAAGGATACTACCTCGTCTATGTATAACTTTGCTAATCTTTCCATGCTAAAGGTTTCCTTCATTGGCAGGAAATGAGCTGATTTGGTTAATCAATCTACAATCACCCAGATTGCATCGTTGCCTTTCCTGGTTTTGGGTAACTTTGTAACAAAGTCCATTGTTATTAGTTCCCATTTCCATACGGGCATTTCTAACTGTTGGAGTAACCCTGAAGTTTTCTGGTGCTCTACCTTAACTTGTGAACAAGTTAGACACTTAGAAACATACCTAGCTATGTCCTTTTTCATTCCTATCCACCAGAAGTTATTTCTTAAATCTTGGTACATCTTATTATTACCAGGGTGCATTGTATACCTAGATTTATGGGCTTCTTCTAAAATCTTATCTCTTAAATTTCCTTGCCTAGGTACCCAAATCCTGTCCTTATGAAAAAATCTAAATCCCATCAGTCCCTTGATCCAATTCCTTTATCCGTCCTTTCATTCATTCAGCATCATCCTTGATTGTTGTTTCCTGAACGTTCTTCAGTTGTTCCATTAAATCTAATTGGAGATTTAATCTGAGAGCACGAACTCGCCATTGCTTTTCATGATACTTACGACTTAAGGCATCTGCTACTACATTCGCCTTCCCTTTGTGATATTGAATATCACAGTCGTAGTCACTTAGAATTTCCATCCATCTTCTTTGTCTCATGTTTAATTCTTTTTGCCCAAATATGTACCTTAAACTCTTATGATCTGTATAGACTGTAAACTTACTTCCATACAGATAATGCCTCCAAATCTTAAGGGCAAAAATTATTGCTCCTAATTCTAAGTCGTGAGTCGTATAATTCTCTTCGTGCTTCTTCAACTGCCTTGATGCATACGCAATTACCTTTTTGCGTTGCATTAGCACACATCCTAATCTTAACTTAGAAGCATCGCAGAAGACTTCAAAATCTTCTGTCCCTTCTGCTAAGGCAAGAATTGGGGCATCTGTTAATCTTTGCTTTAAAATTCTAAAGGCCGCTTCTTGCTTAGGTCCCCATTCAAACTTAACTGTTTACAGGTTACCTTAGTTAATGGAACAACTATCTTAGAGAAGTCTTTAATGAAGCGCCTATAATATCCAGCTAATCCCAGAAAACTTCTAACTTCGGTAGCTGATTGCGGGACCTTCCAATTTGTGACCGCTTCTATCTTAGAGGGATCTACGTGAATGCCTTCGTGATTCACCATTTGACCTAAAAATTGGACCTCTTGTAGCCAAAATTCACACTTCGAAAATTTGGCGTAGAGCTTTTCCTTCTGTAATAAGGTTAAAAGTGCATGCAAGTGCTTACAATGTTTGTCCTGGCTTTTGGAATAAATAAGTATATCGTCGATGAAGACAATTACAAATTTATCCAAATACGGCTTACAGATCCTATTCATCATGTCCATGAATGCTGCAGGAGCATTTGTTAGTCCAAATGGCATGACTGTAAACTCGTAGTGACCATATCTAGTTCTGAAAGCAGTTTTAGGTATGTCTTCTTCTTGTACCTTCAACTGATGGTATTCGGAGCACAAGTCTATCTTAGAGAAGTATCTAGCTCCCTGAAGCTGATCGAAAAGATCATCAATCCTAGGTAATGGGTATCGATTCTTAATTGTAACCTTATTCAATTCCCTATAATCGATACACATTCGCATTGAACCGTCTTTCTTTTTCACAAACAACATTGGTGCTCCCCAAGGGGATGAACTAGGTTGTATGAACCCTTTGCTTAACAATTCATCTAACTGCCTTTTCACTTCTAACATTTCGGTGGGTGCTAACCGATAAGGTGCCTTAGCTGTTGGTGTAGTTCCAGGAATTAGATGAATTCTAAACTCTACTTCCCTATTGGGCTGTAATCCTAGTAGTTCTTCCGGGAATATATCTGGGTATTCTGACACTACTGGGATTCCTTAAGTTCTTTACCTTTAGTGTTAATGATTACTGAAATCATATACACTATTCCTTGTTTTCGTTCGTAACTAGCAACTTTCATTACTGAGACGAACTTCATTGGTTTATGCGGCTTATCTCCTGTAACCACAATTACTTCTCCTGCGGGTGTATGAATTTCTATGGAATTCTTATCACAGAAGATTCGAGCATGGTTGGCTACTAACCAATCCTTTCCTAATACGACATCGAATCCTGCTAAATTCATAGGTAGCAGGTTTGCAGAAAATTTATGGCCTGAGAGTTCTATCTTTCCTTCTTGCAAAACCTTATCAATTTTAACAAAATTTCTATCTGCCGTTTCTACCGTATAAATCTGCCTAAGTTTGGTTAAGGGTTGCTTAAGAGCTTGGCAGAATGAAGTATTTATAAAACTTTGGTTTGCACCAGAGTCAAATAATACTTTTGCATAAACATCGTGTACCAGAAACGTACCAACTATTACATCTGGGATCAGATCTGCTTCCTGTGTAGTCAGCTGGAAGGCTCTTGCATTTTTTTTATTTGTTCCTTCGGCAGGTTTGGCCTTGTTGTCTGTTGGCTTGACCAATTTTAGGCAGTCGGGCTTGAAGTGTCCTGTTTCGCCGCAGTTGTAGCATATTACGGATTTCTTCCTGCATTCCTCCTCTCGGTGGTCTGGTCTCTTGCAGAAATTGCAATTTTCCTTACATTTTCCAAAGTGTTTCTTTTTACAATTTCCGCAGAATGGCGGGGTGGAAGATTGCCCAGCCCCCTTTTTCTTGAAATTACTACTATTATTACCCACACGAACTCCTTGGGTAATCTTTTGGGCCAATTCCTTTTTCCTATTCTCTTCTCTTGTACGTACAAATCCGTCGGTTAAGGTATTGGCCAATTCAACCGCATCGTCAATTGTGCAGGGTCTCGCAGCTTTGACGATATCACGAATCTCGCTGATTAAACCCCAAATATAGCGAGAAATAAGTACCGGTTCTGGCGAGGCCAGAGTGGGTACAATTCTAGCATACTCGAAAAATTTCAAAGTATACCCGCGACAATCAACATCCACCATTCGGTGGTTCAGGAACTTATTTGTCATTTGTTCCTTTTCATCGTCGGGACAAAATTTTCTTTCCACCAATTTCTTAAATTATTCCCAACTCATGGCATAAGCCATGTCACTTCCCTTTGCTTGCAGCACCGTGTTCCACCATTCTAATGCCTCTTCTTTAAAAAGGTGGGATGCATACATAACCTTGTCTTCCTCTGCGCACTTACTAATTTTAATTATTGCTTCGGTCTTTTCTAACCAACGCAGTGCAGCAGTCGCCCCTTCATTGCCTGCAAATTTGACTGGATTACAAGCAAGAAATTCCTTATAAGTGCAACCAGGTGTTGCAACTTTCATTTTCTTAAGTATTGGGGCTTGAACCACATTATTGTTATTATTGCCGCCTCCATTTACACTGTTAGTGAAATTATCATCCCGAGTGCATTTGCTGTGGTTGGCTTGTGAAGGTTAAACTGGGTTCTTAACAGCGGCGACGATTGCCGGGATAGCATTGGCTATTCCCTGGGCAATGATATTTTCTATATCTTGCCTATTAAGAAAATGATCCTCATTATTTTGTTTAGATTGGTTAATTTCGTTTGCTGGTTGATTTTCTGCGTTTTCCATCTGAATCATTAATAATATATATATATATATATATTATTTTCATAGAATGGATAGCAATCAAACACAACAAAGCAATCATAACACATAATCACGTCAACACATATAGCCAAAACCGTCAACCTTGCGACATTCATATATTTTTTATAATATTATGCTTCAATACAAACTATTTATTTTACAAAAGTTTTATTTTTAGTTATTATTATACAATATTATATTATTATTATATATGGATTAAGATTTTTTTTCTACATATTATTATTATTATACAAACACACAACCACAGTTAGCTGGCCTTTCAGAAACGACGCTCCCTCTCGTCGTACTTCCACGTATTCCTTTCCCCCACGCCCCGAATCCGATTTCCTGCATCCACCAGTTCCTCACCGTAGTAGCGTAATTCAACAACGTTTTATGTGCTCATAGGTGGAAATGGTGCAGGTTCGGGATCAAACTGGGGAAAATAAACATTGGGGTTATTCATGAAATTCTGAAAATGCCAGTCGCTCGTCCACCATTCCTCCAGCTAGCCTGTAACATTATCAAACAAAACAGATTAAAACGGGTTATGCAGATTTATTAAATCACAATCCGACTAAATAATCTTATACCCGACCAAGCGGTAATAATTTACCGTATCCCAAGCCCGTATAGGGAAATAGTTAAAAGTATTTACCTGAGTTAATTATGCAAAGATTGCTACTCAGCCGTATATTCCTAAGGCTTTATGCAAATATCTTCTACCAAAGCTACTTAATCTGTAAGGAAGGTTTTATTAACCTGTTAGGATACTAACGGGTCTTATTTAAGTCAAAGACTTAGACCAGTTAGTTATAAAGATATTTTACGGTTCGAAACGCTAGATTAAGCAGAGACCGGAATGGAATGTGATTTAGACCCAACAAGTATGAATACTTGTATAATATGGGTAAACTAAATACATTCTAGATTTTGAAGTTTGAATGACAAAGTTAAACCCGTTTCGGCTAATTTATGCAAACTAGTTACATAAATCGAACCGAACGTGTATAAGCATAAAGGGTAACCGAATGAACCATATACAAGTTCCATATATTATTATGCTTAAAATATGTTAAGACATCAGTAGGATGTCAACATATATGCCCAAAAAGAATTTAAAACCGAATTAAGCCTCATAAGGGCGTTTTGGTCATTTTAGGATTTATAAACGAGGTTTATAGGTAAACTAATGTGTTGGTAAAAAACATTCTGTAAAAATATTTATTTTATGATGTTATAATAGTAGGATATCATACATTTGTGTGGTTTACCATTTATGGCCAAACTATGCCCTGAAAGGGTATTTTGGTCATTTCACATATGCTTTTAAGGACAAAATTGGAATTCTGAGTTCATGACTTATACCTACTATAAAAATATTTAAAATTATTTATAAAGTCAGTAGGTATCAAGTCTTGGGTGCTAAATATGGTTTTAAACCATACTATGCACTAAATTAGCGTAAAAGTCGATAATTGATGATATTTGCAAAGTTTATGTGATTCTGAGATTTTGACCAGCTTTGGATGGTCAAAATATTTTATTTTTCATATTAAATTAGTAGGAAAAGGTTTTGCATGTTAATCATATGCAAAACACATTTTGTTTGCAAAAAGAGCATTATCGTCACTTATAGAATTAATACAAGAACTTAATGTTAAGGTCAGTATATAATCTAACCCAACATTCCAAAAATTCCTAAAAATGATATCTTAACAGTAGGTTAAGAGTTTTGTGCCAAAATTTATGTTTAACCATGATCTATACACCAAAGGGTAATTTAGTCTTTATAAAAAGCTAAATTTACAAACTTTTACATATCATCAGTTTATGACCAGAATGTAAGTATCAAAATTACTTTATTATGTTTACTAATCAGTACCTATTTCATTTGCATGCATATTTATTCAAAACTCACATTTTTAGATCATAAGTGCATTTTAGTCAACAATGAGCATAATAATAGAAACATGTATATAATTTAGAATAATAAGTGACCAGGTAATATAACCTCAGAGGGTTATACTACAACATTATATGGTCACAATGGAAGCTTAAAACATAAAGGAATTAAGCTTAATCGGGTCAGAACTGAAAGTCAAAGCAAAAGTCAAGCTTTTGCAACTTTCGGTTGCGAACCGAGCTTAAACTTAGAATTGTCGGGTTGAACATGTTTAGGCATGTTCTATTAATATTTACCAAGTTATTTAAGTGAAAAATATGATTTATAACCTCTACATTATCAATTTTGATTATTATTTGAAAATATGACTATTTTGACTTTTTGACTTATTACTTTGACCCGACAATTAACTAAGTAAACGTCATAATTAGGAGGTGCCCTTTTGAGGGATTAACACCTATCTAATTATGATCACATAGCCACATTCGCCTCGAATAATGGCTGGA
Organism: Helianthus tuberosus; assembly: GCA_030545235.1. NCBI lineage: Eukaryota > Viridiplantae > Streptophyta > Magnoliopsida > Asterales > Asteraceae > Helianthus > Helianthus tuberosus. The sequence goes on along the minus strand of CM060425.1, from coordinate 15,748,533 downwards.
CCATTTAGGTCTTAACCGAAGGTCAAAGCCGTTCTACGACAACTTTGACTTTCGGTCTTTAAACACATAAAAACTGAACTAAAGTGGCTAAGGACACTTACAAAGGGTCCTAGCTCGAACTTTTAACTAGGGAGAGCTTCCTTTTTGATCAGGAACCTCAGAAGATTGAGAAAGAATGGATTTTTGATATGAGCAATGAAATGAGGCAACTTGAACTCCTATTTATAGTTGAAGGAGGTGATCCAAGATCAAACCAGGTGTTAAGGGGTGTCCAGGGATCATCACAGGTGTCCTTGGTGGTTTTAAAAACCATCAAAATGCTCCAGGTTTCGATTCATGTGAGTAAAGGTCGGTTTAAGGAAGAAACTTGCAGCTGTCCAAAAATTTCTGCCCAGATACCGGCTTTACGAACCGTAAGCCTGAGCCTTTACGGTCCGTAACCGCTTTTGAATTATATCACCCAGACACAGTCCTTACGGACCGTAAGCCTGAACCCTTTACTGTCCATAAGCCACTGATCAAAGAACTAAATTTTGAAACTTTTCACCTTTAACCCCTCAACTTTTATATTCAATATTATCCATTTCCGAGAGCATGTTTTAACATTATAAAGCCTAGGTTTTGGTAAAAGGCCACTCAGAGGCATAAATTAGCATGTTGACACTTTTAGTCCCTCCGCATACGTATTTTCAATGTTTGTCAAGTTTAGTCATTCGGAATAAATCCTTTACACATTTAGAGTTTAAGACACGCGTCTTTATATAATTGGACACGATTTTACTAGGTGTTACACCTTGAGAGATCTAAGGCTAAGTGGTATGAGTATAAAGGAGGAGTGTTCCACCAAATTACAAAGGAGAAGTAAGCTAAATTACAAAGGAAAAGTAAAGTAGCGAATGGTCTGCAAATCTGAGGCTCAAGTCTTGCATTCGGATTGTCTTTCAATGTCTCAATGGTTGGGTATTTATATGCGTCCAAGAGCCTACCCTTGTTCTTAAGTGGACTCGTAACCTTTCCAGTAGAGGAAGTGTAGCTGGGTCTTTTCCATTGTTTCAGAGCTCTATTCTTCTCTTCTATACCATTCATTGACTCCGCCTCTACTAATAGCGACTGATCTTGAATTGTCTTCCTGTGTCTTATTAATTAGTCTTGTCTTTAACCTTTTGTCTTTGGTCTTGTCTTTGACTTATGAGATTTCCGACTAGGGGTGTTCATTGGATTTTTTCTTCGGGTTTCGGGTTTTTCTCTGCAAAAAAATTGGCCCGATAATCAACCCATTTAAAGTTTAAGATTTTCGGGTTTGGGTTATTCGGGTTCGGGTTTCTTCAGGTCGGGTTATTCGGTTTAGATGTAAAATGAAAATAATTTTTGTTTTTACAAAATATCATCAAAATTTATATTGCTACATTAAAAATATTATCAAAAAAATTCAAACATTAGTTGACAATATGCTATTATAATATATATAAAAAAAGTTAATCTTCCATATATTAAAGACACCAAACCAAAACACTTCTATAAGAAAAAAAAAAACAATAAATGTTCGGGTTTTTTTTACAGGTTTCGTGTTTCGGGTTTTTCAGGTCGGGTTGTTCGGGTTTTTGGCTGGAAAAAAGTGACCCGATAACTGAACCATTTAAAGTTCGGGTTGGTCGGGTTCGAGTTTTTCAGGTATTCAATAATTCAGGTTCGAGTGGTGTAAGGACTCTAAAAAATGTCCCAAAATTTACCCGTAAGTGCGAACCCGGACCCCTGAAATCCTAATACACATGAAAAATCAAGAAAACAAGATTCATGGTCTTCAGGCGAGCCTCGTAAATATTAAGCAAAGTCTACGCGGGCCGCGTCAAAGTGAAGTTTGACCGGATAAGCGTCCAGATCCACGTGTTGTCCACCTGGCACACCTACTGATGACCCAGCAACCCTACACGTAGACTAGGTGGCCACGCGGGCTGCGTAAAGGTCGAGCAAGGGTTCACGCGGGCCGCGTGAGACCCAAATTTCACCTATAAATAGATTTGATCAGGAGCAGTTCAATGGTGTTGAAACCATTTCACAAAGACAAAAGCACACTGCACAAATTCGAAATTCACTTTTATAATAGCGAGGCGCTGCTACGATACAGGGTATTAACTCGATCGCTACTACGATTCAATGTCCGATCGATTGAAACTATCCGATGGATGTTTAAGTGCTGCCCACATTAGGGCCATACTTTGTCATTAGTCGTGAATTCGGCGGATGTTTAAGTATAGCACTTTGTCATTCGTTGTGAGGGTTTTAATCTCGTGAGTTATCGTAAATGCTGTATTAGTTACTGACCTAGTTCGTGTGCATTGTTATTTAAATTAGGTTACAAGGCTAATCAGTAGGCTAAACTCTGCTCGTATAAATCTGCAATGTGAGTCATTCTCTTTTATCAAAAGTATTTTACAATACTCCATTTTCAAATGTTATAATTATAAGGATTAAGTCATGGTTATCTTGAATCACTGGCTAATTGGGGTATTGTGCACATTACTAATTTCTCACAGTTAGGCTAATAAATCCTAACCATGATAATCATCACTACTTGGGGAAGGACCCAATAGTGGTATGACCATCGTCACCAGGTGACACGGTGCCAGATAAAAATAAGATAAAAGCCATTGTAATCGCTCTTATGCTGTAATTTATAACTATGTGTCATTTTATCAAAATGAGTGACTCACCAGTATTTCCCCGCTGATAAAATATTTTTAAAACATGTTTCAGGAGACCTGCTGTAAAACAAGGAAAACGTGCTACGGAGCACTAACAAGCTTGAAGAGGTGGCTTAGTTAAAATAAATAAACATTTTTATAAATCAAGGAATTTCCTAGTAAAATTCCTCTATTGTAAATTACGGGGTTTATCCCGAATTATGAAATAAAATAATCGGGCATTTTCAAGTTTTAAAAGATCCTGTTAAAATCTTCCACTGTCGCATCAATTAATAAATACCACGGGTTCCTGTCCCGCGTCTCCTGACCGGGTCAAACAGGGGCTGGGGCCGTGACAGGAAAAGGTGGTATCAGAGCCACTGATTTAAGCCTATTAAGTATTTAAAATACTTAATTTTCCTGATTATCATCTTGTAATTGTGGGTTTTTAACTGACTACTTGTTAGTTACAGTATGGGTAAGCAAAGAATGTCGCATATCTATCTTAAATTAGATAGTTCACCAAAAGATAAGGGAACTTCATCCCAATCAAATTCCTCAAGATACTCAGCAGATACTGAGGAGTGAATATTTGTTCGTAAGGCACAGTATGAGAAACCACTTACCCCTAATAAAAGAAGTTTGATTATTAGAAAAAGTCAAGAGAAAATGAGGAAGTCACAACCAAAAGAAGGAATAATTAATAAGGAAGCCCAGGAAATAGGCAATAACCCACCATGGGAAGATAAGTTAGATGAACAATGGGCAAATCTCTATATGTTAGCCACTATAGCAGTAAATGCTAACTTATAGTTTAAATCGCCAAACCAGTACCATCACTTATGTCACCTACAAGCCAGAAACTTTAATATTTTAGTTGTACTAAAAATAAATATTGTGTTTCAATAAAATGGTTTGTTAGATATTCGTAATTAATATTAAATGAGTAAACTGCCATTTTGGTCCCTGTGGTTTGGCCAGTTTTGCCACTTTAGTCCAAATCTCAAACTTATTACATCTGGGTCCCTGTGGTTTGCATTTTGTTGCCATTTTAGTCCAAAAGTGAAATTTGACCAGAATCCCCAATTTCAACCCCCATGTTTTGTCCTTATCTTCAGGGGCAAAATGGTCATTTATGAATTATTATAACAAATTATTAATTAAATTAAAATAAATAATCCCTTTATCATTTCCTAATAAAAGATCATGTTCTTCACACCCATACCAGATCTGCAGTGCCACCACCATCACTCCTCTCCCCTCTTTCTATCCTAGCCACCACTCCTCCACCCGCACCCACAGGAGATCGGCACATCTCCTCCCAAAAAGCCCTAATTACTACCGATAATCAACAACAAAAAGTCGCCTATTCATCCAAACAAGCAACAAACAAACTCATTCACACCACAAATCAACACATATACATCTAGAGAGAGACAGTTATAGAGAGAGAAAACAATAGAGAGAGAAATAAACCGAAGGAGATGGCGAGAGAGAGTTAGTTATCCTATCGAATGTGAAAATTTGAAGAGAAGCAGGAAGATCGCCATGTTTCGACTTCCCTAACGCAACAAGATGAGCATTTTCCGGCCGACGGATCCACGGGGCACAAGTAACCGTCCCTTGCTCCGTCGCTACATCGCCGTCCATTGGATATTAGAGGGTTTGGGGGTGTTTTGTTTAATTTTGGGGGTAGTTTAAAAAGCTGTTTGTTTGTGTTTTCTGTTCTAATGAAATAGTCAACCATATAAATCCATCGTCAGACGAAATCAGATCAAACAATTTCACCGTTGAAACCACAGACGAGTGAAGCTGGAAGATGACGTCATGGAGGGTGACGTGGCGGTGGTGCGTGAGGTTGGGGACGAAGTTAAAACCCTAGAAAACCAGAAATCGTTTCTGTTAGAGCCGATGAATTGTCTGAAGTGAGTTTTATCAATTCACCTTGTATAACTTTTTTTGTATTAGAGTAAACTGCCATTTCTGTCTCTTCAAACAACCTCCTTCACCTGCTCAGATCTGACGGTAATGGAGGTTGTGGTGAATAATAAAGGTTGTGGTGAAGGTGTGTTGATGGAGGTTGTACTGACGGTAATGACTCAGATCTGCCGGTTTTGATGATGTTCTTGATTTTGGAGAAGGTGATCGGACGGAGATGATGGTGGTGCGCCGTGAGAGATGGTGGTTCATATCTGCCGGTTTTGATGATCTTGATTTTCTAGGTTTTGATGATGATGTTTGAAGATGAATTTTCTGGGTTTTGATGATGTTCTAAGATGATGTTCTTGATCTGGGTTTTATTGCAAAAAAAAAAAATTAAAAAATGACCAAAATGCCCCTGCACTAAAGGACAAAATAATCAGTTTTCAACTCTCAAAATAGAGGGTTTTTGGATTTTGGACTAAAATGGCAACAAAATGCAAACCACAGGGACCCAAATGTAATAAGTTTGAGATTTGGACTAAAGTGGCAAAACTGGCCAAACCACAGGGACCAAAATGGCAGTTTACTCATATTAAATTTTCTGCTTTCCATTCTGTGATTTTGTGAAAATTTAATTTATAAAATTTTAACCTAAAATTTTGTTTGTTTCTTCATAAATGCTAAACAACATGAATGAATTATCTGAAGCTCTTGAGAATCTCAATCTCTATCCTGTGAAAGTGGAAGTTTCCAGAGACTTTACTGGTTACTTGGCCGATGTTGAGGAACCTATGGAATTCCAAGCTCCACCTCCAGAGAAATCAAAGCCTAAGAAAAGAAGAAGATTTGTGGGATGGAGGCATGTGCGTAGAAGGAAACCAGCAACTAGGAGAATTCCCAAGATAGAAACTCCCATGGATAAAGGAAAAGGGATCGAGATTGGGGAAAGTTTTAGGCAAGTAGAAATAGAAATTGGGGAAAGTTCTAAGCAAGCCGAGGAATTGCCACTGCAGGAGGAACTAGATCGCATACTGGCAAATTGTGATATCCTTAGGCCTATCAATGAAAACCTCTTCCCTTATCCTGCTGAAACCCAACTTCCAATAAACTTGGAACCGGCCATCCTAGACCCTTTTATCCACACCCAACCTCTAGGAGAAATGGACGAATGGTGGACCAATGACTGGCAGTTTCAAAACCTCCTAAATAATCCTTATACCTTTTTCCCTCAGTTCGACCCAGAACCTGCACCAAACCCACCAATGAGTAATGAAAACTTAGTTGAACTCCGCCATTTTGGCGAGGAGCTGATAGATGCAGGGAATAGGATCCGGGACGTGGGAGAACAAATATCCTGGAAGTACGACGAGAGGGAACGTCGCTTCTGAGGTGCTAGCTGACGAGGGATAGTGTGGTTGTGAAGCTATGGTTGTATAATAATAATAATAAAAATATAACTCTATAAAATAACCTAAAAATAAACTTTTGTAGGATAACCAGTTTGTACTGATTCCTATTATATATAAAATATCGAAAGTCGAAAGATCGACAATTTTGACTATACATGTTAACCTGATTATGTGCAATTATTTGGTTATGTTTGGTTAATTATTTCATACTAATTACTTATATAAATTAATTACCAGATGGCACACGCTGGTAATGAACCCGATAATGAAGTTAATCAATCTGAGCATAATAATGAAGATCAATTTCTGAATAGGCAAGATATTGAGAATATCGTTGCTCAGGGAATAGCCAATGCTATTCCAGCAATACTTGCTGCTGCTCGAAATCCAGTTGAACCTCAACAAATTATTCCTAGCAAACGCACACAAGGTGACAATTTCAGTAATAGTATAAACGGAGGCGACAACCATACTAATAACAACAATGATGAACTGCAAGTCCCAATTCTCAAAAGAATGAAAGCTGCAACGCCTGGTTGCACTTATAAAGAATTTCTTGCCTGTAAACCAGCTGAATTTGCAGGCAATGAAGGGGCAACTGCAGCACTGCGTTGGTTGGAAAAAACCAAAGCAGTAATTATGATAAGTAAATGTGTCGAGGAAGACAATGTCATGTATGCGCCGCATCTGTTTAAAGAAGGGGCGCTAGAATGGTGGAATACAATACTTCAAGCCAAAGGAAGAAATATGGCATATGCCATGAGTTGGGAAGAATTTAAGCAGCTAGTAGAACGAAAATTCTGTCCCGAATATGAAAAGGAACAAATGACAAATAAGTTCCTGAACCACCGGATGGTGGATGTAGACTGTCGAGGATATACTTCGACATTCTTCGAGTATGCGAGAGTGGTACCAACCATGGCTTCGCCAGAATCGGTACTTATTTCCCGTTATATTTGGGGATTGATTGGCGAAATTCGAGATATCGTCAAAGCTGCGAGACCACGCACTATTTATGATGCTGTGGAATTAGCTAACACCCTAACTGACGGACTGGTACGTACAAGAGAAGAAACCCGGAAAAAGGAAGTGGCCCAAAAGATTACCCAGGGATTCCGTGTGAGTAATCGTAACAATTTCAAGAGAAAGGGAACCGGGCAATCTTCCACTGTTCCATTTTGCAATGCCTGTAAAAGGAAGTATTTCGGAAGATGCAAAGGATATTGCAATTTCTGCAAAAACCCGGGGCACCAAGAAGAAGATTGTAGGAAAAAGAAAGCAACAGTCTGCTACAACTGTGGAGAAGCTGGACACTTTAGGCCAGACTGCCCGAAATTGGTCAAACCAGCTGACAACAAAACCAAACCTGCAGAAGGAGCTACCAAGAAGAACGTAAGAGCCTTCCAGTTGACTACTCAGGAAGCAGAACTAATTCCTGACGTAATAGCTGGTACGTTCATAGTTCACAACGTTTATGCAAAAGTATTATTTGACTCTGGTGCAAACCAAAGTTTTATAAATACTTCATTCTGCCAAATTCTTAACCTACCTTTAACCAAACTTAGACAAATTTTTATGGTAGAAACGGCAGATGAGAATTCTGTTAACATAGATAGAATTTTGCGGGAAGGAAAGATAGAACTTGTAGGTCATAAATTTTCTGCAAACTTGTTACCTATGAAGTTAGCCGAATTCGATGTTGTATTAGGAATGGATTGGTTAGTAGCCAACCATGCTCGAATTCTTTGTGATAAGAATTCCATAGAAATTCATACACCACAGGAGACTTAGTGGTGATTACAGGAGATAAGCAACGTAAGCCAATGAAGTTCATTTCAGTAATGAGAGTTGCTAGTTATGAACGAAAGCAAGGGATAGTGTATACGATTTCAATAATCATTAACACTAAGGGTAAGGAACTCAAAGAAATTCCAGAAGTATCAGAATACCCAGAGGTATTCCCAGAAGAACTACCTGGATTACCAACTGATAGGGAAGTAGAATTTAGAATTCATCTAATTCCTGGAATTACACCGATAGCCAAGGCACCTTATCGGTTAGCACCCACCGAAATGCTAGAATTGAAAAAGCAATTAGATGAATTGTTAAGCAAATGATTCATACAACCTAGTTCATCCCTTTGGGGAGCACCAGTGTAGTTTGTGAAAAAGAAAGATGGTTCGATGCGAATGTGTATCGATTATAGGGAATTGAATAAGGTTACAATTAAGAATCGATACCCATTACCTAGGATTGATGATCTCTTTGATCAATTGCAAGGAGCTAGATACTTATCTAACATAGATTTACGCTCTGGATATCATCAATTGAAGGTACAAGAAGAAGACATACCTAAAACTGCTTTCAGAACTAGGTATGGTCATTATGAGTTTACAGTCATGCCCTTTGGGTTAACAAATGCTCCTGCAGCATTTATGGACATGATAAATAGAATCTGTAAACCGTACTTGGATAAATTCGTAATTGTCTTCATCGACAATATACTTATTTATTCCAAAAGCCAGGAGGAGCATTGTGAGCACTTGCATGCACTCTTAACTTTGTTAAGAAAAGAGAAACTTTACGTCAAATTCTCGAAGTGTGAATTTTGGCTACAAGAAGTGCAATTTTTAGGTCACATGGTGAATCACGAAGGCATTCAAGTAGATCCTGCTAAGATAGAAGCAATCACCAAATGGAAGGTTCCGCAATCAGCTATGGAAGTTAGAAGTTTTATAGGTTTAGCCGGATACTATAGACGGTTTATTAAGGATTTTTCCAAGATAGCTGTACCATTAACTAAGTTAACCTGTAAAGCAGTTAAGTTTGAATGGGGACCTAGACAAGAAGAGGCTTTTAGGATTTTGAAGCAAAAGCTAACAAACGCTCCAATTCTAGCCTTACCAGAAGGAACAGAAGATTTTGAAGTATACTGTGATGCTTCAAAGCTAGGATTAGGATGTGTGCTAATGCAACGCAAGAAGGTAATTGCGTATGCATCAAGGCAATTGGAAAAGAATGAAGAAAATTATACGACTGATGATTTAGAATTAGGAGCCATAATTTTTGCCCTTAAGATTTGGAGACACTATTTGTATGGAAGTAAGTTTACTGTCTATACAGATCATAAGAGCTTAAGATATATATTTGGGCAAAAAGAATTGAACATAAGACAAAGGAGATGGATGGAAATCCTAAGTGACTACGACTGTGATATTCAATATCATGAAGGAAAAGCAAACGCAGTTCCTGATGCTTTAAGTCGTAAGTATCATGAAAAACAACGACGAGTTCGTGCTCTTAGATTAAGTTTACAACTAGACTTAATGGAACAACTGAAAATCATTCAAGAAACAACAATCAAGGATGATGCTGAAGGAATGAAGGGATGAATAAAGGAATTAGAGCAAGGCAGTGATGGAATTTGGAGATTCCATGAAAGAAGAATTTGGGTACCTAAGCAAGGATAATTAAGAAATAAGATCTTAGAGGAAGCTCATAAATCTAGGTATACCATGCATCCTGGTAACAATAAAATGTATCAAGATTTAAGGAATAACTTCTGGTGGATAGGAATGAAAAAGGACATAGCCAGATATGTTTCTAAATGTCTTACTTGTTCACAAGTTAAGGCAGAATACAAGAAACCTTCTGGTCTACTACAACAATTAGAAATGCCTGTATGGAAATGGGAACTCATAACAATGGACTTTGTTACTAAGTTACCCAAAACCAGAAAAGGTAATGATGCGATTTGGGTAATTGTGGATCGATTAACCAAATCAGCTCATTTTCTACCTATGAAAGAAACCTTTAGCATGGAAAGGTTAGCCAAGTTGTATGTAGATGAAGTCGTATCCTTACATGGAGTCCCACTCTCCATTGTATCGGATAGGGATAGTCGTTTCACTTCCCACTTCTGGACAAGTTTCCAGGAAGCAATGGGAACTCGACTAAATTTAAGCACTGCATATCATCCTCAGACAGATGGACAAAGTGAAAGGACGATCCAAACCCTGGAAGACATGCTTAGGGCATGTGTGATAGATTTTGGTGGAAACTGGGATGATCATCTACCTTTAATTGAATTCTCCTATAACAATAGTTATCATTCAAGCATTGAAGCTGCCCCGTTCGAAGCACTATACGGACGTAAATGCAGAACTCCAGTCTGTTGGGCAGAAATAGGAGAAAGTCAATTATCAGGTCCTGAAATAGTGCAAGAAACTACCGATAAGATTACTCAAATCAAGGAAAGACTAAAGACGGCTAGAGATCGCCAGAAGAGTTATGCAGACAATAGGCGTAAGTCGTTAGAATTTCAAATCGGAGACAAGGTTCTATTAAAAGTTTCTCCTTGGAAAGGAGTGGTTCGGTTTGGTAAGAAAGGAAAGATGAGTCCAAGGTACGTAGGACCATTTCCAGTAACCCAACGTATAGGACCAGTTGTCTATCGCTTACAACTACCAGAGGAGCTCGCTGGGGTACATGACGTATTTCATATATCCAATCTCAAGAAATGTCTATCTGACGAATCCTTGGTAGTACCTCTTCAAGATGTAGAGGTAAATAAAAAGTTAAAATTTATTGAGAAGCCATTACAAATAGAAGATAGAAAGATTAAGTTTCTCAAGCACAAGCGACTAGTGCTAGTCAAAGTCAAATGGGATTCTAAAAGAGGACCCGAATACACTTGGGAACTGGAATCGGAAATGAAGCGAAAGTATCCTCACTTATTTCAGTAAATCTCGAGGACGAGATTTTAAATAAGGAGGGGAGGATGTAAGGACTTTCAAAAATGTCCCAAAATTTACCCGTAAGTGCGAACCCGGACCCCTGAAACCCTAATACACATGAAAAATCAAGAAAACAAGATTCATGGTCTTCAGGTGGGCCGCGTAAAGATTAAGCATAGTCTACGCGGGCCGCATCAAAGTGAAGTTTGACCGGATAAGCGTCCAGATCCACGTGTTGTCCACCTGGCACACCTACTGATGACCCAGCAACCCTACACGTAGACTAGGTGGCCACGCGGGCCGCGTAAAGGTCGAGCAAGGGTTCACGCGGGCCGCGTGAGACCCAAATTTCACCTATAAATAGATTTGATTAGGAGCAGTTCAATGGTGTCGAAACCATTTCACAAAAACGAAAGCACATTGCACAAATTCGAAATTCACTTTTATAATAGCGAGGCGCTGCTACGATACAGGGTATTAACTCGATCGCTGCTACGATTCAATGTCCGATCGATTGAAACTATCCGATGGATGTTTAAGTGTTGCCCACATTAGGGCCATACTTTGTCATTAGTCGTGAATTCGACGGATGTTTAAGTATAACACTTTGTCATTCGTTTTGAGGGTTTTAATCTCGTGAGTTATCGTAAATGTTGTATTAGTTACTAACCTAGTTCGTGTGCATTGTTATTTAAATTAGGTTACAAGGCTAATCAGTAGGCTAAACTCTGCCCGTATAAATCTGCAATGTGAGTCATTCTCTTTTATCAAAAGTATTTTACAATACTCCATTTTCAAATGTTATAATTACAGGGATTAAGTCATGGTTATCTTGAATCACTGGCTAATTGGGGTATTGTACACATTACTAATTTCTCACAGTTAGGCTAATAAATCCTAACCGTGATAATCATCACTACTTGGGGAAGGACCCAATAGTGGTATGACCATCGTCACCAGGTGACACGGCGCCAGATAAAAATAAGATAAAAGCCATTGTAATCGTTCTTATGCTGTAATTTATAACTATGTGTCATTTTATCAAAATGAGTGACTCACCAGTATTTCCCCGCTGATAAAATATTTTTAAAACATGTTTCAGGCGACCTGCTGTAAAATAAGGAAAACGTGCTACAGAGCACTAACAAGCTTGAAGAGGTGGCTAAGTTAAAATAAATAAACATGTTTTATAAATCAGAGAATTTCCTAGTAAAATTCCTCTATTGTAAATTACGGGGTTTATCCCGAATTATGAAATAAAATAATCGGGCATTTTCAAGTTTTAAAAGATCCTGTTAAAATCTTCCGCTATCGCATCAATTAATAAATACCACGGGTTCCTGTCCCGCGGCTCCTGACCGGGTCAAACCGGGGTTGGGGCCGTGACAAGTGGCTTTAAATTCCGATCGGGTTTGAATAAAAATGAACGGTCCTACTTCCGACTTGTATCAATTGTAAAGATGAAAGTGTAGGAGAAAGGAGGAGTGCAAGGGTATCTTGGGAAAATTATATTTATAGACTTTCTCTCTCCACATGCAAGTCACATGCATATTTCACCCAAATTTTTTAAACGTTCATAACTTTTTTATACGACATTAATTTTTCATAAAAATTTCACCATAAAATCAAACGTCTTTTTATCTTTAATTTGAGTACCATATTGCTATATAAAATATGAAAACTAAAAAAACCTACTAAAATGTGTTGTATTTCTATGTTGTATAACATTTTTTTGTGCTGGATTTTTGTACTATATTTTTGTGCTGAATTTTTTTGTCTTAAATTTTTGTTTTCTCAATTTTTTGTGCTAGAATTTTTTGTACTACGTTTTTTTCGTGCTTTTTTTTTGTACTAGATTTTTTGTGTTATATTTTTTTGTACTACATTTTTTGTGTTAGATTTTTTTGTACTAGATTTTTTGTGCTAGAATTTTTTGTATTAGATTTTTTGTGCTAGATTTTTTTTGTATTAGATTTTTTTGGTTGTATTTAAAAAAAAACAAAAGGGTGACACATGTCATTTTCACTCCTATTTATAAGGACCAAAATGTCCTTCATTCCTAGTTATTAGGAGTGCCACATATAATCATCACAATTCTTCTTAAGCTACTTAGGCAAAATCCACTTTTTAGTGGATCATTCCCCTACCAAACAATAATTATAAAAGGTAGAATTTATATGTGGATGTAAAGGTTTACCAAACAACGACAAAAGGCTAAACAAACGCTAAAACGTAAACAAGCTATTAAACCGGTAATAATGTCACCATCTACTACATCAACTAGGTTTTTCAACTTTTTAATATCGGTAATAATGTCACCATGTACTACATTAACTAGGTTTTTCAACTTTTTAATAATAATATATCTACTTTAATTGCATTGATTAGGAAACTATTATTAACGAAAATTATTTGGATTTAAAGTATACAGAACTAAAAAAGTTCTGATGAATATGTCAAATTAACTGAACTTATAATTAAGTTACCTAAAATAAATATTACGTACTTATCTAATCTAACTTATAATAAAAATAATGACACATGACATTCTCTCTTTTAGCCTCATAAATTTTATTTATAATTATTTAATAAATTTCTTTTAATATTAATATTAATAACCAATATATAGATATCTCATTTATTTTTATCCCTATCTTTATCTAAGATTAATAAATTTTGCAATTTAGACCCTTTGTTTTTTACTTTTAACCCAAAGTTTTTCATCTTTTGCAATTTAATCCCAACTCTTTTTTATTTTCAATTTTGGTCCACCATACTTATCATCTTTTCCAAGTTTTTCGTTTCGTTCTAAATTTTGTGAGTTAATGCACCGCAACGTGTGTGTGGGGTTCAATATTTTTTCGTATATTTTTTTCCCGTTTGACTGGCCCGTCGCAGTACATATATTTTTCTCCGTTTAACAAGTTCGACCAACGCGCGGGTCCTTGATTGACTTAGTTATTTTTTTTCTATGTTTTACGTTTCGGTTTAACTTCTCTGCAACGAGCGTTCGTGATTCAAAGATTTCATGTCTTCTTTTCGTTCGACGTTATTTTTTTCGTTTTTATTTAATTTGTTTTTACGAGCTTTTTCGGTGTTGGTGGTCGCTGACAGTGGTATAGCATTGGTACTACTTGAAACAATTTTACAACAACCGCTGCAACGCAGAGGCTTAATACTAGTATATAATATATTCACTGTTCATATAATTTAATGTAATTATCTAGTTAATATAAATACATTTTTATCAAATTATATAATTTACTAAATTAGAAAGAAAACTATCATGTTGTAATATAATATATTCACTGTTCATATAATTTAATGTAATTATCTAGTTAATATAAATACATTTTTATCAAATTATATAATTTACTAAATTAGAAAGAAAACTATCATGTTGTTATTTATTTTTCTTTACGGTTCATCTAGGGTCACTTCTTTATGCCCGTTTTATAAATTTGGTTTAGAAACAGCGGACCATTTGTTTTTTGCCTGCTCGGTGCCCACTGTGGTTTGGCAGAATGATAGATAGCAAATGGTGCTCGGCTCCCTCGATTATTTCTTTCTTAGTCAAAGACCTTGTTGAATGGTATATTTATAGTGGCTTGGGCAGCAGGGAAAAGGAAGCTATGCAAGGCATTGTTATTATGGAGTGCTTGAGACTGTGGAAGGCCAGAAATGAGTAGATCAATGCTAAAAGTGAAGTCAAGATTGAAGATATTATTGGAGATGTTAAAGCGTTATGCCTTTTGTGGTATTCAAATAAATCTAAGTACGAAAACATAGAGTGGTCGCAATGGTGTAAATTTAGCTTTGTATAGTTGATGTTGTAAATTTACACTTATTAAAATTAACATATCCACTTGAGAATAGCCCAGTGGTGTTGGTGAGTATATATAGAGCCCAGTGGTGTTACTAAATCTCCATGATGCGCAAGTTTAGCCGTTAAAAAAATAAAATTATCATATTTACTTGTTACAACAAATATCAACATAATTCAACTTGATTTATTTAAACCAATACATGATAGAAATAATACGTTTTATTTCATAGTGTACTTATGTTTAATACTCGTTTATTGATAAAGTAAATAATTGTTCTAATTAAACTTTTAAGTTATTACTACTAGTCCTTTCAGTGACCACAAAGTACCAAGTATTATAACCTAAAAAATGGGCAAAGTAAATGTTGGTATGGTTTTCAGAAAGCATTATGGAATAGTGATGGGGGTCATATGAAGTTGTGGGTCATAAAATGTTTAATACAGTTATTACTGTAACTATATTTGTAAATGCACGAATATATTTCTCTTTTTTGAAATCTTATATTTCTTATTTCAAAACCTTGTATCATACTAGGTCATCCAAACTTTATTATAACACACACTAAAGATCCCATATTTGTCAATCGGTTCCAAATTAGGGTGACCTGATTTAAGAGCATGCCAGTGAATAGTGCTAGGCAGTTGTCTAACACTTTCTCATGGACCCGAATGAATATCGATTTTACCCCTAGCTCATAATTACGATTTTGCCCAAGTTCAAAATTATGATTTTACCCCAGTTCAAAATTACAATCTTGCCATCGTTGTAGCTCTTGACAAATTACAATTTTACCCTCAGTCAAAATTACGATTTTCCCTCAGTTCAAAATTGCAGTCTTACCATCGTTGTAGCTTTTAACAAATTACGATTTTACCCCAATTCAAAATTACAGTTTTAGCATCGTTTTAGTTTTTTCAGCAAACCTATGGTAGTGTTCTGTTTTAATTGATTGACTCGATGTAACTTTTATTCATGTCAGACAGCTGCCTAACACTCGCTCATTTGTCTTGACAAATTACAGTTTTGCCCCAGCTCAAAATTACAAGCTTGCCATCATTTTAGTTTTTTTTTATATAGCAAAATTACGGTAGTGTTTTGTTTTAATTGTTTGAGAAAATTTTTAGCCGCAGGCGGGGCATAAAACTCTTTATGTTTAAACTTCATGTGCCTAATTGTTAAGTTAGTCCATGAAAGCATAGAAAGTCTTAGTTTAAGATAACTATACAGAAATTGAAACTTGAGGAGTAAATGTGTTATGTAAATAATTTTTAAAATATGGGCAAAGAGTTAAAGATGTAATTTTCCTCTCTAGGGTAGATATGAGCATTTTTGGTTGAAAAAGAAATTGGAACTGTCATAGGATAGGCACATGCATACATGTAATCTTTATGGGTGCAATAATGTCTATAATATTTTTGGGTTCAAAGTGTCATTGTGTGAAATTTAATTTTTTTTAACCCAAAGTCATAAACAACCCATCAAGAATGACAAAAGAATTGTGTTTGTGCTTAAATGGTAGAAGTCAGAACTAAACAAAGCATTCAAATTGCACCAAAAGCTATGAATGTTAATAGTACTAAACCATGTTTTGGAAAAGCTGAGAATATACTTGTCGAAATCGAGCGTGAGTTCGTTTTAGGTCGATATTTGGTCTAAAAGACAAGTTCTTTGCGGATCTGAGTATGCATTGAGAACCGCGCGAAACAAAATCATCACATATCATTAGCAGCCGAAAAATCCAAGCTTCGCCACTGTATATATTAAAGGTGGTTGTGATCATCATCCAACCATTGAGGTGAACTAGTATTGGATTTTGGATACTTTTGTAATGCTTTAATCTTGATCATCAAATGATTTTAGTTAAGTTCTTTAGACCGTTCTTTTTTTTTTGTGTGTGTATAAAGATTTATGAAGGTGGTGACGACGGTAGGTGAAGGTCAGTGGCGGAACTAGCCTAAAAAGTTAGGGGTATCCTAATTTTTTTTTAGAATCAGGGGTATCCTTTATATAACAGAAACGGAGTTGAGATGTATTTTTACACTACGGAAATGAAGTTAAGAGGTATTTTTACACTACGGAGATGGGGTTGAGGGGTAGCCCGCTCTATGTCCGCCACTGGTGAAGGTGCTAGTTTTGGATGTGGGTGGATGTTACTATATCGGTTGTTGGGTCGGGCCTTGGACTCGTTAAATAAACTTTTTTAGTCATATATATAGGTGCATGTATGTATGCTTTTTGTACAAAATATAACAAATAAAGTACTTTTTTTCTAAATCAAATTTAGAACCATTTTATAATTCTTCTCCTCCTTCGCAAAATTTCTAAATTTGATTAAGGTTGAACCTAAGACCATATACAATGGCATGTGGCCGTGAGTAAAGCTTAGCCACGTTGAATTCACTACCACACAAACACTACACCGCACCCAAGTGAGTGGTCGTTAGAGGATTCATTGTGATCGCCCTCATGCTCGTGAGGCAAAAACCCATCTCCTATTTAATATAGATAACCAATCAAACACTTTCATTTTTATTTTTTTATTTTTTTGAATTGCATGTTGTTTAGATAGCCACTCCTGTCACGACCATTACATAGGTTTAGTGAGTGGTAAAAGCCTTATACCTATATAACTTCTACATGACATACTTTCGCTATCACTCGACTATTCCATATAATGTCTTAAAGATGACATACACTTGATTATATAAAAAAAATGTTAAAATTATCGTATAAGGGTGAGGGGGGCACTCCCCTAAGAGGGGAGTCCCCTCTCTTACGCACACTCAATCAGGTTATGCCACGTCAACTCCCCTCTTAAACTCCCCTCGCACCCCAATTTGATGGCGGCACTCCCCTCTTAGGTGAATTGTTTTTTTATTTAAAAAAAAAGAAAAGAAAAGTTTTGATTGGTTTGAAAAGTGGGTGGCCCCACCATCTCTCCCTCCCTCTTCGGTGTCTCCTCCCCGATTCCCCGCACCCCCTCCCCGCACCGGTGGGGCCGGTGTTCCCGAGCGGTGACAGGGGTCACCGATTCCCCTCCCCGAGTACGCCCCGGACACCCTAAGTTGGAAAAAAAGGATAACATAAAAAATGAGCAACAATAATCTTACTAAATGTACAAGTCTCAATGCATACAGTACAAACAACTTAAGCCCCTCAGAATCATCAACATGCCCAATACCTCAACTCTCAAGGCTCAAACTTCGTTCAAAAACTAAGGAAACATATGAAAGTGTTGACTTTTGATGGATTTAATACAAAGGTTCAGAGAGGTGACTTCTTGCTATGAACGTAATCATTCCTATGCATTTAAAATTCAGGAGTTGACTTTTGTTTGTTGGTTTGTGGGTTAATGCGATTTTATAAGTCAACCTGTGGTTTTATTCCTTAACATGTAACGCTAGTCGGTATGGGGTCATCCCCGCTCCGTCATGCTTCGGCGACGGACCAAACACTGTGCCCCCCCCCCCCCCCCCCGCGTCCCGTCTTCGGCGTCGACTTCCAGCCGTTTGCGACGATCCAACATAAGTGGGGCCCAACCAAAAAGTAACCGTTTAAAAAAAAATTATTTTCTTAACGGTAATAATTCAAAATATACCTCAATTCACTTCCATTTTTATAAATACTCACCTCTTTAACCATTTTTTTCACAACTTTTCACCCACTACCACCCCATCTCTCTCACATTTTATAAACCACTCTTCCCTTTTTATAAAAACTCATCATATTTTATACCATTTTTTACTCGCTACCACCCCATCTCTCGCTCAAAAATTATCATGGTTTCACCCATGTCTTCCATTTCTTCAATTTCTTCTATGTCT
This sequence comes from Helianthus tuberosus, assembly GCA_030545235.1. NCBI lineage: Eukaryota > Viridiplantae > Streptophyta > Magnoliopsida > Asterales > Asteraceae > Helianthus > Helianthus tuberosus. The sequence goes on along the minus strand of CM060425.1, from coordinate 15,730,133 downwards.
TCATCGGCTTCGTCTGCGTGGTATTCATCATCTTCAGAAGAGGATGATATTATGCACAACATGATTATGAACGCGACTCAGGTCTTCATGGCGGCTGATCAAGGGTCGTCCCAACGGCTAACTAGACGAGCAAAATATAACCGAGACCAAGAAGGTATTTTACTTTTTTTTTCCTTATGTTTTATATAGATTTGAAACTGTATTTTATAATTAATTTCATTTATGTTTCGTTTTAAATTTATAGCCGGCCACGCTAAACTACTAGCCGATTATTTTGCCGACGAACCCATGTACCCAGCCGAGATTTTCCGACGTCGGTTCCGCATGAGTCGTCCACTGTTTTTACGCATTGCAGGCGACTTGGCCCAGTCTGATCCGTTTTTTACATTGCGGAACGACGCTAGGGGGCTAAGGGGTTTCAGTAATTTACAAACGACGCAAACGACGTTCAAAAATTATATCAAGCACACGAACAGAGACATGCTTTCCCAGGAATGCTCGGGAGCATTGATTGCATGCACTGGGCGTGGCAGAACTGCCCAGTCCAATGGCAAGGTCAGTATACTAGGGGAGATCATGGACATCCGACTATTATTCTAGAGGCGGTTGCGTCACAGGATCTCTGGATCTGGCAAGCTTTTTTTGGTCTACCTGGTTCGCTCAATGACCTTAACATCATATACCAGTCACCGATATTTGAGGATGTAGTGGCGGGTACGGGTCCAGACACAAGCTTTACAGTTTCGGGGGTGGAATACAGGCGAGGTTACTACCTAGGCGATGGGATATACCCAAAGTACTCGACAATCGTTAAAACTATTCCGCACCCGACAGACGACAAAAGAAAAAAGTTTGCGAAGTTTCAAGAGGGTGCGAGAAAAGATATTGAACGGGCTTTTGGTGTTCTACAAAAAAAATGGCACATCATTGAACATCCAGCACGTTCGCAAACACCAAAGAGGTTACGACACATTATGTACGCTTGTATCATCCTTCATAACATGGTCATTGAAGACGAAGGTAGAGCGATATGCGAGTACGACGAAAACGCGTCTACTGGAAATTCTGTTCCAGTTAGTGCGGAACAACAAGATTTGAACATGTTCGCTCTACGTAACGAGTACACACATCATAACCTACAAACGGACTTGGTGGAGTACATTTGGAACAACGCTCAAAACGAACCCGGCCACGACATGGAAGACGAAGACGAAGACTAGTAGCTTATTTTAATATATTAGGATATTTTTAAGTTTATTTTTTTTAAGTTTATGTGTTTTTTTTTTAAGTTTATGTTTTTTTTTTTTGGTTTATGTTTTTTTTTATGTTTATGTAATGTGGTTTTATTATTTATGAAAATATTTTGTTACTTTATTTGTTAAATGTTAAAAAAAAGTTGAAGATTAAAAAAAGGCCAATTGGATTTTAACACCTTTAACTTTGAAGAGTTGGCCGATAACACCCGCAACTAACACTTTGATCTGTGACACCCCAAACTTTTAATTTTGTTTGTCATTTCACCACTCAGTTAAAAAATCAGTAACTGAGTTAGTTTTCAATCCTAGGTGGCATCATTAATCCTACATGGCACGAGTGACGTGGCCATATTTTGATGAATTGGCTTTTTTTAATGAGTTGTCATGATGAGGTGGCCAAATTATATTATATATATAACAATATGTGTATGTATGTATATGTATAGGCAATAAATATACCAGATTCAATACATAAAATCAAATCATCATATCATCTTCATCTTTAACCCCAATTTAAAGCCTCATCTTCATCACCGGAATCGGCACCACCGGTTCAACTCCTCCGCCACCACCAGTTCCGGCACCCCCGGTTAAAATATCATCTTCCTCTGCGGCGGACTGCGACAAAAGTTAAAGGTGTCACCCCATCCACCAACCACCACCATCTCCGACTACCACCCTCAACCCACAACCACCCTCGAATCACCCTCACCACCAACATCTTCATGAGCAACAAATTCTGCCCTAATTCGTGCTAGTTCCGCATCTGGAGTGCAGGGTGTAGGGATCGAACTCTTTTGAGAGGAATCTTTGACAGCAGGAGAACCCAAATCACCTTTAAAATGCTCGTAAGGATGAACGCCATCCTCCTGATGGTTCAACTTCGGATCAATCGCTGATGTAGGTAAGTTTTGAGGTGGCGGCGGCCATGGATTTGTGACGTTTCTAGAGAGAGAAGATGCGGCGACGGCCATGGATAATATGGATGGTGCTGAGCTTTACGGCCGTGTGCTTACGGTGAATTATGCTTTGCCGGAGAAGATTAAGGGTGGTGAACAAGGATGGTTAGGTGTAGTTTAGAACCCTAGGTTTGTTTGTTTTGTTTGCACTGATGAAAATGGAAGTTAAACCCTAGGTTTTGTTTGTTTTGTTTACTTTATCGATTGAGACACTACAATTAGTTTAGGTTAGGTGTAGGTTTAGATGCAAGTTAAGTGAAGTATGTGAGTTTAGTATAGTTGAATGGTTAATTAACTGATGCAGAGACTTGAGTTATCAATTAGAAGTAGGTTTTAGCTCTTAGAAAGATCATTGTGGTGTTTATACACATGTAGTGCCACGTAATCAAGAATTTGCCATGTCATCTTGTCCACGTAATCAAGACTGTGCCACGTAGGATGGAAGACTAACTCAATTACTGATTTTTTAACTGAGTGGTGAAATGACAAACAAAATTAAAAGTTTGGGGTGTCACAGATCAAAGTGTTAGTTGCGGGTGTTATCGGCCAACTCTTCAAAGTTAAAGGTGTTAAAATCCAATTGGCCTAAAAAAAAATAAAAAACATAAAAGTGGTGGAGGATGATGACTAGGACCATCTTACCATGCCCTCTAGTTTTGGAGGATGGACCATCCTTGGGAGGATTATGACGTGGCGCCTACGTGGCAGATCATCCTCCAAGGATGGTCCATCACCATACCGAGTAGCCTAATACCGGACGTGGTTTTTTTGTTTCTGTTTTAACAGCACAACAATTTTATTACTAAAAAACAAAACAAAACAAAACAAACAAAGGGGGTTGATAACGCGTGTAAGCTACGGAACCAAAAGATGAACCCAATACACAAAAACAAGCAGTAGAAAAAGCCATTTATTGATCAACATAAACCTTTTTTTCGTTGCTATCTTTTTTATAAGAGTAAACTTCCGTTTAGGGATGGTAAAAATACCCGAGCCTGACGGGTATACCCGAAACCCGACACAAATGGGACGGGTATACCCGATACCCGACGGGTATTGGGCCAGGTATGGGTTTAGTTTTAAAAATTTTCGCGGGTATGGGTCGGGTATGGGATTAGGTGATACCCGACCCGATTACCCGAAACCACATACCCGTTTACCCGAACTATATACCCGAAGTTTTTAATCTGTATTTTTATTTTCCATTAACCCTTATCTATTAGTGATTTATTTTAGTATGTTCATAATGTGAAAAAATAAATTTTCTTTTAGTATATGTATTTGATGATAGTATTTATATTTTGTATGTTGTGAAGTATATACATATAAGTGTATAAATATTATAAAGTTATTATTAATTTATGTTAAAACTTATATGTATGTAATTTATATTTTAATTTATAATAGTTGTTGCATAAATAAAATTATATAATAATTATAATAGTAAAATATGTATTTAGAAATCCCAATATATATTTTTTAACAAACTAATGGGTATACCCGATACCCGCGGGTATACCCGGTACCCGACGGGTAATTACCCGACAGGTATTGGGTCGGGTATGGGACACGATTTTACAACCGGGTATGGGTATGGGATTACCCGAACCCGACCCATTGCCATCCCTACTTCCGTTTTGCTCCCCGTGGTTTGGTCATTTTAACGGTTTTGCTCAAATAGCTAAAAAATAGCAATTTTCCTCCCTGATTTTTCTAACTTATCTTCATTTTGCTCCCAGCCTCTAACTCCGTCAGGGAGGAAACTGACGACAAACTCGAAAGATTAGGGAGCAAACTGGCGACAAACTCGAAAGATCAGGGAGGAAAATGGCTATTTTTAAACTATTTGAGCAAAACCGTTAAAATGACAAACCACAGGGAGCAAAACGGAAGTTTACTCTTTTTATAATTGTCTTTTTAATTAGTAATATACGTATTCCATTCAAGACCCATCTAAGCATGTAGAATAAAAGGCTAGAACTTTAAGTTTAAAAAAATAGCATTCGAATAAAAAATTACCAAAGGGTTTGTAGATTAGTGGGTACCTAGTTGTGTACATAATGGTGTTTCTCCTCGTATCATTCCATTTAACACAAGTTCAATAGTGATTCATCCAACCGACATTTATTAAACTAGAACTTCTCCCCCCAGCACCCCCTCCCCCCAATCTCCCGTTGTTATTTTTTCCGGCGGTCTAGTCCCGGCTTTGTGTAACTCTCCTGTTATCATGTGACTGCTCTGGCCTTGTCTTTGTGATACGAGCATTGTTAGCATTGCCGTGGGGTAGACTGTCTTTGGATCGTTCTTTTCAGTTTGTTTTGTTGTTCCTTTGGCCGCTTTCCGGGTTTCGATTGCTTAGTCGGTTTGTCATTGATCGCGGCTGCCGTTGCAGTTGAGCTAGATCGATACGAATCCGATTAACATTTCATAAATCCGTGAGGGAGTGCCAAATGGACGGTGACCCTCGCTCAGGAGGTTTTGGGAACGTTACTAACTTCTTTATCTCGAACCTGCCGGATGGATGCACCCCGTGGGAACTCAAGTGTGGCTTGGAAGGATTCGGGGACTTAACTGGAACGTATGTGGCGAAAAAGAGGGATAAAGGAGGATGCAGATTTGGTTTAGCTAGCTTCAAAGATGTTAAAGATAAATCCGAGCTTGAGAAGGCGCTTAGGGGAGTTAAGCTGGGAGGATGCAAGTTAAAAGTAAACATTGCCAGGTTTGCTGTGGAGAACGTCGGAGGTGGCAAACCAGCTGACATTGGTAATCTCAAATACAATCACGTTGGAACAGGAGATAATTTCAGGATGTTTAACTTCAGAGACTTCAGGTCTTACAACGATGTTTTGGGTAAAGGGAAGTCGGAGGAAGCTGGTAGGGAGACAGGGAGCATCCAAGCGACGGTAAAGCAGGTAGGACAGAAGGCGGTTGTGGCCCCCGATAGAACGGCTGCTCTTAGAGATTTGTGGGGGAAAGCGGTTGTGGGTAGGACGGTGGACTTGGAGACGTTGGTGGATTTCGACCGGCTTCTCCGAATCGCTAAAATTGCTTGCTCTAATATTCAATATTTGGGTAGCTTATCGATCATAATCTCGTTTGGTGATGAGGCTGCTGCGAGTCAGTTCCTTGAATCACGTGATATCTGGGGACCCTGGTTCTCGAAACTCGCTGCATGGGAAGGCCAGTCTCTTTATAACAACCCTCCAAAATAATCTGACACCCTAAAAATATTTAAAATGTCCCAATACATCCTAAAATACACCCCGTATACGAAAACGGGCCCCAAATACCTTTATTTTTATTAAAATTAATAAAAAACAAAAATTTATGGTCTCTGGCGGGGCGCGATAGACCCCTAAGGATCTGTCGCGGGGCGCGAGCGAAGGATCAAGTGGCGCAACCCTGAGCTGCCACGTGTCCTGCCATCCATCGAAGCTATATCGGTGACTACTCAACCCTAGGCCCTACACCCCTAACTCGCGGGCCGCGAGAGCCCGCCTTGACTCCGTCGCGGGGCGCGACCAACTCGCTGAACAGCCCTACAAATGGGTTCGATCGGCTCTCAATTGAATTCGCTCACAATTTTTGAAACTCTCTCAATTCTGAATAGTAGAATTAATTCTCGGGCATAATACCCCCTAAATAACGAAGTTCTGCCTCGTTGTAAGTATCATAACCCCCGGTTACGTATTAGATACGCTGCCCGATTGATCTAGGGTTCCGTAACGGCTGTTGAGGTTCTGTCCGACGTAGTCGTTGGAATGCCGTCTCGGGGAGGGTATTACTAATGTAAATATTGGGTTATTATCCTAACGCGTGTGCATTTGTGTAATTAATAGATAATCACCAGGAAATCCTTAAGGAAAACCCTAAGACAGCAATGTTAGTAATCTCCTTTTTGTAAACCTTTTTGCAAACTGTGTTACAAAACCTTTATTTACTTTAAATTATAATTAGCAGTGATTGAGTCTTTGTAATTCTTCAATTACTGTCGGTATGTTGGGGTTTTGTATACAAAATGTGGAACACGTTACCATTGGACAAAGAGTTAGCCAATGTGTAATATGACCCACCAGTCAGGATTAGAGGTGCACAAAATAACCGGTTAATTAACCGTAAGCGGTTATTAACTGAAACCGTAACCGGTTAATAACCGATTTAGGAATAACCGGTTAGTGGTTATTTTTAACCGTAGGTTAGTAACCGGTTATAAGTGTTTAGTATAATAACCGGTTATTAACCGGTTTTTTTAAACCGGTTTTTTAACCGATAGACTGGTTAACCGAAAAAATAACCGAAAAATTCAAAAAAAAGGCAAAAAAACCGGTTAATAACCGAAAATAACCGGTTAATTAACCGAACCGGTTAATTAACCGAACCGGTTAATTAACCGAACCGGTTAAAGTAATTAACCGGACCAGTTAAAAAATAACCGGTTAAAGCATTAACCGGTTAGAGTCAAAAAGTCAAATTAACCGGTATAACTGGTTAACCGAACCGGTTATTAAAATTAACCGGTTTGTGCACCTCTAGTCAGGATTGACAATACTGAATGAGTAATTGTGTAGATATAAACATTGTAATCGCTCTCAATACTGTTAAAGGATAAAACTCTTTGTGATTAAACTGGGATTCACTCACCAGTATTTCCCACTGACAAAATGTTTTTAAACGCGTTTCAGGTAACAAAATGTGAAAGTCAAATAGAAGCCAGCTGGACAGCACTGAAGGCTTGGAAAAGTGGCTATAAAAGTTACCTAAATAAAGAGATGTTTTTATTTAAATAAAATAGGGTTTATCCCTATAAAAATGTGTGTACTGAAAACTTGGGAATTTCCCACGTGTTTAATATTATAAAAGTGTGGTATTTTACTCTGATAAACTATTTCCTAACTACGGTCCTGATGTAATTTTCCGCTGCCAAACTGATAATCACCGATACCACTGAAACTGGCTGCGGCCGCCCATTCCCGGGTAACTAGGGGACGGGGGTTGCGATACTCTTCCTTTAGAGCGAGTGGCTTGGCTTAGTATTCTCGGGGTTCCATTGCATTTGATCGATCCGGATGTGCTTAAGATGGTAGGAGAATTGTTCGGGAAAGTTTTACACGTCCAAAATTCTCTAGGAGTTGATAAGGATTTGTCGGTCATTAGGGTTGGTGTGCTAGCCGGAGAAGTTGAGAGGATTAAAGATATCGTCACTATAAAGTGGAAGAACAGAAGCTACAGGATTTGGGTTGAAGAGGAATAGGATGATTGGATCCCTGACTGTTTGGGGGTCATGGAAGGTGACAGTCCGGTGGTGTCGTCGCCGATGGCATCATCTCCGGTCGTTAGGATGACGGAGTCCGGGAACCAAGGTGAAACTTACGTGGAAGATGAGGAGGTGTGCATAGGAGGTGGTACGTTGAGGGGAGAGGAACCGTCTGGACATTTTCCATAGATGGCGGCGCTAGGGAGGCTCCCAAGGAGACTTGTTTTAATTGGCAGTCTTTTTTGGGTTCTTGTACAGGGGATGTTTCCAATAATCTTGGGGATGGGAAAAAGGATATTCATTTTTTCAAGGCCGATAAGAAATCCAAAAGATTTCGGAAAGGTGGGCCCAAAAGTCAGTCCAAGTCTAATATGGGCAGCCCAAGTTTCCTGATGGACTCCAGTGAACAGTGTAGGCCCACGAAGAGGACTAGGGCCCATTTGTAAGAGGAGAGTGACCATTTTTCTCTTGATCATTTGTTGGGCTTAATGAAGAAGAAAACAGACAAAGGAACTGCAAACCTCTCGTCTGATCCCATTGACAACTTGAATCAGCCGCACAATTCAGATGGGATTCCTTTCGATCTTAACCTTGGGGTTGCCGCAGAGGTCTCGTCTCAGGTTCATGAGCAGGAAGCTAACGGTACAGGGGGTTCTGGTAATGAGGGTTCCGGAGGAGAGGCGAGCAGCGAAGGGGTTTCCGTTGAACAGGAGGTTAGCGAGACAGTTATGTGTAGCTTTCGTATAGAAATTTTTGGGTATATACGTTTTTACCTCTCGGTTCTATAAATTTTTTTTTGGTATATACGTTTTCGACCGCCCCGTCGGAAATCTCAAGTTTCGCCACTAACCACCTCATACCCAACAAAACCCTTTCCTCGACCCATCTTTCACCCACACTGATCCAACATCACGCCGCTATCACCATCACAGCCAATGAAATTCACATTCCATAGCTCTCCACAGCTCCACATTACTTATACTTAGAACTTAGAAGTCAAAGTGAATAGTCACAAGCATTTAATAGATGTACACTCATTAAATTAAATATTAATCTATACTATATTATAAAACATTTCTTCAAGGGCTTCTTAAAAATTAAGAGGTACATCTATACTTGCTTGTTATACAACACATAATGCATATCTATATTGTTTTTGAAGGGTAAATTCGTCTTTAAAGCCACCATCCTCTTCGTAATTAAATCATGCAATTGGAAGAGTTCACCATTATTGTTAAATCATTACATTACTACATTCACTTAAATCCATAATCATTACGTAATTAAATCATGCAATTGGAAGAGTTCACCATTATTGTTAAATCATTACATTACTACATTCACTTAAATCCATAATCATTACATTACTACATTCACTTAAATCCATACGTTGAAAATTTTTGAGCTCCTCACCATTAAATCATTACATTCAGTTAAATACTTCATTACCACATTCAGAATCCTACAACCCTTTCAAAGTCCACAATTTGGTCTCCACACCTCTCACACGTAACCCTCTCTACTTCGACATAACCATCCAGCCGCGATCCATTTCAAGACCCTCACGCACACTCGCAAACACGTTTCGAATATCCTAACACCTCGCCAGAGAAACCAGAAGTCGCCGGAACCCTCACGCACACTCGCAACACGTTTCGAATATCCTAAAACCTCGCCGGAGAAACCAGAAGTCGCCGGAAGAACTCGAAGCCGCCGGAGCCGAACGGAGATCGATGAGATTCTTCTCGACTTGTTTTCGGTATATGATTTCTTGTTTCATTCGTTACTTGTATAACCTCTGTGATATTTGTTACAATACTATTTAGTCTGTGATACAAAACAATTAATAGTTGTTTTTTACTTTTTGGTTGTATGTATTTAACATGATTCTCAATCTTGTTAATTGCAGTTATTGAAAGATGGTTTTTTTCTCAAGATCATAAGTTTTGGCCTTTAATTGTGGTTTTAAGTTTCTGATAAAGAATTAGTTTCCATCTTCTGCTTTTTGAAATATATTTACTAATAAGTTTATAAAAAGCTTTGAAAAAAATAAAGCTCTAACCAGGGGACGTTCATGTTCATCTAAATTCGGATTTTAGAAGGTGACAGGCAGGAAAGGTAATTGATTTTAAACTTCTAATATTCTAGATTGAATTTTTTTTTTCCTTATTAAACTTGATGCTCTTCCTTATCTTATTGTAATTTTAATTTTCAATCTTGTGGTGTGTTCAGAATCCACTCTGTATTTGGTTTTGAAATTGAATGGAGGCATCTCTTTCAAGTTATCTGGTGATATTGGAAGCCGAGAAGAAACAACGATGACACACATAATATAATAATCCAGAACTAAAGGCGTTATCAAGGCTTGATTTTGGTGGTGAATGAACAACTTTTTGGCAAAAAGACTAACTGTTCTCAAAGTTTGTTATTTGTTCTTCACTTTTAGTAACATGTTTCTCATTTGTTTCTTATTATTTTGGAATAATTATTTCAAAAAGGTTCACTTTTCAAACAAACCCAGTTATGGTTGCTTGTTTATCCGTACATGGCTAATGGCAGTGTAGCTTCATGTTTGAGAGGTACCATTAATCTTTTTGATGTATTTAGAGGTGGTAAAATATGCGGGGCAGGCGGGTTGGGTGGTAAGTTGAAAGGGGTTCTGGTCAAAACGGGTAATTTTGGTATGGGTTCATACAGGCTCGGCTGGTTTTTATGCTTTCCTTATCTTGAACTTTTTAAATAAAAACTGATTCATATATGATTAAGAAATGATAATATAGATGGTTTATATACTTCTTTCTATTTGATTTATAACTTAATATGAGAACAAATGTATAGTTGTTCTGCTTTTAGTTTCTAAATATACATTTTACTCCATTTACTTTAATAAAGTTTTCCCCCATTAGTCAAGTTTGCTTATATACATGATCTACTTTTATCCTTTTTAATATTGCACCTTTAATGTTTTTTTCTTGTTAACTTGGCCAATCAAACCAACTCAGACCGAACAATATTGTTACCAATATTGGCATTATCATAACCAGTATTTTTGGGGATTTTACTATTTCGTCTTTTGGTGTTTTCCATCCGATTACGTATGTTGACATTTTGTATATAAGATACTTTGTATATAAATGACTCATAACCTAACATAAAACAAAACGATTAAAAAGCTATCAGAAATTTTTAACCCTCGCCGCAACGCGCGGGTTTCCAACTAGTATATATTAATGTTTTGGTTATACTTAGAACTTAGAAGTCAAAGTGAATAGTCACCAAGCACTTAATAGATATGTTAAAACAGCTAGTTGTACGTAAATAATGACAATGCCAAATCTTTTTATTATAAACTAGTTTTTGCCCCGCCCGCGTTGCGGGGCAATAAACCGAATATTTCTCTCTCATAACATGTATGTCTGTATAGAGGTCAAAATTGTAATTATATTTTGAGCTGGAGGGGAAATAATAATTTTAAATTGAGAGCAAAATCATAATTTTGAGCTTGGGGGGGGGGGATCTTAATTTTATTTTGAACTGGGGGCGAAAACGTAATTTTGAGCTGAGGGCAGAATCGTAATATTCAAGTAGAGGGAAAACCAAAATTTTATTTTGAACTGGGGTCAAAACCGTAATTTTAAACGAAGGGCGAAACCGTAATTTTAAAGTGAGAACAAAATTAAAAATGAGTTTTTGAACCGAGGGCAAAAGCGTGATTTTGAGCTAGGGGCAAAATTATAATTTTATTTTGAGCTGGGTGCAAAAACGTATTTATATAAACGAAGGACAAAAACGTAATTTTAAACTGAAAATAAAATTAAAGTAAAAAAAGTTTGGTCCAATGGGGGAGTGCCAGGCAGCTGCCTGGCACTATTCCCCCAACTTATAATTGTATACGTAGGATAACTAAAAAAAATACAAAATAGGAAAATATATGCAAAATAACTTTTAACAATTTTATCTTACGACTGCGACGTTGATGTCGATGACGACCGGTAGATAGGATGGTAAAACAAGTATATGTTTTCTCCTATTTTTAAATTACATTTTTTTTTCAACCTAGCACAACATATGAAAAAATATTAAAATACATGCGATAAATCAAAATAAAACATATATGTTCTATCGCATGGTATAAATTATCATAGAATAATGTTTTATATTTAATATAATCATTGTCATAGAATAATGTTTTATATTTAACATGGATAAAGCGTTTAATTTAAAAAAGTTTAACTTATTTAGGGGGTGTTTGGGATTGTTTTTTCAAAATAGATTATGCGTTTTGAATAATCAGAATCAGATAATCAGCTGTAACAAAACGTGCTGCAGAAAGATAGTGTTTGGATTTGATTATGCTGTTTGATATCACAATAATCAGATAATCAACTATTGAGTGTTTGGCAAATATATATATTTTAAAAAATAAATAAGTGAAATGACAAAAAAAGACTTTAACCATTAAATCAAACAAATAATATCAAGAAGCCAAAAACAACAAACTCCAGTTCAATTGCTACGCCATATGATTTCGGTACAAGGTAAGTAAACAAATTATTCACTATTCTGCATTAGTACCGCAACTGCAACAGATAAACATTCAAATGGATTGCATAATATCTTTTGCAATTCTCTCTCTTACCAAACTCATATATAGATCGTCTTGCCTACGACGTGTAGTTATGTCTTCTTGTGTTCCATTAATTCTAATGGATGTATCACTTTCAACATCTCGAGTTGGACGATAAGTTTCTTGTTGTGCTTTGTTAAATGCTTCATCAAAATGACCTTTCATTCTAATGTAGTTGTGAATTGCCATGGATGCTATCACAATGTCGACCTGTGTTTCATAAGAGTAATTAACATGCATATCTTTTAATATTGCCCACCTTGCCTTCCATACTCCAAATGTCCGTTCGATCACATTTCTTAAAGATGAGTGGTAGTAGTTAAATGTCTCTTTTAGTCCTTTCGGAGCGCGTTGGGCAGCTGTTTGACCTCGACGAAAATCAGGTATATGATAACGAACATCATTTCCTTTATAAGGAGCAAGATAGCCTCTCGTATTTGGGTACCCGGCATCAACAACATAGTACTTATCTGTATAAATTAACCTTGTACTTCAATGCAATGGGTTAAGTAAAAATATAGCATAAAACATATATAAAATAATACTAACCACCCGTTGGACGAGGAAATTTCACCTCTGGCTTACGTAATGCTTCTAAAAATATTCTTGTGTCATGTGCAGTGCCTTCCCATCCCGCCCATGCAAATGTAAAACACATATTAAAATCACATGCTGCCATGATATTTTGGGTTGCATATCCTTTTCTACCAATATATTTTGCTTGTTCATGCTCTCGAACTGATGCCTTAACATGTGTCCCATCAATAGCACCAATGCAATCCTATAGATACAAGAACACTAATTACTAATTCACAATACTATAGACAAAGTATTAATTCTTAAATTTGAAGTAAAAAAAAATAGAACACACCTTGAACAAAGTATTATTGCGATTTCAAAACACAATAATCAGATAATCAGGTTGAAAAAGCAATCCCAAACACCCCCTTAAACGTATTGAACGAATAGGATTATTTTTCCAAACTCATAAAAATTATAGCGTGAAACATTTGTGTTTTTATTATGTAGTTACACCACCAAAATGTGTTCAAAACATATAGTTTTGTAAATGAGAAACGATTTTCTAACTAATAAAATTGATTACTAACACATATAGCTTGACTTTTAAGAAATAAAACATTAAAATGGTTTATAAGTCTATACAACAAAACGATGGTATAATGTTTTTATTCCTTGTAATTAATGTATTACAAATTACATGAAAACATATTGTCAACACGTACATGGCATAAAATTTATGACGTAAATTCCTCAATAGCATTAGTTTTACAAGTCAGAATCTTTTTACAATTACGAAGCTATCTAATCCGGATACTTTTTCACAACTATAACTAGATAATTGTAGCCATGGCATTATAGCCTAGTGGTATCTTGGGGGTGGGTAAGGCTTATGACTATTAGGTCATGGGTTCGATTCTCACAAAGGGGGTTTTCCCAGATTTATTGGGTTTCCTCCTGAATTGGTGTATAGGCATTATTGCCTAGTGGAGATGGATATGATCGGGTGGTTCTGTTGGTGGCACGATGATACTCCAGTGGTCCGTCAGTGATCCAAATTTACCGTTCAAAAAAAAAAAAAAACTAGATAATTGTAATGCTTTTATGTACATTGATACATGTCTAACACGTTCATGGAAAAAAAAAATACGACGTAAGTTCCTCCATATCATTAGTTTTACAAGTCAGAACCTTTTTAGTTTTTACAGTTACGAAACTATCTAATCCGGATACTTTTTAATAATTATAACTGTATGATTGCAATTGTTTTATAGATATATTTATTTAATCAGAAGAACAAGTAGACACTTAATCAATCAACAAGCCTAGAGAACGACGTGTAAATTATGTTTTATTAATGCCAATTAAACATTGGTATTCAAAATTGGGTTAACAAATGTCTAAAACGTATTTTTCAAGCTATATAAAATTAATAAACAATAGATTTCGTAAAACATAACGTTTACGTAGGTAACCATCCATAATTTCTTAAGCATTTTAAAGAGGTACATGGATTAGTGATCTAAAAGTGGAATGGTGAAATATAGGTAACCTAAAGTACTTCAAATACTTGAAATTATCAAATTTTGATTTTTATAATTTTCTTGATGAATTAGTTCACCAAATCTTAACTAGCAAATATCATCAAACATCCATGTTTCATTTAGTCTTTCGTTCATGAAAAAAAAAAACCATAAACCCCCAAAAAGAAGAAATTTCAGAAAGGTAAGTTATTTCAATAAAATATGATATATAACATTTATACTCAAAACAATAAAAATTGAATTGAACATATGGTAGAGGATCCTATAAAAAAGGACTAAAGTGTGAGAAGGGTAAGAAAGAATCTAAGCCATTAGATTTTTTGATCTAATGGTTGTGATCAATAGAGACCAAATTGTAAAATATTTTCATTAATTTGGACTGATTTGAAATAACTAGGGCCAATATAGTATTTTAAACCCACTAGAAATTATGTAATGCACATGTAACTTCCTCCCGTCTTTTTTAAACGTTAATAACTTTTTATACGTAACTTTTTAAAAAAAATTACACCATAATAACGAGCGTTTTTTTATCTTTAATATGAGTACCATATTGCTATACTTATATAGAGAAAAAAATATGTTTCGATCAGATGTTTAGTCAATGAATGATGTTATATACTTGTTGAATGGTGTTATATACTTACTGAATGGTGTTATCTACTTGCTGAATGCTGAATGGTGTTATATACTTGTTGAATGGTGTTATATACTTGCTGAATGCTGAATGGTGTTATATACTTGCTGAATGGTGTTATATACCTGCTGAATGGTGTTATATATTTCCTATAATTAAGGTGGCGGTTATGGGAAGTTTTTAATTAATTGAATTAATGATTAAATTACTTGTTTACCCTTTTCAATTAATTTAGATCTAATGACTGAGATTCTTTCTTACCTTTATCACACTTTTGGTTTTTTTTTACAATAACATTACCCTTGAACATATAACAATTAGTTGCCATAAAGAACTTAAGATGCGTGCACAAATAGGATAATCACGTAAATTATTAATAGGTGTTACAAATTAATAGATGTTACAAATATTCGTGTTGTAACTATGTTGCTACTTGCTAGTATTAGTAAAAGACGGAAATATGCTTTCACAATTGCTAAATATATATACATATATGCTAAATATATATACATATATTTACGATTTATAATAATAATATATATTAATATTTAATGGTATGGTTTTCCGAAGAAACGCCCAAGTCAAACTCTTAAGCCAGTATGGATTTGGTTTAGACAACACAATCTGAGCGGAATGAAGCAACATGACACTCCAATTTAGGAAGTGCGGTGGCCAAAACACCAGAAAGTCGCTTTAAAGTTAAATGTCATTTTAGTCCCTGTGGTTTGGGTCTTTTTGCCAGTTTAGTCCAAAGGTTTCATTTTTCACCTGTGAGTCCAAAAAGGTTTCACCGTTGCCATTTTAGGCCACTGGGTTAACTTCATCCATTTTTTCTGTTAACGAGAAAGCGAATTCGGTCATTTTATATGTAATTCTGTTAACTAGAAGGGCAATTCGGGCATATAAAATGATCGAATTGCCCTACTTGTTAAGAGAAAAAATGGATGAAGTTAACCCAGTGGAATAATATGGCAATGGTGAAACCTTTTTGGATCCACATGTGAAAAATGAAACCTTTAAACTAAACTGCCAAAATAATCCAAACCCCAGGGAGTAAAATGGTATTTAACTAAATAAAAATCTAAAACTTTATACTTGCTAAAAATCCTACCAAACAAACTCTAAAAGTTTGAATCTCACCTAAAATTATAATAAGTATATAAATATTACAAATTATGAATGTTTAATTCAGTTTCTTTATTATAAGTTTAGTCAACTAATTTAATTGGATTGGTGTTTATATTGATTTTTGGTTTTGGTTCATATGCATGTTTAATATTGAAGATTACATTCAAACAGGTAGGCTTCTTTCACAGTAAGCTCACATTTTTGGGTTTTCTTTAAAGTTTAAATCTCAGTCTCTCTCTTGAATGAAAGAAATTAATTTCATCCAGCTCCTCACCTCACCACTGCTGTATTAGTTGTAGAGAGAGAAACTGAGATTTGTGGCTTTCTTTTTATTTTCGTTTTTGCTATGAACACTTCTTTTACATCTCAATTTCTTCTTCTTTTTTCTTTTAAACTTTAAAAAAACTACAACGACCTCTGTTATTTGCATTAATGGCGATTCATATCAAATGGCTGAAAACAGGCGAGAGATGTGAAACACTCTGTCATCAGTAATTGCTACACATTTTCTCAACTACATTCTTATATAAATCTCACCTCTATTTCCCCTCTTTTTTGCTCATCATCCCCCACCCCCTCTCTCTCTCTCTACAATTCTTCTTTCTTTCCTTTTCATTTGCTTTCTTTCATCATAATCTGTTGATTATAAAAATGTTGGTTGAATCCAGCATTATTATTACCATTATACTCTGTTCTTGCAAACCCTCTGTTTTCTCTCTCTAAAAATCATATTTTTCTACAATTTTACTGCAAATTTGGTTGAAATAAGCGATACCCATTTGATTTTAAACTGAAATCTGATCTGGGTCGTGTTGATTTCTACAGAATTTTTTTTGTGAAGAATTTTGGCGGGAAAAAAAGGTGACGGATTTTTCATGGACGTGTCTGGAGCTTTGTTATTGTTCACTGGTGTGACTGTGTATCTATTGTGGTTTACTTTCATCTCACGGTCGCTAAAGGGTCCACGTGTATGGCCCTTATTCGGTAGTCTTCCGGGCCTGATCGAGAATTCGGATCGCTTGCACGAGTGGATTGCAGATAATCTCCGGGCGTGTAACGGGACTTACCAGACGTGTATCTGTGCAGTCCCGTTCCTGGCCCGGAAACAAGGGCTCGTGACCGTCACTTGTGATCCGAAGAATCTCGAGCACATACTCAAGACTCGGTTCGATAATTACCCGAAAGGGCCGACTTGGCAAGCGGTTTTCCATGATTTGTTGGGAAAGGGGATCTTTAATTCAGATGGTGACACGTGGCTTCTCCAAAGGAAGACGGCGGCACTCGAGTTTACCACCCGGACACTTCGACAAGCCATGGCTCGATGGGTGACTCGAGCCATTAAGAATCGGTTCTGTCCGATTCTGGAACGGGCTCAGGTCCAGTCTGAGCCCGTAGATCTGCAAGATCTTTTGTTGCGGATCACGTTTGATAACATTTGCGGGTTAGCTTTTGGTAAAGACCCGCAAACGTTAGCACCTGAGTTGCCTGACAATAGCTTTGCATTGGCTTTTGACCAGGCAACCGAGGCTTCGTTACAACGGTTTATTCTCCCAGAAGTTATTTGGAAAATGAGGAAATGGCTCCGGCTCGGCTTGGAAGTCAGCTTGAGCCGAAGCCTTATCCACGTGGAGGATTACTTGTCAAGCATCATTAGTACACGTAGGCATGAATTATCCACTCAGCTTAAAGACGGAAGCCTACATGATGACTTGTTATCTAGGTTTATGAGAATGAAAGAATCCTATTCTGACAAGTTCTTGCAACACGTGGCACTCAACTTCATCCTAGCTGGACGTGACACGTCATCGGTCGCAATGAGCTGGTTTTTTTGGTTGGTGATTCAGAACCCAAAAGTGGAGGAAAAAATCCTAAAGGAAATTTCTACCGTCTTGCTGGAGACACGTGGCGATGACGTGGCAAAATGGACGGACGAGCCGTTAGGTTTTGAAGAGGTGGACCAATTGGTTTACTTAAAAGCAGCATTATCAGAGACCCTCCGGCTATACCCGTCAGTGCCGGAGGACTCAAAACATGTGGTGGCTGATGATGTGTTGCCTGACGGGACTTTTGTCCCGGCAGGCTCATCAGTCACTTATTCAATATATTCCGCAGGTCGGATGAAGTCAACATGGGGCGAAGACTGTCTTGAGTATCGTCCAGAGAGGTGGTTGTCTCCGGACGGTACAAAATTCATGAGACATGATTCATATAGATTTGTTGCATTTAATGCCGGACCAAGAATTTGTCTAGGCAAGGATCTCGCATATTTGCAAATGAAGTCAATAGCCGCAGCGGTGCTACTTCGCCACCGCCTCGCAGTGGTTCCGGGACACAAAGTGGAGCAAAAGATGTCGTTGACATTGTTCATGAAGTATGGGCTAAAAGTGAATGTGTTTGAAAGGGATTTGAAGGCAGTTATGGAAAGTGTGAAGAAAGAAAAGGATGGTGGCAAGTAGCGGTGACGGTGTAGGGGTGGCGCGGGGTGGCGGTAGCGGTGGTTGGGGTTGTTTTATGGCAGCTTTGATTTAGTTTGTTGGGTGTTGGGTTGATTTTTATCGGTATAAAGTTTGATGAGGTAGGTATGAATTTTGAATACTATTAATTTACAGATTTTGGGTCGTGGGGTGGAGCTTGTGCTTTGAATATGGTTCACATGCAATTTTCATCTTTGTAGGTACAATTTTATTTACCATTGTGTCATTATAGTCTTGTTTCAAATATGTTTTCATCAGAAAATAAATATATCCAAGGTAAATTTTTAATCATTTCAGTTTCTTATTTAATAAATATATAATATAATATGATGGAAAAAATTTAATATAATATAATGCGATGTTGACTGGTGGAGCTTGTTTACTTTAAGTCAATTATTTCTTTTTTTATCAATTAGGTAGTGGTCAATTGGCAAAAGCAAAGCTTTTAAACAAGTGAACGAGGGGAGGTCTTGTGTTTAAGTCCCACAGATGATATGAAATTAAAGAAATTTGCCGTTCAAAAAGAAATATTTCTTTTTTGTCATGACCAATTTATTTTTAATACATTTCAGTTTTATTTAATTGTGATAAAAATAAAGTCTTCTGGAAGGTGCTACATTGAATTAGTGGCATGAAAAGTTTGTTGCATTCATTTAACCTACTCCGCTTTTATCTTGAAAGGATGTTGCATAACAACTTTGCTAACAACCTTTTTTGCTTCTTGTTGTAACATTTATTTCTTACAAAGTACATGAATGAATTTTCTTTTTTAATTAATCAATTCATGATGATGTTTACACATTAATGTTCACAGGGGTCGAGATTTCTACCTCTACAAGACTACAACCATATAATACATGAATTGTATCACTTACCATCATAATTTTTTTTTAAAATCTACAAACCTCACCTAGTTTTTACCTCAACTTTAAATCATAAATTGTAACATGAGTGTACTTTCATAGTTTTTAAAAAGTTGATTGATAGTTGAACAAACATTAGCCGCTACGAAGTTCGTCACATATAACAAGATACGCTGTATTCGACACAAAAACATTTACTGTCTAAACGTCATATGCAACAACATAATAAGTGCAACATGTAATACTTTGAACCAGGTAACATAAACAAAACTAAAAATAGAAAAAACCTGAGACTTGCAAATTATTTTTAAGTAGACGAAAGTCACAAAACGACTAATTGCGAAAAACAGTTGCGGGCTAAAGCCAACCCTTAACTTAACCCAACATATCGGGAGAGCAGCCCAATGGGCCTCGGGCAACGGCCCGTTTGAGCAAAAGATGGTTTACCATACAGTTTATCGGTTCTTTTTTCTAATGTGCTCATTCAGTCAAGAATTTTCTCACCAGTGGAAAAGAAGTTCCAAACAAGAGTTCCAATGATATACAAGATAACAGCCACTTTGAACACATCATCCCAAGAACCTGCAAAACATGTTCATGTTAAACTACAATGATCGTTTAATTTTCTGTAATTAGCAGAATATTTATATAAAACTTTATAATATTACCGTTCTGGAGTATATAACCAGTTGCAGCAGTACCAAAGACTCCGGCAAGTACTCCTGCTGTGTTTGACAGCCCTAACAACACTCCCTAGTGTAGCATGTAAGAGAAAACATTTTTATAGCTTCAAAAGAGGAATTGTAAATGACATAAAATAAATAATAAAGGGAAAATGACCAATATGAACATCGATCGCGTCTGTGGTAGACGCGATCCCTGGCTATTGCGTCTAAGGGTGGAAGGGGCACCATTCGGTGAATCTGTTTGCCGATCGGGGAGACACCCTTTTCATGTTTTCGGTGAGTGGTGAATGGTGAGTACGGTGACTAGTCACCGAGTGGGAAGAGAAGAGATAAAGAGAAGAGATAGAGGAGAGAGAGGGTTAATGGTGGACCCCACTCTCTTCCAACCAATCACATATTTATCTTCTTTTTTTTAAATTGTTTACCACTCCCCATGTGGGGAACACCCCTAGTGTTTGAGTGCAAAATGGGGAGTGTAGAGGGAAGTTGACATGCCATGAGATTATTGGCTAGTGGAAAAGTTTACCACTCCCCATTTGGGGAACACCCCTTCCACCCTAAGGTAGAGTTCGCTTCTGAGACTCATAAGTTTGAGTCTGAGATTGTGCCATGGGTTTCCGGCCTACTTTTTTTTCTTTTCCATCAATGATTCTTAAACGAGCATAACTTTTTCATATGATAGTACTTAAAAAAAAAATACACCAAATTAAAGATAATAAAATTCTCTTTAATTTGGTGTAATTTTTTTAAAAAAATATTAACGTATAAAAAAGTTATGCTCACTTAAAAAATCGTGGTGGAAAAGTAAAATAAAAAACCTAAGGATGATGACATATGTCAAGTTTCTATTCGCTGAAGAGCATTAGTCATTACCAGACGCAAAGATCAGGGATTGCGTCTACCCCTCCTGACGCAATCTATGTTCATTTTGGTAAAGTGGGTGAGTCAATGTTTAAGTTTGTGATTTTCCCAATAATAATAAACTACAAAGTACAAACCGCGTAACGGGGCCCAATGTCTTGGTGATTGGAATAGAGGCCAGACTGTGAGAACGCATCAGATCCCTGTAAATAAATGGACAAAATCATATGAATGTAATATATAACTGCAATTTCTTGTCAACTATGAGGCACGTGTCGTAAGACGGTCTTAAACCCTCCCCCGCCCAAAAGTCCAACACACACACACACACACACACACACACACACACACACACACACACACACACACACACACACACACACACAACACACACACACACACACACACTATTCAAAAACTAAGGGGCTGTTTGGCTAAGCTTATTTTAGTGACTTATTTACTTATTTGCTTTTTGAAAAGTTAAAAGGTGTTTGGGTTAGCTTATTATGTGAGAGGAATAAGTAAATAAGTCATTCCATTATGACTTATTTGCTTTTCAAATAAGCAAATAAGTAAATAAGTCAAAAAAATAAGCTTAGCCAAACAGCCCCTAAAAAGCCTAAAAAGAAGGGCTAACTTAAGTTAGACCTGACTGCAAGCCATACAAAGTACAGCCATAGCAGGCGTCTTGACACGACTCAGCTGAGTAAGAAAGAACGCGGGGCCCAAGAATCCAATCGACTGCATAATCTGCAAGATTTAAAATTCCAGTAGATTAAAAGGATGGTATTTATGACATCAATGCATTTGCAAAAACAAGTCTAGTTACCTTACGGACGGTAGTGATCGATAGACCTCTGCTAACAAGTGTGTCTGCAATCCAACCTCCTATGTTGGCAAAGACCGCCATAGTCAACCATGGCAATACACATAATAGTCCAGATTCAGTAAGGTTAAACTTTAACACCTGAAAAAAAAACAGATATCACCAAACCGGAAACAAAAATGAATAAAAGTTACCAAAACTTTAGTGAGATTTGACCTATAATAATTATTATAATATAATTAATTTAAAAAGTGCCACATTGGTATTTTAACATGTTCAACCAATTATCATAAACAAAATTAGTTCCCATCAAAACAAAGACTACCAACTCGAGACGAAAAGGTATAATCACCAAAACGGACCAACAAGCTAAGTAGGTTGCTATTTGTGAAATTTTCCCCTTTGCAAAGTCACCATGTTTCATAGATATGTCACTATCAAGATATTATGGACGAGGACATTTGATATAAAAAAAACATAACGGTTAAAGATCAAGAATGACCGTTCTGTGACTTTTGTGATACCTGATTATAGTATGTAGGCATCCATGTTAAAAGAATAAAAGTTCCCCAATTATGGCAAAAGTGGGACACAATGAGAGCCCATACAGGCGCCTTTGATAATATAAGTTTCCATGGAATATTAGTAACGGGTTCCTTTGAGACACTACCACCCATAATATACTTCTTTTCCTCAGCACTAAGCTCGGGATCCTCATTCGGTGAGCTACGAGCCTAGAAGATTGTCAAAGTCAAAGGTCTGTCATGCCATAATGTTAACAACTGATGTGTTTCTAAACGTGAGAATGATACCATTAAAAAACTTACTTTGCTTAGCCAAAAAGCAAACCACAAACCTCCAAGGGAACCAAACGAGTAAAACACCGATGGCCATGCAAACTTTTGGATCAAGATAGGCGAAAAAGCTAACCCTATCACCGAGCCTAGATACATTCCACTGTATACCATTGCTAGTGACCTGCTTCTCTCCGAGACGGGAATCCACTTGCTAAGTATGTTATTCATAGCAGGCATAGCAACACCCTGTCATAAAAAGACGGCACGTTTTCATTCAAGCAATGGTTTTGTCCCAAAAAAATAAAACAAGAGAATAGATAAGATGTAAAAGAAAATTAAGATATGAACCTCGCCGATCCCCATGAAGGCACGCATAAGGAGTAAGAACGGAAGTCCTATTCTGGCGGCGATAGGTGTCAAAACGGTTGCAATCGACCACCAGACAACTCCAAAACCGAGGACTTTTTTACCACCAATTTTGTCTGCCCATATACCACCAACAATCTACAACCGACAAAACGCGCAACGAAAATAAAAATGACAGTGGGTTAGGAAGATAACATGTGTGGATAAGTAGCATGTGAGCAAATAAACGGCCTTGCTTTCTAAATACATAAAATAAATGGAACATGTATATTTGATCATATTAAGTGATGAAAGCGTTTATAGATTATGTAATCTCTTAAAAGAACGCCGAAACATCTAAAACCAACCTGAGTGAGTAAATAGCCCCAGAAGAAAGAAGATTGAATTAGACCAACTGTAGCACTGTTCCAATTAAATTCCTTTGACATGGGCAGTATTGCTATGCTCATATTCACCTGAAGTATTATAGACATAAGCAGTGATAAATTTATAATATAAGGGAAGAAGACTTAAGCATATAAAATGATTTAGTATCGTGTTGTGTAAGATACCAACATGTAGCTTGGATTAATGCTACCTAGGCCTGTAAATGAACAGAAGGTCCATGAACTGTTCGTGAAGTTGTTTGGCGGAAAGTTCGTTTATGCTCATTTAATTAAACGAACGAACATGAACACACGTTTTGTTCGTTTAATTACACTTGTTTATGTGCGTTCATTTATGTTTGTTCCTTTATGTTCATTTCAATTTAAATACATAAGTAGTTATATTTATCATCATCATCATCATCATACTCAGTAAATCCCACCAATAGCAAAGCAAAGGTAGGGTCTGAGGAGGGTAAGATGTAGACAACCTTACCTCTACCCCGTAGGAATAGAGAGGCTGCTTCCAGTGAGACCCCCGGCTCGATAGTAGTTTTGCATCAAGCCTTGGACATAAGGCACATAACACTCGGCAATCAAGACAAAGACCGATTAGTGCATGTACCCTTTTGTCTTTCAGCTATCAACGCCACCACATGATGCATGATTAACCGTCCTCCACTTTTAACGTTATTTTCACGAAATTAGTAAAATAACGTTAAAATTAGTGCACTTTTACTTTTGCCCCCCGATGGCCCACACATATATACATTATATGCACATACCGCAAGCGGGGCGTGAAGTAGTTATATTTATATGAATATTAAATATAAAAGGAACTTTCTAACTATTTATATAAAACTAACTAATTGGTAATTAGGCTTTATTTATGTTTGTTCCTTTATGTTCATTTCAATTTAAATACATAAGTAGTTATATTTATATGAATATTATATATAAATGGAACTTTCTAACTATTTATATAAAACTAACTAATTGGTAATTAGGCTTTCTAGTACTAAAAATGGGTTTTGCAATGGAATTTATTGTAATTAATCACTAATTTATATAAAAATTTAATTTTTGTTCGTTCACTTAGTCAATTATGTTCATTTGTGTTGATTTATAATTGTTCAATTATGTTCATTTGTGTTATTTATTGTTTCTTATATTATGTTCGTTTAAGTTTGTTTGTTTATTTTCTTTTACGTTCGTGAACTGTTCGTTTTGGTCCTAAACAAACAAACATAAACGAACACGAACATGCCTGTTTTCTTAATAAACGAACATGAACAAAAAAATGTGTTTGATTATATGTTCGGGTTTGGTTACAGTTAAACGAACGAACACAAACATGCCTCTATTCGTGTTCGTTCGGTTCATTTACAGGCCTAATGCTACCATGAGGTGATTAGTTAAAAGTGATGTGGAATTGTCGAAAGAAAGCATAAAAATTTGGAAAGTTTGAAGATGATAAGAATTTGAATATGGATATTAATAGAAACAACTCACACGGTCCATATTGCATAGCAGAAACGCAGAAAAACAAAGAAGTACAATCACAAAACGCTTCGGAAACTGCTCCCACCAGGGCTTTGTTTCTCCAACCAGAACTGCCTCACTTGCTCCACCTTCCGACGACACAAGTGAGCCCAAATCTGCTGCCACGTCATAATCCTCGGATTTATAGTTGGCCCGGATTCGGTTAATAGTAGTATGACGTGGCTGCAGAATTGGCCTATTAGATATACTAATATCTTTTTGCTGTGCCAGTTTAATCCAATTGCAGCTCACTGAAGGAAAAGAGACAAAACATCTGCATATTCCTCTTGCTCTTTGCTTATGATTTGTCATGGGAAACTTTTTGTTTTCTTCGTCGGATAATAACGTTGCTCTGGATCTCAACATGTTGCCTGTAGCAGGATTAAGACCGTAAGATGATATGGTGTTCCGGTATCCGGAAACAAAGTAGATCTTCTTTAAGTTACACGTATTTTCTGAATACGTGTTCCCGTGCACGCATTGTGCAGAAGAAAAGCTCAAAGTCTCTGCTCTGCTCTGTGCTGTAGCTGGTTCAGGTTGATGTAATTTACCTAAAATAAATGATTATCAACGGATTAATAAGTTACCATTCGAGTGCCAACAACCTAAGTACACATTTTCTGTATAACCAAATTTATCAACACTTTTTGAACATGAGAACCTGTATTTAAACATAATGATATGATTAAAATCCACAAAATTAACAATTATGAAACAAAATCGACATTTGACAGCTAACGATGCGGGCACGCATGATATACAATTAAGATATAAAACAATCATGTTAGTTATGCTTAAACATGAAGAATACCAAGTTTATACAATAATTCTGCTCTAATTCCAAAAACAAACATTTTTGCAGTCAGATTAACATAAAACAGTGAGAAATTTGAGCACAACAACACAATGTGACGAAGTCGTCTTTTTGAACAATAATCCAGCCCCATTAAGGGAAACATACCGTACCATACCATGCCTTACCGTACCCAGTAAATCCCACTTATAGCAAAGCTATCAGTAGGGTCTGGGGAGGTGAGAAGTAGGCAAGCCTTACCTCTATCCCAAGGGATAAAGAGGCTGCTTCCGGTGAGACCCCCAGCTCCAACGCCATATCCAGACATCAAAGTTACATCCAAACATACAAGGCAGATAGTTACTCAAAAAACAACATAAAACATAGTGCACTAAAGATATTTTTAGCAGGCTACCAAATAGACAGTTAGTGACATACAACACATCATAAAAACACACAGACAAGCAGTAACATGCAAAGGCCACCAAAGCACATCAACACGCTAAGCTCCTTAGGAAAGACCAACATCCTAAGCTCCTAAAGAACGAGTTTAATGTTAAACCAAACTATCGACCTAAAAGTCCCTAACCTTAATCCTACGTCTCCATGAAGGGAAACATCCAATCATTAAAACACAGAAACACTAAGATAGTGTTCATTTCACATAGGGGAATGGATTCCGGATGAAATTGGAATGTAGATACATAACTTATGTTGTTTGTTTTAACAAAAGAAGGAATTCGAATCAACTCTAAATCACTATTTAAAGGATTTCAATGGATTTAGATTTAATTCCAATTCCATCTTTTGTTGAAACGAACAATATAAGGAATGAAATCTACATTCCAATTCCATCCAGATTACATTCCACTCTGTGAAACAAACACGCCTTGAGTCACAATTCAAGTGTCACATAAGCCTAAAACTATAATTATGTTAAACATAGCATACATCCACTATATTTACACATGTATACTAATTTCTCAACCTAACTCAACCACATTAATAGCATTAAACCTAACAAAACTCACAAACCAAATCTACGCAATTGCAGCACAAACAGATAATATAAACAGCGTATGTAAACCGCTACAAAAGCTATAATAACTGAAACAATAACAAAACCTAAACGCTACACATGCACACATGAATAATAACAATAACTGCATAATTGAATATTATTATTACCAGAGCTAATGAAAGAGGTGAAGTTCCGGTGAGAAATAACGGCACCGATAGCCATTTTAGACTGGATAATCTACACAAAACCTAGAATTCGAATAGAATTACAGCATAATTTCACTCTCTCTCACTAGTTTTAGAGCGAGAAGAAGTGGATAAACCCTCAGATAGTTGTTATTCAGAAAAATTTCACACACCAAAAGTATTTCTTAAAAACTTTTTTTTTATTAATTTCTCTTGTATTTGAAAAAGCGGGAAGAGAAATATCTTGTCAGTGACGATATTAACAAGAGGTTGAGAGAGTCACACGTGGATAGTTGTGTAGACAATCGTTTATTTTGGTATATATTTGCCCTTCGATGTGGAGGGATATACGTTGAGATTGTGACTGTTGTTGGTGTAATTAGAGATGAAGTGAAGGGTATTTTGGGAAACGAATATTCCGTTTGTTGATGTACGCCAAAAACTTACCTATAAAAAAATATTTTAGTTGACACTTAAATATTTGAGATATTGCCTTTTTTAACTGTTGCTACGTTACACGTGTGTGATGAAAAGTTGTTTTGATTAGTAATCATTAAATATATTTATGATTAATTTAAAGTGATCATTTATTAACGTGGATGAAAAAAATATAGTGACCTTTTTTCAATTGACGTATAAGATTAGTACGGGGCCAATGATCTCTAGATCAAGTGGTGGAGGGCTTGCATTTCTCTTGAGAGATGTATGTTCGACTCTCACTTGGTGCAGAGAGAGGCACTGGTGGTCAATGATAGGAGACTCAGGGAAACCTGGGTTGGATCCTTGAGCCAAACGGGTTTTACCGTTAATTTCACCGTCGTGCCTACGGGCGTGTGGGTTACCGGGTTTTCCCCGAAATTGGTGGTGGACTCGGGTTACTCTCGGAGTACTCCGTTTGTCCAGTGGGTACCCCGAAAGTGCTCGGGATTGAGTTTGTTGGCCGTTCAAAAAAAAAAGTATGGGAGGGCAATCTTTTTACTACCATGGAATGTCTTAGGGGCGTTTGGTTCGCGGAATGATTTGGAATTGGAATTGGAATTTGTATGGGAATTAGAATTTGAAGGAATTGGATTTGGAATTTAAACATTCTAATTGGAATTGGAAATTGTTGGAATTGGAATCTCAATTCCATTTTTATTGTATTTTGTTGTCAAATGAATTGGAATTCATCACCCCGACACCCACAACCACCAGTTCGGGTCGAAACGGTACGGGTCGAAACCGTTCGCGTCGAAACGTTACGGGTCGAAACGGTTCGCATCGAAACGGTTCGGGTCTAAACGGTTCGGGTCGTAACGGTACGGGTCGAAACGGTACGGGTCGAAACAGTACGGGTCGAAACGGTTCGCGTCGATACGGTTCGATTAGAAACGGTATGGGTCGAAACGGTTCGCGTCGAAACGGTTCGCGTCGATAAGGTTCGTGTCGATACGGTTCGATTCGAAACGGTACGGGTCGAAACGGTTCACGTCGAAACGGTACGTGCCTAAACAGTACGGGTCGAAATGGTTCGCGTCGAAACGTTACGGGTCGAAACGGTTCGGATCGAAACCAGTATGGGTCGAAACGGTTCGGATCGAAGCGGTACGGGTTGAAACGGTGCGGGTCGAAACGGTCGAAGATCCCAATGAATTTACTTTAATTCCTTCACATATAGGAAGGATTTTGAATTCCTTTAGTTAAAGGAATTTGAAGGAATTCATGCCTAATTCCAATTCCAATTCCATTGTTTAACCAAACACATGAAGATTGGAATTAGGATTCCAATTCCATCAAATTCTATGAACCAAACAACTTAAGAGATGGAATTCAAATTCATTTGACAACAAAATACAACTGTACGGGTTCGAAACGGTACAGGTCGAAACGGTACGGGTTCGAAACGGTACGGGTCGAAACGGTACGGGTTCGAAACGGTACAGGTCGAAACGGTACGGGTTCGAAACAGTACGGGTCGAAACGATTCGTGTCGAAACGGTACGGGTCGAAACGGTACGGGTCGAAATGGTTCGGTTCGAAACAGTTCGGGTTCGAAACGGTTCAGGTCGAAACGGTACGGGTTCGAAACGGTACGGGTTCGAAACGGTACTGGTCGAAACGGTTCGCGTCGAAACGGTACGGTTCGAAACGGTACGGGTCGAAACGGTTAGGTTCGAAACGGTTCGCGTCGAAACGGTTCGGTTCGATACGGTACGGGTCGAAACGGTTCGGTTCGAAACGATTCGCGTCGAAACGGTTCGGCTAGAAACGGTTCGGGTCGAAACGGTTCGGTTCGAAACGGTTCGGGTCGAAACGGTTCGGGTCGATACGGTGCGGTTCAATACGGTACGGGTTCAAAACAGTTCGCGTCAAAATGGTTCGGTTCGATACGGTACGGGTCGAAACGGTTCGTGCCGAAACATTTAATGATGTTTGGATTTTTTTTAGAATTCTTTTGATTTTTTTGAATTTTTATGATTTTTTAGAATTTTTTAGAATTTTTTTTATTTTTAGATTTTTTTGAATTTTTTGGAATTATTTTGATTTTTTGTAATTGGATCAAAATGGCAACTGAAAACATTTTTAAGGAAATCCCCAAAATACCCCTTGTTACAGATAGGGTTTATGGATGGAGTTAGGCAAAATGATCAAAATGGCAACAAAATGTAAAAGTCAGGGACCCAGATGCAAAAAAAAAAACTATTTTGACTAAACTGGCAAATTTGGACAAAACTCAGGGACTAAAATGGCAATTTACTCAAGAATTTAAATTGTAATCATTTTGTTTCACAATATTTGCTTTAATTTTGTTCAATGTCAGTGATCAATTACATGATATTTAAGATTTAAAAACCTTCTGATACATTCCATAATATTAATAATCCTTGTATAGTGCATGCATTGGGATAAACATATGAAGAGGTTAATTTTTAGCCTTTTTTTCCAATTTAGCAATGGATCTTACAAGTGACACAAAATTTGGAGCGGGGCGTGATTGCACTATACGCAATCTAAATGTTACTGCTGATAATCAAGTCAATGGTACGGTTTCTTGATCACAAATTCTATTTAAAAGAGCTTATGAAGTGTGGCTCAAAAAGACATGTGGTTGCTCGTTTTCTTGACACGTTTAACACGAGAAAATCTAACTCTTTTTGCTCTTTTACACGCGTTTTAACATAAACGTGGACAAAGGATAATATGACATTCTTTCCATAAATCTGTAAACTTGATTCTGCTTCAATCCATCTTCTTCCACTCATGTTTGATCATCCAAGGTATGCTTTAGGGTTTTAAAAGAATCGTTCGTTCATTTGTTCATCTTTTGGGGTTTTAAAAAAAACATGATTTTTTGTTTCAGATTTGTAAAAACTTGATGTTCATCTTGTCTTCACGTTTTTTGTGTGGTGGATATAACCTGAATCACCAAATACGGTTTTTTTTTGTAAACCCTTGATTTATGTACATTGTATTTAGTTTTGCCACTTCTTCTCATCGTATTTGTCACACCCCTTTCTAAGGCGGAAGCACGAGGTGTGATCATGAAAGGTTCTCATTGCATACGAAAGGTAAACATACTACATGCTCGTAAAAATAACTTTAAATACCAAACATTTCATAACTGAAAACATGGTTTAAGTGTTTACATCACAAGACATCATATTGTCTGAAAAGATTACAACTTTATTTAAAAGATAAACATAAACAACATCCATGAGCAAGAGTAAGACCGCGCGCACATCCACTTTAGTTACCTGAAATACATGTGAGTTTTGGAAAAAACGTCAACATAATGTTGGTGTGAATTCATGCAGTTCTTGTATTGAACGTTTGTATACTTTGTATGAAAAACATGGTATGTATCTTGTATAAATCAAGTATTTCTGTATGTATCAAGTTGTTAATGGGTTGCAAGGCCATTAACATGTGACACGACATAGGAAACATCCAAACCATAGGCATTTTTCTAGTTGTCGATTCACGACTGAGACACAAAAGCACTACTTGGTACTCGTTCTCACCAAGAGTGTGGCTGCCCGAAAACCCGTTAGATCTAACCTTTTGTTCTGCGGTCTAGGTATATTGTTGATTAATGGTGCTTATGGTACCCTATTCGTGACTCGATTTCTCGTATCATTTCTCATATCATTTCTCAATTCTTGTATCCATCATACCATTTGTAAACATTGTAACATTTGTAACATGTATTTCACCCCCGAAGTTATAAAACTGAAAACAGTTAAAAGAAAAGGGGGAGCATGAACTCACAACTTTACGTTCCTTGCGCCGTAAACTTCACCGAATTTTTCTTTCTAGCGTCGTGACCTAAACGTGTTTTATTAACGTTAGTCACTAGACTTGTATCGCACAAGTACAAGTCACTATCTTTTGTGTATGTATTCTTGTTGTTAAAAAATAATTTATATTTTTAACTATGTATCTTAGTTATATTATTTTCTCAAAAATAAATATAAGTATCTTGTATTTTTCACCCGAATTATGTATTTTGTCCAAAACTTCATTTCATGTTCATAACTTGTCCAAGTTACATAATCTATCAAGTAATATATTTTCATAAATATATTCTCTTGTATTTGTCTAAGCATGTTGTATGTGTATTTTGTATTTTCATTCCTTGGGAGTATTTAGTGTATTTTCAAGTCCTTATCACATACAATACGTATTATATACACTTAGCACAACATTTGGTGATCAATAAATATATGTATCTTTCTCAAAAATATACATACTTAGTATCAATTTTTATCTTGAAGAAATCATCATTTCTTAACTTGGAGTTTACATAAAAATTAGGGAAACCTTGGTAAATGCTTTTAGGTAAATTTTTAGGGAATAAGTTTCACCAAAACTTATATTTTTCTAAGTGTCCAAATTTATAGAAATTTTGACAGAGTTTCCCCTAAAAATAGAGGTTTTCCATGTTTTCAAAACATGTGTTTATTTTCTTTTAAAATCATCACAACAATCATCAACTCATTTAACACTTATCGAGTGTCAAAATCAAGTATATTACACTACATCATGAACTTGAAGTTTTTGTAAAACTTGTAGTAACTTACCATGTTATTTAGTAGGTTTAGTTACCCTTAAAAACATGGTTATTTGTTTGTAAATCACTTTATTAAAGGATTTGGTCATTTACAACTTGTAAGATGATTTTTCTAAAAATATTTCTCTTGTATTTTTCTTGTTACAAACATGTTTCTAGTCTTGTTTAAACACTAAAAATATTATTAGTTTACTTAGAAGCCATGACTTGTAAATCTCATAAACAAACTTGGTTTCTTGAGAAAATTATTTTTTTGTAATCATCTATGTACAAGATTTGTATTTTGTTTAAATCATCTTTTCATATGAAAACCCATTTCGTTATTCAAGTTCATGAAGACATAAAGCATGATGATTTTGATTTTTCACAAGATCACCACTAGATCATGTGTTTAATCACAATTTAGTAGTTTCCATATGATGTCTAGCATCACTAACACTAATAATCAATCAACAAAAAGCAAATCAACATATTCAACATGTATTCTTATATTTTTAAGCTTATGTTAAAGTATCATGATCATGTTCTTTTGTGTTCTTCAAGATTAACAATATTCATCATCTTTTATTCATCAAAATATGAAGCAACAAGTTACAAGAAGCTTACAACTAGCACAAGGGCTAGGGAAGAACACTAGAAGATGAAGATGACAAATGGGTTGAATAAAAGCAAATGGAGAAGGTTCTTCAAGATCTACAAGATCTAAACCTTCTTAAACACCTTCTTACACCATGTAACTAGCTTGGAATGGTTGAACAATTGATGAAGATGGTGGTGGTGTGGGGGTGGCTCACGGCCGTAGGTGGGAGGAGAAGGTGTGGTGTGGTGAAGTGTGTTGAAGATGATTATATTTATAGTCCTCCTAGTGAATCTTACAATATCCTAGAATATCTTAGGAATATCTTATGAAATCAAAAGAAATCCAAGCAATATCATATGAAATCTAATGAATCCAAGCAAGATCTTTGATGGGGCCCACCCCTTTGTGACCGTAGACAGGAATGGGGGGGGGGGCAAAGTGTAAATTCCAACTTTAATTTTATAAACAAGTTAGCTTTCAAGTGTAATTTTTAGGGACATGATGTGTTATTATGTTATAAGAGGTGTTATGGTATTCGGGGACCATAACTAGCTCAGAAACATTAAAAAAATGCTTCTAGTAGTATTTTGATGTTCCGGGTAATGTTCGGTTGTTCGGTTAGATACCGGTTCGTTAAAGTGCTAAATTGCGTCGTTTAGTGTCCTTTATGTACCCTTTTGTAACCCTTTTAATTCCCAACACTTAGGAGGGTATTCTGGATAATAAATCATGAATTCTGCATAATATTTATGTGTTAAAAAGCTGATTATAGCTGATTTATAGCTGAATTATGCAGATTTCTGCATTTAAAGTGCGTTTCGGGTGCTTTTTAGTGCGTATTCTAGCTTCCGGGAAGTCTATATGTTAACCCTTGTATATACTCTTGGGTTTTAATGTATTCTTGACGTTGGACCTACACCTAGGCTCCAATTCTATTGTCTGACTGCTTTCTGCAGAATTGTTGACACTGTGTGTCTTACCGGTGAGTTTACTAGTATTTCTGACGCAACGCTATCATTAATGCATAAAACAATTTCTTGTAGTATAAAACGTGCATGAATTCACAAGTATATCATGTAATCAGATAATGTTGACATTTAAGCACATAATTGCAGTCATTAAGTATTAATTAAATTGTACGGAAATTACCGGTTTTGTGCCAGTTCTCACAGTCTCCCCCCGTTAAAAGAATTTTGTCCCGAAATTCAGGCTGAACTAACTCTCGCAGGAGTTTTTCTTGAACAGGTGGGGGTACTTTTCTTTGAACTGGTCTTCACGTTCCCACGTGTATTCGGGTCCGTGCTTAGAGTTCCAACGTACTTTGACAAGTTTGACAGTGCTCCTCCTGGTCTTGTTGACTTTCCAGTCTGTAACCTCAACGGGTTGTTCTGTAAATCGGAGGGTTTCATCAATATGCACTTCATCCGCAGGGATGATCACGTTTTCTTGTGTTGGACTCTTCTTGAGGTTAGATACATGGAACGTATCATGTACTCCATTAAGTTCTTCCGGTAATTCCAACTTGTACGCCACGGTACCAATTCTTTCCAAAATCTTGAATGGTCCGATGTATCGTGGATTCAGCTTTCCATGCTTTCCAAACCTTACTACGCCCTTCCAAGGTGAGACCTTCAACAAAACTTTGTCTCCCACCTCGAACTCTAATGGTTTCCGTCTTCTATCAGCGTAGCTCTTTTGTCGATCTCGAGCCGCCTTAATGTGCTCTCGGATCTGCATAATCTTGTCGGTTGTCTCTTGTACAAGTTCAGGACCAACCATTCGTTTGTCTCCAGCGTCTGCCCAACATAAGGGCGAGCGGCACTTGCGGCCATACAGAGCTTTGAACGGAGCGGCTTTTATGCTTGTATGATAACTGTTATTGTAGGAAAACTCAACTAAGGGTAGATGAGTATCCCAGCTGCCGCCTAGGTCCATAACACATGCGCGAAGCATATCTTCTAGTGTTTGTATGGTCCGTTCACTCTGACCGTCTGTTTGCGGATGGAAGGCCGTGCTTATATCTAGTTGAGATCCAAAGGCTTCCTGAAAGGATTGCCAGATCCTTGAGACAAAACGTCCATCTCTGTCTGAAATAATTGAGATAGGCACTCCATGATGTGCCACGATTTCTTTCAAGTACAACTCAGCGAGCTTTCCAGTGCTATCCTTTTCTCGGATCGGTAGGAAATGCGCAGATTTCGTCAATCGATCAACTATCAGATGGTTTCTGATATTCAGCCTTAACCTTAGCACAGGTTAGGCATTTTCCAACATAGATAGCAACATCGCTTTTGAGTCTCGGCCACCAATAGTAGTCCTTCAAGTCTTGATACATTTTGTCCGATCCTGGATGGATCGAGTATCTAGACTTGTGAGCTTCATTAAGGATGACTTCTCGCATACCGCCATAGAGCGGAACCCAAATACGCTCCTTAAAGTACAAGGTTCCCTCTTTGTTTGGCACCAAATTCTTTAGCATACCTCGGAGGTATTCAGTTCTACGATTCTCCATCTTAAGGGCTTCTTGTTGTGCGTCACGAATGCGTGCAGTGAGGTTCGTTTGAATAGTCATTTCCAATGCTCGAACCCTTAGGGTCTTAACCCTTTCTTTTCGGATCAATGTGTCTGCTACAACGTTAGCCTTTCCAGGATGGTACTTAATCTCACAGTCATAATCGTTCAGCAACTCAACCCATCGTCGCTGACGCATGTTTAATTCCTTCTGATCAAATATGTGTTGCAGGCTTTTGTGATCTGTGAAGATTGTACATCGAGTACCATATAAATAATGTCGCCAAATCTTCAAGGCGAATACCACCGCGCCTAGCTCCAGGTCGTGAGTGGTATAATTCCTTTCATGCACCTTCAACTGTCTTGAAGCGGAAGAGATGACTTTTTGGCGTTGCATGAGCACGCAACCCAAACCTTGACGCAAAGCGTCGCAGTATACCACGAAGTCTTCAGTGCCTTCGGGTAAGGATAGAATCGGTGCATCGCATAGCTTATTTTTGAGCAGTTGGAAGGCTTCTTCCTACTTATCACCCCAGTCGTACTTCTTGTCTTTCTGCGTAAGGGTCGTCAGCGGTTGAGCTATTTTGGAGAAATTTTCGATAAATCGTCGGTAATAGCCCGCTAAGCCCAAAAATTGTCGAACTTCAGTTGGGGTTTTGGGGGCTTCCCAATTCTTTATTGCTTCAATCTTGGATAGGTCTACATGAATGCCCTTCTCGTTCACAACGTGACCAAGAAACTGTACTTCGCGAAACCAGAATTCACACTTTGAAAACTTTGCATAAAGTTTCTCTTTCTTTAGTAGTTCCAAAATGGTTTTGAGATGTTGCTCGTGCTCTTCTTTCGTTTGCGAGTAAATCAGAATATCATCGATAAATACAATCACGAATTTATCGAGATATGGTTTGCACACGCGGTTCATCAGATCCATAAATACCGCTGGCGCGTTCCTCTGTCCGAATGGCATCACAAGAAACTCGTAATGTCCGTAACGCGTTCTGAATGCACTCTTTGGTACGCTTTCCTCTTGTATCCTTAACTGATGGTATCCAGATCGAAGATCGATCTTGGAATAGTAGCTCGATCCTTGCAATTGATCGAATAAGTCATCAATCCTCGGTAGTGGATACCGATACTTGATTGTGAGTTTGTTCAGTTCTCTGTAATCGATACACATCCGCAGAGTTCCATCATTTTTCTTCACGAACAATACTGGAGCTCCCCAAGGTGAGAAGCTTAGCCTTATGAATCCTTTATCCAACAACTCCTGGAGTTGTGTAGATAATTCTTGCATCTCGGATGGTGCAAGTCGATAGGGTGCCTTGGCTACAGGAGCGGCTCCTGGAACCAAGTCTATATGGAATTAGATTTGTCGTTGCGGAAGTAGTCCTGGCAGATCTTCGGGAAAAACATCAGGGAATTCCTTCACCACAGGAATGTCTTCGAGTTTCGGCTCCTCAGCCTTCTTATCTACAACGTGCGCTAGGAAAGCAACACATCCTTTCCTTAAGCACTTCTGTGCTTTCATACAACTGATGATTCGCAGAGGCGCGTCTCGTTTTTCTCCATGCATGATGAGAATTTCATCATTCGCCAAAGGGATGCGAATGATTTTCTCATGACAAATAACTTCAGCTTTGTTCTTGGACAACCAATCCATTCTGACCACTACATCGAAGCTACCTAATTGAATAGGTAAGAGGTCGATGCTAAATCTTTACTCACCAAGCTCTAATGTGCAACCTATAACAACTTCGCTTGATTCAACAAGTTTTCCATTGGCTAGTTTTATGGAATAAGGAATACTTAATCTACTAGATTCTATTCCAATCATACGTTTAAATCCCACAGACATGAAGCTAAAATCGGCACCAGTGTCAAATAGTATGGATGCAAAGTGATTGTTAACGAGAAACGTACCGGTGACCACATTAGGGTCCTCGCGTACGTTCTTTGCTTCAATCACAAATGCCCGAGCCTGAGCATTGTTCCCCCTTGGGCAGTCTTTTATGAAATGATCCTTGCTTCCACAACCGAAGCATCCTTGGTTCTGCCCAGCTCTATTACCATTCCGGTTACCATTGCCATTGCCATTTCCACCATTCCTATTACCAGCACTGTTGCGATTTCCATTTCCGTTTCTTCCTTTTCCCCAACAGTCTACTTCTGATTTCGTCAAATACATCATCATCGTCAATATCAGTTGCACAAATTACACAGAACTCTAATAATCTTTCACAGTTGCATGATCAGTTCTAAATGGAATCATTTAATCAATTCATGATATGTAACAAATAAAATACCAAATCGTTGCGATATCACGGCCATAATTCAATCAGCATATCATTCATTAACAGACAGTTCATAGATAACATATATAACAATCATTCAATCCTGTGTTCGTAAAACAATTACAGTTATGATAATAACAAATAGATTTAAATAAATAAATCAGTTAAAGGTTAACACTAACCACCGACGAATGAGAGAATATCTTGACTGATTTCAAAGTTCCAGGAACAAGTTTGCTGTCGGTTCAAAGGGTGGAGAGGGAGAGAGAATGTGGAAGTGAGAGTTGAGAATTCTTTCGATTAAACTTAACGTAAAGATTTAGAATCTTATAAGTGCTCCATCATAGCAACTACACAACTAATGCTCCATCATAACAACCACACAACTACTCTACTGTTGGCCACATGTCCAGCTTGTTTTTGTTGACTAGTGTGGGTCTCGTGGGTGTGGGTTGTAAAGGATTCCTTTTGTTGTTTTGTGGGTTGTAAAGGATCCCTTTTGTTTATTAATTTTACAAATCATATTATCGTGTAACTGCTCCACTCAACACATACTTTAAATATATTAAGTTGAATCATGCACTGAGATCTAAAACATGTACTGAGATCTAGATCTATTCAATATTAAAATACATATTGCAAACACACACATGAAATTATGAGGACACTGGTCGTGAATTTTGAGGGATTCTTATCACTCAACCACATTCCAAACATATGCTTCTAATCATCACTAGCACTATGCTGTCCCTTTATTCTTTTCCATATTTAAATAATCTTGTCAGTAGATCATATGTTGATCACATTCATATATTTCCATATTAATTGTTTAATCACATAAACTCTAAAACTCAATCGTATGACAAACTGATCATATTTACTTATTTTAAAAACACATCCAACAACATAATTATATACATACACACTAAATATAATTATTATCACATCACTTTGCAAAACAGGTACTAGGTTAAGTCGAGTAGGAACCTTGAAAACTCGGGTTGTCACATTATCCCCAAATTGAAAGAAATTTCGTCCCGAAATTTAGTACGTGGTTACTGAGGAAGCTAGTTGTGTTGTGTTGTTTCCTGGTTTTCCTGGGGTGTCACATCATCCCCTCGTTGGTTTGGAATTTCGTCCCGAAATTCTGTAGTAGCTTCAGCCTCAGTAGTGGTTGCACTGTTTTCGAATAGCTGGGGATACTTGAGTTTCATTTGATCTTCTCGTTCCCAGGTGAACTCTGGACCACGACGTGAGTTCCAACGAATTCGAACAAGAGGTATTCTGGTGTGCTTGAGGACCTTAACGTCTCGGTCCGTGATTTCAACTGGTTCCTCGACGAATTGCAACTGATCGTCGATAGTGAGCTCTTTCAAAGGAATTATGAGGGTCTCATCTGACAAGCATTTCTTCAGATTCGACACGTTAAAAACGTTGTGAACTGCACTAAGTTCTACGGGCAGATTTAGTTTATAGGCTACCTTGCCTATTTTCTCAATGATGTCGAATGGTCCGACATATCGCGGATTGAGCTTGCCTCTTTTTCCAAAGCGAACCACACCCTTCCAGGGTGAAACTTTGAGTAGAACCCGATCCCCAATTTGAAACTCGAGTGGTTTCCTGCGCTTGTTTGCGTAGGCTTTCTGACGGTCGCGAGCTGCCGCCATGCGTTGTCGTACCTGAGCAACCCTTTCTGTAGCATCAACTACGAGTTCTGGGCCAGTGATTTGGATGTCGCCAACTTCTGCCCAGCAAAGAGGTGATCGGCACTTGCACCCGTACAGTGCCTCAAATGGAGCGGCTTGAATGCTGGTATGGTAACTGTTATTATACGAAAACTCCACTAGAGGGAGATGTTTTTCCCAGCCGTTGCCAAAATCGATTACACATGCACGAAGCATGTCTTCAAGAGTTTGGATGGTGCGTTCAGACTGCCCATCCGATTGCGGGTGATAAGCTGTGCTCATGTCTAACCGAGAGCCAAAAGATTTGTGCATCGCTTGCCAAAGTTCTGAAGTGAAACGTGCATCACGATCGGAAATAATAGAGGTTGGCACTCCGTGCCTTGATACTACTTCTTTTAAGTAGATGTCTGCTAGAGTAGAAAACTTGTCGGTTT
This sequence comes from Helianthus tuberosus, assembly GCA_030545235.1. Classification (NCBI taxonomy): domain Eukaryota; kingdom Viridiplantae; phylum Streptophyta; class Magnoliopsida; order Asterales; family Asteraceae; genus Helianthus; species Helianthus tuberosus. Next base: position 15,690,879 of record CM060425.1, on the reverse strand, counting down.
CCTTGATAGCCAAGAAGTGTGCAGACTTAGTCAATCGATCCACTATCACCCAAATAGTGTCATTTCCGCGTTGAGATCTAGGTAGACCAGTAACAAAATCCATGGAAATTTGCTCCCATTTCCATTGTGGAATCTATGGTTGTTGGAGTAGGCCTGATGGTTTCTGGTACTCAGTTTTGACTCTCGCACAAGTCAAACATTTGCTGACGTAAGTTGCTATATGAGCTTTCATGCTAGGCCACCAATACGTAGTTCTGAGATCGTGGTACATTTTATCCGAACCAGGATGTACCGAGTAACGAGACTTATGTGCTTCATCCATCACAAGTTCGCGTAAGTTTCCGTAGTGTGGGACCCAGATGCGTCCTGTTACGTAATAGGCGCCGTCTTCCTTTTGTTCTAATCGTTGCCTTGAGCCGCGTAGAGCTTCAGCTCTGACGTTTTTTGGTTTCAATGCTTCTACCTGAGCATCTCGTATCTAAGAAGGAAGACTAGACTGAATAGTGAGTTGAAATGCTCGTACACGCTTAGGTGTAGTATCCTTTCGACTGAGGGCGTCAGCCACAACATTGGCTTTGCCTGGATGGTACTTGATGGCACATTCATAGTCATTCAATAACTCGACCCATCGACGTTGTCGCATGTTTAACTCCTTTTGCTTGAAAATATGCTCGAGACTCCTGTGATCGGTGTAGATGGTGCACTTGGTACCGTACAGGAAATGTCTCCATATCTTGAGTGCGAAGACAACAGCTCCCAGCTCCAAATCATGTGTAGTGTAATTTCTCTCGTGAATCTTAAGTTGGCGCGAGGCGTAAGCAATGACTTTATCCCGTTGCATCAATACACAACCAAGACCCTGAATTGATGCGTCACAATAAACTACAAAATCGTCTGTGCCCTCTGGCAATGAGAGAATAGGTGCGCTGCAGAGCCTATCCTTTAGGTGCTGAAATGCTGATTCCTGAGCATTACTCCAACGATAGGTGACGCCTTTCTGCGTTAGTAACGTGAGAGGTTGCGCAATCTTGGAAAAATCCTTGATGAACCTTCTGTAGTAACCTGCCAAACCCAAAAATTGGCGGATTTCCGTTGGTGTGCGAGGTGCAGGCCAGTTCTTAATAGAGTCTATCTTAGATGGATCAACATGAATCCCATCCTTGTTTACCACATGGCCTAGAAAGTGGACTTCATGAAGCCAGAAGTCGCATTTTGAAAACTTGGCGTACAGCTGTTCTGCTCGAAGTAATTCCAAAATAAGTCGTAGATGCTGCTCGTGTTCTTCCCGACTCCTAGAGTAGATCAGAATGTCGTCGATGAATACAATCACAAACTTATCCAAGTAAGGCTTGCACACTCTGTTCATAAGATCCATGAAGACTGCAGGCGCGTTTGTTAACCCGAATGGCATGACCAGAAACTCGTAATGGTCGTAGCGAGTTCTGAATGCTGTTTTGGAGACGTCCTCATCCCGGACTCTCAGTTGATGGTAGCCTGATCTCAGATCAATCTTTGAATAGTAGCTCGACCCTTGTAGCTGATCGAACAAGTCATCGATTCGTGGAAGAGGATAGCGATTCTTTATGGTCACCTTGTTTAGTTTGCGGTAATCTATGCACATACGGAAAGTACCGTCTTTCTTCTTTACAAACAACACGGGAGCTCCCCAGGGCGAAGAGCTAGGACGAATGAAACCCTTATTCAAGAGTTCTTGCAATTGTTTGGACAGTTCTTCCAGTTCGGTTGGAGCTAAGCGATAAGGTGCTCGAGCTATGGGCGCTGCTCCAGGAGCTAGCTCGATTTGGAATTCGACCTGACGATGAGGCGGTAGCCCAGGTAAACCTTCAGGAAACACTTGAGGAAAATCGCGTACAACTGGAATATCCTCAATCTTCTTCTCTTTCGTTGATGCGTCATTAACGAGTGCTAAAATAGCAGTGTGGCCCTTTCGCAAACACTTCTGGGCCTTAAGAAAGGAGATGATGCCCACAACAGCACCACTTTTGTTGCCTTTAATTTCGAGATGTTCTTTACCAGAACGGGGAATACGAACGATCTTTTCTTTGCAAAGGATTTCTGCTTGCTGTTGGGATAACCAATCCATACCAATGACAATGTCGAAACTACCCAGAACTATAGGAATGAGGTTGATGGAGAATGTCTGACCAGCTAAGACGAGGTTACAACCCTTGACTATGTGAGTGGCCTCTAAACTTTTACCATTTGCTAACTCTACAACGTGTTTGGTGTTTAAGGGAGTTGGTGTGCGTTTAAGCATTTGACTAACCTTTAGAGACACATAACTGGTATCGGCACCCGAATCAAATAAGACAGTAACATAAAAGTCATCGAGGAGGAACTTACCCATCACCACATTAGGATTATTCCTTGCATCACCCTGACCCAGCACGAACGCTCGACCCCTGGCACCATTGTTTCCATCATTGTTCCCCCTGTTGTTGTTCCCATTTCCCTGATTATTGTTGTTGTTGTTGTTATTCGGATTTTGATTTAACTGGGGGCAGTCGCGTTTAAAGTGGCCTTCAGCACCACACTGAAAGCATCCCCTGTTACCTTGCTGTCGCTGCTGGTTCTGTGGAGCTGGTGGTTGTTGTGGTTGGTTCTGATTCGCAGGTCGTGAGCTCCTGCAATCCTTAGCCTCATGACCCATCTTGAGACACCTTTGGCAACGACCCCTGTTGCACTGACCACTGTGGTGCCTGTTGCATCTGTTGCACTTTGGGTGATTTCCCTTGTACCCACCCTGACCTTGACTACCAGAAGATTGCTGACCAGGACTCTGGTAGTCATCGATCTTTCGCTGTTGTGCCTGAGACTGAGCCGTAGTCGGACCCTTGCTAGAAGTTCCATCCCACTTTCGTTTGTTGTCACTAGGAGTAGCATAAGTAGTAGTAGCAGTAGCACTAATACGCTTAGGCAGCCTGTTCTGTTCAACTGCTTGATCGGTGAGGCGATGAGCTACCTTGACGATTTGCTGGATGGTACCCAAGTTGGCTGAAGTCACGTGACTTTGAATTTCTGGTACAAGGCCCTTGAGGTACAGCTCAATACGTTTGACGGGAGGGTTCACCATAGTTGGACACAAGATGGCCAGCTCGTTTGACCTCTTAGTATACGCCTCAATCTCAAATCCCGTCATCTTTAAATTGTAAAATTCCACCTCTAGCTTGTGGATGTCATCCCGACTGCAGTACTCTTCTTTGATCAGTTCTTTGAAACCATTCCAGGAGGTGGCATTAGCAACTGCCAGTCCTAATAGTTGAACCTGAGCTTTCCACCAGGTTAACGCTGCCCCTTCAAGTGTTCCGGTAGCATATTTCACCCTACGATCTTCAGGGCATTCGCACATCTCGAAGACGTACTCAAGCTTTTCAAACCAGTGAAGAAGGCCCACTGCTCCTTCGGTGCCACTGAAAGTAGTAGGTCGGCAGTCCATGAACGTTTTGAATGTGCACACATGAGTTTGAGCATGTTGACCTCCTGCAGGGTTAGCTGCGAGTGCCTCAGCAACTCGTTCGTTGATCAAAGCCGTCAACTGGTCTTGAGTGAGGTTGATACGTCCTCTGCGTCCGCTCATGATCTTCATAATGAAGTAATGTAACTGAGAAAAGTGTCGCGAAAGTGCGATGACCGAAGAGAGTAAGCACACAAGTGTTTTCAATTAGCAGTTGCTATGTTTATCTAAGCATACCATGAGCAAAGTTCTATGCAACTAACAAGTAGGCAATAAAACATAAACCATATCACCTAGAATATCGAGTCTTGCACGTGGAGTGAAGCGTCGTTGTGGATCGTTGAGCACTGTTCAGGTTATAGTCTGGTTTTAACAAAAACTTTTTCCCTCATTAAAAACCAAGTTCACTATAACCAATGGCTCTGATACCAATCTGTCACACCCCCCCAAAATCCACACGCGGAGTATCACCGCTTGGAGGCGTGACTGACCAGGATCAAGCCACCAATCATATTGAACATTGTAAGTAATAAATAAAAATCATTCATCAATATGAAAGGTGTTCAAAACCATAACATAGTTAAGCGTTTAGCGGAAGCATAAATAAGTAAACCCAACATAAGTTTAAATGTTTCAAATGTTTAGCATAGCACACAGCTGTCCAGATCCCACAACGACTCCTCTTCACTCCCATGCAAGCTCCATAGATACCTAATGATCTGCAAGGCATGTAACAGAGAGTCAACAACAAAGTTGAGCGAGTTCACAGATGGTTGTTTAGTTATAACACTCGTTTCATAAATCAGTTGTTTCGTTTTGTAAACCATGTATCGTATTATTTCGTATCGCGGTCACCCTGACATGTTTGCGAATGATTAGTGGCCGGATCGCGGTTTCCCAACATGTGTGCGATGATTAGTGGGGCTTACCATGTATAGACTAGTTGTATTTGTACGTGCCCTTCTTAATCCAAGGACCGTAGCGAGTGTGAGTGTACGTAGGTTTTACGTATGTGCCCTTCAATCCGAGGACAGTGAAAAGTAGTCTAATAGTAATGATAGTACAAGTAGTTATTAAATCCCATTCCCAACCCCGGGAATCCCATGCCTTGGTAAGAGTGTGAACTCACCTTGGTTTGCTCGGTATGCTAAACTATGTGCTCACAAGAAATCAGTCAATTCCTATAGTGCATGTATACTCAATCAGTTCACGTTCGTATTGTTTCACATGTAACTAGTATCACAGTAATATCACAGAGTATGTTTGACAATTAATATCATGTAACCCAAGCAGTTAATTGTATCCATACAGTTCATGTACCACCTCAAAATCTTTTACAGTTTATTCTAATATAACTATCCAATCATACACTTACAGAGTTGGCATCTAGCAGAACTGGTAAGTTAACTGAGTGAATAAAATTAACAAGGTTCATTGAATAACAGGAATAATCCACTTAATTGGAATAATAAATAAACATAGTAAGTCAGTTAATCTCAGTTAATTACCAATAAAGTTAACACTATCATCATGTTTACATACTTAACTCAATTAACTAAACAGGGTTTATCAACTAACAGTGTTATTAATTATTAAGGTTACCCACTTAACTGAGTTACATATTTCCATATTTAACTTGATTAACTTAATTAACTAACTAAATTAATAAAATAAACTGAATTAATAAACTAACAGTTTAATAACCATCATGAGCCGAAAACACCATATACCTAATTCGAAATCCCCTGCCAAAATCCCTTAAGTGCCGAAAACCAAGCTTGGGCCGAAAACCCTTTGTGTGTGGACGAAAACCCTCATTGGGCCGGAATCATTGGGCCGAAATCCCTTTGGGATTTCGTCCATTAAGTGAATGATGAAAACCACTAGTGCCGAAAACACCCTATAGCCGAAATCTCTTTTGGGCCGAAATCACTTTAGTGATTTCGTCCAGTTGTTTTAAATGTGGTGGGTGTTTTCGTCTACTTCTGATTTCGTCAAAGACATCATCATCATCAATATCAGTTGCACAAATTACACAGAACTCTAATAATCTTTCACAGTTGCATGATCAGTTCTAAATGGAATCATTTAATCAATTCATGATATGTAACAAATAAAATACCAAATCGTTGTGATATCATGGCCATAATTCAATCAGCATATCATTCATTAACAGACAGTTCATAGATAACATATATAACAATCATTCAATCCTGTGTTCGTAAAACAATTACAGTTATGATAATAACAAATAGATTTAAATAAATAAATCAGTTAAAGGTTAACACTAACCACCGACGAATGAGAGAATATCTTGACTGATTTCAAAGTTCCAGGAACAAGTTTGCTGTCGGTTCAAAGGGTGGAGAGGGAGAGAGAATGTGGAAGTGAGAGTTGAGAATTCTTTCGATTAAACTTAACGTAAAGATTTAGAATCTTATAAGTGCTCCATCATAGCAACTACACAACTAATGCTCCATCATAACAACCACACAACTACTCTACTGTTGGCCACATGTCCAGCTTGTTTTTGTTGACTAGTGTGGGTCTCGTGGGTGTGGGTTGTAAAGGATTCCTTTTGTTGTTTTGTGGGTTGTAAAGGATCCCTTTTGTTTATTAATTTTACAAATCATATTATCGTGTAACTGCTCCACTCAACACATACTTTAAATATATTAAGTTGAATCATGCACTGAGATCTAAAACATGTACTGAGATCTAGATCTATTCAATATTAAAATACATATTGCAAACACACACATGAAATTATGAGGACACTGGTCGTGAATTTTGAGGGATTCTTATCACTCAACCACATTCCAAACATATGCTTCTAATCATCACTAGCACTATGTTGTCCCTTTATTCTTTTCCATATTTAAATAATCTTGTCAGTAGATCATATGTTGATCACATTCATATATTTCCATATTAATTGTTTAATCACATAAACTCTAAAACTCAATCGTATGACAAACTGATCATATTTACTTATTTTAAAAACACATCCAACAACATAATTATATACATACACACTAAATATAATTATTATCACATCACTTTGCAAAACAGGTACTAGGTTAAGTCGAGTAGGAACCTTGAAAACTCGGGTTGTCACATTATCCCCAACTTGAAAGAAATTTCGTCCCGAAATTTAGTACGTGGTTACTGAGGAAGCTAGTTGTGTTGTGTTGTTTCCTGGTTTTCCTGGGGTGTCACATCATCCCCTCGTTGGTTTGGAATTTCGTCCCGAAATTCTGTAGTAGCTTCAGCCTCAATAGTGGTTGCACTGTTTTCGAATAGCTGGGGATACTTGAGTTTCATTTGATCTTCTCGTTCCCAGGTGAACTCTGGACCTATATGAACTTGGTGGTTCATTCTAGAGACACACGAAAAATAGACATTCTCTTTTTAGTCGTGATGTTCCAATGAGAGGAGTACTCTCAATTTTACACAACTTCATTTTGTTCCAATTTTATGAACACCAATTTATACCTGGTGTAAACTCGGGCGCGAGTGTCATCTCCGGCAGTTCAACTACTGCTTCGGTTGTTGCATCCTGGAAACAGACTGTCTGAGAGGAGGCGCGAAATCTGTTTTAAGGGCCCCGTGTCTAACACGATCCTCAACCAAAAACCGTCAACGACAATTTGTTCATTCTTGCAGCAGAGGTTCATACAAGATGGTGCGGTTGAAGTTCTTCCAAAGATGTTGGCTTGAATCAAGAATGGTACAAATTTAAATTGTATTTACATTTGTTTATTTAGTTTATGTAACCGGTATTGTACTACAAGAATTTCCCACAAATAACGAGAGTCTCGTTATTATTTATTTTATTAATATTTTTAATAAAAAGTGAACCTAGTTCCTACATTTAGTTACCTGAAATACATGTGAGTTTTGGAAAAAAAAACGTCGACATAATGTTGGTGTGAATTCATGCAGTTCTTGTATTGAACGTTTGTATACTTTGTATGAAAAACATGGTATGTATCTTGTATAAATCAAGTATTTCTGTATGTATCTTGTATAAATCAAGTATTTCTGTATGTATCAAGTTGTTAATGGGTTGCAAGGCCATTAACATGTGACACGACATAGGAAGCATCCAAACCATAGGCATTTTTCTAGTTGTCGATTCACGACTGAGACACAAAAGCACTACTTGGTACTCGTTCTCACCAAGAGTGTGGCTGCCCGAAAACCCGTTAGATCTAACCTTTTGTTCTGCGGTCTAGGTATATTGTTGATTAATGGTGCTTATGGTACCCTATTCGTGACACGATTTCTCGTACCATTTCTCATATCATTTCTCGTATCATTTCTCAATTCTTGTATCCATCATACCATTTGTAAACATTGTAACATTTGTAACATGTATTTCACCCCCAAAGTTATAAAACTGAAAACAGTTAAAAGAAAAGGGGGATCATGAACTCACTACTTTGCGTTCCTTACGCCGTAAACTTCACCGGATTTTGCTTTCTAGCGTCGTGACCTAAACGTGTTTTATTAACGTTAGTCACTAGACTTGTATCGCACAAGTACAAGTCACTATCTTTTGTGTATGTATTCTTGTTGTTAAAAAATAATTTATATTTTTAACTATGTATCTTAGTTATATTATTTTCTCAAAAATAAATATAAGTATCTTGTATTTTTCACCCGAATTATGTATTTTGTCCAAAACTTCATTTCATGTTCATAACTTGTCCAAGTTACATAATCTATCAAGTAATATATTTTCATAAATATATTCTCTTGTATTTGTCTAAGCATGTTGTATGTGTATTTTGTATTTTCACTCCTTGGGAGTATTTAGTGTATTTTCAAGTCCTTATCACATACAATACGTATTATATACACTTAGCACAACATTTGGTGATCAATAAATATATGTATCTTTCTCAAAAATATACATACTTAGTATCAATTTTTATATTGAAGAAATCATCATTTCTTAACTTGGAGTTTACATAAAAATTAGGGAAACCTTGGTAAATGCTTTTAGGTAAATTTTTAGGGAATAAGTTTCACCAAAACTTATATTTTTCTAAGTGTCAAAATTTATAGAAATTTTGACAGAGTTTCCCCTAAAAATGGAGGTTTTCCATGTTTTCAAAACATGTGTTTATTTTCTTTTAAAATCATCACAACAATCATCAACTCATTTAACACTTACCGAGTGTCAAAATCAAGTATATTACACTACATCATGAACTTGAAGTTTTTGTAAAACTTGTAGTAACTTACCATGTTATTTAGTAGGTTTAGTTACCCTTAAAAACATGGTTATTTGTTTGTAAATCACTTTATTGATGAAGATGGTGGTGGTGTGCGGGTGGCTCACGACCGTAGGTGGGAGGAGAAGGTGTGGTGTGGTGAAGTGTGTTGAAGATGATTATATTTATAGTCCTCCTATTGAATCTTACAATATCCTAGAATATCTTAGTAATATCTTATGAAATCAAAAGAAATCCAAGCAATATCATTTGAAATCTAATGAATCCAAGCAAGATCTTTGATGGGGGCCACCCCTTTGTGACCGTAGACAAGAATAGGGGGGGGGGGGCAAAGTTTAAATTCCAACTTTAATTTTATAAACAAGTTAGCTTTCAAGTGTAATTTTTAGGGACATGATGTGTTATTATGTTATAAGAGGTGTTATGGTGTTCGGGGACCGTAACTAGCTCAGAAACATTAAAAAAATGCTTCTAGTAATATTTTGATATTCCGGGTAATGTCCGGTTGTTCGGTTAGATACCGGTTCGTTAAAGTGCTAAATTGCGCTGTTTAGTGTCCTTTATGTACCCCCATCAAGCAAGATCTTTGATGGGGGCCACCCCTTTGTGACCGTAGACAAGAATGGGGGGGGGGGCAAAGTGTAAATTCCAACTTTAATTTTATAAACAAGTTAGCTTTCAAGTGTAATTTTTAGGGACATGATGTGTTATTATGTTATAAGAGGTGTTATGGTGTTCGGGGACCGTAACTAGCTCAGAAACATTAAAAAAATGCTTCTAGTAATATTTTGATATTCCGGGTAATGTCCGGCTGTTCGGTTAGATACCGGTTCGTTAAAGTGCTAAATTGCGTTGTTTAGTGTCCTTTATGTACCCTTTTGTAACCCTTTTAAATCCCAACACTTAGGAGGGTATTCTGGATAATAAATCATGAATTCTGCATAATATTTATGTATTAAAAAGCTGATTATAGCTGAATTATGCAGATTTCTGCATTTAAAGTGCGTTTCGGGTGCTTTTTAGTGCGTATTCTAGCTTCCGGGAAGTCTATATGTTAACCCTTGTATATACTCTTGGGTTTTAATGTATTCTTGACGTTGGACCTACACCTAGGCTCCAATTCTATTGTCTGACTGCTTTCTGAAGAATTGTTGACACAGTGTGTCTTACCGGTGAGTTTACTAGTATTTCTGACGCAACGCTATCATTAATGCATAAAGCAATTTCTTGTAGTATAAAACATGCATGAATTCACAAGTATATCATGTAATCAGATAATGTTGACATTTAAGCACATAATTGCAGTCATTAAGTATTAATTAAATTATACGGAAATTACCGGTTTTGTGCCAGTTGTCACAGTATTTGGTGCAGGTGCGACTTTTTTGGTTTGATTTTTTCTTCAGCATTATTTTCGTTTGTTGATTACATTTTCACGGGTATGTTATAGCTTGATTTTTGTCTGATGTTTTCATTTGGGGGTTTAATTTGGTGTTTGAATCGTTTAGGGTTTTTGTCACACCCCCCAAAATCCACAAGCGGAGTATCACCGCATGGAGGCGTGACTGACCAGGATCAAGCCACCAATCATATTGAACAACGTAATTATGTAAATAAAACCAACCACAATATAATTGGTGTCCAAAAGAAAGTAACCGACTTTAAGATAATAGCGGAAGCATAAAATGTAAAACCCAAACATAAGTAGTAAGTTCATAAAGTTTAAATGTTTAACATGGAACTCAACAGTCCATGTCCCACAACGATCACTCCTCCCTATGCAAGCTCCATAAGCACCTAACGACCTGCAAGGCATGTAACAACGAGTCAACAACAAAGTTGAGCGAGTTCACAGTTGGTTGTTTAGTTTTACAAGTTTGTTTTGAAAACCATAAGTTGTTTCGTAAACCACGAGTTAACCAGTATCTTTGTTTCACAAACCATATCCATAATCAGTGGGGGCTTCCCCATGTGAACCACTAGACCGTTACCATATCGACAACTGACGAAAGTAAGTTGTGCCCTAAGTCAATGTCTATCATCATTGACTGAGTGCCCAGATCCATTAGTACACGCCTGTCCTACCGGCACGGTGTGAGGCTTGTCAACCCTAATAGCGTTATTAACTAATGACCCACTCGCCATTGGCCCAACGATTAAGTCGATATAAAAAATGAGGGACTTAATGATAGAGTTTTGTCTAGTAAGTTTAAGGTTGTTGTCCTACCAAGGAGGACGAACGTACGTATTCTACCCATGGAGAATACGCATGATTAACATTGGCATCCTACCCATGGAGGATGGAGGTACATATCCTACCCAAGGAGGATATGTAGGTTCCGTTTCAATTCTTTAACCCATTCCCAACCACCGGGAATCCCATGCCTTAGAAAGTGTGTGAACTCACCTCGGTTTGCTCGGTATGCTTATCTACTTGCACAAACAATTCAGTCAAAGCCTATAGTATGCACGTATACACAATCAGTTTATGTTCGTAATGACTCACATGCAATCTATATCACAAAATGTGCTTGGCAGTTAACATCATGTATCACGTAAACAGTTAATCAAATTCTTACAATTCATGCTTCAGATAATTGATTTCTCAGTTTATTCTAGGGCTGTCCAAACTGCTCGAAGATCGAGGATCGCTCGACGATCGCTCGAAAAATGCTCGTTCGATTCCCACTCAGTTTGTAAATGAGCCGCTCGGATCGGTTCGATTCAAATTCAATCCAAGCATGAGCAAAGGTCCGCTCGCTCATCGATCGCTCGGTTTCGCTAGAATTATTTTTATTAATAATTAATAATTAATATAATCTATATATATTATATAGATTTTAAAGATTAAAAGGCCAAAAAATATACTAGCCCAAAAAAATTAAAAGCCCAAAATATATACTAGCCCAACTTAATAGTTAATATCAAAATCTAACCCTAAATCCCTAATTCTTAAAACAATACTCATAAACTGATTGTTCGAACTTCGAAGATCTGCATATCGCCGCTGCTAGTTAGTAAAGTGTATTGCTTTTGTTAGTAAAGTGTTGGACGTGTTTTAATTACCTCAGGATTTGTTTTTGTTGAACGCAGCCTTATAACTCAATAGAGCGAAACCGAGCGAAAATGATCCACTCGATTTTAGTTAGGATTTGATAAAAACCGAGCGAAAACGACCCGATCAATTCAAATTCAATCCGAGCATGAAAATCACTTTTGTGCTCGGTTTAGCAAATTCGATCCGATCGGATCGGATCGGTTGTAATTCAATCCGAGCATGAGCATACCCTCGATCGGATCGGATTGGCTCATGAACACCCCTAGTTTATTCTAACATAGCTACCCATTAAAAGACCTAACAAGCTTAACTGAGTTACTGTGTCTGTTTCCCAACTTGACAAAACATCCCTGATTTCGTCGCGAACTCCCTTCGGCGAAAACCCCCAGGCGACGAACTCCCGAGAGCGACGAAATCCCACAGATTTCGTCGACCTTAAGGTATGACGAAATCCCACAGATTTCGTCGTGAGTGCAATTTCGTCGGAACAAGGGTTTTCGTCGGGTAAGAATAATCATCATCAACAGTTACACAACCAGAAACCCTAATGATTATCTAACAGTTACGTCGACTTCAACAACCAATCGCTCAATCAGATCAAACCAACAACTATAACATACACCCTTGTTTAACAGGTTATCATCATGCACACACCATTCCACCGATTCATTAATATACAAAAGCAACTGTTATCATATATCGTAAAGCATCAACATATCGTAAAGCATCAACAGGAACATCAACTACAAATGGGGAACCATAAAGAATACAAATCATGAGAGCCTTAATTCACACACTATCCACAACTGATACAATCACGTAGATCTAATTATTTACTCACAAAATCATCATCCAATCATATGATCATAATCATTACACGATAACAGTTAATTCATGATGCCAAACAAATAGTCAATAGTGATTTCAATCAAATAATCATAAATGGTTGGTCACTAACCTAAACAGGAGGAACAATAAGTCGATCGATGAATGAGACTTCGAGTGTTCAAGGCTGCCGTCGCACACAGAGATAGGGAGAGACTCTAGGGTTTTGCTAACAGTAGTTTACGTAACCTACTAAGGTTATATGATCGAACAGTTATCAACTGGGCCTCTCATGGGCTTTACCAGGAAATGGGCCGGCGAAATCCCTTGATTTCGTCGTGAGGGTTATGGCGAAAACCCTTGGGTTTTCGTCGGGCAAGCTAATGGCGAAAACCCTCTTGGTTTTCGTCATCCCCAACTTGAAAGAAATTTCGTCCCGAAATTTAGCACGTAGTTACTGAGGAAGCTAATTGTGTTGCGTTGTTTCCTGGTTTTCCTGGGGTGTCACATCATCCCCCCGTTGGTCTGGAATTTCGTCCCGAAATTCCGCATTAGCTTTAGCCTCAGTAGTGGTTGCACTATTCTCGAACAACTGGGGATACTTGAGTTTCATTTGATCTTCTCGTTCCCAGTTGAACTCTGGGCCACGACGGGAGTTCCAACGAACTCGAAAAAGAGGTATTCTGGTGCGCTTGATGTAACACCTGTGCCTTCACGGCCATCAAACAAATACCAAACCAATGAAATATTATATTTCATACTTGGGATTTGTAAAAATATGTGTATCGTTTACACATATCAACTCTTGTTCAATTTCAAACCCTAAATCGCTTTCTGGAAGGTTATACGCGCACTAATGCGTAAATATAACCAGTTTAATGCAACAAACACTCCGGAATAGTGAAATAGGTTTAACATACCTTAAATAACCTTTACATAACTTAGATATAAGTTTTGGAAGGTTTGGTGTGGTGAAATCAAAGTTATATCGCTTACAGGGACTAAATATGACAAACTGCGAAGGTATGCCAATTTGAACTGTAACAGACATTCCGGAGCATGATCATAAGTTAAACATACCATAAATATCCTTCACATAGCTTAGAAATAGGCTTTGAGGTGTTCGGTGTGCTAAAATAAACTTTTGGGTCATTCAGGGACTAAAAGTGTCAAAAAGTGCACAAGTTTGCATTTTCGCGCATATCTTACGTTCTGGATGCATCTGGATATCCAAAAATTTATGTGAGCATGACTACATTTTATTTTAGTGTTCGCCTTAAGAAAAATCCATTCGTCGCGTCATTTGGATCGTTTTTCGCGCTTATGCGCATTCCGTCGTAATTAAGCGAACATCGCGTTCGTACGACCAAACGAACCATCATCCGGCATATTTTTGAGTATGTTTTGAGTTCCCTATACTTTAACTTCATTTTAGAGCCTTGAAATGAGGTTAACGGGGTTCAAACGCATCGAAAATCGCTTAAACAAGGTGCAGGGACCATTTCTGCAAAATCTGCCAAAACAGGGGCCTAGCGTGACGCGACGGGCCTTAGCGTCACGCGAGCCCCCATCTGGACCAGATTCAGTGTTTTAAATGCAAGTTGTAACCAATTAATCCACAACCACATGTTTGCAACTTGCTTAATCACTAAGATAAGGAGCATATGTGGCTCCATAACCTTTGTGACAAGTGTACGGCTCGGATCGTGGCACGATATTCAAGAAACGATCCTAGCGGCTCTACTTTATCTATAAATACCCACCCCCCCTTTGGCTTAAAAACCCACAAATCTGATCATTGGGCTCTAAGTTGGAACCTTCGTTTCATACCTGAGCTATTTTGATCTGGGTTAGCATTCGGGGACCCTCAGTAAGTATTCTTTCGTTTTTTTCCTTATTCTACTGCTTTTCGAGTCAGAAAGTCAAACTTTGTTTGACTTTCAGCGTTGACCAGTAATGGTCAATGCGAAGTTCGTTAGAACTTCGCAACGTGATTGTAATCACGATGGTCATAGTCCCTTGGGACTATGCCTACTGATTACCACGTTGTCTAGGGTCGTAGGGTAGGCGATCTAATAAATCGCCTATACCTTCGAACCCGACCCAGTTTGGTCGATCATTAGGATCCGACCAAATATAGTAGGTGACCATAGTAGGTAGGGAATAACCTTCCGAGGTTATACCCTATGGTCACATCGTTTAAGTAGTTGTATGATAGGTAGTTCATATGCCTTAGGTAAATTACCAAAATACCCTTTTCATACATAATTGGTAATTTAGCATATGTAACCTAAACTTTTGTCACGTAACTGATTATGTAACATGTTTAGGCATATAATACTTGTCATAGGACTAGTTAGGCGGTCCAAACACGTTTCACGCGAACGACGCGTTAAAGTAGCATAAGCTACCTAAACGGGTCGTAATGGGTCGTAGGCAGTTATGTTAGGTTTCATTTAGTATGTAGGCTTTGTTAAACCATATCACACGAGTCTCCACACTCGTTTGGTTTACAAACCCTAATGCTACCCAGTCTTCCGATTTAGGTCCGATTATTTAACATAGTTACCTATATTAGGAGCCGTTTGATTCCGAGATCTCTAGCACTGCTTGGTGGTTATCTTTAGACAACTGAGCAATCTCAGGTGAGTACATAGACCCCTCTTTTACTGTTTTTCCAAACTGATTTGGGGTGGAACACATGTGCCTACTTGTTACTTTCCGGCTTTCCTGTTTTCACATCATATACTGCTATGTTCGTTAGTACATTATAGTACATGATCTCATTGTGTTTTATGCTATGTATGTCCATTTAGTTCATACTTAGTACATCGTTTTACATTTACATTTTATGCTATGTATGTCCGTTGCGTGCATACTTAGTACATTGTTTTCATCACATGCTTACATTTTGGTATGACATTTGGTTTGTTTACATGGGACAATACATTCATTAACACCGATCATGCCGTTCGTTAGTAGGTAGTGGTACCATAGGAATTGACAACTCCCGTTCCGGACGTCCCAGGGAAAGGGGATGAAAGGAATGACCGAATTCGTTGATATTAAGACAGATAGACCTTTAATTTGTTTAAAGGGTTTATCACCACAGTCGCCAGGCTTGGATGTATGCATTTTCACAATACCGCATAAATGTTCATATTAAATATTTGCATGCATTTACACAAAACATAGCTTTGATTTAAACCAAGTTTTACTTCAATACTTTGTTTTTGTGCATATGGTTTAGTTGAGACCTTTCACTTGCCATACATGACATTTTGACATAGACATTTGACTTGGATATTTGACATAGACATTTGACATGGATATTTGACATAGACATTTGACATGGATATTTGACATAGACATTTTGACATGATTTACATCTTGACATGAACATTTTACATTGTTTGGTTTGGTTTGATTAAGTGATTAAGTAACGATGCGGGTGTAATATGATACAAGCATGGTGGATACGCCGCTGGTACTTCCTATATATAAGTGTTTGTATGGTATTACATGTCGTAACGTTATTTGAATCATTTCAGTTTGAGACATAGAACATTTCATACAAATAACATACTTTTCACAAGACATTGATTTATAAACAACTTATCTTATGCAAACACATTTTTCTTGGTTATTCATTTAACCTTACATTTATTTATACTTATCATCTGATCTTATCGTTTTTCAAATGATTTAAAAGACAAAGCAAATAACAAGGTTCATGACTAAACATTTTCTCAAACATAAGTCATGAATCTTATTTTCACAAAACCTATGTATCTCACAGGCATTTTTATGCTGACGTACCTATTTTCACATGTGTTTTTCAGGAGCTGTTGCATAAGATGTTCAAGATACACATAGACAGACTTGGGCTTTAGTGACAATAAAAGATGCAAGACTAGTTAATTATGTTGTATTTCCTTGTTTGTTAAGACATTATAACACTTTTAAATGAATAAAACGAAACTTCAATTGCCATGGATTTGAAACATTAATTCTGTTACAACACTCCCCGATGTTTCCGCCACGTTTGGTATGTTCTACGTGGTCGGGGTGTGACAGAAAAGATGGTATCAGAGCCAATGGTTATAGGGAATTAGGTTATTAGTAATTAGTAATGCTTTGACCTAGTCTATAACCTTCTTAGGACCCTAACGCGAGTTTACTTGCGTTTAGTCATAAAACGATACTGTCGCCTATCCTTAGGCGACAACCGCAACAAAAACATAAAGTTCAAAACCGCTTTGAAAACTAATCATCTGTTCTAGGATGATTGATTACTAGGTTTTGAACTCTCTATTATATGGTTTTGAACCCCTTTGAGTTTTCAAAATTTCGTCAAAGTTTTGGGTTTTAAATAATGTGAACACGTGCAAACTGGAAGGGTGAATGCCTGTATTCTGGGTTTTCTGTCTAGGCAAGCACTTCGTATACATCTCATCAGACGCGAGACCAGTTGTGCTTACCTGGGAATTCTTGGGATGAGTGTTCACTTATAGGCGAGCATGTCTTCGCGATACATTATTTTTGACCTATTTACTTTGATTTGTCACCATCTCATTTGTTTGCCTTAGGTAACAAACAAATGATCACAATTTTCATTCGTTACCATTCTGTATTGATTATCCAATAACCTTTCACTCATTTCTTCCTCTGTCTTTCATTTTCTTCTAGAATGTCTATTCCTCTTGGCACTGGTCAAATGCCCGAGCGAACAGCCAAATTTGTCCAGCAAATTGGCGAAGTGATTCAGAGGACTGTGGATTTAGGTATTGCCATGGCTCGTCTTAACAATGAAGCCTCTCGTCTCGACAATGAAGCCACTCAAGAGACACCAAAGGAAGCAGTAGTCAGGCTTGCAACAACATCAAGGAAGCGTAAGGCTTCAAGGAAACCCGCAGCGGTTACACCTAATCAAGCGGGACCTAGCCATGTGGCAAGGCCACCTGCTAGGAAGCCATACAACGGAACTGCACCCTTGTGCAACCAATGTAGCCTCCATCATCACCCTAGTGTGAGGTGCCGCAAATGCCAGATTTGTGGACTTATAGGTCATACAGCAAGGGTTTGCCCAACTGCAGCTGCACCAAATCAGCCTGCGCAACCACTAGCCAAGAAGCCTTATTTTGGCAATGCACCTTTGTGCAATAGGTGTAACGGCCATCATCAACCACACCTCCAGTGTCGTCAGTGCACCAACTGCGGAAGATCCGGTCATCTTGCTAACACCTGTCGCATCCCTGCTAATCCGAATCGCCCAGTTCAGAACTCGGCTCAACAAGTTGCTCAGCCTCTTGCTCAGCAACAAGGTCAAGCTGCACGACCACACTACCCACCTGGTGCCTGTTACAATTGTGGGGATCTGACCCACTACAGAAACCGATGCCCAAAGCTTGCTAATGCAAATCCGACCCTCGGATGAGCATTCAGCTGAACAGAAGATGTTGCTGTCTTATGCTTTTGTTCTTTTGTTTCCTTGTAATGTGAAACAATTTGTTTTAAATAAATCGTTGTTCACAAATTCTGATATACAAGTATAGTTACATGAGTGTATGATTTTCCTATGATACCTGTATCAAGGAACTGTGTTCCTTACAAACTACTCTTGTGATTCTCTCTTTCAAATGATCACTCATGATTCCTTCAAAAATTTTAAGTACTCGTTTCATTCTAAGAAACAAAGTACACAAAATAAAGTGACATTACGAGTGATCATGCTTCTGCACATCTGTGCCATTAAATCCTTGGTTAGATAACTAAGGGTATTTTCAAATCTCATACCCATGACGTTTTGATTTTTCAACATACACAGTACCAGTATTTCAAAACAATCTTCATGATCTCAAAACATTTCATATAGTTTGAAAACAATTTTTCTAGATGCATTGTCTGTGTTATTTCAAAAACATTGGCCATGTTATCAAAACCAACCTTTCTAATTTCAAAATATTTCATATAGTCTGAAGACAATATTAACACAATACATTTTCTGATCAAGTGCATGATTTAGAAAAGCATCATTCATGTCTTTCAAAAACCTTATACATAATTTCAAAATTCATCTCGCATGATTTTAAAAACATTTTTGTAAATATATCTACCTAATACACCTACTTTATTTCAAAAATATTATATATAAGGTTTCAAAAACATTAAACACCTTTTTCTTAAAAGAACCCCATGCATAGTTTTCAAAAATATTTTCCTCATACATTGACTTAACCTTCAAAATTCTGCTTCATATGTCGCCTTGGCATATCTAGCATCTCAATTTCATAAGCATTTTTACTTCATGTTTTGACATAAGCACGTCCAGTGCAAAGTATCAAAACATCTTCAACTTCTAAAATCCATAAGGGATCTTTTTATCTTCACAATTAGATCCTTGTGGATGATCATCATTCAAATCAGAGTCCTTAATTGGATTCCTCATATACCTAAATTCGAACATTTCGGTTCCTTAAAATCGAAATCGAATTCTTTCTTTTAAAGATCTTTCTATCTTTATAGTTAGATTCTTGATAATGTTTAAAGTACCAAATGAAATCCACGAGATGGATTCCTAGTGTGCTTTAAATACATGTACTCTGTTAGCAGAACAAACTTCTAGTTAAACAATTTTGTGGTTATATGATATGTGTTTATGTGTTCTCCTCTATGATTTTTGTGTTTTTGTATACTCTGGATATTCGTTATCCAAATCCTTGCAGGATCTCTTCATATCTTCATATGAGAGATTCGTAGCAGGATATTCAAAAGGTACTACCTTAAATCCTTAATGGGCTTCTATATAATAGTTAAGACCCTTGGATTATATAGTACTGCTCCATGATTCATAAGGGACCCTTTAGTGGTCTAGTCAAAAAGATTGATTCACAATTTGGTTAAAGAATGACATCTAGTGATGTAACTGAACAGACTCCTTGATAGTCTATTTAAATCATTTATTGATTTAGTCTAAAGGACTCTATGGCAGTCTAGTTACACTCATCACAGGATTATTCATTTGGTTTTACACTACACATTATAAAATAGACTGTGCGGACTGTACAAGGAACTACGTAATTATGGAGGCCTACATAATTATGGAATTCAATGCACAGAAACCCAGTAAGATTTATTATGTGTAAGAACCGATAGCGACAACAATAACAAAATGATAACGATGTAATGGAGGTACGGTGGACGCACCAATGACGCTTCATATACTTGTATATAAGTGTCCCTTTTACATTGCAGACATAATGTTATTAAGGTTACTAGAAGTTCAAGAACCCTAACCAATGTTGTTTGATCTTTTCAACTTCATGTTTTTAGACTCTCACAAGTTTCCTCTAAATAAATTTCGGGACGAAATTTCCTAAAGTAGGGGAGACTGTAACACCTGTGCCTTCACGGCCATCAAACAAATACCAAACCAATGAAATATTATATTTCATACTTGGGATTTGTAAAAATATGTGTATCGTTTACACATATCAACTCTTGTTCAATTTCAAACCCTAAATCGCTTTCTGGAAGGTTATACGCGCACTAATGCGTAAATATAACCAGTTTAATGCAACAAACACTCCGGAATAGTGAAATAGGTTTAACATACCTTAAATAACCTTTACATAACTTAGATATAAGTTTTGGAAGGTTTGGTGTGGTGAAATCAAAGTTATATCGCTTACAGGGACTAAATATGACAAACTGCGAAGGTATGCCAATTTGAACTGTAACAGACATTCCGGAGCATGATCATAAGTTAAACATACCATAAATATCCTTCACATAGCTTAGAAATAGGCTTTGAGGTGTACGGTGTGCTAAAATAAACTTTTGGGTCATTCAGGGACTAAAAGTGTCAAAAAGTGCACAAGTTTGCATTTTCGCGCATATCTTACGTTCTGGATGCATCTGGATATCCAAAAATTTATGTGAGCATGACTACATTTTATTTTAGTGTTCGCCTTAAGAAAAATCCATTCGTCGCGTCATTTGGATCGTTTTTCGCGCTTATGCGCATTCCGTCGTAATTAAGCGAACATCGCGTTCGTACGACCAAACGAACCATCATCCGGCATATTTTTGAGTATGTTTTGAGTTCCCTATACTTTAACTTCATTTTAGAGCCTTGAAATGAGGTTAACGGGGTTCAAACGCATCGAAAATCGCTTAAACAAGGTGCAGGGACCATTTCTGCAAAATCTGCCAAAACAGGGGCCTAGCGTGACGCGACGGGCCTTAGCGTCACGCGAGCCCCCATCTGGACCAGATTCAGTGTTTTAAATGCAAGTTGCAACCAATTAATCCACAACCACATGTTTGCAACTTGCTTAATCACTAAGATAAGGAGCATATGTGGCTCCATAACCTTTGTGACAAGTGTACGGCTCGGATCGTGGCACGATATTCAAGAAACGATCCTAGCGGCTCTACTTTATCTATAAATACCCACCCCCCCCCCTTTGGCTTAAAAACCCACAAATCTGATCATTGGGCTCTAAGTTGGAACCTTCGTTTCATACCTGAGCTATTTTGATCTGGGTTAGCATTCGGGGACCCTCAGTAAGTATTCTTTCGTTTTTTTTCCTTATTCTACTGCTTTTCGAGTCAGAAAGTCAAACTTTGTTTGACTTTCAGCGTTGACCAGTAATGGTCAATGCGAAGTTCGTTAGAACTTCGCAACGTGATTGTAATCACGATGGTCATAGTCCCTTGGGACTATGCCTACTGATTACCACGTTGTCTAGGGTCGTAGGGTAGGCGATCTAATAAATCGCCTATACCTTCGAACCCGACCCAGTTTGGTCGATCATTAGGATCCGACCAAATATAGTAGGTGACCATAGTAGGTAGGGAATAACCTTCCGAGGTTATACCCTATGGTCACATCGTTTAAGTAGTTGTATGATAGGTAGTTCATATGCCTTAGGTAAATTACCAAAATACCCTTTTCATACATAATTGGTAATTTAGCATATGTAACCTAAACTTTTGTCACGTAACTGATTATGTAACATGTTTAGGCATATAATACTTGTCATAGGACTAGTTAGGCGGTCCAAACACGTTTCACGCGAACGACGCGTTAAAGTAGCATAAGCTACCTAAACGGGTCGTAATGGGTCGTAGGCAGTTATGTTAGGTTTCATTTAGTATGTAGGCTTTGTTAAACCATATCACACGAGTCTCCACACTCGTTTGGTTTACAAACCCTAATGCTACCCAGTCTTCCGATTTAGGTCCGATTATTTAACATAGTTACCTATATTAGGAGCCGTTTGATTCCGAGATCTCTAGCACTGCTTGGTGGTTATCTTTAGACAACTGAGCAATCTCAGGTGAGTACATAGACCCCTCTTTTACTGTTTTTCCAAACTGATTTGGGGTGGAACACATGTGCCTACTTGTTACTTTCCGGCTTTCCTGTTTTCACATCATATACTGCTATGTTCGTTAGTACATTATAGTACATGATCTCATTGTGTTTTATGCTATGTATGTCCATTTAGTTCATACTTAGTACATCGTTTTACATTTACATTTTATGCTATGTATGTCCGTTGCGTGCATACTTAGTACATTGTTTTCATCACATGCTTACATTTTGGTATGACATTTGGTTTGTTTACATGGGACAATACATTCATTAACACCGATCATGCCGTTCGTTAGTAGGTAGTGGTACCATAGGAATTGACAACTCCCGTTCCGGACGTCCCAGGGAAAGGGGATGAAAGGAATGACCGAATTCGTTGATATTAAGACAGATAGACCTTTAATTTGTTTAAAGGGTTTATCACCACAGTCGCCAGGCTTGGATGTATGCATTTTCACAATACCGCATAAATGTTCATATTAAATATTTGCATGCATTTACACAAAACATAGCTTTGATTTAAACCAAGTTTTACTTCAATACTTTGTTTTTGTGCATATGGTTTAGTTGAGACCTTTCACTTGCCATACATGACATTTTGACATAGACATTTGACTTGGATATTTGACATAGACATTTGACATGGATATTTGACATAGACATTTGACATGGATATTTGACATAGACATTTTGACATGATTTACATCTTGACATGAACATTTTACATTGTTTGGTTTGGTTTGATTAAGTGATTAAGTAACGATGCGGGTGTAATATGATACAAGCATGGTGGATACGCCGCTGGTACTTCCTATATATAAGTGTTTGTATGGTATTACATGTCGTAACGTTATTTGAATCATTTCAGTTTGAGACATAGAACATTTCATACAAATAACATACTTTTCACAAGACATTGATTTATAAACAACTTATCTTATGCAAACACATTTTTCTTGGTTATTCATTTAACCTTACATTTATTTATACTTATCATCTGATCTTATCGTTTTTCAAATGATTTAAAAGACAAAGCAAATAACAAGGTTCATGACTAAACATTTTCTCAAACATAAGTCATGAATCTTATTTTCACAAAACCTATGTATCTCACAGGCATTTTTATGCTGACGTACCTATTTTCACATGTGTTTTTCAGGAGCTGTTGCATAAGATGTTCAAGATACACATAGACAGACTTGGGCTTTAGTGACAATAAAAGATGCAAGACTAGTTAATTATGTTGTATTTCCTTGTTTGTTAAGACATTATAACACTTTTAAATGAATAAAACGAAACTTCAATTGCCATGGATTTGAAACATTAATTCTGTTACAACACTCCCCGATGTTTCCGCCACGTTTGGTATGTTCTACGTGGTCGGGGTGTGACACTTGAGAATCTTAACGTCTCAATCTGTTATTTCTACTTGTTCTTCGACGAATCGCAACTGATCGTCGATTGTGAGCTCCTTCAAAGGAACTATGAGGGTCTCATCTGACAGACATTTCTTCAGATTTGACACGTGGAATACGTTGTGAACTCCGCTGAGTTCTTCAGGTAGATTCAATTTGTAAGCCACTTTGCCAATTTTCTCAATGATTTCGAACGGTCCGACATAACGCGGGTTGAGTTTGCCTCATTTGCCAAAACGAACTACACCTTTCCAAGGTGAGACTTTGAGTAGCACTCGATCCCCAACCTGGAACTCGAGTGGTTTCCTGCGCTTATCAGCGTAGCTTTTCTGACGGTCACGAGCTATCGCCATTCGTTGTCGTATCTGAGCAATCTTCTCAGTTGTGTCTACCACAAGTTCTGGGCCTGTGATTTGGCGGTCACCAACTTCTGCCCAGCAAAGAGGTGATCGGCATTTACGTCCGTACAATGCCTCAAATGGAGCGGCCTGGATACTGGTGTGGTAGCTATTATTATACGACAATTCCACTAAAGGTAGATGTCGTTCCCAGCCGTTACCAAAATCAATCACACATGCCCTAAGCATGTCTTCAAGGGTTTGGATGGTGCGCTCAGACTGCCCATCCGTCTGTGGATGATAAGCAGTGCTCATGTCTAAACGTGAGCCAAAGGACTTGTGCATTGCTTGCCACAGTTCAGAAGTAAAACGCGTATCACGGTCGGAAATAATGGAGGTTGGCACCCCATGCCTCGAAACCACCTCCTTTAAGTAAACGTCTGCTAAAGTAGAGAACTTGTCTGTTTCTTTTATAGCCAAAAAGTTTGCAGACTTAGTCAATCGATCCACTATTACCCAAATAGTGTCATTTCCGCGTTGAAATCTAGGCAGGCCAGTAACGAAATCCATGGAAATTTGCTCCCATTTCCATGTCGGGATCTCTGGTTATTGGAGTAGGCTTGATGGTTTCTGATATTCGATCTTGACTCTCGTACAAGTCAAACATTTGCTGACGTAAGTTGCTATGTTGGCTTTCATGCTAGGCCACCAGTATGTAGTCTTTAGGCTGTGGTACATCTTATCTGAACCAGGATGTACTGAGTAACGAGACTTATGTGCTTCATCCATCACAAGCTCGCGTAAGTTTCCATAAAGTGGAACTCAGATACGCCCTGTTACATAGTAGGCGCCGTCTTCCTTTTGTTCTAACCATTTCCTCGATCCTCGTAGAGACTCGGCCCTGATATTCTCTTCTTTCAATGCTTCAACCTGAGCATCTCGTATCTGAGTAGGAAAACTAGATTGGATGGTAAGTTGTAACGCTCGCACGCGCTTAGGTGTAGTATCCTTTCAACTGAGGGCGTCGACCACAACATTGGCTTTGCCCGGATGGTACTTGATCGCGCATTCATAATCATTCAAGAGCTCGACCCATCGACGTTGTCGCATGTTTAACTCCTTTTGCTCCAAGATATCCTCGAGACTCCCGTGATCGGTGTAAATGGTGCACTTGGTACCATACAGGTAATGTCTCCACATCTTAAGAGTAAAAACCACTGCTCCTAACTCCAAGTCGTGTGTAGTGTAGTTCCTTTCGTGAACTTTAAGTTGGCGTGATGCGTAAGTAATGACCTTGTCACGTTGCATCAACACGCAACCAAGTCCTTGGATGGACGCATCGCAATAAACCACGAAATCGTCTGTGCCTTCAGGCAGTGAGAGAATTGGTGCGCTACAAAGTCTATCTTTTAAGTGCTGAAACGCAGATTCCTGTGCATCACCCCAATGATAGGTGACACCCTTCTGAGTTAGTGAGGTGAGAGGTTGCGCAATCTTGGAGAAATCCTTGATGAACCTTCTGTAGTAGCCCGCCAAACCCAAGAATTGGCGGATTTCTGTTGGTGTACGGGGTGCAGGCCAGTTCTTGATCGAGTCTACCTTGGATGGATCAACATGAATCCCATCCTTGTTTACCACGTGGCCTAGAAAGTGGACTTCGCGAAGCCAAAAGTCACATTTCGAGAATTTGGCATACAACTGCTCTGTTCGAAGAAGTTCCAAAATAAGCCTCAGGTGTTGCTCGTGTTCCTCCTAACTCTTCGAATAGATCAGGATGTCGTCGATGAAAACAATGACAAATTTATCCAGGGAAGGTTTGCACACTCGGTTCATGAGATCCATGAAGACCGCAGGTGCATTTGTCAATCCAAAAGGCATAACCAGAAACTCGTAATGCCCATAACGAGTCCTGAATGCTGTCTTAGAGATATCCTCATCTCGGACTCTCAATTGATGGTAGCCTGACCTCAGATCAATCTTTGAGTAGAAACTCGACCCTTGCAACAGGTCGAATAAGTCATCAATGCGTGGAAGAGGATAGCGATTCTTCACGGTCACCTTGTTGAGTTCGCGGTAGTCAATACACATTCTGAAGGTACCGTCTTTCTTCTTCACAAATAATACTGTAGCTCCCCAGGGCGAAGAGCTAGGACGTATGAAACCCTTTTCCAAGAGTTCTTGTAACTGTGCGGATAGTTCTTATAGTTCAGATGGAGCTAGACGATAAGGTGCACGAGCTATTGGTGCTGCTCCAGGAGCTAGCTCGATTTGAAACTCGACTTGTCGATGAGGCGGAAGACCAGGTAATTCCTCAGGAAATACCTCAGCAAAGTCGCGCACAATAGGAATGTCTTCTATCTTCTTTTCTTTCGAGGATGTATCAGAAACGAGGGCTAGAATAGCAGTGTGGCCCTTTCGCAAACACTTCTGGGCCTTAAGAAAATAGATGATGCCCACAACAGCACCACTCTTGTCGCCATGAATCATGAGAGGTTCTTCACCAGAACGAGGAATACAGACGATTTTCTCCTTGCAAATAATCTCCGCTTGATGTTGAGATAGCCAATCCATCCCAATAACGGCGTCGAAACTACCAAGAACGATAGGAATAAGATCAATAGAGAAGGTCTGACCAGCTAAGACGAGATTACAACCCTTAACTATGTGTGTGGCCTTGAGACTCTTACCGTTTGCTAGCTCTATCATGTGTTTGGTGTTCAAAAGTGTTGGAGTGCGCTTAAGCATTTGGCTAACTTTTAAGCATTTGGCTAACTAGTATCGGCACCCGAATCGAATAAAACAGTAACAAAGAAGTCATCCAGAAGAAACTTACCCATCACAACGTTGGGATCGTTCCTCGCGTCACCCTGACCCAGCACGAACACACGTCCCCTGGCACCATTGCCATCATTGTTACCCCCGTTATTGTTCTCGTTCCCCTTATTATTGTTGTTGTTCTGATTCTGGTTCAACTGGGGGCAGTTCCTCTTGAAGTGACCTTCAGCACCACACTGATAGCATCCCCTGTTACCCTGTTGTTGCTGCTGATTTTGTGGAGCTGGTGGCTGTTGTTGATGATTCTGATTTACCGGTCGTGCGCCCCTGTAATCCTTAGCTTCATGACCAAGTTTGTTACACCTCTGACAATGACCCTTATTGCACGACCCACTATGATGCATGTTGCATCGGTTGCACTTGGGGTGATTTCCTCTGTATCCACCCTGCCCCTGACTACCCGAAGATTGCTGACCAGGGCTCTTGTAGTCATCAGTCTTTCGCTGCTGAGACTGAGACTGAGCTTATGTTGAACCCCTTGCTTGAGACTCCATCCCATTTGCGTTTGTTGTCGCTGGTAGCAGTAGCAGCAGCAGCAGCAGCAACAGTAGTAGTAGTAGCAGCAGTAGTAGTAGTAGCAGTAGTACCAATACGCTTGGGCAACCTGTTCTGCTCGACTGCCTGATCAGTGAGACGATGAGCCAAACGAATAACTTGCTGAATTGTGGTGAGGTTCGCTGCAGTCACATGACTCTGGATCTCTGGCACTAAACCTTTGAGGTACAGCTCAATACGCTTGATAGGGGGTCTACCATAGTAGGACACAAGATAGCCAGCTCATTTGATATTTTCGTATACGCTTCAATTTCTGACCCCGCCATCTTTAAGTTGTAGAATTCTACTTCCAGCTTGTGGATGTTATCACGATTGTAGTACTCTTCCTTGATCAAATCTATGAAATTATTCCATGGGGTGGCATTAGCAGCAACCAACCCCAGCATTTGGACCTGAGCGTTCCACCACGTGAGTGCTACACCTTCGAGAGTACCAGTAGCATACTTCACCCTACGAGCCTCAGGGCATTCACACATCTCGAAAACAGATTCGAGCTTCTCGAACCAGTGGAGGAGGCCTACAGCTCCTTCAGTGCCGTTGAAAGTAGTAGGTCGGCAGTCCATAAAAGTTTTGAAAGTACACACAGGGGGCAGAGCATGTTGACCTGGCGTGCGAGTAAGAAGAGACAAAGTTAAGCACAAGTGTTGGTTCACGAGAGTAGGATCTAAAGATCCTAGAGTAAGTTGCAATGGCAGGTTATACCTCATGCCTGAGCGGCTGCGAGTGCCGCAGCAACTTGTTCATTGATTAAAGCCGTCAATTGGGCTTGAGTTAGGTTGATACGTCCACTCATGATCTTCATATCAAAGGAAACATGGGTGAGAGAGGAGTCGCGAAAGTGCGATGACAGAAGAGAGTAAGCACACATATGTTTCAAACAATAGCTGCTACATTTATCTAAGCATACCATGAACAATGTACTATGTAACTAACAGGTAGGTAATATAAACATAAACCATATCACCTAGAATGTTGAGTCTTGCACGTGGAGCGAAGCATCGTTGTGGATCGTTGAGCACTGTACAGGTTATAGTCTGGTTTTGTCAAAAAGTTTTTCTCTTTTTAAAACCGAGTTCACTATAACCAATGGCTCTGATACCAATCTGTCACACCCCCAAAATCCACAAGCGGAGTATCACCGCATGGAGGCGTGACTGACCAGGATCAAGCCATCAATCATATTGAACACCGTAATTAAGTAAATAAAACCAACCACAATATAATTGGTGTCCAAAAGAAAGTAACCGACTTTAAGATAATAGCAGAAGCATAAAATGTAAAACCCAAACATAAGTAGTAAGTTCATAAAGTTTAAATGTTTAACATGGAACTCAACAGTCCATGTCCCACAACGATCACTCCTCCCTGTGCAAGCTCCATAAGCACCTAATGACCTGCAAAGCATGTAACAACGAGTCAACAACAAAGTTGAGCGAGTTCATAGTTGGTTGTTTAGTTTTACAAGTTTGTTTTGAAAACCATAAGTTGTTTCGTAAACCACGAGTTAACCAGTATCTTTGTTTCCCAAACCATATCCATAATCAGTGGGGGCTTCCCCATGTGAACCACTAGACCGTTACCATATCGAAAACTGACGAAAGTAAGTTGTGCCCTAAGTCAATGTATATCATCATTGACTGAGTGCCCAGATCCATTAGTACACACCCGTCCTACCGGCACGGTGTGAGGCTTGTCAACCCTAATAGCGCTACTAACTAATGACCCGCTCGCCATTGGCCTGGCGATTAAGTCGATATAAAAAATGAGGGACATAATGATAGAGTTTTGTCTAGTAAGTTTAAGGTTGTTGTCCTACCCAAGGAGGACGAACGTACGTATTCTACCCAAGGAGAATACGCATGATTAACATTGGCATCCTACCCATGGAGGATGGAGGTACATATCCTACCCAAGGAGGATATGTAGGTTCCGTTTCAATTCTTTAACCCATTCCCAACCACCGGGAATCCCATGCCTTAGAAAGTATGTGAACTCACCTCGGTTTGCTCGGTATGCTTATCTACTTGCACAAACAATGCAGTCAAAGCCTATAGTATGCACGTATACACAATCAGTTTATGTTCGTAATGACTTACATGCAATCTATATCACAAAATGTGCTTGGCAGTTAACATCATGTATCACGTAAACAGTTAATCAAATTCTTACAATTCATGCTTCACATAATTGATTTCTCAGTTTATTCTAACATACCTACCCATTAACAGACCTAACAGACTTAACTGAGTTACTGTGTCTGTTTCCCAACTTGACAAAACATCCCTGATTTCGTCGCGAACTCCCTTCGGCGAAAACCCCCAGGCGACGAACTCCCGAGAGCGACGAAATCCCACAGATTTCGTCGACCTTAAGGTATGACGAAATCCCACAGATTTCGTCGTGAGTGCAATTTCGTCGGAACAATGGTTTTCGTCGGGTAAGAATAATCATCATCAACAGTTACACAACCAGAAACCCTAATGATTATCTAACAGTTACGTCGACTTCAATAAACAATCGCTCAATCAGATCAAACCAACAACTATAACATACACCCTAGTTTAACAAGTTATCATCATGCACACACCATTCCACCGGTTCATTAATATACAAAAGCAACTGTTATCATATATCGTAAAGCAACAACATAGCGTAAAGCATCAACAGGAACATCAACTACAAATGGGGAACCATAAAGAATACAAATCATGAGAACCTTAATTCACACACTATCCACAACTGATACAATCACGTAGATCTAATTATTTACTCACAAAATCATCATCCAATCATATGATCATAATCATTACACGATAACAGTTAATTCATGATGCCAAACAAATAGTCAATAGTGATTTCAATCAAATAATCATAAATGGTTGGTCACTAACCTAAACAGGAGGAATAATAAGTCGATCGATGAATGAGACTTCGAGTGTTCAAGGCTGCCGTCGCACACAGAGATAGGGAGAGACTCTAGGGTTTTGCTAACAGTAGTTTACGTAACCTACTAAGGTTATATGATCGAACAGTTATCAACTGGGCCTCTCATGGGCTTTACCAGGAAATGGGCCGGCGAAATCCCTTGATTTCATCGTGAGGGTTATGGCGAAAACCCTTGGGTTTTCGTCGGGCAGGCTAATGGCGAAAACCCTCTTGGTTTTCGTCATGCACATTTAAATATACATATATATTAATAGCACATCACATATTTCACAAAGTCCATGTTTAACATTTAACCAATTAACAGTAAACAGCAATTTACAAACAAATAACCAGGTGCACATAAAAGAACGCAACGAATTAAGAAAATGCAGTTGCGAGGAAAGACCTTAAAAACTCGGGTTGTCATAGTTTTGGTATTTTGGGTATATCTTTTGATTTGTGTGTTTGATTTTGGGGGTGGTTGAGTGTTTGTTATGGTTTAGGGTGATGAAGACATTCAGCCATTTAATACCCTAATTGCTTCATCTGTTTTTCTCTGCAGGTCGGAGTTTCCATGATTCAGATTCAAATCGACTTTGTCCAATATCTATTTATTAAGGTTCGGGGTTATAACTCTATTTTAGATTTGTTTCGTGATTCATTCTTTTATGATTAGGATGTGGTGGTGGAGGAGATGGTCGTCGTAGGAATGTTGTATGAGACAGAGAGAGATAGATAGATTGGTTCATCTTATTAATTGTTTTTTAATATTGTAGCGATGGTTGGGTAGGTGACATGGAATTTAAACAGAATAAGAGTTTGAAACCTGAAAAACAGATGGATACGGATAATTCTGATGTCAACACTGTAAGTCTCTCTGCACACTCAATATGCAACTTTTTATGGATTATTTTTATTTGACATGCATTTTTATTTTTTGTTAGCTTGAGCTATGTGAGGATGATGGATTTATTGTGCTGACATGTGATGGTATCTGGTAAGGCTTTATATGAAATGGCACTATAATTTATGCCATGCAATTATTCTTTCTTAATCTTTTGGATCATTACTAAATTATTTTACTTTCATGGGTTTAGGGATTGCATGTCAAGCCAACAGTTAATGGATTTTATCCATGAGCAATTGATATCGATAAGTTTGACATAACTCATGTTGCCCTTTAAATTACATCAGGTTAGAGGTGATGTTGTTTGAAATGTTGTTGCTAATAAGTTGAAGTCACTTGCAGAGGAATTTAGTCCTCATTGAGGAATGGAGCACATCGTTCCACATGTTTGTCTCATTATTTTGAAATTCCAGTTATCAATTTTGCCTATTCTGCTTTGGTTTTTTTTTTGTAATTAGATTTCTTAATATTTGCATCTTTTATGTTGGTTGCGTAGATATTCGTTTAATAGGATAGTGATGATGAAGGTAAATTTGGCGATGATGAAAATATCACACGTAACTGGAGTGTATCAAA
Organism: Helianthus tuberosus; assembly: GCA_030545235.1. Taxonomy (NCBI): domain Eukaryota; kingdom Viridiplantae; phylum Streptophyta; class Magnoliopsida; order Asterales; family Asteraceae; genus Helianthus; species Helianthus tuberosus. Next base: position 15,659,345 of record CM060425.1, on the reverse strand, counting down.
TGTTGTTGTTGCAAATTGGACTATGACTATGCGCTCTTAATCCTGAGATGTTGGAATGCCCAATTGCATCACTTTTGCACCAGATCCAGCTAATGTAAGTCTTCTGTCACTTTCCGTTTATATTAACATTTGAATTGGTATTTCAATAAGGGGTTGTTTCGATTGACCCTTTCAAAAAGTCTTTACGATGTTCGATTAAGCTATTCCTGTCCAATATATGTTTATTGATTTATCACTTTATCTTTGTTCTTGGCCTACTTTTTTCCTTTGTTTTTTTTTTGGTTTGGTATGGTATGATTCATAAGTAGTTGCTAAAATCGTTTTCCCTCATGTTTTGGTATGATTATGTTCTATATAAAAACTCTCGTGTGCTATTAATTCTTTTAATACTGTTATTAATTCTATTAAAACTCTCATGTGCTATTAATTCTATTAAAACTGTTAAGAGGAGTTGTAAAGCCAGGTTAGTTTAGTTTTACTACTATGATATGTTAAAAGTTTCCATCTTTTCATTCTTTATTATGGGCATGAAACCGATTTTTTTTCATGAAAATGATTATTATGTGATTTGTAGGAATGGGGTGACCGTTCAATGCTTGCAACCATAGGTCTTGGGGCAGCTCAGGTAAAAGTGGTTGACTTTTACTATACAAAAAATTGCGCATTCCAACCCCAGCCCGTTTTCACTGCATAAAAATGGTCGCTTTTAACATCAGTTGGAAGTTTAAATCATTTACTAAATAATACATCAGTTTTGGTTTTGCTTTATCTCAAATCAATTAAATTGATCAAATTAAATTTATCAAATTTTATTATGTAACGGTTTGAATTCAGGATTCTATTAAGGGAGATTAGAGGATGACCTCGATTTGCCTACGTGTCACGTTCTTAGCTATTAAGGAAGAGAGGAAGACACAAAGGATGTGTCAAACACAGTTGAGATGATACAGGTTCAAGGTAATAAGAAGAAACCCTCTGTTGAAGAAGCAACCAGTGATAGTGTTTTGGTGGAAAACGTGGAGGGGTCGGTGACGTTGTCGAGGGTTGTCAGGAAATGATAAGTGATAGCATTTCCTGACAACCCTCGACAATGTCACCGACCCCTCCTAAAAATTCCATCAAAACACTCTCACTGGTTGCTTCTACAACAGAGGGTTTATTTTTATTACCTGAGCCTGTATCATCTCAACTGTGTTGACTGACCCTGTATGTGTTGTTACATTAAGATTCAATTAGGATTTTTTTGATTTACAAAATTGATCGGTTCAATTTTGATCACCTTAGATGCTTTTGTCATCTGAGGCTATGATGGCGAGATCTGGCGTGTTGTTGCAACATGCCCTAATCGTTGCCGGCTGTCGTTCGCGGCTGTTCTATGTAGCGTTGGGTGTAATCGATGTTTGGTTGAAGATAATTAGATCGATGTCACCTAAGGGATATTCAGTCAATGATGTTGATGAGATGCTTCTCACCTGAGACTAAAACTATGATGAAGCAAACGTCTGCCCGAATATAAGCGAGGTCTGACATTTTCAAATCATTTATATTACTTTAGCAAATCATTTAGTGTTGACTGTGATGATGAATAAAAATGAACTCAAAGTGCATTTTTCTTGTGCTTTCAACATGAGGCTATGATGATTTTGTAGATCTGAGTAAAAATTGAATGAAGATAGCATTATGGTATGGCAAGATCGTAGGATGGTAGTTGTTCATGCAACCTCTCTTGCAGCCATGGTGTTGTCATCTTTATGCACAATCTGAGCCTAACAGTCTGACAATATAAATGTTTTGCAACTTCACCATGAATAGAGAAGAAAGAGAGAGTTGGAAGGAGATAAGATTACTTCTGAGTGCATTAAATGGCCAAAACAACTCCCTATGCATTTCAAATTTTGCCTCCTAAAAAAACAGATTATTTGTTGGGCCAGTATCACCTGAATTCTGAACTGTGTTGACTGACCCTGTATGTGTTGTTACATTAAGATTCAATTAGGATTTTTTTGATTTTGAAATTTGATCAGTTCAGTTTTGATCACCTTAGATGCTTTTGTCATCTGAGGCTATGATGGCGGGATCTGGCGTGTTGTTGCAACATGCCCTAATCGTTGCCGGCTGCCGTTCGCGGCTGCTCTAGGTAGCGTTGGTGTAGTTGTTTGGTTGATGATAATTAGATCGATGTCACCTAAGGGATATTCAGTCAAAGATGTTGATGAGATGCTTCTCACCTGAGTCTAAAACTATAATGAAGGAAACGTCTGCCCGAATATACGCGTGGTCTGACGTTTTCAAATCATTTGTATTACTTTAGCAAATCATTTAGTGTTGACTGTGATGATGAATAAAAATGAATGCAAAGTGCATTTTTCTTGTCCTTTCAACATGAGGCTATGATGATTTTGTAGATCTGATTAAAAATTGAATGAAGATAGCATTATGGTATGGAAAGGTCGTAGGATGGCAGTTGTTCATGCAACCTCTCTTGCAGCCATGGTGTTGTCATCTTTATGCATAATCTTAGCCTGGCATTTTGACAGTATAAATGTTTTGCAACTTCACCATGAATGACCTTCGTCGACGCTGTGTTGGTGATTAATTGTTGTCACATTTTTACAAGAAAATGGAGTTTGCAAAATGTCAGAGATGCCTATTTAGCCGTATGTGAGGACTTCGGTAAGTTTTTCAATTTTTCGTTTGTAGATTGGTCATATAAATTGACGTTTAGACCTGATTCCTGTGTTTTGTTTTACATGTGGTTGTGTGGCTCTGGTGGTTTTACCAACAGATCTTGGTGAATTAGATCCATTGCATGTGATGTTACTACCGAGGTACTGTTATTATATACAATATTATTTTGATTAAATTGTATTTATAATATGTTCAGCACGGACAATGTGGCATATCTGAGAGGTTGACCCGTAAGAAAAGTGAGGTCATCTTGTGAGAGATGACCTCATTTTGCTTACGTGTGAAATTCTTAGCTATGTCACATAGTCCTTGCTGATGTCATAATTCCGATTTAATCAAAATAATATTGTATATAATGATTTTGTAGTTTAAAGTGTCCTTTCAAGATGAGTCTATGATGATTTTGTAGATTAAAGTGTCAAGAAAAAAGAGAGAGATGGATATTTGATTACTTCTCACAGGTACATTTAATGCACAAAACAACTTGAACGTCTCTACTCAGATCGATGAAGATGATTTTGTCATCTAAGGTTAGGATGGTGAGATCTGGCCTACTGTTGCAACATATAAAGCATCGTTGCCGGCTGCCGTTCGCGGCTGTACTAGGTAGATTTCGCTGTAATCCATGTTTGGTCGATGATTATGCCATCGTTGTCACATAAGACAACGGTTTCTAGATTGTAAGCGGTATTCAGTCAATGATGTTGATGAGGTGGTTCTCACCTGAGACTAAAACTATGGTGTTTTCCAAGAATTCTATGGTTGGCGGTGCTCCCAGAGTGGTGATATATATTAGCTATGCCACATTGAAGGAGCTTAGAAGCGACTGGTAATTTTGCCTACGTGTCACTATATTAGCTATGCCACATTGACTCCGCTGATGTCATAATTCCGTATTTTTTTATAATATTATGTATATATAATCTGTTTTTTATTTGTTATTAAATTTAAAAAGTTTTCTTTTTTTGAGCAGGCAAATTTTGAAAATGCATGGGGAGTTGTTTGGCCATTTAATGCACATCAGAAGTAATCATATCAACTCTCTTTTTCTTGAAAAGGGATCGTGTATAATTGTTGTTACATCTATACAAGAAAATGGAGTTTGGTTGGTCTGATATGCCAATTTAGCTGTATGTGATGACGCTGGTAAGTTTTCCAATTTTTCGTTTGTAGATCGGTCATATAAATTGAAGTTTGTAACCGATTCTTGTGTTTTGTTTTACAGGTTATACTTCAAGCTTTCTCAATCTGTTTGCAGGCGAATAGGTTGACTCGATGAGGTATGAAAAACAAAATCGATAAATTTGGTGAAAATGTGATTGAAAGATGATAACCCAGTATTTGAGGATCTCATTCTATAGCCTCGATAAATTCAGGGGTGTTTTCAAATAATGCTTCCTAGATGTTTGAAGACCGACAAATGTCCACAAAAGCAGTACTGTTAACATTTGTCGATCTTTGTTGGTTTTCAAACATCTAGGAACCATTATTTTAGAACACCCTTGCATTTATCAAAGCTGTAGAATGAGATCCTCTACTGTTGGGTTATCATTTTTCAAACCCATTTTCCCTAAATTTATCCATTTTGTTTTTCATGCAGGGGATATTATCTGTGTTTTAGTATTTGATTTGGCCGATGAACCATGTTCAAGGATCACTTATGTTTCAGACTATACAAAGATTCCCTTTTGGTTATCACAAGGTTAAATTTTAAATTAATATGGTCTCATTCGTTAATAAGCTTATAATTATAGTTAAGCCACCAAATTCTTTCTGTTAGGTCTCAATGCACCTAATAACAGCAATCAACATTGAGCCATCACATTCTTTCCATTTACATCTCAGGTAACGTTTTCCTTAATACATCTTGAAACTTAGGTTGTTATATATGATTTTTTAATGTGGTTTTGAAACTTACTGGATAGTAATTGTAAATTTCAGGTAGGTTGGGTATTGAAATCAAGAAATTCAGCGCCACTTGCAGATATGGTTTCAAGGTCAATATTTGGCTTAAAACAGAGACAGAGGACTTTTGTTTCTGAATGTTTTGTAGCTTCACTTATGACTTATAACTGATGTTGTTGTCAATTCATAACTATAATGTGAATGTGATGTTCTTGCAATTATTTACTCACATCATATTTTACATATAGATGTAGGAAAAAACTTTGCACATTATAAACTACTTAGTTTATTGAGAAAAATGACCGGATAGTCCCTGTGGTTTCACCTTTTTTCACCTATAGTCCCTATCTTTCTAAAACTACTTGAATAGTCCCCAAGTTTTCAAGTTTTGTTCTCGGATAGTCCCTGGGTCTAACTTCAGTTTGTTCTCTCTGTTAAGTGACCCCATGTGCATATCATGTGAGGGGTATTTTGGTCAGTTTATTTGTTTCTTTCATTTAAAAGTATGCCTGCACCCCTACTCCCTAATTGTCAGTTGTTTTCCCTCCCTCCCTAAGGCGAATCCGGCTCATCATCTTCCCCTAATCTCTTCACACAATCTAAACCCTAAATCTGATCGATTGATCATTAGAATCTTCCCACGAAAATGAAGGACGACGATCCTCAACATCCAAACAACAACCGTCAGTGGAATTTCCGGTCCAATTCTGAGTATGTGAAGCAGTTTGTACCAGAGAGTGTTTACGGTATGTATCATTAAAACCCTAGCTTCATTGTGCAAGAATGGTACAGGTTCAACAACATGCAATATAGACAAATAAAATGTTAAAACCCTAATTTTATACCCTAATGTGAGTTTAATGTATGTGCAGATGGTTTTGAGAACTTTTTCAGCATAAAACTTCTTTATGGTGGTGCGTTTACTCCGTCACCAGGAAGAAAATATGCTTTTGGTAAAGTTGCTTTTGTTGACTACTGCAACATTGAGGAATTTTCAGTGCATGAAATCGATTGGATGGTGAGAGATCTTCAACTATATGTTCCTGATGTGAAGTTGTATTACCATTTTAAGATTCCTGATTTAGATTTAGATGTTGGATTATGTCCTTTAGGTAATGATGGTGATGTTAGGCTTTTGGCCAAATATGTTGCAAAAAATAAAGTTATTAAGGTGTTTATAGAACATGGTGAAACCAAGGTTAAAAATTACTTTAGTCCTACACCAGCGTCGAAGGTGGTTATTCAAGAATTAGAAAATGAGGGGGGTGCTGTTAATACCATTCAAAGGCCTAGAAGAAAGAAACTTAGGGTATCAAAAAATCTTTTACTTCAATGGAAAGATGTAACTGATGTAGATGGTTTAGAGGCTGCTGATAATGCAGGTAATGCAGAGGGTAATGCAGGTAATGCAGAGGGTAATGCAGGTAATGTAGGTGGTGTAGAGGCTAATGTAGGTGGTGTAGAGGCTAATGTAGTTATGGAGAATGCATCGTTCACTAACAGTTTTAGCTATGATTTTGACAATGCAAATTTCTCAACTGATTTTCCAGTAGATGGTGAGTCTAGGAAAGCGGAGGGTGATGAGTCTGAGGTTGGTCAGTCTAAGCAAGCTGAGGGTGGTTTGTCTGGGCATGATGAGGGTGGTGAGGCTGAGCATGAACAGGGTGGTGAGTCTGAGCATGATGAGGGTGGTGAGGCAACTGATGGTGCTGAGGCTGATGATGATGAATCATCTGAGGGTGATGATTCAGATGATAGTGACTTTGTAGAGGGGTTAGAGAGTATGGATAAGGCTGAGTATGACATGCAGGACTACCATGCAAATGTTGACAGGGGTGTGGAGTTTATGGGAGCTGAAGCAGAGTCTGTTGGCAACCATGATGTGGATACTAGTGATGACTTATTAGATGATGAAAATCTAAGTTATGAGTCTTTTGACAACTTGACTGATGAGGAAATGGAAGATTTCGAAACTAGGAGAAGTTTGAAATTAAGAGAGTTGAGGAGGAAAAAGAGGGATGGACAATCAACATCCCAAGTGACCTTTTATGTTGGTCAGTTGTTTCCAACAGCCAAAGTGGCAAAAGACAAGATAAACAAACATGCAATTGAAATAAGGAGGTCACTGTCTTTTCTGAGAAATGATAAAAAAAGAATTAGGGTGGTTTGTGAGGGTAGATGTCCAATTTTCACATGTGGGCCGAATCAAACTAGGCCCAGCCAAAGTGGGCCAAATCAAACTGGGCCCAGCCAAAGTGGGCCATGTATCCATATACAATCTGAAAGTTGCAAAAAAGGCAAGGAATCTTCTGCAAGTGGGACAAAAAAGGGGTTTAAAAAGGGATTGGTAGAATGCAATGATAAAAGGAAGGGTAGGTTAAATAGTGTAGATTGTCCTTGGGTTTTGTACTTGTCAAGATTGAGTGATGAAGATGAGACTTGGGTGGTAAAGACTTACCAACCAGATCACAAGTGTCTCACATCCAGAAAAATACAACCTTTCAGTTCTACCTTCTTGGCTAAATAAGAGTTTGTGATGAATCAGATTGCAGGCAACCCTAATATTTCAGTAAGTAGGCTACAAGAAGAGCTTGGGAGGAAGTATGCGCTGTCAGTGTCAAAAATGAAGGTATAAACCCTAATTTCTGGTTGTGTTTATTCTCTTTAATTACAGACCATTAACTAAGTTTAAATTGATTACAGGCTTTCAGGACAAAGCTGAAGGCTACAAAGAAGATTGAAGGGGACTTCAAAGCTCAGTATGCAAACCTTAGGGACTATGTTATGGAACTGCACAGGACCAATCCAGGTACAACAGTTAAATTTTTTGTTGAGCCTGAGTGTAACCCACATGCACCCACAAGGATCTTCAAGAGGATTTATGTTTGTCTGGGACCACTGAAAGAAGGGTTTAAAGAGTGTAGGAGGGAACTGTTGGGATTAGATGGGGCATTTATGAAAGGCCCCTACCCTGGGCAGATGCTAACTGCAGTTGGTTTAGATCCCAACAATGGCATTTATCCTTTAGCTTATGGAATTGTTGAGGCTGAGAACAAAGACGGCTGGATCTGGTTCCTACAGTGTATTAAAGATGACTTGGATCTTCCAGATAATGCAAATTTCACCTTCATTTCTGACAGGCAAAAGGTATGGTATTACATTCAGCAATTATCCTAAGTCTGTTTTTGTATGATTAATGTTTGAAATGTGATGAAACAGGGAATAATACCAGCCATAGCTCTGGTATTTCCAGCAGCTGAGCATAGATTTTGTGCAAGGCATATATGGCAGAACATGAAACTTCAATGGAGAGGAGATGCCTTCAAGGAGTGTCTTCAAAATGCATCCAAAGCTTATACAGTTCCAGATTTTGAAGCAAAAATGGAGGAGTTGAGGTTGTACAACATTGAAGCTTATAACTGGTTGGCAAGTATTCCACCCATTCACTGGAGCAGGTCTCATTTTACAGGCATATGCTGTTTACTGTTGTTTATTGCTGTTTACTGTTGTTTCCAACCTTATAACTGTTGTTTACTGCTGTTTATTGTTGTCTTTGTTCATATATTGATCATTGAGTTTGGCAATTTGATATACAGGTAGGGCACAATCTGATGTGGTGCTGAACAACATGTGTGAAGTCTTGAATGCAAGGACAGTCAATGGTCGAGACAAGCCTATAATTTCTGCTTTGGAGTTTGTCAGAGAGTATTTAATGCAGAGGATTGTGAATGTTCTCAGGAAGATTCGGCAGACAAATGGTCCACTTACTCCTAGAGTTGCAAAGATTTTTGAAAACACAAAGAAATTAGCTGCAAATTATAATGTTAAGTGGAATGGTGGGACAAAGTATCAAGTCAGTGGTAAGGTCACAGTGGATGGTGCTGCAACACATAAACAGTATGTTGTGGATGTTGTGGATAGGGTTTGCACTTGTAGAGAATGGGAAGTTTCAGGAATCCCTTGTAGGCATGCTGTGGCTGTCAATTGGGACATGGCAATGAATGGCCAAGAGGTTGGACCCCCGGAATCATGGGTTAATGAATGTTATTATCTTGAAACATGGAAGAGGGTTTACAGTCATACCATTGGTCCCATTAATGGCAGAGAATTGTGCCCAAAATCACAGGTTCCAACCAACCTAACCCCACCTCTGCACCACAGACCTATCGGCAGACCTAAGAAGAAAAGAAGGAAGGATGCTGTGGAGTTGCAGGATGAAGTTGAAAGGGCTTCACAAGCAATAAACAAGAGAAACAGGGCTGCTGAAGCTGATAACAAGGAGGTTGTGGTTGGTGGCAAATTCACAAGAAAATGGAAGTCGGTGAAGTGCCAGAAGTGTGGTGAAAAGGGCCACAACCAAAGAACTTGTGGAAGGACCAAAAAGTTGCCGGGCCGAAGAAAGGGAGGAAAGGAACCAAGAAGAAAGATGGTAATCAAGCTACTGAGGCTGGTCAGGCAGGTCCAAGTGTTTAAGGGTTATGGTTCTTCGGGTTGTCGGGTTTTGGTTTTTGGGTTGTCTTAAAACAATCATGCAGTCTTTTGTGTCTATTTAGCTTATTAAAACACTATGACAATTATCATGTATGGTTGGATGTTTAATTATCATGTATGGTTGGATGTTTAATGTTCAGTCGTTTAAGGTTTGTGGTTTAGTATTTTCTGTTTTACTTTCATGTTTGTGGTTTAAAGTTTGGACAGCTCATGTACAGGTTATTGTCTTCATTTGTAGGAACAGGTCATGCACAATTTCGTTTGTGCAATGTACATTTTGTAGGAACAGGTCATGCACAATTTCGTTTCGCGCATAAGATTCGACCAATATGTTTTGTACGATACACTTTGCACAATTCACTTTGCACAATTCACTTTGCACAATACATAATTACTTCCAAACAACCTGCTGCTCATTGAATGCTAACCATATTTCACCAACCACATTTTTCCAACATTTAACACATAATTACTTCAAAACAACCAACTTCATTGAATGTTATCCATACATCAGATTTTCAAAAACATTACAACATCCTTCACATTTAACACATTACAATATCCAATGCATTCAAGCCTTAACATACATCCAAAACACAAACCCTAAAACTATCAAAAGAACCGTAATGATCTTGTTCTTCAGCCGATTCTTTTCCCGCATCTTGGCTAACTCAACATCAACTTGGTTTCTGTGTCTTAGAAGCCCTGGAATAATTGCCACTGCACGACTGCACATTGGTGGGGTCCAGCCACCCTATGAATCTTCCACAGTTGGGATTCTACAGAGATAGACGAACGGATCAAACTTTTTAAGCCCTAGACTATTAAAATCGGTAATAGTATACATTACCATGGTTGGACAGGAGTAGAATCGCCGACCAGGGTTGAGATCAGTCCATGACGTAACTATGATTGCATCTTGGCCACAATTGCAGAGAACCATGAGGATGATGGAATCGAGGCTACTGAGGAAGACGACCTGAGGAAGACGAACAGTGGAGAAGATAATGGAATCGATGCTGTTGGTGGTTAGGTTTGTGGGAAAAGGGTCTTATTTAATAGGCAGGAGAAAAGAAACAAATAAACTGACCAAAATACCCCTCACGTGATATGCACATGGGGTCACTTAGCAGAGAAAACAAACTGAAGTTAGACCCAGGGACTATTCAAGTAGTTTTAGAAAGATAGGGACTATAGGTGAAAAAAGGTGAAACCACAGGGACTATCCGGGCATTTTTCTCTAGTTTATTTCTATATCAAACATGTACACTAACACATACTGTCTTTAACATTGTTTTATAAAGATATGTAACTAGGGTAAGGTTTATTGGGGAGCACTAAAAAAGTGGGGAACTGGGAAGAGGGGTAATTTTGTCAAAACATATTCCAAAATTGTATCACTTATTGTTTTTGTTTTTGAACGGGAATATTTGCGTACTCGTCTTTTCCGGCTGCCCTAACCGCCACCACCGGTCGCCGTACCACCAGAGTCCGAACCACCGCCTACAGTAAGCCGCCGCCACCACAACCACCATGTTCGCTGTCCCCTCCGGAGTGCGAACCACCGCCTGGTTCTTTGCGTATATCTTGTGAGAGAAGAGAAAACAAAACACAAACTGAAGATTAACCTCTTTCAGTTTTTCATTTTGTTCGTTCCATTCCTCCGGCCGACCAACTGCCGGTAAAATGCCTCTATCTCTCTCTCTCTTCTTTGTCTCTCTACGTACGTATAATTGTTCGAATCTGTATCTATACTGTGTGATTGCCTTGTGTATTTATCGATTTGTTTGTTGGTTTAGTGTGATATCACGTTTGATTATGAAATTCTTGGATTTAGTTTGATCGAACTTGTAATCGGTGATTTCTATATCAATTTTTTGGTTTTGTGTTGGTAATTTCATGGAATATGCTTTTCAATAAAATGCCAAACTAACAATTTACAAACAAGTGGCAGGTAAACGGGCAACAAGCTGCGCCGCAACCCCCTTTTGAATTGCAAAACCAATCCTGCTAAAGACGAAACGACCCTTAAAGGTTGAGAGATTACTATTCACAACCCGTTGAACCCGGTTTAGGAATTCCACAGCCTCTGGGGCTAATATGGTGTTTTCTCTCTTCTTAAAGTAGAGTTGTGTTATTATTCGATTATTTCTGAAATCGATCATTGAATGTGCTTTTGATTCTGTTCAGGTTTAATAGATTTTTAGGGTTTATAGCTGCTAGTTTTGGGGTTTGTCATTATGGTTTGGTTTTGACCTCGATTTTATTTTATTCCTAGAAGAAAGTAGTCAAGCTTAGGTAGAACTTGAAATGGAGAAAGACAAATGAAAGAAAAAGGAAAATTATGCTAAAATCAGTTTTTTAGCATGTAATGTTGAATTTACATGTTAAAACTAATTTTAACATATGAAATAAAGAAAATTATATGTTAAAAGGTTGATTTTAACATAATTTTAAATGTTAAAAAACTGAACATCTCTCTTATGTTACAGAATGGCACAATGGAGGGATAAGCTCACTAAGCTTCGATCCGGTAGGAACTGGGCTTAACCGGTAATATAAGCACTTTCTATGACCATTTCAATTTTCAAACATGAACTTATTTGCTTATGACACCATCAATTTTACTTTTCGTGGTTTTTTCGGACTGGAATACCAGCAATTTGCATCTTCTTTCTACTGAAACACCCATGAAATCTTAGCAATGCTATTTGGTAGATGTGGTAAGGTTAGGGGGTTGCGTAACGGATCAAATACAAGTAATTCTAGGTTCACAAAAAAGTAGGAATATGGTCATATTGGGTTGACCCAACCCAAAACTTATTTTTTTTTTTCCGACGTGTTAAGACTATATTTAAATAATTATTAGTAAGTTCAAATAAAAAATTAGTGTCGAACATAAAATATGGTTGAAGCTTATCTAAGCTAAGATTTTGATTGTTGACCTTAGATGCCCCAAATAAATAGTTAATTTTTCCCAACAGTTTGCCATTGATTCTATATTTGTTGCAGGAAGATGGTTCTGTAAAACTATATCTATACTATATTATAATGCAAATAGGAACGACAAAGATAGCGACTCCAACCCAACAAACCATAATCACACCTGACCAGATTTGCAGACAGCCACCACGTCTTTCATCTTCGAATTCGTATCAATCAAAGATCAGCTTTAGCTATCACAACTACCGAGCCATCATCAAATGTGAACACATCTACTGCTGGATAGAACCTTGGAGGTCTACAAATCGTACTACAACTTTGGCTGTAACTACCTGACCAGATATTGCTTGGAAATTGCATTTTCTTCACTTTCAATTGGTAATATACCTCCACCGCTTGACGCTGAGCAAACGCCAATAGATCCCTCGGCCGGATTGACCTGCTATACGCACGCATAGGCAACATCTGGGTCCATATGCCTATGCTGAATCTATTAAACAAAAGGAGATTAAATAACTGGGACACGCACACACACGGGCACACATCACCAGAACTTACCAGGTAACATATTACAATGATTGTGTTGCGTCCACGACCAGCTTTACAGTGAGCATACGTAGCCTGTTTGAGAAGTGTTTTCCCTTCATAAGAGAACAAGGTATCAATAACAGTTGAGAACTATACTTTAGTCATCGTTTAATCAACAAAAATGAAAGGCAAAAAGAAGAATTATATGGTATCAGTCTCATAGTCTGTTACTTTGGCCTCAACAAAAAAAAGGAAAAATATAAGGGATGCAACACATCCTGTTATTTCTGCTGATGAGGGGTTGTCCATGTTTGTTCTCCTTGCAAGATAGTCATTTCTATGTTTCTTTTATGTGTCAAAATGGGTAGACTTTTAGGTAATTTTGGCATGTAAATTACGTTTATTCGGTGAGACAGAAACATTTTATATACAAGTGATTTGATTAAAATAGTGTATGAAATGGGTAAATATGATATTTTAGTATTAACATGTAAATTTATTAATAAGATTATTTCGAAAAAAATGAACTTTTGAATTTTTACAAGAACATATAAATTAGATCATTAAATGTGTTCTAAAAATGTGATTATGGGCAGGCTCATAGCAGAGGGTTATATCAAAGTTACGTGTCAGGATGGATTGTTAGGGTTTGAGGCATGTATCTAGTAGGAAGAAGAAAAAGGAGTCTTTGCGGGCTCAAAATTTTAAATAAATAAATTTAACATGTTAAGTTTATTTTTTTTAATATATTGAATTATATATTGAATTTTGGATTAGAGTTCGAAACTTTAAAATAACGTTTTGTGTGAGGCCATATTTGTAGGGTTTGTGGCATTTGTGTAATAGGAAGAAGGAAACGGAGTCTATGCCGGCTTAGAATATTAAAAAATAAATAAATTTAACATGTTAAATGAGAGATTTCATAGATTAACTAAATTCAATCCGAGCAAATTAGATATTGAGTTTCGGATTAGAGCTCAAAATATTAGAATAAAGTATTGTATGAGGGTGGATTGATAGGGTTTTGGGGCATGTGTGTAGTAGGAAGAAAGAAATTTAGTCTTTGCAGGCTCAAAATATTTAAATAAATAAATTTAACATGTTAAATAAGAGTTTGTATTGATCATATAGATTCGATTAACCCTTATTTGACCAAATTATATATTGAATTTTGGATTAGACTTCAAAATATTAAAATAATATTTAGTGTGAGGCCAAATTTTGTAGGGTTTGTGGCATTTGTGAAGTGGGAAGAAGAAAACGGAGTCTATGCTGGCTTAAAATATTAAAATAAATAAATATAACATGTTAAATGAGAGATTGCATTGATCAGCTAGATTCGATTCGACAATATTACATATTGAATTTCGGATTAGAGCTCAAAAAATTAGAATAAAGTTTTGTGAGGATAGATTGGTAGGGTTTTGGGGCATGTGTGTAGTAGGAAGAAGAAAATTGAGTCTTTGTGTGAGGCCATATTTTGTAGGGTTTGTGGCATTTGTGTAGTAGGAAGAAGGAAACAGAGTCTATGGCGGCTTAAAATGTTAAAATAAATAAATTTAACATGTTAAAATGTTAAAATAAATAATTTTTCTGATCAGAAACTTGTAGCCCTAAGTAAAGACTACAAGTCTGATCCGCTTGGAGTTATACGCACCCCCGGGTGAGTTCGTTCTTTTCTTATTACATTGCATTGTTGTGTCTAGGTATGCTCTGTTACCGAGTTAGTTAAACCGGTGGTTTGATCGAGTCTGTGTGCTCTATTTGTTGCATAGTTTGTTTGGCATTTGGTTTAGATGATGTATATAATATTATTAATAAAATATTAGTTAATCAATATAACTCGTTGTGCTTATATCTGATGCAAACTGTAAAGTTGAAAATTGCATAGGTTGTTTGACATTTCATTTAGGTGATGTATATAATAAGATTACATGTATGCAGTTAGTAAAAAAAATTATTTAACATGTTAAGAAAATATTATGTATTAATGATAATTATTCACTATGGTATATTGTCGGGAAAACTCCTAACCTTCTATGAGGTGATGTATCTTTGATCTCACCCAGATCACTCGTGATCTAGGAAACCATGGTGACACAAGACGTACCTTGCGATTAATAAAAACTAAAATATTAGTTAATCAATATAATTAGTTCTGCTTATATCAGATATCAAATGTAAAGTTGAAAAATTGCATAGGTTGTTTGTCATTACACTTAAGTGATTTATATTATAAAATTACATGTACGCAGTTAGTAAAAACATTTATTTAACATGTTAATAAAATATTCCGTATGAATTATAATTATTCGCAATGGTATATTGTCGGGAAAACTCCTAACCTTCTACGAGGTGATGCATCTTTGATCTCACCCGGATCACTCGTGATCTAGGAAAGCATGGGTGACACAAGACGTAACTTGCAATGAGGTGATGCATCTCTCATCTCACCCGGATCACTCGTGATCTAGGAAACCATGGTGACACAAGACGTACATTGCGATTAATAAAAACAAAAATATTAGTTAACCAATATAACTCATTGTGCTTATATCAGATGCAAACTTTAAAGTTGAAAAATTGCATAGGTGGTTTGGCATTTCATTTAGGTGATGTATATTATATGATTACATGTATGCAGTTAGTAAAAACATTTATTTAACATGTAAAGAAATATTCCGTATTAATTATAATTATTCGCAATGGTATATTGTCGGGAAAGCTCCTAACCTTTTACGAGGTGATGTATCTCTGATCTCATCAGGATCACTCGTGATCTAGAAAACCATGGTGACACAAGACGCACCTTGCGATTAATAAAACTAAAATATTAGTTAACCAATATAACTCATTGTGCTTATATCAGATGCAAACTTTAAAGTTAAAAAATTGCATAGGTGGTTTGGCAATTCATTTAGGTGATGTATATTATAAGATTACATGTATGCAGTTAGTAAAAACATCTTTCTATATAGAGTTAAATGCCATTTTAGTCCCTGTGGTTTGGGCCATTTTGCCAGTTTAGTCCAAATGTTTCATTTTTAACATGTGGGTCCAAAAAGGTTTCACAGTTGCCATTTTAGTCCACTGGGTTAACTTCATCCATTTTTTCTGTTAACGAGAAGGCCAATTCGGTCATTTTATATGGCTGAATTGTCATTTTAGTTACCAGAATTACATACAAAATGACCGAATTGGCCTTCCCGTTAACAGAAAAAATGGATGAAGTTAACCCAGTGGACTAAAATGGCAACTGTGAAACCTTTTTGGACCCACATGTTAAAAATGAAACCTTTGGACTAAACTGGCAAAATGGCGCAAACCACAGGGACCAAAATGGCATTTAACTCTTCTATATAATAAAGCAAAGTTCAATAATCCTAGGTGTCACAATTCTAGACATCCACATTATACTAATCCTAGGTGTAATTTTCTTAGATTTTTTATTTTTTTATCTTTTATCATAGTGTATTCACATACCCGAAAGGGAAAACCTGGTCAAAAACATACACTCACATGTACCTATCTTTCCCTTCTTCTTCTTCTTTCCCTCTGCTTCTTCACTTTTCAGATCCATGTTTTGAATTTTGAAAGAGAGATTTTGAATTTCAAATCTCTACTCTCTCTCTCTCAGTTCCCTATCCCTTCATCTTTCACTCCTCTCTCTCTCTCTCTCTCTCAATTGGTCTCTTGTATTGAACACCAATTTAAAAAAAAGTCTACTGATCGGCAAAACAAACACTGAAGACAACTTCTCCTTTACCTCTTCCTCTTTGGTAATTTGTTTCCCTCTCACACCCTTTTCTCTGAAAATATTGTTTCCAAACCTGAAAACCTTTCCATTCTACATGATTCTTCAAGTAAAAAAAAAACCCTAGATCTAACTATATTTTCATTGACTTGGTGTATGTTTTGTTTTACTGATTTTGTGGTGTATAATAGGCTGTATGCTATGTGTTTTTGGGGTTTTAGATACTTGCTAGCCCCTTGAATGAATTCCAATTTGGGCCAACAAAAAAAACCTATATTTTCATTGCCGATGCCGATGCTAATCTCAAACGATTAATATGCGGATTTCTTTAATCTATTGCTTCTTGAAGTCGGTAATTTTGTGCCCTGTATCCATATTCATGTTAAATCAAGTGTTTATTTGTTTAGATGTTATGTGATCAAAACTATTTTGTTTTTGTTTATGTTCGATAATCGTTATTATTCTAGAGATTTAAAACCCTAACTGTACTTTAGGTTCCAATTGACAGTTTCAGTCTCCAGCGAGGTTTCCGGCTAGCTCTGGTGAGGTGCTTGTGTCACAATTGTTTCTTCATGCTAGGTGAATACAGGTAAGTCAAGTTATTAATTGTCAATTTGATCGAAATATTATATGGTCTACTATTTTAGGCATTCTGGCCTTTTGTGTCTAAGGATCATATTTCCCATTCCTTCATTGAACATTGGGTTGATAGTATTATTACTGCTTAGAAAAAAAATGAAATCTAATCAAATAAGATTGGGTTGATAAGTTTATATCATCATATAATATTTGCACAGTTAACTCTTATTTGTTGATTAGATTCTAATAATAACTTTCAAAATTCATGTGAACAATCAAATTAAAATTATTTTTTCTAAGAATTAATCTGATTCTATTTACCGTTACATGAATAAATTAAGCATACACTAGCACATGTGCCTGTTTGTTTATGTGACATTTGTAAACTTTTTTGGCAAGTTTTTTTATGAGGTGACTCGGGGCGTTATCAGATGGTGGTTGCAGGTAGTGCCTACTCGATCGGTAGCACTGTCGTCGGTATATCGGGTAGGGCTTTGTGGGTATGGTAGGCGGGTGACAGTTTCCGAAGAGAGGATAAATATATGTGGTTTGACAATCCCAAAATGTGAGCGTCACGGCAGACACTTCAATTTGTTTAGTTTTGCCTGATAGAACATGCTATTATAAACTAGCATGTGAAGATTGTCATGGGATCTGAAGTTTAAACATACATAACTGATAACTGTTTGTGTTTGGTTCAATCATTTTTTAACTAAACATTTTTAAGGTTTTCATAAGTATGAGTAGGTTTGTTTCGTTGAACTTTTAGATCCCTTCTAAATAATATCCAAAGTACATTTGTTGAATAGATTGTTTTTTCATAAATCTGGTGCTTATACATGTCATTAGGTAGTTATTGTCACTCATGTTTGGAATTCGATAATGTACAATGGGACTCTTGAGGTACTCATACTTCTACTTGATGTATTTTTAACTCTCTGGTTCTGCACTTCTACTGATCAAAGCAATATAAAGTTTCATACTCTTACAACTAGATTTTAAAAGTTAAGAAATTCATAAATAAAATAGAATTATCAATTATTGGTTATATATTAGCATCAGTGTCATTAACAGGATGTTATATTTACAACGATTATTAGTTATAGAATACATTTTATCCATTGTAGGCTAGGATGACATGGATATGGCTGTTAGGGTTTAGACTGGAAGTTCTCTCAGGTTTTTGGTTAAAGTGCTGCTGGTGAAGAGGTTTTGGAAGGTACAAGAATAATTGATCGACGAATTATTATTTATTTTTTGAAGTTTTTATATATTATTGTAACATATTTGGTGTGATATTATAGTTGTAGTGTTGGTTGTTATTGTGATTTGTTTCTCATTGATATTATGTGGTGTGATATTAGAGTTGTGTTGTAGTTTGCATACATTAATTGGTGAAATATACATTGTTTGTTATTAATGATTTTGTATAATCTTTTTTTAATATGTTAGGGATGAGTAAAGATTCTAAAGAGTTCGCCGGAGAGTTGTTTGATTCACTTTCCTGCGTCGGAATATCACTAACGACGTGATAAACAAAGCACAATTAAAGGAATTTTTATGCTATCGAGCGGATACATAGTTACATTGTACTCGCGACTATGTTATAACATTGATTGTAATTTTTGTAACTTTATATTAAAAATCAATGTAACTATGACTTCGCTTTGTTAATCGTTAGGTATGTTGTTTTAAAACACAACGAGTGGTCTGCATGAAAAGACTAAAATAGGTTCATTGTGCCCCGAGCCTTTTCTTGCAAATCTCCAAATCGTGTAGCTGTGCTTCTTAAAGTAGGTAATGGGAATTTCTGAAATCACCCCTGCCTTGATACCCAGGTAGAAAAATTAATACAACTTTATATCTTCTTGAGGTTTGTCGCTGTAGTATTATTTGTTTTTTATATGTTCTTGAGGTTTGTCGCTGTAGTATTATTTGTTTTTGTGGCATAATTTGTTGTATGCTCTAATGGGAGAATTCTTGATTCTGCAGCTGGATGCAAAATTTTCACCCAACGATGATATACTCCCTTCAGGTAGTGGGCCAACTAGAGTGGAGTTTGCAGCCGGGCTTCGTGATTTTGTGTCTTGAGGATTTGGTGAAGTTGTACCCGTCTCAGTACTTTAAAGATGCTTATATTTTTTTTTTGTACAACTGCAAAATTAGTTAAAACTTGTAGATTGAAAAGCTCTGTCAGTAGATTTTGTATCTTGAGCATTTGGTGAAGTTTGCACCTATTAACATGCTATTAAAAGTTCAAATGAAGACTTAAAGTTCAAAGCATTATTCGGCAAAAGTCATGATTGTCCCCTTAAAAGTTTGGTTAAGCCCCGTGATTGACCCTCAATGAAAAAAAATCATGGGTCCGCCATTGATACCGCATAGTAGGGTAGTATTGACACCAAAGTTTATTTTATATATCTAAACACTTATAATTTAGTTGGTTCTTTTTTGTAGAGGGGACTCGATTTACTAAGAGAGACTTGGCATATAAATAAATTTCTCTACCAATGTTGCATATAAATAAAATTTTCTACCCGTGTCGCACACGGGTGATAACCTAGTTTATTTAACATGTTAAAAAAATATTCCGTATTATTTATAATTATTCTCAATGATATATTGTCGGGAAAGCTCCTAACCTTCTACGAGGTGATGTATCTTTGATGTCACCCGGATCACTCGTGATCTAGCAAACCATGGTGACACAAGACGTACCTTGCGATTAATATAAACTAAAATATTAGTTAACCAATATAACTCATTGTGCTTATATCAGATGCAAACTGTAAAGCTGAAAAATTGCAAACGTTGTTTGGCATTTCATTTAGGAGATGTATATTATAAGATTACCTGTATGCAGTTAGTAAAAACATTAATAATATTTTCACCCGGATCACTCGTGATCTAGCAAACCATGTTGACACAAGACGTACCTTGCGATTAATATAAACTAAAATATTAGTTAACCAATATAACTCGTTGTGCTTATATCAGATGTAAACTGTAAGTTAAAAATTGCATAGGTGGTTTGACATTTCATTTAGGTGATGTATATTATAAGATTACATGTATGCAGTTAGTAAAAACATTTATTTAACATGTTAAGAAAATATTACGTATTAATTATAATTATTCGCAATGGTATATTGTCGGGAAACCTCATAACCTTCTACGAGGTGATGTATCTC
This sequence comes from Helianthus tuberosus, assembly GCA_030545235.1. Taxonomy (NCBI): domain Eukaryota; kingdom Viridiplantae; phylum Streptophyta; class Magnoliopsida; order Asterales; family Asteraceae; genus Helianthus; species Helianthus tuberosus. The sequence continues at coordinate 15,639,266 of CM060425.1, read as the reverse complement.
TGATCTCACCCGGATCACTCGTGGTCTAGGAAACCATGGTGACACAAGAGGTACCTTGCGATTAATAAAAAACTAAAATTTTAGTTAACCAATATAACTCGTTGTGCTTATATCAGATGCAAACTGTAAAGTTGAAAAATTGCATAGGTTGTTTGACATTTCATTTAGGTGGTGTATGTTATAAGATTACTTTTATGAAGTTAGTAAAATCATTTATTTAACATGTAAAGAAAATATTCCGTACTTATTATAATTATTCGCAATGGTATATTGTCGGGAAAGCTCATAACCTTCTACGAGGTGATGTATCTCTTATCTCACCCGGATCACTCGTGATCTAGGAAACAATGGTGAAACAAGACGTACCTTTCGATTAATAAAAACTAAAATATTACTTAACCAATATAACTCGTTGTGCTTATATCAGATGCAAACTGTAAAGTTGAAAAATTGCATAGGTTGTTTGACATTTCATTTAAGTGATGTATGTTATAATATTACATGTATGCAGTTAGTAAAAACATTTATTTAACATGTCAAGAAAATATTTCGTATTAATTATAATTATTCGCAATGGTATATTATCGGGAAACCTCATAACCTTCTACAAGGTGATGTATCTCTGATCTCACCCGGATCACTCGTGATCTAGGAAACCATGGTGACACAAGACGTACCTTGCGATTAACAAAAACTAAAATATTAGTTAACCAATATAACTCGTTGTGCTTATATCAGATACAAACTGTAAATTTGAAAAATTGCATAGGTTGTTTGGCATTTCATTTAGGTGATGTATATTATAAGATTACATGTATGCAGTTAGTAAAAACATTTATTTAACATGTAAATAAAATATTCCGTATTTATTATAATTATTCGCAATGGAATATTGTCGGGAAAGCTCCTAACCTTCTACGAGGTGATGTATCTCTAATCTCACCCGGATCACTCGTGATCTAGGAAACAACGGTGAAACAAGACGTACCTCGTGATTAATAAAAACTAAAATATAAGTTAACCAATATATCTCATTGTGCTTATATCAGATGCAAACTGTAAACTTGAAAAATTGCATAGGTTGTTTGGCATTTCGTTTAGGTGATGTATGTTTTAATATTACATGTATGCAGTTAGTAAAAACATTTATTTAACATGTTAAGAAAATATTTCGTATTAATTATAATTATTCGCAATGGTATATTGTCGGGAAAGATCCTAATCTTCTACGAGGTGATGTATCTTTGATGTCTCTCCAGGATCACTCGTGATCTAGGAAACCATGGTGACACAAGACGTACCATGCGATTAATAAAAACTAAAATATTAGTTAACCAATATAACTCGTTGTTCTTATATCAGATGCAAACCGTAAAGTTGAAAAATTGCATAGGTTGTTTGACATTTCATTTAGGTGATATATATTATAAGATTACATATATGCAGTTAGTAAAAACATTTATTTAACATGTTAAGAAAATATTCCGTATTAATTATAATTATTCGCAATGGTATATTGTCGGGAAACTTCCTAACCTTCTACGAGGTGATGTATCTCTGATCTCACCCGGATCACTCGTGATCTAGGAAACCATGGTGACACAAGACGTACCTTGCGAATAATAAAAACTAAAATATTAGTTAACCAATATAACTCGTTGTGCTTATATTAGATGCAAACTGTAAAGTTGAAAAATTGCATAGGTTGTTTGGCATTTCATTTAGGAGATGTATATTAAAATATTACATGTATGCAGTTAGTAAAAACATTTATTTTACATGTTAAGAAAATATTCCGTATTAATTATAATTATTCACAAAGGTATATTGTCGGGAAAACTCCTAACCTTCTACGAGGTGATATATCTTTGATGTCTCTCCAGGATCACTCGTGATCTAGGAAACCATGGTGACACAAGACGTACCATGCGATTAATAAAAACTAAAATATTAGTTAACCAATATAACTCGTTGTTCTTATATCAGATGCAAACCGTAAAGTTGAAAAATTGCATAGGTTGTTTGACATTTCATTTAGGTGATATATATTATAAGAATACATGTATGCAGTTAGTAAAAACATTTATTTAACATGTTAAGAAAATATTCCGTATTAATTATAATTATTCGCAATGGTATATTGTGGGGAAACTTCCTAACCTTCTACGAGGTGATGTATCTCTGATCTCACCCGGATCACTCGTGATCTAGGAAACCATGGTGACACAAGACGTACCTTGCGAATAATAAAAACTAAAATATTAGTTAACCAATATAACTCGTTGTGCTTATATCAGATGCAAACTGTAAAGTTGAAAAATTGCATAGGTTGTTTGGCATTTCATTTAGGAGATGTATATTAAAATATTACATGTATGCAGTTAGTAAAAACATTTATTTAACATGTTAAGAAAATATTCCGTATTAATTATAATTATTCACAAAGGTATATTGTCGGGAAAGCTCCTAACCTTCTACGAGGTGATGTGTCTCTGTTCTCACCCGGATCACTCGTGGTCTAGGAAACCATGGTGACACAAGACGTACCTTGCGATTAAGAAAAACTAAAATATTAGTTAACCAGTATAACTCGTTGTGCTTATATCAGATGTAAAATGTAAAGTTGAACAATTGCATAGGTTGTTTGGAATTTCATTTAGGTGATGTATATTGTAAGATTACATGTATGCAGTTAGTAAAAACATTTATTTAACATGTTAAGAAAATATTCCGTATTAATTATAATTATTCGCTATGGTATATTGTCGGGAAACCTCATAACCTTCTACGAGGTAATGTATCTCTGATCTCACCCGGATAACTCATGGTCTAGGAAACCATGGTGACACAAGAGGTACCTTGCGATTAATAAAAAACTAAAATTTTAGTTAACCAATATAACTCGTTGTGCTTATATCAGATGCAAACTGTAAAGTTGAAAAATTGCACAGGTTGTTTGGCATTTCATTTAGGTGGTGTATATTATAAGATTACTTTTATGAAGTTAGTAAAATCATTTATTTAACATGTAAAGAAAATATTCCGTATTTATTATAATTATTCGCAATGGTATATTGTCGGGAAAGCTCCTAACCTTCTACGAGGTGATGTATCTCTGATCTCACCCGGATCCCTCGTGATCTAGGAAACAATGGTGAAACAAGACGTACCTTGCGATTAATAAAAACTAAAATATTAGTTAACCAATATAACTCGTTGTGCTTATATCAGATGCAAACTGTAAAGTTGAAAAATTGCATAGGTTGTTTGACATTTCATTTAAGTGATGTATGTTATAATATTACATGTATGCAGTTAGTAAAAACATTTATTTAACATGTTAAGAAAATATTCCGTATTAATTATAATTATTCGCAATGGTATATTATCGGGAAACCTCATAACCTTCTACGAGGTGATGTATCTCTGATCTCACCCGGATCACTCGTGATCAACGAAACCGTGGTGACACAAGACGTACCTTGCGATTAATAAAAACTAAAATATTAGTTAACCAATATAACTCGTTGTGCATATATTAGACGCAAACTGTAAAGTTGAAAAATTGCATAGGTTGTTTGGCATTTCATTTAGATGATGTATATTATAAGATTACATGTATGCAGTTAGTAAATACATTTATTTAACATGTTAAGAAAAAATATTCCGTATTTACTAAAATTATTCGCAATGGTATATTGTCGGAAAGCTCCTAACCTTCTACGACGTAATGTATCCCTGATCTCACCTAGATCACTCGTGACCTAGGAAACCATGGTGAAACAAGACATACCTTGCGATTAATAAAAACTAAAATATATTAGTTAACCGATATAATTCGTTGTGTTTATATTAGATGCAAACTATAAAGTTAAAAAATTGCATAGGTTGTTTGGCATTTCATTTAGGTGATGTATATTATAAGATTACATGTATCCAGTTAGTATAAACATTTATTTAACATGTTAAGAAAATATTCCGTATTAATTATAATTAATCGCAATTGTACATTGACAGGAAAGCTCCTAACCTTCTACGAGGTGATGTATCCCTGATCTCACCCGGATCACTCGTGATCTAGGAAACCATGGTGACAAAGATGTACCTTGCGATTAATAAAAATACTAGTTAACCAGTATAACTTGTTGTGCTTATATCAGACGCAAATGGAAAAGTTGAAAAAATTGCATAGGTTGTTTGGCATTTCATTTTGGTGATGTATATTATAAGATTACATGTATGCAGTTAGTAAAAACATTTATTTAACATGTTAAGAAAATATTCCGTATTAATTATAATTATTCGCATTGGTATATTGTCGGGAAAGCTCCTAACCTTATACGAGGTGATGTATCTCTGTTCTCACCCGGATCAATCGTGATCTTGGATACCATGGTGACACAAGACGTACCATGCGATTATTAAAAACTAAAATATTAGTTAACCAGTATAACTCGTTGTGCTTATATCAGATGTGTATACTGTAAAGTTGAAAAATTGCATTTGTTGTTTGGAATTTCATTTAGGTGATGTATATTGTAAGATTACATGTATGCAGTTAGTAAAAACATTTATTTAACATGTTAAGAAAATATTCCGTATTAATTATAATTATTCACAATGGTATATTGTCGGGAAAGCTCCTAACCTTCTACGAGGTGATGTATCTCTTATCTCACCCAGATCAGTCGTGATCTAGGCAACCATGGTGACACAAGACGTACCTTGCGATTAAATAAACTAAAATATTAGTTAACCAATATAACTCGTTGTGCTTATATTAGCTGCAAACTTTAAAGTTGAAAAATTGCATAATTTGTTTGGCATTTCATTTAGGTGATGTATATTATAAGATTACATGTATGCAAGTAGTAAAAACATTTATTTAACATGTTAAGAAAATATTCCGTATTTATTATAATTATTCGCAATGGTATATTGTCGGGAAAGCTCCTAACCTTCTACGAGGTAACGTATCTCTGATCTCACCCGGATCACTTGTGATCCAGGAAACCATGGTGAAACAAGACGTATCTCGCGATTAATAAAAACTAAAATATTAGTTAACCAATATAACTCGTTGTGCTTATATTAGATACAAAATGTAAAGTTGAAAAATTGCATTGGTTGTTTGGCTTTTCCTTTTGGTGATGTATATTATAAGATTACATGTATGCAGTTAGTAAAAACATTTATTTATCATGTTAAGAAAATATTCCGTTTTAATTATAATTATTCGCAATGGTATATTGACGGGAAAGCTCCTAACCTTCTACGAGGTAATGTATCTCTGATGTCAACCGGATCACTCGTGATCTAGGAAACCATGGTGACACAAGACGTCCCTTGCGATTAATAAAAACTAAAATATTAGTTAACCAATATAACTTGTTGTGAATCAGATGCAAACTGAAAAGTTGAAAAATTGCATAGGTTGTTTGGCATTTCATTTCGGTGATGTGTATTAAAAGATTACATGTATGCAGTTAGTAAAAACATTTATTTAACATGTTAAGAAAATATTACGTATTAATTATAATTATTCGCATTGGTATATTGTCGGAAAAGCTCCTAACCTTATACGAGGTGATGTATCTTTGATCTCACCCAGATCACTCGTGATATAGGAAACCATGGTGACACAAGACGTACCTTGCGATTAATAAAAACTAAAATATTAGTTTGCCAGTATAACTTGTTTTGCTTATATCAGATGCAAACTGTAAAGTTGAAAAATTGCTTAGGTTGTTTGGCATTTCATTTAGGTGATGTATATTATAAGATTACATGTATGTAGTTAGTAAAAACATTTATTTAACATGTTAAGAAAATATTCCGTATTAAATATAATTATTCGCAATGGTATGTTGTTGGGAAAGCTTCTAACCTTCTACGAGGTGATGTATCTCTGATCTCACCTGGATCACTCGTTATCTAGGAAACCATGGTGACACAAGACGTACCTTGCGATTAATAAAAACTAAAATATTAATTAATCAATATTACTCGTTGTGCTTATATCAGATGCAAAATGTAAAGTTGAAAAATTGCATAGGTTGTTTAGCATTTCATTTAGGTGATGTATATTATAAGATTACGTGTATGCAGTTAGTAAAAACAATTATTTAACATGTTAAGAAAATATTACGTATTAATGATAATTATTCGCAATGGTATATTGTGAGGAAAAATCATAACCTTCTATGAGGTGATGTATCTCTGATCTCACCCGGAAAAAACTTAACTTTTTTATGCTTTTTAATATATTTAACATGTTTAGAAATTGTTTTTTTTATGGATTATTGGATTTTATCACCCTTAATTATTGTCTATTGGCCACTGTCACCCTCAACTATCACTTTGACACCCCTCCCCCCAACCCCAACTTAACACTTAGTGTGTTCTGTCACCACGTCATTAACTGATCACTAACTTTTATCATGTTACTATACATTTAAGGTGTCCTAAGATCCCTAAAACCTTCCTAAGATCTCTATGGCACCCCCAAAAGTATATTAATGGGATCTAAAGTTAGTGATCAGTTAACGATGTGGTGACAAACACACTAAGTGTTAAGTTGGAGGTGACGGACGTCAAAATGATAGTTGGGGGTGGCAGCGGCCAATGGTCAATAGTTTTGGGTGATAAAATCCAATAACTCTTTTTTTTATACACTAATGTTTAGTGTTGAATTATTTTTAAATTTTAATAAATATTTAACATATTAATGAAAAACTTAACATTTTTCTGCTTTTTAATATAGTTAACATGTTAAGAATTTGTCTTTTAATTTTTTTTACAAAGGTTTATTGAAATTTAAAGTGGATGGAAAGAAATATTTTTTTACAAGAAGTTGTCTTCTAATATTTAACATGTTTAGAATGTGTGGTTTTAGACACAAATGTTTAGTCTTAAATTATTTTTAAATGTTAATAAATATTTAACATGTTAAGAAAAACTTAACATTTATTTGCTTTTTAATATAGTTAACATGTTAAGAATTTGTCTTTTTTTTTACAAAGGTTCATTGAAATTTAAAATGGAGTGGATGAATAATAAATATTTAACATGTTAAAAAAATATTTAAGATGTTAAGAATTTGACTTTATATTTTTTTTATAAAGGTTACATTTAAAATTCAAAATGGATGGAATGAATGATAATCCTCTAGCAGGAACAAGTGAAGGACCAAGTGAATTTGAAGTGAGGGTATTAAAATTTTTTCTCTGTATCTTATAATTAATATTGTTATTAATATCATTATCTTTAAAATTATCTATATGTCTTAAAATAAAATAACTTAGCATGCTAAATTTAAAATTATGAACAAATAATCATCTATAATCAAGTAAAATTAAATAAAATCATTAATTCAAGTAAAAACAAACCTAACATCCATGATACACAATATTACTTGCGCAGAAATTAACCCAAATTAGATTATACATATACCCTGCTCAACTATGGCAGGTGAGCCATACCATGGTCTTGATTCATCGTCTGAACCAACGGGTGAATGATACACCTCATCGAAGCTAATGTTTGAAGCTCCCTCAAGGTGAGCCGATACTTCAGGCATCACTCCATCGCCCCATACATCTGCCTGCCCACACACCTGCGGAAAATAGAATACTTGTTGTACCTAAGGTAAAGAAACCTGAACTTCTAACAGTTGATGTTACTAGTCATAATAAGATAACAGATGTCAATTTTGACTCGTTTTTCAATTCATGGATCAACTCAGAGTTATATTTTAACTCAAACCAGTTCAATGCGTACAAATGTTTTTATATTAAACGTTATTTATTCATAATGATAAATATAAAGACAAAGTGTTTGGGGTTGACCTGACCTGACCCGTCTGACAAGCCCAATTTGTAATCACTGCTCGCTAGATTTGCCTATAAGAAGTTGGAAACGACGTTACCTGTTTGTATCTCTGTCCAACGAAAGGTGCGAAATGTAGCACTAGTTGAGATCAAAGTGCCTGACTCACTTGTAATACTAGCATCAAGAATAGTTTGCTTGATGGAAACTAGAATAGTTGTTGCAGGATCTGAGTTACCAAACAAACGACTGCCATAGATGTACCTGCAAGTTGCTCAAACCAGAAATAATACGGTTTATCAAAAATATGGCATGATTCCCTCTTGATGCATCATCTGAAGTTAGAACATTGGTTTAAAAAAGTGTGAAGCGCACAAAAGCGACGAGGTCAAAAACCGAGGCTGCAAGAGCGGCGGGCTTTTCGATGCTAGGTGCTAGGCGATTATATAATTTTTCTATATATTCTATAGGTTTATAGGGTCATTTACCCAATATTGAGACACAAATAAGCTTTATATATGTTTTAATATTGAAAATACATACATGTACAGCCTGAAAAGCATGATGTACAACAATCTGCTGCACAAAAATGTGGTATATACATGAGACGCATGCCTCAGAGGGGGTTTTTCACCAAAAAAGTGCGCCTCAAGTGCGCTTTATGTACATAGTGAGCCTCAGCCTTGCGCCTAAGGCGCGCTTTTTTAAACCAAGGTTAGGACATGTGTGTATTGATATCTTTTATTATAAATCCATTTAATAAAAACATTTGAATGTCAAACCAATCTAAAACCCTAATAATTTGTTTTTTTCAGATGATAAACTAGACGAGCATGAGAAAGGGCATGATATTGCATACGAAGGTTACGACTAATATCAAGTACTACAACTGCTGCTCGACGCCTATTACCGAACTCCATTCCCTTTTCGCCTGATTTAACATAATAAAAAAATCTACTTTTTCGATAGAGTTAACAACCAGTAGTTAGTAAGTACTTGGTTTTGTAACAAAAAATATCGAATTGCAGGAGTCGTCGAAGCCTATAGATGATCGGACATAGCCTAATCGGAAGGCGTCGACTATGTGAAGTAGTTTCTGGATTAACATGTAAACGCACAAAAGAACATATTACATTCAATTAGGCTAAGCATTGAGCAAATGATTAGCAAAACTGATAACTTCATGGTTCGAACTTCAGTTCATTCATTCTCCAAATAACAACGATGAAACAAAATGAAGGTTGTAACAGTTGTAGGCATGAAGATGACGGAAACTGTATTCAATGTAAACGCACAAAAAAACATATTACATTCAATTAGGTTAAGCATTGAGCAAATGATTAACAAAGCTGACAACTTCATGGTTCGAACTTCAATTCATTCATTCTCTAAATAACAACGCTGAAACAGAATGAAGGTTATACCAGTTGTAGGCGTGAAGATGACGGAAACTGTATTAAAAAATCCACGCTGCAACTTATATTCAAAATTCCCTATCATAAAGTTAATCCTCATATTCAAAATTCCAAATCTTAAGAGTCATTTTCTGTGCTTCATGAACTACAGAATCTACACATGCCACAACTTATGGTCTAGGGCTTATTATCATGTACCATATCAAACTTTCAACTACAGGACCACTATTAACCCTAAGCAGCTCAAATTGACCACATTATTTCTACAATCGCTAACAACTACAAAATGTAACCATATTGATTTAAGCCGCCTTTTTACGAAACACATCTAATATTTACCTCAATAAACTAGAAATCTACACTAAACTGAGATCGGCTAGAGTTCAAAAGTTAGGGTTCCAAACGTAATCTAAAATACAGATAAAAATTTACCTTAATAACTAACATGTCTTGTAAAACCTGTTAGTTCATTCATTTATTAAACAACTGAGACTATAAGTAAATTAATTACCTTAACAGAAGCATTAAATTTTATTTATACAAATAAGGAATTCAAACTTAACATGTAAAACCAGCAGCGATTGTGTTCTTGAATTAATCCACTGACCTGAATGATGATTTAAGCACATTTTTTCTAAGTTAAATTACCTGCTGCACCGATGTAAGATTTTTTTTTCAAATTACTGACTTCTAAAATTCCAGATCTTAGTCTTCGTCTTTCAATACCTCAATTACGAGGTCTTCCGACTTGAAGGAATCTAATGGAGCTTAAAATCGAGCAAAAGAGGTGGAGGAGGAACGGCGGCGAAAGGTGAAGAATGGACGGTGGCAAGAGGTGGTGGAGATCAGCATGTGTGTTTAATTGAACAGAAGAGGTGAAAGAAGGACAGTGGCGAGAGGCGGTGGGGAAGCAAGAGGGGAAAGCGCGGTGGAGGAGAGGTGAACGGCAAACTCCAGAGACCTAATTCAAACTTTTAAAAAATGCCAAAACTACCCCTCCGCCTTTATTAAGCCTTGCAAAATTTAATCTAATCTCAGCCCTTGATTAAGTTAATCCAAGGGTGTTCCCCAGTTCCCCACTTTTTTAATGTTCCCCAATGAACCCCACACTATGTAACTAAACACAAAGAATTTAACTAATATATTATAATATGTTTTTTAGTATTTGATTTTGATCGTTATTAAACAAACCCGGTGTACAACTAGTAATAATAATGGTAAAAAATAATAATAAAACTATTGATAATAATAATAATAATAATAATAATAATAATAATATATTTCCATTTCTTGAAGGAATGGATAAAAAACACCACCCTACCAAGGAATGAAAATTATTATATTTGCAAGGTTTACATTCATTGTGGAATGCTTTATTCCATTACCACTTGACAACCAAACATGTTTCTTTTCATTCCAATAGAATGATTCATTCCATTCCGCCTTCTATTCCTTTATACCAAACGCTACCTATGGGTCAAAGGGGTCGGGGAGTTATTATGCACGATCCGTTGGACCCTATTCGAGAATTCCACAGCCTTCAAGACTAGGGAACCAAGTGTATCAAGATTGCGATCATTTGCAGCTAAACGAGCAATAAAATAAGCCATAAAGCAGGTTCAAAGTTGATTTACTAGTAGAACTACGGTTATTTTCGAGGGGTAGTCTAAACGTACTCTCTCCTTTTATTTGTCATCCCCTTTTTTAAAAAGTCAAATCAAAATTTGTCATATTCCCACCTTGAAAAATTATTATTTATAAAAAAATTAATGACAAAAAGGTTAAAAAAACATCTTGTGTCAAAAAATTATAAGCGTTTTTTAAAATAAATTGAACGTTTTTAAATAAGAATAAAATATTTAAAAGGTTAAGAAACACTTTCTTTAAAAAAATCACAATTGTTTTTTTAAAAACACTCTCTAACTAGTAATTTTTTTTTACTTGTATATCCGGTAAACAATAACATTTTTTTTACATGATAGGAAATGGCATGTATTAATATCCAAGTGAAGCAAGCAATCAGTTTACGTTTCCAGTAGAGTATTGTTCATCACAAAATGAAACAATCATTAGAATATTATGCACGGCTCAAGTGTCAAAATTTTGCCTGCTTAAAAGCTGATGCATAATCTAAAGATTTTATAAGGTAGAACCCATTATTCTTGTTATTTTATATGGCCTACTGTTTTATTATTCAAATATAATAATAATAATAATAATAATAATAATAATAATAATAATAATAAAATAAAAATTTTATAAATAATAAAAGATAACAAAAACTTGAGAATAGGAGGTACGTTAAGTAAAAATAAGAGAAAAGATGATACGTTTAGCACCACCATTTATAAGATGTGACATGTATCTCTTAATCATTTAGAATGATTTGAAATCCAAACGGAATATATCTAGTGGAACGTGAATGGAGATAAACGTATCATATAAGTATCTAAAAATCTTACGACAAACTCTCTAATGGTAACTTCGTCAAAAGTTAAAAAAAATGTACATGGCATGATTAATGTGGTAAAATGTAGGGGTGAGCAAGTTTAGGTCCGGACCGAAAATAACCGAGAACCGAACCGAAAAAACCGAGAACCGAACCGAACCTAAGTACTTAGGTATTTAGATCGGTTCCAATTTTTCATATAAAATAGGGTCGGGTCGGGTCGGTTCTCGGTTCTTTTCATGGTGAAACCCGACTTGGACCTATGGACCGGAACCGACCCTATATTTAGGGTAGTGAATCGGTTCTGTATTTTATGTTTAATCGGTTCTCGGGTCGGGTCGGGTAATGGTCGGGTCGGGTCGGGTTTGTCCTTTTGCTCACCCCTAGTAAAATGTTACGTATTATAATGGTTTCAATAACTCTAGGGGCTATTTTGTAATAATTGAATTCTATAAGGGTTGAGTAGTTAGTTGTAACGGTTAGATGTTAGTCGTTTTAAATCTGTTGTAACTTGTAACAGAGTTGTTGAGGTAGTTTGATAATGAAACAAATCTTCTCTCTTATACGTAAATTCAACGATTTATTAATAAATAGCAAGTCTGATTGAACAAGGTTTTTAAACACGCGGACTCATAAATCATCAAAAGTACCTTGATAGTTTGATATAACAAGTATACATTAGATTATGTCAAATGTACTAGTATGAGAGTGTATGGGTCGATCTGTGTCAGTTTTGGGCTAAAACCAAAATTTCAGTTTTTGGATTTTTGAAAACCGTTTGGTTTCGGTTTTTTAGTATTCTGTCTCCACAACGGGTTCTGTTCACTTGTTCAGTTTTGTTTTTTTTTTCTTTATTTGACATTTGGGCCAAAAGATGGTTCAAAATAATAAATTTGGGCCTAAACTTTGTGGCCTGCACCATTTTATAATTTTATTATAATAATAAGTTACTTAACATTCAATACTAAAATATGTAATTCATTTATTCAATCACAAACGTCGATTTTTATGGGTTCGGTTTGGTCATAAAAGTTGGTTTGGAATTTTGGGTTTAGGGTACATGCAAAAACAAAGCCGATTTGAAATTAATAATGATCTATATTATTCCAAATTAGCAAATTACAAACAAGTGGTAGGTAAACGGGCAACAAGTTGCGCCGCAACCCCCTTTTGAATTGCAAAACCAATCCTACTAAAGACGAAACGACCCTTAAAGGTTTGAAATTTGGATTTGAAAAAACCATGAAACCAAACATTCGGTTAAAGGTTGAGTTGGATATTTAGGCACCTGTATTAGTATAGATGTTGTGGGCCAGGTAACTCGTATTAGAGAGGACGGGGCGGTAGTGGTGCACAAATCGGGTTTTCGGGTAGGACCGGGTTTCGGGTAGGATCGGGTTCGGGTAGGATCGGGTTTTAAAAAATCGGGTTTTTTTTAAAAACCGGGTCGGGTCCGGGTCCGGGTTTTCTACCAAAAATGTATACCCTATATACCCGGGTCCGGGTAGGGTTCGGGTCGGGTTTTATAAAACCCGGGTATTATAATACCCTATTTCCGGGTTCGGGTATTCATCGGGTAGGGCCGGGTTGGGAAAAAACCCGCACCGGGTATTAAAAAACCCGCATCGGGTTGGGAAAAAACCGCATCGGGTAGAGCGGTTGCGGTTGTGGCTGGAGAAGGCTAGACGAGTGATGCAGGTGGCTGGAGAAGGCTAGACGAGTGATGCAGGTGGCTCAAGCAATTGCATGTTGGGCCGAAAAAAATCAAATGAGAACAACCAGGACCAGCCATGCATTGTCACGAGATTTAGTGGGGTTTTGGTTTAGTTCTTTTGGGCTTTGAAAAGAAATATGTGGATTACATAATTTTGTTTATCATAAGAACTAGAAACCTAATACTTAAACAAGATTCATTACATCAAAGTGCATACATAATTTTGTAAAATCATAAGAACTAGAAGTCTTAATGCATACATAATTAAACAAGATTACATCAAAATCGGGTTTTTTTAAACCGGGTTTCGGGTATAAACCGGTTCCGGGTTCGGGTTCGGGTATTTATAAAACCGGGTTTCGGGTATAAACCGGGTATAAAAAAACCGGTTCCGGGTTCGGGTTTTAGATCAAATATGCATACCCGGTCCCTACCCTACGGGTAGGGTCGGGTTCGGGTATTAAAAACCCGGGTTTTATAATACCCGGTTCCGGGTCCGGGTTCGGGTTTTTTGTGCACCACTACGGGGCGGTGCCGTTATTGTATAACGAAATATTGTTCAACGCGTGATGGGCCACCGCCGGCATATTGTTCAACGCGTTATATTATAACGAAAACCCGATTTCGTGATATTTTCAACACCGTTATTGTTTTATTTTGTGTGTGTAATTGTTGGTTGGGGGGGAAATTGTTGGGTGTGGTGGTGAGTGATGACCACTCCGCCTAAAAAAGGTTGTGAGTGATGGAAAAATGGTCGATGACATGGCGGAACTTGATTGGTGCTTGTGAGTGATAGATTCTATCACTAGTGAACCACCCTGTGTCCCCTTAGTATAGATGTTTATGGACCAAGAAATGGGCGAACAAGATCGAATACAAAATAATTGGTTGGGCTACTCTTCTCATCATTTCGTCATTCGTGTGTTAGGTGATCATCTACTTCTTGTCAACTAATAATAGATTAATAGATATATCATATAAGTTCTACATTACAATATTACATGACATTTAATTACACTAAACATAATATATTGTAATATAAGTTCTACATTACATGACATTTAATTACACTAAACATAATATATTGTAATATTATATTATATGCTATGATATGCAGTGGCGAAGCTTGACCCGAATGACGGAAGGGGGGGGGGGGGGTCGAAAACGTATACACCCAAAAATTTATATACGAAAACTACATATATACCAACACTATTGAGCGAAAAGTTCGGGGGGTCGGGTGCCCCTCCCGGCCCCTTCTATACTTCGCCCCTGATGATATGTTACAGTATATTGTATGATTATAATATAATTATTTATTTAACACGGGATAACATTACTGCAATATATTTTCTAAAATTTTAGTTATTATTTATATAATAACAAATTCACTGACTTCAACAAAATTCACCAATAACCTTCTTTGTTATGGATATATAACATTTAACATAAACTATAATTATTAACTGTAGCATTAAGTTTGTTCACTTTTTTTACATCACAATTAACGTACATTATTCTTCATTTTATGATAATTTTTAAGTTGTTATCATATAAATTAAAAAACTGTATTTATAGTTAATTGATATCATAAATTTTATTTATTTCATTTCCAGATTCATATTTATTTAAGAGTATGTACCAATTGTGTTAAAACACCAAACAACCTTTCAAGTTATAATACCATGTTTACCTTCTTTTTTTTAACAACCAAACGAAACGTTATACATTCCAACAAAATACATCACAACAAATACTTACCTACATCCGTTACATAACCAATTTCAAATACAGAGTTACCATATGAACAATTATATATAGTTAAAAAATAATATATCAACTAAAGTTACGTATCATAGTTAGGGTAAAGATCCGATACAAATAGACTTATCGTACGAATGACGTGAAAAAGTTAAAAAAAAAAAAAACGCGATGACATTTTCGTAATTATTTTACTCTTAATTATCTTACAAGATTAAAATTAGCCTACAAGATCATTTGTAAAGTAATTATGATACTCTACAAAATTAACCTACAAAATCCAAAGAAAAAATTTCAAAGTTCGTCCTTTATGTATGTCTAAAATATCAAAGTATGTCCTTTATCTTTAATATCTTCAAGAAACATCCTTAATGTTTGTAAAACCAATCAAGTTATGTCATTTACCCTAAACCTTGTTTGTTTTCCCAGTTAAGTCAGGTCACATGTGAAGCACATGAGGGTATATTGGTCATTTTACCCTGTCTTTTGTAATTTACTATAAAATTCCCAAATAAAACAATATATATAAAAAAACATAAACCTAATCTCTTTTATCTCAGTTATCTCTCCAACCAAACCCCCACCCCTACCACCTCTGTGACAGCCACCAAATCTGCCGCCGCAACACCAAACCCCACCCCCACCACCACTGTGACGGCAACCACCAAATCCCTCACAGCAACCACCAAATCCCTCCCCCATTCGAAATCCGTTTGAACAACAATCGGAGCTCTAGACATCGAAGGAGCAGACAGTCGCCTACTGAGGGTCACCGTCATCTCACACTCACCCATGTGACAACCCGCACTAAACCAGGTATCCGTACAACTTAATTAATGATTAATTACTACTTGATTACTGTGCTTGTTTGAACTAGCTGATAAACTGCTACCTGCATACCGATACATGCACTTACCTGCATCATACTTTATTTGCTGTCACTACATTATTTACATACTGGACCCTAGTGACAAACATGATGCACAAAAAGCACAGTAGCACTAAACGGATACACAGTGAACATGCTGATATGACCAGCATCAGGCAGACACTGCCTCTAAGGCCTGTTAAGAGCCTCAAATAGTTTGGCTACACTGGTAGTGAGTGTAGGGATATAAGGGTTGTGGTACCGCGTCTCTAGGAATAAGATACACTGATTGGATGTGCCAAAAACGTACTTTAAGTACAAAACACAGCACTTTAATAATTAATCCAGCTTCTAGCTGACTAGTAAAGTGCCAGAACATGAGAAAATATTACTAGACACTTTCTAAAGTGTCGGGAAAACAAATTGTGTCACTAAAAATAACAATAACGACACTTTAAAGCTTTTGTAACGCTTTAACGGATTACTATCCAACCGAACACCCGGACTTTACCCGGAACATGAAAATATTACTATTTTCACTAATTATATTTTTCTGAGCCAGTTAGGGTCTCTGATTACCCTAACACCCGTCATAACACGCTATATATTATTAACGGAGTTTAATACTTAACTTAACCTATTTAACCTAACTAAACTCCCTAACTACCTAGTTGATTTCGAACCAAGACCCCCCCCCCCTCTTGACCGAATTCGGTCCCCTAGGGGACATATCTTGTACTTACAAGATCTCCTAATCTAGTGTGTTTAATATCTTCATGACACAAGATCCATTGGGTATTAGCTCATGATAATGTCTATAAGATCAAGATCATAACCACTAATCACTTTCATTACAAACTCAACACTCCACACTTCTCTCTCTCTCCCTCAAGACTCTCGGCCGAACACCCCTCCTTCACCCACCCATTTTCGAGTTTGGTTATCATCATTCCATCTTCATACAAGTGTTAAAGGTCACGTATTAGGAAGCTTGGAGCAAGCGGAACACGAAGGACCTCTTTCGTTAGCTTTTATCCACGCGTTTTTCATCAAGAATCTTCCCTAGCCCCGAGCTAGAGGTATATTGTTTAAAACTTGTTCTTGAACGTATCTAAAGTGGTTAAAAGAAATTATGTCGGTTGAATCTCGTTAAAATGAAAGATGATGATCAAAAGTCTACTAAAAATACTTAAAATGGTGGTTAAAGACATATAACTTGTGTAAAAGTTGTAGTATTTGAGATTTGTGTTTATCTAGACCCGATCTATGATATGGTAGCTCGGATCACCGTTTAACCCGACTTTGTAAGATCTTGGATCTTCACGTAAGCTCTTTTTTTTTTTAGTTAACACAAGGGTTAAAAGGTGAAACTCTACCACACACGAGACATGAACTTGTGTAAAAATGTTTTAACTTGTATAAAAGTTGTTTTCTTGTTTAACTCGCTAATCGGACACTTATAACACGATTTAATAACATCTAAACCATAAAACAGCAAGCTGAGTCACTGTTTCAGCCGCCTTCATCAGGCTGTAAACGGACTTTAAAAACTCGAAAAACGGAATTTCAAAAGCCTAAATCGTGTCATTTCGAAAAACGAAGAAAATGGCGCTGGAATCGTATTTTTCTGATGTCGGTTACTATTTTAAAAACCTGTTTTCGTGACAGCAGCTAAGGCTGTTTGTTACTGCAGTAAATTGGGCTGTGCGTTTTCGATCACAACTTGAAACCCGAACCGAACCAGCCCCTGAAACTTTTATCTAAGATGGTCACGGATGTATTTGTGACCCTCAAACTGGAATTTCGATAAACGGACATACGAGGAATTTTTGACGAATTTTTCCACAAACTGTGATCAGAATGTGACAAATCTGATCACGGTTCGGTAAACGATTTTCTATAAATTATTGATAAGAAACTGGACCCCGATATTTTTATACAATCATTTTTGGGTCGATTAGGACGACCCGTAAAAATTTGGGAATTTTTGGAAAGGGTTAAGTATTTTATTTAGTCGTCCGAAAACAGTCCAGTTTCCACATATTGAAACTGAAACGACAAGGGTAGCGTTTCGCGTGTTAAAACGTAAGAGTTGATTGTTGATAATCATGGGTTGTTTTCAAAAAGAAAATGATACGCTTGGAAGCGTGGCCACCTCCAGTTACAGAGGAAACTCTGGCGAAATTTTCTAAAAACCTAACACTTAGGCTTATTTACACAACAAGTGTTAGAACTATTTTCGACATATTTTCGAAACATAAATTTCGCCAGAACTATGTTTTACTAAATATTCGGAGGTGGGATTTTCACAAGAGTTAACGTGATAAATATATTTTGTCACCACACTGTTTATGATTATTTTGTGAAAATACATAAATATTATTTTAGAGTAAAAATAATATTTACAAGCGTTAATGATTCCAAAACTTTACGAACGCTTCCACATTAACATATAAGTTACACCGGTAATTATATTACCACTCGATTATTAAAACGTAACTTACGCACATGTATTGTATCCCCCATCCTTGGGAAGAAGTATAACTACCAAGTGTATGCAGAACATAAACACGAAATAGTTGTCTAACTATTTCCTAAAGACTTAAACTATAAAGCTAAAGCACGGCCGTCCGTCTAATAGAATTAGCACTTGTAGGTCGTTGCACAGCTTACTGTATTGGAGACACTTGGTAGAGACGCGCATTCACTGTGAGTTCATGTCCCCCTTTTCTCTAACTGTTTTCAGTTTACTTAACTGCGGGGGTGAAATACATGTTACTATGATTTACGAGTACTTTACAACGGTATGTTTAACGTAAGGAGGTGTTATACGATCATGTGAGTGGATAGGAACAACATGGGGCCATTAGTCCTCATGGAGGGACCGAGGGACAGGAGCGGTAGATCTATCTGGGTGTAGCGAGCCCAGCCCCCGGCCAAACTAGAAACGGACCGTGGGGTGACTTTGTCCACATACTTTGCCGTGGCGAAATCTGCTAGGTTTGAGTCTCCCTATTTGCACTTCACATATGTCAGTGGCCTTGCAAACCATTGGTGATCACAAGTCCTCTTACACTGCTACATACCACAACTATTTTATACTTACAAGTGTTTTTACTTACTCACTTGCACATGAACTCGCTCAACATTATTGTTGATTTTTCAACTTACATGTATTTCAGGAAATTAACGAGATCTGGCACGGTATGGCATGTTTTCCGCTGCACTAGTTTCCAAGGTCATCCGGGGTTTAGGGGATGTGTCTCTTTCCTGGACAAGACACAGTCCTTAAACCATGTTTATGTTATGTTTCAAGTTGTAACGTCTGTTGGACAAGGTTATGGTTGTTGGTTAAAACAATGGTATTGTGTTTGGTTTTCAAAACTTAATGGATGATCTTGCATGTTTTTAACTCATATAGCTTTGGTATGATTAAGCTATGGTATTAAGAAGTCACACCAAAATTAACCACGCTTCCGCAAAGCCAGGGTGTGACAACCCACCACCTCCATCTGAACCCCAACAACTTCGCAAAAAAAGTCATCAGATCTGAAAAGCGTAAACGTCGGATTCTTCGCAGATCTGAAACCTGATAGTGGTCTCCGACGAAACACCACCGACGGTGGTTCTTCCCTGATCTGAAACGCGGTGGTGGTGGTTAGGTTTGGGTGTTTAAAGGCAGCGTCAGTAACGGCATTTGGTTGTGTGTTAGTTCAAAATCATGTTCTTCAGTCAAAATCATGTTAAAGGGGCCGAAGATTCTGAAAAGAATGGATGGGTCTTATGATCTTATACCCAATTAATGATTTTGACTAATGTTTAAAATCATCGAGAACAGGGTAAAATGGAGCAGTCTTGCTTTGAGGTCCAGCATGATTCGTTAGGGTTCATGTGAAATCGAAAGAGGCGTTGACTGAATTGTTGAATAGTGGGAGAATGAATATATGCAGGTTTTGATTTTGATGATTACATAATAGAAATTGGTTAGTATTGATTGTATTGATTTCAGATTTGGTGATTGAGGATTGTTGTTTGCGACATGGTTACGATGATTTCAGATCTGGTTTTGTGGAGAAGAAAAGTTATTTGATTTCAGATCTGGTTTTGTGGAGAAGATAATTAAGAAGAAAGTACGGTAGATGATGTGCGTTTAACAGGGACTCGTCGGTGGCAGGTGAAGTGGTGGTGGTGGTGGTGGCGGTGGCGTGGCGGTGGTGGCGGCGGCAGGTGGGTTGTGGTTGTGGGGGTAGGTTAATTAGAAAGAGAGAGAGGGAGAAGACATCTGTATATATACACATATAATTCTAATTGTTTTATTTATTGGTTTAATGATTATTTATTATAATATTTAGGATAAAATGACTAAAATACCCTTATGTAGGGTTGACTTAGTCAACTTTAACCATGAAAACTAATTGTGTTATGACTAAAGGACATAACCTGAATGGTTTTTCAAACATCGAGTATGTTTCTTGAAGATATTAAAGATAAAGGACATACTTTGATATTTTAGACATACATAAAGGACGAACTTTGAAATTTACTCAAATCCAAATTACTCTATAAGATCATGGGTAGAGTAATTTTTATAATTACCATATGAGTAAAATAATTAAAAAAATGTCACCGTTTTTTTTTTTTTACTTTTCTACGCTTTCGTACGTTTTATACGATAAACGTTTTTGTATTTGATCTTTTCTATCTTATTTAATACGATAAGCTATAAATATTGATTTTGAAATTTCATTATAAGACCTAATAGTTTCCTCCTGAAAATTCGAGGACCACAAATCTTTAGGCCCATTTGGTCCATTTGGAAAAGAAAACACAAAACAAAAAATGTCGAAAAAGGGGTTAACATGACATAACTCAAATGTTAAAGGGCACAAATCACAAAACAACAAACTTACAATTCAAACCCCACATTTATCCTCTTCTTACAAAACCAACCCTCACACTTTTATCCCTAATATGAATCACATACATACATACATACACAAACAGGTATCGCCACAGGTATATGTGTTTTAGATATAGAGAAGAAAAACACACACAAATTCTCTCATCTCTATCGTTCTTATCCGTTAATTGATTCTTCTAACAACCGCCAATTTTATTCTCGAATCTCTTCCAGATCTTCTTCACTCAGGTACACATCAAACTCTATATATCCTTTCATTTCTGTTAATGTATCAGATTGTGCCTTAATTCTTATTATACTAGCCTCTTGATTATTGTTTATTGGATGTTGTTGTTGTTGATAGAATTTGCTATAAAGTTGCTCGATTTTTAGTGTTTTTTGTAGTCACCAACTTCCGTATGTGTTTTTATTGTTTTGGTTTTGGTTTGAAACCGAAGGTTTTTGTAGTTATTAGGTGGGAAAATTCACCTCTAATTTGTAATTTGGTAATGGATGAGCGGTTTAGGGTTAGGGTTTTTGCAGAATTGGTGGATTAATTTCTTTGATTTTGGGTTAATTGGTGTGATTTAGTGTCTGTTTGGTTATTGGTAAAATTAATTAGCTTAAATTGGTGATTTTTTTTAATAATTTTTTGGGTATATGATGGATGTTTTAGTCTAAGGGTTTTGCACATATTAGCGAACGATTTTCGTGTTGATAAGCTGGTATAATCTGTTTGAAGTGTTAGGGTTTTGCACAATAAGTGAATGACTGTTTATTTAGTTGCTACAGTTTTCTGTAATTTGTGCACTAAGAGATTCATCTTTATAGAGTTGAATTGTACTAGTGGTGTATGTCTAGGGTTTCGCATCTTAACGAAGCAGTTTGGTTTTATTTGTGAAGCGTTATCCGTTTACGTAGTTGTCGAACTGAATTATTTGGGATAATGAAGGTTCTTATAGTCTGTGCATGATGGAGTTGCCCTACGGTTTGCTCTTTGTTTAGTAGGCTACCAATAACTAAGTTTACAAAATGTAGTTCTTTTTTCATTTGTCTCTCGGTATGGTTAGGGTGGGGAAGGTTGTAAACTTTGTTGATGATAGTTTTTGGTTCAGATGATTGTATTTGATTTGTTAAACGTTACAATTACCTTTTAGTTCTTATTCATAAGAAGGAATATATCTGTGCGGATTTTTTCAGTTATTACTTTTCTTAATACTTTCATGTCTAATGATTGAAATGGAACAAAATGGCTTTTGAATGTTCTCTGTTCATTTGTGTAATGCTTGATTGGTTATGGTCAAGCTTCCTCACATTAGTTATTTGTGTGAAACTGTGAATATATTAGTAAATCTGGCTTAAAGTACAGACTTATATTCTTAGATTCAAGCTAACTATTGTTCATGCAAAGTTTGCCAAAAGAAAGCTACTTTTGAAGTATGAGCGAGAATTGTGGAAATGTAAGTGCAAAAAGGAAACCATACTTTTGGGCTTTTTCCTCTTTTCCCTATAATGCTCTAATTTTCCAGGTTCTAGGCTTTTTTTAATAACGATTATATATTAGGATGCATTAATTTAACAGATGTTTGAAAATCTGAGATCATGGCTGCATTTGATAATTTGAAATTAAACCTACAAAAATGTTTATTTTATTGTATCAGTGATTTGCTGATTTAATTTGTGGAACAATTACTGGCAATATTCAGTCGACTAGCAGATGGTTTGTTAATATATAAAGATCACTTATCACTAATATTTGTTGTTTTAAATCTCGATTACAGGTTAAATTAACTCGTGCATCATTCTTATTTAAGTATTTATCATCCTGGCATAATGTCAGAACCGGATGTGATTAAACCCGAGGTATCATATTCACTTTTCTTCTTGATTTATAAATTAAATTCAAACAACTTTTATAGACCCGTAATTAAACATGTTATCTCGTATCAATGTTGAGATCTTCTCGTATGTCATGAAATAACTTTTATAGAGTAAATTGCGATTTTAGTCCCTGAGGTTTGACTAAAATTGCCACTTTAGTCCAAATAGAAGGTTGTGATGGGGTGGGTGGTGGGAGGTGGTGGTGTTGGTCGATGAAAATGGCAAAAATGACATAAGTCAGGGACGAAAATGACAGAAAACAAAACTATTTGGACTAAAATGGCAAGAAAAAACTATTTGGACTAAAGTGGCAATTTTGGTCAAACCTCAGGGACTAAAATGGCAATTTACTCACTAACATTTTTCTAACATGAATATATTCTATCGTCTTATTTCAGATGATGAAGTCATATATATGGCTTCAAACTGCTGATGGATCGATTCAGCAAGTGGAACAAGAGGTTGCCATATTTTGTCCTTTCATATGTCACGAGATACATGCAGGCATGGGTTCTTCAAAAACATATCCAATTTCTCTTCCAGCACGAGTCAATCCCGTTACATTAAGTTTAATACTTGATTATTGTCGGTTCCATCAAGTCCCAGGTCGCTCTAACAAGGTACGTATCAAAGCAACAATTTTTTTTTTATGAAAACAGGTTAATGTTGTAACAAAAGAGTGATTCCATATAATCGTTTCTTGATCAATGAAAAAGGGTGGTTTTTTATAGGAGCGCAAGTCATTTGATGAAAAGTTTATCCGTATGGACACAAATAGGCTGTGTGAGTTAACTTCCGCTGCTGACAGTCTGCAATTAAAGCCGTTAGTTGATCTTACCAGTAGGGCACTTGCAAGAATGATTGAAGGAAAAACTCCTGAAGAAATACGTGAAACTTTTCACATACCTGATGATCTAACAGAGGTGCTTTATGCATGCATATACCCACACATATATACATATAGAGTAAAATGCCATTTTCGTTCTTGAGGTTTGGCCAGTTTTGCGACTTTCGTCCAAAGGTTTGTTTTTTGCATCTGGATCCAAAAGGTTTAAAACCTTGCCATTTTCATCCAGCTCGTTAACTCGATCCATTGTTCTCCGTTAAGTCAGGGGTATTTCCGTCTTTGTTGTTAACTTAAAAGGCAATTTGGTCTTTTTCACTCTATGTACAAGCATTTAGCATAATGTACAAGTATTCAAAAGACCGAATTGCCTTTTAGGTTAACAAAAAAGACGAAATACCCCTGACTTAACGGAGAAAAATGGATGGAGTTAACGAGCTGGATGAAAATGGCAAGATTTTAAACCTTTTGGATCCAGATGCGGAAAAACAAACCTTTGGACGAAAGTCGCAAAACTGGCCAAACCTCAGGGGCAAAAATGGCATTTTACTCGTACAAATATAATGTGTTATGTCTGCTTAGTAATAATATATATTTTAATAATTGTTGTAGGAAGAAAAGCTGGAGCCTTTGAAAAATATAACCGATGACCCGCGTATACGATTGTTGAATAGACTTTACGCAAGAAAGAGGAAAGAACTAAAAGAAAAAGAGAAACTCAAGGTAATTTTTTGTTTAGCCCATTTTGTCACATGTCATTTTTGAATTTGATGATAGTTGCGTTTTCAGAACGTTGAAGCAGAGCATGTAGATGATCGTTCAGTCGATGAGCTCTTGTCGTTTATTAATGGAGAAAATGGAGGTACTTATCCAATGTCCACACACATATACACTTATATGATATATGTATCACACACACAAGTATACGTAAATATACACACATACAGGTCGTATTAACATGATTATTGGTTCTTTTTTTTTTTTTTGCAGATTCTAAGGAAGTAAAAACAGCAAAGAACAAAAAGAAAAACCGTAGAAGAAAGGAGCAACAAAAGAACGCTCCTCCTGTATGCGCTAATTCAAACACCTCTTCATCTCCAAGCAATGGCACAAAGGTTCATAACGCGAATTTGAAATGCTAAAGTCATCAGTTTATTAATTATTGAGACATTTGTCTGATGTTTCAGGAATCGAATGGTGTTAGTTCTGTAAGTCGTGACAATAGGGTGAAAGGTCATTGTCTACCGAATATCAGTGAGCTTTTGAAGTTGCAAGATTCAGAAGATGATAGATTTGCACTTGATGATTTTGATGATTGCGACATAGGAGATGGCATAGATCCTGAAATTAAAGAGCAAATTGACAGGTGCGAGTTTACATTGATGACATTGTCATGACATCATGATGTCATCCCTTTAATATTTACTGATCATTTTATCTCATGCTTTCTTTTTGGAACAAAACTTTGTTAATTTTGCATTTTTATTTTACATTGATGAAATTGTAGATGATTTTGAAATACCATAAAGCCACAGAAAGATTACCAAATGTTAATTAATATATCTATATCTATATCTATATTGTATTATAATACATATAAGGAGGGCAAAAAAGTAATTATACATAATTTTAAGAGTTTTTAGTATTTACAACTTTTAAAACATATGGTACAATTCTCTAAAACATATTGTTGACTTTTAAACCAACTTTCCTCACGATTTTAAAACAGCCATACTTTTTCATACGTTAATTTTTTTTTAATTTACACTATAAAAACGAGCATTTCATTCTCTTTAGTTTGAGTTTGGTATTGCTACAGTTTTTTATTATTTTAAAAAAAATTAACATGTAACGTGAGATTACCAGTGATTAGGGTGCAAATGAGCTGACTGCTGAGCGGCTCGCGAGCTGCTCAAGAAAAAGCTCTAAACGAGCCAAGCTATATGGAGCCCGAGCCGAGCTTGAGCCTAAAATAAAGCTCGTTTATTTATCGAGCCCAAGCTCTAGCCTGGCATGTGAAGCTTGTCATGCTCGTCGAGCCTTATCGAGCTTTGGTGTAATATTAGTTCTTATTAATATTCAATAACATTTACCACAGATTTAAAGTTGTCTAGTAAACAAGCCGAGCCGAGCTTATTTAAACTTGTTAATGAGCCGAGCCCAAACCTAAAAATAAGCTTGTTTAGTAAACGAGCCCGAGCCGAGCTTATCGAGCTTGCGAACCTAACAAGTCGATTATTTATATGTATTAATTAATAGATAATAAACGAGCCAAGCCCGAGCTTGAGAAACTACCAACGAGCTCGAGCTCGGGCTCTGCTCGGCTCGTTTGCACCCCTACCAGTTTACTGGTGTCTGTGTTTCTCGCTGCATCGTGGGGGCACCCCTTTCATACACATACATATATATATGTGTGTGTGTGTTCTGATTTGTTTGGTTTATCAGGGAAGTAGAGGACTTTGCTAGAAGGTTGAATTCTGATTGGCCAGAAAGAGTGCAAGAGCTTCTATCACTAGGCCAAGAACGAAGACCAAGTTTATATTCTATTAACGGAAATGGTTGCTCAACGAAACGTTCAAGTATGTATGCTTTCTTACTTTCCAACCGTTTATTTTTCTGCTTTTTGTTCCTCCAATTTTTAATCATCCGACTGTAGAGAGCAATTTCGACCCGTTTATATACAAAAGTTTTGGTTTGGGACTTTGGGTTATTTTAAACCTCTAATGGGTCAAGCTAAAGGGATACGGATTAAACGGGTCGTGTAATCATACGTTAACACGAATATCGTTTGTAATGGACAGATGCATCAGGGCTGGAGAAGCATGAGAAGTGATGTCTAAACTGACCCGGACTCGGATTTTGACTTTCTGAAAGAGATTAGAAATATGCATGGATTTTCAACTGTAAACCACCTAAGTTATATTTCTTTTTTCTCTTTAATTAGTTTGTCAGACCCAAAATGATGCAATTTTGATATGTTTTATTTGGGTTTTTTTTTATTTAACAATGTTTTTATTCTGGTTGGATAATAATTAAAGTTGCACTTTGTAATAATGCTAGGAAAGTAAAAGGAGGGTTGGTCTTGTATTTTGCTAAACTACTTAAGACTATAACATAAACCAAAGTCAAAGTTCACCCTGCATATGTAATAAGCAGGCCTGCATTAAATAAGAGTGATAGCTTTTTAAACGCTGCATTTTGCAACTGGTAAGACTATTTTTGCATTTATGTGTGGCCTAGTGGTGGAGTGACTTGGGTTCCCCAATGGAGACCCAAGTTCAATTCCCATTAGTGCCACTTTGGTGGCCACCGACACCCGCTTTAAGCCGGACCGAGGACACTCGAGGTCTCGGGTTCGAAACATGTTTCTTACCCCTCTTTGATGGCTATGGGTATTTGCCGCCAGGGATCCTTGTCGGGTGGTGAACTGGGAAAGGGAGATCCCTTCCGTGCAACTACCCTTTTTTTTAAAGTGGTTTGAGGGTTCCAACTTCTAATACTATAGTGGACATCTGTGTAGATTTAATAGTGAATTTCGAAGGTACCACTTTGAGGTTCTAACTTCCAATACTATAGTGGACATTGATGTAGATTTAATAGTAAATTTTGAAAGTACGCGTGTTAGTCGCTCTAAAAGAAAACATAATCTGTAAGCAATCCTATTGAATGACCATTGATACTTGTTGATAGGGTTGTAAATGAATCGGACGAACACAAACAAGTTCATGTTCGTTCGTTAAAAAACAAGCTTGTTCATGAACTGTTCACTAACGCTTATCGAACGAGATTTCTTGTTCGTGTTCGTTCATTAAGGAAACGAACATGTTCGTGAACTGTCGCGGACACTTACCAAACGCAAATGAACTCTAACAAATGTTCATGAACACAAACTAAGTTTATGAACACAACTTAATACAATATTCATTTTAGGATAAAATTTGCATTTTCATAACAAACATTACCAAGAATCCACAAAAAGTAAATAAACACTTAACATAAATATCTGAACACAGTTGACATGATTATCAGAAACATGATTAACACAAAATTAAGAGTTTGTCAAGCTTTAACACAAACTATAATTGAAATAGTGAAATGAGGGGTGTTGTTGAGGCATATAAGATAACTAGGTTTTCAAAATTTTTAAAACTAGAAACAATAAAACAAAAATACAATATATAAAAACTTTTAAACGAACAAACAAAAACAAACATTAACGAGCGAACATAAATAGATTTTATATAATTTAATTATTAATAATGTAAGCACTTCCAAGTAAAAAAACTATTGTAAAGTTAACCGATCTTACAATAATATCTAGCCGGTCCAAGCAGAGTGGAGTGGGCGGTAAACAGCACATGTGACACAAATCACATCATGGAGAAACTCAGAAACACCATCCTAAGGATTTTTATGTGGATCCAATTCAATTCAGCCAGATATAATTATTTAATATTAGAAACTTTCATAAAAAAATATTTTAACAGTTTTTTATCTTTTAGTATTTTATGTAATATATAGAATTGTATTTAATTATAATTTATTACATGTATATCAAGGTAGTGGATCATGTACATTAATCTAATATTGTGAGAAGGGTGAGAAATAATGTGATGATTACAAGTGTCTGATATCTAAATTAATTCAAAAGGGTGAATTAGTAATTTTCTATTTCTTTCAATTAATTGATTAAAAGATAACTGCCTAAAATAACCGCCACCCTTTATTATATGAATTCGAATTTGAGAATTAATCTACGAATTTGTGTCATCTCGTTCACCGGTTATTAATTTTGTAGTGTTATATAATTCTGTAGTGCAACCATCATTCAGAACTGTATAATGTTATATATTTTATATAGTGTTATATAGTGTTACATGGTGTTATATAATGGTTTTTGGTGTTGTATAATTTTGTAATGCAACCACCAAAAACACTATATAACACCATCAATTATTAATTCTGTAGTACAACCATCATTCAGAACTGTATAGTGTTATATATTTTTATATAGTGTTATATGGTGTTATATATTGTTCTTTGGTTTATATAGTGTTATATGATGGATGCATAGTGTTATATTTTTCTGGTAGCATGTCTATGATGGATGTATAGTGTTATATATTGTTATATAGTGTTTACATAGTGTTATATGGTGTTATATCTATACTATATTATAATGCAAGAGGGAGGGGTATTTTAAGATACCCAAAAAATAAGAACTTTTCCCCCCCATTTATTTATAGATAGACCCCTAAAATGAGGGTAGTTTGGTCTTTTAAACACTATTTATATTTAACCCCCTAAACTTATTACACTTAAATCCCTGACTTTTAATAAAATTATAGATAATTAGTTACACTTTTCCCCCTGTACAACAAACTTATAATTTTTTATGTATTCTTGACATATCTTATAAACTATAATGTTTTAAAAAAATCCAAAGATAGCATGACGATCTACACATTTTTGTCGACGTTTCGGTAGTACTCTTGTTCAATATCGACACACGGATTAAAAGGTACAAGTTAATGATGCCTTACTGTACAAGTGATTAAAGAAGAAAATAACAACTAATATAGTCGGCAGAGTGGTAGAAGTGTCTTGGTCAATATCAACTTTTATAGTAATTTAACTTAAATTAATCACAAAGAAGGTGGTGAAAAAATGGGATGATCCGAATAAAATTTTCATAGATGTCCAATTGGAAGTGCAATTTTATAAATACCTTTCTAGCAATTACCTTGGTGTATGGATATGAAACTTATAAGTTAATATCAAACGTATTATTATATAACTGTTTTTTATTATCATAATTATTAGTGTGTTGATAGTAAAGTTGTTATCATAATTATTATTAACCAATATTTTTTATCATAAATACGCACTCACCATTTGAGAGAAAAAAAATTATGGATATACATGTAAGATTTTATACATGTATTTTAATCAACTAAACTTCCCAGTTTAAAGAGGTTTCTTGTTGACAAGTTTAACTAAGATTTTAACCATGTGTTTTAATCAACAAAACTTCCTAATTTAAAGGGATTCTTTTTAACAATTTTAACAAAATAAAAGATAAAAGTATGGTAAAAAAAAATTTAAAACTAATTGATTAAACATGTTTTTACACTTTAGTTTCCTAATTTAAAGGGGATTCTTTTTAACAACTTTAACAAAATAAAAAATAAAAGCACGATAAAAAATTAAAAACAAATTGATTGAACATGTTTTTATACTTTAGTCAAATATCAACAAATCTTCCTAATTTAAAGGGGTGAAAAACTCTTAAAGTTAACCAAGCGGGAAATAAACTTTTAAAATTTAAACCCTAAAGTGCACAACTAGAGTTTATCCGTTAAATACATAGCAATACACACCTATATTTCATTTGCTAAATCATTTAGGCATGTATCTAAATATAACTTCAAAGGTTGAAGCTTCTAAGGTTAGTTCTTTGTTAGTTTATGTTTTACTAATTATACCCTTTTTATATATTCGAGTTATAGTTTGTGTGTTGTTTGGATCATTGTGTTAATTGGTACATTTAACATATTTTTTTAGAAATTGATATTATATATAAATCTAATATATTAACATGTTTTCATGAAAACGAATGCACATATGATTTTATTTTACTCCTATGTAAATCTTAACTTTTTTTCTTTTTGTAGATTCATTTCGATGAAAAACATACTGATTTGAACAAACCAATAGTCGTACAATCGTCTAAGGTTGCGTCTAAGGTTATACTTTTTTTAAGGTTAAGCTTTTTTTGTATAGCTTTTATATTAACACGTTTCATATGTTATGTGGTATATTGTATGTGTTTTATTGCAGGATGATGGCGATAATAGTCTTAGATCATTTGTTATGGTGCAATGTTTAGTCCATACAAGTTTGATCTTTAACATGAATTTAGTGAAGAGGTAATATTAATATCTATTTAATCTTCTTTTAACTTGTGTATTCAAATTTTGCACTTTTTTTTAGGATCAGATGTTTGAAACTCAAAGAAAGATAAAAAAGGCTATCTGAATGCATATGGAGCCAAGTTATTGATCTAGGCACTTCTGATGACAATGTGTAACGTTATATCTACCACAATGATGCTACAACAATTATTGTAGGATAAGAAACCATTACCGCAATACACAGTGTTGCCCCCGCTGCATCGCGCGGGTTTTCTACTAGTAGTGTTATATGATGGATGTATAGTGTTATATGATGGATGTATAGTGTTATACATTTCTTGTAGCAGTTACATATTTCTGTATTTTTGGAATTTAGGATAGATAGAATTTAGCAGCTAAATTTGAATCACTAGAATTTAGGAGTGAATCGCTAGAATTTAGGAGAGGTTTACCTAATTTGAAACATATACAATGACACTATTACCCCTACAGTTTTCAAATCAGTTCATATAATTAAAACACAATTTATAATTTGATCCCTATTGATCTCAACCATTAGATCAAAGATCTAATGGTTTAAAACACTTCTCACACTTTAGACACTTTGTACACTATCCCTACCCTGTATATCAATACTATATTATAATGCACGAGGGATTGGTATTTTAAGATAACCAAAAAATAAGAACTTCCATCTTTATTTATAAAAACACCCATAAAATGAGGGTAACTTGGTCTTTTAAACACTAATTATATTTTAGTCCCTCGTATTGTTACACTTAAATCCCTTTATTTTAACAAAATTATGGCTAATTAGTTACACTTATCCATTTTCACAACTGACTTATAATTATTTTATGTATTCTTGTAATATTTTTATAAACTATAATGTTTTAAAAAAATCCAAAGGTACCGTGATGACCTACTCATTTTTGTCGACATTTCGATAGTTGCTTGGTCAGTATTGTTGTGCGGATTAAAATGTACAAGTAGATGATGCATTAGTGTACAATTGATTAAAGCAATGTGTCCTATCACTTTCAAATGCTCAAGACTCTATGCGCTGTTGTCATTAGTATCAGTTTAATAATATTATAACCCTTTTCACTCCGATTTTCGTTTGATTAAGATTTCACCAATTTGTTCCGGCGACTAGACTAAATTTCGAAACCATGCACATATGGGTTTGATATGAGCTTTGTTCGTATTCCGTATGGTTGTGTATTTATTTGGTTGGGTGCACACACTTACATGAGTTAGCAGGTAGCAAATTGACATCAAACAAGCTCACTTGTTTTATCTAATTGGTTGTACTAAAAAACTTTATATAACCTTTTTTTATATAAAAATTTTTCGTTAATTGGCATCAAACAAACTCATTTGTTAATTGGTTGTTTCAACAAAATGGAATTTTAGTTTTCATAAAAAAAATTATAAAAACGTTTTAGAAGCATTTTCGTTTTCATAAAACCTTTTTTTATAAAAATATTTTTTAGGAGTTTGGTAAATAAGTTTTCCACCAACAAACTTTTAGGAAAAACTCCATAATCTAAATATAATACTTCTTCAAAAACTGAATACCAGATTTTATTGCATTTTTTAGGGATTATAAGTACAAAAAATACTCTTATAGATAATGTTAATTAGTTAAAAAAAAGCTAAAGGTTATTCAATTCGTTGGTTTATAGGTTCTATATATAGTATAATTCATTAGTTTTTTTTCACTTTAAGAAATTTCTTGTTCTTTAGAATTTTTGGTTTACTGATATTTCAATTTTCTGTTGTGTATAACTTTGATTTATTCTTCTATGCTCACACTTAACATTCATCTTATTTATTATTCAATGGTTTTGGAGCTTCAATATTCTTCCTTTCAGATATTTACACAGGTATGTATGTTTCTAAAACAAGATATATTGTTTGTTTTTATATTATGTTTAACTGTGAACGTTGTTTTTTTATCCTATATTATTTATAACGGCAACATGATAAAATATGTAACTAAAATACTTAACATTTTTTTTCAGTTCACCAAACTACTCCAGCCACTACTTCTACTATTGATGTGACAATTGGCAATTTTCCGTGTATCCGTACAATGTTAAACAATAATTTTTATCTTAATGACTGTGCCTGATTTGGATTAATGACATGAATGATTTACTGATTGCCATCATATACATACAAGTGCATTACATGTTGCAAGATTATTTATCATTATTGCATGCAACACAGTGTGATACAATTAGTGCACAAAACCAAGTAAGCACAGTTATCAGATAAACTAGAAGTACTGACGGGAGTTCAGTACTCAGACAGACACGATATTCAGACACAGAATGAGCCCGAAACCAAGAGTTACACTAGTATAGTGTGTAGGGAAGTAAGGATCGTAAAACTGCCTTCCTAGTGATAGTTTAAGTGCTAGAAAGTGCCTAAAATTCACAAAAACTGCAGAATTCTGCACATTTCAGCAAAAAATAGCATTTTAACTACAAAATATAATGCAGAATTATGGTTTAATGGTCCAGAATACCTTCCTAAGTGTCGTGAATCAAAACTGTCATAAAAGACAACATAAAGCACACTAAACTGCGCGATTTAGCACCTTAACGAACCAGTAACCAACCAAACAACCGGACACTATCCGAAACACCAAATTTTCACTAGAAGCATTGTTTTAGCGTTACGAAGCTAGTTATGGTCACCGAACATCATAACACATCCTATAAACACTAAACACCTAAATTACCAACTAAGACACTTGAAATCTAACCTAAATCTTTAACGTACCATTACATCCCAACCAAGACCCCCCCCCCCCCCCCGCGCATGTTGACGGTCACCTAGGTGGCCCCACCACCTTGATTTTCTTTTAATTGTTTATGTGATATGTAAAGCTCTTTTGAAACATATTAACCAATGGATTAGCATGTGTTGGAAAATGGTTTTATAAAAACCTTTAGATCACTATTCTCTTTCATTTCATCACCTCCACAACTTCATCTCTTCTATTCTCCTTCCTCTTGTTTACGGCACACACACCACCACCATACACATCCATTTCAAGTTCCATCTCAAGCAATCTAAGGACTCTCAAGGGTGCAAGGAACATAGTTAAGAAGCTTGGAGGCTTTGGAGTTTGAAGGACCTTCACCTAGGGCTTTTATCCACCCCCTTTATCATCATCTTCATCTTTGTTTCTTCCCTAGCCATAGAGCTAGTAGTAAGCTCCTCACAACTTGTTTTTACTTCTAATTTTAGTGGTTAAAAGGTTATGTAACTTGTTAATATTAAGGATCTCAAAGAAACATGAAGATGATCTTGAACATAAAGCTTAATAACATGAAAATCTAAGTTGTTTTAGTGTATATATGAAACTTGTTTGTTGATTTCTTGTGTTTATGATGTTGATCATCGTAAGAAGCTTGTTAGATGATTATTAAACACATGATCTAGCAAGTATAAGGATGGATCTTGAGAAAATCATAATGATCATCCTTTATCTTAAGCATGAACTTAAATATAAACTTGTTTTAGTGAATGATGATTATTGATACAGGTTATAAGTCTTGAAAATGAATGATTTCAAAGATAATATTTTCAAGAGAACAAAGTTTATTACAAGATTAACATGATCGGGGTTTTTAAAGCAAATAAACATGTTTTAAGTACTAAAACAAAGCTAGAAAAATGTTGGTAACAAGAAGAATACAAGAAGAATTATTTTTAGAAAATCTTCACACAAGTTGTAAAGAACTAAAATTTACAAGAATGAGTTTTATAAACTAAAAAACATGTTTTTAGAAGTAACTAAACTTACTAAACTACATGTGAAGTTACTACAAATTTTTACAAACTTTCAAGTTCATGACATAGTGTAAATTGCATATTTTTGGCTCATGGTAAGTCTTGTTTAAATTGTTGATGATTGGTGATGAATTTTAAAAAGAAAATGATATACCTTTGAGCATGGAAACCTCCATTTTTAAGGGGAAACTATGAAAATTTTTTTGTAGAAATTAAACACTTAGAAAAATATTTTTAAACAAGTGTATACAAGTAAATTTTGATCATGGTTTTCATATAAAAACTTACCATAATTTTTGTTACAAAAATTACAAATATTGGAGGTTGATTTTTGATAAATAAAAGTGACTAAGTATATATTTAGGAAAATATATATTTAGATGTCATAAATTGTGTGCTACTTGTATATTATGTGTATTAGTTATATTATTTTAGGAACCTGAAAATAATATAACACACCAAAATACCAAAATTGTAATACAACATATTACCAAAATTCCAAGAAAACAAATATATAAATTATACCCGAATATTGGACAAACTGGACAAGGACTAAGGACTATAAATATATATAAATTCCGGAAATAAATTCATAACTCGACAAGTATGACAAACGGTATTTTGGAAACCAAAGAAACGGAAAATATGATTTTTTTTTACAAGTATTACAAAATATATTATATTTTGTCAAATAGAAAATGTGTTATTTTTGAATGGAGAAAAAATATATATTTTCTTAAACAAGTTAAAAATATATTATTTTGGGTGAAAAATGAAAATATATATTTTCTAAAGTTAATCTTAAAAATATATATCATTTTTGAGATATATATGAAGGTATATTTATTTTTGCCAAGAAAGATTTATAGATATTTTTCTATAAAAATTCTCTTAAAATATATATATTTTGAGAATATGAGTTTGGTGATTTTTAGTTGTCTTAAATTAATATTTCAGAAAATTTAATACAAAATTAAGTATAAAAATACTTAATAAATACAAGAAAATACGTATTCTCATACGTACAAATACACACCGGAATACACCACAAATACTTGGCAAAATACACAAGTATAAGTATACCCATACTTGGGAAAATACATATGTGGAAATACATAATAAATCAAGTTAAAATATATTATTTTAACAATATTTCAAATAATTGGATAAATATAATTTAAGTTAAAATATTATTATTTTAACTAATAATTATATACTTTGGAATTATATAATGTAACTCAAAGAATACCAATACCAAAATAAATCATAACACCTAAGACTAAGAGTCGTTACACGACCTAGCCGACTAATCAAACGTAGCACGTGTGTAGGTAGTTGTACGACCAGTGGAAAAAGAGCTTTGAGTTACTAGACAGAGGAACTCAAATCTATGAGTTCATGTCCCCCTTTTCTTTTAACTGTTTTCAGTTTTATAACTTCGGGGGTGAAATACATGTTACAAATGTTTCAAACGTTTACAAATGGTATGGTTAGCTAAGGAATGAACTGTTAGATCATGTGAGTGGTGGGTACAACACTTAAGACCATTAATCCTTATATAAGGACCGAGGGGCATGAGTGATAGATCTATTTGGGATTTTGGGTGTTGCGAGCCCCACCCATGGGACCGGGAGTTGGCCCATGTGGTGACTATGTCATCCCCGCCGGGTGGCCCGGTACGAAATCCGC
This sequence comes from Helianthus tuberosus, assembly GCA_030545235.1. Classification (NCBI taxonomy): domain Eukaryota; kingdom Viridiplantae; phylum Streptophyta; class Magnoliopsida; order Asterales; family Asteraceae; genus Helianthus; species Helianthus tuberosus. Next base: position 15,603,194 of record CM060425.1, on the reverse strand, counting down.
AAAGGTTTGAGCCTTCCTGCACCATTGCACACATATTAATGACCTTGCAAATCATTAATTGATTTGTTCATAGATGCTTTGATACCGGTTTACAAAGGCATACTTACAAATGTTTACAAGACTATTCGTGCACACATACAAAAATACATGAACTCGCTCAACTTTTGTTGATGTTTTCAAACTACATGTATTTCAGGAAACTGATGGATCTGGCTGTGTTAATAAGGTTTCAAGAAGTATTTACAAGAAATGATGTCATCCTTTTCAGAAGGGTTTTGAATTGTGTATCTTATCCTTGATAAGATACATGAATCAAAGCCTTGTTTTTAATGTCTTTTGTTTTCAAAGTCCGTTATGGAACTTAATACATTTGGTTAGTTTGTAAGTTAAACTTGAAGTTGATGGTTGGTACTAAACAATTTGGGTTGTATTATTTTGAACCGTATTAATGGATGAACATCATGGTTTTAATCATATAGTTGTTTGTTATAATTGAATGCAATGATATTAAGCAAGTCACACATCATACGCTTCCGCAAAAGTCAGGGTGTGACAATTGATGTATCAGTTAAAGAGGAGAATAGAGAAGAAATTCATCATCCAAAGGATGTAATAATCAAATAGGAAGAGATACAAGAAATTCTGGAGAACGTTGATCTCGATAATGACAAATGGTGGTGCGACAATATAGATGACATCCTTGAGATGTTTAAGTCGTATGATTACTAAATTGAACTCATCATGATGCAACTGAGACTTGAGCTTTTAGTTTTCAACTTTTATATTTAAGACTTATATTTCCTTATTCCTGTACTACTTTATATAACTTTTATTTATGTTTAAGACTTTTTTTTCGTGTGTTACTTTATTACGTCAATGGTTTCTTAAAGTACTTGATGATTTATATTCAAAATTTAATAAGTACTAGACATCTGTAATACTTATGACATATATCCATCGCAATAATTTAGCACAAAAATCCCAGCACAAAAAATGTTATACAACATAGAAATATAACACATTTTTGTGGGGTTTTTTAGTCGTCATATTTTATATAACATTACGATACTCAAATTAAAGATAAAAAAACACTCGATTTTATGGTGAAATTTTTATGAAAAAAAATAATGTCGTATAAAAAAGTTATGAACGTTTAAAAAATAAGGGTGAAATATGCACGTATGTTGCATGTGGAGAGAGAAAGTCAATAAATAGTATTTTACCAAGATACCCTTACACTTCTCTTTTTTCATACATTTTTATCTTAACCATTGATTTGAAAAATGAATGGTTAAGATTACTTCTCATCCTACTTAGGCAAAATAAACTTTTTATTTGATCTTACCCCTTGTTATCTATGTATTAAAAATATGGCCTATGATATAATAGGAAGTTTTTTTGGCTAAGAAGGTTAGGAAGTAATCTTGACCATCAATTGATTTAATCAAGGGCTAAGATTAAATGAGTGAAATTGAATATAAAAAAGAGGCGCGTGGGTTTGTGTAAGGGCATTATAGTCAATCCAGGACAATAGTTTCTCTCTCCTCCAATTCCCCCCCATTTTTTCAACGTTAATAACTTTTTCATATGTCGCAACCCCCGTCCCCTATCTGTCCCGGGAACGGGCGGCTGCGAAACCAGGTTTGGTGGTATCGATGTTAATTATTTTGGCAGCGGAATTTCATCAGGACCGTAGTTAGGAAATATTTATCAGAGTAAATACCACGCTTTTATAATATTAAACATATTGGGATAAAACCCAAGTTTTAATTACAAACATTTTTATAGGGAAAATCCCTATTTTATTGAATAAAACATCTTCCTTTATTTAGGTAACTTTTATAGCCACTTTTTCCAAGCCTTCAGTGCTGTCCAGCTGGCTTCTAGTTGGCTTTTACATTTTGTTACCTGAAACGCGTTTTAAAAACATTTTGTCAGTGGGAAATACTGGTGAGTGAACCCCAATTTAATCAAGAAGAGTTTTATCAATTAACACAGTATTGAGAGCGATTACAATGTTTATATCTACACAATTACTCATTCAGTACTTGCCACTCGACCGTATCTGTGGCTATGGTCATATCACATATTGGCTAACCCGTTGTCCAATTGTGAAGGTTATCAAGTAATGTATACAAAACCCCATAATACCGGCAGTAATTGAAGAATTACAAAGACTCAATCACTGCTTAATCACATTGTAAAACATTTAAGGTTTTGTAAAACTGTTTACAAAAAGGAGATTACTCACATTGCTGTCTTAGGTTATCCTTTAGGGTTTCCTGGTGATTATCTATAATTTACACAAATGCACACGTGTTAGTATAATAACCCATTATTTATATTAATGATACCCTCCCCGAGACGACATTCCAACGACTACGTCGGGCAGAACCACGACAGTCGTTACGGAACCCTGGATCAATCGGGCAGCGTATCTAATACGTAAACTACTTATAACGGAGCAGAACTTCATTATTTAGGGGGATATTATACCCGATAATTATGCCTACTATAAGAAATTCGAGAGAGAAAGTCGAGAAATGAACGATTTGACTGAAGGCCCGATGCCCTCCTTATATAGGGCCTGATTTTTGTTTTCTCGCGGCCCGCGTAAAGTGAGACCTTGGGCTACGCGGCCCCGTAGTAGGGGTGTTGTAACACCTCGAAAAATTCACGTCCTATAATGTGTTGACACGTGTCATAAAGTTTGAACGTGTGAAAGAATGTTATAAAAGGACTAAAATTGACAAACAAGGAAAGTATGTGATTATACGGGTTCTAAATGTCAACAGTGAATAAATATACTTCATAATAACCCTACATGATGTTTATAACATCAAACGAATAAATCATGGATCATACGAAGCTAAAAGTGAGAGATTACAAACTACAGGGGTTAAATGTGTCAACATGTTTAAAGATATACCTCTGAGTGACCTTTTGACAAACCCGAAGCTTTGTAGCTGTTAATTATGCTCACTAGAATGTGCGATATAAATTTCATAAAGTTTCGTTATCGTATGAGAAAGTTATGATCAAATTCGTGTACAAGGGGTTAAAGCGTCAACATTGAAAGTTTGGACTTTTCGGGCGACAATAAAGTTAACCGAGGACTAAACAAAGTGGGTATATATCTTGAAGCCCTTATGTATCAAATTAGAGGGTTCAAATTGCAATATAAAGGTTAGTTGACCTTTCGGAAGGGCCAAGAGTCGAGTATGCAACAAATAGAAAATGTAAAACCTGGATTCAAGGCCCACGCGGCCCGCGTGGCATTTAACAAGATCTGAGGCGGGCCGCCTGGGACGCCCAGATGCAGAAAAATGTGCTGGTTGCCTGTTCAGCCTTCTAAACGACTTGTGATGCACCTAAACCCTTCCAAGAGGCCCCTAAACGACCCCTAAACACTAGGGACACATGTTGGAAGGTTGTGGTCAGTTGGTAGACTTGTGTGTCAAAGATTTATGGTGATTGAATTCACTATATAAGGCCATGAGTTGCAACAATTGATCATACCGTTCATTCTGCAATTGAGGAGCCTTCTGGAGCTTCAAAGCAGACCCAAGTCCTTCCTAATCAAGCTTAGGACTTCAGTAAGTATTCTAATCCTTTCTTAATTAAGTTTTAGAGTTAACTGCCATTTTCGTCCCTGTGGTTTGGTCACTTTGGCCATTTCACTCCATTTTTCAAAAATGCGCCATTTTCGTCCCCCACGTTCTGGAAAGGTGCCATTTCAGTCCAAAAATTATAACCCAGTTAAGTCAGTTAGTAAATAAGGACTGATTGTGTAAATTTGTAACATAAAGGACTGATTGTGTAAATTTGTAACACCACCACCACTAGCCCTGCCACCACCACCACTCCGCTGTCACCACCTCCACCACAGCCACCACCGCCACCACAGCCACCGCCGGAACCACCACCATCAACGTCATTTTGGTTTTTGTGTGTATGAAAGATTTGAATCAGATCGAATCAGCTCAACTCTTGTTCAAAACACATCACCGATCAATCAAAACACATCAAATCAGACCGAAACAAATCGAAACTAGACTGAAACTTGTCGAAATGACACGAAATTCAATTCAATTCTGTTCGAAACTTTAACCAAATCAATCCGGAATTGTAAAAACTTTAACCAAAAATCACTGATTTAGTTCGAAAAAGATTTAACACCAACTGAGATTCGATCAAATCAATCATGTGTTTGAATGATGCTTCAGATCTGAAATGTATATCAGATCTGGATGAAAACAGTTCGTAAAAAATCTTTCCAAAAACTTTGAAATTTGATCTTTAACACACTGAAATTAACCAAAAATAGTCCGAAATTAACCACCATTCGAAAGCTTCCGAAACAAGATGAACGAAATGGAGGATGCAGACGATGGAAGTGGTCGATTTGCCTGAATTCGGATGAAGTTGCAGGTTCCGGTGAAGTTGCAGGTTCCGGGGATCACAGCTCGGCTCCGTTCATCACCACCATTCGAAAGCTTCCGAAACAAGATCATCTTTAACGTTCATCTCCTGCAACTTCTGTTCGAAACATAACTTCCGGAAAAACCTGCAACATCACCATCTTCTCCGGTCATCACTCCGAACATCATTGTTTTTCACCCCTCACTCCGGCGACCACCATCGTTCCGCATAACCCGACAACCTTTATATCTCCATCGCACACCTCGCCGTCGATCACTTTCACCACCGTAGCACCATTCTCCGACCACCCTTCTCATCTCCGGCTAACCTGCAACTCCGGTCACCATTGTTGTCATCATCGGACATCATTCCCGTCATTCATCATAATTACCATCATACCATCTCCACTGTTGCCACCTTTGTCACTGTTTGAAGCAGCGTGAAACGGTGGTGGCGGTGGTGGCAGTGGCTGTGGTGGCTGTGGTGGCGGTGGTGGCGGTGGTGGCGGTGGTGGCGGTGGTGGTGGCAGTGGCTGTGGTGGCGGTGGTGGTGGCAGCGGAGTGGTGGTGGTGTTAACAGCCATTTCAGTCCATTTTTCAAATTTACACAATCAGTCCTTTATGTTACAAATTTACACAATCAGTCCTTGTTTACTAACTGACTTAACTGGGTTATGATTTTTGGACTGAAATGGCACCTTTCCAGAACGTGGGGGACGAAAATGGCGCATTTTTGAAAAATGGACTGAAATGGCCAAAGTGACCAAACCACAGGGACGGAAATGGCAGTTAACTCTAAGTTTTAGCTTAGTTTTAGCTTAAAACTCAAACCGTCGTAATTAACAGTTGACTTTAAGATTAATCACTAATGGTCCAGTGATTAGTCGAAGTGAAAATAGTTATAAGTTGGTAATTATGTGGGTTATAAAACCTCAAAAGGGTTTCCCCTGATTCCCATCCTAACTAGATCGTTTGTCGGGTCAAACTTAATCCGAAAAAGTCAACAGAAGCATAAAACGCATATTTAGCAATCTAGAAGGCGTGAAACTTGTTTGATCATTATTATAATTTGGTAATTAGTGTAAGAACATGTATAAACATGTTCGACCAGACAATTTCCTGTTAAGACCCGGTTCGGAGCCGAAAGTCGCATAGTTTGACTTATACTTTGACTTTCAGTTCTGACCCGTTATGGTATGATTTAGAAATACCCTAGAGCTCCATTTGGACCAGGTTACATGCTAGTATAACCCTCTGTGATTATACACCACGGTTCATTAGTTAACCAATTAATACGCATGATTCCGTTAATTGCTCATATGTTGACCATTATGCCCTTAATACCTTAAAACGTGATTTATGAAAATGTAAAAGTGTAGAAACCTTAAATACTGATATATAAACTTGTATGCAAAGTTTGACATCAGTTTGACTTCTAGATTAAGAGTTATGCTCATTATCGCAAAATTAATGCTTTATGTTAATAAAACGGCGTAATTAGCGTATAGCCTAGTTAAGCCTACTTTTTGGTATCAAACTTAATACCCACTGATGTAATATATTATTTTGGGATTTTTAAATATTTTTAATTAATTTTAGGCTGAGCATAACTAGTAGTCGTAGGCTTAACCCGGTAATTGTCGGTTTTGCCCTTACGGGCCATAAAATGAGTTTTACATATCTAAACGACTCCAAACCTTTTGCTACTGATCACATATGATAAATAAATTATTTTAAACCTTCTAGAAATATAAAAATATCAGATTTAAGTATCGAACCCGGAAATGGCCTTTAATCGCCTTATTTAGCGTTTTTAACGCATAGTATGTTTTAAAATTATATTGAACATACCCGGGTTGATACCTACTGAGATTTTAGGCAAATTAGAATATTTTAACAGTAAGCAAAGGTTGATTAACTCAGACTTCAGTATTGAGCTTTTCAGCTTATGTGAAATTACCAAAATACCCCTACGGGGCATAGTCTGGTTATAATTGATAAATTTCACATATATAATTTACCCTACTGTTATAACTTAGTAAAATAAGTATTTTTGCTGATTATGTCAGACCTGTAACTCAGGTAAATACTTAAACTCTTTTATAACCTTGTAAATGACCAAACTACCCCTACGGGGCCTAGTTTGTGTTTAAATACGTTTCGGGCATAATGAAAGACATCTTACTGATGTCACAACATATTTGAAGCATAATTAACTTAGGAAACCTATATATGGCTCTCATGAATACCCGTCACGCTTATTACGCGTACGGTTCGGTTTATGTAACAAGTTTACCTAAATTAGCCGAAACGGGTCAAACCCTATTGGTTTTACCTCAATATCCAGAATGTGTATGAAATACCCATATAAGACAAGTCTCTGAACATGTCGGGTTTAAATCACATTCTATTCCGGTCTTCGCTTAATCGTGCGTACGAACCGTATCTTCCTTTAAGACTAGCCGGTCTAAGCTTAGGCTTAATTAAAGGCCCGTTAGCATTCTAATTAATTATTTATACCATCATTCCAGACTAGAGCTTTCCGGTAAATTGTACCTACGCTTACTTAAGTGAATACGGCTGAGTTATTAATTTCTGCTATTTAAGACAGGAGCTAGCTCAGGTAAATACTCTTAACTTATTTTCCCTATACGGGCTTGGGATACGGCACTATAAAAGTACCGCTTGGTCGGGTGTGTAGTTATTTAAATCGTATTGTGATTGATGTACTTACAACCCGTTTAATATGTATTATTTGGTGTATGGCCTTGGGGGTTAATGACCATGTCCCGGATATCCTTGGCATCATTTTACGAAATGGCCACGACCTAAGCACGGGGTGTAGGCATACACCTGACAGCTGCATTATGTAAAAACTGGTAATCCACTCCGAGGTATCATCCTTGTGGGCATTATACCGGAACTGGTAATCCACTAAGAGGATGATAGCCTGTGGGCATTATACCTGTGGCGTGTCAGTTAATCTAGTCCGGCCCTAATGGACGACAAATAAGTAAAACTGTATACAAGATTATATACAAATAATTTTCCCAAGTATAAAAGGTTAATTTTGCCTCTGTGCATTTTAATCAAATTATAAAAGATATTTTGTGCCACGTGCATTCAAATCAATTTTCTTAAACTCTTTTCAAATGAGTCGGTTGAGTGTATTTACCAGTGAAAACTGACGTATTTTCCAAAAAGGTTAAGTGACAGGTACTGAACGTAATTGGCTGGAAGCTCAGGGCGCTAATAAGGAATCTTGCAAGTTCTAGGCGTCTAAAGTCTGTTGAACAAATGATACGTTTTAAGATCCGCCTGTGGATCCTTTACTTTCCGTTGTAATACTGGATATTACTTTATATTCGGAATGTAATAATATTTATCTTTTGCTTCCGCTGTGCATTTATATATTGTGTTGTTTGACTATTATGTTGCCAACCACGTCACGATACTCCCCACCGGGCCCACCGGTGACACGTGGAAAGTCGGGGTGTGACAGGTGTAGGGCTTAGCTCCGTCGATTCAACAAACTAGACTTGCCACGATGATGACACATGGCAGCTCCGGGTGCGACCCTGACTCCTTGCTGTCGCGGCCCGCGTAAGGTGAGACCAAGGTCTACGCGGCCCGCGAGCGCCCATAAAATTTTATTTTTAATTAATTTTTTTATGTTATATTGTATTTTGGGCTCGGTTTTCGCATACGGGGTGTATTTTAAGACATATTGGGACATTTAAAATATATTAGGGCGTTAAAAAAATATTTTGGAGGGTTGTTATATCCTCCCCACCTTGTTTTAGAGCTCGTCCTCGAGGTCTACTGGAATAGGTGTGGATATTTCTTTTGCATTTCTGATTTAAGCTCCCATGTGTATTCTGGTCCTCTTTTGGAGTCCCACTTCACTTTGACCAGAACTAATCTCTTGGGCTTGAGATTCTTAATTTTCCTGTCTTCAATCTGTAGAGGTCTCTCTACATATTTTAACTGTTCATTTATCTCTATATCCTTAAGAGGTACTATCAGTGATTTATCAGGTAAGCATTTCTTGAGATTAGATACATGAAATACATCATGTATTCCTGTCATTTCCTCTGGCAGTTGTAATTGATAGGCTATAGCTCCTATTCTTTTAATAATCTCAAAAGGTCCAATATACCTGGGATTTAACTTTCCTCTTTTGATGAATCTTACCACTCCTTTCCAAGGAGAAACTTTTAATAACACTTTATCTCCTATTTGAAATTCCAATGGCTTTCGTCTGTTATCAGCATAACTCTTCTGTCGATCACGTGCTGCTTTCAGTCATTGCTTGACTTGAATGATCTTGTCTGTTGTTTCTTGTACTATTTCAGGTCCAGATAGTTGTTTTTCTCCAATTTCTGCCCAACAGACTGGTGTTCGGCACTTTCGTCCATAAAGTGCTTCGAAAGGTGCAACATTGATACTTGTGTGATAACTATTATTATAAGAAAATTTTATTAATGGTAAATGATCGTCTCAGTTACCTCCGAAATCAATTACACAAGCTCTAAGCATATTTTCCATTGTCTGAATTGTCATTTCTCTTTGTCCGTCCGTTTGAGGATGATAAGCGGTGCTTAGATTTAAATTAGTTCCCATTGCTTTTTGGAAACTTGTCCAAAAATGAGAGGTAAAACGACTATCTCTGTCGGAAACAATTGACAAAGGAATTCCATGTAAAGAAACTATTTTATTTACATATAAGAGTAAATTGCTAAAATAGTCCCTAACGTTTGTTGACATTTGCTAGATCCATCCAAAAAAAGATTTTTTCTCATATGAACAACTGAGGTTTCAAAAAAGTTGCTAAATCCATCCAAACTTCAGGGACGATTTTAGCAATTTAATAAAACAAACTTTTTTTGGATGGATTTAGCAAATGTGAACAAACGTCAGGGACGATTTTAGCAATTTACTCTATTTTTTTATTTTCATCTTTTTATTATATCTCTTAATTAACATAAAATCTATTTATTTTTTTATTTTCATCTTTTTATTAAATTTCTTATTTAACATAAAATCTACTAGTTTTTTTTTGAACGGCGAATTTCTACAACAGGCGATAGATTCACGCCAGATTTTGCAGGCCCTCCACCCCACTCTGGCCAAGACTATGTTGTCTTAACCGGGCTCACGCTTGGCATCAGAGTTTGGCTTGGCGCTCCCCGACAAAATTTCCAGCCTACTGCCATATGCGAGTAGTTGCACCCTCCACAAGAGCCGAAAACTCTCTGGAGTAAATGCACTATAATAGAAAACTCGGGTGTGCTTTGCGGGTTTCGAACCTGTGACCAGGCCTTCACCCACTTCATAATAAAGATTAATCATTTATATTTTACAATTATGAATACGGTTTTATATTTATAATCATCTAACCATCTAACCAACTCTTTTAAAATGTAAACATTTTACTCATTACTAATCCTTTAATAAAGTTAATTATACGACAAAATCTTTTCAACGGTTTAATTTGTTACTTGTTTAGCAAGAACGTGTATTTTATTTTATAAATGAACAAAAAAATACTGGGCGAAGGCCTGGTCACAGGTTCGAAACCCGCGGAGTACAACCGAGTTTTCTATTACAGTGCATTTACTCCAGAGAGTTTTCGGCTCTTGTGGAGGGTGCAACTACTCGCATATGGCAGTAGGCTGGAAATTTTTTCGGGGAGCGCCAAGCCAAACTCTGATGCCAAGCGTGAGCCCGGTTAAGACAACATAGTCTTGGCCAAAGTGGGGTGGAGGGCCTGCAAAAGCAGGTGCGAATCTATCGCCTGTTGTAGAAATTTGTCGCTAAAAAAAAACTAGTAGATTTTATGTTAAATAAGAAATTTAATAAAAAAAATAAATAGATTTTATGTTAATTAAGAGATATAATAAAAAGATGAAAATAAAAAAAATAGAGTAAATTGCTAAAATCGTCCCTGACGTTTGTTCACATTTGCTAAATCCATAAAAAAAAGTTTGTTTTATTAAATTGCAAAAATAGTCCCTGAAGTTTGGATGGATTTAGCAACTTTTTTGAAACCTCAGTGGTTCATATGAGAAAAAAATCCTTTTTTGGATGAATCTAGCAAATGTGGGCAAACGTTAGGGACTATTTTAGCAATTTACCCTACATATAATTTAGCTAATTGTTCCATACTGAAAGTTTCCTTCATTGGTAGGAAATGAGCTGACTTAGTTAGCCTATCTACAATCACCCAGATTGTATCATTACCTTTCCTGGTTTTGGATATTTAGTAACAAAATCCATTGTTATCAATTCCCATTTCCACACCGGCATTTCTAACTGTTGCAGCAGTCCTGAGGGTTTCTGATGTTCAGCTTTGACTTGTGAACAAGTTAAACATTTTGCAACATATGTTGCTATATCCTTTTTCATCCCTATCCACCAGAAATTCTTTCTTAAGTCCTTATACATTTTATCACTTCCGGGATGCATCGTATATTTAGACTTATAGGCTTTGATGTGCACAAAATGCAACATATAAATTACATCAATTGTGGCATAATACAAACCCTTTTTTAGTACTAATGTTGGAAAAAGTGTGCTTTTGTCTTCCTTTTGTATTTTCAGGATTAAATGAGCTTAAATGAACAAAAGAAGCAAAAAGGCCGCTAAATCTAACATAAATACAAGAAAAGGAACAAACGTGGCATGCCCGACCTCCCCGACAGCATCTTCCCAAGCAAAACAAGAGAACAGAAGGCTGAACACGCCCCGTGCTCAATGAACACGGGGGCGTGCCCAAGTGCCAGCATAAAAGACAAAACTATAGAAGCTTCTATCGCCCACCACGGGGCCGTGCTCAGCGGACACGGGGCCCTGGTCAACTATAAGATTCGCAGAATCCAGGCAAATCTTGATAGTACAGATACACTTCTACACACGGGGGCGTGCCCAGCGAACACGGGGGCGTGGTCAACTAATACAGACAAACTGCAACTAATGAAGACATAGAAAGAGGATGGACACGGGGCCGTGTCCGAGCTACTGTTCAGGCTATAAATAGGGGTGCTTGGCTCATTTGCAAACCATCCCTTGGCACACCACCTCTCTCACACTTCACCCACCACCCACCATCATCCACCACCATCATCCATTGTCCATCATAGAGTGTGTAAGTCGTCTCGGGATCCAAGATTGATCGTAAGAGTTCTTGACAATCAAAGGTCATGTTTGCCTAAGTCTCTTACATCACTTGGTGAAGACAAGTGTCTAGTGTAATACTTTTTATTTTTAATCTTTTCGCACTTTTTACTTGGTTATGTATTAATGACTTTAATAATTAGTTTCTTATGTTGAAGGTGATTTTTCCTTATCGTTTGTCCGTGGTGTCTTGGCATTATTTTACTGTCTATATAAAATAAAAAATTTTCACCATTCATATCTCCACGGTCTATATGGAGGTATGTTGGCTACCTGGTCGGGGGTTAAGGGAACGGTTTGGTAAGAGTTTTGCCTTGTTCAGTGTATAGATCCTGCAAGGACCTGGGTCAAATTTAGTAGGACCTCCTTCAATACCCACTGGTATTGGATGGCGGGGGTCCAACTCTTTGATCACCTCATATGTAAGCTACTATTAATACTTTAATCCGGCTACTTAGGACTGTATCCTTGCTGACTCAGACTACTTAGCCGAGGGTAACGCCACCTTCAAAAGAGGGGCCTACCATAATATGCATTAATAACTTAATTAATTATCTTTCAATAATCCGACCCTTTAGGATTGTATCCTTGCTGACTCAAACTACTGGGTTGAGGGTAACGTCACCTTCAAAAGAGGGGCCTACTACAATAACTAAGATAATCTCTTAAAAAGTGCAAAAGTGCGAAAATAATCAAAGGTTACACTATACACGAGTCGGAGCCAAGTGATTCATCTTGTCTATCTGTTTTTATTTTATTTTTCAGCATTTTAGTTAGTTTTATTTTTCTTAGTTTAAAACCTTTTTCTAAACTTTTGATTTGATTAGACGTTGAGGATAAACCGGTATTAAAAGCTCTTGTGTCCTTGGACGACCTCGGTATCTTGCCAACATTATACTACGCTCACGATGGGTGCACTTGCCCATATGTGTGTTTGGTGTTAGTAAAATATCGTGTTTTATAAATTTAAAACTTGGCTAAAAAGTGTTAAGAAGGGCTTAAAATATACATTAGAAACCTATCACACTCGACACGCATCAAGTTTTTGGCGCCGGTTGCCGGGGACACAAGGATTTTAAGAAAGTTAGGAATCAACGGCCTAATCGTTTTTTCTAATTTTTCTGTTTTTTTTAGGATTTTCGTAGATTTTCAGTTTCTGCAGAGCTCAGCACGGGCCGTGCCTGGTCGGACACGGGCCGTGCCCAGCATTGTTACTGGTAGTTTTTATTTTCTGAGTTATAGAGAGCTGAGCACGGGGCTGTGCCGGTGCAACACGGGGCCGTGTCCAACTCCCCAGTAACAGGGATCCAGAAAACAATCACTGTATCTCCGACCACGGGCCGTGTTCACCTGAGCACGGGGCCGTGGTGAACCTTCTGACCAACGTTCTTTTCTATTTTTATTGCAGGACTAGGAACCCAGGCGCCACATCTGAACTTTCTACGTAGTGTATGAGCTCCAGTTCTAGTAGAGACCTAAAAGAACCTCTAGAAGAACCCGAACGCTTTCTCAGAAAAAGACTTAAAGCTAAAAACCAAGAGAAATTTTCGGGGGACCCACTTCCAATGGCGGACCAACGTACCCTCATGGATTACCTACGACCCACCGTGGGTAATCTCGGCGCCGCTATCAATGCACCGAATGTCGAAGCCAACAACTTTGAACTTCGGCCGCATTTGATACAAATGCTTCAAAACTCCGCAACTTTCCATGGGCTTGCGGACGAGGATCCTCATCTACATATTACTAATTTCTTAGAAATATGTGATACCTTTCGGATCAATGGAGCATCAAACGACGCCATCCACCTTCGTATGTTTCCATTCTCACTAAAAGACCGAGCTAAGGCTTGGCTTAACACCCTCCCAGTTGGTTCGGTAAACACCTGGGATGAACTAGCCCAAAAGTTTCTATATAAGTATTTCCCTCCTGCTAAAACGGCTAAATTAATGACTGAAATTAATACATACTCACAAGAGGATGGGGAATCCTTATATGAAACTTGGGAAAAGTTCAAGGAGCTACTAAGAAAGTGTCCTCATCACGGTCTTGCGGTATGGCAACAAGTATCCACTTTCTACAATGGGTTGTTGCCACACACAAGGCAAACACTTGATTCTAGCTCCGGGGGACTTTTAGGTAATCGTCGCCCAAATGAAATATATAATCAAATTGAGGAAATTGCTCAAACCAATTTTCAGTGGCACACTCCCCGAGGTAATAAATCTATTGCCCCGGGCGCCCATAAGGTTGATGAAAGCACCTCTTTACAAGCCCAAATCGAGGCCCTCTCTTCAAAAATCAAAAAGCTAGAAATGACAAAAACGGCCTCGGTTATGGCTTGTGAAGGGTGTGGTGGGCCCCATGAAAATTGGAGTTGTATGAAAGAATTAGATGAACAAACAGAAATGGTAAACTACATTGATAACAGACCTAGGCCGTCGGGTCCTCCAACGGGTACCTACAACCAAGGATGGTGTAACCACCCAAATCTTGGTTGGAGAGATCCCGACAATAGTAGTAACCAACAAAACCAACGAACTAACTTTCAACAACCACAAAATTTCTCTCAACAACAAGGTGGAAGAGAAAGGCTTGAAGATACTGTATCTCGCCTCATCTCCGACACCGAAAAGAAAAACTCGGATCGATTTCAACAATTGGAATCGAATTATAGAAATCAACAAGCTAGCATTCAAAACATTGAAAAACAATTAAATCAACTAGCTCAAAATTTCTCCGAGAGACCACAAGGCGCGTTACCAAGTAATACCGAAACCAACCCGAAGGCGCAAGTACACCTCATCACATTGAGAAATCGAACCGTGGGTCCCGAGGATGCCCCGTTACCACCGGTTGAAGGAAGTCAACTCAGCCAAAGCACGACTTCACCTACACCTCAACCAGAAAAGGCTTCTCCAGCAAATCAAGAGCCCACCAAGACCCTTCCAATTCCGTACCCCGGTAGGTTGAATCATCAAAAGACCGACGAGCAATTCGCAAAGTTCGAAAATTTACTAAAACAATTGAATGTTAATATTCCTTTTATTGAGGTCCTAACCCAAATGCCTAGATATGCAAAATTCATGAGGGATTTCCTCACTCACAAAAGGAAAATTGAATCGTTGCAATTAGTTAACTTAGGTGAAGAATGCTCCGCCTTAGTACTCAACGAACTTCCACAAAAGAAAATCGATCCCGGAAGCTTCACAATTCCTTGCTCGATTGGGGAATCCCCCGTTCGTAATGCATTAGCCGATCTTGGGGCTAGCATTAACCTCATGCCCACATCAATGTTCAAACGACTCGGCCCAGGAACAACAAGCCCTACTAAGATGAGCATACAACTCGCCGACAGATCCGTCAAATTTCCACAAGGTGTCGCTGAAAATCTATTAGTTAAAGTTGACAACTTCGTTTTCCCAACCGACTTTGTCATCCTAGACATGGAAGAAGACACCGATGTCCCTCTCATCCTCGGGAGGCCATTTCTAGCCACCGCCCAAGCAGTGGTGGATATGAATGACGGAGCGTTAACATTGAAGTTTGGGGACAAGGAAGTGAAGTTTGAATGTGGAAAAAGAGTAGAGGACGAAGACCCGGTCAACTACATGAAGGTCATAGACTCAAGCTTGGATGACGCTCTCCGACGGTGTAACATGGGATGCAATACATCCCACTTGGGTAACATATGACCAGGCTTTGGGTCTAGCCAAGGACCCTTATAAACGTGGCGCACCACGGAGGCATTCCGCGGAACTATCCTTAGCTTAGTTTAGATTAATTTTCATATTTTCTAGTTAGTTTTAATTTTCAGGAATAAAACACACTTGAGATGACAGAGGATACAAGGGAAACTTGCACCAGCACCCCATGCAGGAAAACAGGACCGTCCGATAAAATTCTTCGTTTACAGTAAGCTCGGCACGGGCCGTGTCCGCCCAACATGACCCCGTGCTGCACAGTCTGCAGAAAAAGACCCAGTTCAGGTAACTGGAGACGGGCCGTGTTCACCCAACACGCCCCCGTGTCCAGGCTTCTGTTTCTCTTGATTTAATTTTGATACTGGCACTTGAACACGGGGCCGTGCCCGGATAACACGGGGCCGTGTTCAGCGCCCAGTAACACAAAATTTTTGCTTAAATCACACCTTTTACACATTCAATCAACCTAAAAACTTATTTTTGGGACACATTGAGGACAATGTGTAATTTAAGTGAGGGGGGATGCTAAAACCTTGAATCTTGCAAGTCCTAAAATACTAGCCTTACACAAAACTCCATTGGAACCGCTAATCACCCCAATTGTTTTCAAAAATTTTCATTTTTTTTTACTTATCTAGGTTTAACTCGGGAATTTCAAGTTCTAAAAAGGTTATATTTTTACGAATTTACAACCGATAGCGTCGTGATAAAAAGAACCAACATAAGAAAATTATGAAAAGGCATGGCAAACTTAGTTAAAATTTGATTATATATACTTGATCACATAAAAACCCATTCCCACAAAAGTGAGTTTTGACCCTTTATTGAGCATACAATTACATATCATTAGACTAAATGCTCATTTTTCGTTTCTTGTGTGAATAGCCGCTTGGTTCTTACGACTCTAGAACTTGCCATGACGATACATTCCCAGTCCTTACCAACTTAAACACGAGTAACTAAATGACGGAGGCATTAGGACTAACCCTTTTTTTATTTCTACACCATTATTTTTCTTTTTTTTTACCACCTACCCAAAATCCCCCTAGTTAGCCCCTTTGAGCCTAAACCTTTTCATTTCATAACCCAAAACAAACACCCTTTTTACCCACCAAAACCTTTTTCATTTTTAACCCTTTGTTTTAGTAACGAGTTCGGTTTTTTTTCGTATGACTTTTCAAAAAAAAAGAGAGAAAAAAGAAAAAGTTGATTATGAAGCAAAAGCAAATAAACAAACAAGTTTATCAAAAATGACTTTGTTTGAAAAATAGCTTCATAAAAATAAAAGTGGGGAAAAAAAGTCTTACGAAAACCGACGCTTGTTACATTTTTCGCCCTTTTTCTACTAACCACTAACCCAACCACCCACCTTTAACCCAAGCCTAACCCTTCACCCACAAAGTCCTCTTGATATTTACAAAGGTATATAAGTTAAAAAGGAGGAGGATTGATTGCTTGGCAAGCCTATGGTAGGAGTAAGTTCCATGCCACTCTCGAGTGATCCACAAACATACATTTTCGGCCGAGTGTTGAGTGATCCCCGTGAGGTATGTGAACTTGTATATAAATAGAATTTTAAAAGAGGCATGTTATGCCCTAATAAGTAATTTATCTTATGAAAAGTTTTAAATAAATCTTGATGAATAGGATTGTAAATAAATAAAAATAAAACTTAATAAAAAATCTTGGACATCCCGACACTCTATGACAAGCCCAAAAACCTTCTTCTCTACCCATTCCATTTGGGAGTGTAATAGCCACTTATTAAAGAGTTTTGCTTGAGGACAAGCAAAGATTCAAGTGTGGGGGTATTTGATGTGTGCAAAATGCAACATATAAATTTCATCAATTGTGGCATAAAACTAACCCTTTTTTAGTACTAATGTTGGAAAAAGCGTGATTTTATCTTCCTTTTGTATTTTCTGGATTAAATGAGCTCAAATTAACAAAAGAAGCAAAAAGACATCAAAATCTAACATAAATACAAGAAAAGGAACAAGACGTGACATGCCCGACCCCACGACAGCATCTTCCCAAGCAAAACGAGAAGACAGGAGACTGAACACGCCCCGTGCTCAGCCAGCACGGGGGCGTGCCCAAGTGTCAGCAGAAAAGACAAAGTGGTAGAAGCTTCTATTGCCCACCACGGGGCCGTGCTCAGCGGACACGGGGCCGTGGTCAACTATAAGATTCGCACAATCCAGGCAAATCTCCATAGTACAAAGATTCTTCTGCACACGGGGTCGTGCTCAGCGGACACGGGGGCGTGGTCAACTAATAAGACAAAGCTGCATTAACTGAAGAAAGAGAAGGATGTGGACACGGGGCCGTGCCCGAGCTTCTGTTCAGCCTATAAATAGGAGTGCTTGGCTCAAGCTCAAACCATCCATTGGCACACCACCTCTCTCACACTTCACCCACCACCCACCACCACCATAACACCATCATCCACCACCATCATCCATTGTCCATCATAGAGTGTGTGAGTCGTCTCGAGATCCAAGATTGATCGTAAGAGTTCTTGACAATCAAGGCCATGTTTGCCTAAGTCTCTTACATCACTTGGTGAAGACAAAGTGTCTAGTGTAATACTTCTTATTTTCAATCTTTTCGCACTTTTTATTTGGTTTTGTATTAATGACTCTAATAACTAGTTGCTTATGTTGAAGGTGATCTTTCCTTATCGTTTGTCCGTGGTGTCTTGGCATTATTTTACTGTCTATATAAAATAAAAGATTTTCACCATTCATATCTCCACGGTCTATATGGAGGTATGTTGGCTACCTGGTCGGGTGTTAAGGGAACGGTTTGGTAAAGGTCTTGCCATTGTTCAGCGTTTAGAGGTCCTGCAATGGACCTGGGTCAAATTTAGTAGGACCTCCTTCGATACTTAACGGTATTGGATGGCGGGGGTCCAAACTCTTTGATCCCCTCATAAGTTAACTACTATTAATACTGTAACCCGGCTATTTAGGACTGTATCCCTGCTGACTCAGACTACTTAGTCGAGGGTAACGTCACCTCCAAAAGAGGGGCCTACCATAATTTGCATTAATAACTTAATTAATTATCTTTCAATAATCCACCCTTTTAGGATTGTATCCTTGCTGACTCAAACTACTGGGGTGAGGGTAACGTCGCCTTCAAAAGAGGGGCCTACTACAATAACTAAGATAATCTCTTAAAATAGTGCAAAAGTGCGGAAATAATCAAAGGTTATACTAGATACGAGTCGGAACCAAGTGATTCATCTTGTCTATCTGTTTTTTCTTTTATTTTTATTTTTCAGCATTTTTAGTTAGTTTTTATTTTTCTTAGTTTAAACATATTTTTCTAAACTTTTTGATTTGATTAGACGTTGAGGATAAACCGGTACTAAAAGCTCTTGTGTCCTTGGACGACCTCGGTATCTTACCAACACTATACTACGCTCACGATGGGTGCACTTGCCCATATGTGTGTCTAGTGTTAGTAAATATCGTGTTTTATAAATTTAAAACTTGACTAAAAAAGTGTTAAAGGGGCTTAAAATATACACCTAATATATATAACACTCGACACCCATCAGGGGTGTGGTGGGCCACATGAAAATTGGATTTGTATGAAAGAATTAGATGCGGTAAACTACATTGATAATAGACCTAGGCCGTCGGGTCCTCCAACGGGTACCTACAACCAAGGATGGCGTAACCACCCTAACCTTGGTTGGAGAGATCCCGGCAATAGTAGTAACCAAAAAAACCAACGAACTAACTTTCAACAACCACAAAATTTTTCTCAACAACAAGGTGGACGAGAAAGGCTTGAAGATACTGTATCTCGCCTCATCTCCGACACCGAAAAGAAAAACTCGGATCGATTTCAACAATTGGAATCGAATTTTAGAAATCAACAAGCTAGCATTCAAAACATTGAAAAACAATTGAATCAAATAGCTCAAAACTTCTTCGAGAGACCACAAGGCGCGTTACCAAGTAATACCGAAACCAACCCAAAGGCGCAAGTACATCTCATAACATTAAGAAACCGTACCGTGGGTCCCGAAGAGGCCCCACTTCCACCAACTGAAAGAAGCCAAACCACAACTCCACCCGCACCCCAACAAGAGAAGGCTTCTCCACCAGTTCAAGAGTCCACTAAGACTCCTCCGATTCCATACCCCGGTCGGTTAATTCGTCAAAAGACCGATGAGCAATTCGCAAAGTTTGAAAATTTACTAAAACAATTGCATGTTAATATTCCATTTATCGAGGTCCTAACTCAAATGCCTAAATATTCAAAATTTATGAGGGACTTCCTCACTCATAAAAGGAAAATTGAATCATTGCAATTAGTTAACTTAGGCGTAGAATGCTCCGCCTTACTACTCAACAAACTCCCACAAAAGAAACTTGACCCCGGAAGCTTTACAATTCCTTGCTCGATTGGGAAATCCCCCATTCGTAACGCACTAGCCGATCTCGGGGCAAGCATCAACCTCATGCCCTCATCAATGTTCAATCGAATTGGCTTAGGAAAAACAAGTCCTACAAAAATAAGCATACAACTCGCCGATAGATCCGTCAAATATTCACAAGGTGTTGCTGAAAATCTATTGGTCAAAGTCGGCGAATTTGTCTTTCCGGCCGACTTTGTCATACTAGATATGGAGGAAGATACCGAAGTACCACTCATCCTAGGGAGGCCATTCCTAGCTACGGCCCAAGCAGTGGTAGATATGAATGATGGAACACTAACATTGAGGGTTGGGGATGAGGAAGTAAAGTTTGGAGTCGGAAAAAGAGTAGAAGACGAAGACCCGGTCAACTACATAAAGGTCATTGACTCAAGTTTGGATGATGCTCTCCGACGGTGTAGCATGGGATGCAAAACATCCCACTTGGGTAACATATGACCAGGCTTTGGGTCTAGCCAATGACCCTTATAAACGTGACGCACCACGGAGGCATTCCGCGAAACTATCCTTAGTTTAGTTTAGATTAATTTTTATCTTTTATAGTTTAGTTTTAATTTTCAGGAATAAAACACACTCGGGATGGTGAAGGATAACAAGGGAAACTTGAACCAGCACCCCATGCACGAAAACAGGGCAATCTGACAAAATTTTCTTCATTACAGCAAGTTCAGCACGGGCCGTGCCCGCCCAACACGGCCCCGTGCTGCACAATCTGCAGAAAATGCCCAGTTTAGGTAACTGGACACGGGGCATGCTCACTGAACATGCCCCCGTGCCCAGGCTTCTGTTTCTCTTTATTCATTTCTGTTACTGGAGATTTGTAACACCTCGTAAAATCACGTCCAATAAAGTATTGACACGTGTAATAAACCCTAATAAAGTCAAACCTTGAATATAAGGGACTAATTTTTCGAAAAATCGAAAAACATTAACCAGGAAAGAACTGGAAGTATTATCATACCTAAAATAAGTTTCTAAATAACCTTTTACGGTTTTATATTCACAAAAGAGCCATTTGTTAATCAAGTGTAGCCGTTTGTGTAATTAATTGAAAGTTTGCGTAGAAAAGGGTTAAAAGCGTCAACATGTTAATTCTTACCTCTGAGTGACCTCTTAACAAACCGAGAGCCTCATGATATTTGATTATACTCTCGTGAATGCCAATCATTGGCCACCCAAGGCTTTTATGCCCAAAAGTGAAGTTACGCGCAACTTTGCAAGTATAAGGGACTAAAAGTGTCAATATGTTTAATTATACCTCTGAATGACCTTTTATCGAGCCCGAAGCATTATGATGTTTAATAATACTTTCAAGAATGCCTAATATGAATTAGATGAGGCTTCAATGCTATTAAATGATGAGTTACGCAAGTTTGCGCATTAGAAGGACCTAAAGCGTCAAACTGCTAAAGTATACCGATTCGTATGTTATCGGACCTTCCGGAATATGACCATGAGATAAACATACCCTAGTTATCCTTAATATAGCTTAGATATAGGCTTAGAGGTGATTTGTGCGCAAAAATAAACCTTTAAGTCATGCAGGAACTAAAAGTGTCAAAAAGCGCACAAGTTTGCGTTTACGCGCATATCTTACATTCTGAATATCCCCGGGCACCCAAAAATTTATGTAAGCACTAAAATATTTTATTTTAGTGTTTGGCTTGATAAAATTCCATTCGTCGTGTCGTTTTTCGCGTCCGTCCGCGTTTCGTCGTAATTAGCCGAACAACGAGACCGTACGACCAAACGAACCGACATCCGACATATTTTTGAGCATGTTTCATGTCCACAATGTCTAGGCATCATTTTAGGGCCTTAAAGTTGACTTAAAGAGCCTTAAACATGTCGGAAATGGCCTTAATACACAACGGGGACTGAAATGGAAGCTTTGGAAACTGTTTGCTGATCAGAAGGACCTTAGCATGACACCTAGCCCCCTTGGCGTCACGCGAGGCTCCTTCAGACCAGCAAAAGTAGTTTAATCAATTGTTAATAGCTTCTAAACACTCCAAAGGCCAATGCCACATGTTAATCCCTGATGTTGGGGGGCCAAACTTGGGTACCAAGGTGTGCAACAAGTGTAGGGGCAAGATCAAAGCACGGTATTCGAGGAACGATCTTAACAGTCACCTGAAATCTATAAATACCCACCTCATTTTCCTTCAAACTCACCCCTTGATCTGAATTGTTTTAAGTTGGAGCCTTTGTGCTTCATACCTGAACATCCTAGATCAATTCCAACCTTGCTTGGACCCTTTGTAAGTGTCCTTTCGTGCTTAGTTTAAATTTCTAGCGTTATAGCCGAAAGGTCAAGCGTTTTGATGAACGCTTTGACTTTTAAACGGTTGAGCCATGGCTCGTATTGAACATGGCTACGTGACCGTAATTAGTAGGTGTTAAACCCTCAAAAAGGGCACCTCCTAATTACCACGTTTACTTAGTTTAATTGTCGGGTCAAATAAAAGTCAAATGGGTTTGTTTTAAATAAAATTCATAACTATTTATATAGAAGTCATAAAAATCAGTTTTCTCACTTTAATAACTTGGTAATTATTAGTTGAACATGTCTAAGCATGTTCAATCCGACAATTCTAAGTATAGGCTCGGTTTAGAACCGAAAGTCACAAAAGTTGACTTTTGCTTTGACTTTCAGCTCTGAACCGATTTAGCATAGTTTAGATATGCCTTAGGATTCCTTTAGGACCAGGTTATAAGTTAGTGTAACCCTCTGAGGTTATACAACTTGGATCCTTAGTTATCCTATTCATTGCATGTTCCCGTTATATGCGTAATTGTTGACCATTATGCCCTTTTGACCCCAAAACCTTTTGCAATTGATTTTAGATGATAAGTAAAATATTTTAAGCTTTCTGGGATGATAAAGATACCAGCTTTTCTTTAAAAACCCGAAAATCGCTTAAAATCGCCTTTTCACGCGTTTTAAGCGCATAGTATGTATAGAAACTATTTTAAATATATAATACTTGATACCCTACTGATATAACTTATTAAATTAAGTATTTTTACTGATTAAATCAGATCTGAAACTCAGATTCATATTAAACCTCTTTTATAATCTTTTAAATGACCAAAATACCCCTACGGGGCATAAATCGGTTTTAAATTCGTTTTGGGCATAACGGAAGGTATCTTACTGATATCACAACATGTTTAAGGCATATTAACTTAGGAAACATGTATATGACTCTTATGGTTACCCGTTACACATATTTCGCGTTCGGATCGGTTTATGTAACTAGTTTGCGTAAATTAACCGAAACGGGTCAAACCATATCATTTTCTTGTCGAAATCCAGAATGTGTTTAGTTTACCCAGATTATACAAGTCTCCAAACTTGTCGGGTCTAAATCACATTCTGTTCCGGTCTTCGCTTAATCATGCGTTTGAACCATAAACCGTTCCTTAAAACTAACCGGTCTAAGTTACGACTTAAATAAGACCCGTTAGGAATCTAATAGGTTAATAAAACCTTCGTTCCAGATTAAGAGCCCCAGTAGAAGTACTTGTGCTTACTGATTTGAATATACGGCTGAGTATAAATTGCATTGCTAGCTCAGGTAAATACTTTTAACTTATTTTCCCTTATACGGGCTTGGGATACGGTATTATAAAAATACCGCTTGGTCGGGTGTAGAAACCTTTTAATCGGAGATGATTAAATTGCATAATCCCTTTCTAATCTGTATTGGTTGATAACAAATAACATTAGGGGTTAATGACCGTGTCCTGGATATCCTTGGCTCATTTAAAAAGTGAATGGCCATAACTTAAGCACAATGTGTAGGCATAACACCTCCTGTTGCGTATGTAAAAGATATACTCACTCGTAAGGATGTCTTCTTGTGAGTTATATTTATGGTGTGTCGATTAATCTTGACCGGCTTGTATTGTATAATCACCGGCCCTAAATGTTGGACAAACATGTAAATCGGATACAAGATTTTTATTAATAAGATTGTCCCAAGATATAAAAGATATTTTGTGCCTCGTGCATTCAAATCAATTTTCAAACTCTTTTCCAAAATGAGTCAGTTAATTGTATTTACCAGTGTAAACTGACGTATTTTCCAAAAAGGTTAAGTGACAGGTACTGAACGTAATTGGCTGGAAGCTCATGGCGTTAATAAGGAATCTTGCAAGTTCTAGATGCCTGAAGTCTGTTGAACAGTTTTTCTTTTATTTGATCCGCCTGTGGATCCTTTACTTTCTGTTGTAATACTTGATATTACTTTATATTCGGATTGTAATATATTTATCTTTTGCTTCCGCTGTGCTTTTATATATTGTGTTGTTTGACTATGATGATATCAACTACGTCACGATACTCCCCACCGGGCCCACCGGTAATACGTGGAAATATCGGGGTGTGACACGATTTGAACACGGGGCCGTGTCCAGACGCTCAGTAACATAAATTTTGCTTTTTCACATCTTTTTACACATTCAATCAACCTAAAAACTTATTTTTGGGACACATTGAGGACAATGTGTAATTTAAGTGTGGGGGGAATGCTAAAACTTTGAATCTTGCAAGTCCTAATCACAAGCCTTACACAAAACTCTATTGGAACCGCTAATCACCCCAATTTTTTTTTTCAAAATTCTTCATTTTTTTACTTGTCTAGGTTTAACTTGGGAATTTCAAATTCTAAAAAGGTTATATTTTTACAAATTTACAACCGATAGCGTCGTGATAAAAAGAACCAACATAAGAAAATTATGAAATGGCATGACAAGCTTAGTTAAAATTTGATTATATATACTTGATCACATAAAAACTCATTCCCACAAAAGTGAGTTTTGAGCCTTTATTGAGCATACAAATACATATATCTTTAAACTAAATGCTCATTTTTCGTTTCTTGTGTGAATAGCCGCTTGGTTCTTACGACTCTAGAACTTGCCACGACGATACATTCCCGGTCCTTACTAACTTAAACCCGAGTAAGTAAATGATGGAGGCATTAGGACTAACCCTTTTTATTTCTACACCATTATTTTTTTTTTTACCATCTACCCAAAATCCCCCTAGTTAACCCCTTTGAGCCTAAACCTTTTCATTTCTTAACCCAAAAACAAACACCCTTTTTACCCACCAAAATCCTTTTTATTTTGGCAAATTGGATTTAAATAATCCCAACTCACTGTTATTGGCCAATAATAATCCCAACTCATTTAATCACCAATAATAATCCGAACTATTCACTTTTGTTTGTAAAATACTCCCAGTTAAAAAAACACTAACTAGGTTTAAAAATTGCTGACGTGGCAGGTGACGTGGCATGCCACATCAGCAATTTTGCTGATGTGGCAGTTGATGTGGCATTTTTTGTTGACGTGGCAGCTGATGTGGCAGTCTACGTGGTAGTTTTCGATTACGTGGCAACTGATGTGGCAGGTGACGTGGCATGCCACATCAGCAATTTTTTTAACCTAGTTAGTGTTTTTTTAACTGGGAGTATTTTACAAACAAAAGTGAATAGTTCGGATTATTATTGGTGATTAAATGAGTTGGGATTATTATTGGCCAATAACAGTGAGTTGAGATTATTTAAATCCAATTTGCCTTTTATTTTTAACCCTTTGTTTTAGTAATAAGCTCGGTTTTTCGTATAACTTTTCAAAAAAAAAATTGTTGATGATGAAGCAAAAGAGAAATAAACAAACAAGTTCATCCAAAATAACTTTGTTTGAATAATGGCTTCATCAAAATAAAAATTGCAAAAATAAAATGTCTTACGAAAACCGACGCTTTTTACGCCTTTCGCCCATTTACTAACCACTAACCCAACCACCTACCTTTAACCCAAGCCTAACCCTTCACCCAAAAGTCCTCTTGATATTTAACCCAAGCCTAACCCTTCACCCAAAAGTCCTCTAGTGTAATACTTTTTATTTTTAATCTTTTCGCACTTTTTACTTGGTTATGTATTAATGACTTTAATAACTAGTTTCTTATGTTGAAGGTGATTTTTCCTTATCGTTTGTCCGTGGTGTCTTGGCATTATTTTACTGTCTATATAAAATAAAAAAATTTCACCATTCATATCTCCACGGTCTATATGGAGGTATGTTGGCTACCTGGTCGGGGGTTAAGGGAACGGTTTGGTAAGAGTCTTGCCTTGTTCAGTGTATAGATCCTGCAAGGACCTGGGTCAAATTTAGTAGGACCTCCTTCAATACCCACCGGTATTGGATGGCGGGGGTCCAAACTCTTTGATCCCCTCATATATAAGCTACTACTAATACTTTAATCCGGCTACTTAGGACTGTATCCTTGCTGACTCAGACTACTTAGCCAAGGGTAACGTCACCTTCAAAAGAGGGGCCTACCATAATATGCATTAATAACTTAATTAATTATCTTTCAATAATCCGACCCTTTAGGATTGTATCCTTGCTGACTCAAACTACTGGGTTGAGGGTAACGTCACCTTCAAAAGAGGGGCCTACTACAATAACTAAGATAATCTCTTAAAAAGTGCAAAAGTGCGGAAATAATCAAAGGTTACACTATACACGAGTCGGAGCAAAGTGATTCATCTTGTCTATCAGTTTTTATTTTATTTTATTTTTCAGCATTTTAGTTAGTTTTATTTTTCTTAGTTTAAAACCTTTTTCTAAACTTTTGATTTGATTAGACGTTGAGGATAAACCGGTATTAAAAGCTCTTGTGTCCTTGGACGACCTCGGTATCTTGCCAACACTATACTACGCTCACGATGGGTGATCTTGTCCATATGTGTGTTTGGTGTGAGTAAAATATCGTGTTTTATAAATTTAAAACTTGGCTAAAAAGTGTTAAAAAGGGCTTAAAATATACATTAAAAACCTATCACACTCGACACGCATCAGGCTTCTTCTAATATACGGTGGCGTAGGTTTCCTAATTTAGGTATCCACATTCTCTTCTTATGGAATCTCCAAATTCCATCCGTTCCTTGTTCTAATTCCTTAATCATTCCTTTTAACTTTTCAGTATCATCCTTGATTACTGATTCTTGTACTTTTCTAATTTGTTCATTTAAATCTACTTGCAGATTTAAATTGAGTGAACGTACTCTTTTTGGATTTTCATGATACTTTAGCTTAAAGCATCAACAACTACGTTTGCTTTTCCTGTATGATAATGGATATCACAATCATAATCACTAAGTAATTCCATCCAGCGTCTTTGTCTCATATTCAATTCCTTTTGCCCGAAAACATACCTTAAAGTCTTATGATCTGTGAAAATAGTACACTTACTACCATATAGGTAATGTCTCCAAATTTTTAGGGCAAATATTATAGCTTCTAATTCTAAATCATGGGTTGAATAATTCTCTTCATGACTCTTAAGTTGTCTGGATGCATAAGCTATAACCTTTTGACGTTGCATCAACACAGATCCATAACCTAACTTAAAAGCGTCACAATAGATTATGAAATCTTCAGTTCCTTCTGGTAACGCTAGTATGTGTGCGTTGGTTAATCTTTGCTTAAGAATTCTAAAGGCTTTTTCTTGTTTTAATCCCCATTCAAACTTAACGGATTTACATGTTAACTTAGTTAAGGGAATGACTATTCTAGAAAAATCTCGAATAAATCTTCTATAATAACCGGCTAGTCCTAAGAAACTTCTAACCTCAGTTGGTGACTCAGGGGTTTTCCATTTGGTAATTGCCTCAATCTTGGTGGGATCTACATGATTTCCTTCATGATTAACTAGATGTCCAAGAAATTGTACCTGTTCTAACCAAAAATCACACTTCGAAAACTTAGCATAAAGCTTTTCTTTTCTTAATAAACTTAGAGGTGCGTGCAAATGGTTTGCATGTTCCTCTTTACTCTGAGAGTAAATGAGAATATCATCTATAAAGACAAATATGAATTTATCCAAATATGGCTTACATATTCGGTTCATCATGTCCATAAATGCAGCTGGGGCATTGGTTAAACCAAATGGCATGACAGTAAATTCATAATGGCCATACCTTGTTCTGAAGGCGGTCTTAGGAATGTCCTCTTCCTGTACCTTTAATTGATGATATCCTGACCTTAAATCGATTTTAGAGAAAAATCGAGCTCCTTGCAACTGATCGAACAGATCATCGATTCTTGGTAATGGATACTGATTCTTAATCGTGACCTTGTTCAATTCACGGTAGTCAATGCACATACGCATTGATCTGTCCTTCTTTTTGATGAATAGGATTGGCGCTTCCCATGGCGATGAAATTGGTTGTATGAATCATTTCTCCAATAATTCGTCTAACTGTTTCTTTAGTTCCTGTATTTTTGCGGGTGCCAAACGGTAAGGTGCTTTGGCAATTGGTGCTGTCCCTGGTATCAAATGGATTCGGAATTCAACTTCTCTGTCTGGAGGTTGTCCTGATAATTTTTCTGGAAATACATCTGAAAACTGAGACACTACTGGAATATCCTTTAATTCTTTTCCTTTAGTGTTAGTGATTATAGAAATCAAATACACCAATGATCCTTTTCTTACATAGCTTGCTATTTTCATCACAGAGATGAATTTTGTGGATCTAGATGGTTTATTTCCTTTAATTGTGATCTTTTCACCCATTGGTGAATTTACTTGGATTGACTTTTGATCACATAAAATACTGGCTTTATTGGCTATTAACCAATCCATCCCTAATACGATATCAAATCCTGCCAGATTCATTGGGTAAAGGTTTGCAATAAATTTCTGATTTAGAATTTCTATTCTTGCTCCCTACAAGATTTCAGAAATCTTAATGGTTTCCCCATTTGCTGTCTCTACTAGACATTCTTGTGGGAGTTTAGTTAATGATTGATTAAGAAGTTTGCAAAATGAAGTATTAATAAAACTTTGGTTTGCACCAGAGTCAAATAATACTTTAGCAAAAACGTCATTAACTAAAAACGTACCGGTGATCACATCCGGGATCATCTTTGCTTCCTCTGCAGTTAGAATAAATGCTCTAGCATTTTTAGTATTTTTTTTTGTTCGTGGCTGGTGCTAACTTTGGGCAGTTTGGCTTGATATGGCCATGTTCTCCGCAATTGTAGCATATCCTGTTGTTTTTCTTCCTGCAGTCTTCTTCCTTATGTCCAGATATTTTGCAGAAGTTGCAGTATATGGAGCATCTTCCAGAATGCTTCCTTTTGCAATACTTGCAATAGGGTGCAGAGGTAGAACCTACATTTTTCCCACGGTTGAAATTTCCAGAGCGAAATTCTTGGGTAAGTTTCTGGGTTAAGTTCCTCATCTGATCCTCTTCTCGTGTACGCACTAACTCATCTGTCAAGGTGTTTGCTAGTTCTACAGCTTCTTCTATGGTTTGGGGTCTAGTTGCCTTGACTACATGTCTTATCTCTCCAATTAATCCCCAGATGTAATGGGAGATCAATATTGGTTCAGGCGATGCAAGGGTTGGTACGATTCTAGCATATTCAAAGAATAATGTAGTGTACCCCTTACTATCTACTCCAGTCATCCTGAGATTTAGAAATTTATTTGCTATTAGTTCTTTTTCATTGGGAGGGCAGAATTTCCTTTCTACCATGTTTTTAAATTCCTCCCAATCCATATTGTAAATCCTGTCACTTCCCCTAGACTGGAGGATAGTGTTCCACCACTCTAAGGCTGAATTCTTAAATAGATTAGAGGCGAACATTATTTTATCCTCTTCAGCACACTTGCTTATTTTTAAGACAGTCTCAGTCTTTTCTATCCAGCGTAAAGTTGCAACGGCCTCTTCATTGCCCGAGAATTCCATTGGTTTACAAGACCATAATTCTTTATAAGAACAACCATAAGGCATGGTTCTTCTTATTTTGGGAATGGCCGCTTGAAGTATAGGTCCATTGTTCACGCTGTTTTCAGGTTCAGTTGGTCGCTTACTGCTATGCTTACTTCTATTATCAGCTTCCCTAACCGTTTGAATAATATATGGCATCGCATCTATTATTCCTTGTGCCACTATGTGTTGGATGGCACTGTTGTCCACTTGGTTTCCATTATTGTTGTTGTTTGGGTTTTCGTTACCCGGGTTATTGTTACTCTGGTTATCATTATTCTGGTTTTCCGGGTTATTATCCAGATTCTCTTGATTCACTTGGTCGGCCATCTGAATTTTAAACATTTACAACATATTAATATCACAAGATAATATCTTAATATGATCAATCACATGACACGCATTTTGATCAAAAGCGTCGATCATTGCGACTTACTCTTTTCTTATAATATGCATCTACTACAAACTAGAACTGAAATTAAAATTACAATACTACTATGCATCACTAACCACATAGTGGTCTATACTATGATATAATTTTTTTTCATACACACCTATTATATATATTATTATATTATTATTATTACTACCTCCACCTTCACGGATATGGATTCATCCAAAAATCCATATGACGCTTGTCGTACTTCCAGACGAGTCATTACCTGCCTCATTCTTTCACTACTCTCTAAAATCTCTTCTCCAAAAGTTCAGAGCTCTTGCACATTTTCTGCACTCATTGGGGGTGCAGGTGTGGGTACTGGATCTGGGTACTGTGGCATGGGTTCTTCCTGAAGATACGGATTCTCTAAGATCTCCCTAATGTATTCATCATTATCGTAGTAGGGATCTAGAGGGTCCAGACCTGGGTAAGCTGCTAGGTTTGGCATGGGTAGGTCTGTTAGCTGGTAGCGTTGCACATAATCCCTATGATCATCAAACCACGGATCGTAGTCTGGGTCTAAGGGATTGGGTGCTGGTACCCTAGGTATCTCCTCAGGATTAAAATCATGCATTTCTGCTTGATTTTCTGGGTTGTTTTCTATCTCCATTGGCTGATTAGGAAACAAGGGTAAGGGTTGTGGGGCTACTAGTAGTTCCAAATTTGGGTCGGCAGCTGTAGATGCTAAAATATGGAAGTTTGCTAAACTCCTATTAAGCATGTCTTGGATATGGGCTGATATCAGTTTCTCTTTTAGCAGCAGCTAGCACTCGTTGTTCTTGTAACTTCTTCATTCTTTTCCTACGCTCATGTGCTCCCATACTGAACCATCCTCTCTTTTTCTGAGGGAATGGATCTTTAAACTGAGCCTTAAATACGAATATCCCTTCTTCATCACCAGCTGAATACCCTGAGAGGGCAGGCTGTGAAGAGGTGCCTTCGCTTCTAGGTGAGCTGGACAAGTGACGATAGACGTCGGATGGTCCTTAATCACTCATACTGTAAACTAACAAATAGTCAAATAACACATAACAATAAAATACAGATATGCACGTATTTCTGTAATTTATTTCCTAACACTTTAAATAATATATTGGTGTCAGCAGAACACTTCTGTGGCTGAATCAGTGGCTTGGCACTGATACCACCTTCTGTCGCAACCCCCGCCCCCTATCTGTCCCGGGAACGGGCGGCCGTGAAACCAGTTTTGGTGGTATCGATGTTAATTATTTTGGCAGCGGAATTTCATCAGGACCGTAGTTAGTAAATATTTATCAGAGTAAATACCACGCTTTTATAATATTAAACATATAAAACCCAAGTTTTAATTACAAACATTTTTATAGGGAAAATCCCTATTTTATTGAATAAAACATCTTCTTTTATTTAGGTAACTTTTATAGCCACTTTTTCCAAGCCTTCAGTGTTGTCCAACTGGCTTCTAGTTGGCTTTCACATTCTGTTACCTGAAACCGTTTTAAAAACATTTTGTCAGTGGGAAATACTGATGAGTGAATCCCAGTTTAATCAAGAAGACTTTTATCAATTA
The DNA here is from genome assembly GCA_030545235.1 of Helianthus tuberosus. Taxonomy (NCBI): domain Eukaryota; kingdom Viridiplantae; phylum Streptophyta; class Magnoliopsida; order Asterales; family Asteraceae; genus Helianthus; species Helianthus tuberosus. The sequence goes on along the minus strand of CM060425.1, from coordinate 15,571,652 downwards.
ACACAGTATTGAGAGCGATTACAATGTTTATATCTACACAATTACTCATTCAGTACTTGCCACTCGACCTTATCTGTGGCTATGGTCATATCACACATTGGCTAACCCGTTGTCCAATTGTGAAGGTTATCAAGTAATGTATACAAAACCCCATAATACCGGCAGTAATTGAAGAATTACAAAGACTCAATCACTGCTTAATTACATTGTAAAACATTTAAGGTTTTGTAAAACTGTTTACAAAAAGGAGATTACTCACATTGTTGTCTTAGGTTATCCTTTAGGGTTTCCTGGTGATTATCTATAATTTACACAAATGCACACGTGTTAGTATAATAAACCATTATTTATATTAATGATACCCTCCCCGAGACGGCATTCCAACGACTACGTCGGGCAAAACCACGACAGCCGTTACGGAACCCTGGATCAATCGGGCAGCGTATCTAATATGTAACCGGGGTTATGATACTTACAACGGAGTAGAACTTCGTTATTTAGGGGGATATTATACCCGAGAATTATGCCTACTATAAGAAATTCGAGAGAGAAAGTCGAGAAATGAACGATTTAACTGAAGGCCCGATGCCCTCCTTATATAGGGCCTGATTTTTGTTTTCTCGCAGCCCGCGTAAAGTGAGACCTCGGGCTACGCGGCCCGCGTAGTAGGGGTGTAGGGCTTAGCTCCGTCGATTCAACAAACTAGACTTGCCACGATGATGACACGTGGCAGCTCCGGGTGCGACCCTGACTTCTTGCTGTCGCGGCCCGCGTAAGGTGAGACCAAGGTCTACGCGGCCCACGAGCGCCCATAAAATTTTGTTTTTAATTAATTTTTTATGTTATATCGTATTTTGGGCTCGGTTTTCGCATACGGGGTGTATTTTAAGACATACTGGGACATTTAAAATATATTAGGGCATTAAAAAAATATTTTGGAGGGTTGTTATATCATACGACATTATTTTTTTTATAAAAATTGCACAAAAAAACGAGCGTTTTTTATCTTTAAAACGAATATACTGTTGCTATATTTTCGAAAACCCAGTTGCGTAAAACACGATAGACAAAAAACGTAAAAAAATATTTTTTTTCTATAATGCAATGCACCAAAAACACAAAGAAATGTCTTATTTCTAAAACGCAATGGCCAGAAAACACAAAGAAATGTCTTATTTCTAAAACGCAATGGTCTAAAAACACAAAAGAAAGTTTTCTTTCTAAAACGCAATGGACTGAAAACACATAAAAATGTGTTTTACCTAAAATGCAATGGACTAAAAACACTTCAAAATGTGTTTTTCTAAAACGCAATAGACCAAAAAACACATAAAAATGTTTGTTTTTTCTTTCTAAAATGCAATGGCCTAAAAACACAAAAGAAAGTGTTATCTCTAAAACGCATTGAACCAGGGTATGTTTTGTCTGTGAATTGTCTGAACCAGGAAGTAGGAGATCAAAAACTGTCTACGATTTTTTGCCTACGAAATGAGGTAATTTTCAGAAAATTAAATTTTCTGATGTAGTTTTAATAAAGCAATTTAATCAATTTTTTTTCTGATGCAGTTTTAACCAGCTCGACCCCAACCAGGGGCTCTGCCCCCGGACCCCCGCCAAGATTACTTTGTAAAATGCATGACTCAATTTAAAAACTCAGATCGTAAAAAATGCAATTAAAAAATTTCTTACATAGATCGAAGCCGATTTCTTCACCGATTGACGAAATTTGAATGTTAGAAACAATTATCAGCGATCGAATCGAACGAATCGAGTGATTCGCTTCAAAATCATAGAAAAAAAAGAAATATTGTATGAAATTAAACTGGGTTTCTTCAAAAAAGTTGAAGAACACGTAGATTGGGTGTTTGAATCATTGATTGGTGACGAAAATCGCACTATTATGTAGTAATTATTGAGATAGAAAGTGAAGAAAAAGTTGAAGATGGTTGATGTTAAGATCGGAGGCTATCATGATTGTGTTTGTTTGTAATATATGAATAATGAATAAACATGATTCAATGATTTATGCAGCGGAAATGAACACAAACTTTGTAAACACAATCAAAGAGGAAAATAGTTTAGATAAACACATGCATTCCATTAGTCAAAAGATTACAAATCAAATCAAAAGATTACAAAGCATGCTTACAACCTAAACTCCCCCTCAGCCTGATGCTCCCTGGTTGATTGCACAAGATGAAGGGATTGGAGGAGAGGAACTCACTTAGTCAAATCAAATGTAACAGTACAGGGTACTGTTCCATTTATAGGCAAATCAAACCACTGAAGCATCTAAGCTGACGTCACCATGAAAGTGACATTTAACAACCTAACAACCTCTAACATCTGATCTATACAAATACTGTTATGCTAACAACTGTTATTACAATACATTACATAAAGACAAACTTAACTACTGCTGAATCCTTCCACTGATGTGAACCCAGCAGCACTTGATATATCCAGCAGTGCTTGACTCATAGCAGTAGATTGAACAACATTGTTTAATCCTTCACAGTCTTCAGGACTTCATCAGCAGTTTGAGGGACAGCAGCTGTTGTATATGATCAGTTGATAGAGGACATCAGATGTTATAAGCACTTTCAAGGGGAAAGCTTGGTGTAAACTGCTGCTTATGATGAATCCACTGTTGTGAACCAGTTTTGGCTTTTATTATCTGTTCCTTTGATAGGGTTCAATCCCAACAATCTCCTCCTGGAACAGATAATGCCAAAACTCTTCATTATTTTGGATATTTATTATCTCATCAGAAGTTCCCTAACTTGACCTTTAAATTGCAATTCAAAATCCAAAGAACTTATATCCTCCTCATCCCTACAAAGTATAAGCTCAAGGAGATCTTGTGGATCTTCAACACTCAGGCCCAGTGCTTGTTCCCTTGATATGTGCTTTACTTCTCCATTGGATCTGAACAGGGTCAATACATGGGTCTTTTGATCAGACATCCATTTTAGTATTTTTGAAGCCAATGGGTTTCTTGGGAGAGGTTTATTTACTGATGAGTTTGGTGATGCTGGCCTTGTGATAATTTGTTGAGCAGTGTTCTGAGCTTTTGCTAGTTCAGAATCTCAAGCTGTATTTTGTTTGAAAACCATTTTGATGATATCATTTGCTGCAGCTATATCTTCTGCAGTTTCTTTTTCAATCTGCTCTTGTATCTTTCTTTGATCTATCTCAATGGCTGATACATCTGCTGATGTGAACAGTGGTTCAGAAACATTGATCTGTTTTGGCTCTTTGTATTCAGGCTTCTGTGGTAAACTGGGATCTGTGATCCTTCTTTTCTTTAAACTTTCATAAGCCTCATCTGTGTATTGCCTTGTCCATTTTGCTATGGCTTTGGCAGGTCCAACCTTTGCATCCACCAGCTCTTGTTTCTTCCTCTTGTATTCTGAGGTAAGTTTATCAATGGCCTTTTTGTATTTACTCCAGTTTGAAGCTGTCCTTTTCTGACCTGGATCATTCTTGATCATCCTGATTCTGTTTACCTCATGCTTTAGTGCAATGAGTGGCCATTCACTGAATTGTTCTTCTTTGGTTGGATAAAACTTTTCTTTCATGGTGAATGCAAGATAATCCTTTCTCATTTCCTTTTGCAGGACTGCTCCAGGTGGCAGATTTGACATATCTTTGCTTAGGTCTCTTGCATAATCTTCCATATGTTTGACCTTGGTGAGCAGAAATTTCATTCTTTCAGAAATGGCTTTATCACCTTGATCTTTACATTCAAGTCTAGCCCTTATATCAGTTTGCCTGGCTTTGAGTTTTAGATACTCATCCATATTTGCTGGATTCCTGAAGCCTGTGAGAGAAGGAAATTTTCTTTGTGAAGGATCATCCACTGTATAGAATTGTCTCATCTCATCCTTTACAGCTTCCAATTCCAGTGGATAACTTGCAGCAGTGGATACAATATTACCAGGGTTTATTGGTTTGACCACAGTTGGTGGAATGGGTTGTTGTGGTTTGATGGCAATGTAAGGCGTGGAGGATAAAGGAATGGGTGCTGGTATATCATCATTACCTTCATGAGATTTTCTCTTTCTTGTGTAAAGCCTTTTGGGTGAAGGGGGTTTTGTTTGTGATGTGACAATGGGTTGTATGGTGATTGTTGAAATGGTGAGGGCAGTGGTAGATGGCTGGCAGACAACTGTTGAAACAACTGGTGTTTCAACCTCTGTTGTTATTACAACTACTGATGTGTCAGTAGATATCTTCTGCTTTTCAGCAGGTGGTGATTTGGTGGGTGGTGAAGTGATTTTAGGTTGTGGTTGTAGGGCAGTGGTTGTGGTGTGTGTTGTAGTGGTGTGTGTTGAAGAGATGGCAGGTGTTTGAATGGCAGTTGTTGAAACTACTAAGGTATCAGTTGTTGATACAACAGGTGTTACAACAACTGTTTGGGTGGAAGTTTGAGATTTAGTGGTTTGAGGTTTGGAGCCTTTGGGAGGTGGTTTGGAGATATGCTTTGTGGGTCTGGATGGTGTGGATTTGGGTTGCCTCACTTGTCTAGTGGGCTTCTTCTTTTCATCCTTAGGATTTTCAACATCCTTTGGCTCAGAAGTACCCTGTGCATTCAGCTCCATGTAAGCTCTTTTCTCCTGTTCCCACCTGGTTTTATCCTTAGCCTCTCTATCTCTTTTAACACTTGCTTTTGCTTCTGCAAGTGCATTTGTGGTGACATGAATTTTCTTACTACCATCTGGCAAAGGAATGTTTTTGGTCATGTTTTCTTTTTCTGGTTCAATATAAAGGCCATCTTCAATTCCCTTCTTCTTCCACTGTTTAATTTTCTCCCCCTTTTTGGCATTATCTGAAGGAAGTTTATCAATGAAGAGAACGGTGGGAGGAGCTTTGCCAGTGGTGTTCAGGATGTGGGCTTTTATAGCTTTGATGTCTGCTTGAGTATTTCTAAACCTTGACTCCATCATGTTTCACAGCTCTTGAACATGTATTGCATGCTGCTGATCAACCATTTGTCTTTGTTGTTGGAGCAGAGGTTGGAATAAGTTCCATAACTCATTTGTAGCAGGTGCTTATGATGGAGCAGATGCTTGAGTTGGAACAGCAGTGGTTGAGACCTTTTGAGCTTTTAACAACTGTTGCATCATATCTTTTATTTCAGCAACAGATGTCTCAAGGTTGTTAATTCTACCCGTCAATTCCTGATATTTTAAATCATCACCCAAGTTAATGGGATCATCTGATTCCCCACCAGTAGTGGTTGTATCAATGTGTGACTTAGGAAACGAATCCCAAAAATCAGCCATTGATGCCCCTTGTTCTTGGTTCTGGGGTCTTCTTTCTTCAACACTTGATAACCTTTTGAAGGTACCAGTGGTTAAAACATACTCACGAGTGGTTACCAGAAGTGCTATAGAAGAAATTGCCTTCAAGGGAGTCTGATTGATGAAACAACTGGCCAAATGGAGATCTGTTGATCCAACACTTGTAGTTGCTGCTCCACTTGAACTACTGTCAGGAATTACTTATAACTCCTGCAGTGTAACCTCCTCAAATGTTGCTGGGATAGCAGAGGTATAAGCATCAGACCCAGTCACTTGTTGAAGTATACTCTCAGTGATAGGAGATTGAGAGGAACTGGTTTGTGTCTGAGCTATAGCAACTGCATGCAACAAGGGTATTATGGATTGTGGTAATGTGGGGGGTGAAGATATGGGTGTTGAAAGAGACATGTCCTTGGGATCAGGACTGAGGAAGATGGATCCAATTGAATCCAAAGCTTCATAATGTGGGGTCCCTGTGCTTACAACCTGATCCTTTTGTGAGGATGCAGGAGGAGTTTGAGGCAAGGGTGGAGATCTTTCTTCCATCTGCTGTGAGGAAGTAGCAACAGTGGTTTTTGGTGACATTTGTGTTGTCACTGGCAGTAGCTCTGGGATCTCATCTTGCAGAGTTGCCTTTTTAGTGGGTTTGGGGGGCTTTTTGGATGATTTCTTTTTAGGCTTTTTGGTGATGGCAGGTGTGGGTTTCATAGTAGTGGGTGTGCTGCCATGATCACCTGGAGCAGTGGGCTCAGCAGCAGATACCTGAGGAGCAGTGGTAGCTGCTAAAGTCTGCTCAGGTACCTCTGCTTGTGTTTTTGCATGTGTTAACATCCTAGTAAATGTTTCAGATGTTAAACTATGTATTTGAAAAGATTTACCTTGGATGAGCAAATTTTCATTTTCCTTTCTAAATTTTTGTTTAAGATAGTAACTTAAGAACCTTGGAAAAAGTAAAAATGATTTGCTATCAACATTTTTTACTAAATCATCAAAGATCTCCTGGGAATAATAAAAATTTTCATTATGTAAAATAACATAGCCTAGGCTTTGAATCTTTAATGGTATTTCATTAAAAACAGTTGTTTTATTTGAAACACACATCAAAAGGGTATGGAATAAAAACCTTGGTGCAGAAGGGAAGAAGCCTTTTTGTAAGGTGTCCCTTTTCATTTCCGCACCATACCCTCCCTCCAGAAAATTAGTTTTTAACTCGTTTTTAGGAAAAGAAGTTTTACCTTCCTGATCATCGAGTGCAAAGACTTCTGAAATTGATTGTGGAGTGATTTGAATCTTTTTGCCCTTAATGGAAGAATTAATGGCTATAACTGTTTCACCTTGATACTCAAGTGTGGCATTTTTCCAGAATTCTCTCTGGGTTTGTTCGTAAATAGGAGCATCAGCAGTCAACAAAGTTTTGTACTTTGAAGTTGCAAGAGTGTCAATGATGGAATCGAAGGTTTTGGTGGTGGTGGGTTTTGTGAGTAGACCCAAGTAGTTGTGAGGTGCTTTGTATGGTATTTCGATGGGTTCAGTGGCCTTTTGATCAACCTTCTTGGAAGATGAGGATGATTTTGATCTTGATTTTGTCATTTTGATGAAGAAGAACGAAGAATGATTTGAGGCGGAAAATTGGAAACTTCTTTTGAGAAAAGAATTTTGGAATTCAATTCGACAGTGTAAAACCCTGTTTGGGGGTTTTGATCAGGGTTTTATAAGGGAAAAAGTGAATGCTGACATGGCAGCGGTTCACAAAGATCTGATGACTAATAACTGACCACGTGCCAACCTCTGGTGGAAAGATGAATAATGGAGGACAGTTGTTTAGGGAACCACTGATAAAACAAATATCAGTGGTTTCAATGGTCAAAGTGAAGACAATGGTTGATTTTAACTATCAGTGGATAGCTTTATCAGTGGATAAAACACTGATTTTGAACAACAGTGATTACCAAGAGAATGAAAGAACAGAGATTGACTTTCAGCAGTGGACAATATTTAGGAAACAGATGTTTGAACAGAACAGTGATTAGGAATAAGGTAATGGTAGGGATTTGAGGGCTATTATGTCAGCAACTGTTAGTGCAACAATGGATAAGCTTTTGACAATTGTTTTGAACATCTGCTGCTCTGATGAAAGAAATGATTTTGTCTTGGGAAACCACAACATCATTTTCAACATCTGTTGTTAGGTGATTATGAAACATCTACAAGATTGTTATCCTCAACAAAACACATTTTAGATGCAAATTGTCAAGTTTAATATGTCACCAGTTTTTACAGAAATTTGCATTCAAGGTTTTGCCACATGTCTATTACAGATTTTGAAGCTTTTATAGATTCCTGACAGTGGTTTAGTACCCCAGATGATGGAAACCCTCTCTACTAAGGCTACTTATTTTGTGTCATAATATTTGAATTAGAACATGAGTACCCAAGTATTTTAAGGTCTGTTAGCAATCAATCTTTTGATCAGTGTTAAAACAAACTTGAGTTTGACATGACCTTGACATTTGTACCATTTCCTTTTGACCTATTTTCAAGGATAGTACCATAAAAAAAATGATGGTTCTTAATCCTGACAGGAGTTTGAAACTTTTGCTATAAAAAACAAGTAAAAGTACAAAATATATCACTCTTAAAAAAATAAAGAATAATATATCCTGCTTTATTTGAGAAAAACCTTTTCAAGAAAAAAAATAATTAAAGGTTTTTCTAAAAACAGCATCAAAAAGGATCTGGTATATTTTCCAATAAAACTCATAATCACATCACTCTCAAGTTTTATGAAAATGGTCAGTGGTTTAAAAACATTGTAATAAGCACTGTTAAGACCATTTTCTTGTTTAATTGAGTGCAAAAATGAGGAGACATGTTCACATTGTTTTTGAAAGTCCTGTTATAAACTTTGTTACCATGTGATGATTCTGAAAAGCTTGTCTAGTCCTCTTATAAGTTTAATCACTGGTGATACTATTGTTACCTGAACTTTCCTGAATCAATGAATGCACACAGTTGCTTGATGACCATCTTTCACCCAATTTTGGACTCTTAAGTGTTTTACATTTATGCTCTTTTCTTTTGACTTCAAAAGTTTTGAGATAAACACACTTTTGAGTTTTTATGAATTTTATTCTTCCCTTTTTACCCTTCCCATTCTTAAGTACAAAAATACTCACTGGGAGGTTTATTGAAGGAATACTTAATCCAAAATCATTTTGTAGCAATGTTTTGAGGGATCTGACCACTTTTGTACATGCTTATATCAAATCTCACATTACATATGATTAGGACTATTTTAACACCTGATTTTCTTAATGTGTTTTTAACAAAGTTGATTTGGTCCTTTTGAGAATTCTCAACCTGTTTTTCAACACACAAGATTTAATAGCTAAAGTTTTAATTTCCCTCCTTTTATGTTAGCAAAAACACTAATGTTTTTATGAACATAGGTTTTTGTCGACCTGAGGTACATACTTTAGCGGCAAACATGATGGATACAGCACAAAACTTCATAACAACAATTGAAATCAATTTTGTAAAGAAAATAATTATACCATAGTTAACAGATATATATAGATCTGAAAACTATAGGTGTTTTATGTATGACATCACTTGTTATGTGAAGTTTGTGTGTCTTATGACATCTTGGTTGTTTTACAGAGTTTTTAAATAACAATTTTGAACGTGATCACTCGTTACTCAGTTTTTCAACTAAATACGATCAACCTTAGCATCAATGAATTTTGAGCTGAACTGTTATGTCAAATTGATTGTTAGATCGAATTTGACTGTCCAAGCTCTGATACCAATTGTTAAGATCGGAGGCTATCATGATTATGTTTGTTTGTAATATATGAATAATGAATAAACATGATTCAATGATTTATGCAGCGGAAATGAACACAAACTTTGTAAACACAATCAAAGAGGAAAATAGTTTAGATAAACACATGCATTCCATTAGTCAAAAGATTACAAATCAAATCAAAAGATTACAAAGCATGCTTATAACCTAAACTCCCCCTTAGCCTGATGCTCCCTGGTTGATTGCACAAGATGAAAGGATTGGAGGAGAAGAACTCACTCAGTCAAATCAAATGTAACAGTACAGGGTACTGTTCCATTTATAGGCAAATCAAACCACTGAAGCATCTAAGCTGACGTCACCATGAAAGTGACATCTAACAACCTCTAACATTTGATCTATACAAATACTGTTATGCTAACAACTGTTGTTACAATACATTACATAAAGACAAACTTAACTACTGCTGAATCCTTCCACTGATGTGAACCCAACAACACTTGATATATCCAGCAGTGCTTGACTCATAGCAGTAGATTGAACAGCAGTGTTTAATCCTTCACAGTCTTCAGGACTTCATCAGCAGTTTGAGGGACAGCAGCTGTTGTATATGATCAGTGGATAGAGGACATCAGATGTTATAAGCACTTTCAAGGGGAAAACTTGGTGTAAACTGCTGCTTATGATGAATCCATTGTTGTGAACCAGTTTTGGCTTTTATTATCTGTTCCTTTGATAGGGTTCAATCCCAACAGTTGATTTTGAAAATTGTGGGTTTTGAAGTTATAGAGAGAAGAAGGAAGAAGATTTGAAAAAATTGACTAAAATACCCTTACTATTTAATTTAAATTTTGCCACATGTCATAATTCTATTGCTTCCTATCATTTCTAACCAAAATAAACTTGCTATTTGATCATCTCCCTTAAAAATACATATAGTTTACCGAAAGAGATAATTAGTTATATATATTATTGTGATGTGTGTGGTGTGATGTTATAAGTCGGATCTATTATAAAACAAATGATGCTAGTAAAACGAGTAATATTTAAAGTTTGACATGATGTAATATTATAAAAGCAAACGAAGTACGATTAGATACCTTCTTATAATTCGAAGAGTTAATGTAATAACGTGAATATCCCATAAATTTGATTCATTCGTCTTTGAATAATTGGGCATTGGTAGGTTAAGTCTTTTCAGTACCTAAAAAAGTCACCTTTCTTTATGGACAAAGCTAAGAGGGGTACGATCAATGGTAACATGATGTTCATAATTACTAATAACTTTTGAATTATTATTTTATTAATTGATTATTTTTTTGAAGGAAACATTCTTGATTTGTTATACCAAAATTTTATTAAAAGAATAACCAGGACATCACTAAATCATAACCCGTTTTTAAATAAGTAGGTTTGGGTAAAATTTATTTGCTTAACAAGATATTAGGTGTAGCAATAATATTATAGCATGAGTCACTTTAGTTAAACTTGTGAACGGCAAATAGACTTATAGACCAACTTCACCCGCTATTTGCTACCACCTCATATTTGTCAACTGCCTCCACCACCGCCCACCAACACCACCTACCGCTCGACATCAACACTTCCATTGCCACTGCCGCATGGCCGTCTCCGAAAATCACAAAAAAAGGCCCTGTGCGAGATACAAAATTTGGGCCCTATTAGAAAATCTCTATTTAATATAAACTCATAAATCACAAAAATTTATGTGAATATATTTTAAATAGTTATTTTTAGCTAAGTTTAGAAAGTTATTTATTAATTAAAGGGAAAGATATCTGGAGACACCAGGATTAGAACCCACATCTCCTTATTGTTTAAGCAAGACCGTAATCACTAGTACAAGGTCTCATTTATGTTATCTTTTGATTTAGTGCATATATATTCTATCTTATACAACGTAAATTCTATACAAAATTAAAAAGATTTGGGTCCTCGGAGGGTTTGGGCCTTGTGCCGTCGCCCACCCCGCACTCCCTATGGGCCGGGCCGGCCCTGCACTGCCACAACTAGCCGTCTTAAGATCAACGATAGTGTGTGGCACCCCCTCTTGACTTGTTTGTAAAACTGTTAAGTTTTGACTAGTTACTCAATTCAATTCGTGCATTTTACCACTATGAGAGGTTGATATGTGATGTGATGTGATGCAAACTTTTATTAACCTAATATGCGACTATGTGAGGTTTTCTAACGTGGTATTAAAACCGCATATGAATGTTTTATGCCATGAGATTTATTATGAAATGAACTTAGTTAATTTCATAATTTGTAATATTAAATTTGCAAACAAATTGTCGGAGTTGCTTGACATTTTTTTTTTAGCCAATAAAGAGAAGTTTTCATTCCAATCATCAGGGCAAATTACATAAGAATAGCAGGTAGACGAGCAACAAACTGCGCCGCCATCCCTTTCTGAATAGAAAACCCTAATCTACTAAAAACAAAGCCTCGCCCCTGAGGGGTCGAAAAGTTGCTGTGGACTACACGCTGAACTCTGGACAAGAAACGAACTGCCTCTGGCGCCAAAGAGCCAAACGTGTCAAACGCTAGGGGGACAAAGGCATGCTGATTATCCTCACAAGCTTTCGCGTGCTTTTCCACCTTCTTCGACTCTGCTTTCAATACTGCTTGCCCCGCCACAAACCCATTTTCCCGAAACCCGGCTAGGGGGGATACACCTGTGAGATCGACACAAGCATGTTTCCCGCCCTCCCAACCAAAAACTAGCACGTCAGCCGGGCGTAGAGTGGATCTCCCCTCCGACGGGTCTGTAAGAAAATTCACCGGTGCCTCTTTCTTTGCCGAGATCCCTGCTCGTCTGAGAATATCCATTAACGCGTCTCGAACAAAGTCATGGCGATACTTAAACCCCGGCAACTCTCTACAGTGTAACGCATGCTCCCCGTATTTATCCAGGCATGCTTTACGGCAGACTGGGCAAGTTTCATCATTCGGGAACATGGGGATCATCAAACGGTACTTAAGGATTGACCGGTACTCCACCGCTGACATACGTTGACCCAAACCTTCAATAGGAATAACAGTTAAGAAATCTTGAGCGTGAGGCATCTGTAGGCAATCAATGACGGCTTTCTGGCGGGGGGACAAATGAAAATCTTCTCCCAGACTTTGTGCGATTCGACAACAAAGGGCATTCGCCAAAGTTTTCTGCGGCTTTTTGGGGGCGGTGTCCTTGTTAGAGAAACCGCCGAGATCAAAGTTAGGGAGAGATTCATGCAAGCGTTCCAAGGCGCTTGCATAATCCGGATCAATGTTAGCAACCCCGCTGTTACGTAATATGTGGTCCTGCAACTCCCAAGATTGAGACCTGGAAGCCACAAAGGCATAGGCTGCCACTTCCCGGGCCGAGAGAAGGCCCAACCCACCAAGCCGCATTGGCAAGGTCGCGATCCGCCACTGTAGTTCACCAAAAAAGGGACCCCCACATACGACAATGTCTTCTATTGCCTCCCGAAGACCTTTATCAAAACATGAAACAACATCATCCACAAAGGGGGGCTGGCAAGTTCGCAAACCGAAAAGCAACTTTGCAACCCCCATACAAGATCTAAGCAAAAGAAGTTCGCTTTGAGGATCCCGCAACAAGGGAAGGTGCCCCATAATGTCAACAGCGCGCGTTGCCCTCTTAGCCGCTAGACCACTAATAAAACCAGAATCGCGGCTGACTGCCCCTCCTAGCAGCTTGACACCTTTCTCCGGCCTCCCAATCTCACTGGGGAAAAGCCCTGGCCGGACCTTCACCTCGTTACATGTCGGCCAAAATAATTCAGTTTTTCTAATATTAAGCCGTAGCCCCAAGGCTGGACCCTCCGAACCGATGATGTCGAGAGCTTTAGCAACCTGAACAGCGTCCCCGATAATCGTCCCGTCATCCAAGTACCAAGCATGGAAGGGGAGTTTACAGTTTTCCTGCACCTGAAGCACTAAGGGGTGTAAGGCTAGGGCAAAAAGCAAAGGTCCCAAAGGATCCCCTTGCTGCACCCCCGTGAATGCCCCGATGCGGTCATTCCCCACGTATAGCCTAGCAGGCTGAGCATACAGAAACTGAACCCACGGGAAAATGGAGGGGCAGTGGCTATGGACCTCGCGAAGCAAAACCGAACGGTCAACTAAGTTGAAAGCGTTGGAAAAATCAACCGTAAGCATGGCCAGCGAGCCATCTGAATGAAAAGAATTAAGAAACCTGTTAGCGCTGTGCAGCACCGCCTCCGCCCCATTGGGGACCCCCACCCCAAATTGGTAGTCCCCCAAGCATTTAACTGCTTCTTTCCCAACTTTCTTCATGGCTACTTTGGAGACTAATCTTCTCCAAATTGCCCCCACAGCAATGGGGCGAATACCATTATCAGGCTTCAACAAAGGGGTTAGGGGCGCCGAAGCAACAAAATCCGCGAGCACCTTAGGACATAACCCCCCTAGCCAAAGGTTTACCACTTCAGTGATGGCAGTAAGCAGTCCCGAGGCAGTCGCCGACCCTTCGCCGCTAAGAGCGTCCAACAGGTGTTGGGCTCGGAGGCCATCTCGCCCACAAGATGTCCCTTTCAGAAAAGATTTCACACACCTGTGGACGCAGTCTTTATCCACGGATAACGCAGGTTGGGACAGAGGGGTTGAAGGGAGGCTCGGGGGTGGCGCGAAGGGATGTTTGTCGATAAGGGCTTGCATGGTAGATTCCCCCCCGGGGAGCAACCCCACTGGAACACAACACCTTAACTGCAGCAGTGAAGTGACCATCACTCACTTTCCTGAGACATTGCTTGATGTTAGGGCTAACCTCCTCAGCTATCTCCCGTTGTGCCTCCCCCCCACACACGACCTCTTCTCCACTATCGGCAAGGAGGGAATTGACCAAAATCTCAAAACCAGAGCCCTCCTTCCACAAAGCTAAGGCCCGCAAAATACTATCACATTGCAAGGACTTTCGATTACCCGACCTTCTCTCTTGCCTAGAAGACGGTTTAATCACCTTAAGGGTACAACGGGGTAAGAGCAAGAGTTTGACCAAACTTTCAACAGACCCAGGGGAAGCTACCACTTTATGGATGGCACCTGTCAAAGCTTGCGCAAATGCCAAACGACAGCTTGGGGGGATGCTCTTAACAGTTCGAACCAGAAGGGAGAAAACACGTTCAAGGAGAGCAACATCTCCCGTCACTCCCTGCGAGGTCCTAAGCTCAACCATCACAGGATCTTGGGGCCTTGGTATCCCCACGACAAAATCCTCATCAGACCCGGATTTTCTTGAGAACGTGAAAACACCATCAGGATGATGACACCCCCTATTAAGTGTGTGTGTCTTCATGCACCTCCCACACAACCAATATCCAAAAACTCGCAAGGTTTCCCCAACATTTGAAAACAATTCTAAATCCTTAGAAAGTGCATCTTGAAGGGACTCTTTACGATCATCTTTAAAATGAAATTGCTGAAAATGCGCGATCAATCTGTTATACCCACAAGACCCAGGCTTACCGTCTTTACACTCGTGGAAGTTCCTGAAAGGGCATAACCACACTCCATTGGACGAGGTAGGGCCAACATCCCCTTCAGAGGCACTGGATACCATGCTTCTACCCTTGGCAGAGCCCATTGGAAAACAATCAATCAAAACCGAGAAGTGATAACAAGTCCTTCGCCTCGAGGTGAGGAGGAGGCCAGGTATCAACCCACCCAAGAAACGAAGGAGAGGGAAGCAACCTACAATTGCTTGACATTGTATTATAATTTTATGAATTGTAGATTTTTACGTCCATCATACCTGGATAGTGTTTTGAATTGTGTATATCACACTTTAATATTAAAAATATTAAAGTATTTCACGTGTATAGAAAATCAATAATCATATAAGATAGAAAAGGTTATGGTGTTCTGTAATAACGATATGTTTTTTATGTGAAAACGAATTGATAATTTTTGTGTGTTAAATAACCAATATGCTTTCCTTTATATAAGGGTCGAATCATCATCATGGTTAGAATGTCGTAATTCTTAATGAAAGAATGTGCATAATCTGCAATACCTTCACAATAAACTCTCTAGTTTTTAATATCATACAATTATACAAATAGATATAACACTAAATTATGTTTATAATACAAATAGATATAATAAATTATGTTTATAGATCAATAACCGTTGCAACCATTTTAAAAAAATATCAACATCTTTATAATGTTCATTAAAGTTTGATGTTTCTTAAAAGCTTACAAACTCTCAAAAAATTACAAATTCTTATAAATACATATACAAAGTTTTTACATATTATAAAAACAACTGATCACATTTTATTTATTTTTTTAAAGGAAGAAAATGGAAAAAGAAAAATAATGAAATGGGCTCGCCCCTCTCTCTGTCGCCAATTTCCACGAACGTTGCTTCTCATTTGTCCAAATATACTCACGGACCCAATCACGCGATGCAATGTTCGTGGCTTGTTAGCCACACATACACTTCTTATCCATGAGTGTAGGTGGCCTTTTGTGACACTATTTCACTTCTTGATTGGCTTTAATTGCAAGGGTCGTTTTTTGGATCAATCTACATCTACAAATTTAGTGCAATATATTTCAATGGTGGAGGTATGAAACATTCTTGGTTTAGAACAATTTAGAGCTAATGGTTCTAGAATCAATCTACATCTACATATTTAGTGCAATATATTTCAACGGTGAAAGTATGAAACATTCTTGGTTTAGAAAAAAAATTATAGCTAATGGTTAATAAAAACTATAGATATTCACCCACAATGGTATTTGTATCTTGATTTGATTATATAGTATAAGAATTAATAATCAACATTGAATATAAGTGAAAGATTCATGAAAATCCAATTACATCCCAAGAAATACAAAGTTTCATGGTAAGATTAAATTTTTATAATTCAGAATCACATTTATATGTGTTCCACAAATCTCTACAAATTGCCACCTCACGTCACAACAAATTTTCAATTTTTTTAAATAATCCGCTTTTTTCACAGCGTACAAACTTTCAGAAACCTCACTAAAAATATTATATCTATATATGTATGTGTGTGCGCATGGTCCCACCTACCTTGTCTGGAACAAGTCCATGAATTCGGACGAACCTACAAACTTGGCTTGCAAACTTGAGCCACAATGTACACAAACGTGGTGTTTGTTTTTCTAAATAGATTTGTACAGGCTATTTTGTCTGCGTCGCACAAACCACACACAGACATTGCCATCTGCAGACTGTTTGTTTTTCCGAAGACGTTTAATTACAAAACGTCTGCGCAGATTCTTCTTGGTGCAGACTTGGCTCAACCACTTTTAAGATTTTTTAAGGTTTGCAAAGGGTTAAACACCACGACCACCCACTGTCTACGTCCACCACCTAGCACCACCATTTTATTTTAGAAGTTCTACATACGTTAAAAAACAAACAAACTTCTTTTTGCATACTGCAAAGGTTTGGTCCACCTCTTTTTCTACAGATGTGGTCCGTAGACCGCAGACATTTTACCGGTAGAAACAAACTCCACCAAAGTCTATGAACTTTGTCATGTGAATTTGGACGAGTATAGATCCACACATTATGAATGTTGTTATTATATAACATACTTAGTAGTAACATACTAATCACATTAGTTTTGACTAATAATTGTGTTTCATTGTATACTATTAATAGAACAACTAAATGAACAATAAAACTAAATGAACAGTAACTATTTATTTTAAAGGCTTTTTTATATGTGTTGTTTAGTGGTTTTTTTATATGTATTATTTGTTTTTTTATATATCTTATATAACTTACGTTTTTTTTATCCATGTAAATCATGTGTCGGTATTTTTCGGTCATATCAAGATTTTTTCTTTATGGGTTGTTGTAACGAGTGTAGGTGACGTAACAAAACAAACCAATACCGATCAACTTCCCGTTGTGTTGGTATATTTTTTGTCATATCATGATCTTTTTTAGTTTTTTTCTCTATTGGTTGCTATAACAAGTGTCAGTACCGAAGTTAAACGAACTAATACCCACCCACAACGCAACACGAGGATTTCCGGCGCAACGCGCGGATTTCATAGCACTAGTTTTATTGAAAAAACAACTTAGATACTTATCTATCAATTAAATACCACTATTGAAATACTTACAAAATCAAGATTATATTTTTTATAAGAGTTAATTGTTAAATTCGTCCCTGAGGTTTTACACAAATTACTAGATCAGTCCAAAATCAAGATTTGCTGCTAAAACAGTCCAAAATCAAGATTTGTTGCTAAAACAGTCCAACTGCTATATTTAACGGCGTCTATTTTTTGGACTGTATTAGCAAAACAAATCTTGATTTTGGACTGTTTTAGCAGCAAATCTTGATTTTAGACTGATCTAGCAATATGTGTAAAACCTCATGGACGAATTTAGCAATTTTCTCTTTTTATAAAAGAAAGTAAACAAAATTAAAAACAGCTAAGAACAAGTTCTGTCTCCTTCCATCCAAAAAGAGGTGTGCATACCAACAATGTTTTAGTCAAATCTCCTCCCTTGTGGAGGGTGGTGACATTCATCATCATCATCATCATCATCATCATCATCATCCATCCAACATCTGCAAAAATAAAAAAACCACACAAACTTTCTTCAAAGCTTTCTCTTTCCCTTTCATGATTTTGTCATCTGTGTGTTTGTGTGTTGTGTGTGTGTGATGAATCTATTCCTATGGCCCCACCACAATCATCATAGATGCTAACTTTCCTCTTCCAAAAATCCCAATTTCTCATTCTCAGATGCCATTTTTTTCTTCCCACCCACCACTATCTTTAAAAAGATCCAAACTTTCCTCTTCTTCACCACTTTCTCTCCACTTTTTAACGGTCATCAATGGCTGCCACACCCACAGAAACCCTAAATCTTGAAATCAAATAAGTGGGTCAGTTCAAGATTCTTCCTTTACTTCATATATATATGTATTTTTGTTTATATTTTCTCTGTTTCTTGTTTTGTTAAGTTGTATTGAAGCATAAAAGCTTCAATCTTTTTGACATTTATTGAGTGTAATTGATTAGATGATACATAATTTGCATAAAGATCGATCTGGGTGGTCTTATTTTTGAGAAATTTGAGAAGCCCAGATTGAATTTAGGTCTGCTTGTGTGTCTTCTTCATCAAGATCTTTAAAAGCTTCAAGCTTTTAGGGATTCTTGTTGTGTGTATGATGAATTGATGGCCCCACAACATCAATGCAAAACGTATGTGTCAATTTCCTCTTCTTCATTGCAACCACCGCCTTTGTGTCTCACGTTCTATAGTCTCTAATGGCTGCCAAACCTTTACACCTAATTTCACTTAATAAAATAAGTGGTTTAGACTTTAGTGTTTAATCCATCTGGGGTCTTTCTTTTTGACAAACTGAAGTTAGGCTTTTCATAAATTTTCCATTTTTTTTCTTACCAAAAGTTGCTTTGAATCATAGCGCTTTGAATTTTCGACGTTTTCGTTGCAGTAATTGACAAGTGATCGCGAATCCGTACATATTTCATCTGAGTGGTTTATTTTTTAGAAAATTTGAGATATCCACATCGAATTAAGTTCCGATTAGATATTGAATGTCTGATCTTTGTCAAGATCTGTTAGTTTTGTCAAAAATCTTCAAATTAGGGGCTTTCTTGGGGTTGAAGATTTGACTTTTGTGGTTTATATATCACAAAAGGGATGATTCCTTGGTCCACCAAAAAAAAATACTAACCAACATTGAGTGATAAGAGAGATAAACGGAAAAGAGAAGTTTTGATTCTTCACCAAATCTAAGAATTCGAGTTCTGATCTCCGTGATCTTGTCTGGAGAAACGCTTGTTTTGTTCTTGTTGTATCATCAAAAGGTTCTGAATTTGAGGTACTTCTTCACCTCTCTATTTTTCATCATGATCTTTCATTTTGTAGATGATTAGTTAACTTTCGAACATTTGTACTTCCTTTTTTGTTGCATATAAATCATTGTTACAATGCAATGAGACACAGAAACATGTCACAATTTGAAAAAAGGGCCATTTACATTGTATTTTTTTTGTATTTATATTTTTTCAGAATTTATTGAGAATCATTTTGCTTGTAAAGATTACAACTTCTGGTAGTCATTATATTTTACTAAAAATGCAGCCGAGTATTCTGTACCTTAACGGAACTATGTTTTTCTGATAAATAACTAGTAAAACTGCAAGTAACATGGTAACCAGTGCGGTTTTTACGAATCGTTAGGGAATTAGAAGCCAAACACAATGGTTAGAAATGCCACTCACTAAAAAACAAAGTGTCAAATACATTGTTCACCCATCATAGCTGTAATCAATATTTTTCACTGTTATTTGGCTTAATTTTAGTGTTCTTTACCTTTTGTCAACCCTCGGTCTTTTTATTCTTCCTTATTGCAAATACATTGATTGTTTTGGGGATGTTTAGATATATGTTCTTGAAGTGATAAATGAAAATCGCTTAATTAGTTTATTAAACATTAAAGTTAGGAATAATTTGGTAATCTTACATGTATAATAAATAT
The DNA here is from genome assembly GCA_030545235.1 of Helianthus tuberosus. Lineage (NCBI taxonomy): Eukaryota > Viridiplantae > Streptophyta > Magnoliopsida > Asterales > Asteraceae > Helianthus > Helianthus tuberosus. Next base: position 15,551,980 of record CM060425.1, on the reverse strand, counting down.
TCAGTTTTCGTGTAGCAATTCCTTTTCTGCTTCTCTGATCATTATGGCGCTAAAAGAATCAGAAAATAATCATTTTTGCACATCATAACGTTCCATTAAACTTAGGTTTACACGTTCTTTGAGCTTATAATTCCTTTGATTTTGTTTCTTATCAGGCTTGTTATCTTTGTCCTTTAAAAAAGATTAAAAAATCACGGGATTTGTTTAGAAAATCTGCATTTCATTATGGCAAAGAGATCAAAACAACGTCCCGCTCGACAAAAGAAAGACCACCAATCAGGTTGTATGTGGGGAATAATTAGTATGTTCGACTTTCGACATGCTCGGACCCCAAGAAGGCTGCTTTCAGATCGTAGAAGATTCCCCGACAGTAATGCTCAAGGTAAAACTTTTTTGTTTACAACTGAAACTAATTTAGTATGTTGTTTGCGTATGCTTTTCTTAGGGTTGGTGATTTAACCCATTTATAGGTAAATGGGTCGATTTAGAATTGAGTTACACTAATGTCTAATGGGTCACAATTCAATTATCAGGTAAGATGGAAACAGTTCAAACAGGCTGAAATGTGCCCAAAGTATATTTAAAATGCATAAAACCTATTAAATCATTTTATTGAAAAACTTGTTTACATTGTAATGAAACAAAGTACTTTAGTTAAGCTTTTTAAAATAAGCAAGTCAATTCCTATCACAATCTTCTCCATAGAGTAAAACTCTAGTGAATTTAAAAATATATATATATTTTACGACATTTATTGAAACATTCTCTCTTTTAGGACAGATTACCACCGAAGTTTCTCACATTTTAGAATCAAGTGAATCAAAATGTCTTGTATCATATATATCAAGCATGCCACACACTTTAGAAAGTAGATTTTGACCATCATCAAAATCCCCAACGTTAGTACCATTATTATAACAACCATCGCCCTCATCATCAATAGAACGCAGTGTTTGAGTTTCATTTGAATTTACCCTTGTTTTTGTATGTTGATTTTTACGTGAAAGGATGGTGTAGAGGGCCAGCCCTGAGAATTCATGTACCCTGTTCGAGCTCGAAAAAACGTACCTTAACGAAATTGGGTATTGGGCTCATTAAAGGTTCAAATCTAATGGCAATGGGCTAATAACTAATCTAAACCATAAAAATAGTTTCGTAAGTGGGCCAATGCTGGTGTTTGTATGAGTATACCCTATTAATTTATTTATTTTTACATTTACATAGCGGATTTTTTTAAATAACATGCCCTTCGAAGTATCGGGCCCTGGCCGGTGGTCCTCCCCGCCCACCCTAAGGGCCGGCCATGAATTTGTGTATAAATTGGACATCATACGGCCTGAAATTTGTTTTATTCTTAAAAGTCTAACCAGGGATCTAATAGATCATTTATTTCTTCATTGTTGACTTTTTTTCTTCACTGAACACAAAAAAGGGCCAAAGTTTATATCATCATTTCATTTATTTTATACACACGCATATGTATGGGGTAAAATTTGGATATTCTTTCGGCTATTATAGTTTACATTTTAAACAGTGTTGTTGGTTATGCATTATGACTTTACAAAATTTTAACTGGAAGTGGGTTAAAAAATAATTTGACCAAATAATTCAACTTGTAATTCTCTTATTTTCTCAGGTTCTTCACACCCTACTTCAGAAGCGAATTTGCCCACATATTCTCAAGAGATGCATCCAAGCATTGAGGTAATTTGATGCTAATTTTTATAGCAAAATTGCAACAATTTTCAGTTCTGAGATCTCTGTGAAAATTGATTTGTTTTTGTTTTGTTTTGTTTTGCTCAACTAACATTCAATTTCAAGGATGTTGTGTTACAAGGCATGACTGTGGGTCCCACCGTCATGATCCTCAGAAAGATGGGACCCGCAAAACATAACGGAAAATGACACAAATGGTTTTCTTGAATGAACCAGGATGGCGAAACAATAAAAAAACCAACATCTGAGCTGATGAGCACGAGGGTAAAGGAACTTATCGAAGAAGAGATGTTTATCGACAAGGATCCAAAGCCCTTAAGGAAAGATAATGAACAAAAGAATAAATCTAAAACATTAAAGAAGTCTTTTAATGAGGAAATTTCGATCAATCATCAAGTTTCAGCTCAAAAAACGTCACAGTATCATGATCTTGAAGCTCTAGTGAAAGAAATCTTGCTGATTTATAAAAAAAGAAATGAACCGCACGGTATTCTCGATACAGGTGAAAAAGAAGAAAAGCTTTTTCTAGCTGTTGAGGCGTTGCTGAATGAGAAATCAGCAAATGGAGACCACAAGAAAAATCAACATTCGAAAGAGATGTTTCAGATGTTGAGTTCAAACAAAGACATGTTTTTGAAAATACTTCAAGACCAAAACTCGATTTTGCTAAAGGAAGACCAAAAGTCAAAGTCAACAGATCAAGGACCAGAGGAACAACCTGTGGCCCGTAAACACCGAAAGTTCTTTAGAAGAAGGAGCAAGTCGCAAGAAAGTATACCGTTGAATGAAACGGGCAAAATAGTGATTTTGAAGTCCGAGTCTTCTGAAGTTCCGGTAGAGAATGATACGCATAGTGAAGGAAATGGTTCCCCCTTTTCATTCATGGAACTAAAAAGACGGTTAAAACACGCGATGGGAAAGGATCGACAATTACCGGGACCCACCGGAAAAACGGGTTTTGACGGTGGATGGAGTTCACCGAACAGAGATCATTTCTATACGGAACGATTTGCGAGAGTCACTAACGGGATTAGAACGTCAGACAGATTTTCAAAATTCCGGGATTCAGAAATGGAAAACGACAACACAAATGACCGGATATCGAACATTTACGTTGAGGCTAAAAAACATTTATCTGAAATGCTCACAAGTGGCGATGAAGATGCCGAAACAATGATGAAAAGCCTTCCGAAAAGCCTCGGGAGGATTTTATCGCTTCGAGAGTACAGCTCGTTTTCTCCGATTACAAGTCCTCGAGTGCGAACACGACATTTGTCTTGTGAGGATCTTTCTATGGTCAACAAAACTCAACTGTTCACGAATATTGACAACTCCGAAAAGAAAGCTGTAGTTTCCGATAATATGACTTGTGAAGGTACTCTTTAACTCCGAATATTGTTTGACTTTTTTGGTAAATGACTAGGGCTGCAAACAAACCAAATGTTTAGCGAACAGTTCGTGAACTGTTCAGCGAGAAGTTCGTTTGTGTTCGTTTATTAAACAAACGGACACGAACAAGAAATTTCGTTCATTTAGTTAAATGTACAAACATGAACAGAGGTCGTCTTCGATAGTTCATTAGTGGTTTTAGTTTTTATACTTTATTTAAATACTTCAAAATTCCAACAAATATAATATATAATAAGTGTCATTGTATTATATATTGTGTTCATGAACATTAGTTTGTGCTCATTTGTTTCTATTTGTGTTCATGAACATTAGTTTGTGCTCTATTGCCTAAAATTAACAAACAAACACAAACGAACACGAACACGAACAAGTTCATTTCCTTAACAAACGAACACGAACATAAAATCTCCTTCGGTAAGTGTTCATGAATGCCGTTCCAAAAAAAAGTGTTCATGAACAGTTTGTGAACACATATTTCTTAACAAACGAACGTAAACAAGGTCTTGTTCGTGTTCGTTTGCAGCCCTATAAACGACTTATTAGAATTCTTAGGGGTGTTTGCTTACATATTTTTACAATATATACAGGTGTTCAAGAGGTGGTAAAGTCACCGTCATGTGATGAAGAACACAAAGAACAAACAGAAGCTTGTGAACCACACGACACTCCAAATGAAGATCAACCTTCTGATAGCTTGGAACCGGTAATGATTAACTGTAAAACTTTGTCGATTTTAAATGTATAATATTCTAAAAAATGAAATTTTATAATCAAACAGCAGAAAAGTGAAGGTGTCTCTATATTGATTTGCAGGATTTACATGAAGAGACTACAGTTGCTAGCAAGACTGAAGAACCCAAGATCAGTCCCGCGAAGCCTAGTCCTGTATCTGTTCTCGAGCCTTTGTTTTCAGATGATGATATTAGCCCAGCAAGAAGTGTCTCCCTACCTGGTACGTAAGCTTATATATATACTCGGGTTTTTATTAACCTGCACGTAAAGAACTATAATTCAATTTTAGGGAACACGCTTTCAAAATCGAGTTTGGAGGGCGTGTGCTATAAGTTTATAATCAAATAGGGGACGGTATACATGGTTAGGAGTTATACGGGTATCCCGGTCGTTTATTTGATTTTGAACTTGTAATTTAAAGACACATTTCTTAAAATCAAAACTGAAAGTACGTTTCTTTTTATGTGCATATTTTTTTTTTCATATATTACACAAGGTTAATATGAATTCAATAAGGCCAAATAAAACTTAGGGATTTAATTGATAAAAAGTTAGGGACCTAATTTATCTATGTTTAAATAAGACAAATGGTTGTAAACGAACCGAATATTCAGCCAACCATTCATGAACCGTTTTGTGGGAAGTTCGTTTGTGTTCTATTTTTTTATTAAATGTACAAACTTGGGCAAGATTGTATATTAGTTTAGTTACATCATGAACATTCAGTATACCTTTCACTCATGTGTTCACGTATAACTATTATAAACAGTCATTTATTAAGTAATTTTACTAACGTCTCTACATTTTTAAACATATAAGAAAATGAATATTATGTATATTTTATATATTTAAAATATTATATGTTTTAATGTATGTTCGTTTATATTAAATTAGCGAACACGAATAAACATACTTTCTTAACGAGCGAACATGAACAAACATATTTTCTTAACGAACGAGCACAAACAAGAAAATCCGTTTGTTTTAGATGTTTTGTTTAGTTAAATTCAAACGTCGTGTTTATTTGGTTCATTTACAACCCTAGTCACTTTGGGACGTAAAAGATATGGAACTTACAGGAAATGTTTGGTTCACGGTTCTACCAACACCAGACCGAACCGAACCATTTCTACTCGTTAATATTGTAAATGGATGGGAAAAAAGGTAAATTTCACTTCTTGTTTAATATGATTAGAAAAACGAAGCTAGTCCGACGTTATTCATGCCGCATCAACTTTATCTTTAAACGGAATGTCGTAATATGAAATAATGATATACTGATTATTGCTTTTGATATTTTCAGTCGAAGCTGCGGTTCAACCACTATGTATCCAATTCGATGAAACCGTTTCCTGTACTGAAAACCAACAAATAAGAATCACCGACTCGGGGGAAAACGAAGAATCACCGTTCGAATACGTTGAAGCCGTGCTCCTTTCTTCTGACCTGAATTGGTCCGAATTCGAAAACCGATGGATTTCATCAGCCCAAATCCTGGATCAATCTATATTTGAAGAAGTAGAGACGTTTTCGAGTCGGGCCAAACACGACCAAAGGCTTCTATTCGATTCAGCCAATGAAGCTCTCGAAGAAGTATGCAATCGTTTCATTCCCGAATCATCGTTTATCAAACATAATGTTTGGCCCGTTCCTAAAGGAATGGACCTGATAAACGAGGTATGGTCAAGACTCGAGTCGTGTCTTTTTAAAGTTTACCCTCGTGATCTGAGCAAGCTCGTGAGAAATGATTTGGAAACGTCTAAAACGTGGTTGGATCTTCGATCCGAATCTCGTGAAGTAGTCAACGAGATTGAGGAACTGATATTCGAAGCAACAATCGATGATACTCTTTTGAGTTTATTCGACGATTGTGTTGATGGCGAGATTTTAGATGATGGAACGGATAACGCTCTATCATGCTCGTGAAAACCACGCAGTTCGTTTGAAATCGGGGTTTTCAGAAGATGTTTTTTTTTTCTTCCTTAACAATCAACTTAGGGTTTGGTTTTGGTGTGTTTTGTGTGTTTTGGTTACTTTACATAGTTAAAAAGATATATGAATGGAGGTTAGTTTGTAAGTATTTACATAAAATCATATACAGAGGTGAATGTTGTTTGTACTTCAATAAGAGTCTCATTTGATAGATACATTATTATTGGTTTGATAAATAAAAGGTTATTATTATTACCTTGTAGAATGCTTTATTCAAAACAACTAGCTTGTTAATTAATGGTATAGTTTTTTTTTCTTAGATTTAACTAATTAGTTTTTTTTTTTGGTAAAGATAAGGGTGTTACATTTGTCTAGTTACTAGTGAATTTACGGATAAAACAGACAATTGGAATTTGAAAGCAACAATCTTGCTTTTAATCCTCTAAGCTATCAACAAATGAACCATACCCCAAAAATTGTACTAAAATACATCATACATAAGTGTGATTACTCTCACGTATATATTGTACACCAGTAAAAAGTTTGTATAACAAAATATTAATAAAAGTTTACTTTAAAAAAATCTTACAAACATGCTATTTAGAAAAATGACTAAATGAGAGACTAAAGGTGAAAAAATGACAAACAACAAGCAACATGCGAGCAATTAACTCTAAATAAAAATTAACTTCAAATTTAAAATTGAGTTAATTGCTCGGATGGTCCCTGTGGTTTCACGTTTAGTCCCCACCTTTTGAAAATAGCAGGTATGCTCCCTATGGTTTGTCATTTTGTTACTCGGATAGTCCCTGAGTAGATGTCAGTTAGTTTGAAAATAGCAGGTATGCTCCCTATGGTTTGTCATTTTGTTACTCGGATAGTCCCCAGAGTAAATGTTTGGGGACCATCCGAGTAACAAAATGACAAACCATAGGGAGCATACATGTTATTTTCAAAAGGTGAGGACTAAACGTGAAAAAACGTGAAACCACAGGGACCATCCGGGCAATTAACTCTTTAAAATTTGAACATAGTTTATCTTTGCGGTGTTGTAATGTGACTTTAATCACATGTATATAACAATTTGAATATTTTTTATTAGGTCATGCATTTTATAACTTTCTTAAACGGGTGTTTGACATTTAAAAAGAAAAAGAGGCCCGATCCATTTACGGCTCATTGTGTAAGTGACATCTATGGCTCTTTGTGTAAGACCACCCGTAGTGGGGTGTGATTTTTAAAAAAAATTGCAATAAAACGCCCCAAAACGCTACCACCCCCATTACATGGGGCATTATTTTTAATTTTTTTTGAAAAAAATTCTTCCCGGCGTTTTAATAAAAACGCTCAACATACAAATGGTTCAATTTGACTGACCAATGAGAAGGGACTTTAGTGGTCCAAGTGGGTCCAATTTGACTGACAAATGGTTCCGTTTTTTTTTTTATCCTTTTTAATAATTGGAAGGGGCATTATTTGGGCATTATTCCCACTACGCCACTTTTGCAATAACGCCCCATGCTGATTGGGATGACACGTGTCGGATAATGCCTCATAGTGGGGGCATTATTTTTCTTCACCACTACACATGGTCTAACAACAATAATTATTAGTTATATACAATGTATTGTAAGTCCACCTTTAATTATATGATTATTTAATGCACAAATGAAGCTATACCATAGTCATACCAATGAGATTGGTGCGTCTAATGCCCTTCCCACCCTCAAGAAAAAAACTACCATCATTCCACCTTTCATGATGATGAATATGAATTAGTGATATTGAATAAATTGGGATGCAATTTAAAATCTCAATTTAATCAAATTATGAGCTTTTAGAATTTTGATGAAAAAAATTATAATTGATGTGATAAAAAATATGTTTGAAGTTTACGATCAAAATTTTCATTTTATGATGTTCTAGCAAAGATGTATTGATACCACAACCTATTGCTAAGATGAAGCAACGTGATATATTAGACGTTTAGAAAGATTTGAAGGAAATTATATATTGGTGATGTTGGTAACAAGTATAACTTGTTATTATTAGTTTTTTTTTCACTTCTGAGTTGATTGAAAAATATATGAAGATAAGATGTTTGGACTTTGGACCGATTTATATTTTTAAAAGCATACACATTTACATCCTTTATTTAGTTTTAACTTAACGTGATGATCGTGACATCATCATCGTTCTTCGTTATTCATCTTTCCACCATAGAAATACCTACCATTCACACATTTGTCATTTATAATTTTTAGTAGTTTTTTTAATACATTAACGAGAGAGAGAGAGAGAGAGAGAGAGAGAGAGAGAGAGAGAGAGAGAGAGAGAGAGGGTGGGGGGGGGGGCATGACCAGGGGCGAAGGATTTAAGGGGCGGGGAGGGGCGCCCGACCCCCCGAACTTTTCGGTCAGTAGTGTTATATATGTACGTTCCGTATAAGGTTTTGTAGGTATATACGTTTTTGACCCCCCGGTTTTATAAAAAAAATTAGGTGTATACGTTTTCGACCCCCAGTTTTAATTTTTTTATTTATATAGCCCAAATAAAATATTTACTTAGCCCAAATCATTATATTTGGTAGAATACTAGAATGTATATTATATAACCCGTGATTATATAGCCCAACTTAAAAGCCCACCCTATAAAAAAACCCAAATACGTTTTCGACCCCCAGTTATGTTTGCTACATTCAGGTGATGATAAACCGCCACACCAGGGGCGAAGGATTTAAGGGGCGGGGAGGGGTGCCCGACCCCCTGAACTTTTCGGTCAGTAGTGTTATATATGCACGTTTCGTATAGGATTTTGTAGGTATATACGTTTTCGACCCCCCGGTTTTATAAAAAAAAAATTAGGTGTATACGTTTTCGACCCCCAGTTTTATTTTTTTTATTTATATAGCCCAAATAAAATATTTACTTAGCCCAAATCATTATATTTGGTAGAATACTAGAATGTATATTATATAACCCGTGATTATATAGCCCAACTTAAAAGCCCACCCTATAAAAAAAACCCCAAATTCGTTTACTTTGGGACATCGACCAGAAGAACAGAAGCCATAAGCCAGAACTCCAGAACTGTTCGACTTCAGCTTCTTGTTCGAGAACAGAAGCCAAAACGCTGCTCGTTGTTATGGTCTTGTACTCTTGTTCGACTTCTTCAATCTTCAAAAGGTTAAAGGTGTGTGTTTTTTATCTTTAGGTTTAATTTAGGGCTGCAATTTATGTGATTTAGGTTGAAATTAGGGGTGGAATTGATCCGAATTTTTGCCCTAAACTTGTTGAATATTTCAGTAACTATGTCTAATTTTATTTGTTTAATCTTATTGTGATTTGATTTAGATAGAAATTAGAGTTTGAAATTTAGGGTGATTTGTTAACTTGTTTTGTTATTAGATTATGCTATGGGGAAGAATAAAATAATAACTTTTTTTTAATGTTTGAGAACGTTTTTTATTTGATATTAATGTTTGACCAGACCAGACCCGACCCGACCCGAATCGAATCACCGACGTCCGACCCGAACATACACCTCGAAACTACGCGATAGAAATTTTTTTAGGTCCGTTACCTTCCGACCCCCCGAACTTTTTTTTCAAGCTTCGCCACTGGGCATGACACCCAGCTCCACAACTCATGACCCTTTCACTATGCGTGAGAACACCGCTAGTGACAACACTACACGCGACACAATGTTCTCCGCGACCCCGCCTTTCCACATCAGACCATGTTCACGGAAAGAGTTTACCAGATGGTCGTAAAAAGCAAGATTATTGATTTTTCAAAATTTTCAATAAATCCTTAAATCTTAGACATAAACTAATTCAAATACCCGTTTGGTATGATTCAAACGCAAATACAATTTCAATCTGCTTTTAACAGTCACTACTAAAGATTAGTGACTTGGTTTTTTTTTCAATTGTCTAGAGGGTTGAAACACGTAAGATAGATTTGTAATTTGCTCTCCACATTAAGATGCTTAGTATTAATTTTGTTGCGTATAGTACAAGTGATCTATGCAATAGTTCTTAATTTGTCTCCACTTTTTAATTTATTACATTAAGTATCATCTAATTTATAATAAGCGTTATCTTATTTAAATACTTAAGTATCTAATTACTAAATATTTACATAATAATAATTATTATTGTTTTAACAATGATAACAAGTAACAACAACAATAATAATAAGTGTTTAAAGTATGTCGGGTTAGATTACGCTTTTTAAAATAGCCTCGGTGACACCCGCCGTATCGCACGGGCCAATCCACTAGTATTAATATACAACACATGAATCCGAGGCTCCGAGCTCAACTTTTATTAAAAAAAAAAAAAAAAGAACAAATCAAATACGATCTCGTAAGCTAAGATACATTCAACTTAGTTAATCGAACTCAGATTCCAGTCCTAAATACTTCTATAAAAGTTATATTACTTTTTTATCTCACAAAAACAAATCGTCAAATATAGGCCTTGGAACATTTTGAAAGCAAAAAGTTTTATAAAGACTGCCACGAATTAAAGAAAAAAGTTTGAAAGCTAATTAACCCATTCGAAAGTTTATTAATTTGATTTGACACTACTCACTGCTAAAAATGGAGTACTACCGACAGAATAAGAACAATCGCTAATTGTGACCATAGTTGCAAAAGTCGTTAGGCGCTCCTTAGTCGGTCAACCGGAGAGTTGAGAGTACTCGGTCTGGGCGGAGAGTACACGGGAGTACTCGGACATACCAAATTATAAAGAAATTAGTTTTCAGAAATTAAATATATGTCAAATAACATAAATTTATTAATATTTATAACAAAATAGTGAAATTGATATTCATTATTTAATATGATAGGCATAGAAATTCTGTTTTATTTTATTTTAAGTCGAACTCAGCCCAGTTTGACCTACTAGATCTGATTTTGGTAGATGTTGACCGCATTTGATCGATTCCGAGTAATTAGTCGGAGTTGAAGAAAGTCGCCTCGGCAGCTGAAGGGGTATGGTCCCAGATCTCGCGTCAGCATGACCGCGAATGACCATTATCCTTATCAAAAACCCCCACCAGCAATTACTTACCTGTGTCCGTGCGGGCACGCGCAAACACAGCGGTCCACTCTGTCCAGTGATGAGAAGACTTACCTTAAGTACGGAAACAAATGTTACGCATAGCGATGCGGCCTGACACCGCATCCTATGAACATTTTCGTCACGACAAGGGATCTGGACAACAGTAACAGTCACTAAGCGGCGATGCGGCATGACACCGCATCCCGCATGCATCATGGATAGAACAAAGAACGCGGGAACAACATCAGTGACCGCAAGCAGCGATGCGGCCTGGCACCGCATCCTGCCTACAAGGCAAGTGGGTCTGACACTCAGTGCAAGTGGCACTGAGAACAGTCGCCTACTAACCCACATATGTGCAACAGTCTGACACCACAGCAGGACGTGGCATCACCACCGTAACTGACAGGTCTGGCACACCTACAGAAGACTGTGCGATGTCAGACTAGCTACTCAACTACCCTCCTTCACTCCTCGGCTATAAATACCCATCCCAAACCAGGTTTGAGGTATCACCTCTCAACTCTCTCACTACTACTACTATCATACTTTGCTTCCCAAGCAAACTACTGATTCTCACGCCGGAGAGTGGTAACAAGGAGCACCCCCACCCCATCCTCCTTGTTACGAGTCACGGCTTGTTTCCTTGTGCAGGAAACTAACCAGCGGACGATCCAGCCAGCGATCCTCGGAAAGAAGGGATTAACCCTACTTGACGAGACCAGTGAGTTAACCCCACCCGGTTAACCATTGTTTCATCATTTGGCGCCCACCGCTACTCTTAGCACTTTTTTCAACCATCTTTTTCTTTCCGAAAATCACGTCTGATCGTTTAAACAACACTACCGGGGATAACCTAAACCCCGCAAACCAAGGGCCAACGGGGACCATTCCCCTAGCCCCAAATGTTGAACATATTGGCACATCAACGCAAGGGGGCGCATCCCTTACGTTCGGACACGATTTATCACAGTACGCTTCTGTGATACCTCCAGGCATGAACCTTCATACCTGGTACGACCAGCAACAAGCTCTGCTGGCCGCAACATACAACAGAGCTTGCGCAGAAGCGCAAGTATTTGCAGGGCCTACCCCAGCACCGCATACCCCTGCGGGTCGTGTTTTACAATACGACGGCAGGGCCCCAACACATCCAGCCTCCAGAAGCAGGCAAGAAAACCGCGGGTCCTCTTACTGCGACGTTCGCACACTTGATGAGGACGATTCCTCGTATGGGTCCCGCCGCAGGGGCCATATACATAGCCGCCTAGGCCTGCATGGCGAAACTAGGCAACAGTCTACAGCCCACCATGGCCCCGGTATCCAGAGCCGGCTGGGACCTCAGTCCCACCATGAAGGGCAGGGACGTACCGATCCAGAAGACTGTACATATTGCGAAGAGTCTCATGCTACCAGCAGTAGACCGGGAGGACGCAATTATGTCCCTCCCACTCAAACCCGCACCACATACCTCCGCACCGCAAAGCGCCACCAACCCTACAGGCCGAAATCTGAGGCCGAAAACTCCAAATTTGTCCCACATATTGCAAACGCCGATGTCACCACCACCAAATTCCCATTAAACATTGGGAAATACAACGGTTCGGCCGACCCAGATGACCACATGAACATCTTCACAGGCGCTGGGTGCAACGGCAGGTGGGATGAACCCACTTGGTGTCAATTTTTTCCGCAGACCCTAACAGGTCTGGCCAGGGCATGGTTCGATTCTTTACCACCGGGGTCACTGACCTCATTCGAGGACTTACAAGCAAAGTTCCACGCACATTTTTGCCAGCAGCGACGTCATGAACGTGATTCTATGGACGTCATGAATATCTGGCGCAGAGACAACGAATCGATTGAAGCGTTCGTTGTCCGTTACAATAAAGAATGCTTAGAGATAGGCGACGTGGCAGACCAAATGGCACACAACCATTTCATTGTTGCGGTGAAGGACGGACAAATGGTTATGACTATCTCCGGCAAGGATGGCTTGCCTAAAAAATGGGAAGATGTCATGGCTGCGGTCAAGACATACGCCCAGACTCAGCGGTCCCTTAAACCGCACGTCTCAAAGGCACAGCCCCAAACGGAAGGCCAGTCCTCCCACCAAGAGCACAAACGCAACCGGGATACATGGAATCGCGGCAGTGACTCCAGACCATATGTACCGCGGAACAACCAGCCCGACGCAAGGGCTACAATCAACGCCCAGCGTGAAAACCGGGCATCAAAAAAGGAGTCTCGGGACCGTAGTTGGACCGAGATCAACCAGTCGCCAAGCGACGTCCTCCTCACGGACGCGCAATTCCTGCGACCGGCCCAACCGATGAAGTCCAAGAAGAACCAAGATCCCGCACTCTATTGCGAGTATCACAAGGACTCAGGCCACACAACAAACAACTGCATCAGTATCCGACTGGAGATTGAGCGAGCCCTAAAGGAGGGGAAGCTGCAACATCTGTTGCCAGGTGCAAAAACCAACCAAGCGCATCACCCCACATAACGAGGGCACCTCCACGGGGAAGAGGACCATGTACGTGGCCTCCACCCACATGATCAATGGAGGAAAAGGAAGGCCGCGCAAGGCGGCAAGAAGACCGGACAATGACTGGAAAGACGAGCAAGTCGTCTTTCCAAAAGTCCGAGGCGGACCGCGCGACAGGCGCGCCGTGGTTATCACAGGCCACCTGGCTCACTACTGCACCGAGCGATTATTCATCGACCCCGGCAGTACATCCGATATTATATACGAGCAATGCTTCAACCAATTCGATCAAGAAGACAAAGATCGGTTGCAGCCGGTGGACTACCCGTTGGCCGGGTTTGCGGGGGAAACCGTATTCCCCTTGGGCCAAATTACTTTTCCTGTGCGCCTCACCAACGGAAGGCACACAAGAACGGAGGAGGTAAACTTCATGGTTTTACCTTACACCTCCAAGTACGACGTACTTCTCGGGAGGGAGTCCCAGGGCGACTTCAACATGATCACATCCGTCCCCCACTCTGCCATCGGTTTTCCAACCGAAACGGGGATCACGATAATATACGCCCGAAGAGAAGTTATGTCTACGGACGAGCTGCGTCCAGCCAAAGTAGCAAGGCCCACCCTCAATACTTAACCAGAAAAATGGGTTCTTAACGCAAGACACCCAGAGCAAACAGTTACGTTGGGCCACGCCTTGTCCCCTACTATCAAATCGCACCTGAAGCAGCTCCTCTTCAGGAACCAGGATATTTTTGCGTGGACACCCGCAGACATGACAGGGGTACCACGTGAAATCGCGAAGCATTTATTGAATACCATGCCAGGTATCAAGCTGGTGAACCAAGGCCAACGCCACCTTGGATCAGCAAAGAACCAGGTGATGCATGAGCAAGTGCAAGAGCTGCTCTCCGCAGGCATCCTGCGGGAAGTCAAATACCAGACTTGGCTGTCAAACCCAGTCATGGTAGAAAAACCATCCGGGGGCTGGCGCATGTGCATCGATTATAAAGATCTCAACAAAGCCTGCCCCAAGGATTGTTACGCACTTCCGGAGATCGACGAAAAGGTCAATAACCTCGCACCATTTCGATGGAAGTGTTTCCTCGATTGTTACAAAGGCTACCACCAGGTGCAGATGGCAATCGAGGACGAAGATAAAACGACATTCCGCACTCCTACCGGGAACTACTGCTACACAAAAATGTCGTTCGGGTTGCGCAACGCGGGCGCAACCTATCAAAAGTGTCGAAATCTATATGGACGACCTGGTCGTCATGAGCATGGAGGAAGACACCATGCTCAATGATATTGAAAGAACATTCCAAACTCTGCGAAGCGTCAACATGAAGCTCAACCCAGGGAAATGCTCGTTTGGAATGGAAGAAGGCAAGTTCCTTGGATTCATCGTAACCAAAGATGGATTCAAGGTGAACCCGGAAAAAGTACAGGCGATCGAACGCATGCCATCGCCTTCTACGATGAAGGAAATGCAACGACTAGCCGGCAGGCTAGCCGCACTGAATAGATTCTTAGCCAACCATGCAGCTAAGTCTTATCCTTTCATCAAGACCCTGCGGAGCTGCTTAAAAAAGGAACAATTCCAATGGACCGCAGATGCCGAAAAAGCTTTCCGGGAGATGAAAGAGTGTTTGATTCAACTCCCAACTCTAACTGCACCACGTAAGGATGAGCCACTTATCTTGTATTTGTCTGCCGCGGACAACGCGGTAGGCGCGGTACTCATAGTGGAACGGGAAGGAGTTCAAATACCCATCTACTACATCAGCAAAATGCTCAACAACCCAGAGACGAGGTACTCCATCATGGAGAAGTTGGTATTAGCACTAGTACACGCGTCAAGACGGTTGCGACGTTATTTCACAAACCATGCCATTACGGTGCTAACCAACTACAGGATCGGCCCGATCCTATCAAAACCCGACATCTCTGGTCGATTAGCAAAATGGGCAATTGAGCTGGGCGCACTTTCACTGAACTATAAGCCGCGCCCCGCAATCAAAGGCCAAGTCTTGGCTGATTTCGTTGTTGCAGTACCAGCAAATCGCATTCAAGAATGCGAAGAAGAGCAAAACCCTGCATCGCCACCATCCTCCGCAGAAACTTGGGCACTATATACAGATGGTGCATCCAACGAAGATGGTGCAGGTGTAGGTCTGCGACTCGTCAGCCCCGATGGCCAAGAGCTTACCTATGCAATCCGCCTCGATTTCAAAAGCACAAATAACGAGGCAGAGTATGAGGCTCTACTGGCAAGGCTGCGTCTGGCAGTAAAACTCGACGTCCAACATTTGGAGGCACACGTCGACTCACTATTGGTTGCAGGGCAGATACGCGGCGACTATGCCGCAAAAGGGGATATCATGATCCTCTACCTCGAACAAGCCTTGCAACTGAAATCAAAGTTCACCTCCTTCAATATTCGCCATATAAACAGGAGTGATAATAAACCCGCGGATGCATTATCAAAACTCGCATCCACCAGCTTCCAACACCTGGCAAAAGAGGTACGCATCGAAATTCTGCAAAATCCCTCGGTACCCCTGCGCCAAGTCAATGTCATCCAGTACGGTACAACATCCTGGATGACACCGATCATTGCATACTTGCAATCAGGTGTTACTCTCGAAAGCAAGGCAGAGGCACGTAAGTTGCAATACAAAGCGTGTCACTACCAAATGGGAGACGGTATCTTATACCGAAAATCATACCTGGGGCCACTACTACGATGCATCAACCCCCAAGATGCCACATACCTTATCAGAGAAATTCACGAGGGAATATGTGGCATACACGCAGGCCCACGCATGGTGGTGGCCAAAATCATGAACGCCGGGTACTACTGGCCCGGCATGCACCTAGATGCGGTCAAAATATTGCGCAAGTGTTTCAATTGTCAGCGGCACGCTCCTAAAACCTTGCGCCCCAAGAACAACCTGATCCCCGTCACCACCGCATGGCCATTCCAGAAATGGGCAATCGATGTGGTAGGACCATTTCCAGACGCACCAGGTGCAGTGAAATTTATCATAGTGGCTGTTGATTACTTTACAAAATGGGTATAGGCAAAACCTCTTGCCTCAACCACCGCTATGATAACAAGGAAATTCGTCTGGGAACATATCGTCTGCCGTTTCGGTCTACCAATGTGCATTGTTACCGACAACGGTACCAACTTCCCTGCCGATGACTTTCAAAAATGGCTAAGGGAGCTAAACATTGAACACATATTCTCCTCAGTGGCGCATCCGCAAGGGAATGGCCAAGTCGAGAGTATCAATAAAAGCTTAGTCGAAGGCATCAAAGCACGGTTGGGAACAGCCATACGCGGCTGGGTTGATGAACTCCCAAGTATCCTATGGGCCCACAGGACAAGCCCAAAGACAAGTAACGGTGAGACACCCTTCAGCCTGGTCTATGGAACTGAAGCGGTGATCCCCGCAGAAGTAGGCCTCCCTTCACCTAGGATGTTAGCTATCAACAAGATAGACAACAAAGAGGAACGCATGGTTGACTTGGACCTCCTGGAAGAAAGGCGTGAAAACGCTGCCATCAATGAGGCCAAGTACAAAACCAAACTTGAAAAGTACTACAATACACGCGTCCGCATTTGTACCTTCAACCCGGGAGACTACGTCCTTCGTGACAATGAAGCATCTAACGCGGAACGCCCAGGGAAACTCGCCCCCAAGTGGGAAGGACCCTACCTCATCCAAGAGGTCCTAGGAAAAGGCGCGTATAAACTGCAAACATTAGAGGGCGAAACTATCGCACGCACATGGAATGCACAACAGCTTCGACGCTGTTACATGTAAGCCATGTTTTTTATATTCACCTTGTAACCTATCGGGCCGCATGCCATTTGCAAATAAATATATAAACGATTCAATGCAATATTGTTTATTTACTTCTATTACAAATGCGTGTTCCACTCTGCGGTATCTACAAAAACAGATTGGCAAAATCTTCATTCGCGATACCCACACAGAGTGGTGACCACACGCAACTATTGTAATAGGCCAGCAATGCCAACACTAACTGTATATCCTGCTGGATACGCAAATACAGTTTTCACAACGGGTAAAGTTCTTCATACTTGCATATCACCTAGATATGCAAAAGGCAATTACAGACTTAGTGTTATTCACAATAACATTAAACTCATACAAGTTCACACATGCAAGTAGTAAAAACACTTGTACAAATCGAACAAAATGGTTCTTTATATTCAACAAGTTTCTACACCTACGCGGTGTCCAAGAAATTTACATAAGGTTCCTAACATTTACATTGAGGAAAAAAAAAGGCACGCAGGCCAGCCTAGTCTTTCTTTGTCCCGCTGGAACCCGCACCATCCTTGCTATCACCAGCAATTTCTTCCTCATCTTCACCAGCATATAACACCCGCAAGCGGTCTACATAGTCTTCCGCTTCCAGGCATTGCTCAAGTTCCTCAAGAGCGGCAATGGACGTCTCGTTATACGCCGCAAGAGCGGCGGCAAGAAGCGCTTCAGTATCCACACCATGAAACCCGGACCTTTCATCAGTATATTTGCCCTGGCCCAAAACATTGATATGAGAAATGCAACGGTTATAGCCAGCTTTAAAACCAGCATCCCGGGCGCGCAGCCTAATCTCATTAACACCTGCCACATTCTCAGGTGCGTCAAGGATGGACGTAACAATCTGCGAAACAAAAATAGTACGGTTATCAAAGGCAAACCTAAAAAAGATAACAAAGCCAACGGATACTTACATGCCCGATCCCGTGCATACGCATCCATTCATGATCGTCCTTGAGTAGACCAAGTGAAGAAGCAAGGCTCCCTCTAGCCTCTGCAACCTCCCTCGCCCGCGCTTCAGCATTGGCAGCACGGGCGCTGACCTCCTCAATAGCGGCTACCCGGCTCCGCACTTCAACCTTTTTACAAAGAGAACACAAGTATACAAATATAATCAACATACTTGTAAGACATGTACAAATTCAAAAACAAAAGAGACTTATACCTGGAGGCCCAGGATAGTTTTGGTTAAGTTGGTGCGGTCAACATTTGCCCCTTCAAGAGCCCTTGCAGCGCGGGCCTCCGCCTCCTTGGCCTCTTCAAGAGCCTTGGCAAGGCGAGCTTCTGCTTCCTTGGCCTCTTGGGCAGCCGCAACAGCTGCGGCTTTCTCTTTAGCCAATGCAGCGTTCGCTGCCTTGGCATTGGTAAGCTCCTGACGAACATGAAAGAGAATTTCATTCTGTTTGGCCCAAGATTCTTTCCAAGTCTTGCGCTCATCAGATAGCGTCTTGCGCTCATTAGAAAGAGTTTCTTTCCAATTCTTGCGCTCATCAGAAAGCAGTTTTGCAAGGGTACGCACCTGTTTAAGCTCAGTAGTTGCAGCCCACTCCTCGGTCTGCTTACGCTTTTCAAAGGCAGCCCTATCCCTTTCAAGCTGCTCCGCACCATCACGAGCAGCCTTCACCAACTCTTCGGCCTCAGCCCGCAAGCGCGTATTCTCCTCCTCCATGCGCCCTAGCACCTTGTACTTTTCCATAATGGCATTTGCCATTATGGAACCCCCCCCACAAGCATGGAGGAGAGTTGGTTAATCTGGACCTCACTTGGCAAAGAACGGGCCCGATTGACTTCAAAAGGGGTGCCCACACCACCCAAAATCTCCCTACACGCGGAAGGGTCAGCAGTAATATCATCCCCTTGCATTACAATCCATGGGGGGCGGTGATAGGTCATGGCCCGGTCTTCAGTATAGGTGCGGTAATAAAACTCCAATTCAGACTCTTCAGGCTGAATGGGAGTCCCTGTATAACCCGCACCCCCAGAAGAAGAACCAGAAACCTTCTCAGCAGCAGGGGGTTTTTTCTTCTCACCATCAGTAAACTTCAAGTGAAGCTCGTCAGTATCCTCTGGGGTGATAACATTATCATGGGAATCTACGGTATCAAAAATACGCGCCGTAGGCTTCTTCCCAGTATCCTTCGCCCGCGCAGAGGGCTCAGGCGTAACAACTTTATGAACCCCCACATCCGCAGCAGTGTCATGCGGGGGGAAATGAGGAGCATCAAAAATGGAGAAACCTTCATCTTGCGGTTCTGTAATCAAATCAAAAAGACTTTAAACTACAAGTACAAAGACAAAATACTTGTAAAAGTTATGAATTACTTACCAGAAGCAACCACAGGTTTCACAGACTTCAGAACAGCCGTCCGTCGGGTCTGAATTTTCGGCTTCTTCTTCTCACCGGCATCAACAACCTTCTCTGCCTTTCTCTTCTTCTTCTCATCAGCAGGCTTGGAACCCGCAGAGGTCCCACCTGCAACCGTACCACCACCTGGAACACCCAAACCCTCAAGGGTGTCAGATACTACCACGTAATCGGTATATCTGCGGAAATGAGAACGAGAGATACCTGCCGCCTGCGGCACCAAAGGCGGAACAACAGGAGCCTCAGGTTTTTTCTTGCCACGACCCCGCGGAACTTTCTCCGCATGCTTCTTCGGAGCACCCTTCACCTCAAATTTACCCAGGGCCCCAAGAGTACCTGCGTGTAAGTCACAAAACAAGCAAATAAGAAAGATGAACTTCTTTACAAAGAAGTAAGAAGATTATATAATATACCTTCGCCTTGCGGCAGGGGTGCGTTCAACACATCGCGAGCAGGAACGCGGAAGTTCATAACAATGGTCAAGTTAAAACCTTCACCTTCCGCAGTCTTAACAATCTCAAGCTTGCCTTCGAAGGTCGGATCAAATATTTTCCACAACTCAGCATCCTCTGATAAGTACATTTACAAATCAGTAACAATGGTTAAGGAAGGAAACCGCAAAAGGGTAAAACACGTACCTCCACTTTTCTCCCGCACAACGGGCCTTGCATGCCTATCAGCCCTGGTCAACATCATCCACAGCTGCGTATTGTCCAGCTTCTGATGCTCAATGGTCCTTAACCTTGGGAACCATTCCACCGTTTCCGGACCGGGAAGATCAATATCCTCTACAGGGATCACCTCGTTCACGTTGCGGAAGGTCATCCTCGCAACAACCGCCACTGCCTTAACGTAGAAGAACTTCCTCTTCCACGTTGTGATACCCTTGGGTGGGGTCATCAGCTTGGTGCTCCCATACCGTTGGCTAAAAGAAAAAAACCCAGTATTTACAGTTAACTGGTAGAACCGCCGGAAATTCTCAACGGTAATCGGCAAACCAAGAGCACGAAAGGTGTACTCAAAGTTCCTAATACGAATCATCCCGAAAGGACTCATCTGGGAGATATGAAGTTTGTAAAACTCCAAAACTTCGGCAACAAACACGGTTAATGGTAAACGAAGGTTACCATCACCGAATGAATCAGCCCACATAGTGACATAACCGGCCGGAGCATTAGCACCGGTGTCACCCTCCTGGGGATAAAGAGCCCCAAACTCCTTGGGCATTTGTATACTGGTCATCAGTTGGCTAAACGACGCCTTCGACCACTTCAATACCGGTAGGCCACCACCAGGAGCACTACCACCGTCTTCTTCCCCGGTCACCGGAGAAGAATGTTCAGGGTTTTCACCCTCAGAATGATGTGGATCAGATGGTTCAGCCATCAGGAATAAAGAAGATAGAAGAATGAGTTTACAGGAAAACCCAGAAACTTGACCGGAAATTCAGATAATGCTTATCGGAGAAGACAGAGAGAGCACATTCTTTTCACCGGAAAAATTTGAAAATTTTGAATAAGTGAGGAAACCACGAACGGTTTCCCCTTATATACTCATAGCAATTAATGCGATGCAGTAAACCGACTCATCACGTTCAAAAAGGGCCAATTACGCAGCGCCACGTGTTCAGCGACGTTTCCGCTGACGGTTATCACGCGCGCGTGGCCGTCCACGCGCCTGACAGAATAGACTTTTACACTACTTGCTACTTTGCATTTATGACCTCGGGCAGTGGAAACGTACTTTCAAATCAGCACATGACAGAATCCTACCAACTTTCAACAAACTGCACGTGCGTTCAGCCACGTAGGCAGCACAAAAGCGACAAACATTATCCAAACATAAGCGGCATGCGGTTTCTCTGGTTTACCGCACCATAACCCATACCGCATGTCATTTTTTACATACCCCTCAAAAAAGGCAAAAATATATATATCTCTACATTATATAAAGGGGTATTGTAACACCCTTCTTATTAATACCCGAATTTAACAATAATTCATAATATTTATATAAAAGATGACCCATTTAAAAGATAAGTTCCAAAAGTAAAGTTTCAAAGTAACAAACATTAGTCAATTACCGACTAATTCAAACATTCATAAGTTGTTTAGCAATTTAGTTACAATCATAAACATTGTCTAAACCAAGTTAATTTACGCGGAAGCTTCAAAAGTTCATGTTCGGTTCTTCAAAAAGTTGCTTGACAACCATCCGTATTCCTTGAAATACCTAGAAACTGAAATGTTTACATTAAACATTAATGTTAGAATTCTTAGAAACATTACATAACCGAAACTATGCTTAAACCGGATTCGGTTTAACAAGGATATGCAAAATTCAACATGAAGGTCAAGGCTCTACCGTAACTTACGGTAGTCACCGTAAGTTACGGTAGCTCCTGGGTAACTTTGGTTCCACCATAAAACAGGAGGATTCCACCGTAACATTTTGGTCTCTACCGTAAATTACGGTATATACCGTAATTTACGGTAGACGCTGGAATGTTATGTTTTGTTTAATTTGTTTGTTTACTCGAACCAAGTTCTCGGATTTCATTCCTACAAACCAACTTGTTAAATCCTCGTATTCTAACATGTCGTTTGTCAACGATAACAAAGACCAATTTGTTATATTACGAAGCATTTGCCACGCATTAATCGATTATTCGACCCGTTTGGCTCATCTACAGAATCCTCCATTACGATGACTACCAACGAGTTCTAACCAATCTTGGTCTTATTAATCAATATAGCGATCATTATCGCTTCAATTTAAGACAACCTTTATTCTACCATTCACTATACTTATGCAAATTATCAAAGTTTACCCAAAGTAACGAGTCAAGTTACATACTTTTATAATATATCAGAATAGGTTTCTAACCATAATTTCCCATTCCCGGGCTTGTCAACCTTATGCATATCACATCATTCCATGATTTACGCTCTAATAATTCCAATTTAATTAGTGACGTTTAAGTCACTTCAAGCAATAACATTTCAACCATTATTTAACCCGTTTGGTTGTCTAATGGAATTCACTATTCCATCAACATACCAAACTTCTTACCACAAATATTCTAACCCGTTTCTTTATCTAGTGAGCTACATCACTTTATTTACATTCCAAAATAACCAATTAACCATGTTGTCAACCAACATATCTAACCAACCTTTTGACCCGCTTGGTTTGTCGAGTGAACTTCGTCACTTCTATGATATACCAAACTCACAATTGACACTACAATCTCATCAACATTTCTAAGACTATTTTTTATGCGTATTGCAACGAAACCGAAAGTTACTTACCCTTAAAGCACACCTTTTCCACGTGTATCTCCTCCGGCGTGTCCGCTTGACGTCCCGGATTCCTTGCCTAAAGAGTTCAATTCATAACCAGTTTAGAACTCTTTCATAAGCTTTAACGCATTATTTTCTAACATAGTCAAATCTGCGTTTTCACCCAACTTTTAACATTTTAACCCTCACTTAGGCGTTTTATCAAACACCTAACGGTTCAGATTTCTATATGATAAAAATCAAGTTCATGACTTGAAATCTTTCACCCAATTTGACTTTAAATTAAGCAAATACACACATATTTCAACATCAATATTTCAGCTATTATCTCATAATTTCAGTTTACACTAGAACAAGAGTCTTAATCCTAGTGTTTATCAAGTTCTACTAACTTATTAATCACCCACTATAGTGATTTTGATCCTTACAATTATCATGCAAGATTTTGACAAGAAATCATATAGGGTTTATCCCTAGATGCCATATTACTTCTAATTTCATCCATGCAAGACATAATCAAGCTAAATGTCAGTTTTTCACAATTAACCTAGAACTTGAGATGAATCGAAACATCAAGATTTTACATACCTTATGATCCTCTCAACTAGGTGATCATTAATTTATGATTGAAAATCGATTTGGACATGATTTAAGCCTTCAATTTGGGGTTTTTGTGAAGATTGGGGTTGGGTGAGGAGCCTCTTGTCGCCCCCTGCTTCTTGTTCGACCAGACATCCCCCAAAGTGGGTGTTTGGTTTGTTTTAATTTGTGTTCCATGTTATCAAGTTTCAAATTTAACAACTTAGATCCCTCCACTTCTAACTAGTTTATATCTTTGGCATTTTAAATTCATTTATGCTTTAAAACATGCCAACTAACTAACTAGGTTATTTATTTCCTAGTTAGTTCATTCTTGTTTATTTATTATTATTTTATTTATTTTTAACTTTATATTATTTTAATATAAAGTTTTATAAATTTCGGGGTGTTACAAGTCCACCCCCCTTAAAAAGGGTTTCGTCCCCGAAACCAGAGTACATGTCGAATAGTGTAGGTTAGAGACGTCGCATCTCTTCTTCGGACTCCCATGTAGTGTCCGAACCTTTCCTATGCTCCCATTTGATCTTGACTTGATCGATTTATTTGTCTCACAAGTGTTTGACCTTTCGATCTAAAATCTCCAATGGTCTTACCACCTAATTCAGGCTATTATCCACTTCGATATCGTCGTAATGGATATAAGTTGTTTCCTCCGTTAGACATTTCCGCAATTGCGACACGTGAAACGTGCCATGTATTCCACTCAACTCTTCCGGTAGCTCGAGGTGATAAACCACCTTGCCAACCCGTTCGATGATTTTAAATGGCCCGATAAACCTCGGGCTTAGTTTCCCTCTTTTTCTGAATCGGATAACACCCTTCCTTGGGGAAAACTTTTTAGCATAACTATATCACCTATTTCCTATCCTTTGTCGCCTTTTTGATCGGGTTGTCTTTTGACCATCCAGTTACCGAGTTCGTCAGCATACTTACTTCACGCTAGTCTTATATTGGCAAGCGCTCTACATAGGCCATAAAATTATTTTGACTATAACTTGTTTATCACCTTGACCAATTGGTCACCATTTTACCCTTTACCTCGTTATTTGGGTATACTATAATGCCGTCATCGGCATCTTGCGTGTTTATAATTTCACATCCAATAACTTGTATTATAACGTGGTTGTATTTTGTATCCCTTTTGCGTCCGTGATCACATCACGTTATGTTTAGGTTTATGTCAGCTTTTCATTATTATGAATCTTCCTTTGAATGCATCATCTTACACCTATCGGCGTTAATACCTTTATCCTTTAGTATTAACCATTTTCTAATTTCTCTCGTAATACTTTTATTTGTTAGGATGTCGTTTCTTACTAAAACTGAATTTTAGTGTAATGTTTTTCTCTTTAACACATGTCAATTAATCATATCAGAAATTGACGACAAGAATTATTCTTTAGTCATAACTCTTAATCCATGTCTTTTGACTTTTAATCTGCATCACCTTCCCTTGGTTTACATATATATTCGTATTCCTACCCATCTATCAGGTATTTCACCGAATTCATTATAAAAGCAGCCATTCCGTCATGCATTAAGACTTCGTTTTGATTTATTCTGTGGTATTAGCGTATTCCGTCGCCCTTATTCCACCAAGTCCTTTATTCTTTCATTCATCTGGTTTGACTTGTTCGTGTGTACTTCATCACTTATGATAGTCAAACTTTACCCTTATTCCCTAACATTCTTGTTTATCGATTAATACTTTTATTTACCTTGATTTCTTATCCCTTCCCTTGGGCTTATTACCTTAATGTAACACGCTCCCGTCATCCGGCTTCCGTTTACCTTTATTATTAAGCATTTTGCTTATTCGACCCGAACATCACCTTCCTTTTGTTAGCGATCCTTAGGTCTGTTTCTCTTACTAATGTTCCGAAGGCCCATTTCTTAAGTCTTATTTGGTAAAACCACCGTTATGGTAATACGGCTTTTGGGGTTTACCCGTTCTTATTCTAGCACTTTTCATAAAGTTTATTTTACTAGGCTTTTACCCAATCACATCCATTACTTCGATCATCGTTCTTCCTTATGAGGATTTGATTAATAATGTATTACTTGGATGGTTACCCATACCCAAGTTTCTGAATTTGCATTTATTGATACTTTATTATTCATAGTAACGAATAATACGTATCATTCATTTAACTTCTTTTTCGCGGATATTCTTGGTCCGAATTTTTATTTCTCATCCTTAACCTTAATCCTATTGAAACAATAACAGAATTAATTCATTTAATTTTATTATTGTTTATCGTTGCATGAAATTTATCTACATCGTCTGTTGATGTAAATGACGCTCCTACGCGTTTTATTTAGTTCGGCTAAGTCAATAACCTTGTCTTCGCTATTTATTATTATTGCAATTTCCGGGTTCGAGTATACACGCATTCCTTCCCATTGCAATATCTATCAAGATTACTTTTACCTCGATGCTCAATTTACAGTTTCAGCACCTCTTAAAAACAATAGAACTTTTATTATTACCTAATTCTATTTCTCAAAGCATAGGTAATTTCGTTAACGCGAATGTAAATAAATCGATATAAAACAAGCGATTTATTTGCACTCGTAATAATTAAAAATTCATGCTGAAATTTAATTTACAAGAGTGTACCTGAAGCGACATCAAGTTCAACTTTAGCCTCTGTGACTGTTATATAAAACAACTTTGTCCTTGATTTCTGGGCATCAGACTTTGTGTCAGTTGTGTCCTTGGTTCCAAGCTTCTCTGGACATTTAGACTTCTTATGTCTTGGCCTACCACATGTGCCCTTGTGAATTTTTTCACAAAATTTACACTGATGTACTACACTTTTTGTAACTCCTTTCTTGGGAGCTTTATTAGACTTGGATTTCTTTACGGAACTTGGATTCATATCCAACACCCTCCTTTCTTCTATTTCTTGCAATATGCTGTCTTTCAATTTAGTCATCATATCGTCCATCACTGGCACGATTGTGGTTTGTAATCTATCAATATAATGTGATAGACTATTTTCTAGAGCTTTTCCGACTGCCTCAGAAATCTTAGCTTTCATTTGTTCAGTCAATTGAGATGTCGAATCATCTCCAGTTACTCCAGACATTTCTTTAACTGAAACATCCATAATGGTTGATCAATAATTATTTAATTCATTTCCATCTTATTATACGGAAATTTATTTCATTCTCACTTAATCATAAGTAATGTGTTATTCTTTTTTGGTTTGGTCAAGTATATATCTTGCTTTACCTTTCTTACTTAGTGTATTTCCCAGGTTCGAGCGTATTTATACACTCCTTCCATACACTTTTCACATATTTCATATCGTTTAATTTTATCTAAACTCAATTATAAGTAACTCTTACCGGATGTCTTGAAACTGAAATGTTTATATCGATTATTAAACATCTCCTTTATAACATAACTTTGTTTGCTTCGGTTTAGCCAAGTTCGTAACTTGCTTTGACCGTTCTCATTTAGTGCACTTTCCGGGCTTGAGTGTATTAACGCACTCTTCCCATGCACATTAATTTCCTTTTTTTTATATATTCAAATAGAATCTACTGAATGACTAATTCTTACCGGATGTTTGATCAAGCTTTGAACCGAACACACTTTGTTAACAACCTTGAGCTCTGATTACCAACTTGTAACACCCTTCTTATTAATACTCGAATTTAACAATAATTCATAATATTTATATAAAAGATGACCCATTTAAAAGATAAGTTCCAAAAGTAAAGTTTCAAAGTAACAAACATTAGTCAACTACCGACTAATTCAAACATTCATAAGTTGTTTAGCAATTTAGTTACAATCATAAACATTGTCTAAACCAAGTTAATTTACGCGGAAGCTTCAAAAGTTCATGTTCGGTTCTTCAAAAAGTTGCTTGACCACCATCCGTATTCCTTGAAATACCTAGAAACTGAAATATTTACATTAAACATTAATGTGAGAATTCTTAGAAACATTACATAACCGAAACTATGCTTAAACCGGATTCGGTTTAACAAGGATATGCAAAATTCAACATGAAGGTCAAGGCTCTACCGTAACTTGCGGTAGTCACCGTAAGTTACGGTAGCTCCTGGGTAACTTTGGTTCCACCGTAAAACAGGAGGATTCCACCGTAACATTTTGGTCTATATACCGTAATTTACGGTAGACGCTGGAATGTTATGTTTTGTTTAATTTGTTTGTTTACTCGAACCAAGTTCTCGGATTTCATTCCTACAAACCAACTTGTTAAATCCTCGTATTCTAACATGTCGTTTGTCAACGATAACAAAGACCAATTTGTTATATTACGAAGCATTTGCCACGCATTAATCGATTATTCGACCCGTTTGGCTCATCTACGGAATCCTCCATTACGATGACTACCAACGAGTTCTAACCAATCTTGGTCTTATTAATCAATATAGCGATCATTATCGCTTCAATTTAAGACAACCTTTATTCTACCATTCACTATACTTATGCAAATTATCAAAGTTTACCCAATGTAACGAGTCAAGATACATACTTGTATAATATATCAGAATAGGTTTCTAACCATAATTACCCATTCCCGGGCTTGTCAACCTTATGCATATCACATCATTCCATGATTTACGCTCTAATAATTCCAATTTAATTAGTGACGTTTAAGTCACTTCAAGCAATAACATTTCAACCATTATTTAACCTGTTTGGTTGTCTAGTGGAATTCACTATTCCATCAACATACCAAACTTCTTACCACAAATATTCTAACCCGTTTCTTTATCTAGTGAGCTACATCACTTTATTTACATTCCAAAATGACCAATTAACCATGTTGTCAACCAACATATCTAACCAACCTTTTGACCCGCTTGGTTTGTCGAGTGAACTTCATCACTTCTATGACATACCAAACTCACAATTGACACTACAATCTCATCAACATTTCTAAGACTATTGTTTATGCATATTGTAACGAAACCGAAAGTTACTTACCTTTAAAGCACACCTTTTCCACGTGTATCTCCTCCGGCGTGTCCGCTTGACATCCCGGATTCCTTGCCTAAAGAGTTCAATTCATAACCAGTTTAGAACTCTTTCATAAGCTTTAACGCATTATTTTCTAACATAGTCAAATTTGCGTTTTCACCCAACTTTTAACATTTTAACCCTCACTTAGGCGTTTTATCAAACACCTAACGGTTCAGATTTCTATATGATAAAAATCAAGTTCATGACTTGAAATCTTTCACCCAATTTGACTTTAAATTAAGCAAATACACACATATTTCAACATCAATATTTCAGCGATTATCTCATAATTTCAGTTTACACTAGAACAAGAGTCTTAATCCTAGTGTTTATCAAGTTCTACTAACTTATTAATCACCCACTATAGTGATTTTGATCCTTACAATTATCATGCAAGATTTTGACAAGAAATCATCTAGGGTTTATCCCTAAATGCCATATTACTTCTAATTTCATCTATGCAAGACATAATCAAGCTAAATTTCAGTTTTTCACAATTAACCTAGAACTTGAGATGAATCGAAACATCAAGATTTTACATACCTTATGATCCCCTCAACTAGGTGATCATTAATTTATGATTGAAAATCGATTTGGACATGATTTAAGCCTTCAATTTGGGGTTTTTGTGAAGATTGGGGTTGGGTGAGGAGCCTCTTGTCGCCCCCTGCTTCTTGTTCGACCAGACATCCCCCAAAGTGGGTGTTTGGTTTGTTTTAATTTGTGTTCCATGTTATCAAGTTTCAAATTTAACAACATAGATCCCTCCACTTCTAACTAGTTTATATCTTTGGCATTTTAAATTCATTTATGCTTTAAAACATGCCAACTAACTAACTAGGTTATTTATTTCCTAGTTAGTTCATTCTTGTTTATTTATTATTATTTTATTTATTTTTAACTTTATATTATTTTAATATAAAGTTTTATAAATTTCGGGGTGTTACAGGTATAAACAATAAACCGCACATACCCACGAGCACACGTGGAATATGCGGAGATGACACACACGAACCCGTACAGGTGTGTCAGATACTAAGAACCAGCATGGTTCTTTGGATGCGGCCAACCGCGTTCCATACAAGTTTCTTCAAGTTTCAAATCCCTCGCGTCCGGTTCACAACCACGGAGGGAACAACTTCTCCTTAAGACAAAGGACAGGTATGCTGAGCAACCGCTCATCAGCAACCCCGACTCCTGATCCTTCAAGAGCCACATCCAGGCTACAAGACTTCTAGAAGCGAGTTCTTTGACGCAAACCGCAGACACTCACGAGTAGCTGCGGCGGAATATAATTACCCTAACGGTAGCTACGGAAGAGCCACGACTAAACCGCAACGCGGTTTATCAAAGCTACTTCTAGGAAAACTGCTTTCCAACTAAACGTAAAGGAAAGTGGTTACAGAATGAATGCGAAAGAGTTTCAACCAACTTCCCAAGTATCTAAGGTGATCTCCTCCGGCAACACTACTTAAAGGAAAACTACTTTCCACCAAAGCGTGAAGGAAAGTAGCTCCAGAACAGTGGTAACCAGTCTGCTTATGACTAGTTACCCAACTATGGACCGCATAGAATAAACAATGGTGGGCACAACCATGCCTATGACCATGTCCATTTGCCCATAGTCCAGATTCAAATTGTTCGACCAAACACGGCCAACAATGACGCAAGTACCTTACATAGTTCGACCACACATGGCCAACGAGGTGCAGCAACGAGGTAACCACAAAGGGCGTGCGGTTACTAGAGAGCTAAAACCGCAGAGGACGTGCGGTTACTTGAGAGCTAAACTGGAAAACACGAACGCCCCACAAAACAGGGATCATCGTTGCATGTCCAGTTGCTGAACATAGAGCTTGAGCAAAGTACTTACAACTTTGCATTAGCTGACGCAGAGGTTACAACTAGAGTGGCGGAGACAGACATCTTCCGTCACGATCTCAAAGGTTGGTTCGAACCCTGCTAACACCTTCAGTCATCGTTTCAAAGGTTGGTTCGAAACACCAACAGGTGGCTGATGACATCAGGAAAAGGTAGACCAAGAGTCAAATCCTTGGCTGAGAATTCCGCATCAGACGGAACTTGCTCACCGGACATCCTTCTCAAAGGAGGAAACAATCCACTCGAAAGGCCTACCGACCAAACGGACTGTCAACCGAACGGTCAACAACTTGATTTACTTAAAGGAGGAGCCATCCGAATGGCCCATATTCTACCTTCTAGACACCATAGTCCAGTATTCCTCCCACATGCAACTTGCATAAGGAAGAAACACTAGACTGGGGGGACTTGAAGGGGTATGGTCCCAGATCTCGCGTCAGCATGACGGCGAATGACCATTACCCTTATCAAAAACCCCCACCAGCAATAACTTACCTGTGTCCGTGCGGGCACGCGCGAACACAACGGTCCACTCTATCCAGTGATGAGAAGACTTACCTTAAGTACGGAAACAAATGTTACGCATAGCGATGCGGCCTGACACCGCATCCTATGAACATTTTCGTCACGACAAGGGATCTGGACAACAGTAACAGTCACTAAGCGGCGATGCGGCATGACACCGCATCCCGCATGCATCTTGGATAGAACAAAGAACGCGGGAACAACATCAGTGACCGCAAGCAGCGATGCGGCCTGGCACCGCATCCTGCCTACAAGGCAAGTGGGTCTGACACTCAGTGCAAGTGGCACTGAGAACAGTCGCCTACTAACCCACATATGTGCAACAGTCTGACACCACAGCAGGACGTGGCATCACCACCGTAACTGATAGGTCTGACACACCTACAGAAGACTGTGCGATGTCAGACTAGCTACTCAATTACCCTCCTTCACTCCTCGGCTATAAATACCCATCCCAAACCAGGTTTGAGGTATCACCTCTCAACTCTCTCACTACTACTACTATCATACTTTGCTTCCCAAGCAAACTACTGATTCTCACGCCGGAGAGTGGTAACAAGGAGCACCCCCACCCCATCCTCCTTGTTACGAGTCACGGCTTGTTTCCTTGTGCAGGAAACTAACCAGCGGACGATCCAGCCAGCGATCCTCGGAAAGAAGGGATTAACCCTACTTGACGAGACCAGTGAGTTAACCCCACCCGGTTAACCATTGTTTCATCAGCAGCCTACCTTGTAGTGACTACTCGGAGAGTACTCGGCCTTGGAGACCTTGTTTTACAACCACGATTGTGACTGATTTGATTATACGAATAACATGTTAGAATTCGAAAAGGTCGAATTCTTAACACAAATAAATCCTAAGAACATACATAATGAGTGTCGATGAGGGAGGATTCGAGCTGGCTCCGACGTGTGTCAGTTTTGTAGGTTTCCGGCATGGATGAGGAGTGAACACCGCGCTGGGGGGCGTGGTTCCAACCACATATAAAGGGGCGGATTGTTGGTGACGTTGCGACGAATCCAATGTGGTTCTGAGCTAACTCTGAAGTGGGGGTGGCCATGCTCATAAGAGATAGTCTAACAATTCTAAATGGTTCACACAATTACATGAGAGTTAAATCAAACATTTCGAACAACTCAAGTAACTACTAATTGCAACTGTTTGACAACATGTTAGGTCATGATTCTCAAGAAAAACAAGTCATAATACATTTTTATGATTTAAGTTTCTTTTCAATAAACATGAATTATTTTTTTAAATATGATATTATTGTAATATCTTTCACATAAACTATGCTATTACTTTAATCATAAGATCACAAATACAATTATTTAAAATCCAATATACTATTTATCCAACTAACAAAACCATGATCTACTACATATATATAACTAACCCTACACCTACAACCTATAACCTACAACCCTAAAATCAAACTTTTCTTTGAGTTATTTGTTTATCTACAAAACATGGTTTCAAGTTCTGCTTTTGAAACAACCCTAAACCTCCCAAGTCTAGACCTTTCAAAGCCATTACAACCTTCATCTCTGCCTTCCCTTTCTGAAGCTTGTCATCAATGGGGTTTCTTCAATATTGTCAACCATGGAATCTCCAAGGACCTTTTTGAAAATATCAAATCTTTCTCTAATCAACTCTTTGATCTTCCTAGTGAAGTAAAGCTTAAACTTGGTCCTTCTTCATCCATCAAAACTTACACTCCCCAATTCATTGCATCTCCATATTTTGAAAGTTTTAGGGTTTCTGGACCAGATTTTCATTCATCTGCTCAAGGTTCAGTTGATGTGGTATTCAATAATAATAATCGTCATGAATTCGGGTAAGGATCGATGTTTGATGTTCTTGTGTTTTTATTTTTAAGCACCATCCTATTTATATAGTTTATAGTGTTGTTTTTTCTTTCAAATGGTTATTTGGAACAAACTAGAAATAAGATGGCAAGCAAAGAATAATTTGTACACTAACTCTTTCATATAATTTGATCAACTGATAGATTACCCCAGTTCATATATTTAGCAACGATAAACTAGGAATTAAGACGTCGATAAAAGTTATATACTTTATATTGTTTACAAAAGAAAATATAATCAAGCAATAGATTACAAGAATAATTTTTTTTAACAAAATCCTAAAAATAGAAAGATGAAGAAACAATGAACCGTGTCTATCATTTGATTTGACATATGCTTAATTTTTTAACAAATGATTAAGTACTTTTATAAACATCCCCGTGATAAATAAAACTAAAGTAAGGTAATAGTGCATATAACTATTTGTACTAAAATTTTAATAATCATTGTTGATAAAATAATACTTATCAGTACTAGAAAATTGCCAAGTTTGTGACAACCAAATTTGTAGCAAATTTGTCTGAAATTGGCCTTACCTACAAATTTCCTACAAAAAAATCCTAATGCTGAATATTTAGTGTAAACCTTGTTTTTATATACATGTGAAGCCAAAAAGTTTACTCTCGGAGTACTCCGTTTGGTTCAGTGGATGCCCCGAGAGTGCTCAGAATTGATTTTGTTGGTCGTTAAAAAAATCTGATTGATTACAAACCATGAATTTGTCACATATTTAAAGGGTTACATTATTTTTTGTTGTTTTATAGCGAGATATTGGAAGAATACGGGAAGAAAATGACCGAACTGGCAAAGAAGATTATGAAGATCGCGTTAATGGTCCTAGGAGATGGGTTCGATACAAGATTCTACGACTTAGATTTCAAAAACTGTCACGGCTATTTACGAATAAACAGATATTCACCACCAACCAATTTAGAGGACATGAAAACCATAGAAGGGTTAGGCATGCATACAGATATGAGTTGCATAACAATTGTGTATCAAGATGAAACAGGAGGTTTGCAAGTGAAATCAAAACAAGAGGGGAGGTGGATGGACATTGCTCCAAGTGAAGGGACTTTGGTTGTAAATATTGGGGACTTGTTGCAAGCTTGGAGCAATGACAAGCTCATCTCATCTGAACATAGAGTTGTGTTGAAAAAGCCAGTAAACCGGCTTTCGATTGCTTTCTTTTGGTGTTTTGAGGATGAGAAGGTGATTTTGGCTCCTAATGAAGTCGCGGGCAATGAGGACATGAGACTTTACAAGCCGTTTGTTTGCTTGGATTACTTGAAATTCCGAGAGAGTAACGAAGAGGGAAAGTTTGAAAAAGTTGGGTTTACCGTAAAAGATTTTGTCAGGCACAACGCCAAGAATGAATTGTGTACAAAAGTCCATGCCGTAACACGATAGACCCAAATCTATCATCTTGGCAGTCGTAAACTCATGCATATGAACTTATATGAAACTCTAATATATGAATTTGGGAGTGTGAAAAATATGGTTGTTCTCTAGGATATATGATTTATTATTGTATGTATAGATGCTTGCTAGGTTTGGTTGCTTTTGATTTCATATAAACTTCAGTCATTGCTGTACAAATATTCAGTATTATTTACTAAAACTATGAATAAATTAATGCTATCATGTAACACATGTAACATTTTTTTAATTGGTTGGAAGCTATCTAACGTCTATTTAATTAACTACCCTCATACTTATTTTTAGTTACATACCGAAACAACAAAATTATATTACACAAATATAAATTCCTATAGTTAATTAAGTTTATATTAAATAGAATTTTACATAAACACTTTATTCCACTTTCTTTTTATATCAAACACTACTTATTGCATTAGAGTTTTATAATTAAATTGTTTCTTTTTATTAACCATTGAAATTGTGGAAAATGTTTCGATACATACTCTCTTAAAAATAGGAAGTCGTAGGAAGGGTATCAAACGTACTCTGATTGAATTCATTTAAGCGACATCGGAATCGTCTCATCGAACTCTGCGATCTTAGATTTTAGGTTTTCGCTTTTGGATTTTTAACTTGTAGGTTTTATTTGTTTAAATCGTTGTGTCTTTTTAATTGACATTGTGTTTTTTTTTATTGTTTTCATCACCGTGTCTTTTTTTTTTTGCGATTCATAGTGTTTTTTTTCTCGGCATTACGTTATATTTTTCGGCATCGTGTTATATTTTTTGATCCATTGTGTTATATTTTGCGATCTTTTGTCTTTGTATCATTCATAGATTTAAAAGACTTTGTAGGATAACTTTACCTTTGAAATTGATACTAGTTTTCCTACACATGTTCCTTAAGTTCATCAACTTCTTTCAACTAATTAATGATTTATATTGGCTAATTTGGTTAAGAATAGCTAAAATATAAGTGGTAAAGCTTGTATATTTATAATAAATATAATTATTAGTTTTATATTAATATAACTGAATAAAAACAATAAAACTGTAGTAATCATTTTATCTGAATTTTAAATTCGCCCGCTTATTGTTTGGTGTCATGGAAAGTAATGCTTTGTTTTGGTGCTTACCTTTCATGGCAAACACATCCAATTCAAAACAAGTGCTTCACTTGTAGATTGTGGAAATCTTTTTCTTTTGTCTTCCATGATTATAGTTATTTAATTAACACATATTTATTCAAAATGCATATATAAAATATAGAGTACAAAGCTTATCTATGCTATTTATAGTTGTCTTTTTATCAGTATATATAATACAATATATAGTTTGTCGTGCTCAATAATACATTTGGTGTGCATTTTTGAGAAAAAAAAATGGCTATGTGTGTGTAATGGATGTATCATGTGCAATTTTATGCAGTTTTTATCAATGATTTTAGTATATATGATATAATTTTGATAATCAAATAGGATTTCTTTTAGAAAATCTTTGACCAAAAATTGCCCATTCTTCAAGTTGGGCCTTTCTTTATTACTTAAAATCGAAGTATTTGTAAACTTAGCTTATTATTTATGGAAGCATTTGTGGCAAGTGGCAAGGGCTCTAAGACAATACTTAATACTTAATGTTTCTTGTAGAACATTTTTCGTCATGTCAGCATCATAACACCACATGTAATGGTTAAGGTCCTTTAATGTTCTTTTATTCTTTAATTTCCTTTTTTTACGTACCTCTTCATTGGACATTATTATTGAAATGTCTGTCTCTCTTCATGCCCCTATAATGCCCATGGGAGATAGTGTGGGGGCATTATTAAACTCTTTTATGCCCCTATAATGTCCATTACACATAACCTAAAGGAGGCCGAATTTTGTTAGGTAAAACTTAAAAAGTGAGTATTTTATTAAAAAAAATATGAGTTAAATACACAGGGTTGTTCTCAAGATTTTAAATATTATGTGTGACTTTATAAAAGGGCCCTTAAAATACATATATTCGTGCTTTGAACTGGCCGGATTACTTAAAATTTAAAAGCCCAAATCTATATAATCTATAATAGGGGATTAGAGGATGATCTCACTTTGCTTACGTGTCAACCTCTGAGATATGCCACATTGTCCATGCTGATGTCATAAATCCGATTTAATCTAAATTATATTGTATATAATAATTAGATTTTTATTATTTTTATTATGATAAAATTGGTTTTTTTAGGAGGGAACTTTTGAAAATGCATGGGGAGTTGAACTGTGCATTTAATGCACCTGTGAGAAGTAATCATATCTCAACTCTCTCTTTTTTCTTCACACTTTAATCTCCATCTCTCTCTTTCTTCTCATTTCAAACTCACAGGCGATTTTAGGGTTTATTTTCCTCATATTCCACACGAACCATATCATCCGCAAAGAAATTCGTTGGTGAATCGCCATCTTTATCACTCAGAACAATGAAGATGATTTTGTCATCTGAGGCTACGATGGCGAGATCTGGCGTGTTGTTGCAACATATAAACCATCGTTGTCGGCTGCCGTTCGCGGCTATCCTAGGTAGCGTTGGCTGTAATCCATATTTGGTTGATGATGATGAGATTGATGTCACCTAAGGGATATTCAGTCAATGATGTTGATGAGATGCTTCTCACCTGAGACTAAACTATGGTGTTTACCGACAATTCTAGGGTTGACGGTGCTCCCAGAGTGTTTTGGTAGGAAGCTAGGGTTCCGGGCACTTTCCGGTAACTTAGATGCGTTTCTGATGAAGCAAACGTCGGCCCGAATATACGCGAGGTCTGACATTTTGCAATCATTTGTCAAATTTTATGTATTTTCTTTTGAATATCTGGATGGTATGTCTCATTCTTGATCCGATAATTGTTTTAAGGTTTGATTGGACTGTGATTGTATATATGTGTATCTGAGAACTGCAAATTGATGATAAGTATTAGTTTAGTAAACCATAATTTATGGTTGTTTAATGTTTGAATTTGCAATTTGATTAGATGAGGAATTATGTAGATGAATCATTTACTGTTGTAGAATACTTCCTAATTTTGAAATTTGGAGATTATTTATAATTTGGAAATTATTTATAATAAATTTTGATGCCATGAGGTAATGACAGTAATTGATAGTTGTTTTGTTAGTAATTTACATGTATCTTTGCTAATTTGATTTGGGATTTTTTCTTAAGTTGGGTTTCTGTTTATGTATTGATTACACCCTGAATCATTTAGGGTTGATTGTGATGGTGAATAAAAATGAATGCAAAGTGCATTTTTCTTGTCCTTTCAAGATGAGGCTATGATGATTTTGTAGATTAAAGTGTGAAGAAGAAAGAGAGAGTTGAGATATGATTACTTCTCACAGGTGCATTAAGTGCACAAAACAACTTGAACGTCTCTACTCAGACCGATGAAGATGATTTTTTCATCTGAGACTACGATGGCGAGATCTGGCGTGTTGTTGCAACATTTAAACCATCGTTGCTGGCTGCCGTTCGCGGCTGTCCTAGGTAGCGTTGGCTGTAATCCATGTTCGGTTGATGATGATGAGATCGATGTCACCTAAGGGATATTCAGTCAATGATGTTGATGAGATGCTTCTCACCTGAGACTAAAACTATGGTGTTTTCCTATAATTCTAGGGTTGATGGTGCTCCCAGAGTGTTTTGGTAGGAAGCTAGGGTTCCAGGCACTTTCCGGTAACTTAGATGCGTTTCCGATGAAGTAAACGTTGGCCCGAATATACGCGAGGTCTGACATTTTGCAATCATTTGTCAAATTTTATCTATTTTCTTTTGAATATCTGGATGGTATGTCTCATTCTTGATCCGATAATTGTTTTAAGGTTTGATTGGACTGTGATTTAATTGGACTGTGATTGTATATATGTGTATCTGAGAACTGCAAATTGATGATAAGTATTAGTTTAGTAAATTATTTAGTGTTGACTGTCATGGTGAATAAAAATGAATGCAAAGTGCATTTTTCTTGTCCTTTCAAGATGAGGCTATGATGATTTTGTAGATCTGAGTAAAAATTGAATGAAGATAGCATCATGGCATGGCAAGGTTGTAGGATGGCAGTTGTTCATGCAACCTCTCTTGCAGCCATGGTGTTGTCATCTTTATGCACAATCTAAGCCTGGCATTCTGAAAATGCAAATGTTTTGCAAGTTCATCATGAATGACCTTCGCCGACGCTGTGTTGGTGATTAAGGTTTTGAAAAGGGCTCGTGTATAATCGTTGTCACATCTATACAAGAAAATGGAGTTTGGTTGGTTTGAGATGCCTATTTAGCTGTATGTGATGACGCCGGTAAGTTTTCCAATTTTTCGTTTGTAGATCGGTCACATAAAGTGACGTTTGGACCCGATTCCTGTGTTTTTTTTTACAGGTGGTCGTGTGGCTATGGTGGTTTTACCAACAAATCTTGGTGAATTAGACACACTTCACGTGATGTTGCTAACGAGGTACTATTACTTTATTTATTTTTTCATGTCTTGTATTGATTAGTAATGCTATTAGGAGTTATTTATGTAATTATTCTTTTTTACTTGCTGTTTTTAGTTTCGTTTAATATATTGCTTTCTTGACATGTATAGATTTGGTAAGAAGAGGATGATGGCGGTGTTTCGGGTTGGAGAAGCGACGATGGTAACTGTTTAAGCTTAAATGAGTGTAGGGGCGTTTGAGATGCACATTTTAAAAGTGATTATGTGATACTTAGTAAATATAATGGAAAAAATAGTTTCAGTTGTTATTAATGAGAAGCAGATGATGGTGTTTGGATATCCTAAATTATGTGATACTAGGCGAGAAGCGCAAAAAAAAGCGAGCTTAAAACGATTTAAAAAAAATAGTAAATTAGTAAAAAAAAATTCACTTTGGTTTTGAAAAAATAGTTTCAGTTGTTATAAATTAGAAGATGACCTCGATTTGCTTACGTGTCAACCTCTGAGATATGCCACATTGTCTATGCTGATGTCATAATTCTTATATATATATATAAATAAATCTAAAAATCTAAATAATATAGTATATAATCTGATTTTTATTATGATAAATTAGTGATTTTTTAGGAGGGAATTTCAAAATTGAATTGGGAGTTGTTTTGTGCATTTAATGCACCTGAGATGTCATCATATCTCTATCTCGATAAGGCTATGATGAGTTCAAAGTTATGAGTAAATATTGTTGAATATGTCATATTGGCTTGGTAGGGTTGAAGGATGGTAGATCTTTATCTGCAACCTCCCTTGCAGCCATGGTGCTTTCACTATTTTGTAAACTATGAGCCTGAAAAGTTACGGAGATCTTGCTGTCTTCTACTATCATCTTCAACATACAGAGTTGAAGAATCAGATCTACGAAGAGGTAATATTGGGTATATGTAGTATTCATACTTATTTATAGCTGGGGATACATGATGGCTGGGGGTCTCCGGTGAATAAAATTAGGGCTCTAAGGATGTGACTAAGTCTTGCTATTTTATGTGATTTAGGCCAATAGAGATTCAATGGACAACAAGATATTTGCCTAATATGGTAGAATTCAAAAGATCATGGTTGTAAGGTAAGTTGTTTCTTGAATAATAGATGCCTCTCATATATGAAAGATTATATGAATTTGTTACGTTTTATGTTTTGTAGTTTAGTCTGCGAATTTGGTTGAATCATTGTTGCCATTGATACGGAGTGATCGAGAAGATGTTAAGGTTGAAGCAACTGTCTCCTACAGATCAGGGCGGTTACTCTCAATTCTCGATTGTTGTTCAGTCAGAAAGATAAGGTACTTTTACCATCCGTGAAGATGTTCTTGGTCTTTTTGTTCTTAGTCGTGATTGGTAATTTCAAGAATTTGTAGTTTGATAAAGGTTTCATCTTTTTTGGTTAGTTTTGGTTGTGGTTATGATTTTTGTTTTGTTGTTTAGTAGGCATGGAAGCTTCTCCATAGTCGAAACTTAACAATGTAGTTTGTCATTTACTTCATTATTCAATTATTGTACCTTATTATGGATGGTATGCTTTGTTGTTACTGATTTTGTTTCAGTTGTTTTTAATGAATTTGTAGTGTTTGATTTGTTTTTGTAATTATTTTGGTTGGCTGATACAGGAGAATCACCCATAGAACTCACCACCAGAACCATCAGGCATGTCTAAAACAATGATCATGAAGCCAACAGCAGCAACTTACATAAACAATCACCGGTTAATTCAACACACGGGCAAGTCTGGATGATGTTTATAGATTCAATGATGTTTATTTGTTTTTCATTCAGTTTACTTTTCTCTTAATCGTGTTTTGATGATAATAGCAATTTGATGATTACGATGACGGTTAGTTTGATAAGCAGCAAACCGGTGTACACATGTGGAGGCTGCGGTGCAACACTTCAAGATTGGTAGCATATAACTAACTACTTGTGTTTTGTTTTTTTTTTTTTGGAACATTTTGTTTGCCTTTATGTTTTAAGATTTTAATGTGTTAATACAGCGAAGAAGCGGAATAACAGTACAATTGACACCACATCACACAGACCGGACAACAATTCTTCAGGAAAACCGGTTAGTGCATTCAGAAGTTAATAACTCGGCAGTTCATGTTGCATCTCAGTATGGTCAGACATCCTTCTTGAATTAGATTAAAATTTGGTGCGCTCTGATTAAAATGCAGAAAATACGCTACGCAGGGCATGTGAGACATCCATAATTATGGTTTCAAATCTGTTTCCTGAGTTATTTACAGTTGTAACACACTAAATATTTAATTTTTGTATTGAGTTGGTATATTGGGATTAAATACTGAACTGATGGAATTACAGCAAGTACAGGTTATGCTTCAAGCTGTCTCGACCTCTTTGGAGGCGTATATGTGGCTTTGGAAGGTATGAAAAACAGAATTGATAAATTTAGGGAAAATATGGTTGAAAGGTGATAACCCAATAGTTGAGGATCTCATTCTACAGCTTCGATAAATTCAGGGGTGTTTTCAAATAATGCTTCCTAGATGTTTGAAGACCGACAAATGTCCAAAGAAGCAGTACTGTGGACATTTGTCGTTCTTTATCGGTTTTCAAACATCTAGGAACCATTATTTGAGAACACCCTTGCATTTATCGAAGCTGTAGAATGAGATCCTCTACTGTTGGGTTATCATCTTTCAAACTCATTTTCCCTAAATTTATCGATTTTGTTTTTCATGCAGGAATATAATCTGTTTTTTTTATTATTTGATTTAGCCGATGACCCATGTTCAAGGATGCCTTATGTTTCAGACTATACGAAGATTGCCTCTTGGTTATCATAAGGTTAAATTTTAAATTAATATGGTCTCATTCGTTAATAACCTTATAATTATACTTAAGCAACTATGAAGAGCCAATATCTAATCATCAATGCACCTAATGACAGCAAACCATAAACAAAGCAAGAAGATTGGAGGCATTCTGTTCTTTGTATGTTTTGTTGGATTTGTTAGCCAATGGAATCATGTTACCCTAACGTCGACAACAGATCATCCGGAAACCATCATTGAGCCATCACATTCTTTCCATTTACATCTCAGGTAACGGTTTTCCTTAATTCATCTCGACACTTAGGTTGTTATGGATGATTTTTGCCGTGGTTTTGAAACTTACGGGATAGTAATTGTCAATTTCATGTAGGTTGGGTATTGAGACCAAGAAATTCAGTGCCACTTGCAGTTACGGTTTTAAGGTCAGTCAATTATTGGCTTGAAACAGAGGACCTTTGTTTCTGAATGTATTGTAGCTTCACTGATGACTTATGCATGATGTTGTTGTCATGGTAGGAGAGAGCGATTGGATTTGTTGTCTAAAATGGGTTTTTATTAGACCAGGTTCAAGTTCAGCTGTTTGGTGATCATGGTCATACATGCCCTCAATGTGGTCAGATCAATGTCAAGGTAAGTCAACATTCAAAAACATTGTTTAGTGGTTATAGTTTTCGGGAAGTTAACGATGTTTGTTTTGTGGCAGGTCAGGTTGGGAACAACAATCACATATTTTGTTGGGCTTGTCAAAGCCACTACTGTTACTTGTGTAGAAAGATTGTTAGGCGCGGCTCACAACACTTTGGTCCAAAGGGTTGCAAACAACACACCGTCAGATAGCGATAAAGAAGTTACACCGATTCATTCTTTTGTTTTCTAGATTTTGTGTTGTTTGTTAATTGTTATTTGTTAATTGTTAATCTAGCTTTGATACTCCGAGGTGAAAGTGCGAAACAAGGGTCGAGTGAATGTTTGTTACATTACATTACATTAGTATTGTTGGATCACATGATTTATTATAATATTTGATTAATTTCCTATTTATTACTAGATAACCAAATTAAAGAAAACCAGTCATATTATCAATTACTATTAATTTCCTATTGATTACTATTAATTTCCTATTAATTTAGACAACATATTATCAATTACTTAGCTTATTTCTATATCAAACCTGAACTAATAATTTTTTCGTAAGATAGTAATGAAATTTTTATGTCCTAACACATACTGTCTTTAACATTGTTTTATAAAGATATGTAACTAAACGCAAACAATTTAAATGATATATTATAATCTGTTTTTTAGTGTTTGATTTCGGTCGTTATTAAACCTACCAGTGTGTTCACACGGGTCCTACAACTAGTTAATATTAGAGGAAATTACAAAAATGTCAGTTGACCAAGTAACATTACCAAAATGTCATCTTCAAGCATCCATGGAGTAGTGCTTGAACCATGGGAGGCGTCCGTGTGTCACCTTCAAACGTCCATCAATGGGGTGCGGACACATGTCAAGAATCATGGATTGAGTCGACGGCTGACTTCTCAAAGGCAAAAAGGTGGTTGACGCGTCGGGCTGACTCCTCCTAGTGGCATGGCTGACTCCTCCGATGCGACGGGCCGACTCCACCTAGTGGCTTGGCTCGACCACAGCCAGGGGCTCTGCCCCTTGGACCCCGCCAGGGGCTGCCGCCCCTTGGACCCTGCTCCCAGGGGCGCTACCCCCGGACCCCCGCCTAGATCGTAAAACCCATTGACTCAATTCAAAACCCCATATCGTAAAAATGCAATTCAAAAATTTCTTACATAGATTGAAGCCGATTTCTTCAGATTTCTTCACCGATTGACGAAATCTGAATGTTAGAAACACTTATCAGTGACCGAATCGAACGAATCGAGTGATTCGCTTCAAAACCACAGGGAAAAAATGAGATATTGTATGAAATTAAACTGGGTTTCTTCAAAAAAAGTTGAAGAACACGTTGATTGGGTGTTTGAATCATTGATTGGTCGAAAATCGCACTATAATGTAGTGATTATTGAGATAGAAAGTGAAGAAAAGGTTGAAGATGGTGAGTTTTGAAAATGGTGGGTAAGTTACAGAGAGAAGAAGAAGGAAGAAGATTAGGTAAAATTGACTAAAATACTCTTGCTCTTTATTTTGAATTTTGCTACATATTATAATCTTATTGTTTGCTATCCTTCCTAGGCAAAATAAACTTGCTATTTTATTTGATGCTCACTCTTTAAAATATTTCCAAACTATTGAGAGAATGATGCCAACCAAAGTGCCAAACATTATATATTAGGTCATCATGTTTAATGCGGGAATAAACTAATATTTAGATATATTTATCTACCATTTTAGTTTAATATTATTAGAATATTAAAGTTGCATTGAATAAGTTGGAACATATATAGAAATAATTAGTTGATATGAATTAACAAAAAAGGCATCGTCTGAATATTGTTAATTTACATATAGCTAGCCTTAAAATCTTTTGATTATTTTCTGGAAATTTGTATGAATTGCATAAAATTAGCAAAATTCGCAACACTCATTCACAATGCAAACAGCATAAAGAGAGTTTAAGAAAACATAGATTTGCAATAAGCGATATCTATCAGATAGTTAAAACCAAATCTCTTATTGTCGAGTAGTTCGAGTTTCTACTCTACAGTCTCTAAGCGATATCTCACCGTATAATTATGGTAATTAAGTTTTAAAACTTCATGCAATAACTAATAGATTTCCTTTTGTAACACAAGGTACGTAAACTCATAAGGGTTACTAGTAGAAGATGGACAACATGTACAGAACATGAATTTAATGACTACTTTTCAAAAATACATAAATATACACACAAAAAATCTATGATTAATCGGACAAGTAAGCAATAGTTGTCTTAACACTTGCTATAAAAAATCGAGTTTGGTTGGTAGACCATTATTTATACCTTAAAA
Source organism: Helianthus tuberosus (assembly GCA_030545235.1). NCBI lineage: Eukaryota > Viridiplantae > Streptophyta > Magnoliopsida > Asterales > Asteraceae > Helianthus > Helianthus tuberosus. Next base: position 15,507,529 of record CM060425.1, on the reverse strand, counting down.
ATAGGAATTTAATAATGGCTAAACGGTTTATGTCTTTATGTTAGTAGATATGACATTGGTGGTTTATGTCAAGGTTTTCAAGCTAGCACTAAAAGAGATTTGAATTGATATTTTTATACTTTGTAATAAAAAAATACACACCAAAAAACTCGAAAATTATATTAACTTTAAACTCGGGGTCGTCTCCGAGAATACGGGTGCTCAGTACGAATAGAAAAAATGGACCTCTGTTATATAAGCTTATTATATGTAAAGAGATTCAATAATATGGTGATAATATATTGTAATAACAAAAAACAGAACAAAATTATCGTAATAAAATCATCTATTATACTTTAACGAATTGTGATTTTAATAGCTTTAGTTTATATTTGATATGTTTCTTGTAAAGTGTGATTTTAATAGTAATATATTTAGTTGATTGAAAAAACGAAAAGAAAAGAAGAATATAGTGTCGGACTCCCAATCTGCTTTTTTAAAGGGTAGGTATATTCTTGATAGTCCGTTGATCCTGAGTGAGGTATGGTCATGGTTGAATAAATCTGGAAAAAAAGACTTTTATTTTTAAAATAGATTTCAAGAAGGCTTACGATAATGTGAATTGGGGTTTCTTACTTAACACCATGGAGCAAATGGGTTTCCCTCAGCTTTGGGTCAGGTGGGTGGAAGGAGTGTTGCACTCGGCTAGTTCTTCTGTTCTGGTTAACGGCTCGCCGACTTCTGTTTTCAAGTGCCAAAAAGGTCTTCGTCAAGGGGATCCGCTTTCGCCGTTCTTATTCCTTATTGTTATGGAAACCTTCTTAAGCATTGTTTCTAAAGCTTGCAGTTTGGGTCGGTTGAAGGGGATCAGTCTCCCAAATGATGGGCCGGTTATTTCCCATCCCCTTTACGCGGATGACGCCCTCATTGTGGGTGAGTGGTCTGATCAAAACATAAATATGGTGGCTAGGATTCTACGGGTCTTTTACAGTTGTTCGGGGTTGAAGATAAACTTCCACAAGTCCAATTTATTTGGAGTTGGGGTGGGTGAGGAAGAGATCGAAAACATGGCTTCGGTGGTGGGTTGTCGTAGAGGTACAACGCCGTTCAAATTCTTAGGAATCCCGCTGGGGGCGAACAAGAATAGAGTCAATAATTGGGAACCGGTGGTGTCTATTTTCCGCAAGAGGTTGGCCGCTTGGAAATCGAAGTCCTTGTCGATTGGGGGCCGGGTGGTGCTTATTAAAGCCGTTCTTGAAAGCCTTCCTATCTATTTTTTCTCGATCTTTAAGGTGCCGGTCAAGGTTGTGGATAAGTTGGAGTCCTTGATGAAGAACTTCCTGTGGGGAGGATCGGATGATGAAAAAAAGATGCATTAGGTGGCGTGGGATAAAGTTACGGTCTCGAAAAATTTGGGAGGTCTCGGTATTTGGAAACTTAAATTGGTCAATGACACGCTTCTTTCTAAGTGGGTTTGGAGGTATAGGACGGAAGATGAGGGCCTTTGGAGGAGAGTTATTTTGGCATGCCACGGGAGGAATAATTCGTGGTCAGTGCTACCGGTCAAATCCAACAGTTCGGGAGTCTGGAAAAACATCACGAGAATGGAATCTTCTTTCAAAGTCAATGGCGAAAGAATCCACAACTTCATTAGGGGGGTTTTGGGTAACGGTTCACGTATTCGTTTTTGGGTCGATAGGTGGCCAGGAGATGTCCCGCTGATGTATAAATGGCCTGTGCTATTTCAGCTAGAGAAGTTTAAAGGGTGCCGGGTCTGTGATCGGGTTTTAGTGGTGGACGACTCGGTGGTGATGCATTGGTGCTGGTCGGTCCAGCCTAGTTCCCCAGCGGCTGTGGATGAGTTAGCAGACGCGGTTAGTTGTCTGTCCAATGTCAGATTTAGGGATGTGACAGATAGATGGTTTTGGTCCTTATCGGCTGATGGTGCATTCTCTACGGCCTCGGTGAAAGATAGGGCGATGAAAAATCAGGAAAGAGAAGGTTATGTTCCGTTCCCTAAGTGCAGTTGGGTGCCAAAGAAGGTTTTGATTTTTGTTTGGAGATCGATGCTTGATCGCATCCCTACGAGACAAGCTCTTGTTAGGCGGAATGTTCGGATTGATTCGGTCGAGTGTGTTCTTAGTGGGGAAACTGTTGAATTGGTTGATCACTTGTTTACTGCGTGTGAGATTTCTTTAAGGGTGTGGAACCGGATTAGTGCATGGCGAATATACCCCACCTCTATGCTTTCTCCTTTGGTGACCTGTTGAAGCTTCATAGGGGCTGCCATGGAGATAAGAGTTACAAAGAGGTGATCCGGGGGCTTATTTTTGTGGCTTGTTGGAGCATTTGGAAAGCTAGGAACGCCAAGTTTTTTTCGAACAAGGATTGTAATTGGGAAGAGATTTTTAGCGAGGTTAGGTCTCTCGGGTTTTTTGGTTAAAAAATAGATCGAAGCATTGTAACTTAGATTGGAGTGAGTGGTGTAAGTCCCCGGTGTATATGTTCTAATTTTTGGGTGCGGTTCTGGTGGCTTTTTGAGCCAGGCCGCTGTTTTTATAAAATTTTTACCTTTAAAAAAAAGAAGAATATAGAAAAGTATAAGGCCGTCCGGAGTGGAGTCGGCAAAATGGTTCGGCGTCGATCGGCAACCAATGCCAACCCAAACACCGCACAGGATTTACCGATTTTTGGGAAGAAATCGGTGAGGGGTTGTCGATGCGGGGAGAGGGAGGGGAAGAGAGAGAGAGGGGGGTGTGTGGGGTGGGGTCCATGCCATCTTAACCAATCACACATTTTTCCTTTTTTTTTAAATAGTTTACCAATTCACGAAGTGTCTAACCATTGCCAACACTTTTGAGTATAGTTTACCACTTTGACATGACACACTCTCATTGGCTTATTTTGAAGTTTACCACTTTCAAGTGTTTAACCACTCCCTACACCCTAATGGTTTGGTTAAAATATAAACAAGAAGACTAATAAGGTTATTGAAGAAAATATAATAGATGGTATAGTGTGTTGGTTAAAAAAAACAACATATAAGTAAAAGCATGCATATTTTTTTGTAAATGTAATTAAAGTGTGTTGGGATCTAATAGCTAAAGTATGTTGCTTAATGCTTCTTTCATAAGGCAAGGCCCCATTAAAAGTGGGAAAATTTTGAAAATTGACTCCCTTCTATAATTGATGAATATTTAAACACTTATTTAAAAAAAATATATATATATTCAATATAAAAAAATGCCATATTGTAAGCATGCTGATGATCCTTTCACATGGTTTTTCTTAATCAGCCTACTAAAATTATTAAACAAATTACATGATCTAGAAACCCTTCTTCAAATAATAAACATGAAAATTATTGTGGTTATAGTAAATACTAAAATTTTCAACATGTTCATTAACAGGGTTGCCACCCGGTCGAATGGACATCTGACCGAGTGACTCTTTTGCTATGAATTGTTTTCACTAAGTAACCTCATCACTAAGGTCGCCGTCCGACCGGACTACCGTCCGACCGGATGATAATCCGAACGGATTGCTGTCCGCATGAATGACCTTCCGATCGACCGACTTGAAGGATAGAGATACTTCAATGTTTTCAAAATGCTACAACGAAAACTTCCAAAGACAAGCCATCATACACAAACACATTCATCTCATAGGAAGAAACAATCCACTCGAATTGTCATCCGACTGGACTGCCGTCCGACCGGATGACCATCCGAACGAATTGTCATCCGTACGGATTACCGTCCGATCGGATTACCATCCGACCGAACTGCTATCCGACCCACTCACACTTTGTATCGTTTTACGCGTCACTTATCGATGTGCTATCAATCCATTCAGGCTAACCTTACTCGCTAAGCGCTCCCTTCAATCCATCAACCGCTGTGAGTATACTCGATCCCTTTTTGCTTTATGCACTTTTGGGTGTTACATACGTTACAACTATTCAAATCACATAAAATACACTACTCAATACTATTTGAACGCTAACCGTTAATGCATGTTATACGTGGCTTGTGAATGCTTGTTTGTTATGTTTACACATGGAATGCTGTCTACCTGCCTTAGCAACGATAGTACTATAGTTTGGACTCAGCACCCGTTCACACGGGGGTTGTTAAGGACAATTACTTGCATGGATTACAGTGGTAAACATGTATTGCGAACTGCCCCGGGCAGTCAACTCGTAGTCATTGGTATCGATGGATCTATGTCGATAACTAACGTGCTTCATTTCACTATGTGTACGTGCTGGTTATGCGTAAACGAATTCGAACTCTATATGCTATTATCAAACTTGTATGCTCACATTTACATTATATGTATTGACTTTATTTTAACGTATGTGACAGGTGCTTAGGTTGTTTCTATGCTTAGCTTGCGGGTGATGAAATTGAGGCTAGGGAAGGAGTCCTAGAAACCAATAAACAATTTAATTATTTGTAAATCTGAGTTGTCGGAACAGAATGATTTGCCTAGACTTTATCTGTAATAATTTGTTTACCGTTTGAGAGTATGGGACGTGTTAATTTAAATTGAATGGTAATGATAGTTGTTATGGAAACTTCTTTACAATCTGTTTCGCTCAGTGCCATGCCTCGATGTTTCCGCCATCGGTTGGGGTGTGACAGATTGGTATCAGAGCCATAACTATAGGGAATTAGGCAAGACACGACCTAGTACGGGTCGATGTCTTAGATACCTAGTCTATAGTTAGGAACCAACAGACCGACTTATGCATGATCGTTAGAGATTTGCATGAGTTTACTACTATTTCCTCGTTATTCTCGCACATACTACACTATCACTACACTCGAAATTTTCAACCATAAATACGCAATTAAGTCGAGATTAGGTGTGAAAACCGCAAACTCTCGACTAAAGTTGCTTGAACAACCCGTATTTTATCTACAAACGAGGAGAATTATGCCAAATTAGGAGTGAAATCCATATTTTGATGAATAATCTCCTATATTTTATTAAAACAGGGACGAAGTTGTTAAGCTAGGGGTGAAACCCTAACCTTGACTACTTGTTCCGATCATTTTACAAAACTCTCACCAAAGTTTCGACGGACTCCAACGACCTGAAGTCACAATATGACCAACGGGAAGAGTGCCAACGCCCAAGAATCGAGGCAAAGGCATAGTCCTGGAAGTCAAACATGTACAACGGATCCTTGTGAATAGTTGAATCACTTTGGTTAGTCGAAGTCTACTAGCCGCAGACAATATACATCTCGAATTTTATGCGTTTTGATTCTGAGCTCGCAACTGCTGACTCTGATGATTCGTCGATTTTATGTGCTTATATATGTGCTTACCTGTTTATGTGTTTAAATTTTGGAGATTTACTCGATTTTTGCTTTCACTTCGATCGACACACACGACTTGCACTGCATTTCTACCTCGATACGCTGACAAATCGCTAAACTATGGACGACTCTATGCTACGCTTATACTACCCGACTCGACATATTAAACGCGAACGCTATATTCGAACGATCGCGAGCTGTGAATGATAGGTTTCTGTATTCTGACTGCATCTTGTGAATTCATACTTACGTGCTCTGTGATTCTGTGCTCTACGTGCTTAAGTGCTTCTGTGTTTATGTGAATCTGTGATTATGTGCTTATGTGTTTATGTGATACGTGTCACATTGCGTGTTTCTAAGCTTTAGTCAGTAGTAGACGTGTAGGGTGAGATTCGAATGCAATGTGTTGAGTCCTGTGACGATGTCTGTTGCAGACAATGTCATCTGGATCCCGTCATTCCTTACTTTCTCGTCAAGAGAAGAGAGACAGACGCCTTGCTGCCATCATCGCTAAAAGTGTGGCAAAGGCCGTGAGTGATGTTTATGAGAACACCAGCAAGTCATCTGAGGAGTCGAGAACCGAAGCTCCTAAAGCTACCGCCTAAGCCTTCAATTTCAAGCAATTCAAGTCGTGTGGGCCAAAAGAATTTACTGGCTAAGGAGGTCCTACTGCACTATTCCAATGGTTTGATTCCATTGAGGTCACTCTACGACAAAGTGGTTGCCCCGATGACCTCCGAACTCTGAATGCTACCGGCGTTTTCCAGTCTCGTGCTCTGGACTGGTGGACGGCCGAGAGGAACAAGAGAGGGAACGATGCAGCCTACGGTCTGTCGTGGGACGAGCTCAAGGAAGTCATGCTGGAAGAATTATGCCCTCCTCACGAGCGCCAAAAGCTAGAAGATGAATTTTGGCACATACAGCAGAAGGAAGGTGACAACGCTGCTCTTACTGCTCGCTTCAAGCAGCTCAGCATCATCTGTCCCGATCAGGTCAAGACTCCGGAGATCACAATCAAGAAGTATATCCGAGCCCTGCCCGACTGTGTTGTCGATTTCGTGCAAGCGGCTAAGACTACGACGATCAAAGAGACTTATCTATTGGCCACTGAAATCAATGACAAACGGGTCAAGGCCGGTGTCTGGGATAAAACTTCAAAGCACCTGCATCAAGCTACCACCACCGCACCAACTGCTGAAACCACCACCTCATCGAGCAACAAGAGGAAGAACAAGAGAAAGAACAGCTCCAGCAACAAGAACTGTGTAATCACTACTGCACCGATTCAAGCTGTATCAACCCAACAGCGTCAAGTAGCGGCGCCTGTGGCAAATGCACCACCTGCTAAACGTGCATACACTGGGCCACACCCGCTCTGCCCTACTTGTACCTACCATCACTGATGTCTGTCGTTATGGACATGCAAAAACCTATTTAAACTATTAGTATAGAATAAGCAGGGTATCGAACCAAGGGAGGACTGTGGAAAGTGTCGTAATGAAAAGGATTGATTAACTATTACTGAATGAGAAAATCGGTTTGTTTGCTTGTGAGAAATAGCTAAATTAATGAATAAAAATTATGTTTTAAATCAATGAAAGAAAAGATGGTTCCTCCAGATTTCAAGTTTTGCAATTAACTTCAATTATGTGTTTAATCGTAACCTACATAGACATAGGTATTAAACTCGATTAATTAATTGTGATAACCAACGACTAAGTACTCCAGTCAATACGTAACGGGAGGTTATCGAATGATTATCAATTACAATTTACAAACCCTGACCCCATGTCAAATATATCCCAATTACTAGAACTCTCGGGAACTGAATGCTTAGAAATTAAGGTTTCAATAAACGTAATTGTTTACAATCAAGAAATCAAATCAATGGTGAAAAGCATCGAATGCTTAGATCACCAAGTAAAACGATTGTGTCAACACATAATATCAATCAACTTACAAAAACCCTCCATCCGGAGGAAACCACAAAAAATTTAGCCACTCATCTCGCACGGAGAATCTTCAAAAGCTTGAATTGATGAAGAAATCATGGTTGATTCGGTGATTGGAATGAGAATCTTGATGGAATTGGATGAAAAGAACCTTTAAAATCGAGTCTTGGGGTGCCCCTTGATCGACCATAACGATAGATCATCATATCCCACTTTTCAAACCCTAATATATGACTTCAAGGCCTTAATTCGCGTTTCTCAACATTACCGGGTCGTAAGCTACGAATCAGGACTCGTAGCTTACAGATACAAAACTCTGTTGAACAATCTGCCCAAACCGTAAGCTACGAACTACAAACCGTAAGCTACGGTCGTGTCCTTCTCTTCCTTTATTGCTGAACATAAGCAACTCGTAAGCTACGAGTTGTAACTCGTAGCTTACGAAATAAGAATTCTGTCCACAATTCAAACAACACCAAGAACTCGTAAGCAACGAGTTACAAATCATAGCCTACGATCGCGATACCCAAGTCCCTTTCCTTCTTCACACCAACTTTCAACAAATGTCATTTAGGCCCCTGTACTTTTAGTCTTCTCACTTCTTGCATATAAGAGCTTCATATAAGTTCCACAAAGTACCGAATTAACCCCTGAACTTTATACCTCTTTGACTCTTGCACATATAAGATCCACATAACGTTCATAATATACCAAATTAGTCCCCGGACTTCTCTTTTCCATATTTCTTCCACTCGTGAGCCTTCATAACACCCGAACAAGCTTTAACATCCATCCTTGAGCTGCGATATCCCATCCTATGCTCACAACTTCATCTTTAACCCTCATAAATGCACCGGATTACGTGCTTTACCTACAAAACACCAAATTCTCATAGTTACTTCATTCCAAGCAAATAAACACATCAAATACACATAAATCATTATATTTAGACACTCTAAAGCTCGGGTTTCACCCTCTCCATCACATTCCCACACTTGCCTTTGCTTGTCCCCAAGCAAACCAACTAGAACTAGTCACCATAGCAACACCACCTTTAAACCCCTTAACCGGTTCAACCTTTTCAGTCCCAAGTCATACCCATCCCATAGACTGATACACTCGAGATTGACAGTCTGACAAGCAAATGATGCAATTTCAAAAACTCAAGACTTGTCTATCTAAAACTAACATGTTTACAATTAGACACATGCTACACACCCCTCACAATGTACTCTCCCCTCGGGTTAATATCTGGACTAGCGTGTAATGTGCTAGTATATAAAACACTCAAAAAGCAAACATGAAATCCTGTAATCATAGGCTTGTATGACAATCACACCTCCACCGTATTATCTAACATGGCACCTATCAAAAGGACTTTCGGGTTTTGGGCATTGGGTAAAGGTAGGAAATTATTTTTTTTTTCTAATTGGCTCACAAACAATAACCAAACCGTGATACTTTATTCAAACACAACTTATACTTTTGGGTTGGTTTCTACCCAATAACACATACGATATTCACAATACTTCTATTTTTGTTCTTTTCTTTTTCATTTTCCTTCACATATTTCTCTATTTTTCTCTTTTTTTTTTCTTTTTTTCATAGCAATATAATCACGGTCAGTTTTTCACAATAGACAATGGGCGAACAAACGAAAGGTAGTTAAGCTCAACAGGGCTACTAAGGGAAATTGGTGAATAACACGAAAGAAACACAAACCCGAACCTTGAATCTAATTTTGTTCAACACGGAACCCGAACCGAATAAACCGAGACCTGAGTCTTGAACTGAGATGAATCTAAAAATCAAACCGAAAACTGAAAGAAATAAACCTGTTGCGTTGTTGCCTAAACCGAACCAAACATCAGACTCCACAATTGCCGCCAGCACCGTCGACCGCCGGTAACCCAGACGCCGCCATTGTTCCGGTTGTTCTTGGCGGAGATTGTCGGAGGTGAAAACGGCCATCGATGCAGACGGTCAAGCACCACCGCCCTTTGCGGCTTCTCGAGTCACTGGAACAACACAACGCCGCCGTGCGCGGCGGGGAGGGGGGGCTCGGCTCCAGGTCTTTCACCTCTCTCTCTCTCTCTCTCTTTCGATCTCGATTTCAGGGGTAAGCAGGTGTTAGATGGTGCAAGGGAAGTGTTGGGCTCTGTGTGTGGGTATGTCGGAGGACGAGCAACCGGAGGAGCTCGCCGGAACGGCGGATCTGGTCGCCGACTAGAGAGAAGGGAGGCAAGGGTTTGTGTTGTTTGAAGGTGAACTCCATGTCTTTTGCCTGTGTTTGATATATGCAGAGGAAGAATGATGAGTGTGTAGTTTTTTTTTAGATGAAGAAGGGGAAGCAGGGAATAGAGATGTGTTTGTGTGAGTGTTTGATCTGAACTTTCAGATGTAATGGGAGGGACAAGAATAAGTAACGGCTGATATAAAAAAAAGATTAGGGTTTGATGCACTTTAGTTTTAGGAGAGACCATTCTAATCCCTAAACTTTGAAGGGTTAAATAAATTAGCTAAGTTAACTTAGTTTAAGCTATATAACATGGTTAACCAACTAACTAGGTTATACGTATATTCTAAAAGAACTTATCTTTACAATTAAATTAACCGGGTTTGTTTGCATCCTTTTCTAACTTTAAAGTTTAACGAGACTAACTAGATTATAATAAAAATAAGCTTTTTAAATAGTAATATTAATTAATCTAATTAATTAAATATAATCGGATAGGTAGATAACCATATTTAAGAACGAATTAAATTAAAGATAAGGATTTTTCGATGATTAAAACGAAACGACGAATACAAAGATACAAAGTTTCCAAAAATAGGGGTATAAACCACGGTTTCTAAATATGGAAAGTTATGAAAACGCGGAGCGTTACACTAACGATATTCCAACGACTACGTCAGGCAGAACCTCGACAGCCGTTACGTAAACCTGGATCAATCGGGCAGCGTATCTAATACGTAACCGGGGTTATAATACTTACAACGGAGCAGAACTTCGTTAATTAGGGGGTATTATACCCGAGAATTATATTAATTCTTCAGAAATTTGAGAGAGAAAGAGTTTGTGAGCGATTTCGAATGTTCAGTCGATGCCTCCTTTATATAGGGCCACATTTCGAGTTTCTCGCGGCCCGCGTAAGATTAAGCTAAGGCTTACGTGGCCCGCATAGTAGGGGTGTAGCTGCTAGGGTTGCTGATTCGTCGAACTAGGGTTGACACGGAGCTGACACGTGTCGGCTCAGGGCTGCCTCGTTGCAAGGCTGTCGCGCCCCGTGTAGACCCAAGTGTGGTCTTACGCGGCCCGCGAGGGACACAAAAACTTTGTTTTTATTTAATTTTTTATGTTATATCATATTTTGAGCTCGGTTTTCACATACGGAGTGTATTTTGAGACATATAAGAATATTTTAAAATATATTAGGGTGTCAGAAAAATATTTTGGAGGGTTGTTATATAAATACTCAGGGTTGTTCTCAAGACTTTAAAAATTATGTGTGACTTTATAAAAGGGCCCTTAAAATACATATATTCGTACTTTGAACTGGCCAGATTACTGTCACACCCCGATATTTACACGTATTAACGGTGGGCCCGGTGGGGAGTATCGTGACGTAGTTGATATCGTTATAGTCAAACAACATAATATTTAAATGCACAGCGGAAGCAAAAGATAGATATATTTCAACTTTAATAAATTGTAATATCAAGTATCACAAATAGTTGAAAGTAATCCACAGGTGGATCAAAATAAAATGGAAACATTGTTCAACAGTTTTGACATTCAAGCTTGCGAGACTTATTGTGGACGCTAGGAGAAAGCCAGCCTAGTTCGCGTAGTACCTGCACTTAACCTTTTTGGGAAAATACGTCAGTTTACACTGGTAAATACAATTAAATGACTCATTTAGAAAAGGTTTAATAAAATTGATTTGAATGCACGTGGCACAAACTTTTTATAACTTGGGATAATTATTTGAATATAATCTTGTAAAAGAATTACATGTTCCTTATGCGTTCAGTAGCCCGATCCGTAGACCGGGTTAAAGATCAATAGACACACCACATTATTTATTTAGGCACTGACGGGTGTACGCCTACACCCCGTGCTTAGGTCGTGGCCATTTCGTAAAATGATGCCAAGGATATCCGGGACATGGTCATTAACCCCCAAAGGCTTTAAGCAACAAAACATTTCAAAACGTAGCATATCAATGGTTTAACCTCTATCCGATTAAAGATTCAATGCCCGACCAAGCGGTACTTTATATACCATACCCCAAGCTCGTATAGGTAAAATAAGTTAAAAGTATTTACCTTTGCAAGTATCAATCACACATAGCAAGTGCGTGTAGCTTTTACCGGGTCTCCTATTCTGGAACGAAGGTTTATAATAACCTATTAGAATCCTAACAGGTCTTTAATTAAGCCTAAACTTAGACCGGTTAGTTTTAAGGAAAGATACGGTTCAAACGCACGATTAAGCGAAGACCGGAATAGAATGTGATTTAGACCCGACAAGTTTGAAGACTTGTATAATATGGGTAATCTAACCACATTCTGGATTTTGAGATAAAACGATAAGGTTTGACCCGTTTCGGCTAATTTATGCAAACTAGTTACATAAACCGAACCAAACGCGTAAGAAGCGTAACGGGTAACCATAAGAGTCGCTAACAGGTTTCCTAAGTTAATATGCCTTAATTATGTTGTGATATCAGTAGGATACCTTCCATCTAAATCGGGTCAGAACTGAAGTCAAAGCAAAAGTCAAAGTTTTGCGACTTTCGGTTCCGAACCGGGTCTAAACAGAAAATTGTCGGGTCGAACATGCTTAGACATGTTCTTACATTTATTACTAAGTTATATGAGTGATAAAATAGGTTACACGCCTTCTGCATTGCTAATGATGCGTTAATTCGAAAATTATGGTTCTGTTGACTTTTTATAAACAACTTTGACCCGACATTTGATCTAGTTAGAGTGGGAATCAGAGGGTGCCCTTTTAAGGGTTTAATGCCCACATAATTACCAACTTATAACTACCTTTAATTTGACTAAACACTGGACCATTAGTGATTAATCGACAAGTCAAACCTTAATTGCGACGGTTTGACTTTTAAGTTAATAATTAAGCAAAACTCAATTAAGGAAGGTCAAGGATACTTACCAAGGTCTAATGCACAATTAGAGATGCTTGGGGACTGATCTTATGCTCCAGGAAGTTCCACAAATGCAGATGGAAAGCATGATCAAAATGTTGCAACATATAGTGCTTTTGATCCCTTATGATCATGACAAACAATGCTACAACTGATCATGGATCATCCACAAGTGTCCCTAGGGCCTAGGAACTATTAGGGGTCGCCCATGGAAGTGAAAATATCTTTTTAAGTCGGTTATAACGTTCATAACAGCAGCTGCCAACTTTACTGTCGCTGGGCAAGCCTTACGGACCGTAAGGGGGTCCCTTACGGTCCGTAAGCCCTTTATCAGGGGCAAAAATTTTGCCCTTTCAAGCTTCGAACAGGCAACTAGTGTAATACGATTTTGGGCCATGAATTATCAGTATGGGACCTTTAAATCATGCTTGAATAGTTATGTCCACCCTACCATGTTATAATGTTATCTTGGACTTTAAAGAAAAACCATAAACGAAGGTTTATCGTGCATATCCTCATAGGATTCCACTCTTGCAAATATGAATCAATCATTGCTAGCATTTACCGGATTTGAGTATATCATATGTTTATAACATATGTTAGGGTCTTGGGATTCATAATGAGGTCGTTCAGAGGTATTAATTAACATGTCGACACTTTTAAATCCTGCCATACATCTTTAACTAGATCCGGGTTTATAACACTTTTGTCTTACATGACACGTGTCGTTATTTTATTGAACACAAATTTTCGAGGTGTTACATCCTCACCCCCTTAAAAGAAATCTCGACCTCGAGATTTACTGAAATAAATGAGGGTACTTTTCTTTCATTGTGGACTCAACCTCCCATGTGTACTCGGGACCTCTACGGGCATCCCATTTAACCTTTACGATCGGTACATGCTTCCTTCGAAGCTTCTTAACCTGTCGATCCTCGATCGACACAGGTTTTTCAACAAACTCCAAGCTCTCTTCTATGTGTACATCTGTATGTGGTATGACTAGTGATTCATCAGCGAAACACTTCTTCAGATTGCAGATGTGGAATACATTGTGAATACCACTGAGCTCTTCAGGTAATTTTAACTTATAAGCAACTGATCCGACACATTCGATGACCTCGAATGGTCCTATGTATCTCAGGCTTAACTTACCTTTCTTACCAAATTGCATTACTCCCTTCCAGGGTGATACTTTAAGCAACACTTTATCACCTACCTTGAATTTCAGAGGTTTACGCTTTAGATCTGCGTAGCTTTTCTGCCTATCCCTGGCAGCTTTGAGACGATCGCGTATCTGGACAATCTTGTCCGTTGTTTCAAAGACTATTTCAGGTCCTGTCAATTGGACATCTCCAACTTCCGCCCAACAGACGGGAGTTCTGCACTTTCTACCGTACAAGGCCTCGAAGGGCGCAGCCTTGATGCTCGTATGATAGCTATTGTTATACGAGAACTCGATTAATGGCAAGTGGTTATCCCAACTACCACCTAAGTCAATCACACATGCACGAAGCATGTCTTCCAAAGTTTGGATTGTACGCTCACTCTGGCCGTCCGTCTGAGGATGGTAAGCCGTATTAAAATTTAAGCGCGTGCCCAAAGACTGTTGGAAACTTTTCCAAAAATGTGACGTGTATCTAGTATCTCTGTCAGAGATAATAGAAACCGGTACGCCATGCAGAGATACAATCTTATCTACGTACAATTGGGCTAACATGTCAGAGCTATAGGTCTCCTTAATGGGTAAGAAATGTGCTGACTTAGTCAGTCTATCCACTATCACCCATATAGTATCATTTCCTTTCCTTGTCTTTGGCAACTTGGTGATGAAATACATTGTCACCATTTCCCACTTCCACGTGGGAAGTTCAGGCTGGTGTAGCAAACCTGACGGCTTCTGATGTTCAGTTTTGACTTGCGCACACGTCAAACATTTAGCTACATAGGTAGCTATAGACTTCTTCAAGCCTATCCACCAAAATTTCGCCTTCAGATCCTGGTACATTTTATCAGCTCCAGGGTGAACGGAGTATTTAGAACTGTGGGCTTCCTGGAGAATAACATCTCGAAGTCCTCCATAAACTGGAACCCATATTCGTCCATTTAACCTTAGAATTCCGTCCTTGCCATAGGATAACTGTTCTTCAGTTACTCCTAGTTTTTCATTAGGATAGTTAGCTTCCAACACAGCTTCCTTCTGTGCAGCTAACAACCTTTCGTTCAAACCATTCTTTATCTCAATGCTCTTGGCATTGATTCTTATAGGCTTCACTCTTTCCTTTCGGCTTAAGGCATCGGCGACTACATTCGCCTTGCCAGGATGGTATCTTATCTCACAATCAAAATCATTCAAAATTTCTATCCAACGTCGTTGCCTCATGTTCAAGTCCTTTTGGTTAAACAGGTGTTGGAGGCTCTTGTGATCAGAATAGATCACACACTTGATACCGTATAAATAGTGCCTCCATAGTTTTAGTGCAAATACAACGGCACCCAACTCCAAGTCATGGGTGGTGTAATTCTTTTCATGCACCTTTAACTAACGTGAAGCATAGGCAATAACCTTGCCTTTCCGCATAAGCACACACCCCATGCCAGTGTGTGATGCGTAGCAGTAAACCATGAATTCTTCGGTACCTTTAGGCAATGTTAGTACAGGCGCATTGCTTAGCTTCTGCTTAAGGATATCAAAGGATTCTTGTTGCTTGGGTCCCCAGTTGAACTTAATATCCTTCCTAGTCAAGGAAGTTAGGGGTGCAGCAATCCTTGAAAAATTTTCAATAAAACGCCTGTAATATCCTGCCAATCCCAGGAAACTGCGAATTTCTGTGGGCGTCTTCGGCTCTTGCCAATTCATGACAGCTTCCACCTTAGCGGGATCCACTTGGATACCACGCTCACTAACCACATGTCCAAGGAATTGGACTTCTCGAAGCCAGAATTCACACGTCGAAAATTTGGCGTAAAGCTTCTCCTGTTGAAGTAGTGAAAGAATACATCGAAGATGCCTCTCATGATCAGCTTGGTTCTTCGAGTAGATGAGAATGTCATCGATGAAAACGATGACGAATTTATCCAAGTAGGGCTTGCAGACGCGATTCATGAGATCCATGAATGCGGCAGGTGCATTAGTGAGCCCGAAAGGCATCACTAGGAACTCGTAGTGACCATAACGAGTCCTAAATGCAGTTTTGTGTACGTCTTCATTTCTAACCTTCAGTTGCTGATATCCCGACCTTAAGTCAATCTTAGAGAAGTAACTTGCCCCTTGAAGCTGATCGAACAGATCGTCGATCCTGGGCAATGGATACCTATTCTTGATAGTGACTTTATTAAGCTCACGGTAATCGATGCACAGACGCATCGATCCATCCTTCTTCTTGACAAATAAGATTGGTGCTCCCCAAGGAGACGAACTAGGTCTAATGAAACCTTTGGCTAGCAATTCATCTAGTTGTGTTCTCAATTCCTTCATCTCTGTTGGTGCCAACCTATAAGGCGCCCTTGCTACTGGTGCTGCTCCAGGGATGATGTCAATTCTGAATTCCACTTGCCTATCTGGTGGTAAACCAGGTAGTTCTTCAGGAAAAACTTCAGGGTATTCAGAAATGATAGGGATATCCTTAATCTTAGGCTTCGGCTCATCAATAGTCACTTATGCCATGTAGATGACACAACCCTTCTTTAAACACTTAGAGGCCTTGAGCATAGTCACTTGCTCAGGCAGTCCATACTGGGTATCTCCCTGAATGGTAAGTGATTCACCAGACGGAGTCTTGATCACCACTTGCTTCTTATTGCAAACAATCTGGGCCTGGTTATGAGATAACCAGTCCATACCCAAAACTATGTCGAAACCGGCTAATTTCAAAGGAAGTAGGGACAAAGGAAAAGAGTGGTTCTTAATGGATATGAAACATCCATCTAATATGGTTGAGGCGGTTTCTAAGGTGCCATCTGCTAATTCCACCTCATATTTCACACTTAAAGTCTTAACAGGTAAATTCAGCAATCTGCAAAACTTATTATCTACAAATGATTTATCAGCTCCTGAATCAAATAGCACTCTCGCATAAACATCATTTTTAAGGAAGGTACCTGTGATCACATTGTCGTCCTGCACAGCTTCCTTTGCATCCATCCTGAAGACCCTAGCATTGGTCTTCTTCCCTTCCTCAGCTTTCTTTGCATATTTTTGGCAATTTGTCTTAATGTGCCCTTTTTCGTTGCAACTGTAGCACGTTGCGTCCTTCAGCTTCTTGCACTCTAGGGTCTTATGTTCCGAAGATTTGCAAATCCCACATGGCCTCGGCTGAGATTGGGATTTTGAGTCAAGTCTGCACCTCCCAAAGTGGTGCTTCTTACAAACCTTACACTTGGGCTTATCTCCATATTGATGCCCATCCTTCTTAGATTCGGACCCCTTCTTGTGGTCATTGTTTCCCCTGTGCTTCTTGTCTGACCGTCGTGAATTGTCATCTTCATGCTTCCTTTTCTCGGCATCCGTGTTCCTCAGCGATCTCTGCCTGACCACGTCCAGTGTGAGGGACAAGGATATATCAGCTGCAGACCTAAACGTAGCTGGCCGAGAGGCTTTACACTTGCCTTAATCTCTGGGGCTAAACCCCCAATGAAACGAGCTATTCTTTTGGGTTCCGGGGTCACCAGGTAAGGAACCAACCTTGACATTGTATTAAAGCTCGTAAGGTAAGCTTGGTAATCCAGATTTTTCATTACCAAAGACAGAAAATCTGACTCAATCTTTTCTACCTCATGCTGAGGGCAGTAGTTTTCTCTAATCAATGCCATGAACTGATCCCATGTAAGATTGTACAATGGGATTTTTCCTGTAGCTTGGATCAAAGATCTCCACCAGGCTAGCGCCTCCCCCTTGAATGACTGAGACACGAACTTTACCACATCCTTATCAGCGCACCCGCTGATATCAACCACGGTGTCCATCTCATCCAACCATGTCATGCAGTCTATAGCTCCTTTCTCCCCAGTGAAATCCCTGGGTTTGCATGAAACAAAATACTTGTAGGAGCAACCCTTATCACGGGGTCCTTGGTTCAATACGGTCCTTTGAGAGGGAACACTCCTTTGGTTTGATGAGTGTCGTTCATCATCTTTCTTTGGCTCATCTTTCTTAGAGGGTGGTGGCTTGCTGTGAGCCTCAGAATGAGTCTTAGGCTTGGAATGCGGTGCAGATAGGGTCCTACTTCGAGTCCCGCTATATTCCTGATACTGCCGCTCTATGGCTTTTGTAACTGCATTGTCAATTAACACCTAGATCTCTGCACCCGCTATGTTAATTCGGGTATTATCATGATCCTCCCTTGGGTGACTGTTTATCTCGTCCGAGTCAGCCATGTAGTTTGAACTGTTACATAAGATATGGACAATAGTTTATTTGGGAGTTTATTATGGAATTGTCTGTTATGGCAATTCATTAACCATGGCAAATATAGACCATATCAGGTTAATTTATTAATCATGTTTATTTAGGATTTTTATTATAATTTATCCTAATTATAAAACAATAACAGTTTTATCAGCACAAAAAGGCCTAGTTACTGGGATATTTTTAAATCATAAGCCATGATTTCAAAGAATCAAGGCATGAAGGTTTGAACATAGTTCTTTACCTTTTTCTGACAGGGAGTCGTAGACTACTACTGTCTTTTGTCTTATATGACAATGAGTATGGCCTGTAGGCACTATATTACCAATGTATGGTCAACATATGATCATCTTAATTGATGATTTCAACCCTATGATTTTTAGATCATTAAGTTAGGTTAGGAATCTTTTGAAGAATCCTTATATAAGAGTGACGTGTGTGATTTTTAACGAATCACGTCTGCCAGGAGCGTTAACATGTTTTCAGATGTTAACAGGGATCCAAATCTTTTAAACAGGTCTTACCATCTTGGCCAAGTCTTATAATGACATGCAGGCTAGGTTATACCTTTAAGATTCTTATTTAATATTTAATAGGCAGATTAATTATAAAAGGAATGATTTTGATTTATTTATTTCATATATTTATGCATATAATGACAAAAATGAAATTTATAAACTAAACATTCCATTAAACATTAAAGGAGTACACATTGCCCTAAACGGGACTTTTAACAGAAACAATTTGCCCACGCATGGGCTAAACCGATAACACAAGTCCACGCAGGGACCAAATACTAGAATAGATGTCCACGCAGGGACTAAAAAGACAAGTCCACGCAGGGACTAAATACACAGATAAATGTCCACGCAGGGACGTGATTGAAATAGGAAATATAACAATACATATAGGGATTTAATGATCCCTCTTCTTCTTCCCCTTTAACAAGCTCGCTAGGCCCTTGAGGAAACCCTTGTTGTTCCTACGTTCTTCTTGAAATTCATGTTCCACCCGACTTAGTCTTTGGAGGATTTCCTCCTGTTCCGGTGGGGAAAATCGTGGTGGCTGCGACTGCTGCCGAATCGGAGGTCGAGCAGGTATTTGATACCCATGAGTTGGATATCCCACTCCCCAAGGAGCTCCATACGGTCCTTCTGGATGTAGAGCGTTGTAGTTTGCCTCTACAAGGTACGGGTCGGCTTCAGCATAGTTATAATGAGTGTGAACCAGCTGCTCAAACGGACTGCCACGAAACGCGAATCTCCGGAGGGATCCTGCTGCTGTTATTGCTGCTGGTGGTGAGGCGATGAATGGTGAGAAGGTGTAAAGTACCATTCATGATGGTTAAACCTTGCTTGGTAACTGTCTGGACCACCGTAGGGTGATCCGTGGAAGGATGATCTATCAGAGATCTCGATGGGATGGTTGGGGGTCCCTGATGAAGGTTCGACGGGATCCGTGTCCTCGTCCATGTCCATTGTTTGGTCTCCCGAGAAATGGTCTTCAGGTCCTAGTGGGTTAAAACCCACTGGTTCTTCAATATAGTTTGCCGGGTTGAACCGGCCCTGAAAGACAGGAGTGGGGTCGCCAAAGGAATGGTGTGAAATGGATCGCTGTAATGGTAAGAAGGAATGGCGGGAGTCTTCGGGCTCGTTTTCTGAATGTGGCCCAAAGGAGTGGCGATAGGGAGGCGTTGAGCTGTGAGAGACAGACCGTCTAGCAGGCTCCAAATGGTTCCTCCAGTTTCCCTGAGGATCGGCACTCATAGTGGTAGAAGGAGTTCGCCGGTGTGAAGGCCCGGCCTCGTGATCGTTGGGGGCGGTGATTGGCCCCTTGCCTCGTCCTCCTCTTCTGAATCTTGGTGGCATATATCCTGTCAATACAATTGAAATAAACAACAACCAATAAAGGACAAATTAAAGCAAAATTAGGAATCGTCCTAAGTTCTTGTTGTCACACCCCGATTTCCACGTGTCACCGGTGGGCCCGGTGGGGGAGTATCGTGACGTGGTTGGCAACATAATAGTCAAACAACACAATTATATAAATGCACAGCGGAAGCAAAAGATAAATATATTACATTCCAAATAATAAGTAATATCCAGTATTACAACGGAAAGTAAAAGATCCACAGGCGGATCAAAAATACAATGGAAATAATAGTTCAACAGACTTTGACATCTAGAGCTTGCGAGACTTGAGTAATGATGCCTGGAGTAACCAGCCTATTTCGTCTAGCACCCGCACTTAGCCTTTTTGGAAAATACGTCAGTTTACACTGGTGAATACAACTCAACTGACTCATTTTGAAAAGAGTGTGTAAATTGGTTTGAATGCACTTCGGCACAAATATCTTTTATAACTTGGGACAATTATTGAAATAATCATGTATACAGTTTTACTTATTTGTCGTCCATCGGAACAGATTAAGTGACACGCCACAGGTATAATGCCCACAGGTTATCATCCTTTAAGTGGATTACCGGCTTCGGTATAATGCCCACAAGGATGATACCTCTGAGTGGATTACCAGTTTTTACATAATGCAACTGTCAGGTGTACGCCTACACCCCGTGCTTAGGTCGTGGCCATTTCTTCGAATGATGCCAAGGATATCCGGGACATGGTCATTTAACCCCCAAAGGCCATACACCAAATAATACATATTAAACAGGTTATGTAAATACATCAATCACAATCCGATTTAAATGACTACATACACCCGACCAAGCGATACTTTTATAGTACCGTATCCCAAGCCCGTATAGGGAAATAAGTTAAGAGTATTTACCTGAGCAAAGAATCAATCAAATACAGCAAAATGCAAGTACTTTTACTGGGCTCCTAATCTGGAACGAAGGTTTATAATAACCTATTAGATTTCTAACGGGTCCTTAATTAAGCCTTAGCTTAGACCGGTTAGTTTCAATGATACGGTTCGTACGCACTATTAAGCGAAGACCGGATAGAATGTGATTTAGACCCGACAAGTTCGGAGACTTGTTTAATATGGGTAATTCATACACATTCTGGATTTTGAGATAAAACGATAAGGTTTGACCCGTTTAGGCTAGTTTATGTAAACTAGTTACATAAACCGCACCGAATGCGTAATAAGCGTAACGGGTAGTAATGAGAGCTATTTACAGGTTTCCTAAGTTAATATGCTTCATATATGTTGTTACATCAGTAAGATGTCCTTTATTATGCCCGAAATGAATTTAATCGCAAACTATGCCCCGTAGGGGTAGTTTGGTCATTTTAAAGGTTGTAAAAGAGTTTAAGTGTCAACCTGAGTTACAGGCCTGATGTAATCAGCAAATATACTCATTTTTCTAGGTTATATCAGTAGGTTAAAGTATATATGTGAAATTTATCAATTATAACCAAACTATGCCCCGTAGGGGTATTTTGGTAATTTCACATAAGCCGAAAAGCTCAAAACTGAAGTCTGAGTTTATCAACCTTTGCTTACTGTTAAAACATTATAATTTGCCTCAAATATCAGTAGGTATCAACCCTTGTATGTTTGAAATAGTTTTAGTACATACTATGCGTTAAAACGCTTAAAAAGGCGATTAGAGGCCATTTCTGGGTTTGATACATAAATATGATATTTTTATATTTCCAGAAGGCTTAAAATAATTTATTTATCATATGTGATCAGTAGCAAAAGGTTTGGAGTCGTTTAGATACGTAAAACTCATTTTATGGCCCGTAAGGGCAAAACCGACAATTACCGGCTTAAGCCTACGACTATGAGTTATGCTCAGCCTAAAATTAATTAAAAATCTTTAAAAATCCCAAAATAATATATTACATCAGTGGGTAAAAGATTTGATATCAAAAAGTATGTTTAAGTAGGCTATACGCTAAATACGCCGTTTAATTAACATAAAGCCTTAATTTTACGCTAAAGAGCATAACTCTTAATCTACACCTCAAACTGATGTCAAACTTTGCATACAAGTTTATATATCAGTAATTAAAGTTTCTACTCTTTTACATTTCCAGAAATCACGTTTTAAGGTAACAAGGGCATAATGGTCAACATATGAGCAATTAACGGAATCATGCATATTAATTGGATAACTAATGATCCGAGGTGTATAATCACAAAGGGTTATACTAGCATGTAACCTGGTCCAAATAAAGCTCTTAGGTATTTCTAATTCATACCAAAACGGATCAGAACTGAAAGTCAAAGTGAAAGTCAAGCTATGTGACTTTCGGTTCCGAACCGGGTATTTACAGGAAATTGTCGGGTTGAACATGTTTAGACATGTTCTTACACTTATTACTAAGTTATAACAATGATCAAACAGGTTGTATATGATCTACATTGCTAATTATGCATAAATTGTAATTTAAGTATCCTGTTGACTTTTTCTTAGCAAGTTTGACCCGACTTTTGACCTGTTTACGGTGGTAATCAGGGGGAACCCTTTTAAGGGTTTATTACCCACATAATTACCAACTTATTACTACTTTTGATTCGACTAATCACTGGACCATTAGTGATTAATCTTAAAGTCAACCGTTAATTACGACGGTTTGACTTCTAAGCTAAAACTAAGCTAAAACTTAATTAAGAAGGGTTAGGCATACTTACTGAAGTCCTATGCTTGATTAGTGACCACTTGAGAGAAGGATTGAGCTCCAGAAGTGATCCAAAAATGCAGATGAAGGTGTGATCAATGAGTTGCAAGTTCATGCCCTTTTATAGTGTTTAATCCACCACAAAGTGTTGACACATGAGTCTACAACCCACCACAACTGATCAACACATGTCCATAGATGTTTAGGAGGCACCTAGGGGTCGCACATGAAGTGAAACATCCGTCTTGGGTCGAGTTTTCACGTATACAGGCTGCTAGCTTCATTTCCTGATACTGGGCGTCGGACGCGGCCCGCGTAAAGGTTAAGCATCCTTTACGCGGCCCGCATGAGCCTTAAAATTCAGAATTTCCATTTTCTTGTTTTTGCAACTTATCCCTTGGCTTCACGAAAGGTCAACTAAGCTTATATATTGCAA
Source organism: Helianthus tuberosus (assembly GCA_030545235.1). Classification (NCBI taxonomy): domain Eukaryota; kingdom Viridiplantae; phylum Streptophyta; class Magnoliopsida; order Asterales; family Asteraceae; genus Helianthus; species Helianthus tuberosus. Next base: position 15,484,653 of record CM060425.1, on the reverse strand, counting down.
TATGACCCCTTAGTATTTACCTACAAGGGCTTTAAGACTTGTACCCACTTTGCCAAGTCCCTGGACACTTTCGGTTAACCCGAAAAGTCATAACTTTCAACGTTAACGCTTTAACCCCTCGCACACGAATTTGATCATAACTTTCTCATACGATTACGAAACTTTATGAAATTTATATCGTGCATTCTAGTGATCATAATTTATAGTTACAAAGCTTCGGGTTTGTCAAAAGGTCACTCAGAGGTATAACTTAAACATGTTGACACATTTAACCCCTGTAGTTTGTAATCTCTCACTTTTTGCTTCGTATGATCCATGATTTATTCGTTTGATGATATGAACATCATGTAGGGTTATTATGAAGTATGTTTATTCATTGTTGACATTCAGAACTCGTATATTCACATACTTTCCATGTTTGTCAACTTTAGTCCTTTTATAACATTCTTTCACACGTTCAAACATATGACACGTGTCTACACATTATAGGACGTGAATTTTCGAGGTGTTACATCCTCACCCCCTTAAAATAAATCTCAACCCGAGATTTACTGAAATAAATAAGGGTACTTTTCTTTCATCGTGGATTCAACCTCCCACGTGTATTCGGGACCTCTACGGGCATCCCATTTGACCTTTACAATAGGTACATGCTTCCTACGAAGCTTCTTTACCTGTCGATCTTCAATCGACAAAGGTTTTTCCACAAATTTTAAGCTCTCATCTATATGAACATCTGTATGTGGTATAACCAGTGATTCGTCAGCGAAACACTTCTTCAAATTTGAGATGTGGAATACATTATGTATACTACTGAGCTCTTCTGGTGAGTTTAATTTATAGGAAACTGACCCGACACGTTCGATAACCTTGAAAGGTCCTATGTATCTCGGGCTTAGCTTGCCTTTCTTACCAAATCGCATCACTCCCTTCCAGGGTGATACTTTTAGCAACACTTTATCACCTACTTCGAAGTGAAAAGCTTTACGCTTTGGATCTGCGTAACTCTTCTGCCTATCACGGGCAGCTTTGAGACGGTCACGAATCTGGACAACCTTGTCCGTCGTTTCAAAGACTATCTCTGGTCCTGATAATTGGACATCCCCAACTTCAGCCCAACAAATAGGCGATCTACACTTTCTACTGTATAATGCCTCAAAAGGCGCAGCCTTAATGCTGGTATGGTAGCTATTGTTGTAGGAGAATTCGACTAATGGTAGATGCTTATCCCAACTACCACCCAAATCGATCGCACATGCACGTAGCATGTCTTCCAGCGTTTGAATAGTACGCTCACTCTGACCATCAGTCTGAGGATGGTAAGCCGTACTAAAATTCAAATGTGTGCCCAAAGATTGTTGGAAACTTTTCCAAAAATGTGACGTGTATCTAGTATCTCGGTCAGAGATAATAGACACAGGTATGCCATGTAAGGCTACAATCTTATCAACGTATAACTGGGCTAGCATGTCGGAGCTATAAGTCTCCTTGATGGGTAAGAAATGTGCTGACTTAGTCAGTCTATCAACTATAACCCATATTGTATCATTTCCTTTCCTGGTCTTAGGTAACTTGGTAATAAAATCCATAGTTACCATTTCCCACTTCCACGTAGGAAGTTCAGGCTGTTGTAGCAAGCCTGACGGCTTTTGATGCTCGGCTTTGACTTGCGCACATGTCAAGCATTTAGCTACATGGGTGGCTACAGACTTTTTCAAGCCTATCCACCAATAATTTGCCTTTAGATCCTGGTACATCTTATCAGCTCCAGGATGAACGGAGTATTTGGAACTATGGGCTTCCTGGAGGATGACATCTCGTAGTCCTCCATAAATTGGAACCCATATTCGTCCATTTAATCGTAAAATTCCGTCCTTGCTAAGAGTTAACTGCTCCTCAGTTACTCCTAACTTTTCATTAGGATAGTTAGCTTCCAACACGGCTTCCTTTTGTGCAGCTAACAACCTTTCAATCAAATTATTCTTTATCTCCATGCGCTTGGCATTGATTCGGATGGGTTTCACCCTCTCCTTTCTACTCAAGGCATCGGCGACTACATTCGCCTTGCCGGGATGGTATCTGATTTCACAATCATAATCATTTAAAGTTTCCATCCAACGGCGTTGCCTCATGTTTAATTCCTTCTGATTAAACAGATGCTGAAGGCTCTTATGATCAGAATAGATCACACACTTGACACCATAAAGATAATGCCTCCACGGTTTTAGTGCGAATACAACGGCACCCAATTCCAAGTCGTGGGTGGTGTAATTCTTTTCATGCACCTTTAACTGTCGTGATGCATAGGCAATAACCTTGCCTTTTTGCATAAGCACACACCCTATGCCAGTGTGTGAAGCATCGCAGTAAACCACAAAATCTTCTATTCCATCTGGCAATGTCAGTACTGGGGCGTTGCTCAACTTCTGCTTCAGAATATCAAAGGACTCTTGCTGCTTAGGGCCCCATACGAACTTTACTTTCTTCTTGGTCAAGGAAGTTAGGGGTGCAGCAATCCTTGAAAAATTTTCAATGAAACGCCTGTAATATCCTGCCAATCCCAGGAAGCTACGAATCTCTGTAGGCGTCTTTGGTTCTTTCCAGTTCATAACTGCTTCAACCTTAGCGGGATCCACTTGGATACCACGCTCACTAACCTGTCACACCCCGATATTTCCACGTATTACCGGTGGGCCCGGTGGGGAGTATCGTGACGTAGTTGATATCGTTATAGTCAAACAACACAATATTTAAATGCACAGCTGAAGCAAAAGATAGATATATTTCAACTTTAATAAATTGTAATATCAAGTATCACAAATAGTTGAAAGTAATCCACAGGTGGATCAAAATAAAATGGAAACATTGTTCAACAGTTTTGACATCCAAGCTTGCGAGACTTATTGTGGACGCTAGGAGAAAGCCAGCCTAGTTCGCGTAGTACCTGCACTTAACCTTTTTGGGAAAATACGTCAGTTTACACTGGTAAATACAATTAACTGACTCATTTAGAAAAGGTTTAATAAAATTGATTTGAATGCACGTGGCACAAACTTTTTATAACTTGGGATAATTATTTGAATATAAACTTGTAAAAGAATTACATGTTCCTTATGCGTTCAGTAGCCCGATCCGTAGACCGGGTTAAAGATCAATAGACACACCACATTATTTATTTAGGCACTGACGGGTGTACGCCTACACCCCGTGCTTAGGTCGTGGCCATTTCGTAAAATGATGCCAAGGATATCCGGGACATGGTCATTAACCCCCCCCCCCCCCCAAAGGCTTTAAGCAACAAAACATTTCAAAACGGAGCATATCAATGGTTTAACCTCTATCCGATTAAAGATTCAATGCCCGACCAAGCGGTACTTTATATACCATACCCCAAGCTCGTATAGGGAAAATAAGTTAAAAGTATTTACCTTTGCAAGTATCAATCACAAATAGAAAGTGCGTGTAGCTTTTACCGGGTCTCCTATTCTGGAACGAAGGTTTATAATAACCTATTCGAATCCTAACGGGTCTTTAATTAAGCCTAAACTTAGACCGGTTAGTTTTAAGGAAAGATACGGTTCAAACGCACGATTAAGCGAAGACCGGAATAGAATGTGATTTAGACCCGACAAGTTTGAAGACTTGTATAATATGGGTAATCTAACCACATTCTGTATTTTGAGATAAAACGATAAGGTTTGACCCGTTTCGGCTAATTTATGCAAACTAGTTACATAAACCGAACCGAACGCGTAAGAAGCGTAACGGGTAACCATAAGAGTCGCTAATAGGTTTCCTAAGTTAATATGCCTTAATTATGTTGTGATATCAGTAGGATACTTTCCGTTATGCCCAAAACGAGTTTAATCTCAATTTAAGCCCCGTAGGGGTATTTTGGTCATTTTAAAGATTATAAAAGAAATTAAATGAAATTTTGAGATTCGGGTCTGAATAAATCAGTAAAATAAATTAATTTATCCGATTATATCAGTTGGTGATAAGTCTTATATGACAAAATGGTTTTAAACCCATACTAGGTGTTTAATACGCGTAAAAAGCCATTTTAAGCGATTTCCGGGTTATACAGGAAATCTGAGTTTTCTGATCAGGTTATAATGTTCAAAATACTTTATTTATCATATAAAATCAGTAGCAATTGCATTGGTGTCAAAATACTATGTAGAACTCATTTTATAAACAAAAAGGGTATAATCGGTATTTACCGAATCAACGCCATAACCTTAGGTTATGAGCAGGTTAAAAATAATTAAAAATCTTCAAAAATCCCAAAATATTATATTACATCAGTGGGTAAAAGGTTTGGTGTCAAAAATTGGGTTTAGATAGGCTTTACGCTAATTATGCCTTTTAATTAACAAAAAAACGTTCTAATTACGCCTTTAAGCATAACTCCTAATCTAGACCTCCAACTGACGTGAAAATTTAGGGATATGTTTATAAATCAGTAACAAAGATTATTGTCCTCTCACATTTCCAAAATTCTCGTTTTATGATCAAAAGGGCATATTGGTCAACATTAGGCAATTAACGGAAACATCGGACAATCAACGAGTCAAGTAGTATAAACGCAGAGGGTTATACTATCATACTAGCTGGTCCTAACGGAGCTCTAAGGTATATCTAAACCCATCTAAATCGGGTCAGAACTGAAGTCAAAGCAAAAGTCAAAGTTTTACGACTTTCGGTTCCGAACCGGGTCTAAACAGAAAATTGTCGGGTCGAACATGCTTAGACATGTTCTTACATTTATTACTAAGTTATATGAGTGATAAAATAGGTTACACGCCTTCTGCATTGCTAATGATGCGTTAATTCAAAAATTATGGTTCTGTTGACTTTTTATAAACAACTTTGACCCGACATTTGATCTAGTTAGAGCTGGAATCAGAGGGTGCCCTTTTAAGGGTTTAATGCCCACATAATTACCAACTTATAACTACCTTTAATTTGACTAAACACTGGACCATTAGTGATTAATCGACAAGTCAAACCTTAATTACGACGGTTTGACTTTTAAGTTAATAATTAAGCAAAACTTAATTAAGGAAGGTCAAGGATACTTACCAAGGTCTAATGCACGATTAGAGATGCTTGGGGACTGATCTTATGCTCCAGGAAGTTCCACAAATGCAGATGGAAAGCATGATCAAAATGTTGCAACATGAGGGGCTTTTTATAGTGCTTTTGATCCCTTATGATCATGACAAACAATGCTACAACTGATCATGGATCATCCACAAGTGTCCCTAGGGCCTAGGAACTATCAGGGGTCGCCCATGGAAGTGAAAATATCTTTTTAAGTCGGTTATAATGTTCATAACAGCAGCTGCCAACTTTACTGTCGCTGGGCAAGCCTTACGAACCGTAAGGGGGTCCTTTACGGTCCGTAAGTCCTTTATCAGGGGCAAAAATTTTTGCCCTTTCAAGCTTCGAACAGGAAACTAGTGTAATACGATGTTGGGCCATGAATTATCAGTATGGGACCTTTAAATCATGCTTGAATAGTTATGTCCACCCTACCATGTTGTAATGTTGTCTTGGACTTTAAAGAAAAACCATAAACGAAGGTTTATCGTGCATATCCTCATAGGATTCCACTCTTGAAAATATGAATCAATCATTGCTAGCATTTACCGGATTTGAGTATATCAGATGTTTATAACATATGTTAGGGTCTTGGGATTCATAATGAGGTCGTTCAGAGGTATTAATTAACATGTCGACACTTTTAAATCCTGCCATACATCTTTAACTAGATCCGGGTTTATAACACTTTTGTCTTACATGACACGTGTCGTTATTTTATTGAACACAAATTTTCGAGGTGTTACAATTACTTAAAATTTAAAAGCCTAAATTAATATTAGAGGAAATTACAAAAATGTCAGTTGACCAAGTAACATTACCAAAATGTCATCTTCAAGCGTCCATGGAGTGGTGCCTAAACCATGGGAGGCGTTCGTGTGTCACCTTCAAACGCCCATCAATGGGGTGCGGACACGTGTCAAGAATCATGGATTGAGTCGACGGCTGACTTCTCAAAGGCAAAAAGGTGGCTGACGCGTCGGGCTGACTCCTCCTGGTGGTATGGCTGACTCCTCTGATGCGTCAGGCCGACTCCTCCTAGTGGCTTGGCTCGACCCCAGCCAGGGGCTCTGCCCCTTGGACCCTGCTCCCAGGGGCGCTTCCCCCAGACCCCCGCCAAGATCGTAAAACGTAATGACTCAATTCAAAAACCCAGATCGTAAAAATGCAATTAAAAATTTTCTTACATAGATCGAAGCCGATTTCTTCAGATTTCTTCACCGATTGACGAAATTTGAATGTTAAAAACACTTATCAGCGACCGAATCGAACGAATCGAGTGATTCGCTTCAAAATCAGAGGGAAAAAATGAGATATTGTATGAAATTAAACTGGGTTTCTTCAAAAAAGTTGAAGAACACGTTGATTGGGTGTTTGAATAATTGATTGGTGATGAAAATCGCATTATAATGTAGTGATTATTGAGATAGGAAGTGAAGAAAAGGTTGAAGATGGTAAGTTTTGAAAATGGTGGGTAAGTTACAGAGAGAAGAAGAAAAAGAAGGGAGAAGATTGAGTAAAATTGACTAAAATACCCTTCATCTTTATTTTGAATTTTGCCACATGTCATAATTTTATTACTTCCTATTCTTCCTAGCCAAAATAAACTTTATATTTGATTCTCACCCAATAAAATATTTCCAAACTATTATTGAGAGAATGATACCAACCAAAGTGCCAAACATTATTTATTAGGTCATCATGTTTAATGCGGGAATAAACAAATATTTAGATATATTTATCTACAATTTTAGTTTAATACTATTAGAATATTAAAGTTGCATTGAATAAGTTGGGACATATACATATGTATAAATAATTAGTTGATATGAATTACTATATGATAATAGAAGAGTGGAATGAACAGTTATTGAGGGTATTTTCGGGATTTTACCCTTAGACCCTTTATACGTGTTTGGACTCCTCGCCCTCCACCGCTCCCACTTCAAAAAAATCCAGATTACAGAGATATGGATAGTGAGAGAGAGGCACCACAGAGACAGAGAGACAGGAGCGGCAGAGATGGAGGAATCGGCCATCGTCTCCCGTCGGCTACCCTCTTGGCCTTCGGTAAGACCGGTGGTGGGTTGTCGTGGTTAAGACGCGTTACACAACGGTAGAAGGCGGTGGTAGACGAGGGTTTGGCGGTAGCTAAAGCCGACAATGACGGCTGGGGGTTCTAGGGTTCCGACAAATGTACCGGTGACTCTCATCGGACGATCTAGAGAAAGAATGGGAGACTGGAAGCAAACAACGATAGAAGGCGGTGGTGCTCCGTCCGGTATCAAGACACAGATTAGGGAGATATAGAGAGGAGTAAGAGCGAGATAAGATTAGAGAGGTAGTAGAGGGAGCAGAGCAATGGTGATGGAGGAACAGGCGGTGGTCTCTGTCCGGCCACCGACCGGTGGTGATGGTCTGGCGGTTTTGACGCAGCAAAAATGATAGAAGGCGGTGGTGCTTAAGGGTTCCAATGTGACAGTATGATGACGGCGATAATAAACCTCCCTTTAGACTACTCTTTTCTTTTTCCAGATCAGAACATCATATCCTTTCAACACTGGGGGAGGGGGGCGATTTGCAGTTACTTGCTTGGTAAAAAATGTAAGATGATGATGGTGAAGGTTCTGGTGTACGAATGTATCGGCGATCGTTCTGGTGACATCTTAGGTAATCGATTTTTTCTTTGTTGCTGAAATTCATTGCAAGTGGTGTTTAAGAAAGATATGGGCAAACTTTTTCGATCAACGAATCGAAGGGATTTTAGGCCCCCAGTTTTTCAAATGAAGAATTTAACGAGTTTTAATTAATGAACAAGTTTGTATTTGGTTTTCTGTTAACGCTGGTTTTGATTCGTTTTGTAACTAAAAATGATGATGGAAACAGAATAAGGAGATGAAGAAAAAGATTGATTCTATGATGAAGGTTGCGGCATTTAGACACGAACTAGGCCGATCTAAACGGGCCGAATTTAGCCTACTGATTAGCCTTGTAACCTAATTTAAATAACAATGCACACCAACTAGGTCAGTAACTAATACAGCATTTATGATAACTCACGAGATTAAAACCCTCACAACGAATGACAAAGTGCAATACTTAAACATCCATCGAATTCACGACGAATGACAAAGTATGGCCCTAATGTGGGCAACACTTAAACATCCATCGGATAGTTTCAATCGATCGGACATTGAATCGTAGCAACGATCGAGTTATTACCCTGTTATCGCAGCAGAGGTTCAGGACAGTGTGTGTTTTTGAAGGAAACAGCGTATAACTTAACGTACGTAAAGAATTTTTTCATCGAAACATGCAAACTGATCAAGTCCCAAGCCCCTGAATTTATAGCCTGATTTGGTACCTCCCGCGTGTCGTAAAGGGTTCCTCCACCCCTGTCGCGAGTCGCGGGGCATACCCCCTAGCCTAGAGTAGCCTCATGTCTTGTATAGCCTTGGTGAGTCGGAATTTTTCAAAAATACGTGTTTTGCAACAGTTTTGAATGGATAAACGTAATTAGGGGATACCCCCCCCCCCTTGAGTTTTAGGGGCCCTGATCCTTATTTTAATTGTTCTGAAAATTTTAGGGGTCATGCAGTATCACTTGGGTGTCTCAATTAGGGTTTCCTATTGGACAATATAAGATAAGAAATGGTAATTTTAATGAGAGTTGTTACAGTGAATCTTCAGGAAATGATGACAGTTCAGGATATAGTGGCAGTACTGATGAAGATGGCTCAGGTGTGAGTGATTACAGTTCAGAATCGGACGTGAAGGAGGGAATGGATTCTGAAGCTGATAGTTTGTCGAATGATGCTAAGGAGATGAAATGTCAAAAATCTGACTTGATCAAGAAAGCTGCTGCTGCATCAAATGACATGGAGAAGTTCTTATCTGAAGATGGATCTTTCTCTTGCCAGAATGACACTACGGATAATGTCGCAGCTTCTACAAGTCAGGTAAAATCTGAAACTCCTAGCATATGTAGTGATTGTGCTGATATGAAACATGAATGTGCTAAATTAAAACATGAATCTGAAATGATTCATAGTCACAATCAAAGTTTAGTTATTGAACTGTCAAAATGTTACTATATGATAATAGAAGAGTGGAATGAACAGTTATTGAGGGTATTTTCGGGATTTTACCCTTAGACCCTTTATACGTGTTTGGACTCCTCGCCCTCCACCGCTCCCACTTCAAAAAAATCCAGATTACAGAGATATGGATAGTGAGAGAGAGGCACCACAGAGACAAAGAGACAGGAGCGGCAGAGATGGAGGAACCGGCCATCGTCTCCCGTCGGCTACCCTCTTGGCCTTCGGTAAGACCGGTGGGGGGTTGTCGTGGTTAAGACGCGTTACATAACGGTAGAAGGCGGTGGTAGACGAGGGTTTGGCGGTAGCTAAAGCCGACAATGACGGCTGGGGGTTCTAGGGTTCCGACAAATGTACCGGTGACTCTCATCGGACGATCTAGAGAAAGAATGGGAGACTGGAAGCAAACAACGATAGAAGGCGGTGGTGCTCCGTCCGGTATCAAGACACAGATTAGGGAGATATAGAGAGGAGTAAGAGCGAGATAAGATTAGAGAGGTAGTAGAGGGAGCGGAGCAATGGTGATGGAGGAACAGGCGGTGGTCTCCGTCCGTCCGGCCACCGACCGGTGGTTATGGTCTGGCGGTTTTGACGCAGCAAAAATGATAGAAGGTGGTGGTGCTTAAGGGTTCCAATGTGACAGCATGATGACGGCGATAATAAACCTCCCTTTAGACTACTCTTTTCTTTTTCCAGATCAGAACATCATATCCTTTCAACAATGGGGGAGGGGGCGATTTGCAGTTACTTGCTTGGTAAAAAATGTAAGATGATGATGGTGAAGGTTCTGGTGTACGGATGTACCGGCGATCGTTCTGGTGACATCTTAGGTAATCGATTTTTTCTTTGTTGCTGAAATTCATTGCAAGTGGTGTTTAAGAAAGATATGGGCAAACTTTTTCGATCAACGAATCGAAGGGATTTTAGGCCCCCAGTTTTTCAAATGAAGAATTTAACGAGTTTTAATTAATGAACAAGTTTGTATTTGGTTTTCTGTTAACGCTGGTTTTGATTCGTTTTGTAACTAAAAATGATGATGGAAACAGAATAAGGAGATGAAGAAAAAGATTGATTCTATGATGAAGGCTGCGGCATTTAGACACCATCGGACAAATCAACAGGTACATGCAAAGGGTTTGTGGAGGTTAGATTCAACGATTTTTTTATTTCAAATCAGCTAGTACATCCATGTATGTGACATCGTTTTATTTTGGTACCATAGGTTCGAAGAGCAACGATTTGTATATAATTTGATTTGATATTCTTGGCCTCTTAGGCCAACATATTCTGTATCTACATTTTGAACGTTTCGCTTTTGAGAATTAGGTGGTCACCTGCTTGGCATCGAGTTTGAACTTCTAGATGTGAGTTGGTTCCCACCAGTGGCGCAACGATTTTTTCGGGCCCTTTATCTTTTGTCGTGGCTTCCTCTTCTTCAAAGAAACTTTAGCGTTTGGAAATCAGATTTCGCTTTCAGATTTCTTCGAGTTGATTGCTCTCTCCACAAATCGTAGGAACAAATTTACATCACGTTAGCATATGCATTGTCCTACTTTTATGTAGTTTTTGATAAGTATTAATCCCCTCATTTCTTATAATTAAAGTGCTTCTTTAATTGAAACCTAGGTATCTGAAGGTGACAACTGAAGCAATGCATGTTCCGAAATCTGGATTCAGTTTTGACCTGTGTAGGAGAAACAAGATGATGACGAAGAAAGGGTTAAAATCTATGGGCATCTTAGCATCCGAACTACTATTGTTGGCGTGATCTTTGAGGTATGGTATGTTTATGTTACGTTTGATTGTGTGGTTGCTGTGATATACATGAATTAGGTTTATGTGAAGTAAGATTATGGCGTTTTGATCTGTAGTTTGTTCATACTTTCAATTAGACGTGTTGTAGATTGTTTGTAATTTATAACCATTATACTTGAAATTTTCTTCAGGGGAAACTATCTAAACAAGAAGACAAAGGTTCATAACTAGACTCTACTCCGAAGCACAAGCTCTGAAACGTACGCCGCCCATATCAAAACTACATAGTGTTGCAAGCACGATGTGTTTTGGGAGTTCAGCCACCATGAACATGTATTCCAAATGCCAAGAAACAATATTAAAGCAGGAAAATGCCACAGTTGGATTCATCTTTTGATGACATCATCAATCTGCAACAGCAGTGTAGTTGAATGTGTCTCCAATTCAAGCACCACATAATGAAGACTCATCGTCAACTCAAGTCCCTAAGGTGAAAGTGGGACCTAACAGGTGCTCCACCTGATGTAAGCAGGTTGGTTTAACGGGCTTCAATTGCAAAGGTCGGCACACATCAAGGTCGGTTTTTCTGATCTTTAGGTATAATCGTTTCATCTTTTCTGTTTGTATATGAAAGATAGAACATATGACACATGTGCTAATTTTTGTATTAGTTTAGCGTTACCATTGTAGTCGATCTTAGTTGGTAGTGTCTTACTCAAATCTTTATGGGCTTGCATTGCACTTTTGCAGATGCCATCCCTACTAGAAAAGCAAAATACTTGCAAATATATGTTGCAATGAAGGCCGTGCCATGGTACTGTGTTCTTCCTTTCTTTCTGTGAAAAAAGTTTGGAATTTTAGCAACCTTTCATCTTTATTAATTTTATAATCATGTGAAGTAAATTGAGAATTGTTAAATATTAAGAGAACATGTTATTTTGTTTTTTTCTCTATATTCAAGATATCATAGTCGTCAATAGCGAGCGGACGATAGCGACAAGCTACCTATGCGTTACGTGATAGTGATCAAATAGCGGGTTTTCATGTTTAGCGATACACTAAAAGAAAGTTTAAGAAACTTTTTATATGTATATTTTATTAAATTATTTTGTTTTTTCATGTATATTTATCTAAAACGCTATTTTATTTTTATATTAAAATAACAAAAAAAAACCTAAAATCCCGCTATATATTCACGCTATGGAGTCGCTAATCATCAGGTTGCGAGAAAAAGTCGCTCCACTATGAAGCGTGCGATAGCGAACACTCTCTTTGCTATTGACAGCAGTGCAAGACATCTGGAGAAACTGTACATCGATACGATCCAAGACAACTTGATTTAAGTTCCTTTATGTTGCCTTTCAGATCCTTATATTGATATGATTATTGCTAATGGTATTAACACTAGGGGTGTTCTTCGGGTTATTTTTTCGGGTTTCGGGTTTTTTCGGGTCGGATTATTCGGGCGTTTGATTAGGAAAAATTGACCCGATAACCAACCCATTTAAAGTTTGGGTTGTTCGGGTATGGGTTATTCGGGTTCGGGTTAGTTCGGGTCGGGTTGTTCGGTTTTCGGGTTTAGATGTAAAATGAAAAAAAAGTTTTTTTTTTAGAAAATATCATCAAATATATCATGTTGTTAAAAAAAATATCATCACAATTCAAACAGCATTTAACAATATGGTATGATAATATTCAAAAGTCTCAAAACTTATTGTTTCAAATATAAAAGAGTCCAAATCAAATCGCATCTATAAAAAAGACAACTAATGTTCGGGTTTTTATTCAGGTTTCAAGTTTCGGGTTATTCGGGTCGGGTTGTTCGGGTTTTTGGTTGGGAAAAAGTGACCCGATAACTGACCCATTTAAGATTCAGGTTGGTCGGGTTTGGGTTGTTCGGGTTCGGGTTTTTCGGTTATTCTCTAATTCGGGTTCGGCTGACTTCGAATTCAGGTCGGTTTTCGGGTTTTGGATAAAAATGAACAGCCCTAATTAACACCCGTATATTGATATGATTATGGCTAAGTTTTTAATTACATCTTTATACAAAAAACAAAACAAATAAAAGAAAAGAAAGAAAGGAAAGAAATCTATTGGTTCAGTTGCTTGTGTTATTGCTTTCTGATTGATTTTAGGGTTACCAACTTGAAGGTAATGTCAGCACTAGCACTATACGTGGCGTGGAGCAACGGGTGTGAGGTTTGATGAGAGTAGCAGCTGCAAAAAAAAAAAAAAAAAAAAAAAACTAAACTGTTAACAATGGAGCCAATGAAAGAGAGTAAAAACTTTTTTACCCAGGTTGTTTACCACATTATCAAGCAATGAGAAAGCTGACTTTATGACCATGAAAGAGTGTAAATTAAGCAGCCTCAAAAGGCCTATGAAAAAAGTCAAGATAGTTCAAAGAAGCTTGGTTGTAAAATTATTTCATTATCAGAAAGCTTTAAGAAATTTTGTATTTTTTTGTGAATTTATGTGGAGTAAACAAAATACAATTCATTAGGTTTTGTAGTTTTATATGTTCATTGGCTTTGTTATGCGGTTATTCATGCCTACGCTCTTGATTCAAACACAACATTATTGTTTAGGATTCTTTTTTGGCTGTTGTAACGATTGGCGATACAGTACCAAAGCCATTACTAAGTTGTCCCCCGCACTACTTCCGCCCTCATCTATGCCCAAACTGTCTTTGCTGTCGGCGTAACAACTGTCCACCAACAGTTGGTTTTCGAGAGGAGTTTACCGCCGCAACGCGCGGTAGGATGACTACTAGTTAACAAAAAAGTCCATCGTCTGAATATTTTTAATTTACATATAGCTAGCCTTAAAATCTTTTGATTATTTCCTGGAAATTTGTATGAATTGCATAAAATTAGCAAAATTCGCAACACTCATTCATAACGCAAGCAGCATAAAGAGAGTTTAAGAAAACAAATTTGCAATAAGCGATATCTATCAGATAGTTAAAACCAAATCTCTTATTGTCGAGTAGTTCGAGTTTCTACTCTACAGTCTCTAAGCGATATCTCACCGTATAATTATGGTAATTAAGTTTTAAAACTTCATGCAATAACTAATAGATTTCCTTTTGTAACACAAGGTACGTAAACTCATAAGGGTTACTAGTAGAAGATGGACAACATGTACAGAACATGAATTTAATGACTACTTTTCAAAAATACATAAATATACACACAAAAAATCTATGATTAATCGGACAAGTAAGCAATAGTTGTCTTAACACTTGCTATAAAAAATCGAGTTTGGTTGGTAGACCATTATTTATACCTTAAAAATAGGAATTTAATAATGGCTAAACGGTTTATGTCTTTATGTTAGTAGATATGACATTGGTGGTTTATGTCAAGGTTTTCAAGCTAGCACTAAAAGAGATTTGAATTGATATTTTTATACTTTGTAATAAAAAAATACACACCAAAAAACTCGAAAATTATATTAACTTTAAACTCGGGGTCGTCTCCGAGAATACGGGTGCTCAGTACGAATAGAAAAAATGGACCTCTGTTATATAAGCTTATTATATGTAAAGAGATTCAGTAATATGGTGATAATATATTGTAATAACAAAAAACAGAACAAAATTATCGTAATAAAATCATCTATTATACTTTAACGAATTGTGATTTTAATAGCTTTAGTTTATATTTGATATGTTTCTTGTAAAGTGTGATTTTAATAGTAATATATTTAGTTGATTGAAAAAACGAAAAGAAAAGAAGAATATAGTGTCGGACTCCCAATCTGCTTTTTTTAAAGGGTAGGTATATTCTTGATAGTCCGTTGATCCTAAGTGAGGTATGGTCATGGCTGAATAAATCTGGAAAAAAAGACTTTTATTTTTAAAATAGATTTCAAGAAGGCTTACGATAATGTGAATTGGGGTTTCTTACTTAACACCATGGAGCAAATGGGTTTCCCTCAGCTTTGGGTCAGGTGGGTGGAAGGAGTGTTGCACTCGGCTAGTTCTTCTGTTCTGGTTAACGGCTCGCCGACTTCTGTTTTCAAGTGCCAAAAAGGTCTTCGTCAAGGGGATCCGCTTTCGCCGTTCTTATTCCTTATAGTTATGGAAGCCTTCTTAAGCATTGTTTCTAAAGCTTGCAGTTTGGGTCGGTTGAAGGGGATCAGTCTCCCAAATGATGGGCCGGTTATTTCCCATCTCCTTTACGCGGATGACGCCCTCATTGTGGGTGAGTGGTCTGATCAAAACATAAATATGGTGGCTAGGATTCTACGGGTCTTTTACAGTTGTTCGGGGTTGAAGATAAACTTCCACAAGTCCAATTTATTTGGAGTTGGGGTGGGTGAGGAAGAGATCGAAAACATAGCTTCGGTGGTGGGTTGTCGTAGAGGTACAGCGCCGTTCAAATTCTTAGGAATCTCGCTGGGGGCGAACAAGAATAGAGTCAATAATTGGGAACCGGTGGTGTCTATTTTCCGCAAGAGGTTGGCCGCTTGGAAATCGAAGTCCTTGTCGATTGGGGGCCGGGTGGTGCTTATTAAAGCCGTTCTTGAAAGCCTTCCTATCTATTTTTTTCTCGATCTTTAAGGTGCCGGTCAAGGTTGTGGATAAGTTGGAGTCCTTGATGAAGAACTTCCTGTGGGGAGGATCGGATGATGAAAAAAAGATGCATTAGGTGGCGTGGGATAAAGTTACGGTCTCGAAAAATTTGGGAGGTCTCGGTATTTGGAAACTTAAATTGGTCAATGACGCGCTTCTTTCTAAGTGGGTTTGGAGGTATAGAACGGAAGATGAGGGCCTTTGGAGGAGAGTTATTTTGGCATGCCACGGGAGGAATAATTCGTGGTCAGTGCTACCGGTCAAATCCAACAGTTCGGGAGTCTGGAAAAACATCACGAGAATGGAATCTTCTTTCAAAGTCAATAGCGAAAGAATCCACAACTTCATTAGGGGGGTTTTGGGCAACGGTTCACGTATTCGTTTTTGGGTCGATAGGTGGCTAGAAGATGTTCCGCTGATGTATAAATGGCCTGTGCTATTTCAGCTAGAGAAGTTTAAAGGGTGCCGGGTCTGTGATCGGGTTTTAGTGGTGGACGACTCGGTGGTGATGCATTGGTGCTGGTCGGTCCAGCCTAGTTCCCCAGCGGCTGTGGATGAGTTAGCAAATGCGGTTAGTTGTCTGTCCAATGTCAGATTTAGGGATGTGACAGATAGATGGTTTTGGTCCTTATCGGCTGATGGTGCATTCTCTACGGCCTCGGTGAAAGATAGGGCGATGAAAAATCAGGAAAGAGAAGGTTATGTTCCGTTCCCTAAGTGCAGTTGGGTACCAAAGAAGGTTTTGATTTTTGTTTGGAGATCGATGCTTGATCGCATCCCTACGAGACAAGTTCTTGTTAGGCGGAATGTTCGGGTTGATTCGGTCGAGTGTGTTCTTAGTGGGGAAACTGTTGAATCGGTTGATCACTTGTTTACTGCGTGTGAGATTTCTTTAAGGGTGTGGAACCGGATTAGTGCATGGGCGAATATACCCCACCTCTATGCTTTCTCCTTTGGTGACCTGTTGAAGCTTCATAGGGGCTGCCATGGAGATAAGAGTTACAAAGAGGTGATCCGGGGGCTTATTTTTGTGGCTTGTTGGAGCATTTGGAAAGCTAGGAACGCCAAGTTTTTTTCGAACAAGGATTGTAATTGGGAAGAGATTTTTAGCGAGGTTAGGTCTCTCGGGTTTTTTTGGTTAAAAAATAGATCGAAGCATTGTAACTTAGATTGGAGTGAGTGGTGTAAGTCCCCGGTGTATATGTTCTAATTTTTAGGTGCGGATCTGGTGGCTTTTTGAGCCAGGCCGCTGTTTTATAAAATTTTTACCTTTAAAACAAAAGAAGAATATAGAAAAGTATAAGGCCGTCCGGAGTGGAGTCGGCAAAATGGTTCGGCGTCGATCGGCAACCAATGCCAACCCAAACACCGCACAGGTTTTACCGATTTTGGGGAAGAAATCGGTGAGGGGGTGTGTGGGGTGGGGTACATGCCATCTTAACCAATCACACATTTTTCCTTTTTTTTTTTTAAATAGTTTACCAATTCATGAAGTGTCTAACCATTGCCAACACTTTTGAGTATAGTTTACCACTTTGACATGACACACTCTCATTGGCTGATTTTGAAGTTTACCACTTTCAAGTGTCTAACCATTCCCTACACCCTAATGGTTTGGTTAAAATATAAACAAGAAGACTAATAAGGTTATTGAAGAAAATATAATAGATGGTATAGTGTGTTGGTTAAAAAAACAACATATAAGTAAAAGCATGCATATTTTTTTGTAAATGTAATTAAAATGTGTTGGGATCTAATAGCTAAAGTATGTTGCTTAATGCTTCTTTCATAAGGCAAGGCCCCATTAAAAGTGGGAAAATTTTGAAAATTGACTCCCTTCTATAATTGATGAATATTTAAACACTTATTTAAAAATATATATATATATATATTCAATATAAAAAAATGTCATATTGTAAGCATGCTGATGATCCTTTCACATGGTTTTGCTTAATCAGCCTACTAAAATTATTAAACAACTTACATGATCTAGAAACCCTTTTTCAAAGAATAAACATGAAAATTATTGTGATTATAGTAAATTACAAATTACACATGTCGTTATAGTGATTATGAATTTTTGTCTTTATAGTGGTTTAACCACACATTGTAATGATAGATTTTTTATAAGCACACATATACACATTAAACTTACCGTTATAAAAGTTAAGCTTTCTATTGCAATCAGCTTAGATAGAATGTTGTAATCAACAATGCATAAGACATCTTACGAAAAAAAACCCTTGCGCTGGACATATCTAGGATTTACGTTACCAACCGATGAATGTCGTTGCTTATTATAGTAAGTAATTTACCAATGAAAAATCAATATTTATTAATAAATATCACCAGTCTTTGGTTGCAAAGTGACAATGCTGTGAAAAAATAATACTTCACCAATTTTCTATTATATTGACATGCATTACACAATTTGGCACTTGTTGATAATTAATCAATTTGGCTAATCAAACAAGTTATCATGAATTGTTTATCGATAATATATGTTGGATAATACATAAATTTTTTTTTTTTTTTTCAAATAATTCTTAGAACTTATATATATTGTTAGAGCAAATTACAAATCATGGGTTGGTAGACGGGCAACAAGCTGCGCCGCCACCCCCATTTGAATTGCAAATCCTACTCGGCTAAACACATAACTATGGCCTACAGACACTGTCGCATGCGCAAGTGCTGCCTTTTGAACCCGCTTCAAGAAACCGGTCGCCACAGGGGCCAGACAACCAAAGGTATCGAACGCGAAAGGAAGGAAGACATGTTGATTATCTATGCAGGCCTGCTCGTGCTTGGATATTTTCCCCGCCTCAGCCTTCCGTGTCGCTTGCCCTGAAACAAAACCACTGCCCCTGAAACCGGCAAGAGGCGACACCCCCGTGAGATCAATGCAAGCATGCTTACCCCCGGACCATCCAAAAACCAGCACATCGGCTGGTCGAAGGGAAGACCTCCCCTCCTTCGGGTCCGTTAGGAAATTAACCGGAGCCTCTTTTTTAGCAGCGATACCAGCTCGCTTGAGAACGTCAAACAACACATCTCTAACCAGATCGTGTCTGTACTTGAAGCCAGGAAGCTCTTTGCAGTGAAGGGCATGTTCTCCGAAGCTATCAAGACACACCTTCCGACAAACAGGGCATGGTTCATCCTCAGGGTACAACGGTATCATCAAACGATATTTGAGGACAGAGCGATATTCTACTGCCGACATACATTGCCCCAAGCCCTCGATCGGGATAACAGTAAGGAAATCTTGAGCGTGGGGGGCTCGTAAACAATCAAAAACAGCTTTTTGCCGAGGGGATAACCCGAAAACACCATTGATTTCCTTCACGGTTTTACAATAAAAAGCACTCGCCAAAATAGTTTGAGGTTCACGGGGGGCGGTGTCTTTATTAGCAAAACCGCCAAGGTCAACATCAGGAAGAACGGCTTGTAAACCATCCAACGCAGCCCTAAATTCCGAATCCAAATCACCCATACAACAAGCTCGCAGAATATGATCTTGAAGTTCCAAAGATTGCACTCTGGAGGCCACGAAGGCAAAAGACGAGACATCCCCCGCCGATAGTAATCCAAGCCCACCCTCCTTGATTGGCAAGGAAGCCAATCGCCATTGCAAGTCCCCAAAGAACGGCCCCCCGCCAACCACGATATCATCAATGGCTTGCCGAAGTCCTTCATCAAACAAAGTAACAGCCGCTCCAACATAAGAAGGTTGGCATGTGCGGAGACCAAAGATAAGCTTGGCAACTCCCATGCACGAACGCAGTAAAAGGAGTTCACATTGTGGATTCTTAAGTTGCGGGAGTACCCTCATGAGATCGACAGCCCGGGAGGCCCTCTTAACAGCCAGATCACTGATGAAGTCCCGATCACGGCTGACGGCACCCCCCAATAACTTGACTCCCAGCTTAGGCCTCCCAATATCCTCTGGGAACAACCCCGCAGCAAACTTCTCCCCATTGCATGATGGCCAGAACAATTCAGTCTTCCGAACATTTAGTTGGAGCCCCAAAGAAGGGCCTTCCCTTGAGATAACTTCTAAAGCCTTTGCCACTTCACGAACAGGACCAATAATCGTACCATCATCAAGGTACCAAGCATGAAAAAGCAGGTGACACTGCTCTTGGACCCGGGTAATGAGGGGGTGTAAAGCCAGAGCAAACAGTAAAGGTCCTAGCGGATCCCCCTGCTGAACCCCGGTGGTAGACCAGATGCAGTTATCTCCTACGTAAAGCCTAGCAGGTTGACCATACAAAAAATTCACCCATGGGGATAGGGACGGACAAACTCGATGCACCTCCTTTAACATTGCCGACCTATCCACCAGGTTAAACGCATTAGAAAAGTCAATGGTCAGCATGACCAACGATCCATCTGCATGATAGCAATCAAGACACCTATTTGCACTATGGAGAACCGCTTCTGCCCCATTGGGGATTCCAACCCCAAATTGGAAGTCCCTCAAGTAGTTAACCATATCTTCCCTAAGACGGCGCATTGCCACCTTAGAGACAAGCCGTCTCCAAATAGCCCCAACTGCGATCGGCCGTACCCCATTGTCAAGTGTTTGAGTTAAGTTGATCTATCGAATATCACAAGATTGTTTAATCCAATCAAATAACTCTTAGATAAATACGGTACGGTTTTGTTTCCTTTGGTGTCACCAAAGACGTTGCTACAATGAAAATTGGACTGAGCTTTAGGGTTAAGCCGATTCTAGCATTTACCAAGATCTAACTTCCAACATATAGATAAACTTGTTAGACATGACTTCTCTCCGACGACCAAATCAATATGTATCAACATCATTCCTAATATCTAACTTCCAATATATAGATAAACTTGTTAGAATGTGACTTCCCTCTGACGACCAAATCAATATGTATCAAAATCGACAGATTATGCATGCATGTTTGTATACGGCGGGTATTTAGCAATATATTGAGGAAATTGTAAATGACAGAGAAAAAAATGCTATAAAGAGAAAACATGGGAGAGATATGGGAGAAATCAAGCGCTATGGGCCAAGACTACTTAGGCACATGCTTAAATGCTAAACTCAACCGAAGGGCTACATCATCACCATAGCCTTAAATAATATGTTTTAGTAGTTGTTTAAGTGAGGAGTGCGAACAATGTTACCGATACCGACATTGTTTAAATTTGATTATGTGTGCATTTCGAGTAAGGGGTCTCACTGGAAGCAATCTCTCTATTCCTACGGGGTAGATGTAAGGTTGTCTACATCTTGTCCTCCTCAGATCCTAACTTAGTTTTGCTATTAGTGGGAGTGAACCCGCAGCTTCTCATATTTAGAGATCAAATTCGTAAAACAGACAGAAGGAACGTCGGTGTACTTATCTCTTGAGTCTACTTAGACTAAGGGTAATTGCACGGTACCCCTGACCGCGGAAGGGATCTCCCTTCCCAGTTCACCACCCGACAAGGATCCCTGGCGGCAAATACCCATAGCCATCAAAGAGGGGTAAGAAACATGTTTCAAACCCAAGACCTCGAGTGTCCTCGGTCCGGCTTTAAAGCGGGTGTCGGTGGCCACCAAAGTGGCACTAATGGGAATTGAACTTGGGTCTCCATTGGAGAACCCAAGTCACTCCACCACTAGGCCACTTGTGGTGCACAAATCGGGTTTTTTTTTTTAAACCGGTTCCGGGTATGGAACCAGGTTCGAGTAAGATCGGGTTTTACAAAATCGGATTTTTTTAAAAACCGGGTCGGGTCCGGGTTTTCTACAAAAAATGTATACCCTATATACCCGGGTCCGGGTCCGGGTCGGGTTTTATAAAACTCGGGTATTATAATACCCTATTTCCGGGTTCGGGTATGCATCAGGTAGGGTTCGGGTTGGCAAAAAACCCACACCGGGCAATAAAAAAACCTTACTGGGTATTAAATGCTTCTTTATATGTTTTAGTGGATGGTTTAGCTTATTCAAATTTAATGACATTTTTAAACAAGATTACATCGAAGTGCATACATAATTCTTATAAACCCAATAATTAAACAAGATTACATTAAGTTGCATACATAATTTTGTTAAATCATAAGAACTAGACGTCTTAATTCTTGAAAAAAAAAATAACATAGATAACCGGGTATTTATAAAACCCGGTTCCGGGTATTTATAAAACCGGGTACTACGAAAAAACGGGTATAAACCAGCTATAAAAAAACCCGGTTCCGGGTTCGGGATTTAGATCAAATATGAATACCCAGTCCCTACCCTATGGGTAGGATCGGGTTCGGGTATAAAAACCCGGGTTTTATAATGCCCGGTTTCGGGGTTTTTTTTCGGGTCCGGGTCCGGATTCGGGTTTTTTGTGCACCACTAACTTAAACAGTTAAACAATATATGTCTTTTTTATAATCTACTCTTACGGTCTTACCCAATAAATGAGTACTAGTGGGCCTTGGCCCAATACCAGCTTCGTTTCTTTTAGTTCCCAATTCCCATTTTGCCCATTACCAACCTTGTTGATGTTCACTGTTTAGGGGTCCATTACCCAGAGAGACTACTGAGTACTGAGTACTGACTAGCATTTATGTAGTCTCTTTTTTTTATACGTACAGTTTAATACTAAAATAAAATCAAACCCTTTTAAGTAGTTGGATGATATACACACTTTATATGAACATTTTCTTTAACCCGACTCAAACCAGTAAAAAACCAAATGTGAACTATTTGTTGCTTTTTTTTAACGACGGATTTCTTTTAATTCTTATTGTTTGTGGGATTTGAAACCAAGATCTCTCCTCTTCCAAACTCAAGTATTTAAAGACTTTGTCTTTGCCCATGAACTATCACCCAATTGTTAAACCATCTGTTGTTAATTGGTTAATTTGATTACACTAAAACTATCATTATTGACACTATACGCTTTAACCCTCCTAAACCTCAATAAATAGTTTATATAAATCAAAACTTAATTTTATAATAATAATAATAATAATAATAATAATAATAATAATATTATTATTATCTAAATAAATGGCTAGTTTCTATATATACAAAAATTATATATACATAAATTAATCATCGCGATACACTAACCAAAACCTCAATTACACGGGCCATGGGAAGCTTATGCTCATGTTATTAGTTGATTAGGCTACTTTTTTTTTCTTTTGTCTTGAAAAAGGTTGTTTTTTCTTAGAGGTATAAACGAGCAGAGTCTGAGCACAACTAGGCTCGGGTTCGGCTTGTTATGTTTTTACGAAGCTCGAGCTCGGCTCGGTTTTAGCCTACTTATTTGAGCTCGAACTATTTTGATAACAAATGAGCTAAAGGCTCGGCTCGAGTTCGCATCAATATCACTTAATTGAGTCAAAGTTCGGCTCCCTAATGTTATTTTCATTATTATCAATGTATATTATATATATAAAAAACTAAATTTTTTTGGGCTCGTTTAGGCTCGCGAGCGTAAACGACCTTTGTATCTCAGGCTCGAGCAAGGGTTCGATAACTAAACGAACTCTATTTTAGGCTCGAGCTCATTAAGGATTAGCTCGTTCGAGCTTTTAACCGAGCCGATAACAAGTAGCTCTCATGCCTTTGGGCTTGTTTACACCTTAGTTGTTCAATGCGTCACAAAAATACCGTACGACGTGATTTTTTTTTCTATTAATATAAAACACGTGGCAAATTCTCTATGCTATATTTTTCCTATATTTCCTGTAGCTATACCGAGTACAATTGCCAAAACAAACCAAACCCGTATATTTTTCCTATTTTTTCTAAATTTTTACACTGTGTTCCCGAGTTTCATTTAACGATAGAAGAGAAAGGAAGGGGAATTATAAGGGAATGGAAACGAAAAGATGTGATTATATTCGTGTTCCCGAGTTTAATGAAAAGAAAAGGAAATGAAAGGAAATTAAACATTTTATGTGTTCCCGAGTTGGGAGGAAAAGAAAAGAATGTTTATTTATAATGAATTAGAGGGTAATTTAGGAAATTTAAAAAAGTCTGAGATTCATAATAATCTTTTCTCACCAAATCTCTCCAAATTGGGAGGATGAATATTTGCATCAATCATCCCCTTGTTTCCTTTCTCTTCTCACCACTTCCCTTCCTAAAAAAATATCTGGAACACATTTTTTACTCTCTTCCTTTTAATTCCTTTCTCTTCCCTTGTTAAATGAAACTCGGGAACATAGTGTTAAGGTTTGATGTAAAACTGTTGTTGAATCGAGAGTCTCACTGGAAGCAGCCTCTCTATCCCTAACGGGTAGAGGTAAAACTGTCTACATCTTAACCGACCTTATCTTAGCTTTGCAGCTTTGATAGCGGTGGGATTTAGAAATGCATCTTTACGTAAAAAGTGAAATTTGTTGATCTCAATATCTCGGATCACGGGTTTGTTTGCCATCTTCTTTCCCCTTCCTTATATTTCCAATAACCAGAACAACAATCATGACCTTCAATGGCCATCACAACCGCCTCTTCTCTGCTAAAATGCGCCACTCCCATGGCTTTTCCCTCTGCAGCCGTTCTTCTCTCACGGTATCCTCCTTCCGCTCTTCAATTCACTCTTCCTTCTCATCACCTCAACTTCAATTCCACCAATTTCACTTCTCTCACTCCAATTTCCGCCGCATCAAATGATTCTGTTCGTACCTCCGATCCTCATCAGGTAACAAATGTCATTTACGATCACTAATCACCGTGTTTATGGATATTATAGCTTAATGCTTATGTAGTTATGTGTATAATTATGATTACTTTAAGAATTCAATTATTTAGGTTTAAGAAACTGTGATGTGAAGTTTGATTATGGAGAATACAGAATGATTAGAAGTCAATTATTAGGTTTTGACCGTCACGATTATAATATAGGTTTAAGAAATTGTGAACTTGTGAAGTGAATGTACCTGATCTGAATTATATTCTGTAGGTAGTTGAAACTGTCTCGGATGAACGAGATTTTGCAGGCACGCCACATGTTCCGGTTTATGTTATGCTACCAGTGAGTTTGTTAACAGTTATAATGTACATTATTATTATTGGATCTATTCTAGAAACACTTGTAACCGTGATATTGCGTTTTGTTTTCGGTTTATGTGAAATTTAGTTGGGGATCATTAACATGGAGTGTGAGCTGGTTGATGTTGATGATCTTAGGGATCAGTTAAGAACGCTGAAGTCGATTAATGTTGATGGTGTAATGGTTGATACATGGTGGGGGATTGTAGAGGCTAACGAGCCTCAACGGTATAACTGGAAAGGCTACAAGCAACTCTTTTCGATAGTGCGTGAATTGGATCTTAAGTTACAGGTTGTAATGTCGTTTCATGAATGTGGAGGTAATGTTGGTGACGATGTTCATATTCCATTGCCTAAATGGATACGAGACATTGGTCAAGAAAATCCGGATATTTATTTCACTGACAGAGATGGAAGGCGAAATTCCGAAAGCCTTACTTGGGGAATTGATAAGGAACGTGTTTTGAGAGGCCGTACTGCTGTTGAGGTATTAGATTTTGCTAATCACAACAGATGCATGCATACATGCTCCACTGTAACATTTAACAGTATAGAAATTAATACTTGTTTTGTGCATAATATTTGCAGGTATACTTTGAGTATATGAGAAGCTTTCGGGTCGAATTTGATGAATTCTTCCAGGATGGGAGCATTACCGAGATTGAAATCGGTTTAGGTGCTTGTGGAGAATTGCGTTACCCTTCTTACCCTGCGAAAGATGGTTGGGAATATCCTGGTATTGGTGAATTCCAGGTACTTATGTATCAATAAAGTTTTATGGCCAATTGCTTCTTCTTTTGAGTTTTGATTTACGAAATCTGTTTTGCCTTGCAGTGCTATGATAAATACCTAAGAAAGTGTCTTGAGAAAGCTGCAGAAGCAAGAGGACACTCGTTTTGGGGTAGACCACCTGATAATGCAGGCTCTTATAACTCCCAGCCTCAGGATACCAGATTCTTTTGTGACGGTGGTGAATACGATAGCGCGTACGGCAGATTTTTTCTAAAATGGTACTCCCAGTATCTCATTGATCATGGTGATAGAGTACTATCTATGGCCAATTTAGCCTTCGAAGACACTCCCATTGCTGTAAAGGTAAAGTCAATGATTCGACACTGGTCAAATTGTAACCAACCTGTATCATTGCATTTTCTGTATATTATTATATTCATCTGAAAGTTTTCATGGATGATCAGTTATCAGGTATCCATTGGTGGTACAAAACCGCCAGCCATGCGGCTGAACTGACAGCTGGATTCTACAACCGGGCTAACCGTGATGGCTATGCTCCAATTGTGTCGATGTTAAAGAAGCATGAAACTGCTTTAAACTTTACATGTGTTGAATTGCGTACGTTGGACCAGCAAGAGGGCTTTCCGGAAGCAATGGTTGACCCTGAAGGGTTAGTTTGGCAGGTAGTTTTAACAGGTCACTCTAGTTAATTTTAAACTGTTGTATTTCTTTTATATAATTTGTATTGTTTTTTTAAATGTGTTTTAGGTACTGAATGCTGCATGGGATGCCGATATACCAGTTGCAAGTGAAAATGCACTTCCATGCTATGATAGACAAGGGTATAACAAGATATTAGAACATGCAAAACCGAGAAATGATCCAGATGGTAGACATTTATCTGCTTTTACCTACCTTAGGCTCAATCAAGCTCTACTTGAAGAACATAACTTGAGGGAATTTCAACTATTTGTCAAGAGAATGCATGGTAAATCTTCCTTCCATTTGATATTTGAAATTTTGTCGATTTTATTTTTAAGTTCAAATTTAACGTTTTCATAAAACCATGTCCTTTATCAAAATCATTTGATTAAAGAAGTGGTAAATAGAAGTATGAATGTCTATGCATCATCACCCCTAGCTAATATGTTATGTTGATGATCCTCATGTAATAATAAATTTGTTTCGTTTTAACAGGTGAAGCTGTGGAGGATCTTTAAGACTTGATCCAACTTACCTGGTAAACTACACCTTAATGGTAGATTTGTAAGCCATGTAAAAGCTGAAATCTTTTGAAATTCTGAAGTTATAACGATCCATTACCGTCGAAGTCATATCTTTGTTAAGTCTAATTCAGTTCACTTATTGACCTAAAATAGTCATTGAAGAAATTATTGACTTAAACAAGTGATGTAAAACTTACTTCATATATACATTCCTAACGAGTGATTGTGTGTAGACAGTATAATTATAACAATTTTTTCAACAAGACAAGATAACTTAATAAATACAGTGAGTGAAATAGTTAATATCACTTCCCCCGAATTTGATTTTTTATCAATGCATTATAAAGCTGCTTGCAAGTAAGGTCCTTTGAGTATGAACCCTATGTCCATTTACAATCAGTGACTAATCGGAAGTGTCGTTGATATTGATTTCCAGAATATAATCGATTAATTTTGACCTGTCACTAAGGACGGGTTGTCGTACAACATGATTGTTATCAACAATATGTTTGTTAGTCACATATTATAAAAGAGTCAAGTGACTAATTAGTGACTATATTGCTTCTAGAACAAAAGGGTTGATGTAAATGAAGAATGGAAGATAGGTCATGTGTTTTCTAGATTTTTTTTGTTTTTTTTCTCATATGGTTCTTATTTTTATGTTACTTCAACCCTTGGGATAACAATACATCGAACCATGACAATGGTTTGTTAACAACTACCATTTGAACCGTCATGGCCATTCCTTTGTAATTGCTACTTAACTGCGTTTTGTTCCATACGAACCAACACGTCCCTTTGAATTGTGTTGAACTAATGCGAACCCACCCTTTGAACCAAAAAAGTGTGACTTTTGAGTCTTCTCACCATCGATTTGAACCCATGCAAATCACCACTCGGATTACCTCAACGATTTGAATCAATAAACCAAGTGAGTCCAATTGCAACTATCATAATTGTCGCCTAACCCAAAGTAATATAAATATTTTGTCTATTTGCCTAACCCAAAGTAATATAAAAGTTGGAGTCCATGAGTTGGATTTACCATAATTGAAATGGAAGGACTTAACTCTAAATTGTAGTGAAAATCAATAATGATAGAACTCTAAACTGAATAGAACATGAAGAACTCAATGCTATCCCGTCACAATTTTTTTCTTTCAAAGAAATGAAAATGTGGTATACGTTAATGTAGTAGTACATGGTTGCTTGAAAGGTTGAATGTCGTAAACGTAGCAACAATGACCTAAAGTAAAAGGCATCGAAACTCAAGAAGTAGATTTTGAAGCTGACATGTCTTTGTAATTAGTTGTGACGACATTAGCTACCTTGTGATATTCAGCTTCAACATTAGAACACAATATTATACTTACGTAAATATTATACTTACGTGTGAACTTTTAACATGACATAAGAACACATGAACACAACAAGAGAGTTACGAGCTTTATTTTAGTATTAACGAGTTCAAGTAAGTCCAGACCCACGAAACACTTTTAGCTAAGTGGACATAAGTTCAAGTTAACCTAACGAGTCCACAAGTTAACCCACTTTTTCATATATTTTTAAAAGATCATTATCTATATCTATATCTATATTTATTATAATTATCAACTTGCGTGAATAGTACCTTGACTTTTTTTTTAATCTTTTTTGTGTTTTTGTCTATTTATATACTTTTACTTCTCAAGTTTCAGCATTTATACTTACAACCTCTTAACTTTGTAATCAAATTTTACGTGTTTTTATGTATGCTTATTATTACGTACGTTTTCGGTTGATCTACGTTTTGATGTGACTTTTGGTATAAATTCAAGTTGATTTACATTTTGACATAAAATTTTTCATGAAATGAGTTGGATCAAATATAACATGTTCTTATGCTTATTATTACGTACGTTTTCGGTTGATCTACGTTTTGACGTGACTTTTATTTATTCCCATAAATGAGTCAGGACAAATACAATACGTTTCGTGCTTATTTTTATGCGCGATTTTAGTTGTTCTTTGTTTTGACATAATTCTTTTTTGAAAACCAGTCAGGTCAAACATAATCCGTTTCTTTAGAGAGCAAAATTAAATATACTTTGTTAGGCATTTTAAATCAAGACTTAAAAAAGAACATTGAGTATTAAGTTTTTGTGTTTCTTCAATACGATATGAAAAATAAAATCTACTTTTTAAGCTAACAAGTCAATTTTCCGTCACGTCACGAATACATGTACCCGTTTAGTTTTTGTGTCTTAACATAATCTTTGCATTCATATACATAAAAAGATATATTTTTAACAACATTTGGTGTAACAAGTGTATAAAAAACCAAACGCATGAACCAGAAAATATGACTTTGGGGGTATTTCGGTCACACACCCAATCCTCATGGCCCCATTATTCCCGCACGCACAAATCGTGTGACTCACACGTTTGGTTTCATATGCTTCACACACACCCGATCCCTTCACACGAGTGCCTCTAACCTAATCTCGCCGGAAAAAACAAACATTTTCCCCCTTTTTCGGTACCTCGGCGTCCTTTTTTCTCCGGCGGATGCTGATCTCCGGCGACCTCCTCTCTCTCTAGATCTCTTATCATATTAATCGCGACGGAGGTGTCGCTATTGCTATTGCTATCGCAACGTCTTTTGCCCTAGCTTTATGAAGAAGAATATGGACAGTTTTGATGATGTAACGGTGACGAAATTCTTCAATTCTTCACCTTTTGATGAATTTTAATAGAAATTGTTTCAATTTTGATGTTGAGCGTGTTATAATTAGTTTGTGATTTGTTGAATGTTGCTGAATTTATCTGTTTTTGTTTAGGAATTATGCTAGATTATTATAATTGTGATTTTTGACATAATTGTGCTTTTTTTGTGTATTTTTTGACATGAAAAAAATGTGTAAAAATTCATACTTTTGAATGTGTAGATTGTAGATTGTAGGTAATGATAATATGATGCTTTTATACAATTGGAATTGTATTCTGCCACTAGAATTATTTAATTAATTTAAAAAGGGGGTTTTGTGTGTTTTTTTATTTCTTTATCAAGTAAAATATCTACTTTATTGATTTTAGATAGAAATTGTAATGAATATAAAGTGTTTTATTAGTTTAAGTTTGATGATGAATTGTTAATATGTGACAGAATCTATGGTGCTGTTCATGGAGGGATTTTTATAGCATTTTGAGGGCTTAGTAACACCCTCATACTCTCAGAGTCTGCAAATATATGGAAACAGAAATGCAGAGATTCGGGACAAGTGAAGAAGACGATGAAGACATGGGGTTGGATGTGAAAGAAGAAGGTGAGAATGATGAAGATGATGACGAAAGGAACTCGACACCATCAATGGTAGGTGTTGACGGTGGACTTGTTACATCAAACAGAACCAATAACAGGTTTCAGCATCAACATCAACATCAACATCAGCAGCAGTTTCAAGATCAGTTGACCCCACAAGGAGGTGGTCAGAGACGGTGTAGACCGACAGAAGAAAAGGAGAGAACAAAACTTCGGGAACGGCAACGGAGAGCGATAACTGCAAAGATCTTGGCAGGACTTAGAAGACACGGGAATTATAATCTTAGGGTTAGGGCTGATATTAATGATGTGATTGCAGCCCTGGCTAGAGAAGCTGGTTGGGTTGTTCTTCCTGATGGAACCACCTTTCCTTCAAGATCACAGGTATCATTTGTCTATGGTCAAGATAAATTCAGCTATTTGTGTCAAAATGTCGTGATGCTTCTGTCGCTTTTTGTTATCAACAAGTACATTCATTATCCACATGGAGCACACAATAGTCAGGCCTTGCTGGCTGTTACTATCTCGCATTAAATTCCTTAGCTAGAGCAATAATTGCACATATGCCTAGTTTGTCATACACACTTTAATATATATGTATTTAGTTAACATTCTAAATTATAATTGTTTCATAAAGGATTAGTGTATTGATTATTGATTAAATACGTGAAAACGGTAATATGATGTTACAATGTACAGGGTGTGAGACCTGCTACTGGGGCATCAACTACTGTGGTAACTTCATCCACCTCGTTGCCACTGCAGCAGAACCAAGTGGTTTCTCTTAGAGGGATCTCTTCCACCTGTCAAATCGGGATGAATGACGAGGCATGCCAAATGAAGGGTCTCTATGGTCCTTCATCTTCTGCTTATGATACCTCAGCAAGTACTCATTCACAATCGTCTCAAATGCTGGGAGTTGAAGTTGATGGTCAGGATGATCCCATTATAGGAGTTTCTGTAGATACTGTTGGCGGTAGGCAGGTTTGAGGATGATTTCTATGTTTTCTTTTCATTTTCACAGCATGTTATCATTATGCATATATTGTTTACAATATGTTCTTAACTTCTTTAGGTGGACATGCGGTCAAAGTTACAAGAACGTGATTTTGCTGGTACTCCTTATGTTCCTGTTTATGTATCGCTTCCCGTAAGTCCATATTTTTTTTGTTGTATGTTTTTTAATTAAGGACTTATTGGACAATATCTAGGAAAAAGAATATTTTCAAATGTGTTATGTGTATGTGATGTATTACTAATCCGTCTACAGTTGGGAGCCATTAATATGAAGTGTGAGCTTGTTGATCCTGATAATCTTCTGAAGCAATTAAGGATCTTGAAGTCAATTAACGTTGATGGTGTAATGATCGACTGTTGGTGGGGCATAGTGGAAGCACATGTTCCACAAGAATACAACTGGAAGGGATATAAAAGACTATTCCAGATGGTGCGTGAGCTTAAATTCAAGTTGCAGGTACAAATTTTGTCAAGCGCTTCTGTTAACAACGAGTATTTCCAAAACCAAACCAATGATTACTACCTACATTGGCTCAGGTAGTGATGTCTTTTCATGAATGCGGAGGAAATGTGGGTGATGATGTGTGTATACCGCTACCACATTGGGTGGCTGAGATCGGTCGAAGCAATCCAGACATATTTTTCACAGATAGATCTGGAAGACACAACCCAGAGTGTCTCTCATGGGGGATTGACAAAGAACGTGTTCTAAGAGGCCGAACAGCTTCAGAGGTACTAATATTGAATCTAGTAATATTATTTTTCGTGACATGTTAGTGTGCACATTAAGGTCACTGTCTCTATCTGGCATGTTAATGTTGTCAAAACATGATGTAGGTTTACTTTGACTACATGAGAAGCTTTCGGGTTGAATTTGACGACTACTTTGTAGATGGAACCATCTCAATGATTGAAATTGGATTAGGTCCATGTGGTGAACTACGATATCCATCTAATCCTGTAAAGCATGGTTGGAGATATCCAGGTGTTGGTGAATTTCAGGTAATTATTTGTATAGTTTATCTTGAATTACATTTATATTGAATCGTGTGATTTTGAACAATCAAAATGTTGTTTTTTCAGTGTTATGATCGGTATATGTTGAAGAGCCTGACAAAGGCAGCTGAGTCGCGGGGGCACTCGTTCTGGGCAAGAGGACCAGAAAACGCAGGTTCCTATAATTCTCGGCCGCGTGAAACGGGATTCTTTTGTAATGGAGGAGATTACGATAGCTATTATGGCAGGTTCTTCCTCAATTGGTATTCTCAGCTTTTGACCAATCATGCTGATCGTGTTCTTTCTCTTGCCAAATTTGCTTTTGAAGGAACTTTCATTACCGTAAAGGTCAGTTGACTTTAAAAAATAACCTTTTTCTTGAAAATTAGTATGAAGATAAAACTATTTCTTATATATATATTTTTTCATTTGTGAGCAGCTACCAGGGATTCATTGGTGGTACAAGACCGAAAGTCATGCTGCCGAGTTAACTGCTGGATTTTACAACCCATCTAACCGTGACGGGTATGCTCCGGTTATGGAAATGTTAAAGAAGCACGAGGTTGCGTTAAACTTTACATTGGCTCAAATGGGCATCTCGGATCCACACATGGACTCCTCGGAAGTGCTTGAAGATCCCGATGGTTTAGCTTGGCAAGTAAGTATACGAAACGGGCTAAGCTGTAAGATTTTGTTTTGTAGTTGGAAATGATTTTACATTTTTCTGGAAATCAGGTGATGAATGCGGCGTGGGATTCTTGCATACCGATTATAAGCGAGAATTCTCTTCCATGCGTTGATAAAGTGAGTTATAATCATGTACTTGAGAAGGCTAAGCCTCAGAATGATCCAGACGGAAGGCATTATTCTGCTTTTACTTACCTTAGACTTGGTCCACTTCTCATGGAACCTCATAATATTATGGAGTTTGAACGATTTATCAAGAGAATGCATGGTAAACTTCACTAATCACATCTAATTCATATGTTGTAAGAATCGTTTCTGCATTTTTTCTGATGATTATTTGACTTTATTGTTTGATGGGCTCGATTGCAGGAGAGGCAGTTCTTGAAATACATGCGTAGACCAACGTGACGTCGTTTGGAACACAAGATGTGCATTATCATATATATATATATACTAACCAGATCACAGTGGGAAACTCCGGTCCTATTTTGTGTTACTGTAAATGTGAATACAAGTGTAGAAATCCAGGTCTACTTGAAGAAACAGAAGGTATATTAATTAGTGAGTTTAGTGGCTTATTAATGATAGTGACATTTGAGATCATTTGTTGATACACTTGAAATTTGCAGAAATTAAATGAGATTTCAGCTTATTTATGCTTTCTACTTTTAATACTTTATATTCTTAACGTAGGATTTTTAGTAGGGATGTATACCTTGTCGGGTTAACAGGTTGGACCGGATATCTTGAACACAGTATGTATATTTACTTTGTACCCAGCACATCAATCCTAACATGGGCATACTAAAAACTGTGTAACCCGAGATAAAACGGGTCAGCAAGTAAAAACAGTTGTTGGGTTGTAAACAGATTGACTGTTAAACCTACGTATTTTTTTTAATTAATATTTTAAAACATTTAACGAGTTTTCATGTTTGATTTTAGTACAACCAAAATATGACATGTAGTACGACAATTAAAAGATGGTAATTAACATTTAACAAGTATCATAAAGATGAATTTATATATATTTTCTTTAACAGCAATTTATTATTATATCTTTAAGAGTTAATTACATAGTTAGTCCCTGTGGTTTGCACAAAGTAACATACTTAGGTACTAATAGTTTAAAATCACATTCTAGGGTATTAACTTTTCATTTTGTAACGTTTGGAGTTATTAACGTTATTTATAGATTTAAAATCACATTCTATTAGTACCTTAGTATGTTATTTTGTAAACCACAGGGACTAACTATGTTAATACATCCAAACGTTACAAAATGAAAAGTTAATACCCTAGAAGGTGATTTTAAACTATTAGTACCTAAGTGTGTTATTTTATGCAAACCACGGCGACTAACTATGTAATTAACTCTATCTTTAATGTTAAGCAATGTTCTCGTGGATGGTTTTTTTTTTTTGAACGGCAAGGAATGACGTGTCAACCACCGTGACACCGGACGTTGTGGCTAAGGTCGACTACTCGACCGCCGCCAGCTCCTTGGCTCTCCCAGATGCGTGGAAACCCGACCTCCACCCGTCCGAATGCACGATAGTGGAATAATCGGTAAAACCCCGCCTCTCATCCAATACGAACCGGCACCACCCGTATTCGCCCTTCACCTGGATGCCGCATAAAATAATGGAAAGAGTGGGAGTCGAACCTGAGTCACAAGGAACACCAAACTTTTTCCCAACCACTCCACCACTACCTCATTGGCTTCTCGTGGATAGTTAATAACTAAATTCGAAAAACAGTATAAATATTTAATAAAATGTCGAGTATCAAAGAGGTTGAACTTCGAGTAAATACTAGTTCTCACTTTATATTTTGGAATAACAGATTTTGATAATTCCAATTATTGTCCGTTGGCCAACAACGGTCCCAACTTTAAAAATTCTCATTGCGGTCCCATCTTTTCACATATTGGCCTTCAATTGACCCTTACTAACAGAACCCTAACATCGTTATTAACAGAACCTTTGCCGACCAATGGGCAATAGTTGGGATTATTAAAAACCTGTGCAACAACATCACAAATTAGTTAAGGGATGAGAAATTATGTACTAAATACTAGTAGAGTATTCGGTTTTGAATTTAGCTCATTTTCGGTATTGGTCCCATGCAGTATGGTACCGGTTTGAGACTTTTAACGGTACTGTACCATACCGGTACTGATAAAAAACATAAGCATTCGATTTTGGTTTTAGCTAAATCTGAGTATCGATAATATGCAGTACCGGTTTAGTCCAGCATCACTACCAATGTTATCTCTTACATTAGTAAGGTCTAATGAAAACAACTCGCATCTACTAATAATTTTCGACACAACAAAAAACTACTTTTTGATAGGAGTAAGACCCCGAATCAAATCAAACGGTAAAATAAAAGATAGTTCTACGGTTCGTTTGGATACAGATTCACCACCAAACGAAACGATAGGGCTGCGATGTCCAACCGAAGATACAGATACACCACTCCGGTTAAGATATCGTGTCTAAGTTCACCACCCAACGCGCCACGGTTGAGCTAGCATAGACGAATTAATTAACCCACACACATGAGATAGTTAACACAAGAAAAAAACTCATTCTAAAACTCACTGCGTTGAATAATTTCAATACATATAGGATCCATGCACTACCCCACGTAGCTTTAATCTAGGAAATAAAACTGAAAAATAAACAGCTACCTAAACATGGGAATTAAAGAAAATAAATTGGAAGTAAAATAGAAAATAAAACATGGCTCCATTTTGCTGCAACCGTAACCCATTGGTCATTGGCCCACCCGTTTCGAGTGACCCGAACCCGCTGCTATCACTTTTTTAATTAAAAATATATTTGAAATGGACGAACCAACGTTGAAAATGAGCCAGTGGACCATCTAACAAGCACCAACCAAGCTATAACTAAGAAACTATACAAATGCATGAATCAAAAGAATGGTGACTGCAGATAACATATTCTTCCAAAAAAGTCTGTTTACTTTTCAATACCAATTGGTTTTCAACACCATTTGACCCGATTCATCAGTCTCAAAAAGCCGACCTGCTAACTCATCCCAGCTTTCTCTCCTTCTTGATGACCCGATCAGAGGAGTGTCTTCTGTAACATTCCGGAAGGTTCCATATTCGCTGGGCGAGTAAGCTTCCGGAACTTCGAGTGCAGCAGCCTTTGCTAATGCTGCTTTGTGTTCCTCTGAATGCTCAACGGCTATTGATGAACTTCTTTCCATTCTCTGTTGTGGTGGGATATCCATCACTCGATCTTTCTCCTTCAATGTCTGATCTATCACAAGATTAAATGTTTTAGGTTCGTTTATTTAACCCATTTATTTCCCGTCAACAAGAATTTCGAAAAACTCAATAAAAAACCATAACCAAATCACTCCCATAATTAGGAGTACTAGATGTGAGAAAACAGGCCCGGCCAGCAGACTAACGGGTCAAAATGAGAAAATTGTCTGTTTTACATTTTCTTAAATAACTAGTGTCATTTATAATAACAAAAAAACATTATTTCAATAATAATACCAAGAGTAAACTTCCGTTTTGCTCCCTGTGGTTTGGTCGTTTTAATGGTTATGCCCCAATCCTTTAAAAATAGCCATTTTACTCCCTGATCTATGAAGTTTATCTCTATTTCACTCCCCGCCCCTAACGCCATCCAATTCAACTGTTAAATCCTGGTCACATGCCCCTCACATGAGGGGCATTTTAGTCTTTTCCCATCCCAGATATTTTTAACATCTTTTTTATTGATAAAACAATATACATCAGATCCTAACATCATTCTCACAGACAACAAATAACCTTCTTCATATAAATCTGAAAACAAAAAACAAATCTGCACAAGTTGACTCATCACCACCATCATCATCCTGCATCTCTCTCTATACTGTAACAACCACCATGTTTCATTTCATCCCTGCATTTACATAAGTATAACAAAAGAAAAACATTCACTTCCATGTTTCATCCCTGCATCTTTCTCTCTATACTGTAATAACCACCACACCACCATCAAACACCATCCCCAACCGAACAACCACCACCCCCTCCCACCATCTCCACCTGACAACTACCACCACCACCACCTTGCACCACCTCCACCGACCATCACTACCATCATGTTGCACCAGCCCCAGCCGACAACCACCTTGCAACAGCCCCACCCGACCACCACTACCACCACCACCTGACCGCCACCATCTTGCACCACCCCCACACACTCCGGCGGCCTCCCTAACTGCTCGAAAATCCTTTAAAAGCAGATCTAAAACAAGATTTCAACGAACTCCACCGTCACCATCATCATCTGAGTTTGTAAAGTCGTCGGAGCTAGCGTCCTTGGCTCGAAAACCTAGGCGCTGTCACTGTCTGAACTTAGATCCGCGTTCCTCTCTCTGTCTTTCCTATTTCTCTCTCATTCGGTCCCTCTCTCTATATATACACATTTTGTTGGTGTTTTCTCTCTCATTCATTCCGTCACTGTCTGAACTTAGAAACAGGAGTTTGAAATTTGGGGATTTTGAAATTTGGGGGTTTTGATGTGATGTGTACCACTTGGTTTGATAGATAACCCGTTAAAGTGGGTCAAGCTCCACAGAAAATAGAGAGAAACAAGATGAAATCTAGAGAGAATTTGAGACTTAATATTTGTCATTCATGATTCCTCAAATAAACAAAAGCCTCCTTTTAAGGATGACAAGAATACGTAACCACTCAACCAACAAACTCCTAAAACTATGACTAACTTGGGATCATGGGCATCCCCATTATTTCCCATTATTTGACCACATGCTAAAATAAAAACATTAAAATATTAATAGGAAAATAAAACAAAGTAAAGTGAATGCATGATAAATCTCTTTTTATAAATAAGCAGCTTGACATTTGCTTGTACGAACCAGCCACGTAACATGATGATACAAGTTAGGGTTTGATTTGAAAGGTGAAATATTCTGATGAAAAGGTGGGTGACTTGGAGAGAGGTCTAGTGGGTGGGGTGGTGATGGTGATGGCGGCAGATGTGGTGGGTGGTGGTGGTGGTCTGAGAAGGTAGAGGGAGAGATAAGTGTGTGAACGTGAGTTGTGTTTT
Organism: Helianthus tuberosus; assembly: GCA_030545235.1. NCBI lineage: Eukaryota > Viridiplantae > Streptophyta > Magnoliopsida > Asterales > Asteraceae > Helianthus > Helianthus tuberosus. The sequence continues at coordinate 15,447,030 of CM060425.1, read as the reverse complement.
TCTTTTATATATATAAATAAATACTAAATAATAAGATAAGATGGGAAAAGACATAATTGCCCCTCATGTGAGGGGCACGTTAACGTTGCAAATGGATGCCGTTTGGGGCGTGGAGCGAAATAGAGATAAGTTAAACACACCAGGGAGTAAAATGGCTATTTTTAAAGAATTGGGGCAAAACCGTTGAAACGATCAAACCACAGGGAGCAAAACGGAAGTTAACTCTAATACCAATAATAAATGATTTTAAGAGGTTTATGCATTAGAGATACACTTAGGCCGCGACATTCAAACTGTTGGGCAAAAACCCATTTTTTTAAGTCATTGATATTTTTTTTACATACATGTTTCAGATAAAACATAATCATAATAAAATCAATTTTGGAATCACACCTCTACAACCCGTCATTTTGTGATATTCAATTTATCATAGCCAATAAGCAACCAAATTATTATTGTTTTGCAGAAACGTCTTCATTTATATTATAAATTATTTTGATCCAGACGTTGTAAAAAACTGTAAACTTATTGCTATTTGCAGTATCATTATGATGAATTGTATTTCCAGATCGTTTTCCAAAAAAAAAAAAAAGAAAGAAAACCAATATTAGTTCTAAACTCAAAAATGTATCTTTTTGACCTCGAAAGTCAAATTAATTGCTTCTTACATATTAAAATACGCCTTTGCATCCATCAAATCAGTTCTTGTCATCTTATTCGAATAATGCAAACACACAGGTGACAATAAAACATTGTTTATAAACGACTACATGATCAAAGAGCATTGAGGACTTACATCAAGTGCATTTGAAAACTCACGTTCCATGAGAGCAATAGAATGATCGGTAAGAACATGACATGAGAGAACCATGTGCTCAAATCTCCCGTCTACAGGTACCGCTGTTTTCACGACAGGAGAAATTCTCCCAACTCTGCAAAAAGGCAGATAGGTAGTTTAGCTTGAAATATGACCAAAAATACAAATACTGCGCTCATATCCCTCATACGTCTATATGTATGCACTACCATTACAATATATTTTATTTTCCTTTTTTACCTAAAGATGATTATAGTATATGAAAAGATGATGTGGCATACCCGAATGGCTTCCTTACAATAACATGATAAAGGCGGCCAGGTGCATATAAGCGCCTTGGATCTTGAAGCATTTGCTCCTGTAGTGTGCATGTTTCCTTTATGCATGTGCCACATAGTATGCATGGGAAACTGCAAACCAAAAAGGCGGTAATTTTTTCACATGGTGGAATTAGAATGTCTTTCTTAAGGATCCATACAACTAGAATAAAATTAACTAAAACATCTTTTTGAAAAGAATATTAGATAAAACTTTAATACGAAACTTTAACCAGAAGCATACCAAAAAAGTGACTTGAAGAGTACTTCCAACGCTACACTTGTTCGAGGCATGAAATCATCCTGGTTCATTAAAGATAAGCTTATTAGATCAATTAAATGGGCCCTAATCACATATGCAAATATAACTCACAACATATAATACAAATGAAAACATTAAGTCCCAAAATAATAGCAGGCATGATTGACTGATATCATGCAAAACTTTATAAGAGCATCGTAAGGCATGAGATCAGGAACAATTTGCATATGTTTTTATTTATTGTCTGGTTTTCTTTTGATAAGAAACACGCTCTCTCCTCAATGTATGTGCTGTTAAAATTTTACAAGATATAACAAGAACGTTAACAAGTTGTTAAACCTCATAAGTGCTATGGTTAATTTTCTTTTTCTTTTTTGCAACTATAATACTGTAGGATTATTGACCCTAAATACTCAACCCCCACTGACCCGTTTGAAAATGTCAAAATATTTACCCGTTTTGACCTCAACTGAATTTGACCCGACACCCATCTTTCCACCTATGATGAAAAGCAACCAAGGAACCATTATCATAAAAACATATGCAACAAAATCTTTACCTGAAGAACGACGGAATTGATTACATCAGCATATCTCACAGCCAAATTTAGTGACACACACCTAGCCGGAGCAATTGCAAAACACTTTATCCGTTTCCTCTCAATATTCCCAATCCTATCCCGGTTTTTGACCACCAACATGGTCAACAAAGTGACTACCCCTGCCCCTAACGAATGACCAGCAAAAGTCAAAGTATAATCCTCATACTTTTCAACCAACTCTTTCAAAACCTCACATTCATTCTCAAACACCCATTGAGCCGCCTTCAGTAACCCGTTATGAACATACCCACCATCAAACTTTGTCTGCCCTAATTTATCATCAAGTAATAGCAAATAATCGCTTTCTTTCGCTAAATTAAGCCCACTGATTAACAAAAGTATTTCTTTATTATCTTTATCGATGTATATCATGTAAGGAGACACCTTCCCTTGATTTTCATCATAATCTTTTTTCAAAACCACCATATCCGGATCAATTCCGTATCCTCCTGGCGGGGCCCAAAGAGGGTTACGAATGTCGATCTCGTAAACAGCTAAAATATACCTACAAATTCTCGGAACCGGTTCGAACTCACTCGCAGTGGCGAAACCCCAATTCTCACTTTCGTGTCCCGCCGTGTAAAGACATTTTTTCCACGCCCAACGCGCACATCCCAAACAGTATACACATTCAAGAATTGGACAAGGGCAACCACAAGCAAGTGACATTTTTATTAACAAATCAAGGAAACCCCTAAAACAACCAGTGATATCACTCTTTTATGACAAAGGATCATGGGTTGAATCTATAAAACTTTTTAAAGATCAAAAAAAAATATTGCATACAGAATTTCCCAACATTACTACTATATAACCGGAATCTTTAATAAAAAAAACTATAAAGTTTAGGGAGAAATAAGAATTATATGAACTGGGTGAAAAAAAAAATATATATTATATGAACTGGGTGAGGGATCAATCAAGTGGGTATGAATAAAAATTGGAACTTGATGGTTTCCTCAAGAAACAACTGATTCTTGAACTTATGATAACAATATTGATCAAGAACATAAAGGGTAAAAGATAGATAAACCGGGCAGTGAATTTCCAGCTAAAATCTGAATATGGGCATTGATGTAATAAGTTTGATGTGGAACAGAGAGTAGATTAAAGAAACATCACCTGAAATTGTGAAGGAAGACAGTTGGAATTTGATCGAAAACGAGTGAAAAACCCTAACATAAATTAGGGGAAAACAGTAGTTGTAGCAGGTAGTGATTCGAGTGGCGTATTAAAAACGTGGACTTGGTTGAATCAACGAAGAATCTAGACTGGCATATGCCTGCCACGACCCCCTAAAACTAATATAACTTGCTGGCTGATGCACAATATATTCTTGCTTTCGGGTCGGGTTGAATGATTATTCGGATCGAGTTTTGTTCACGTGAGGCTCAAATTGAATTTAGGTGGCTCTTAAAAGCATTCTAATCCGGAAAACAATATTTTCTAACCTTTTATTTCCAAACTATAAATTAACAACATTTATATGATTTATGTTGGTGTACCCTATGTTTAGGGAGTATTTCAAAAAAGTTCTTAATATTTTTTATTTCTAACCCAAAACATCTAATATTTACAATTTAACCCCTTTGGTTTTCTACTTTTAACACAAAGTTTTTCACTTTTTCCAATTTAACCCCAACACTTTTATTTTAAACTTTGGCCCCATAGTTTTCATCTTTCGCAAGTTATTTGTTTTACGTTTTGTTTAAAATTTTGCGAGTTAACACGCCGCAACGTGCGTGTGGGTTTCAGAGTTATAGAAAAAAATTGTAATACGTTACATATTTTTAAATGTGTTGAGCACCTAAGAAATATGTTAGCAAAAATAAAATATTTATCTAATTAAGATTATGAGGGTAACTAACTAATATTTATTCCGAGTGGTTTGAGTAAAGAAGCATTTGGTTCATGGCATTATACTTAATATTTGGTGGGTAATTTTAAGGTTTGGTAACGATAAGTTGTTTGATGGAGATGGGGGGTAGTGGCTTCTGTTTTTTGTTAGGAGCGAATATAAAAGAGTAGAATATGAATTACAAACTTGGTACATATGATAAGATTTGTTTGTTTGACATTTTTCTATAAAGTCACTAGCATTTTAGTTTTATAAAATTTGGAGGTTGAAGTAGATTTTATTTTTATAATAATGATGTATATAAAAAAATTGGAAATTAATTTTTGTCTTACTTTATAAAAATTAAAAGATCCTTCACCTTAATAGAAAAAAAAATAACTAAGTTAGTGGTTGGATGGAAATTTATAAAAATTATGTGACAAAACTATTAATTTTTTATAAGAACTGTATGTATATTCTGTTTTATATATATGTAACAAAATTAATTAAATTAAAAAAATTAAAAAGAATTTAAGTAAATTGCCAAAATAGTCTCTCAGGTTTTATATTTGCCAGTTTCATTTAAATATCCTACAACTTAAATGAAAAAGTAAACTAAGTTAGGGGTTTGGATGAAAATGCCAAAAGTGAAGGGTTATTTGGCACAAAAAAAGTCATTTTGGATGAAACTGGCAAACAGACCTAAACCTTAGGGACGATGATGGCAATTGACTCTATTTTATTAACATTACTTTACTTTTTAAAAGCATTTTACATTCGACTTTCGACTTTCTATCTTATTTAAAAACACTTATTTTATTGTTTTCATTTTGTTTTATACACTCAATATAATATATAGATCGATGAATATTAGTTTCGTATACAGAGGGTCAATTTAGTTTCGTATAAAATGTTATTTGTTATAAAGGCTTGAATGTAATAAGTTTTAATTGTTTTCTTTATTTTTTCTGTCTCTCTCTGTATATAGAGAAAGTAGGATTTGAAGACTCCAATGTGAATGCTCTTGTTCGAGTTAATTGAATGGGTTTCATGATGCTTGATGACGGGGGTAGCCCAAGACCAAATAAAATAACTTAGACACATTAAGGCTTAAAAGGTTAAAAGGTTCGAAGGTTGAAAACCTGGGAGATGAGATAAAGCAGTACGTGAACAGTAGAGAGTCACATATCTGATTGCTTCACCAAACTCCCCAGCCGCAAAAGTAGCACGAGTCCACAGAGCACAACCTTTTATCCGCAGGTCAAAAGGCTTCAACCCCAAAAAGGGCAAAACCCCCACTGCAAGCATGTTCACTAGTCAAACAGCTTCCTCTTTGAGCGATGGCTTTCCCTATAAATTAGACACTTCATTAAGTGTGAAAAAACATTCTGGAGGCCAGCTCTGATTCCTGAAATCTCTGGTCATTCCCCTCGAGTACTTGCTTCATGCAAGTCACTTTCTTTCACATTCAACACACACATTCCTTTTGTTCACACATCCGAAACTGAACACTTCAGTGGAGGATCTTGAGCAAACAACCAAATTTAACTAGTGAACCTCTCTCCACGTTTTGCAAACATGGGGGGGACCCCACGACCTGCGTTAGACAAAGTTGAACCCTTCAACCATTTTACCTAACCAGCCCAGCTACTATCCTTGGTCTATTATTTATTGCATCAACAAGTTGGCGCACACCATGGGGCTACGCCACTATTTTTCTTCAAAAGACCTAGTAGTGTAGCTCCATTCTCTCAAAATTACCATGTCAGAAAGTGGATAACCGGGAGAAGTGAATCAGGTTCCAAACACTTCTACCCCAGGTACTAGCCAAGCTCATGTGGCTATACCAACTTCTTTTTCGACACCGGGAAGCACTCCCGAGTTTCTCACTTTCAGCACTCCAACTCCGTCCAGATCAGGGGTCCCTTCCCCTAATATCGGTGTCTCTGGCACCCCATCACATGTTGAACTTACCCCTGAGGGGGTCGCCAACAATTTCCTTGAGTTGAGGTCTCTCCTCAACCAATATGTGAGTAGGGAAAGGGACAAGGGAGTGAGGATTCGTTTGGACTATGACGAGCCGGAGCCAACACTATCTCCTGGACCCCCCATCCCTCCTTTTGCAAACTCACAACCTTTGGTGTCTAGGGATGAGGCTGGTCCCAGTAATCCTCCTCCAAACCCTAACCCATATTTGTCCGCAAGGCCGAATTCTACAGCATATACTCTCTTTTCGTCCCAACCAGCTACAAATGGTGCTCCTTTGGGCCATGAGCTGACCCTTGACCAGCTCCTACAGTCCCCAGTGACGAGTCTTCCACCCTCAACAACAACTTCATGGGAACAGGCCTTGTGCGTGCTCCCCTTGGCACGAAGTGCTGTTATGAGCACCCCCTTGGGAGTTAGTTGCCCAGCTGCACCCAGAAGCCTTCAAGGCTTCAACCTTATGCCCAAGATGATGGCCAGCTTCCCGTGGCAGCACTTTATTAATCAGGTGCTAGCCACTCAAAGGAACAACAGTAACAGCAACAACGCGGGTGTAAGGGCTGAAGAAGATTTGGCCAAGCCTTATAAACCGAGTAACCTCTCATGCTTTTCACAGAAAATAGCCGATTATGATTTTCAAACGAAGATTAAGATGCCATCCCACATCAAAACATATGATGGGACTGGAGATCCTGAAGACCATCTCCAGATCTTCACTAGTGCTGCAAGAATTGAGAAATGGTCAAATGCTGAATGTTGTTTAATGTTCATGCAAACCCTTGTCGGATCGGCCAGAATTTGGTTCAATGATTTACCTGCTCGAAGCGTTCGAAGCTTCGATGACCTTAGCAAGGGATTCCTAGCCAATTTCTCCCAGCAAAGGCGATATGTAAAAGATGCTACAGTAATCTTTCAGATAAAACAAAGGGATGATGAAAGCCTTCGAGAGTTCATAGAAAGATACAAGAAGGAAGGTCTAACATATGTAGGGGCAGATGAGAAAATGAGAGTGGCGGGTTTTATGAACGCCATTACCTCCAAATATCTCACAAGAGATTTCAACAAATCCCTACCCAAGACCTTGGAAGAGGCTCTCGAAAGGGCTGAAGCCCACATCCGGGGAGAGGAGGCAGTAGACATTAAAGAGCAAAGGAAAAGGGGATCCAGCTGGGGAGGCCACAGCCCAGCTAGAAAAAGGGGGAACTTCAACTCCTATGACAGACGCCAAAAGGGTTTAGAGCAACGAAGGTCTGAAGGTCGGAACCCTTCTAGCAGGGAGAAAGGATTAAGTTTCAAACCCCTTACCAAAACCCCTCAGGAGATCCTTGCAACAGAAGAAGTTAAGCAAAACTTTCGGCCTCCTAGGCCTCTCCCCAAAAGCAGGAAAAACAAAAATTCCACACAATACTGTAAATTTCATGAAGAAAAGGGGCAACACACCAATGATTGCTTCCAGCTTAAGAAAAGGATCGAATAAGCCGTTAAGTCCGGGGAACTTGCTCACTTGGTGAAAGGAGTAAGAGACAAAATGGCTGAAGAAAAGGGCAAGGAAGTCAATATGGTGGATTTTGATGGAAGGGTTCCACATAAAAGGCAGCGGTTGGAAGCTTGGGAGCTTCAGTGTGTTTGCTTCCTTCCAATGGAGAAAGACCCTCTTTCAAACCCTCTTGTGGTTGAGGCTACTGTGGGAACACTAAAAACGAGCAGAGCATACATAGACACTGGTGCTGCCACCGAAATCATGTTTGAGAAGTTCTTCAACCGTTTGAGCAATGAAGAACGTTCAAGGCTCCAACCCTCCGGGACCTCCATAAAAGGTATTGCCGACATACCCCTTAAGCCTTTAGGGCAACTGACCCTTGATGTTCGTTTCAACGAAGGTCAGAAGGAGAGAGTCCAACCACTCACCTTTGTGGTTATCAATATACCTTCAAACTATGATGTTATCATTGGAAGGCTGGGGCAGTGTGCATTTTATATGGCTGTGTCTGTTGGCCATGGCACTGTCAAATTTCCTACCGAGAGGGGAATAGCAACCCTTCAACCTACTCAGGAGGCCTACATGGTTGAAGGTGAAAGTTTCAAAAATGAAGAAGACAAGCAAAGGCTAATCATAAACCCTAAGTACCCTGAACAGAGGATAAGGGTCAATCCAAGCCTTTCACAAGAAACCCTCTCATATCTTGAAAAGTTGTTGACACATTATAGCGATGTCTTTGCTTGGTGCCCGGAAGATATGACAGGCATCCCTCGAAGCATTGCTGAACATGAGTTGAAAATTCCACCTGATGTCAAGCCTCTTGTCCAAAAGAAACGAAGTCTAGCACCTGAAAGAAGCTTGGCTGCATGCCAAGAGGTTGAAAAGCTTGTGTCAGCCGACATTCTCCGAGAAGTCAAGTATCAATCCTGGGTTGCAAACCCGGTCATGGTTCGAAAGCCAGACAATTCTTGGAGAATGTGCATAGACTTCAAGGATCTTAACAAGGCTTGTCCCAAAGATTGTTACCCGTTACCAGAAATTGATCTCAATGTTGATTCCCTCACCGGTTACCCTTTTAAGTGTTTTCTTGATGCTTACAAGGGTTACCATCAAATCCTCATGAAGGAAGAAGATGAAGAGAAGACCGCCTTCCACACAGACAAAGGGATCTTTTGTTACCAAAAGATGCCTTTTGGCCTCAAAAACGCTGGAGCAACCTACCAACGCCTAGTTGACAAGGCCTTTGCAAGTCAAATTGGTAGAAACATGGAGGCATATGTCGACGACTTGGTGATCAAAAGCAAAACGGAATATCAAATGCTCGATGACATCTAAGAAACCTTCAAGAACCTAAGGAAGGTCATCATGAAACTCAACCCCGAGAAATGCTCATTTGGGTTCGAGGAAGGTAAGTTCCTGGGGCATATTGTGGGAAAACAAAGCATTAAGGCCAATCCAAACAAGGTGAAAGCTATTCTTGAAACCAAACCACCGAGAAGCAAGAAGGAGGTTGAAAGCTTAAATGGGAAGCTTGCAGCCTTGAAGCGTTTTACCTCAAAACTGGTTGAAAGGTCTTTACCCTTTTTTAAAACGCTCAAGGGTTGCTCCGATAAGAAGGACTTCAAATGGACTGAGGAGGCCGAAGAGGCCTTCAACCAGATGAAGCAACACCTAGCTTCCCTACCTGACATTGCGTCCCCAGAAACGAGGGAATTAATCTCGGTATACCTTTCAGTTGCTGAAGAAGCAATAAGTGCGGTCCTCACCATTGAACGAGACAAGGTTCAGGTACCCGTTTATTTCTTCAGCAAAACTCTTAAATTGGCTGAAATCAAATATCCTCCCTTGGAGAAGCTTGCTCTAGCCCTAGTCCAAACAGCTAGAAGGCTTCGTAGGTATTTCCAAGCACACCCTACACAAGTGGTCACCGACCAACCTATTAAGAGTGTGCTTGAAAAACCAGAAAACTCGGGACGATTAGGCAAATGGGCAGTGGAACTAGGTGAACATAACATCACCTATGTCCCAAGAAAAGCCATCAAAGCCCAAGTCTTGGCTAGTTTCATTGTAGAAGTCCCAAAGCAAACAATCACTGAAGTGAACACAGCTGCCACTGAACCCTCAGACCTTGAAGCCTGGAAGCTTTTTACCGATGGGGCTTCAAGCGTTGAAGGGTCAGGGGCTAGGCTCATTCTGATCAACCCAGAAGGGTTAGAATTCACATATGCTCTTCGCTTTGATTTTCAGACCACCAACAACGAAGCTGAATACGAAGCACTGATAGCCGGCTTAAGACTGGCTAAAGAAATGGAGGTCCAAAAGCTTGAAGTGTTCACAGACTCGTTGCTGGTATCAAGCCAAGTAAATGATAGCTACATTGCAAAGGAGCCCAATATGAAAAGGTACAAAGAAAAATCAAAAGAATTAATTAACACCTTCCAAACATGTACCATCAAGCAAATTCCCAGGTCTCAAAACAAGAAAGCGGATGCCTTGAGTAAACTCGCATCTCTCACTTTTGCCCACCTTACCAAGAAGGTATTGGTAGAAGTGTTAAAAGCTCCGTCAATCAATGAGTTGGAAGTTCAAGATGTAATCACCGAAGAAGATCCAAATTGGATAACTCCAATCAAGAAATTCCTTAAAAACGGTGAATTGCCTAGTGATCAAACAGAGGCTGAAAGGGTTAAGATCAAGGCAATGCAGTATGTACTAAAAGGTGAAATCCTCTACAAAAAGGGTTACCTTGCACCCTTGCTAAGATGTGTTGGTCCCGAGCAAAGTCAGTATTTGGTCAAAGAGATTCATTAAGGTATATGCGGAGCTCATTTTGGAGCTAAATCGGTGGTTGCTAAACTTATGAACCTTGGGTATTTTTGGCCCTCCATGCACCGAGATACCACTAAGCAATTAAGGAAGTGTGATGCCTGCCAAATTCATGCACCAGTCCCGAAGAATCCCAAGCATGACCTTGTCCCGATAACCTCAGCATGGCCATTTCATAAATGGGGAATGGATATCGTTGGTCCATTCCCACAAGCCAAAGGTGGAGTAAAATTCTTGTTGGTGGCCATAGATTATTTCACTAAGTGGCCTGAGGTTAAACCACTTGCAAAAATCACGGGCAAACAGGTCATTGACTTCGTTTGAGAAAACATTATTTGGCGTTATGGATTGCCGTGAGTACTTGTCACCGACAATGGAAAGCAATTTGCTGAGAAGCCTTTCAGCGTTTGGTGTAAAGAATTAAGAATCACTCAGGTTTTCAGCTCAGTGGCATACCCACAATCAAACGGTCAACTTGAGAGGACGAATCGAAGCATAGTGGAAGGAATCAAAACCAGATTGGGAAGGTATGAAAACAATTGGCTTGAAGAATTGCCAAGTGTTCCATGGGCCATTAGAACGACCGAAAAAACAAGCCACAAGAAAACACCTTATAGCTTGGTATTTGGGTCTGAAGCTGTGATTCCAGCTGAAATAGGAGTTGTAACACAATGAATTGTCAACATGGATCCCGAAACAAGCCAAAAAGAGACCATGTTGAACTTACAACTCCTAGAGGAAGCACGAGACCAAGCTGCAATTCAAGAGGCCAAGTACAAACAACAAATGGAAGCCTACTATAACAAAAGAGTCAAGAATGAACGCTTCAAGCCAGGTGACATGGTGCTTAGAAACAATGAAGCTAGCAAAAAAGAGAACCAAGGAAAGCTTGGCCCAAAATGGGAGGGCCCTTATACCATCCTTGAAGCACATAAGGCTGGATCTTACAAGCTATCAGACTCAGAGGGTAAAAGGCTTCCAAGACACTGAAATGGAAAAACCTTGAAAAGGTTCCATGTCTAAACAGGAAAGATTGGTTTGTATTTCACAAGTTGTATTTCAAGAGTTGCACTATAAACATCTTTTGTAAAAACAATATCTCTTGAATGAATGAAGTTGTTTTATCAAATTTGTCTTTCTATCCTAAAATCAGGTTGAGAACCTAGCAAAAAACTCCATGGCAAGGGCCATGTAAGGGGATGAGCTCCCAGGCCACATCGCTCAATAGGTTCAAGGGTTAAATGAACCTATATAAGGGGTGAGTTCCTAAATCAACACAACTCCATGAGACTCATTGAAAACAAAGTTGTCTCATAGACAGGTTTGAATAGCCTACACCAAATGTTCCTTAAGCCTTGGATAAATAATCAACAAACAGGCTTACGAAATCAAATGAAAACAAGAAAAATATTGAATAGGATAGGTGCTATGCCTTCTTGTTAAAAATACCAAGGCTAAGTGACTGCAGCACTGAACCCTTTAAGGTATAAAAAATATAAAGGCAACACAAACTCAACAAAGACAAAGTTACAAGGAAAAAAGAAATAACCTAAGGAACAATACGGCAACTTGAAAGAAAAGTTATAAAACTCAAAAACACAAACCAAAACATGAAACTAAAAAGTCTTAAAGGCTCCAAGCTAAATGCGTGACAACCAGAAACCTTAAAGGCTTCTACCTACATACGGGATAGCCAGAAAGCTTGAAGGCTTGAAGCCAACCAAGTTGCCTTAACAAAATAAGCACAAGCATAAAAACATAACACAAGACAGATAGTTAAACATAGTAGCATAATAAAGGAAGCCTTAGGAACTTCCAAGCATCCAAACAAAGTTAAAACAAGCCCTAACGACTTGTAAACTTAGAAATTGTTCAAACGGCCATACAGGCCTAACCACAACCACATAACAAGAACCTTAAGGGTTCCTGTGAAACCTAGAATTGTTTAAGTTAGTGTTACAAACCACAAATTGTTTTTAAAAGTGCTAAGAAAGCTACAAATATCCATCAAGCACCAGCAGAAGGTTTGGAAGCACCGGAACCATCACTCTTAACCTTCTTTGCTTTCTTTGACTTCTTAGCTTTCAAGCCGCCATCACCACCAACTACTGAAGCCTCCAAGATTGCATCCTTCGAAGCAGCAGGTCCTTCTGAAAGGGTGTCATCACTATCTCCCAAATAAGACCGCTTTCTTGAAAGGGAACCAAGGACTTTGGCACAAAATTTTTCGTTAAGGCCCTCCAGTTTTAGCTCCTGCAAGACAGTAAGAGGCTTACCAAAACAAGTAGAAACTTGATTAACATACGGGTAGGTCAGCCTCTCCATCTGTTCAACAGAACCCTTGAAGACCTCAGAAGCTTCAGGACGATATAAGGGAGACTTCTCTAAAGATTGGCCAGACTCATGAAGCTTATAACCGGCAATGAGGCCTTGATGTTTCCCCAAGTTGAGCAGTTTAGTGTAAAATTCACCAAGAGCGGAATTGAACTCCTTGGAATGAAGAAGGTAAGTAACAACCTGCTGGAAACCTTGCTCAATTAGCCATTGGTTATCACTGGTGGCTTGAGCAACCAAAGCTTTTAAGCCTTCCTTCTCTTCATCAAAGGCTTTCTGCTGAACAGACAAAGCCTCCCTATCAGCCTTTAGCTTCAACCGATCGGCCTTAAAGTTTTTCTTAAAATCACCCAACTCAATTTCATGCCTCCTGGTCAATTCACCAATTTTTTTGACCCAGGCCTCTTCCTTCTCAGCAAACCCACCAATCTCTTTCTTCATTGCAGCCATTGAAGATTTCATTTTGTCTTTCTTCCTAGAAAATTCTTCATACTCATGCATCCTCTTACAAAAACGAGCGACTCTCTGAGGAAGCATGGCAGCAAGGTTGCAAGTACTTAAAATCATGCGGGACAGCATCATGTCATCGTCCATTTCAGCAATGGTGCTATGAACCGAAGGAGGAGCAATGTGGCTCAACACATCTTCACAAACAACAGCATCCTTAAAACTGTCATCAAGCTTCACAGACCAACCAAGCACATAAACCTCATCAAGATCCAACCATTCAACATCCCTACTCGAAGAAGCATGAACAGGAGTAGCCATAACCTTCTTGGCTTGAGTCTTCTTCTTGCCATGAAGAACCAATTTCTTCTCTTTCTCAACATCCACATCAACACCTTGACATTCAGAAACCTCAATATCATCACTCAACTCCACTGGTTCAGAAGAAGTGGATTGAGGAGCACCCTTCAGCAAACGACGAGTAGATCGACGGGTTGAAGCCTTGGGAGCAGCAGGCTTAGAAAAACCCTTAACATTGGAGACACTAACATACCCAGTATCCTCAAACATCTGTTCCACACCCCTAGCAATAGCATCATCCCCTTCAGCGGCTTGGGCATCGGTAAAAACGTCAGAAGTATCATCACTCTTGATAAAGTCCAAAGCAGACATAACTGCAAAATGTTACAAAAACAAATAAATCACCAAACAAAAACATTTAAAAAGGCAGAAACAAGGAAAAAGCATACCCTGGCCATTCCTCATAAGAACCGGATCCCGATTGGCCTTTTCCCACAATTTACTAACCCCTAACAGAACTAGCAAATGTTCAGGGAAGGGACGAACCCTTGAAGGGCACTCTCGGATGGCTTTAAGAAAAACGTCATTCAAATCGGATTCAGAGGGTTCCGGTTCATTGAGAACAGCATCTGGGTGCCTCCACACCATTTTGAAGGGGATAATAGAACCAGAAACCCAGAAAAAACGATCTTTCCAAGTACCAAGTGTGGTAACCATGGAACATATGAGACAAGTATCAACCTTGGATGTTTCAAAGGTGAACCAATCACCGTTTTTTGCCAAACGAAAAAACCGACGAAAAAGCAAAAATGAAGGATCATAGCCAAGGGCACGGCATAAAACCTCGAAGTGCAAAACCCTAGCCATACCCTTCAGATGGACTTGACCAAAAGAAACACGGTAATACTCCAAAACATTCAATACAAAGAGTGAAAAGGGATGGCGAAGGTTGGAGAACTCAAAATGTCGGCAATACAGGGCAATCGAACCAGGGGGACACTGATCAATAGATTTATCACAAGCCGGTGCAACCGGACTGAACTTAAGACCAATACCAAAATCAATGCAAAAGTTCTCAACTTCCTCTTGAGTGAGGCGTGAAAAACTAACGGAGAGATCCTTTCGGGCACCCATGATCAAAATAAAGAACAAAGTAAAGCAAACAGAGGAAACCGGAACTAACCTGAAAGATGGAAAGGAAACATGGAGAAAACTTGAAGAGAAAACGAAAACTGTTGTTTGTCTTGAATGATGAAAATAAAACCCAAATAGAAGTTATGATGGCACAACAGTCATTAACCTACTCTCTGCAAAAACCGCCGACCTATAAACTGCCACACATCAAATCAGTTGTCAGTTTTTTAAAATTCAAAAAATTCTCAACTGATTCCAAGCTTTCAAGCCTTTAAGTCTTTAAGCAATAAAAACAAATGTGCGAAAGTCAGAAGCCTTTGGGCTCACTCCCAAAAACCTCTGACTTGGGGGGCTGATGACGGGGGTAGCCCAAGACCAAATAAAATGACTTAGACACATTAAGGGTTAAAAGGTTCGAAGGTTGAAAACCCGGGAGATAAGATAAAGCAGTACGTGAACAGTAGAGAGTCACATCTCTGATTACTTCACCAAACTCCCCAGCCGCAAAAGTAGCACAAGTCCACAGAGCAAAGCCTTTTATCCGCATGTCAAAAGGCTTTAACCCCAAAAAGGGCAAAACCCCCACCGCAAACATGTTCACTAGTCAAACAGCTTCCTCTTTAAGCGATGGCTTTCCCTATAAATTAGACACTTCATTAAGTGTGAAAAAACATTCTGGAGGCCAGCTCTGATTCCTGAAATCTCTGGTCATTCCCCTCGAGTACTTGCTTCATGCAAGTCACTTTCTTTCACATTTAACACACACATTCCTTTTGTTCACACATCCGAAACTGAACACTTCAGTGGAGGATCTTGAGCAAACAACCAAATTTAATTAGTGAACCTCTCTCCACGTCTTGCAAACGTGGGGGACCCCACGACCTGCGTTAGGCAAAGTTAAACCCTTCAACCCTTTTGCCTAACCAACTCAGCTACTATCCTTGGTCTATTATTTGTTGCATCAACAATGCTCAATAATTATCACTTGGGATTTAGATTTAGACAGTTAAACTTTAAAACATGACTTGTCACATGTTACAGAAACATTATCATCATACTCAATAAATCTTACCCATAACAAGTTAAGATAGGGTCTGATAAAGATAAGATGTGGACAACCTTACCTCTACCTCGTTACAGAAACACACATGCATATATTCCAACTATGCATAATGAAATTAAAGCTAATACGAAAAAAATTTATCAAACCAAAGGTTGCTTAGTTTAATTATTTATAATACATCAATTTTAAACTCTAAACCCTAAAATTGAATCATTAGGAGGCATACAGGTGGACTATTTCACGACTATGGAGGACCGGATGGCTAGAGCTAGACACATCGATGGATGGGAGGATGTAGCAAAAGACTTTGTCATCAAAAGATTCTCAAGTTATGAGAATATTTTGAATCATTGATTCACTTTGCCTTAAGCGAATTTATGTGTACGGTACCGTTTGCCAAAAGTTTTGAGTAAAGTAAAATAAAAGTTTTGAGTAAAGTACTACCAATGTATTAAAAACCGGACCGGGTCGGCCGGTCGGACCGGTCCGGCCGGGATCCAGAGTACACACCGGGCCGGTTCTACACGTAAACCCATTTCAGCATTATACATAATATATGTGTAGTACTACATATATTAAAACAATTTTTTACGACATTTGCTAAAAGAAATTATAACATTTCTATACCTAATGTTGTACATTTTTTTTACTTTTGTCATAGAACATTATGTGTTAAATAATGTAGCATAAAATGTTTGTTTTTACGCTATTTTTTTTAAATTTAAAATTATACTCTTGAAATTAAAATGAGTGCAACTTAAATGTATCTTTAAAGTGAAGGAGAATTAATTATAAAAAGCTGGATCATGCATGAAGCATGTGACAACTACACGTCTACACCCCGAACGAGTGTCGATAAAGTTCCAAAATATTATAAAAATCACCCTTCTTACTCTTTTTATTTTCAAAAAATACTTTATAATATTGTTCACCAATATTTAAGAAAGAATCCACCCATCTGGAATTGATGCAATCATGTCTTTATTAATTAATTCTTATTATTTTCACTTTCAGTTTTTTTATACTATTAGAGTAAGAAACAAGCAATATAATATAGTTATAGCTTTTAGTAATTATTTATCCCAATAAAACAATGTAACAAAAATGCTAAAATTCTGATTTCTGAGAGCCACAAACAACAATCCAGAAGTACATTATCCAAAACCATTACAAGCATTTCATCACATCAAAGATTTCAATGATCTTTCCTTAATGGGTTTCCTCCCTCTCTTTTTCCCAATGAATACCTTTTGAATTTCTTCATCCTCATCATCCAAGTAATTATCTAATGCTACGGGCTCCACTTTAGACGTATCAGGTTCAAATCGTTTTCCCATCTCTTCTTGTACACCCATATCACCACTGATGCTACTCGTGTTGCTATTAGAAGCAACACTAGCAGCTTTGTTATCCACATTTAAAGTTGTTCCTCTTTTCTTGCCCCAAGACGGCCCAAACCCTGAGTAATAGTAGAACTCATGTGGGTCGGTAGTGGGCCGTTTCTTGGGCCGGCGGGGTCGGGCTCCTGTTGTGAGCCCAGAGCCCGGCCCAGACTTTTTCTTAGTAGTCCAAACAGCTTGGTCTTGTAGCTTGGTAATATGATGGTCACACATTGTGTTGCCATTTTTCACTACACTCCCACATTGCCATCCTTTCTCATCTCTCATACCACATAACTTAATTTCTTCTTGAATCTCACTTGTCCCTCCTTCCTCCTTAAACCCTAAATTTTCCTCATAACCGTTACCTCTACCATTAACGTTATCGTTTTCGCCTAACCCCAAGGTCTTGGAAGCCATACTGTCAATAACATTAATCTTTACTCAAACCAACATCAACAAATTGGAAAAAGAATCAAACTTTCCCTACATTTCACTTAGACCATGAAGAACTACATTACATATATATTGTTGTAAGTTGTAAAATGAAAATCAATTAGAAACATCATATGATTGTTCTTCAATGAACCACATTGTCAACAAACAAGATATATCAGCTAACTGTCTTCAAGACCGATATCGATAATGCAAACACAAATCATACTTATCCTATATATATACTCAAGCTTAGATTATACATAAAGAAATCTAAGGTCGAACAGTTAACTACAATGAGCAACTTAACCCTAATTATCGTATACACAAATTACATAACCATAAATCGTTTTAATTCAAAGAAAAGATTCAAATGTTACCTCTCAAAACCACCAATGGAGTCAATAGAACTCCCATTTCCAGCCACATTAACGTTGCAATAAACCTCATTATCATCAAACTGTGTAAAACAAGAAACCCATCGATAATTCATCAAAAGAAGCAATAACAATGCTAATAATCATCATAATCTGAAAAACGAACAAAACCCATGTGAAAAATCAACCTATTAAGCTGAAATTCACGACCAAAATGCTGGAATTTCACACCTTTTTTACTAACAGAAACCCTAATATTTTAACATAAACCCTAGAGGCTGTTACAACAAACAGAAGCAAATAAACAAAAGATTTGGAGTTTTCCCAAATGGGTTTTGTTGTATCCACATATCTGATTCATGAAATCGAACAGCAACAAGTAAAGATTGATAAAGATTGGATATTGTTGTTACCCGGTAGAATGAAGAAGATGAATCTGAAGATGGGAAAGTGATAATATCCCATGGAGATTGATTGAGCTGACACAAGTTCTTCTGCAGCATACATTGATCAGCAACACTTGAAAGATTTGAGTTTGTGTAAAGAAGCGCCGATATTTTTGCATTTTTTCTTATTCTCATGGTGAAAATGGAGACCACGAAGAGAGAGGGAGAGAGATAGAAAGTGATAGCGGTGAGATCCAAAATAGCTTTCTCTCTCTATATCTATAGGGGTATAATCTCTTTACAGAGTTAAAATGTACAACTATAGAGAAAGGTACAAGTTTTAATGCGGGAGGTACATGTATGTATTGCTTTGTTGTTTTGGTTTGAGAATTTTTAGGGTGCAGAAAGGGTTAAATGTAAATTTATGAGTTTTGTTTGTGGGGTCTCTCTCGTCTTTGGTTGTTTGCAGGATCACAGTACTCGAAACAATGAAAGTTTTTATATTTTAAGGCCTAAAAGTTACACTTGAGACCCTATCCCTATGCTTGTTTGTTATTTTGGTCTTATTGGTTTTATTGTATTACTATTTTGAACCTATTTTTTAGATGTTCGGATTGAATATTTTTTAGTACCACTACCATAAGTCCATTTGTTCCAAAGGTTGTTTAGCAAATTATGGTTATTTTGACTACACATGAATTTTGCTTCTCATTACATTACAAACTTTATCTTTTAAGAAACATACTTCTTATTCTTATATCTATTTCTATTTTAGATGTATCAGTGACTTACTTATATTGTTAGAGTGGACGGGGCACTAGCGGCTAAGAGTTGCCCGGGTTCGAAGCCACGCCAGAACACCGCCGCCAACCTTGCGGGTATGGCTGGCGGGTTCCGGTAGCTAGCAGGGGAAGCCACGTAAGATGTTATGATTTCGATGCTAACGTTGACTTTTCAACGGTAATATGACCGTTTACCAATAAAAAAATTGTTTTATTTATTTATTTTTCTTATAAATAAACATTTCATTTTCACTCAAATCTTAAACCATTTAAGGGTTGTTTGTCAACTTCTGAGTAAGTGCTGAATCGGTAAGAGGTTTGAATCATTAAGTGTTGAACCATTAAAAATTAGTATAATACTTAACTGTTCAGAGACAAATGTCTGACCAATTCAGATTAGATGTCTTAACCATTCAGACTCTGTATAGTGCTTAACCATTTAGAGGAAAATGTCTGAACTATTCAGACATCTGCTTGTGAAACAAACAGTCTGAACCATTAAGTGCTGAACCAGTAAGAGATCTGAACTATTAAGAGCCTCATTACGAGGTAAACAAACAATCCCTTACACTTTTAACCATATCATTCTAACTCATATCTTATACCGTTTTCACTCTTATTAATCTCTTTGTCAATGGCTAATTACTCATACGAAGACTTGGGTATTTACTTACCGCCCAACGATTTCAAAGACATTTTTTCAACTAATAGTAGCTTACTTTATTTCGTAGAGAAGCTTGAGGAAGTCGAAGCGGGAGACACGTCAATGTCGTCGGGCGTTCAAAAAAATCGTCAAACGTGATGACGTACAAGGTAACGGAAATCTTATGAATGATTGTTTTGTTGATGAACCAAAGTATTATCATGAAACATTCCATTACCGTTATTGTATGTCGAAACAATTGTTCCTAAAAGTTGTCGGTGATGTGGAAACACAATATCCTTGGTTTCAAGAGGGATTCGATGGGCGATACAAAAAGAGTTTTACGTCGAAACAAAAAGTTACATCCGCCATTAAACAACTCGCGAGGGGTAATACTTCTGACGAGTACTTACAAATATCTTAAGGGACTTCGCGAGAGCGCCTACAATTTTTTTGCAGCGCCATGAATTAATTATACGGCTATGAGTTCATGCGTAGGCGTGACATAGCGAATTTATACAAAAACGACGAGGAAAAACACCACATTCCAGGGATGTTAGGTAGCATTAATTGTACGCATCTTATGTGGAGGATATGTCCCACAGAGTTACGAAGCCCATATATGAGAGGTGATCACAAATTCCCAATGGTCATGGTTGAAGCAGTCGCATCACAAGATTTATGGTTTTAGCATGCGTATTATGGTCCGCCCGGTTCAATGAACAATATCAATGTGTTCCAACAATCTACAATATACTTCGCTGAACGGAATGGAATCGAACCTAAGTGTCCATTTCAAATGAACGGACATACATATAAACGTGGATACTATTTAACCGACGGGATCTACCCTACTTGGTCAACGTTTATGAAAACGATCTAAATGAAAACGTTCAAGAAATTGCAAGAATGGGCAAGAAAAAGTTGTTGAACGTGCTTTTGGTGCACTGAAAGGAAAATCAGGCATACTTAGGAGACATATGCTTGTTATGACGGTGAACAAGATTATTAGTGTGACGTATACGTGCATGATACTGCACAATATGATCTTAAAGGATGACGGGCATTCGTTCTCACCGGTGCACATCAGGGATCTAGTCGTCGAACCTGTTTTTGACGCTAGAGTTCTTGAGGAGTTGATGAACAAAGATACACATTTTCGACTTAGAAATGATCTTGCCGTCCATCTTGTAGCTTAAAATTTACTGTACCTCGAGAAAGAAAACGAGGACTAGTATGTTTTTTTATTTCAACTTTTTATTTTTTTATTTTTATTATTTGCTTTTAATTATGCATATTTATTTTTATTAGTTTGCTTTGAATTGTGCATTTTTATTTTTATTTCAATAAAGTTTATTTTTATCTAACATTTTTCTTTTTTTTAATTAAAAAAAATAGTTTGACATGGGTAAGTGTCACCAATGTATACTAGTTAACATGGTTGTAAAACAAGGTCTCAAAGGGCGAGTATCCCAAATAATCGCTCTAAGGTAGGCTGCCGAGGCGATTTTCTTTAACTCCGCCTAATTACTTGGAATCTATCAAACGAGGTCAACCTCGGCCTCAATCAAATCTAGTAGGTCAACTTAGGTCTAGTTTGACTTTTAAAAAAATAGAACACAATTTCTATTCCTATTATATCAAAGAATAAATATCATATTCACGTATTTTGTTATAAATATTAGTAAATTTATGTTATTTGAAATATATTTAATTTTCGAAAACTAATTTCTTTATAATTTAACTGTCCGAGTTCTCTCCGCCTAGACCGAATACTCTCAGCTCATTGGTCGACCGAGTAGGGAACGCCTAGCCACTTTTGAACCATACTAGCTAATGGGTACTTAAGTTAATTTTGACATGATAAGTGTTGGTTTGTTGGGGCTAGAATACTCTACCCTTGAGTGTCCTTCCTACCTTTATACATGATCTTTGAATTCTCATCCAAGCCGTAAAATTATTTGCGAGTGTCAACTACGCTATGACGGGGTATATCAATGGATGCCTTATGTTTTGCTACCTTCTTTAGTTATACAAATTAAAAAAAAAAATTGGTTTGTGCAACAATTTTCGATATTAACTAACATACATTTATCAATTAATTGTACTTTACAATTTTACAAGTATAGATTACAACTTTGTTTCTTTTATAAATGACTTTTGCTTTATAGTTTTATTTACCACCCCGTAATTTTAATAAACTTATGATACAACCTCTCAATTTTAATAAAAAAGATATATTTTGTTTTTTTTAACAAATTTACATTACAACCCTTGAACTTTAATAAAGTTACCTACACAATCTGCACTTTAAGCTACAAAGGTTATCAACGACGTCTGGGTTTCATTTTTTTATACAAAGTTATGTTACGCAACAAAGTGTCGGTATTGTATTGATACTGTAATAAAACAAACCAATACAACTAAATTATCACCGTGTAATACGCGAAGTCAGATCACTATTGCTATTGCTAGTTATATATAAAGCACAACTTTATTCACAACGGAATAGTTGTCAATATAAAGCTCCACGTAAAATAATTCAATATCGTATAGTCATTTTTTTAATTACAACACTCATCTTTGTGTTAACGTGTAAAAATGTTATCAATAAGTTTTGGATTATTTGAACATTTAAATTATAGCATGTTGAAGTGAATGGCATTAACAATAACATAAGTGGAATCGGTTTATTAATGTGATTTCATTAGCTCACTATTGTTTATAATATGGTGAGAAAATTACAATATACACGCGTGTTGTTGGCTTGATCGAACACATATAATTGTTAGTTTAGAAGATGGGCTATCATTCATTTAGTTGATGCATAACTTTTGTTTTAAACTATGGATGTAAATAAGCGGGCTGACTAGGCTCGAGCTTGAGTTCGACTCAGTTCGAGCTCTATGTCTATAGCTCGAGCTCGGATCAGATCAGATCGGATCCAGCTCGGTTACTATTTATTAATTAATTCATACACATTTATATTTTTTATACATTTTTTATTATAAATTTTATAAATGCCACAATATATACTCTTTAGTTATTTTTATTACAATATTATATATAATAATAACAGTTATATCAATTTCTACTTAATATATTGAAATAGAAATTATATAAATAAAATGCTCGTTTAAGCTCGCGAGCTTGCTCGGCTCCATTCTAACTTTATTGGTATCATATGAATAAGATAACTTGAGGTTGAAATGTCTTTATGCGTAGTTTGTTCATAGGCTATCTAGTTGATGCTTAGTCCGTCGACTCTATTCTCGAATCGATAAAAGGTAAGTCTTTCTCGTGTAAATGACTAGTGATAGTTGGTGTCACATGGAAAAGGAAGATGAAAGATGAATCTGTTAAAGTGAATGGTCCTTTTCCGGATGCTACCTCCATGCAACGAATTTGCTAAACCAACGTATCTTCGTTTCCTTCTTCTCGTCCTATGATACATCCACCTACAACCACTTGCTCGATTCCCATCAGGTTTGGAACTCATATTGCATTACTTTGATGTGGAACTTTAGTGTTCCCATTGTAATTGAAATGCCCATTTTGAAAATAAAACAAAAGAACGTATATTGGTTAGGAAATAAATAGGGACGTAAATGTAAGTGACTTTAAATAAATATAATATATACTTTTACATTTTATAACGAGTTAAATGTCTGGTTGGTCCCTGTGGTTTGCAAATATTGCAGACTTGGTCCCAATGGTTTACTAATTACAGAGTTGGTCCCAATTGTTGCAAATTTTGCACTCGGGTGGTCCTTATCACTAACCTAAGTTAGATTTCTTAGTTAAATATGTATGAAATATCTAAAATACCCCTAAACAATTAAAAAAATTAGAAATATAACACATATTGGCCCACCTTCTTCCTCCTCTCTATCTCTATCTAAAAATACCTGCAACCACATCTCTACGACCACCACCTAACATCCAACCACACTTCCCTTTCTCCCTCTCTCTGTAAAATCCACCTTCACCTCAAACCCACCACCACATCCACATCCACCTCCACCTCCAATTCCACTGTCAACCCACCACCACCACCACCTTCACCTCAAATCTGATTTGAAGCCCAACCTCAAATCTGTAAAATCCACCTTCACCTCAAATCTGATTTGAAGCCCAGCCTCCCAACCGTCGCCGTTGGAGAATGAACGACAACCCTAGACGCCACTGCATCGGACCATCAAAAAACTACCCTCGCTTACTAAATCGGTACAATCTCTGTCGGAAAGTAAACAATATGTCATAGTGTAGGGGCTAAATGTAAAATGGTGTTCTATATAAACACCTTATTCTGTAACCCTAGCTCAATAACAATACAATCTCAATACAATTCAACCCAATCACTGTGTTTATTCTACACTAGACAACATGGTATCAGAGCAGAGTTTCTGATCCTTGAACACTCTGTTCATCATTTACCATTCAACCTCAAACCAGAAAAACCAAAATCAAACTTCAAAAAATCGTTCATCGATCTTTGCGAAACCCAACATATCGGAAACTGATCCAACGATTTCAGTCAGTCTCGTCACCATCTCTCTTCTCCGCTGAGATCTCAGTTTAGATCTTGGTTTCACCAGAAATCAGTTCAACAACAATACAACAATCTGTTTCAAGAAGAAGAAACACCCAAAAGGAAAATAGAAAGGGCTGAATACTTGACTGAGTTTCGTGTTATTTGTGAGGAGACAAAGAGGGTGGCGACTAAAAGCTTTTTCAAATTGTTTTTAGGGTTTTTTGCATTGCCTTAGTGAAAATATCTCCGCTGCCTTTTTTTATAAAGAGCATAGAAGTAGATATTTAGTTGGTGGATATCAATAACAATACAAAATACCCCTCTGTTTATTGCTAGCGGATTTGGTGGGGCGACTTAAATCTTGAACGCGAGTTCAAGTTGCCCGGCGTATTTGATAAATACGCCGGTAAGATAACGTCTTCCTCGGGCGTCGTTATTCTGGCGGTTTTAAGTGGTCCAGCATATTTGTTCCCGGCGTAATTGATAAATCTTGAACGCGAGTTCAAGTGTCCAGCATATTTTTTAAATACGCTGGTCTGCTGTCTTTTCCTTAGCGACAGCGCATTTACAAAAAAAAAAATGAAAATCAATCATGAAAAAAACAGGTCTTGGATATTCGATTCTGGTGCCACTGACACCATGACATATGAACCGTTGGACATACAGGCAATGTCCAACCCTCAAAAAT
Organism: Helianthus tuberosus; assembly: GCA_030545235.1. Classification (NCBI taxonomy): domain Eukaryota; kingdom Viridiplantae; phylum Streptophyta; class Magnoliopsida; order Asterales; family Asteraceae; genus Helianthus; species Helianthus tuberosus. The sequence continues at coordinate 15,422,402 of CM060425.1, read as the reverse complement.
CTCAAATCCATACCGCAAACAATGGAATGATGCAAGTAAAAGGAGGATGGACTATTGAAATTTCACCAACTATGAAATTATCAAATTGTCTCTATGTTCCATCATTATCACACAAACTGCTCTCCATTAGTCATATTACCAAAGAGCTGAATTGCACAGTATTAATGCACCCTACTTTTTGCCTTCTACAGGATATCAGGACGGGTGTGATTATTGGACGTGGTACTGAGCGCCAAGGATTGTACTATGTGGATGAAGTGACTCAACAGGGTACTGTGATGTTGGCACATGGAACCGAAAACCGGGAAGCCTGGCTATGGCATAGACGTTTGGGGCATCCATCCCATGGCTATTCGCACCTTTTATTTCCAAAACTCTTCCCTTCAAATGGGAAAATAGATTGTGAAACCTGTCTTCGCGCTAAAAGCCATCGACAATCGTTCAAACCTAGCAATACGAAAGTGGCCTCACCTTTCTCACTTATCCATTCCGATGTGTGGGGTCCTGCTCCTGTGATGGGGGGCAGGGTCTTCGGTACTTTATACTATTCGTGGATGATTGCACTCGCATGACATGGGTATATTTTTTAAAAAATAAAGCCGAAGTGTACGAAAAATTTGTCATGTTTTATGCTATGATTCAAACTCAATTTCAAACTCAAATTCAAATCCTTCAATCCGACAATGGGGGGGGGGGAATTTGTCAATACATTTATGAAACAATTCTTTAAAACCAAAGGATTAATTCATCAAACCTCTTGTGCTCATACCCCCGAACAAAATGGTGTTTCCGAACGGAAAAACCGTATTATTCTTGAAATGACTCGAGCCCTTTTGATCGAATCTCAGGTCCCTAAATCTTTCTGGCCGGAGGCAGTTGCGACATCAGTGTATCTGCTGAATCGGCTTCCCACAAAAGCTCTTAAATTTAAGACTCCCTTAGATTGTTTGTCTAAGTCTGCCAGTATTCCTCATCCTCTTACACTTGAACCTCGAATATTCGGGTGTACCGCATTTGTTCATATACCCAAAACCAATCGAAACAAGCTTGGCCCATGTGCTGAAAAATGTGTATTTGTCGGCTATGGGATCGATCAAATAGGTTACCGATGTTATAATCCAACAACTCGTCAAATGTTCACCACAATGAATGTTGACTTTCTTGAAACAAAATACTTTTATAACACCCAACTCAGTGGTCAGGGGGAGAATGACAGTATAGACACTCTGAGCTGGTTAACCCAAATTCCCTCATCTGAAGAAGTCACAACAGAAAACTATCACAGTACTGCGAGGCCTTCAAACACAGACACACAATCCGCGTAGCACAGTACCACCGAAGAAAGTCCATCCAACGTGATGCCTGAGGTAAGAAATACTGAGAACCCTGAATGTTCTACGTCTTATAACTATGAGACAACAGGGGAACATATAGAACCGACAACTACAGAACATGTTGATCCAGTTGTTGAACATGTTGAATCAGTTGCAGCAGAGACTACTGGAGGATACTCTCTTCCACCTAGAGCCAATAGAGGGGTTCCTCCAAAACGGTACTCCCCAGAGAGGGAGACCAGAAATTCAAGATATCCTGTAGCTAATATGGTCAACGGGAACTTATCTAACAGTGCGAAAGCATTTGTTACTTCTCTATACACTGAACAAATACCTAATTCCGTAAAGGAAGCTCAAGGTAAGAAGAACTGGGAAGAAGCAATGGAAGTGGAGATGCGTGCTCTGATGAAAAACAACACATGGGAGAAGTGCATTCTTCCTAAAGGAAAGAAAACAGTTGGATGCCGATGGGTGTATTCGATTAAATATAAACCAGATGGCTCTATTGGAAGATACAAAGCCCAGCTTGTAGCCAAAGGGTACACTCAGACTTATGGGATCGATTACTCTGAGACATTTTCTCCGGTTGCAAAAATGGATACCATAAGAGTTCTCTTTTCCGTGGCAGCTAATAAGGATTGGCCCCTTCATCAATTTGATGTTACAAATGCATTTCTTCATGGAGACCTAACTGAAGAAGTTTACATGGAAGCACCTCCAGGTTTTTCAGGGGGTTTTAAAGATGGCGAAGTTTGTAGGTTGAAGAAATCTCTATACGGGCTAAAACAGTCTCCTCGGGCATGGTTTGGAAAGTTCACCTTGGCCATGAAAGAATACGGGTATCACCAAAGTAACGCTGATCATACCTTGTTCCTCAAAAGGAGGAACGACCTCGTAACTTGCTTGATCATATATGTGGACGACATGATTATCACTGGAGACGATGTAGAAGAAATAGAACAGCTGAAGAGAAATTTGTTTTCAAAGTTTGAAATGAAAGACCTTGGGAATCTCAAGTATTTCCTTGGAATAGAAGTTCTCAGGTCTAAACGGGGGATTTTCATCTGCCAAAAGAAGTATGTTCTTGATCTCTTGGCGGAAACTGGGTTGATTGATTGTAAACCAGCAGATACGCCAATGGTGGTGAACCACAATCTTCACATGGAACTCGATGGAAAGCTCGCAGACAAAGAAAGATATCAACGGCTCGTGGGCAAGTTAATTTATCTCTCCCATACTCGTCCTGATATAACTTATGTTGTTGGAGTGGTAAGTCAGTTTATGCACCAACCGCAAGTTGCCCACATGGAAGTTGCTCAGAGAATTCTAAGGTATCTAAAGGGTACCGCAGGCCATGGAGTGTTGTTCAAAGCAAGTGGACATTTAAATGTTGAGCTCTACACGGACGCCGACTGGGCAGGAGATAAGGGAAACCGAAGGTCAACGTCAGGGTACTTCTCCTTGGTTGGTGGAAACCTTGTCACCTGGAGAAGTAAGAAACAGAAGGTGGTCGCTCTGTCGAGTGCAGAAGCTGAGTTCAGAGGCATAGCTCGAGGGCTAAGTGAAGTTCTTTGGATCAGGAAGCTCCTAGAAGATATTGGTTTTTCCTAAAAGGCTCCTAGTAAAGTTATGTGTGACAATACCGCTGCAATACAAATCTCAGAAAACCCAGTTCAACATGATCGAACAAAACACGTGGAGGTAGATCGACATTTCATCAAAGAAAAGTTGGAAGAAAGAATCATAGAACTCCCGTATGTTTCGTCAAAAGATCAACTCGCGGATATACTCACAAAAGCTGTCAACGGAAACGCCTTTAGTACATGTTTGAGCAAGTTAAGTATTGGTGATCCCACTACTCAACTTGAGGGGGAGTGTCGGAAAGTAAACAATATGTCATAGTGTAGGGGCTAAATGTAAAATGGTGTTCTATATAAACACCTTATTCTGTAACCCTAGCTCAATAACAATACAATCTCAATACAAGCTCAATAACAATACAATCTCAATACAATTCAACCCAATCACTGTGTTTGTTCTACACTAGACAACAATCTCCATATATCGCCATCTGGGAATTGTAGAATCACCTGTGTCGCGACTCGGGAGGGGCGGCTGCGGTGCACCACCGTTGTACGTGGTTGCCGACGAGTTTCAGTATGATTTGGTTTGATTCAGACGAGTTTCGGTGTGATTCGGTGTGTCGTTTGAACTTTTCGGGCAATTATTCATCAATTTCAGTTAAGGATCAGTTAAGTTTCATTGAGTTTCGGTTGAAATTTTGACAAAGTTTTGATATAATTCATTGATATTCGGTGAATTTTAGTTCGAGTTCTATATATTTTGAAGATTTCAAACAGTTTGTCACTGATTTCAAATTGAGTTTCAGTTCGAAATTATCAGTTTTGAACAGTTTACAATCGATTTTCGTTGGTTTCAGTTCGAGTTTATGAGTTTTTGTTTCAGTTTGATTGTTTAAACATAGTAAACTCAACTGAAAATGATATTAATTTTAGAAGATTGTTCAATCTAGATCTGTTTGTTGTCGTATTTATGTATCACAATACGTACGAATCACTTTGTTTTGAATCTACATCTGAATCTGAGATATATCTTGTTGTTACGATCATAGTTGTGCTGTACCTTGATTGTGAACATATTTGATTTAAGAACTGCAGGTGATACAGTTTTTTGAACTTGCAGGGTGAAAAGAAATTTCATAAAATCAGCAAGTGTTGTTAACGTTGTTGTTTGTTTGAGAAAGACTATTAGCGACACTTTGTGTGTTGAGAAAAGTATTTTAGTTTTTTATTTTGGGTACAGTGGAATTGATGGTGGAGGAGGTGGTGGTGGGTTGAAAGTGCAATTGGAGGGTGAAGGTGGTGGTGGGTTTGAGGCGGAGGTGAAGGTGGTGGTCGAATTTACAGAGAGAGGGGGAGGGGGAAGAAGATTGGGGGCCCACCCATCTTTATATCTTTTTTATTTTTGTTAATTAGTCAGGGGTAATTTAGTCATTTTGCACGCACTTAACTGGTAAATTTAACATAGGTTGGTGATAAGGACCACCCGAGTGCAAGATTTGCAACCACTGGGACCAACTCTGTAATTAGTAAACCACTGGGACCAAGTCTGCAATATTTGCAAACCATAGGGACCAACCATGTATTAAACTCTTTTATAACCGTATTGGTACTATGGCAGCATGTTGTTGGGCTCATTATTTTTTATTTTATTCAGCTCTTTGTAGCATATTAAGCATCCATATTTATCCAACAACATGATTTAGCCTGATTATAAATCATATATTTATATCTTAAAAAGATATCTTAATACCTATCATTAACGTATAAAACTAACTATTTACAAGTTTTTTTTTATGCATTTTCTTCTATTCAACCATATCGCACTATGGCAGCATGTCATTGGGCTCATTTTTTTTATTCAGCTCTATGTAGCATATTAAGCATCCACATTTATCGAACAACATGATTTAGCCTGATTATAAATCATATACTAGGTTATAACCCCGTGTATTACACGGGTTAAGTAAATAAAAAATCAAATAGTTAATAACGAAGATTTAACAATTATAAAATGATATTTTTTAGACGCTTTTCTGATATCCAAACAAAATTTTGTGTCATGTATGATCAAAACTTGTGATGTTTGTCAAGTTTACAAATATGAAAGCATTTGAACCATCGATTAGAAGACAAACTGTATCATCGACGTTCTCACGAGTTTTAACAGTCATGTGAACATACATTTAATAACCCAAGTTTTATTTAAATAATAGTGGTCTTAATTTATTAGTTCTAAAAAATATTGAAATATCCAGATTAGGCATATAGCAATTATCCAATTAGATAAACTTATATAAAAAAAATAATGTTTCAATTCAAATTAGTTAGATAAGTATAAACTAGAATTACGACCCGCTGCAATGCGGCGGGGATTCTTTAGTTATAACTAAGTCGATTTATGACGCGCACGTTATGTTGAACCTGTCAAACGGGAAAAAAATAGACGAAACGTAAAAACGTTAAACCAAAGACGCACGTTGCCATGTGTTAAGTCACAAAATTTAGAACGAAGCATAAAGCGAAAAATTTGCGGAAAACAAAAGCTATAAAGGACCAAAGCTGAAAGTAAAAAAAAAAGTTGTGAGGATAGATTGCAAAAGATAAAAAGTTTTGTGTTAAAAGTAAAAAAAAACAAATAGTTTTGGGTTAAAAGTAATTTATGAAATACCTTTGGGTGAAAAGTAAAAAAATCAATTTTTTTTAAAAACCCCCAAAAGCCAACGTTTTAACAACCATATGCATAACCATTTTTTGTTTGAAAAACCCCCAAAGCCAAGATTACCACACATAAGTAAAAAAAATCAAAGTGGTTAAATTGCAAAAGATGGAAACTTTTAAATTAGAAATGAAAAATCAAATTAATCAAAGGGGTTAAATCGTATAAGATAGAAACTTTTGAATTAGAAGGAAAAAATCAAATTAATCAAAAGAGTTAAATTACCAAAGATTAAAACTTTAAACTTAAATTATCAAAGATTAAAAGTTTAGGGTTAAAAAGGAAACAAAGATTAAACTTAAAACTTAAATTGTTAGAGATTAAAAGTTGAAGGTTAAAAAGGAAAATTTTAGTTTTTTTTTTTTGAAAAACTCTCTAAGCACATGTTACAACACATGTATGCATATTGAAGTTGCTTCTTTATAAGAAGAGTTAAGTTCTTTTTGAGTCCCTGTGGTTTGTGCAGTTTAACTGTTTGAGTCCAAAAACCAAACTTGTCTTGATTTGAGTCTCTGTGGTTTTGTGGTTTTAACCATTTGAATCCAAAATGCAAAAACTTTTCTTGATTTGAGTCCCTGTGGTTTGTATTTTTAACCATTTGAATCCAAATGGTTTTTGGATGAGGTTTGCATTTTGGATTCAAATGGTTAAAAATACAAAACCACAGGGACTCAAATCAAGACAAGTTTGATTTTTGGACTCAAACAGTTAAACTACACAAACCACAGGGACTCAAAAAGAACTTAACTCTTATAAGAATAAAATTATCGGTAATTATTAAATTATATAACTTTAAAATTTAAATACCTACACGTGATTTGCATCTTAAAAGGATGGTTGTTTTTTGGATAAATTTATTAGTATGCTAAATATAATTATTATTCCTCTTGCATTTTAAACATCTATTAAATTTAAGAGTAAAATGCACGGATAGTCCTTGTGGTTTTGTAAAATAATACCTAGAGTCCCCAACTTTTGTAAAATGCACGAAGAAGGCGTGCACGAAGAAGGCGTGTATCGATGAAAGAGTTGCAGGTGGTGAGGGTGAGGGCGGGGTGGAGCCACTTGAGTTAACTTTATCTTTTAATATTTTAATATTTTTTTTTAATACAGTAAAGGCATTAAGGTCATTTCACACCCCCAGTTAACTGAGAAAACTAAACCCCATCCACTCTAGGGACTATCCAAGTAACAAACTGTCAAACCACAGGGAGCACCAGTGTAATTTCCAAAAGTTAGGGACTATAGGTGTTATTTTACAAAACCACATGGACTATCCGTGCATTTTACTCAAAATTTAATAATTTAAATTAAATAATAATTATCTAGAAATAAGGAATTGAGATATAATTTCTAACCTAGTAATTAATATAAATAAATAATAAGATATTTTATGGAACTTTATCCGTAATTTCTTAAATGTCTGAAAATTTTTAAATTTTATAATTTAAATTAAATAATAATTATATACAATTAATGATTGTCTAGAATAATGACAAGTGTCTCTCTATTGGTTTCTTTTATTATACAATAATAGAATATTTATATATTAAAGAGTAAAATGCACGGATAGTCCCTGTGGTTTGGTAAAATTTCACCCTTAGTCCCTAACTTTTGGAAATTACACCCGTGCTCCCTGTGGTTTGACAGTTTGTTACTCGGATAGTCCCTGGAGTGGATGGGGGTTAGTTTTCTCCGTTAAGTCCATGTGAAATTACAAAATTACCCTTAATGATATAATACAAAAAATAGAAATTATACTTCATCTCCAACCTCTATCCACCACCATCACCCTCCACCCACCACCGACAGCCTCCTCAAACCTACACCATCACCGCCATCTCTCTCTCTCTCTCTAACCCACCACCACCACCCCCTCCACCTTCAACCCACCAGCACCACCACCTCCTCCAAGTGTGTAATTACCTCTCTCTCTCTCTCTCTCTCTCTCTCTCTACCACTCTACCGCCACCCCCTACCACCAACCTCCACCATTGTCAACACCGCCATCACAATCTACCGTCACTTGCCGCCGCAACCACAACCTCGTCAACAAAATTCCTTAAAAGTATGAAAATGAACCACTTTTTCCTTTAAGATGAAATGATTCTTGCTTCTTTTTAATAATCCACAAAAAAAAAACTACAGATTTTCAACCGAATCAGTGGGTTGGGTTCAATTGCATATAATTTTTTTTTTCTAATAGCTCACGAATTAACTTGGTTGGGTTGACAGACAGGCCTTTCTTTTTGCAACAATATGCAATTAAAAATGAGAAAATAGCTTCATTTAACAACAATATTAATTTCTTGTTTTTTAAACAAACCCACCTCAAATTCAGCAGGAATCGCAACAACAAGCACATTTAGCTACAAGAAGCAGTCCAGATCTCAGCCCCATGAAAAGCCCTAATCTTGCAAGCTTTTCTAAACATGAAGGTTTATTAACTGGACAAACAAATATCCAACGCCCTTGCCGCTGCCACACCACCGTCCAAATCCACCAATGCCTCCATAACTTTCCCCACCGCCTCTTCCTCCATCGCTACCCCCCGGTTACACTCCCCTAAACAAAGCTCTACGTTGGTGGAAGAGTTTGTGGATTCAGATATGTGGGGTCGTTCGTGGTGGTGTGGGGTAGGTAGTGGTTGTTGGTGTTGTGGGGGTGGGTGGTGGCAGGTGGTGGTGCTGGTGGCGGCAGGTGGTGATGGGGGTTTGCCAGAGAGAGAGAAAGAGAGAGCCATGGTGGAAAAAAATCTGGTCTTTGTTTATATATATATATGTATGTGAATTATTTTTTTATATTTTAATAAAAGCAAGGGTAATTTTGTAATTTCACATGGACTTAACAGAGAAAACTAACCCTCATCCACTCCAGGGACTATCCGAGTAACAAACTGTCAAACCACAGGGAGCACGGGTGTAATTTCCAAAAGTTGGGGACTAAGGGTGAAATTTTACCAAACCACAGGGACTATCCGTGCATTTTACTCTATATTAAAAAGATGACTTAATATCTATCATTAATGTATAAAACTAACTATTTACAAGTTGCAGAATGGTGTTCTACTTCATTCTCATGGTGTTTTTTTTTCTTCTAAATTAAGTTATTACTTTTAACTCAAAATATTTATTACTTAAAACTTTAATCCCCTGTACTTTTTATCTTTTGCAAACTTTTGTTTTATCTTTCATTCTAAATTTACGTAATGTGTATGTGTGTTTCAACGTTTATACGTTTCTTTCTAAATTTTGTTAATTAACATGGCGCAACATACGTGTGGTTCAACGTTTTTATGTTTTTTTTTCTTCCCGTTTGACAAGTTTCGCAACGCACTGGTTCTAGATCGACTTAGTTATTCTTTTCTAAGTTTTACATTACAATCTATTTTTTTTCGCATTAACACGCCGTAACTTCAGTGTTAAGGGTCGTTAGTTGTGATGTGCCATTGATGCTATTTGGCACGTTTGTATTCATTTTATTGAATAAATTCTCCAATCAAATTAGCATGACGATCATTTGAAAGGATCACCTTGATCCTACAAGGATATTAAATAGGTAAACAAACTTGAAGATACAAACCTTTACCATAAACATTGATTAAAAGTTGATCACACAAAATAACCCAAAATACTTGCTAGACACTGAACCTTCTGGGGTAGCCCAGTTGGCCAGCCCCACCCACCCTCTCCCTAGAGGTCCCGGGTTCGAATCTTGGTGTCCGCATCCCACGGCCAAGCTCTTCGCTCTCGGTTGGGTATTCACCCCCAGGCAGCTATGGGGCTAAGCTAGCTTGTGGAGTGTGATCACTCCAGCGGTTGGGAGGACCGTGGAATACCCCCCCCCCCCCCCCCCCCCAAAAAAAAATACTTGCTAGACTGAAGACCCATTGCTATGAATTGTTTTTAAATTTCTTTTTATTCCAAACATACTATTGCGATTTTTTATACGTTTCCATATATTTCTCTACGGTTTATTGTGCCGCAAGATGTCATCCGATGTACGTGTAGATATCTTCTCAGGCATATTTCTTTTGATTGCTATAATAAGTGTAGATACCACACCGAAGCAAAAAAAACCGATACCGATTGAAAGTCCGTTACGTAGCACGGATTATCTTACTAGATATATTATTACCTATATATTAATCAGTAACTTTGCTTCCTCAATTATTACTTTTTCTAATGCTTTATGTAGTTGTATATTGTGTTTTGTTGCTCATGTTTTTTATACTTTAGTAACTTTTCATTTTCTTTCTTATGCTTTATGTGGTTGTATTATTATTATTATTATTATTATTATTATTTAGGTTAAAGTTTTTTTATTTCCTTTTTTACGCGGGTTTTATTATTGCTTCGACTTAATTATTCTTTTTTACGAGAATGTTTTACGTTTCATTTTAAATTTTATGGTTCAACATGTTTTTTTTGCTGTTTGACGCCCTCGTCACAACACGCGGGTCATAGGTTATTCTTTTTTGTGTTTTACGTTTCGGTCTATTTTTTGCGAGTTAACATCCATAACACACATTATCATTATTATCGGTCCCATCACAAAGCACGAGTCCAAAATACTAGTTATTATTATCATTATTTATATAAGCATTTACTATTGTTGAATTTTATGTGAATATATTATTATTATTATTATTACCATATTATAAATTAACAAAATGTTTGTGCATTAAGACTTGTACCTTAAGCATGGGGAGTCTTTCAAAAAAATTTGTTGATTTTTCATTTGTAACCAAAAGGTTTTATTTTTTGCATTTTAAACTTTTTGTTTTTTTTTTATTTTTAACCCAAAAGTTTTCATCTCTTGCAATTTAACCCAAACACATTTTTTATTTTCAACTTTGATCCATGTATTTTCCATCTTTTCCAATTTTTTCGTTTTACGTTTTGTTATACTTTTCCGAGTAAACACGCCGTAACGTACGTGTGGGTTTCAAAGTTTTTCCGACTATTTTTTTCTGTTTGACTGGATCCTCACAATGCGTCTATTTTTCCCTGTTTGACAGGTTCATCGAAACACGTGTGGTATTAGATCGACTTAGTTATTCTTTTCTATTTTTACATTTCAGTCTTATCTCTTCGCATTAACATGTCGCGACTGGCATACGTGGCTCAACGATTTTACGTATGCTTTTCGTTCGGTGTTATTTTTTCTTTTTATTTATTTTATTTTAACGAGCTTTTTCTGGTGTTGTTGATCGCTGGTAGTTGTGTAGCAGCAGTGCTACTTGGCACGGTGTATCCCCCCTCCCCCCCTCCCCTCCTCGGCGCCCCCGCAACGCGGGGGCCCTTAATACTAGTTATTATTATTTATCAACGTTGAATTAAGTATTTCTCATTTTTCTTAAATGTTCTTAAAGTTTTGTGATTTAAAGATCGGCCACAAAGAAAAAAATTAATGTTAACAATATGATTAGTGGTACCTTGGGGGTGAGATAAGACTTTAAGACTAAAAGGTCATGGGTTCGATTCTCACAATGGAGTTTTTCCCATATTTATTGGGTTTTCTCTTGAATTGGTGTATATTTATTATGCCTAGTAAAGATGAATATGATCAGGTGGTTCCGCTCATTGTACGATAATATTCCAGTGATCCATCAGTGATTTAAATTTGCCGTTCAAATAAAAAAAACAATATGATTAGTATAATGTTCATTTTTTATAGACTAGCCACAAAACTTCCGCCCCATTGCATATTAAAGTTGTCACCGCACCAAGACTCCACACTGATTGTAACTCATGCCCCTTTGCAATTTTATGGTCAACTTGTCCAAAACGAGTTCTTTTGGTCCCATTATGTCTTACAAAAGCATACATGTCTTATAAGTTAGGGTATTTGATCATACGATAATAAAGTATAAAGACGTGGTATGCAATTTAAGAGAACCCAGAAGATTTATTTCCAAAGTCGTGCTATAGAGTATTTTAATATGTATATTAATAATAGTATGTTAGAAAGTAGAAACCCGTGTATTGTACGGATGCAATAGCAAATAATGAAGATTTAGGAATTATAAAACGATATTTTGAGATAAAATATGATTGAATTATGTATAAGTACTTTAGTAATTAAAAAATAATATTGAAATTGACAAGAGATACATTCAAATGGTAAAGAGCCTTTCAATTAGATGGAAAATAGGATAAATATGCAGTTCTGATGTATCTTTGGATAATAAGTTTTATTGAAGCTGGTATGGAACTGATCATCGATAAGTTATTAGCACTTGACCCACAATATAATCAAAAGCATAATTTGTTTATCCAAACATCAATACCATTTAACCAACGTAAAACAAAATAATAAATTAAAATATGAATCCAACAATACTACAAAATAATTAAAAAAATCTAGTAGCTAAACTTAGTTGAAACGCATCTATATCTATATCTATATATCTAATAAAGCAAACCATTGGGGGACACATGTCACCCAATGGTGCAAGCCAACTAAGCAGACATGTCAGCATCTATGTGGCACACCTCATAGTTGAGGATTGAAGGAGTGTTTCTCATTTACGTTCATCACAATCTCTCTCCTCTCAAAACCCTAAATCGAACTCTCTCTCTTTTTTCCTCTCTGAACGAACATGGCGAACACAGGAACTATAATCGATCCAATAATTTTGTTCAAGACTCATCGGATTTGAAGTCAGATCATCTACGGTACTATCTAATTATAGTATTTCATGATCGATTATATGTTTTAATATGGCTAATTTTGTAGGAAATCACATCGGCCGGATCAAATCGGTGATTTAGTGAAGAGGTATAACCAATCTTTTTAGGTAACTTTCTTCATCGACGTTATTCATGCTTCATTCCGATAACCCCATCAGTTACATAAGATTTCGTTTTCTTTGATTCGATTTTCAGATTCAATGGTTTTGTTAGATTGTTCGTTTGTGAGTAGTTAATGTTACTGATTGTCATAGTCGATTAGGGTTTTAATTCATTTGTACAGTTTCTTTTTTATGGTCTCTAATAGTCGATTTTGATGTTTGGGTTTTAGGGTTTTAAATTCGTTGTTCATGTATTGTTATTTGTTGATGTTACTGTTGTTGGTAGCCGATTAGGTGTTTAATTCCTGTGTACAGTTTCTTTTAATTAGAATATGTAATAGTGTATTTCGATTTTGATCATTTGTTGATTTTAGAAATGGTTGATTTTAAGATTTTTGATTTGAGTGTGTTTAGCTGTAAGCATGCCCTTCTTACTTACCCGCCTGAAGTGTGTGTTATAAAAAAAGAACCAATTGATGACTTAATTTAAGTGTCTGATGATGAGGTGCCTAATGCGGTTGCTGCGCCTGTATTTGAACAGAGTGTTGATGACGAAGTACCGGTTACTTTTGTTGTTGACAACGTTTATGTAAGTTTTTATTATTTACTTTTTCATAATATTAATGTATGTTTTGTAAATCCAGTTGAAGTCATTAGTTGTAGGAAAACCAGATTTAATGGTATCTATTATTTAATTTTATATTCTGATTTGTATAGTTTGAAGAAGAAGTGGGCACAAACTCATGGATTGGATCGAAAGATGGATTTGACCATCAAGGACAGCGCTGGTCAAACTTGGAATGTGGCTATTGGTAAGGAGTTCTCACAATGCTGTCTGCGATTCAATGTTACCGGTATGTGAGAGTTTGTTAGAGACAAACGGTTGGTATTTGGTTCTTAGTTTCAGATGATTTTTGTTAAAAGTAAAGGTATGTTGCTTTATAACTGAGTTGGTGAAGGTACATGGTATTATTTGGTAGTATTTTTTTTGCATACACTGTTCATCGTTAGAATACATTTAGTGGTATGTTTTTGGTGTGGTTGGTACGTAGATCTGATGTCATGGTAGATGTTGGTGATACTTTTTTTGGGTCTTTTATATTTGTGGCCGAAGTACTTAGTTTTGAATGCTTATATGACTAGACTTTGTTTCTGTTTTTTTTTCTACCTGTTTTTTATTAGTATCCAATTTTTAGTGTAATCAACATTTTTTTTGAAATTTTATGTTTCTTAGTTTGATAATTAAGAAAATTAGTGATCATATTAAACTTCATTAACGTAATTTGTTTGAAAAAATTGTTTATGCCGCCACTTTTCAAAAAGAAACTGATATAAAAATAAAGTTTCGTATTATTTTGTTTCCTATTTTAATTTTGTAACCCACAATATATATTTTAAAAAAAACGGCCACATTCTATAGGATTACCTATAATTAGGTTGAATTTATGTTGTTTCATTTTTTACACGCATATATTTACCATCTTATTTATGTATATAAACTTAAAAATACTTTCCATTTAAATTAATTTTTTAAAAATAAAAAAATGTTGGTTATTGAAATTGAAAGGCTTGAAATTAAAATATAGTTTTTTTTATATTTGTGTTTGAAATTCTTAAATATACATTATTAATAGATTAAAATATTTACCATCTTATTTATGTATATAAACTTAAAAATACTTTCCATTTAAATTAATTTTTTAAAAATAAAAAAATGTTGGTTATTGAAATTAAAAGGTTTGAAATTAAAATATAGTTTTTTTTTATATTTGTGTTTGAAATTCTTAAATATACATTATTAATAGATTAAAGAATCAAATGTTTATAATTTTTAAGTGAATATTAAAAATAAATAAATTTGTGTATCAAATTGGTTTTTATTTTTAATTTTTCAGTTTTTCAATTCTAAATTATATTTGGCCGTTTTATTTAAGTTTTTAATGAAACATTCCTAAGTTTTGTTTTTAATGATGGAAAGTAATAATCGTTTTTTAATATTTTGTATTGAAGTTTTGTAAACCATTACAATCATGCCATATTTAATTAATCAATTAACTTGAATAAATAAATTCCTAAATGTTTTTGTGATTTGTAGTTTTTTTAGAAATGTAAACCCATTTCTAAAAATAATAATGTCTTTAATTTCGGCCAAAATTTTGTTTTCTAATAAATTTTTTAACTTTACAAAAATAAGTAAACTAAATTTGTATATATATATTTAGTTAATACATTCATTTGATTTAATTACGAATTATTTTCTAACATTAATCATCTCAGTTCGGCTCAAATATCATACAAATGGATGAAAATAATGTTACTTTCTTAAACAATCTTGATTGGAGATCCAAGTTGTTTACCATCAAAATCAAGGTGTTCAGACTTTGGATTCGTGTGAATCCAAAAAGAGAAGGAGAAATCCTTGGTACTGAAATGGTGGTCATGGATGAGCAGGTTGGTTTGAATGTCATTTGCTTTTTAAAATGTACCTTATTTTTTATATTTTTGTCTATACTTACCATTTTTTTCTGTTTTTATTAGGGTACCAGGATGCAGGCAACTGTTTGGAGCAAGTTTATGAAAAAAATGAAATTTTGCTTAATGAAAACGAGTCTTATTACATTTATAAATCTCAACTTTCTGTCATTAAGTCAAATTTCAAACACTTTGATAAGGAACATGCTATTAGCTTAAACTTTGATACATCTGTTAAAAAGTGTGAGAACTTTGATGGAAGTTTATATGGTATTCGGTTAGCATCTTTTGAGTCCATTAAAGGCGGCGAAGTCGATGTCAAGTATCGAGTTGGTTTGTACTTCATCATATATAACAACAACATGCTAAATTAAGAAATATATAAATATAGATTAATTTTTTTTGTGTTGATTACATTATTTATTAATCAATTTTTTTTCCAGATTTTATTGGATATGTAGATGAGTGGTCTGAACCAGAGATGACCAAAACGAAGATGGGAAAAGATAGCAAATACATGAACTTGCAATTGCTGGATGAAGAGTCTGTTAATTAAATTCTAAATTAAGTTTATTGTAACTTTAGTGTTATATATTTTTATTACATGATATCCTCTGATATGTTTATTTTGTATTTATGTAGGGGTATCAAGTTAAACTGCACTTTATGGGATGAGTATTCCGATGAGATGTTTGGTTACATTCAGAGTCATAAAGAAGAAGTTCATGTTGTTCTGCTTGTGCAGTTTGGTAGTTTCAACAAGTATAAAGGTATTAATTCATTAAATACTTTTTTTATTTTATAAAATTTTTATATCATTTACGAAGTTGAATATCCTAATATCTGATATTAATTTTTTTACACAGGGAAGACGTCGCTATCTAATGCTTTCCATATAACAAGGCTGTTTATCAATGCTGACATAGAGGAGATTCGTTCATTTAGAACAAAGTAAACAATTTCTAAAATAATATGAACTACTTATTGATGTTGTTAAATTTTTTTGCTTCCATTATTGTAATCAGGTTTGTTGAGAAGATATGTAAAACATCTTCTAATGGTCAGAAATCAATTGGTTCATCTGAAAGCATAAGCGTTACGAATGACTTTTTAGTGAAACATTCGTTTTCCAATTTCCGTGATATTACGCTCTTGGATAAGGTTTGTGTCTACTTTTTAATATTTTAAGTAAATACATTACACAAATTTGTTTAAAAAATTCATTTTTATAACTCTAATGTCTTACATATAATTTCAGCCTTGCGAGGTCATAGTTCTTGGTACGATCATGGGTGTGGATGATAAAGATGATTGGTACTACCTTCGTTGTGAGGAGTGCACTCGGAAGGTTGAGACAACTATGGTCATTGAGGATGCTGAAGACGGTGCTGAAGAACCGAAGTTTAAACGGGTTTTAGTTTGCTCAAATCAAGATTGTCCTAAGGAGGTTGTGGCTGTGACGCCGATGTAAGTTACTAATATTATTTGTAATTATATTATATTTATGATTACTTTATTTTACTTTAGGAATGTAAAATGTATTTATTTTGTGAATTACTTTTTGTGCATTTAGTTTTAGGATTCCGATAAGAGTACAAGATTATGCAGCTATTGCCTCTTTAACTTTGTTCGATGTCACACCCCGACTTTCCACGTGTCACCGGTGGGCCCGGTGGGGGATTATCGTGACGTAGTTGGCAACATAATAGTCAAACAACACAATATATAAATGCACAGCGGAAGCAAAGGATAAATATTATTACTTTTCCGAATATAAAGTAATATTCAATATTACAACGGAAAGTAAAGGATCCACAGGCGGATCTTAAAACATATCATTTGTTCAACAGACTTTAGGCGCCTATAACTTTCAAGATTTCCTTAGAAACCGCCCTGAGCTTCCAGCCAATTATGTTCAGTACCTGTCACTTAACCCTTTTTGGAAAATACGTCAGTTTTCACTGGTAAATACACTCAACCGACTCATTTTGGAAAATGATTGAAAATTGGTTTGGATGCACATGGCACAAAATATAAATTGACACTTTGATTAAAATGCACAGAGGCAGAATTAATCTTTTTATACTTGGAACAATTATAGTTATAACCTTGTATACAGATTTACATGTTCGTTGTACGTTCAGGGCCCGATGTAGAAACCGAGTCAAGATTAACAGACACGCCACAAGTATAGGCCCACAAGAGAGTGAGATACCGTTATTACTTAGTAACTGTCAGGTGTATGCCTACACCCCGTACCTAAGACGTGGCCATTTTATAATACAATGATGTCAAGGATATCCAGGGCATGGTCATTAACCCCTAAAGTCTTTTATTTCAAACAATACAGATTAAACCGGGTTACCTCAATAATTTAATCACAATCCGATTAAACATTCAATACCCGACCAAGCGGTATCATTATACCGTATTCCAAGCCCGTATAGGGAAAATAAGTTAAGAGTATTTACCTGAGCTAGCTCCTGTCTTAAATAGCAAGAATCTAATAACTCAGCCGTAGTCACTTAAGTAAGCGTAGGTACAATTTACCGGAAAGCTCTAGTCTGGAATGATGGTATAAATAATTAATTAGAATGCTAACGGGTCTTTAATTAAGCTTAGACCGGTTAGTCTTACAGGAAGGTACGGTTCGTACGCACTATTAAGCGAAGACCGGAGTAGAATGTGATTTGGACCCGACAAGTTTTGGAGACTTGTATAATATGGGTAAACTAAACACATTCTGGATTTTGAGATAAAACCAATAAGGTTTGACCCGTTTCGGGTAATTTATGTAAACTTGTTACATAAACCGAACCGAACGCGTAATAAGCGTAACGGGTATCCTCAAGAGCCATATACAGGTTTCCTAAGTTAATATGCTTCAAATATGTTGTGACATCAGTAGGATGTCTTTCGTTATGCCCCGAATTTATTTAAATACAAACTATGCCCCGTAGGGGTAGTTTGGTCATTTCAAAGTTTGTAAAAGAGTTTAAATGTTTAACTGAGTTACAGGTCTGATGTAAACAGTAAACATACTCAATTTGATGATTTATAACAGTAGGCTAAAGCATATATGTGAAATTTATCATCTTTAACCAAACTATGCCCCGTAGGGGTATTTTGGTAATTTCACATAAGCCGAAAAGCTCAAAAACGAAGTCTGAGTTAATCAACCTTTGCTTACTGTTAAAGTATCATAATTTTCCTCATATATCAGTAGGTATCAACCCGGGTACGTCCAATATGATTTTAGGACATACTATGCGTTAAAAACGCTAATTATGGCGATTAAAGACCATTTCCGGGTTCTATACTTAAATCTGATATTTTTATATTTCCAGAAGGCTTAAAATAATTTATTTAACATATGTGATCAGTAGCAAAAGGTTTGGATTCGTTTAGATAAGTAAAACTCATTTTATGGCCCGTAAGGGCAAAACCGACAATTACCGGATTAAGCCTACGACTACTAGTTATGCTCGGCCTAAAATTAATTAAAAATCTTTAAAAATCCCAAAATAATATATAACATCAGTGGGTAAAAGATTTGATATCAAAAAGTATGTTTAACTAGGCTATACGCTAATTACGCTATTTTGTTAACATAAAGCTTTAATTTAGCGACAATGAGCATAACTCTTAATCTACAAGTCAAACTGATGTCAAACTTTTCATACAAGTCTATATATCAGTAACTAAGGTTTCTACACTTTTACATTTTCATAAATCACGTTTTAAGGCAATAAGGGCATAATGGTCAACATATGAGCAATTAACGGAATCATGCTTATTAATCGGATAACTAATGAACCGAGGTGTATAATCACAGAGGGTTATACTTGCATGTAACCTGGTCCAAATGAAGCTCTAAGTTATTTCTAAAACATACCTAAACGGGTCAGAACTGAAGTCAAAGCAAAAGTCAAAGCTTTGCGACTTTCGGTTCCGAACCGGGTCTAAACAGGAAATAGTCGGGTTGAACATGTTTAGACATGTTCTTACACTAATTATTAAGTTATAACAATAATCAAACAGGTTATATATGATCTAGATAGCTAATTATGCATAAATGACATTTTAAGCACTATGTTGACTTTTTAAGTAAAGGTTTGACCCGACATTTGACCTGGTTAGGATGGTGATCAGGGGAAACCCTTTTGGGGTTTTATTACCCACATAAATACCATCCTATAACTACTTTTAATTCGAGATAAGACTGAGTCATTATTGACTAATCTCGAAGTCAAACCGTAATTACGACGGTTTGACTTTTAGCTAATTAACTAAGCTAAAAGCAATTAGGGAAAGATTAGAATACTTACTGAGGTCCTATGCACGAGATATGATCACTATGAAGCAAGCTTGAGCTCCAGAAATGATCCACAATGCAGGAGATGGTGTGTGAATGAATGTTGCACTTGAAGGCTTTATATAGTGGTTCCACACACCATAAATCTTTGACAACAAGGTCTAGTGCCCATCCACAACTGATTGACACATGCCCTAGTGTTCTAGGGGGTGTTTTAGGGGCCAAGGGATGAGGAATGATCGTTTAAAGTCGGATCCAAGTGCAAAGGCAGACAAGAATCAACAATATCTAACAATTCTGCCCAGATCAAGCCCTAGCGTAGCGCGAGGGTGAGCAGGTTAGAGCTCGCGCTACGCGAGCCTATGGGGTCAGACAACATATTTTGATAATTTGCAATTTCAGTCCTTGGCTCTTCAAACTTCGAATAGGCACTTGTTTATTGCAATATGAACCCTCGTTATTGAACTATAAGGGCTTTAAGACATATACCCACTTTGTTAAGTCCCCGGGTAACTTTATTGTTACCCGAAAAGGCCTAACTTTCAACGTTGACGCTTTAACCCCTCGCACACGAATTCGATCATAACTTTCTCATACGTTAACGAAACTTTACGAAATTTAAATCATGCATTCTAGTGAGCATAATTAATATTTACAAAGCTTCGGGTTTGTCAAAAGGTCACTCAGAGGTATATCTTTAAACATGTTGACACATTTAACCCCTGTAGTTTGTAATCTCTCACTTTTAGCTTCGTATGATCCATGATTTATTCGTTTGAAGGTATGAGCATCGTGTAGGGTTAATGTACATTATATTTATTCACAGTTGACACTTAGAATACGTATTTTCACATACTTTCCATGTTTGTCAACTTTAGTCCTTCTATCATATTTCTTTCACACGTTTAACATTTGACACGTGTCTACACATTATAGGACGTGAAATTTTTCGAGGTGTTACATTCGACCGTGAAGCTAGAAAAATGTTTGGTATGACTGCAATTCAATTGCTTGAGAAGTGTAAAGTGGATCAGGTAACGTATTTCACATCAGTCCTTTCTTTAAATTCATATACAAGTTACATATTATTAATGTTTAAATGTTATTTCTATGTTGTTTTAAAAAAAATTTGATTCATGTATATTAGGCATCTTTGCAAGAGAAAACCATTCCCTATCAGTTTAAATCTTTGAATGATAAGAAGTTTACCTTCAAGATTCAAATTAGTCAATTCAATATTGACAACCATATTGATGGTTATGCTATTCATAAGTTGGTGAATGATGCAGCAATCATTGAGTCCTTGGAGAGCCGAATTCCAGCTGATCAGGTTAACACTTACAAACCTTAGAATTATAGTTATGTTACAACATTTATTAGTTTTATTGTGTCTAGCCTTATTATTTTTTGAATTTTAGGGCGTGGACGAGGCTTCTGCTGATGTTTCACTTAGTGATATGTCAACTTAAAACCCTTTTGCTCTAAAGGTATGTATTTTAAGTTAATATTACAAAAAATACCAAATGTTTTAAACATTTTATATACTTTCTAATTTTGAATATATCATTCAGGATGCCGTGGATTCTATTGGTGATAGCTTCACACCTGATTGCACATCTAAAGATTGTTCTAAGACTTCGTCTTCGGAATTGAAACGTAACCTTGCTGATGTGTATGAAGTTGAAGAAAACACATCTCTATCATCAACAAAGGTTAAAAAGGCTGGGGTATCGGATGTTCAAGTTGATGATGAAACGATTTTGCTGGTTCCAAAGTTGGAGAAGTAGTTCATGGTTGAAGTAGGTTTAAGAAAAACAATTTATTTTTTTCCGAATATTGCTGCTTTGGTTTCGTTTGCGTGTTAGATTGGTTTCGATTGTTTTGTCATGGTTGGTTTGTTTGTTTGATTTTGGATTTTAAACATATGGTTGTTTGGTTTTTCATTTGATGCATGGGTTGTTGGTTCTTTATTTGAGACATATGATTGGTTTTTTAGTTGAGACATATGGTTGGTTTGGGATGTTTCCTATTACTTATACTTCTTTAAACTTTACCTTTTGTTACTTTATATTTTGTTTAGAAAGTATAATTTTTTAAACTATTTATAATATTTTTTAATATTTAAACTGTAAATAAAAAAATTATTAACCGATTTTATGTAAAAAAATTTGTTGTAATCATTATGTAATTACTATAATCATTATGTAACTACTATATATAAAATTGTATAATAAACCTCCACTTTTTTTAAATTTATCTAAAGATAATAATTTGTATGAATTTGTTTCCTTTTATAAATTGTATAACCGACAATTTATAAATTTTTTTTTTAAAAATCCGCCATTAAATTTTATAGATTTACCTCCATTTAATTTTAATGGTAAATTGTTTCCTTTTTTACATTTATAACCGAAATTTTTTAAAAAAAATTTATAGTTTCCTTTTTTATAATCACTTCCAATACTATAAGAACCTCTACTCTTATTCATAATACACACTCAATGTTTTATACTAAAGGTTGTACAAGTCTAATCAGAAAACTCTCTCCCCACATTCATCATTTTTGAAGTTTTGACGTTTGGTCATTTCTCATACACATAAGTTTTATCTTTTTACATTATACTTGTACGTTTATATTGTTCTAATACTCATTTTAATACATTGGTATGTTATATATGATACAATTTTAGGATATGCCGAAGCGTGCAAAACGTCAACCTTTACCTTCATTTCCACTTCCTATTGGTGTTGAACCTTCCAATAGTATGTACTTTAGTTTTATTTTTGTTTACAAATACAATAAAAAATAATATATTAGGTAACTATGTTAAGTAATGTTAATTTTACTTAAAATTTTGTAGGTACTGTTGGTAGAAGACCTTTGTCTAACATTACGAATGGTAATGTTTGCAATTTTTTAGAAATGAATTGATTGTTTTTTTATAAATACTTAAAAAAGTACTATATGCATTTTATTCTTCAGTTGATCATAATCAAGTTGAGCATCAAGACTATGCTGAAGGTAGAAAGTTAAGGAAACTGTATTTGGACAATAAAAGAAGAAATGCAAATAATAAATCGTCCACTTCACAAAACGTCATTCGTTCGTCCAATGTTTCATTATCCGATACAAATGTTTGCCATGTCGTAACACCGATTCGTTCATCCTCTTATATCAATAACATGGATGGACGTATTTTGCCAACCACACCTTTAACAAATCCCTACGTGGCGTGTAAGTCACTTTTGTGTTTGTTTACTATGATTATGTGTTTATTTTTTATTTTTAAATCAAAAATTATGTAATACATAAACATATTTGATTGGTACATTGGAGTTTATTTGTTGCAGTTCAAGCTGGAAGAAGTCCATTGACTAATATTACAAATGGTAATTTTTTTATTTTTGTACACATGAATATAATGTTTCATTTAAAATTTGTTTAACATTACAAATGGTAAATTATTTGTTTTTTTATAAAGGAATTCGTTTGTTAATGTATAATTTGATAATTTATGGATATCAATTTTTTTCAGTTGGTTATAATGATGTTGTGTAACACCCCGAAAACGGGTTTGGTAATTAAACCCCGTTAATACTAAAAGACGGGTAAAGTACCGTTAGTGGTAAAATTTACCCGGTGGAATATTAGGATTTAAATAATTAATCCTAATAATAAACAAAAAAATGAATAAAAGCTTTAAAGAAATAAAATGGACAAAAGGCCCGAGTTAACGGGGCCTAAAATAAACTTAGTCATAAATATTTCCGAACCCGCTAAGTTAACTAGGAATATTAAACCTAGTTAATAAGTGAGCGTATTGTTGAAAATAATTAGGTTGTGACCTAATTAATAACTAACCAAACACGAGGGACCAAAGCCGGGTAACTTGAAACTAGAATTATAAACTCAAAAATAAAACACAACACACACACACAAAAGTGTGTGTGCGTGCGTGAAGTAGTCCAGGAGAAGGAGCAAGAAGCTCCAAACCCTAGCTCAAACAATCTCAACAAATTGAAGGGGCAAATCAAGTCCAAATCAAAATCCGAGTATGAATTAGTGATCTCCATTGAAAAAGGAGTCACGAGGTATGTAAATTTCTTGAAAAATCTCTAGTTGAAATTCTGAGCAAACCTAGAGAATTCGAATCTGAGCTGGCATGTTTGTTGTTTGGATGAAATTAGGGATGAAACAATGTCTAGTAGTAAACCCTAGCCATGTATTTGTTGAATTGATGTTCATTGTTGTGAATTCATAATCACACACTCATGTGTCAAGTGGGTTTTGATTATGTAGAAAAGATGATAATATAGTTGTGTTAGAAATCATCATAAGTGATAGTAGATGCAAGATACTTGAACAATTTGCAAGTTTGAGTATTTGATCATACATGATAATGGTTGAATCTTGATGTTAATCTTGGTAAAAATGACTAATTATGAACTAGTTAGCAAATGTGTAGAATCATGCCCATTAGGTGTTTGTTAAAATGCCTAAATGAGAACTATAGTGTTGAAATTCGAGTGAAACGCGTAATTGGCTAACTTGACTAATTACACGAGATATGGGATAAAATGGTTTCTAATCATAAGATTGAATTGCCTTGATTGTGCATATTATATGAATAAAGGTAGTTGATTTTAGAAAGTCGAAATAACCAATGATGAAGTGGAATAGAAGTTTCGACATAAAATCCGTAAGATGAAATAGTCATAATAATGATGACTAATCTAACCGTCTTACGAATTATGATGATAGTTTGACTCTTAACAAGCTAGATGGAGGCTTGGGAAAGAAGCGGGTCAAACGAATCGTGTACGCGAAAAGAGCATAACCGGATGCAAGGTAAGTTAAAACTTACACCTTTTATTTGATATCTATTGGTTTTATAGATTTTGATTAATCAAAAGTCACATTTTGACTTATGATGTTTCGACCCGACGTGCGAGGTTCGAAACAAAAGACAATAATGATAAACCATGTTGAATGGTTAAAAAGAGCTAATAAGGTCATTTAGTCATGTAATGACTAATAAATAACGAGTTTTGAGTGATTTACCTTATAAGGTAAATCAATACAATTAATAAGGGTAAAACGGCAATGTAGTCACTCGTTGACGATAACCGTTAGTTTTGAAGGACACTTTATGGCGTAAGATATAAAGGGGTCAAAATAATCAAGAAATAAATTTGTAAGTAAATTGACCGTATGGTGTAAACCGGTACAAGTTATGTAGACGAGATGATAATAAATCCATCTCGCAAAAGTAAATGGTCATATAGACCAAACGGGTCAAAAGGTGAAAATACCACCCTTTGACAATATCGGCTAATGTTTTGTCGAGTTGCATTATTACAGGAATAAATATCGATTGAATGTTGTCATCGCTATTACTTAGCGGCTACTAAGGCAAGTTATCAAAACGGGTCAATATATTGATTCGAGCCATGTATGTATAATTGGTCAAATCATCATTAGAACTTGAAGTTCAATGAGGGCTAAACAAGTTAAAATGGACATTTGGTTATCTTTTAAGTAAACTGAATGATTTAAGTTATTGTCATTGTGTTTAAAAACATGATGACTATTTAAACAAGATCCTAGTTTAAAAAGTGGAATTTTGGTCAATTACGACATAAAAAGTCCTTTGTTGTAAAGAAAGGGTTTGAGATGACCAAAACGCCCTCGTAAGCAAAATCGAGTAAATGAACCTTAAGAGTCGTTTAAAAATAAGTTATATGATCAAGCAAATACTTTGAATAAGTATAAAGAATGAAAAGGGTAAATCTTGGGTCAAATGACTCAATATGGGTCTTTGCCGTAAAATGATAGTCTAAGGGATAAAACTCGGAATATATGTATCTCCATATTAAATCCACCACAAATATAGTTGTGGTGGAAGACTACTTGGTAATAAATGTGAAAATATAACGTTAGATACAAATGAAAGCGATTTTAGGCTCGAAAGTGCTTAGATACCCTTAACGGGTCAAAATAAGCATACGAGCGAAAACGGGTTTAAATTGTGTAATAAACCTATGATTAGAACCTAATATGGTAGGTAACATTAATTTGAAGAAGTGTATGTGATATAGGAATCAAACAAATACGTTTGTTTGATAAAATGCATAAACGGGTCAAAATTTGGTAAAAGGGCGATAAGCCGAAGACTTAAAAGTCTGAAATTTTATTATAAAGGTTGTTGGATTTTAACTCCATAAGATGGAGAATTAAATTACGGACGCGTAGGAAAAAGAATCGGGTAAAACGGATCAATAACGAAGAAGTTATGGCCGTTTCCGTGAAATCAGATCGTGCAGGGAATATGCAGCAACATTCTGCTGAAAAGGGGGCCTAGCGTCACGCGACGCCCCTTGGCGTCACGCGACGCCCCCAAACCCGGAAAAATGATATTTTTTTGTCATATTTAACCCTTGTACTTGTTTGAACTTCATATTTAACCCCTGTACTTGTTTGAACTTCATATTTGACTATCAAAACTAACTTTTAAGTTGGTTTTGATCATAGGTGATTGCCGTGGGTGCCCGGATGAAGATCAAGCGACGAGCAAGAACCGAACACGATCACGAAATAAGCTTCCGCACTATGTATCGTTTTTATGTTAAATGACGAATGTCGTTTCATTGTTTCTTTTATGTGACGAACTTAATTACATTATGTTCTAAACTTTCAAATTGTAAAAAGCTTTTAGTAAACCCGTTTTTCCGATGGATATGTAATCTTAATTACATGATTGTTTTCGTAAATAATACGCTAAACATTGATTTATAAGAACGGGTGTTACATGTTGAGAATCAAAAATCAGCTGAACGAAGAAGATTAAAGAAAGTACATGAAGATAATAAGAGACATAATGTGGCCAACAAGTTAAACACAACAGAAAACGTAATTCGATCATCCAATGTTTCAGTATCCGATACAAATGATTGCCGTGTTGTAACACCAATTCCTTCATCATCTTATATCAGTACCATTGATCGACGTATCTTGCCAACCACACCTTTAACAAATCCGTATGAGGCGTATACATCAGGTTGGTGTTATTTACTTACATATTTAAATTTTATTTATTATGATTATGAGTTTTTTTTAAATAAAAAAATATGTAATATATAAACATGTTTCATACGGTGACTTATATCGATCAACAAAATGGTTTGTGCAACGGTACGAGACTACTGATTACTAAACTTTATAAACATGTTATAGAGGCGGAGATTATATCCGGAAGAAACATAGGGACCAGAACGTTTATTCCACGAATTAGTTTAACACCGTCGGATAAAAGAATTCCTATCAAGTTTCAACGACGACAATTCCCTATAAATGTATGTTTTGCAATGACTATAAATAAAAGTCAAGGACAATCTCTATCGACGGTTGGATTGTATTTGAAATATCCAGTTTTCTCACATGGTCAGCTTTATGTTGCGTTATCAAGGGTTAAAAGCAGAGGCGGTGTGAAGTTGCTTATACTAGACAAAGATGGGAATGTAACGAGTAAAACAACAAATGTAGTCTACAAGGAAGTTTTTTTTCGGAATTTGAATTGTTTTTTGTTTTTTTCTTCCAATGTATGCGTATGTACAAAATATTATATTTCAAAGGAAATAATATGGTTTTGGATGAAGCCGCGCATCGCGTGGGCATTAGCCTAGTAAGTCTCTAAAGTAACTGTGGTTGATGTAGATTAGAGAGTATTACAAAGAATCCTTTGGGTTTAGTTATTTTATATAAGTTCGATAAAAAACATAGTTTCCCCAATCTTCTATAGGGTTGTCAATTTCAGATATTGACCTATTTTTTTTTCAAATATGTTCATTCTATTTTCATTAAAATGCCAAAGCAACAAATTACAAACAAGTGGCAGGTAAACGGGCAACAAGTTGCACCGCAACCCCCTTTTGAATTGCAAAACCAATCCTACTAAAGACGAAACGACCCTTAAAGGTTGAGAGATTACTATTCACAACCCGTTAGACCCTGTTTAAGAATTCCATGGCCTCTGGGGCTAGGGAACCAAATGTATCAAAGGCGAATGGGATAAACACATGTTGATTCTCTAAACAAGCCTTCTCGTGTTTAGCGACCTTGCTTGATTCCGCCTTCAACGCAGCCTGGCCAGTAACAAACCCATTATCCCTGAGCCCAACAAGAGGGGACATTCTTGTAAGGTCCACACAAGCGTGTTTTCCCCTGGCCCACTCAAACACAAGAATATCAGCTGGTCGAAGAGTAGACCTCCCATTGAGCGAATCCGTCAGAAAGTTCACCGGAGCCTCTTTTTTTGCCGAAATCCCTGCCCGTTTTAAAACATCAAACAGAATATCCCTTACCAAATCATGCCTGTATTTAAAACCCGGCAACTCCTTACAATGAACCTCATGCTCGCCAAAAGTATCTAAACAAACCTTGCGGCAAACTGGGTAGGGCTCACCAACCGGAAACAGAGGGATCATTAGCCGGTACTTAAGAATTGCCCGGTATTCCACTGCCGACATGTGTTGCCCTAGTCCTTCAATGGGGATGACTGTGAGGAGATCCTGAGCATGAGGAGCACGGAGACAATCGAACACGGCTTTCTGACGAGGGGATAGACTAGACTTCTCTCCCAAACTCTGGACAATTCTACTAAATAGGGCACTCGCCAAAGCATTCTGGGCTTTAGGGGGGGCGGTGTCCTTATTAGAGAAACCGCCAAGATCGAAATCCGGAAGGGACATGTGCATACAATCTAACGCACACAGATAATCAGAATCTAACCCGACAATACCACAGTCCCGAAGAATGTGGTCCTGCAAACTCCAAGATTGCGCCCTCGAGGCCACGGAAGCATACGTAGATACATCCTCAGCCGAACATAAACCCAAACCCCCAAAACGGGTCTGAAGGGATGCAAGCCTCCATTGAAGATCCCCAAAAAACGGACCCCCGCAAACCACAATATCCTCGATAGCTCTTCGAAGGCCTTTGTCAAAAACCGAAACAGCCTCCCCAACAAACGTGGGTTGGCACGTTTTGAGGCCGAACAACAACTTAGCAACACCCATGCAAGAGCGCAACAAGAGGAGCTCGCAATGAGGGTCCCGCACATGTGGAAGATAGCTCATCATATCCACTGCACAAGATGCCCTTTTCACGGCCAACCTACTGATAAAACCCGCATCCCGACTAACAGCACCCCCGAGGAGTTTGACACCCGACACCGGCCTTCCAATCCCACTAGGAAACAATCCCTTTTGCGCCTTAACTCCATTGCACGATGGCCAAAAAACTTCTGTTTTCTTGACGTTAAGTTGAAGCCCCAAACAAGGCCCCTTAGTCCTGATGATTTCTAAAGCTTTAGCCACCTCTTTAGCATCTCCTATAATCATGCCATCATCCAAGTACCAAGCATGGAAGAGTAACTTGCATTTATCTCGTATCTGATGAATGTGGGGATGCAAAACTAAGGCAAAGAGAAGAGGCCCCAAGGGGTCTCCCTGCTGAACCCCGGTGGTGGACCAAATATGATCGTCTCCGACATATAATCTAGCCGGTTGTCCATATAAAAAATCCACCCATAAGGAAATGGACGGGCATCAGGTCCGGACTTCTGACAAAAGGGCGATTCTATCCACCAGGTTGAAAGCATTAGAGAAATCAACAATAATCATGGCCAACGACCCATCCGAGTGGAACACGTTTAAGAACCTGTTCGCACTATGGAGCACAGCCTCAGCCCCGCTAGGAATACCCACCCCAAATTGAAAATCACCGAGATATTTAGCCATTTCCTTCCCGATCCCCCTCATAGCCGCCTTAGAGACTAACCTCCTCCAAATTGTGCCCACAGCAATAGGCCTAATCCCGTTGTCTGGTTTAAGTAAGGGCGTGAGGGGAGCAGAAGCAACAAACTCCGCCAAGACCCTAGGGCACCTCCCACCCAAGCACAAGTTGACCACCTCAGAAATAGCCCTAAGCAGCCCGCAAGCGATCACCGACCCCTCTCCACAAAGAGCATCCAAAATGTGTTGTGCCCTCAACCCATCCCTCCCACAAGAGGTCCCTTTGGGGAAAGATTTAATACACCCAAGGACATTATCAACATCCACAGTAAGGGGTGGCTCCGATAGTAAGGACCCAGGCATAACTGGAGGAGGTAGGACAGGATGTTTAGCCACCAACGCTTTCATAGTATCCTCACCAAGATGTGCAACCCCCGAAGAACATAAAACGTTAACCGCTACAGTGAAATGGCCATCTGCAACTTTCCGTAAACATTGCTTAATGTTGGTGCCCGCCCTAGAATTATTCGACCCATGGGGAGGCTCATTAGGGCGCGTAACCACCTCTGATGGTTCGGAAAAAAATGATAGGATGAGTTCAGCAAAACCATCCCCATTGCCCCACGCTGCCAGGGCCCGCTGAATACTAAGACATTGTAAGGACTTCCTATTCCCCGACCTACGCTCCTGACGGTTAGAAGGCCTGAAAATCTGCAACGTGCAACGTGGCAACAACAAAAGTCTTACCCACGCCTCAACAGACTCTGGCGTAGCCACCACCTTGCACAAAGATGCCGTTAAAGCCTGGGAAAAGGCCATTCGACAACTATGAGGGATGCTCTTAACTGTTTTGATGGGAAGAGAGAAGACACGATCAAGCAGACCCATGTCCACCCTCATACCTCCAAAAGAAACAATCTCCTTTCCAACATGTGGTGTAGGAATTCCCACCATAAACTCCTTCGCATTTTCCGTAACCAACTTGAACCGTGCCACCCCATCTGCATTGTGGCACCCCCGACTGAGAGCATGCAAACACATACACTCCCCCATAACCATTCGCCAGAGACGTTAAGAGCCTCACCAACTGAAACAAACAAATCCTTATCCGCAGATACGGCATCCCGCATGGCCCACTTCTTGTCATCTGAAGATAAATGAAACCGCTTGATATGGGCCACCAACCTCGGGAACCCCTTAGCCCCTGCTTGCCCATCAGGGCAACAATGGAAGCTTTTAAAAGGGCACAACCAGACACCCCTTGAGAAACCAACACCCCCCTCCTCGGATGGAGCCCCACAAACAGTCAAAGCCCCAGAAAAAACCCCCACTCCAGTCCCGGGCATCAACAATTCAAAATACAAACGAAGTTTAAAGAAAATTCGCGCTGAGCTTGGGAAATAAATGACGAAAAGAAATGGGTTAGCGAGGGCAACGACAAGTTGCCCCACCTCCCTTTAAGGCACACCACACTCAATCCATTGCGGGCTTTCGAAACAGAAACAAAATAAGTCCTAATCTATTTTTGGTGTTCCAAATCCGACACATACTTCTTTATCACATCTAAAACCCCAATGGAAACTATTTGAAACAGCTGATTATTCAATCAGTTGTAGTAAACAACTGACATTCAGACTTAAAACAAATGGTTTTTCTTCTCGACATTTCATCGAACACCTGGCGTGCAACTTTCAATAACTAGTTTCCCAATGAATTTTATATCAATGAGAAGCGTAGTGTTGTGTAGAAGAAACAAGTGAAGGTGGAGTAATGAGCAGGAGAGTGATTTTAAAGAATTACTACAGGAAGATGTTGGAAAATTAGGAGTTGGAATCGAAAAATTTGTGATATGAACAGTTGAAGACTGAAGAACAAGTAATTTGATTGAAATTGTGACGTGATGTTGTAGTGTAGTTGTTAGGTTGAATCCATAGATTGTAGAAGCATAAGTGGATTTTTGAAATGTTGTAGTGTATGCGTTGAAGCATCCTTCATCATCTGAAATGGGTATTTGGAAAAATGTAAAAAGAGTGGGTATTTGGATATTTGAAATGGGTATTAACACGATACGAAACGACATGTTCTTAGGGCATGTTTGGCTAAGCTTTTTAAAACAACTTATTGACTTATTGGCTTTTTGAAAAGTTATAAGCTGCAAAATGATGTTTGACAATGAAGGTGTATGTGAGGAGAAAAAACCAATAAGTCAATAAGTCACTTCATCCTGACTTTTTCAAAAAGCCAATAAGTCAATAAATTGTTTCAAAAAGCTTAGCCAAACATGCCCTTAACATGTTTCGTGTTTGGGCTTAACAAGTTTCATGTTTTAAACGGGCTGATACGTTTAGGACACGATAAAATTTGTGTCTAAACAAAACGTGCACTCTCCGATTCTCGCCAAAACAAATCTGATTATATGTAGCAAAGAAAGAAACGCCACCGTGAATAATGCCTCCATAGGGCTAGCAAAATGTGTTGTGTTTAAATGGGTCTTGTTTAAGCTGTCAAGTTTACCATAACTATTTAACTTGAATACTACTTTTATTTTTCATTTATAAATTTTATATATGTGTACATATAAATTTAACTCAAAATCAGGTTGTGAGTAACAAAGTATAAGTGGCCGAAACACAAATATATGTGTTATCAAAATTATGTCACATTTTTTAATAACGTAATATAACGTTTTGAGTATTTCTGAATATACCGTAGTCACGTCCTTATTTTTATCTATGATTCAATAAAAGCTACATTCTTACGGGCAATATAGTTGACCTTTTCAGTTCTTTACCATGATGAACCGAACTGAATCGGTACCATTCAAACAATATCGATACTGGTACCGTATAACATCGATTTATCATTTTTTTAAATAAAATGACATCATTTACCCCTTTTCGTTTTAGTACCTTGTAATATAAACTTTCATAAAATTCCGAGTATATCGTTGCGATATACTTATTTCTTTATAATGCGATAAAAGTTCAATGTCACACCCCAACCGATGGCAGAAACATCGGGGCATGGCACTGAGTGAAACAGATTGTCCAGAAGTTTCCATAACAACTATCATTACCAATTAATTAAACAACATGTCTCATACCACGTCTTAAAAGATAACATAATTATTACAGACAAGATCTAGTCAAATTGTTCTGTTCCGACAACTCAGATTTATTACAGGCAATTGTTTATTGGTTTCTAGACCTGCCCTAGCCTCAATTTCATCACCGCAAAACAAAGCATCCTAGCAACTTAAGCACATGTCACATACGTTAAAGTAAGAGTCAATACACATAGTGTAAAGGTGAGCATACAAGTTTGATAATAGCATACAGAGTTCGAAAGCGTTACGCATAACCAGCACGTACACAGAGTGAAATGAGGAATGTTAGTTATCGACATGAACCTATCGAAACCAATGACTGCGGGTTGACTGCCCAAGGCAGTTCGCGATACATACTCACCACTGTGAGCCATGTAGGTAATTGTCCTTAACAACCCCCGAGTGAACGGGTGCTGAGTCCAAACTAATAGTACTACCGTTGCTAAGGCAGGTAGACATCATTCCATGTGTAAACATAACAAACAAGCATTCATTTAGTCACGTATAACATGCAGTAACGGTTAGCGTTTAAAGTATTGCGTAGCATGTTCGATTGTGATTTTGTATAAGCAACGTATGTAACACCCAAAAATGCGTAAAGCAAAAGGGGATCGAGTATACTCACATCGATTGGTGGATTGAAGGGAGCGCTAGAGAGTAGGGTTAGCCTGATCAGAACGATAGCATAACGATAAGTAACGCGTAAAACGATGCATAGTACGAGTGGGTCGGACAACGGTTCGATCGAATGGTAATCCGATCGGACATCCAGCCTTGCGAGTGGTAGTCCGTTCGGACGGTCGTCCGGTCGGATGGCCGTTCGAGTGGATTGTTCCTTCCTTTGGGAAGGATGTGTTTGTGTATGATGGCTTGACTTTTGAAGTTTTCGTTGTAGTATTTTGAAAATATAAAAGTGTCTCTACCTTTCAAGTCGGTCGATCGAACGGCTGTTCGATCGGACGGCGAACCGATCGGTTGGACACTTCCGGCGAGAACAAGTTCGTGGTAGGTTGTCACCCGTTCGGGTGGCATTCCTTGTGTATTGAGCATGTTGAAAATTGTTTAAGTGTTGAAGTCCAAATGTCTCATGATTCGAATGGCAGTTCGATCGGATGGTAGTCCGATCGGACAACAATTCGTTCAACGATCAGACTTCAAATGTTGTGCAAGTCGTTCGGTTAGCAACTCGTGCGGTTGAAAACCCGTACGGTTGGCAGTCCGTTCGGACGGTGGTCCGATCGGACATCATACCGTCCTGGTCGTTCCGTCTGTTTTACACTTGGTTGTTTTGATCGTTTGTCGTTTTATCGAGATGTGTTGATATCATGCTAACCAACAGAACCTCATCCTAAGCCTAGTGACCCGTTTGAAGAGGAACCACCCAAGTTTGGTCAGTCCACCGGCTTAGGACGATTGTTCTTGGTTAACCCGAAATTGATAATCTCGTGGATAAAATACGGATCTTGAACCAACACGACCACAATAATGAGTAGTGAGCCGGCACAAGCTCCGACTCTATGGATTTTGAGTGCATTGAGTGTAAAAGAGTTGAAAGAAAGTTCGAAAACCATCTTTTATTCCTTTTCATTGCGAATATGTTCAGATCTATGAAGATCTTTTGTTTGTTTATGTGGAAATCGGTTAGATCTAAATTGTCCTTGGTGGATTGAGGCCAAAACATGAAGTTCTTCAAGAACACATGATGACGTCATCCCAGAACACCTTGAATCTTGATGATTTCACGGTTAAAAGTTAAGATTCAAGAGATAGAAAGGTGTAGGAATGTGTGTAGATTAAGAAAGTACAAGATTTAGGACGAGATCTTACCGGAATTGCGAGAAATCGGAGAAAAAGCAAGGTGAAAGCGCTGGTCGGACGTTAGTTGCCAAAAGTAGAAAGTTTGAAAGTGACAAGGGGTATTATAGGGTTACCCAAAGTGGAAAGGAGTTAAGAGGGCTGGTCGTTTGGCTAGGCAGTCCGATCGATCAGCCTGGCCGATCGAACAGCAGTCCGATCGAACGGCTGGTCGATCGGCCAGTCGCCTGGTCGATCGGTCGCTTAGTTCGAGTGTTCGGCGCGACGAGTTTTGCCGTTTCGATTTCGATTGCGAGCATTGCGACGCGTTAGAGTTTCCTAGTCAAATTACTTTTAATCCCAACTACTCATATCTTGCACTATCTCTTCTCCACCAATTATCATACCGTTTCGATTGTGATTGAGTTCGATTGCGTTTCGATCGATCACCACATAAACATAAATAAGCATGCCCAAGTAACACATAGAGGGCACACACACACATAAACAGTATTTCAGACATGCGATTCGGGTTACGATTCGATGTCGATTTGATTTGCATAGTTTGATTATCGTTTAGTTAACTTTATCGCATTGTTACTTCCTATAGTTCACAGTCGTAAGTCGATTAGATAGCGAATAACACACGTCGATCACTGTGATTATTGATAGTTACTTCACATAATACAACTAGAATATACATAAAAGAAATCACTACAAGTCAAGTCGTGCGATCGGTCGTTGACTTTGACCTTGACTTTGACTTTGACTTCCCCGAGAACACGGGGTGTTACATTCTATTTGAATGGATCATATATATAGTTGCTTTTTTTGTTCTTTATCGTCACGAACCGTTCTCAAATACCAACTAAACACCATCCGTACAATACTCCTTTTTATGGGTTTTTCGACATAGAGGTATAAAGTTCGTTGAACATAGAGTTGTATTCACAATATAATATATTTATATATCATAAGCTATACCAAGTGATGTACCATATCAATACCATGACCAACTGAACCGACTGAATAACACTCAACCCAATAGTTAGGGGCTGTTTGTTTACCTCTTAATGGGGCTCTTAATGGTTCAGATCTCTTACTAGTTCAGCACTTAATGGTTCAGACTGTTTGTTTCACGAGCAGATGTCTGAATGGTTCAGACATTTGCCTCTGAATGGTTAAGATTTATACAGAGTCTGAATGGTTAAGACCTCTAATCTGAATTGGTCAGACATTTGGCTCTTAACGGTTAACATTATACAGGCTCTTAATGGTTCAGACCTCTTATTGGTTCAACACAATGATTCAGATCTCTTACTGGTTCAGCACTTAACCATTCAGATGTTGCCAAACAGCCCCTTAGCATCGTAATAAACTGAATCGATATCTGCCGAAAACCCGTCGCGTGGGGAAATCTTCCTATATATAACGGACACGCCCTTTTCTTTCTTCCAATTAGTTTTTTTTTTTCTTTCTACAAGATCGTAATTCCCCCTTCACCTTCTTTGGTCGCATTAGGGTTTGGCCATTGCTCGTGGTCCCGGCTCAAGAACCACTAGTGCGTACTTTTTGTCCATTCGTTTGTGTTTATTTATTGATTGATTGATTTCGCAGGTGCTAATTAATTGTGATTTGTTTTGTGTTTTGTTGGTGAGCAGCAGGATTAATGGGATACCTAATGAATCTGAATCTGAGCATGTAAGAACATCATCATCATAATCATTGGTGAAAACTTTTATTATCGTTATATATATGTGTGTGTGTGTGTGTGTCTTGTTAGGGTAATTACTAATTAGCCTAAGGATTATTAATTTTCCAACACATATATGTGTTCTGTCATTATGGGTCAACAAAATAAACCAAAGAGTTGTTATTGTGAGTTTCAACCAGAGAAGAAACTAGTAGCAACGAACCTTCAGTTATGGTTTAAATTAGGATGATAGATTGACTCTAAATCTGTACAACCATAACAATAAATTATTATTATTGGAAGTCGGTTCTTGTGGTACTATTTCAATCCCCACGGGTCGGAACCGGAACTGACCGGGAACCGTTTTTTCCTTAGAATTTTGAAACCCGTGAACCAATATTCTAAAGCAAAAGGTTCGGGTCCATTATGGTTTTGTTTTGGGTTCATGGTTCTAAAACCATAACTGCTTTATTTAGATCCGTGTCTTCCTATAAATACTTTGTTTACATTGTCTACAGGAAGGAAGTCGTACGCCGCTTGATAAAGAACGTGACAGAAAGGTTTTAAAAAATGCATCTTTGTTTGGGATTTGCCTCTATTTGTTGGAATTCCAGATATTATACATTACCTCAAAGAATTAAACTTAAACTTAACCAGAGTTGACAAAGATCCAGTCGAAACGGTTTGCTTTGTTTGGAGAGATGACCTAACATACACGAAAAATGCAATTGTCAAGATGCTTTCGAAGAAAAATATCACAAAATTTGTCAACCAAACGAACCACAAAATAGGTTTGACAGTCAAACTTTCCAAGTACAACGGGATGGAATATCACTCGTATATGTACGAAAAAGGGAAGTTTAAAATGACAATGACACTGAAGTCCAACGTGTATAGGAGCCTGACCGAAAAAGAAGTATACAGGCTTTTGGAAGGTAAGTGTCATCCATGTCGCAATATACAACTTTTGAAGAATGATTATGAATTTGAAGGTGAGGTGAAGATTCGTTTTCAAAATTCCGAAAACCGAAAGATAGCAAAAAGTATGGTAGAGGCCTTTGCGAAAAAATTGATTTCGCAGATACGGACAAAGCCGGAGAGAAACCTGAACCGAAAGGTGATGATATTGATACTTCGATTTCTTGCATTCTAAGTTTCTTTCTTGGTATAATACTATTGTATTCTATGATACCTTAATAATTGTTTCTAAATGTTTTTGTTTTATTTGCCTTAGGGAAAGTAAAGATGTAAAGTGGATTATGGAGATCATCAAAGCCCCCTGACTCCGTTAAGGAACATACTGACTTTTTAAGAGGACTTCAAGAAGTCTACACATGTTTATTCATCTTCTTACTAGTTATTACCAAACTGCAACATATTATCATTGATATACCATAACATACAATAATATGGAACTACACGGTGTATTTAACCTCATCCTTCAAGAAAACGTTGCCATAGCCTGTAATAAGAGAGATGGCATACTCCCGTTCGCTGCAAAAGAAATACAAGTAAATTAAAGTTTGATTTATGTGGCAGCGTCCATATACTTGTGCAACCTACATTATATAAAGAGATGATAAAAGTATGCATAGAGCTTTTAAAAGAGAAAGGAGCATACTCTTTCCAGCCAGTCGGCAACGAAAAGCGACAACTCAAAAAACTTCTATGCTCAGCTTCAAGGTTATCATTGGGCCATTTAGGATCGTTCATGATGTCATATACTTGTGATAATATGTTGCAGTTTGGTAATTACTAGTAAAAAAGTGAATAAACATGTGTAGCCTTCTTGAAGTTACTCTTAAAAAGTCAGTATGTTCCTTAACGGAGTCAGGGGAGCTTTCATGATCTCCACCATCCACTTTACATCTTTACTTTCCCTAAGGCAAATAAAACAAAAACATTTAGAAACAATTATTAAGGTATCATTGAATACAATAGTATTATACCCAGAAAGAAACTTAGAATGCAAGAAATCGAAGTATCAATATCATCACCTTTCGGTTCAGTTTTCTCTCCGGCTTTGTCCGTATCTGTGAAATCAAAATTTTTTCGCAAAGGCCTCCACCCTACTTTTTGCTATCTTTCGGTCTACGGAATTTTGAAAACGAATCTTCACCTCACCTTCAAATTCATAATCATTCTTCAAAAGTTGTATACTGCGACATGGATGACACTTACCTTCCAAAAGCTCGTATACTTCTTTTTCGGTCAGGCTCCTTTACACGTTGGACTTCAGTGTCATTGTCATTTTAAACTTCCCTTTTTCGTACACATACGAGCGATGTTCCATCCCGTTGTACTTGGAAAGTTTGAGTGTCAAACATATTTTGTGGTCCGCTTCGTTGATAAATTTTGTGATATTTTTCTCAGAAAGCATCTTGACAATTGCACTTTTCGTGTATGTTAGGTCATCTTTACGAACAAAGCAAACCGTTTCGACTGGATCTTTGTCAACTCTGGTTAAGTTTAAGTTTAATTCTTTGAAGTAACGTATAATATCCGGAATTCCAACAAACAGAGGCAAATCCCAAACAAAGATGCATTTTTTTTAAGACCTTTCTGTCACGTTCTTTATCAAGCGGCGTACGACTTCCTTCCTGTAAACAAAGTATTTATAGGAAAACACGGATCTAAATAAAGCAGGTTATGGTTTTAGAACCATGAACTCAAAACAAAACATAATGGACCCGAACCTTTTGCTTTAGAGTATTGGTTCACGGGTTTCAGAATTCTAAGAAAAAAAATGGTTCCGGGTCAATTCCGGTTCCGACACGTGGGGATTGAAATAGAACAACAAGAACCGACTTCCAATAATAATATTTTGTTATGGTTTTATAGATTTAGAGTCGATCTTAAAGTACAGTATATATCTATTAGAATAAAATAGAATATATATCTTTTAGAAAAGGGTTATTGGATTTTATCACCCCGAACTATTGGCTACGCCACCACCAACTATCACTTTGACGTCTGCCACCCCCAACTTAACTCTTAGTGTGTTTTGTCACTATGTCGTTAACTGACCACTAACTTTTGATCATGTTACTATACTTTTGGGGGTGTCCTAAGATCTCTAAAACCTTCCTAAGATCCCTTTGACACCCCCAAAAGTATAATAATAGGATCAAAAGTTAGTGATCAGTTAACAACGTGGTGACAAAACATACTAAGTGTTAAGTTGGGGGTGACGGGCGTCAAAGTGATAGTTAGGGGTGGCAGCGGCTAAGGCCATGTGTAGTCACAAAGCCCTTTGTAGGGCGTTATGCGACAAGTGGCGAAACGCGTAAGAGAGGGGCTTTATATAACTTGAGTGTGTAGTGGGGATATATATGTATGGGGCTTTATATATGTATGTATATATATGTGTGAATGGGGAGCTCCATTCTTCTCTTCCTCGCGCCGCGATGCAGGTCACAGGAGCTCCAAATTTCTTAATTTCTCCCCCATAGTCTCCCCTGTTTTGGTGTTGGGCGGCGCTATGGCTCAATCCCAGGTGATATACCGCCCAATTACACATGGACTAATAGCTAATAGTTGAGGGTGATAAAATCCAATCTATCTACTATAATAAAAGAAACCAACTTTGGGTCAGGTGTCACTCAATGAGGGCTCCTTTGATTAAATGGGTACTGGACGCGGATCTAAACCCTGACCCATGAACAAACATCTGGATCCTATATAATCTCTAATAACCCGTTCCTAAGCCCTATTTTCCATCGCCTCCTGTTTCCCTTTCTTCTATGTGGAAACCCTAAGACATCTGGATCCCTTCCGGCCGTCACGCACCGTCAGTCCCTCCGGCAAAGTTTCAGGTAATGTTTCTTTCTTCTTCGTATAATGTTCAACTTAGGGTTTTGTGTTCCTGTTTTGATGTTTATCTCCCTCTTCATCAATTTTTATTCATGGAATCTGGATCCCTTCCGCCCGTCACTCACCGTCGGCAAAGTTTCAGGTAAGGTTTCTTTGTTCTTCGTTTGTTCATGATGCATAAAAAATTTCAAGTTGGATGGTTTATATTTCTTGCTTTTAGTAACGGTTTTACAACTGTTTTGACAGTCACAAATGGACGATTTCATAGTAGTTGTTTCAGGCAAGGTTTCTTTGTTCTTCGTTTGTTCATGATGCATAAAAATTTTCAAGTTAGATGGTTTATATTTCTTGCTTTTAGTAACGGTTTTACAACTGTTTTGACAGTCACAAATGGACAATTTCATAGTAGTTATAGTCCGGTTGGAGCCGGAGAATCAGAAGGAGATTCAGCCGTCACGCACCGTCAGTTCCTCCGGCAAAGTTTCAGGTTGGGTTTGGGGCACCTGTTTGGGCAAACATGAGAACCGGAGGAGTTACCACTAGTGTTGTTACTTCATCTTTGTTGGAAACTGTAAGCTTACTCTATTTTTTCTAGCGGGGCTGCCTTGCTCTATTCTGTTTGGCTAGCGAGGTACGATCTCGAACCTGTTCGTCTCATTCATTCTATATAAGCCTATGATCATTTCAAGAAAATATAAATAAATAAATAACTCCTAAAAAATTCATATAGCGATTCTGTAAGATATATATCTTCTTTTATGCTTACTGATGAAAACGTTGGATATGTAATAATTTTTTGATGGGAAAATGGGAAATTATGTTACAGTGAAGTTGTTTGGGATGGTGATGATATGGTTACTCTCATTGGATAACAAATATTGATTCAGCATAAATATTTTTAATGAACTAACTGGCACACCTGAATGAATGAGTAAAAGCATTATTTGAAGTAATAGGAAATGGCAAACTGTAATGAATGAGTAAAAGCATTATTGAAGTACTCATCTGACTATATAAATCTGTGAAAATGTATATCTTAACCCCTTATTTGTAAAACTACTTTGAGAGAGCTTATGCGGAGGGAGGAGTATTAGGAAGATATGACACTTTATGGTGGTGCCCTGCATTCATATTTCCAGCTCATGCTCCTATAGGGACAATTCCAACCCATTTTTGAGATAATTTTTAATGGCTAATGTACCAAACGAGTAGAGTGACATTTTTAGCTAAAAGGATATTGGTCAAACATGTAAAAGGGTCAGTTTGGGTTAATTAGGTGTTTACATCCTTACAAAATGGCTTCATAAAAAAAGATTAGATCTTTTATCTTGATTTGTAATCAACAGAACAGTTGCTTGAAAATGATTTACAGGTTTATTTATCCCGTATTTCAACATTACAGGTTGAGAAGTTGCTTTAAACGAATTGACATAATTTTAACATTACAGTTTGAGGAATATGAATCAGTGAATGTCCTTATGGTTGATTTAGCACCACAGAGTATAGATAGTGTGAAGGTAATATCTTCTAAAATAATGTTCTTTTCTTTTTTATTATAATTTAAATTTATTTCATTAATATTTATCGAACTTTTTTTATAAAAAACAATTTGTATCCTTTACAAGAGATTATGCAACCCCAAGTCTAATAGTGAATATGGTGTTGGAAATACTTTTTTTCCGCCTAAACGCAACCTTGAGGTGTATGACTTAATCAGAAGATTCCTCATCTCTATCTTCAAAAAAAAGTAGAAAGAGTAAAACTAATGATGAAGAGAAGGATAATCAGAAGCAAAAACTTTTGATTCCTGGATTTAAGATGTAGTTACTCTACTTTAAATTACATACATTTTATTTGAACTTGTGGTTTGCTTTCATCTACGTTCCATGTTTGGTTAATATATAATTTTAATTACTTATATTTTTAAGTTTTATATAATTTTAACTGTTACACCCGTGTGTTACACGGGGCCATAACCTAGTAACCATTTAGAAAATTTAGGAGATATCATCCAAATTTAAACCATAACTAAAGGTTCGTTGCTACTAGTTTAAATTGTTTTAGCTACTCTACAAAATATGCTTTGAACTTAGGTTGGTTTTATTATTTTTTAGCTACCATACAACAAGTTAAAGAGGTTGAGGGTGGTTCTTCGGGTTGTTTTTTGGGTTTCGGGTTTTTCGGTTCAGATTGTTCGGGTTTTCAAAACTAAAAATGTTATCCGATAACCAAACCATCCTAGGTTCAGGTTCTTCGGTGTTCGGGTAAATCGGGTTTCGGGTTAGTAAATGGGCTACTAGAGGTGGGCTATATTGGGCTCTTCCCCCCTCTAAAAGTAAATGGGTAAATCGGGTTTTGGCATTAATTATGTCCCGAAGAGTTGTTGCTATGTTTAAAGTACAATAATATACGTATGATGCCAAAAAGAACTAGGATATTAATTAACCTGTAAACTATATGCTGAGACAAGTTATATTGGGTTTCAGATTATCATCAATATACTTCCCAGTCCCCCCCCCCCCCCCCCCCCCCCCCCCCCCCCCCTCATAAAGTCAAAATCTGAATCCTAACATGGTAATCTAGTTAACAGTAAATATACCAGATTTTGAACATAAAATAAAACTATTTCGGGTGAACCCGAATCACCAAAATAATATCCAAACACCAAGCTGTGTAACATAACTGGTATTCGGGTCTAACAATATGTCGGGTTCGGGTTCTACGGGTCTACTAGTTTCTCCGGTCGGGTTTAGTTATCGGGTACGGGTTAAAAAGGACCACTAGTTGAGAAAATCATCCGAACAAGTCCCATAAGTTTTTCACTAAAACGAATTTGTTGTATGCAATGTTTTAAAATCCGGTTTTTTAATCATACCGGATTAGGCACAAAAATAGTTTAACCGGTTGAACCGGGTTGTATCGGGCGGTTCAACCAGGTTGACTAGTTAATTGTATAAATCCATAAATTACAACATCAACTCAAAAAATAATCCAAAATTGGATGTATAGGTAAATCTGGAACGAATGATGGAGTGATGAAAGTCTGGAACAAGTCACAAATGATGGATTGATGAAGCAAGTTTTGAATTTTGATCGATGGAGATAAAATATTAAAAGTCGTTAGGTTAAAGTTGAGAGTAAACATGAAGATGAGCCGATAAAAAGTAAAATCCTAACCCAAAAACAGACCTGAGCCAGTACCGGTATAACGGTTCAAACCGGTATACCGGATTTTACCG
Organism: Helianthus tuberosus; assembly: GCA_030545235.1. Taxonomy (NCBI): domain Eukaryota; kingdom Viridiplantae; phylum Streptophyta; class Magnoliopsida; order Asterales; family Asteraceae; genus Helianthus; species Helianthus tuberosus. The sequence continues at coordinate 15,379,749 of CM060425.1, read as the reverse complement.
GCGGTACAAAGTCGATGCCGCTTCTCCTACTTACCGGGGTGTTTCGGACCGGATTTAAATCCGAAAACGGTAATACCGGTATAACCGGTCGGTATTTACCGGTTTTTAAAACATTGGTTGTATGCCCAAAGTAAATTCATTATCCATTAGTTGTTGCAAGCCCAAAATAAAAAAAACTTGTTTGTAGATGGTATTACAAGGTCCAAAAGGGTATAGGATTCCTGAGACCCTTCTTAGACCTAAACCGTTGCCTTCTTTTTAGGGACAAGTCCCGGTTCTTATATTTTAAGATAAACGGCCGGGTCGGTTCTTGAAGGTTTGGAACCTTTGCTCACTAGTCATTGGTGATTTTAGAAAGTCTTTTACTATTGCATCATTTAACTCGACCCATTTTAACTGAACCATACTTTGCGTCTCCCCATATTCACCGGCGTCAATGGGAGGCCTAAATTTTGTGTTTGTATTCCTATTAATATAATAGTAGTATTTTAACCGAAACTAACCTGCGTATCACCACTAGAAGCATGCTCATTTTTATCATACTTTGGGACCATTATGTAGTTGAAGGAGTCTAGTCCAGCAATAGAAATCCCATCAAGTCCCCAACCTTTCCTGTAACTGTTCTTTATCGTACAATTATGCATCTTGGGATCTTTACTCGTTATATCACAGCCAACGATCAACATCGTGTGATTGGGATTGGGCTCTTTCATTTTTTTCTTCCCTTTTTTAGGTGTCGGTTTTGTCTCCTTTTTGGCTGGGGGATGATAAGGAATCCCACTTATCGCTATTCCCTTTGCCTCGTTATTCTCCAAAAACGCTCCAACGTCCATCGCACATAGTATTGGGAATTTTTTCCCTCTGGGACCAAAAAAATTCGAGTGTACAGCCTCTTTAATTGCATCCTTGTTTTTAACCGTATTTTCAAAATAGTCCAACCCACCGATTAAGCATTTTTCAAATCCATTTTTTTTGTAGAGTTTTTCATTCCAATTTCCCCTCCTAATTCTTGTGAAAGGGAAGGTATCCACAGGTTCAAGTTCGGCCTTGAAGCAGAAAAATTCAAACTCGTTAGGGCTAGTAATTGAGGCTTCAATTAGGGGGTGTGGAGAGAGAGCAAGATCTGGGCGTTCTTCTCCTGCGATCTTTAAGACGATGCTAACCATGTCGGCAAAGGCAATAGCCAAGCAAGATCCCTCACATTTTTTATTTGAAACCTTTGAGGTGAATTCCTTATCGAATAGAAATTTCATAATTTGTGTCCTGAAAAACAATCAAAATATAGTTAAGCAAAATCCCGTATCGTTAAACACATACGTAGAACCCATAGTTTTACATAGTTTTCGTTACGGTATGTATATGGTTCGGTTCACGGGTTAAGCAAAATCCCGTACCTTTGAGGTGTATTCCTCACTTCATGGGTCTCCTGAAACCCATGAACCTATCCTACAATACCCGTTAACAACCCGACCCGACCCGACCCATATGTATATGGTTCGGTTCGGTTCTGGATTTAACAACACGCCAGGTTCAAATACCAATTTATAATATAAACTCAAATTTAACCATCCCTACCTCAAAACAAACTTTAAACGATATATTTAGGCCTGTAAACGAACCGAACGAACACAGACATGGGCATGTTCGTGTTCGTTCATTTAACTTTAACCGAACACGAACATATAATCGAACGCATTTTTTTGCTCATGTTCGTTCATTAAAAAACCAGGCATGTTCGTGTTCATTTATGTTCATTCGTTTAAAGCCTAAACGAACTGTTCACAAATATAAACAAAAAATTTAACTAAACATATTTGAATAAACATAAACAAATATAAATTAACACGATTGAACAAACATAAATGAACACATATGAACATAATTGAGCAAATATAAACAAACACAATTTAACATTAGTGAACACAAACAAACAAATCTAATATATTATAGTTCATCGGAAAACACATCTAAATTAGGGTTCATCGATATACTAAAATTAAGTAGTTTTTTTATATCAATATTAAGTAAGTTATTGGTTAAGATCTAGGAAAAATTTTAAAATTTCATTTTTTATTACTAGAAAACTCAATTACTAATTAGTTATATTTCTATAAATAGTTAGAAAACCTAATATTTATATAAATATAAGTATTTATGTATTTACTAAAATTCAAATCAACATAAACGAACATAAATAAATAAACATAAGCAAACGTTCACGAACATAAATGAACGAACACAAGGTTTGTTCATGTTCATTCATTTAATTAAACGAACAAATTTTTTTTCATGTTCGTTCGTTTATTAAATAAATAAACTTCCCGCCGAACAAGTTCACGAACAATTCATGAACGTTCTATTCGTTTACAGGCCTAGATATGTTAACTTGTGAAAAAGAAGTCCGGTCAACGCTGTGAAAAGTTCGTTTGGTCAACCGCAAGTACGAACTTGTAATACTAATGTTTTAAAACCGGTTTGTTAACCATACTGGGTTGGTCTAAGAAATGGTTTGACCGGTTGTACCGAGTTATGCCGGAAGGTTCAACCGGTTAACCAGATAACCCTATAATTTCATAAAAATATTACTTCAACTCAAAAAATAATCTAAAAGTAGATAATTCCATAATAAAAAATAAAGTTTCCAACAAAGTTCTATTAAATTGAAGTTTATGATAGGTTTATGGTATTGGAGGGTTGAATACATCAATTTCTTGTTTGCTTAAAAGATGAAATTTAGTATCATCGTCATCCTCGTAACTTTGGATGTTCAACACTTCTTAATCCTATTACATATTAACAACCATTCATATTTTTTTATTATTTAATTTATTCTTGGATACACTAATACACATGATCAATATGTATGTAAAGATTAAAAGAAGAAACATGTCATTTTTAACAAACAATGTAACTGTAACAATAAATAAACTTAGTACAAACTATTTGTAATGTTTCATTTCAACGTAAGTTCTTAATTGTTTTATGTTAATTGTTGTACTTATACATGCTAAATTTGGTCCAAAAAAATGACTCGTCATGATTAGTCACAATTTTTTTATATATGTTTTTTTATTTTTAATTTTTAATGGTGCAAGATTATGCTTTAGAACTTGTTCGTAGCTGCAACATGAACTTTTTGTAGAAATAGGGGGTTTGAACCCCAAAAGAGTGCCTTTAGGCAGGTTTGAAATTTGTGAGTGATATTAGGTAGTTCGCTGTTTGAAACAGCGAACTTCTTTAGAAATCCTGCCAAAAGCTGCAACATCTATAACAACCCTCGAAACGCCCTAATTATACCCCGTATACGCTAAATTAGACCCGTATAACTTTAGTTTTTATAAAAAAAACAAATAAAATAAGGATTTTCACCCGCTCGCGGGCCGCGACAAGGATGACTGGGTGGGTCGCAGGGCGCGAGGATCTCTTGTTTGTCGAAACCCCAGGGTGCCACGTGTCCTAGTGTGTGGCAAGCCTAGGTGGTGATAAGGTCACCCTAGCCGTAGCTAGGGGGTCTCTCGCGGGGCGCGAAAGGAGTAGGGGGCCGGGTCGCGGGGCGCGAGGGCCTCTGTATTCAGCCTATAAATTGAAGCTTTCAGCTTTAGTTTCAGTTGTTCAACATTTTCTCTCTCTCTCTGTCCCTATAGTGCAAGTATAATAGCTTGATATTATACCCTAAAACACGAAGATCTGCCCCATTGTAAGTATTTTAACCCCCGATCACTAATTCGTTACCCTACCCGATTGATTTAGGACCCACCAACGCATGTCGAGGCTTTGCCTGACTAAGTTTGTTGGGGTTATGTCTCGTGTTGTATGGCTAAAGTGACTTTGGTTATCTTACTATCACGTGTGCATTGTATGTTTTTAATAGAAAATAATCAGGTTAAGTCAACAGGAAGCTGTAGAAATATCTAAGTCTACAATGTGAGTCATTCTCCTTTTCTCACCGTTTGTGAGCCATTATTTCAAATGTTTTACAAAACCCTAAATGTTTATCAGTATACTTACAGTGATTAAGTTTTTTGTAATTCTACAATTATCATCAGTATGTGGGGTTTTGTATACATTACCTGACACTCGTTACTATTGCGAATAGTAGCATGACCGCAAGCACGGGGGACAACGGTTGCCCCAGTAGCAATACTGTGTTTAGTAGTTGGATAGATATAAACATTGTAATCAATCTTAATACTGTAAAGTTATAAAAGCTTATTTTGATTAAACTGGGATGCACTCGCCAGTATTTCTTGCTGATAAAATATTTTAAAAAGCGTTTCAAGTAACTTAAAGTGAAGCTATAAGAAGCCAGCTATGGAACACTGAAGGCTTAAAGTGTCACACCCCAACAGATGGCGGAATCATCGGGGCGTGAGCATGATGCGCATGGTTGCTCGAGAGAATCTATAACAACTAATTTAGTGACAATTTTTAAAAGGTTCAATATCCCGTACTATTAAACAAACATTTCACAAAAAGTCATCACAGATTACGAGTTTCTCAACAACAGAGCAAACATAACATAACAAAATTCAGTTTGATTTAGGTGGGTTTCTAGACTTCCTAAACCATTTCCAGCAGCTAATTCCATCAACCCGTTATATACGTTAAAATAAAGTCAATACAATAATGTAAATGTGAGTACACAAGTTTGCATAAGTATAGTATAAAAAGCGCTTACGCATAACTAGCATGTAACACGTAGAGAAGTGAATCAAGTAAGCTATCGACAATGATACAACCAACCAATATGACTGCGAGTTGTGATGTGCGCGACACATGTTCACCACTGTGAACATGTGAAGTAAATAAACCTTTACAACCCCTGAATAAACAGGTGCTGAGTCCAAACTATAGTACTATCGTTGCTAAGGGTGGAAGGCAAGTAATCACTGTGTAAACATAGCAAACAAACATTCATCGAATCACGTATAACATGCAAGAGCGGTTAGCGTTTAAAAGAGTTTAAGCGTTGTGTGCGTTGTGTTTTGATAGAGAACTTATGTAACACCCAAAAGTGCGTTAAGTGAAAAAGGGTTCGAGTATACTCACAGTGCGTGTTTAACAAGAAAACACGATCTGAAATGGATTGAAAGGAGCGCCGGATCAGCCTGCGTACGGGAACAGAAGCGTAAGTCCTCCAAAGTGCTGAAACGGTCGAAATCGAAGTGTCGGTGGGAAAACAGAGGCTTCGTACGAAGCTGTGCCTTCGCACGAAGGTGGGGTCTTCGTACATGTGTTGCTTCCGTTGTCCAGAATCGAGTGTTCTTCGCGTCTGTCTTCGAGAAATCGAGTGTTCATCCCTCCAACCTTAAGCTACTGATAAAACTTAGAGCCGGAGAGGTCTATGTCTGAGTCACGGGTGAGAAATGGGCTGTGATGTGCGAAGTCAGTGCCTTCGTACGAAGGCGGGCTTCGCACAGAACAGGCCAGCTCGCATTCGTGGCTGTTTCTTGCGTTTGGAGCTGTGTTTTTGTCTGAATCGGATGTATTTTCGAGTCCCATTCAAGACGGTTTCGACATTACTTCGTCCCACTATCCAGTGAACGAAATACATGTTGGTTTTGGTCTGTTTTTGTGTAAAATTCAAGTTAAAAAGGGTTTTAACCTAGATCTAACACTTGGTGAGCGTGAAATCTGTAGATTTCTAACTTGGGAAGCCGAAGCTAGGCCCAATACCCTCGGTTAAGTGTAGATCCGTGGTGAAATAAGAAGATTTGATGAAAAATATGAAGATTTTGTAAAAAGAATGAAGGTTTCTTATGAAAATAAAGAAGTTAGATGAAAAAGATGAAGTTTAGTTGAAAATAGAAGAGTCTTGATGAAATCGAGGTGATTTTTGTAGAAAATCGTAGTGGAAAACGTTGTGTAATCATGTAAAATCAGTAAATCTTACTTGAAAACAGTTGGACAGCAATTCGGCAGCGTTTTGGAGTGAATGGCAGCAATGAATGAAATGGAGAAGGGGCTAGGTATTTATAGAGTAAGACAGCGGGCTTGGTTCGAAGCTGGCACCTTCGTACGAAGGCAGTGCCTTCGTACGAAGCTACTGGCTTCGTTCGAAGGGTGCTGTTTTGTGTGGAAAATCTTCGTTTCACGTGTAGGATGCTCGCTTAATGCATTTTGTTGCGTTAGTTAGTATTTGTACTTTAAGTTTTTTAGTATGTCACTAAGTATCGGGTCGCGTTGCGTTTTAGAGTGATAAATCGAGTCGTTCGAGTGGGCGTTTGAGTGTTTCAAGCGATTAATCAACACATATAACATATAAATAATTAAACACACAAATAACATAAATAATATAAATAAATCCGCGTTTTGAGTTTGCGTTGAGTTAGCGTTGCGATAAGCGTTCAAGTACGATAAAATGCGTTTAATAGCGATATAGAATGTGATAATAAATGCGTTTAAAACATAGTTAACCCGTTTGCGGTAATTGATTCTCAGAGTACAAGCGTTTACGAGAAGTGACAACGGTAAATAGGAACAACCAAAGAGTCGGGTTTTTACATAAATAAAAGTTTATGTTTTCAGCAAACTAGGGTTTCAGCAAACTAGGGTTTATCCCTATAAATGTATTATGATTGAAACATGGGTTTTATCCCATTTTGTTTAATATAAAAGTTTGGTGTTTGAAACTCTGAAAATTTATTTCCTAACTACGATCCTGATGCTCTCATTTACGCTGTCAAATTAATAAACACCGATACCACTTAACTGGTTCGCGGCTCCCGCTCCCGGGGTAGGGGTCGGGGGCTGTGATAGAGGGTGGTATCAGAGCCAAGCCACTGGTTTAAGCCATTTAGGTGTTAATACCTAAAATTTAACCAATTGTGTTAGGAAATTATCTATGTGTTATTCTGTGTAATTATATATTATTATCTTTGTTATTTTGACAATTTTCTAGTTTCCAGTATGAGTGATCAGGGTACTTCTGACGCCTATCGTCAACTACCCCATTCCCCAAAGAATGAAGGAACATCCCAGCCAACCTCAGGATACACAGCCGATTCCGAGGAAGGAATCTTTGTTTTTAAAGCCCAATCAGAAGAACCTTTTCCTCCCAAGAAACGAGGATGGTTTAGTAGAGCCAAATCAGAAAGAAGGAAAAGAATGAGAAAAGCCCAAGAACGAGCAATAGCAAATAGATAGAGAAATACCCAGAATCAGGAGGCTAGACCCTTATGGGAAGAAGAATTAGATAGGCAACTAGCTGATTTCCATATGTTAGCAAATACAGCAGCAGAACCTGATCTCAACCAAGTAGCAGACCCACAACTTCTACCCTTATTCCCTAACCAACCCATGGAATTAGAGCAGAACCAGGAAAACCAACTCCAAATCCCAACCTTTGATCCAAATGAAATACCTAGAATTCCAGCACCAAACCATTTAGACTATGATCCGTGGTGGGATGACAACCGGTCAATTCAGGAAATATTAAATAACCCATATCCTTACGGAGAACCCATACCACGTTACCCTAAACCAGTGCCAGCCCCACTACCGCCCATGAATCAAGAGAATGTGGAAGAACTTCGCCAGTATGGTGAAGAGTTAGTTGTAGAGGGAAATCGAATTCGCTAAATAGGAGAAAAACTCGTCTGGAAATATGACGAGAGTGAAATGCAGTTTTAGAAACAAATCGCCTAATATATATATACACGTGTGTAATTTTGTTATTTTGAAAAAAAAAAAAAACAAAAACCCAAAATCAACTAAAATAGATAAACTAATATATATCATCTATATATATCTATCGATGCATAATTACTAGTGTTTAATTTTCTTTTCCAGTTGTAATTTGTAATAGATGCATGTATAATTATGAAAAAGAGTAAGTCGCAATGATCGACGTTTTTGGTTCAATCTGCTTGAGTGTTTGTTTGTATTAAATTTTATTCTGTGATATTAATACCTGATAAATGTTTACAATTCAGATGGAAAACGAAGTAAATCAGGAAAACCAGAATAACGATAATGACGGGAACCAAGTGAATAAAAGTGCTATCGAATACATAGTAGCCCAAGGAATCATAGATGATATGCCATATATTATCAAGACTATTAAAGTAGCAGAAAATAATAATTCTGTAAGCGGAAGTAAGCGTGTACCCACCGAACCAAGTCACAGCGTGAACTAAAATCACGGACCACTTATCCAAGCTCCCATTCCAAAAATAAGAAGGACTATCTCATATGGTTGTTCCTATAAAGAATTCTGGTCTTGCAAACTAATAGAATTATCAGGCAATGAAGGAGTCATTGCAGCCTTACGCTGGATAGAAAAGACAGAAGCAGTCTTAAAAATAAGTAAATGTGCAGACGAAAATAAAATCATGTTTGCTTCTAATCTTTTTAAGAATGTCGCCATAGAAAGGTGGAATACTATTATCCAGTCTAGAGGAAGTGATAGGGTTTATAACATGGAATGGACCAACTTTAAGGAAATAGTTGAAAGAATGTTATGTCCTCCTCATGAAAAAGAACAAATTGCCAATAAGTTCTTAAATCTTAAAATGACTGGAATAGATTGCAAGGGTTATATTACCATATTCTTCGAATATGCAAGGATAGTACCAACCTTAGCCTCACCAGAACCAGTATTAATCTCCCGTTACATCTGGGGATTAATCAGTGAAATCAAACATGTAGTCAAGGCAGCCAGACCACAAACAATAGAAGAAGCAGTAGAACTTGCTAACACCTTGATAGATGAACTGGTACGCACATAAGAGGAAAATCAGAAAAATAATCTAGCTCAGAAACTTTCTCAGGAATTACGTGGAAAAGGAACAGGTTCATCTTCTTCACTTTTCTATAGGATATGTAAGAAAAAGCATTACGGAAAATGTGCAAGGTATTGTAATTTCTGCAAGAAACCCGGGCATAAGGAAGAAGAATGTCGAACGAAAGTTAACGCCCGAGTATGCTACAATTGTGGAGAAGCTAGCCACATCAAGCCGAACTGTCCGAAACTAGCTCTAGCAGCAACCAACAAAGCTAAGGAAACTGAAGGACCTAAGAAGAATGCCGGAGCATTTGTTCTAATAGCTGAAGAAGCCAAGATGATTCCGGATGTGATTGCCGGTATGTTTTTAGTTAATGATGTTTATGCTAAAGTATTATTTAACTCTGGTGCAAACCAAAGTTTTATCAATACTTCTTTCTGCAAACTTCTCAATCAACCATTAACTAAACTTCAACAAGACTGCCTGGTGGAGACAACAAATGGGGATTCTATTAAGATAAGCGAAATCCTGCAGGGAGCAAGGATAGAACTTTCAAACCATAACTTTACTGCTAACCTTTTTCCAATGAATCTTGCCAGATTCGATGTCGTATTAGGAATGGATTGGTTGGTAGCCAATCATGCCAGTATATTATGTGATCAAAAGTCCATACAAGTAAGTACACCAACTGGTGAAAAGATCACAATTAAAGGAGATAAGCCAACAAGGTTAACAAAATTCATCTATGTGATAAAAGCTGCAAGTTATGCCAAGAAAGGAGGAACGGTGTATATGATTTCAGTAATCATTAACACTAAAGGAAAAGAAATAAAAGATATTCCCGTAGTATCTAAATTCTCATACGTTTTTCCAAGAGAGTTACCTGGATTGCCGCCAGATCGAGAAGTTGAATTTAGAATTCATCTAATACCAGGAACGGCACCGATTGCCAAAGCACCGTATCGACTAGCACCGACGGAGATGCAGGAACTGAAGAAAACAATTGGACGAACTACTTGAAAAAGGTTTCATACAGCCTAGTTCATCGCCATGGGGAGCACCGGTGTTATTTTTCAAAAAGAAAGATGGATCAATGCGTATGTGCATTGATTACTAAGAACTGAATAAGGTCACGATTAAAAATCGGTACCCACTACCGAGAATCGATGATCTGTTTGATCAACTTCAAGGAGCCCGATTCTTTTCTAAGATTGATTTACGCTCAGGATATCATCAATTGAAAGTACAGGAAAAGGACATTCCTAAAACCGCTTTCAGAACAAGGTAAGGTCATTATGAATTTACAGTCATGCCATTTGGTTTAACCAATGCCCCAGCCGCATATATGGACATGATGAACATGATATGTAAACCATAGCTGGATAAATTCATAATTGTCTTTATAGATGATATTCTAATTTATTCTAAGATTAAGGAGGATCATGCTGAGCATTTATTTATACTTATGACATTATTGAGTAAAGAAAACCTTTATGCCAAATTCTCAAAATGTGAATTCTGGTTGTAAGAAGTGCAATTCCTTGGACATCTGGTTAATCATGAAGGAATTCATGTGGATCCCACAAAAATCAAGGCGATTACCAAATGGAAAGTCCCTGAGTCACCAACAGAAGTAAGAAGTTTTCTTGGACTGACAAGATATTATAGACGTTTTATTCAAGATTTCTCTAGAATAGCCATTCCATTAACCAAACTGACTTGTAAATCAGTTAAGTTTGAATAGAGACCAAAACAAGAGGAAGCGTTTAGAATTTTAAAGCAAAGGTTAACCAGCGCACCGATACTCGCGTTACCTGAAGGAACTAAAGACTTTATAGTCTATTGTGACGCGTCTAAGTTAGGATTTGGATGTTTGTTGATGCAACGTTAAAGGGCTATAGCTTATGCTTCTAGACAACTTAAGAAACATGAAGAAAATTATACAACCCACGATCTAGAGTTAGGAGTGTTAATTTTTGCCCTTAAGATTTGGAGACACTATCTTTATGGTAGTAAGTTTGTTGTATTTACAGATCATAAGAGTTTAAGATATGTTTTTGGGCAAAAGGAATTAAACATGAGACAGAGACGTTGGATGGAAATTCTTAGTGATTATGATTGTGATATCCAGTATCATGCAGGAAAAACTAATGTGGTAGCTGATGCTTTAAGTCGAAAGTATCATGAAAAGCCAAAACGAGTACGCTTTCTTAGACTAAATCTGCAGATAGATTTGAATGAGCAAATTAGAGAGATACAGGAAACAACAATCAAGGACGATACTGAAATTTTAAAAGGAATGATTAAGGAATTAGAACAAGGATCAGATAGAATTTGAAGATTCCATAAGAAAAGGATTTCGATACCTATTTAAGGAAACCTACAAAACCAAATTCTAGAAGAAGCTCATAAGTCTAAGTATCGATGCATCCTAGAAGCAACAAGATGTATCAAGATTTAAGAAAGAATTTCTGGTGGATGGGAATGAAAAAGCATATAGCAAACTATGTTGCTAAATGTCTAACATGTTCATAGGTTAACGCTAAACACCAGAAACCTTTAGGATTATTGCAACAATTAGAGATTCCAATATAGAAATCGGAATTAATAACAATGGACTTTGTTACTAAATTACCCAAGACATGAAAAGGTAATATACAATCTGGGTGATTGTAGGCAGATTAACCAAATCTGCTCATTTCTTACCAATGAAGGAAACTTTCAGTATGGAACAGTTAGCCAAGTTATATATAAATGAAACAGTTTCATTACATGGAATTCCTTTATCTATTGTGTCTAACAGAGATAGCCGTTTTGCTTCTCATTTTTGGACAAGTTTCCAAAAAGCAATGGGAACCAGATTAAATCTAAGCACAGCTTATCATCCTCAAACAGACGGACAAAGCGAAAGGACAATTCAGACAATGGAAGATATGCTTAGAGCCTGTGTAATTGACTTTGGAGGAAATTAGGACGATCACTTACCTCTCATAGAATTTTCTTACAACAACAGTTATTATACCAGCGTCAATGCTGCACCATTTGAAGCACTCGATGGACGAAAATGCTGAACTCCAGTCTGTTGGGCAGAGATTGGAGAAAAGCAACTATCAGGAGCAGAGATAGTTCAGGAAACAACTGATAAAATTATCCAAGTCAAGGAAAGACTAAAAGCAGCACGAGATCGTCAAAAGAGTTATGCAGATAACAGACAAAAACCGTTGGAATTTCAAGTTGGAGACAAGGTATTATTAAAAGTTTCTCCATGGAAAGGAGTGGTCAGATTCGTTAAAAGAGGAAAGTTAAGCCCAAGATATGTTGAACCTTTTGAGATTATCAAAAGAATAGGACCAGTAGCTTATCAGCTACAACTGCCAGAGGAAATGGCAGGAATACATGATGTATTTCATGTATGTAACCTCAAGAAGTGCTTAGCTGACGAATCATTAGTGATACCTCTACAGGAGATAGATGTAAATGAGAAGCTTAAGTTTGTAGAAAAACCCATTCAGATTGAAGATAGAAAAATCAATAATCTCAAACACAAGAGATTAGTTCTGGTCAAAGTAAAATTAAATTCAAAGAGAGGACCAAAATACACATAGGAACTCGAGTCAGAAGTGCAACGGAAATATCCACACCTATTCCTGTGAATCTCAAGGACGAGATTTAAAACAAGGTGGGGAGGATATAACAACCCTCGAAACGCCTTAGTTATACCCAAAATACGCTAAATTAGACCCGTAATAACTTTAGTTTTTATAAAAAATCAAATAAAATAAGGATTTTCACCCGCTCGCGGGTCGCGACAAGAAGGAGTGGGTGTGTCGCGGGGATCTCTTGTTTGTCGAAATCCCAGGGTGCCACGTGTCCCTGTGTGTGGCAAGCCTAAGTGGTGAGAAGGCCACCCTAGCCATAGCTAGGGGGTCTCTCGCGGGGCGCGAAAGGAGCAGGGGGCGGGTCGCGGGGCGCGAGTGCCTTCGGATTCAGCCTATAAATTAAAGCTTTCAACTTCAGTTTTAGTCGTTCAACATTTTCTCTCTCCATCCCTATAGTGCAAGTATAATAGCTCGATATTATACCCTAAAACACGAAGCTCTGCCCTATTGTAAGTATTTTAACCCCCGATCACTAATTCGTTACCCTACCCGATTGATTTAGGACCCACCAACGCATGTCGAGGCTTTGCCTGACTAAGTTCGTTGGGGTTCTGTCTCGTGTTGTATGGCTAAAGTGACTTGGGTTATCTTACTAAAATGTGTGCATTGTATGTTTTTAATATAAAATAATCAGGAAAAGTCAACAGGAAGCTGTAGAAATATCTAAGTCTACAATGTGAGTCATTCTCTTTTTCTCATTGTTTGTGAGCCATTATTTCAATTGTTTTACAAAACCCTAAATTTTTATCAGTATACTTACAATGATTAAGTTTTTGTAATTCTACAATTATCATCAGTATGTGGGGTTTTGTATACATTACTTGGCACTAGTTACTATTGCGAATAGTAGCATGACCGCAAGCACGGGGGACAAAGGTTGCCCCAGTAGCAATACTGTGTTGAGTAATTGGATAGATATAAACATTGTAATCAATCTTAATACTGTAAAGTTATAAAAGCTTATTTTGATTAAACTGTGATGCACTCGCCAGTATTTCTTGCTGATAAAATATTTTAAAACGCGTCTCAAGTAACTTAAAGTGAAGCTATAAGAAGCCAGCTATGGAGCACTGAAGGTTAAAGGAGTGGCTATAAAATTTTACCTAAATAAAAGTTTATGTTTTCAGCAAACTAGGGTTTATTCCTATAAATGTATTATGAATGAAACATGGGTTTTATCCCATTTTGTTTAATATAAAAGTTTGGTGTTTGAAACTCTGAAAATTTATTTCCTAACTACAATCCTGATGTTCTCATTTCCGCTGCCAAATTAATAAACACCGATACCACTTAACTGGTTCACGGCTCCCGCTCCCGAGGTAGGGGTTGGGGCCTGCGACAACATCTTACAACTTCCAGCAAATTTGCTGAACCTCGATGTTTCATATAACAACCTAAAGAACCTCATTGATTTGAATGGCCAAGTTACTTGAAGTCCGCTGATTCATATTAGTAACTTAATGAACGTCGTTGTTTTGAACAACAATTCAAAGAAGCTCGCTGATTTGATTTAATACCTAATTGAAGTCTACTGATTTGAACAAATAAATTTGTTAAATTCGCTGTTTTAAAGTACCAACTTAATCAACTCCGCTGATTTGAATAACATTAATATGAAGTCCGCTGATTTGTACAAAGATGTTTCTTAAATTCGTTGTTTTACATTACCAAGTTATTCAACTTCGTAGAATTGAACCAGGGAGTTAAATAAGTTCTGTAAATTTAAATTGGCTGGGTTGTGCCTTATTTGTTCTGTAATCAGAAGAGATGAAGAAAGCTGTTTTAAATTACCAACTTATTCAAATTCGCTGTTAAATAAGTTCTGTAAATTTAGATTGTGAAAGTATGAAGCATTGTATTTGTCTAATAACATAGAGACTCTGGGCATCGATGGTTGTGCTTCCATTAGATCCGTTTCATTCCCAAAAAACAGGAGGCCAGAAGTTCTCCTCACTTGAAATTGACTCTTGTGACAAACCGTTAGAGAAGGAGTTACGAGGAGATGAATTGAGTCACAAGATTATTCAGAACTTGTTTCAACATGATATTTTTCTCAGTTTTAAAGTTGGTGTACCTATTGAGAAGACCGTCCATGGTGGAGAACGATCGTTCTCTGCCACCGTCTTTTCGCGTATAGTCTCCTTGAGCTTATATTCTTCTTTAAACGAGAATGTTCGTTTGGGGAGAATGTTCTGGGGACTGTACGATAATAATGATTCAACTGCTGCTATTGAGTCTTCTAGCAGATTCAACTCAACTGCTACTGTTGAGTCTTCGTATGATGTTTTTCTCAATTTCAAAGTTGATGTACCTATTGGTGACGGTACGTGGAGGAGAACGATCATTCTCTGCCCCGTTTTCGGTAGGTGACGAGGATCACAACAAATTTGAAGCCCCAAGTTTACCGCATATAACTTGGAGATGATAATGTGTTGATTAGATCCTATAGTAATGTTGTGTAATATTGCTGGATGATACTGTATGTTGTTCAGCCTTCACGCGGTCTCTACCCTGCTGTATTTTTTTGTGTGTAACATTTCACTATAGATCCTATAGTAATGTTGTATAATATTGTTGAATTAGTTAATAAAAATGTTTGTTACATTAGGTGTTTTGTAATATTTTGAATTGTAGGTATGTGTGGAACTTTATGTAAGTTTCTATAATATTATTATTACCTACTACTTCATTGAATTTTATTTATTGTTGTTAGAATTTTCATAATTAATATTTATATTTATATTTTTCAACCCACATGATGCTGGGCTCCACCAAATCTCTGGGTTCTCACCACTATAAATACCCATAGGATTAGGGTGTCAACCCACACCAATATTCAACAACCACAACTCATCCTAACCATTTCCCTTTGTTACTTCATGGATTCTTTTTGGCCATACGTCGTAAGACTTTACTGGGGTGGTGTCTTTTCATTTGTAAACGGGGTTGTTCAGTATGACCAATCCATACTAACAACCTCATTCATTATGCGACATAAAATGTCTTATCACGAATTGGTTGATTCAATTTGTAATCATGTTCAACTCCAGAAAGAATCGGTTAGCCTTTCATTGTTACTAGGGTACACATATACATCTCAAACAACAAAAATTTTCAATAAAGATGGAGGTGAAATGTTTTTCAAAACAACGGACTTCAGAAAGATATTACATCTTAACAGCGAGCTTCTTTGAATTGTTGTTCAAAACATCGGACTTCAAATAACTTGGCCATTCAAATCAGCGAGGTTCTTTAGGTTGTGATATGAAACAACGATGTTTAGAAAATTTGGAGGAAGTTGTATGATCTTGCAGCTTTTGGCAGGATTTCTAAAGAAGTTCGCTGTTTCAAACAGCGAACTACCTAATATCATTCACAAATTTAAATCCCACCTAAAAGCACTCTTTTGGGGTTCAAAACCCCTATTTCTGCAAAAAAAATCCTGCAACATTGGGCTAAATGAAACCTGTTCGCCGGTTCAAACCGGTTATACCAGAAAAACTATCGATTCAATCCAAGACTGAATACCTCATTTAAATCGGGTCTTCTTGTACCGGACTCACCACTGGTAAGCGGCTGAGCCAGCTGGTTCAAACCGGTTTTTACAACATTGTGTAATACCGTAACCACAATCCTACACTTTAAGAACAAGTCTACTTATAATCACGCAGGAACAAACTTGATTGCAAACAAGTTCGCGGGTCCAAACCAACAAGATTACAAACAAGTCCGATGTGATTTTCTTAATCAAGTTTGTTTGATATTCATATTCAAACTCAAATGGACTTCAAGCTCGATCAATAACTCCACCACTTTGTGATAAGTTCGTTCATCTTCTTTAAAAATATCCAAACGAGCCCTTAGTAGTTAACATCTTAGATGAAAGGAAAGAAAAATATAATACAATACAAAGATAATGATGAGGAATGATGTGTGAAGTTTTTTTTGAGACCTTTAATTTTGTGAGATAATAAACTTGATCGTAAAAAAAAAATAACATGATCGAAATCATCGCAAAAATAAATATACATTTTGAAAGATAACCAAATCAATAAGAAGAAACAACAACACATTACACGAAGGTAGCAGTTTGAGTCGCCGACGGTGGTAACAAGCTCAGTTTTCCGTCAACTTGGGTGGTCGGAAGCTCCGGTAAGTTGAGAAAGTGGTAAAAGTAAAACTCCGGTAAGTTGTAAAAAAAACTCCGGTAAGTTGTAAAAGTAACTCTTGTTTTTTTCAGGGAAGGTTCTAATCGTTTGGATTCTTTTACATTTAGATCATAAGTCACAACTATTGATGTTGGGTTGTCTGGTTGTTTTATGTATATATAGATGTTTTTTAAAAACTCTCCACAATGTTGGGTTTAATTTATAATGCTGGATTGTGTGTGTATATATATATATATATATTTCTTAAAAACTCTCCACAATGCTAGGTTTAACTTATAATGCCGGGTTTTAATTTACATTACAAGTAATTAAACAATTTTAAAGAGAGTAAAGTTGTCCATTGACGTATAAAGAGGAACCTAACCGAACGAGCGAGCTGAGATGCTCAAGATCAGCTAGAAAAAGGACTTTTTTTAATTTGGTTAAATAGGTCATTGGTATGAAAACCATTGAGTCATTGACGTCAGATTCGGTTTTTAAACATGGTCAGTTAAATCTAAGTTAATAGGAGCATCTCCGATAGCACAAAGAGAACGGAGACGTGGATGCCAAGTGGCGTTTGGACTCGGACGACAAAAAAGAGGGTTGTTAAAACCATCTCTCTGGTTTAAATTAAAACGCGTAAATTTTCCCCTTGCATTGCGGCAGGAATTTGGTCGGTATCGGTTGGGTTTAGTGCGTTATGGATACGATACAAGCACTCGATATTACAGATAAAAGAGAACCTAAAAAGTAAAGTTGTGATATGTCAAAGAATGATCATACATGTTTTACATCGATCAAAAACAATAAAAATGAATGGTATTTACATCAATCAAAAACAATAAAAACGAATGGGATTTCCCCCACTATGCTGCGGGATTTCGGCCGACATCTGTTTGGTTTCCATTTTCATAACTAGACCAGATATGGAACAAGTCACCTTACTCGTACCCTTTTAACTAAGATTTATATTTATCCGCGTATTGGTTGACCTTTTTTCCTATTTTAATAGTTAAAAAACATAAATCTATGTATAATGTATTGTTGAAATAACTATTTAAAAAAATACAACCAAAGGAGCAAAAACCGACCTGGGTCACTTAAAATACTAGATCTCTTCATTATCACTCCTCCACCACTCGTTAACTTACTATTTGTTAACTTACTATTATAGTATTATTTATCTTTATATGACGTAGAATATTTTCCCTATATATAGGAAACATATATTTCAGATTAATGTTGGGAGAGGGAAGATCAGATTATCCGGTTTTCGAATATCCGAAAACCGGATATCCGAAAATTTCGGATAGTGAATATTGATATCCGAATCCGTATCCGAAATTTCGGATATCCGAAAACGGATATCCGAATTTATAAAAAAAAAATCAAAAAATCCATTTCGTGTATAGATTAAAACTAAACTTATATTCGATTCTCTAAATTTCCAACATTTATAACTAAAAACAATCATAAATTCACATGAATACAATTATTTACTACTTTTTTTCTAATTTTTACAATACTTCAAACTAAATATAATGCTCATATACTATATATATTTATAAAAAAATAATTAGTTTTCGGATAATCGGATTATCAGAAATTTTTGAAATTCATATCCGAATCCGAAAATTTAGATTATTCAGTTTTCGGATATCCGAAATTTCGGATATTTCGGATACGGGTTTTCGGATATTTCGGATTCGGATCCGGATTTTTTTGAACACCCTTAGATATGATGGCAGAAGGATATTCCTTTTGCTGTTGATGTGCTTAAAATACAACATATAAATAATATCTAATACAGTGTAAAATCAACCCTTTTTCAGTACTAATATTGAAAAAAGCCTGTTTCTTTGTTCCTTTTTAATTAACAGGGTCAAAAGAGCTTAAATGAACAAAAGGACCAAAATAACAGCAAAAACCAACATAAAATACAATGAAGAAGGATTGACGCTACTCGCCAAGCCCCCGTCCACATCCAAACCAAAGAAATAGCAAAATCAGAAGCTCTGGCACGAGGCCGTGCTCACCTAGCATGGGCCGTGCCCAGTGGGAATTCTCTGCAATAGAAAAAGACAACAACAAAAGACAAATCCAAAGCTCAACACAGGGCCGTGCTAAGGCAACACGGGGCGTGGTCAGCTCTAAGATTTCCAGATCTGAAGTAGTACAACAAGTACATTGGCCACGGGCCGTGCCGTTGACAAACGGGGCCGTGTTAGTATGAAGTCTGACACTATAGTTAATGAAGAAGAGAGAGACTGATGGCCACGGGGCTGTTCCAGGCGGGCACGAGTCGTGGGGGACATTCTTTTTTCTTGGATGAGGAAAGAAAAATATAATACGATACAAAGATAATGCTGAGGAATGATGTGAAGTTTTTTTTGAGACCTTTAATTTTGTGAGATAATAAATTGATCGTAAAAAAAATTACATGATCGAAATCACCGCAAAAATAAATATACATTTTGAAAGATAACCAAATCAATAAGAAGAAACAACAACACATTACACGGAGGTAGCGGTTTGAGTCGCCGACGGTGGTAACAAGCTCAGTTTTCCGTCAACTTGGGTGGTCGGAAGCTCCGGTAAGTTGAAAAAGTTGTAAAAGTAAAACTCCGGTAAGTTGTAAAACAACTTTGGTAAGTTGTAAAAGTAACTCTTTTTTTCTTTTGTTTAGGGAAGGTTCTAATCGTTTGGATTCTTTTACATTTAGATCATAAGTCACATCTGTTAATGATGGGTTGTCTGGTTGTTTTATGTATATATAGATGTTTTCAAAAAACTCTCCACATTGCTGGGTTTAATTTATAATGCTGGGTTGTGCATATATATATATATTTTTAAATCTAAGTTAATAGGAGCATCTACGATAGCACAAAAAGAACGGAGACGTGAATGCCAAGTGGAGTTTGGACTCGGACGACAAAAAAGAGGGTTGTTAAAACCATCTCTCCGGTTTAAATTAAAACGCATAAATTTTCCCCTTGCATTGCGGCAGTAATTTGGTTGGTATCGGTTGGGTTTAGTGCGTTATGGATACGATACAAGCACTCGATATTACAGATAAAAGAGAACCTAAAAAGTAAAGTTGTGATATGTCAAAGAATGATCATACGTGTTTTACATCGATAAAAAACAATAAAAACGAATGGTATTTACATCAATAAAAAACAATAAAAACGAATGGGATTTCCCCCGCTATGCGGCGGGATTTCGGCCTACATCTGTTCGGTTTCCATTTTCATAACTAGACCGGATATGGAACAAGTCACCTTACTCGTACCCTTTTAACTAAGATTTATATTTATCCGCGTATTGGTTAACCTTTTTTCATATTTTAATAGTTAAAAAACATAAATCTATGTATAATGTATTATTGAAATAACTATTTAAAAAAATACAACCAAAAGAGCAGAAACCGACCTGGGTCACTTAAAATACCAGATCTCTTCATTATCACTCCTCCACCACTCGGTAACTTACTATTATAGTATTATTTATCTTTATATGACGTAGAATATTTTCTCTATATATAGGAAACATATATTTCAGATTAATGATGGGAGAGGGAAGATCGGATTATCCGGATTTCGAATATCCGAAAACCGGGTATCTGAAAATTTCGGATAGTGAATATTGA
This sequence comes from Helianthus tuberosus, assembly GCA_030545235.1. Lineage (NCBI taxonomy): Eukaryota > Viridiplantae > Streptophyta > Magnoliopsida > Asterales > Asteraceae > Helianthus > Helianthus tuberosus. The sequence goes on along the minus strand of CM060425.1, from coordinate 15,359,564 downwards.
TATCCAAATCGGTATCCGAAATTTTGGATATCCGATTTTCGGATACGGATTCGGATATCCAAACAGATATCCGAATTTATAAAAAAAATCAAAAAATCCGTTTCGTGTATAGATTAAAACTAAACTTATATTCGATTTTCTAAATTTCCAACATTTAAAACTAAAAACAATCATAAATTCACACCAATACAATTATTTAATACTTTTTTACTAATTTTTACAATACTTCAAACTAAATATAATGCTCATATACTATATATATATATATATTTATAAAAAAATAATTAGTTTTCGGATATCGGATAATCGGATTATCAGAAATTTTTAAAATTCATATCCGAATACGAATCCGAAAATTCGGATTATCCGGTTTTCGGATATCCGAATTTTTGGATATCCGAAATTTTGGATATTTCGGATACGGATTTTCGGATATTTCGGATATTTCGGATTCGGATTTTTTTGAACACCCTTAGATATGATAGCAGAAGGATATTCCTTTTGCTGTTGATGCGCTTAAAATACGATATATAAATTATATCAAATACGGTGTAAAATCAACAATTTTCAGTACTAATGTTGAAAAAAGCCGTTTCTTTGTTCCTTTTTAATTAACAGGGTCAAAAGAGCTTAAATGAACATAAGGAGCAAAATAACAGCAAAAACCAACATAAAATACAATGAAGAAGGATTGACGCAACTCGCCAAGCCCCCGTTCACATCCAAACCAAAGAAATAGCAAAATCAGAAGCTTTGGCATGGGGCCGTGCTCACCTAACACGGGCCTTACCCAGTAGGAATTCTCTGCAGTAGAAAAAGACAACAACAAAAGATAAATCGAAAGCTCAACACAGGGCCGTGCTAAGGCAACACGGTGCGTGGTCAACTCTAAAATTTTCAGAATCTGAAGTAGTACAGCAAGTACATTGGCCACGGGCCGTGCCGTTGACACACGGGGCCGTCTTAGTATGAAGTCTGACACTGCAATTAATGAATTAGTAAACGTCACGTTAACAAATGATCAAACTTCGCTAATAAAAGATGAATATCATGAAATGAACATAAAACCGGTACCATGTTTTTTCAAAACATCTTTGTTAGTAATGTGCTAATTGATAAAGATCTTTGCAAAAAATAGGAATTTTTCTCCTCTTAAAATTCCTATTTTTCTCTCCAATCGCAAAACGGTTAATACCACGAGAATGGTTGGAGATGTCTTAATTCAAACAAGCCAAGCGGTAGTCCCAACTGACTTTGTCATCTTAGATGCATCCTCCTCGTGTTGGGACAACCATTTCTAAAATCCCATCAAGCCTTGATCCAACGGAAGCAAAACAACCTACCACTTCGATTAGGGGCCGACAAAAGGTACGTCAATCTTGACCAATCAATGAAATATCCATGATGACGACCCCCTAATTGAAGATGAAGCGGAGCCACCCGATACGGAAAAAGAAGAAGAAGAATTTGTCGAAGAGGAAGGCGCCATAGAACAAACCTTTTCGGCCATCGACCTTAATAAAGAAAAGAATAAGCGGTCTCTTGAAGACCCACCACCACTTGAACTCAAGGAACTACCTAAAGGTCTAGAATACACATTTTAGACGAACATGGTAAGCTCCCCGTCATCATTTCTTCTAAACTAACACTTTTTGAAAAAAAATTCATAAAGCTTTTGAAAAAACATAAAAATGCAATCGCGTGGAGGCTCATGGATATTAAAGGCATCAACCATCCATGTGCACCCACAAAATTTTGATGGAAGATGACTATAAAACGGTAATACAACCACAACGTAGGGTAAATCCAAACGTACAAGAAGTGGTTAAAAACAAAGTCATCAAACTACTAGACGCCGGATTTATCTATCCCATTTCCTATAGTCCATGGGTAAGTCCCGTCCAAGTAGTTACAAAGAAAGGAGGTATGACGGTAATAAAAAATGATAAAAATGAACTTATACCAACAAAAACTATCATCAGGTGGAGGGTTTGTATCGACTATCGTAAGTTAAATGAAGCAACAAGGAAAGACCACTTTCCTTTACCATTCATCGGCCAAATGTTAGACAGACTATCTGGTCATAAATTCTATTGTTTTCTTGATAGTTTCTCCGGTTATTTTCAAATTCCAATAGCACCGGAGGACCAAGAAAAAACAACTTTTACATGTCCATATGGAACCTTCGCTTATCAACGCATGCCTTTTGGTCTATGTAATGACCCCACTACGTTTCAACGTTGCATGGTGGCTATCTTCCACGATATGATAGAAAAAACCATGGAAGTTTTCATGGATGATTTTTCTATCTTTGGAGATACATTTGACAGATTCCTCGATAACCTTGAACGAATGCTATCCCGATGTGAGGAAACTAACATCACCCTTAATTGGGAAAAATACCATTTCATGGTAACGGAGGGAATAGTACTCGGTCATAAAATCTCAAACGAAGGAATGGAAGTAGATCGGGCCAAAATAGACACTATTTCCTGATTACCTCCACCTTCCTCCGTTCGAGCCATTCGAAGTTTCCTAGGACATGCCGGATTTTATAGGCGAGTTATCAAAGACTTTTTGGAAATCTCTAGACCTCTAACAAAATTACTTGAAAAAGACGCACCATTTGTCTTCGACAAGGAATGCAATAAATCTTTTCTAACCTTAAAGGAAATGTTAGTCAATGCACCAATCATGACAGCGCCCGATTGGAAACTACCATTTGAAATCATGTGCTATGAAAGTGACTTTGCTGTTGGAGCCGTCTTAGGACAACGAAAAGAAAAACATTTTCACCTAATATACTATGCAAGTAAAACTCTTAACGATGCTCAAGAAAATTATACAACAAAAGAAAAAGAGTTACTAGCCGTAGTATTTGCTTTTGATAAATTTCATTCCTATCTTGTTCTTTCTAAAAAAATAGTCTATACGGATCATGCCGCCATTCGATACCTCTTCAAGAAACAAGATGCCAAACCACGTTTGATTCGGTGGATTCTTCTCCTCCAAGAATTCGATATTGAAATAAAAGATAAACGAGGAACCGAAAATACCGCAGCCGATCATCTATCATGCTTAGAAGATCCCGCTTTGGAGTCGACTCGGGAAGAGCTCATCAATGAAAAGTTCCCTACCGAATCTTTGGAAATGGTTGAATACCAAGAAGACCCATGGTACGCCGACTATGCTAACTACCTCGCTAGTGGCATCTTAGTCAAAGGTTGGTCACATCAACAAAGAACAAAATTCTTTGCCGATGTAAAACACTACTTTTGGGTAGACCCATATCTTTTTAAAATATGTGCCGATCAACTTATCCGAAGATGCGTCCATGGTCAAGAAGCAAGAAAAATTCTTCGCCATTATCATGAAGGATCGTATGGAGAATATCATGGAGTCGCAAGCACCACACGGAAGGTACTTGATTTAGGATTTTATTGGCCAACCATCCATAAGGATGCATACCATTTCATTAAAACTTGTGATGCATGCCAACGAACAGGTAATATCTCAACAAGAAATGAAATGCCCCAAACGGGCATTCTTATTTGTGAAATTTTTGATGTTTCGGGTATGGATTTTATGGGACCTTTCCCACCGTCAAAAGGTAACAAATACATTCTTGTAGCAATTGATTACGTGTCCAAATGGGTCGAGGCCGAGGCTCTTCCAACCAACGATGGTAGAGTTGTGATAAAATTCTTAAAACGACTATTTTCTCGTTTTGGTGCTCCAAAAGCACTAATTAGTGATAGAGGTATCAATTATACAAAATTTTAACAAAATATTGGTCTATCACCGTATTTCAACCGCCTACCATCCTCAAACCAACGGTCAAGCCGAAGTAACAAATCGAGGGCTAAAAAGAATCCTAGAGAAAACCGTAGGTCAAAACAAGAAAGATTGGGTGGATAAATTAGACGACGCTTTATAGGCCTTCAGAAACTCCTACAAAACACCAATAGGCACCACCACATATAAGCTCGTCTATGGGAAAAATTGTCACCTCTCGGTAGAAATTGCTCACAAGGCCTATTGGGCGTTAAAAAACGTAAACCTAGACCATGAACTCGCCGCTAAAAATCGATTCTATCAATTAAACGAATTAGACGAATTGAGAAATCAAGCATATTCTAACTCCGAAATTTATAAGGAACGCATGAAAAATATACATGATAAAATAAGCAAACCTAAAGAATTTCGGGAGGGGGATCAAGTGCTATTGTTAAATTCAAGGCTTCGATTATTTCCGGGTAAGCTTAAGTCAAGGTGGACCGGACCTTTTTCCATCACCCAAATCTTTCCACACGGAGCGGTAGAAATTTAGCCCCCAAACGGTGAACCTTTCAAAGTAAACGGGTAAAGGCTTAAACTCTACCGAGGCTTCGTTGAGGAAGAGGAAATTGAAATGGATCTTCAAGAGGTAGATACATGGTCGGTAAAATGATCAAATGTTTATTGTATATATGCATATTTTTTTAATCATCTTGTAGGAGCAATTGGAAAACATCATCCATGGAGACTTGACGAAAAACAGGTAAGAACAAAAGGAACCACGGAGAAACGGTCACACACACCTGCATGAATGAAAAATAAAGTTTCTGTTACTTTGAACACGGGGCCGTGCCCACCTGGCACGCCCCCGTGCCCAAACGCCCATATACAAAAAATAAATAAGACACGGAATGGGGCCGTGGCCGACTGACTGACAGGATATATAACCCTCAGTATTCACTTTTTCAAACACAACATGACCCGTTTCTCCGGAGACCCTGGTTCCTGCCGATTTTACACCAATTTTAGATGATCGATCACTCTAATCTGACTACAAGGTATGATTCTAACATCATAGTAGTTAGTTTAACGATTTGCATGTAGTTTAACACCAAAAATTCGGGTTTGATCTAGGGTTCTTGAACTAGACCCGTTCCAATCTTGAATTTTTGTTTAGATTCTGTTAGTAGTAGTTAGTATTAGTATTTTTGGAAGTAAATATCTGAACATTGTTGAGGAAATCGGATCATTCAAACTGTTTCAACCAAACCTTAGTTCTTGACAGAAAATCTTAAAATAGGAAGGGTAAACGGGTGTTTTATGTAAAAATGATAGTTGAGGTTTGTTTTTTTGGGGTAAACCGCTACTAATGAACCAAAAATTTTGAATTTTGCGAAGCCGGCTCGAAAACCTTGGTTTTTGGAGAAACAGACAGTTCGACACGGGGTCGTGCTATTTTAGCACGACGCCGTGCCCAACCTGAACCTCAGACACGGGGCCGTCTCCAGACCACCTGATGTAATATTTTGGCATATTTCTCAAACATATGAACTGTCTTACTGGTTCTTTCTTGCAGGATGGCACCACATAAGTTTCTCAAGTTCTTTCTTGCAGGATGGCAGCACACAAGCATACTAGACAATAACTCTATCTTTATGTCCCTCGTATTTTGTATCGACTTAATTGCCGGGCCAATGGCGAACGGGTTATTAGTTAAATAGCGCTATTAGGTCTGACAAGCCTCACACCGTTCCGCAGAGGACGGAAGTGGACTAATATACTTGGGCACTTAGTCAATGATGATAGACATTGACTTGGGGCACTCAACATAACTTCAGTCAGTAGTCGATATGGTAACGGGTCTAGTGGTTTAAAACAGCTGGGTAGCTTCCCATGGCATGTTTTTTATAAGAACAAGGAACTTAACAACTTATGGTTTTAGAACATCATCAAACAGACAACCAACTGTGAACTCGCCAACATTTTTTTGTTGATACGTTACTACATGCTTTGCAGGTCGTTAGGTACATGGCTGGAGCTTGCACGAGGAGTGGGCGTTATGGATAGGAATCAACCATTGGATTCCTACTATTAAACATTATGGCTTTTAATTTACTTAATGGGTTTTAAACTTTATGCTTCCGCTAACACTTAAACTTGGTTTTGGGGTATTGTTTTGTGAACACTAAACCTTTGGATTGTGATGGTTCTACTTTACTTTATTTACTGTTCAGTATGATTGGTGGTATGATCCTGGTCAGTCACAGGCCTTGCGGTATTACTCCGCTTGTGGATTTTGGGGGTGTGACAGAGTGGTATCAGAGCCATTGGTTATAGTGAACTTGGTTTTAAAAAGGGGGAAAAATCTTTTTGATAAAACCAGACTATAACCTGCTCAGTGTTCAACGATCCACAACGACACTTTGCTCCAAGTGCAAGGCTCAACACTTTAGGTGGTATGATTTATGTTTATGCTGCCTACTTGATAGCTTACTTTAGCATGGTGTGTTGATTATGTATGCTTAGTTAGGATAGTAGCATGGTGTCTATTAGCCCTAATATGTTCTCTTTGACATTCAACTGTTTGCATGAAACCTTATGTGGTCACTCACTTCTGTCATTCTTTTCGCATTCGTGCGTCAGCATTCTCACTTGTGTTTTCTGGCTGTGAAGATCATGAGTGGATGCCTCAACTTGACTCAGGCTCAACTGACGGCCCTAATCAATGAACAGGTTGCTGAGGCTTTAGCAGCAGCCCAACCCGGAGGTAAAGCCTGCCATTTCGACCTATCCTAGGATGTTAGATCCTACTCTCGTGACGCTTTATCATTCTTAGCCTTACCCTTTTCTTTTTCACGTGACAGGTCAACCTGCTCACCCTCGAGTATGTACGTTCAAGACTTTCATGGACTGTCGGCCTAGTTCCTTTAGTGGTACCGGAGGAGCTGTAGGTCTCCTCCACTGGTTTGAGAAGATCGAATCCGTTTTTGAGATGTATGAATGCCCTGTAGCCAATAGGGTGAAGTTTGCAATTGGAACACTCGAAGGTAGTGCGCTCTCTTGGTGGAACACACAGGTTCAAATGCTAGGGTTGGCAGCTGCGAACGCCACCCTATGGAATGACTTTAAGGAGCTGATCAAGGAAGAATATTGTCATCGGGATGATATTCACAAGCTTGAGGTGGAGTTCTACAACCTCAAGATGGTAGGGTCTGAGATTGAATCCTACACGAAACGATCGAACGATTTGGCTACTTTGTGTCCCAACATGGCGAACCCTGCTTACAAGCGCATTGAGCTCTACATTAAGGGTTTAGTACCAGAGATCCAGAGCATGGTAACTGCAGCGAATCTCCCTACGATCCAGCAGATCATACGACTGTCTCACCGCCTCACTGATCAGGCAGTCGAGCAGAACAGGCTGCCTAAACGGATTAGTGCTACCACTACTGATGCACCAAGTGACAACAAGCTTAAGTGGGATGTGAACTCGGGCAATGGTTCAAGCTCTACTAAGCCTCAGTCTCAGCAGCGAATGACCGACGATTACAAGAGCCCTATCCATCAATCTTCTGCCAATCAAAGTCAGGGTGGATACAAAGGAAATCACCCTAAGTGCAACCGTTGTAACTTGCACCACAGTGGGCCGTGCAGCAAGGGCCACTGTTAAAGATGCAACAAGCCAGGTCACGTAGCAAAGGAATGCAGGAGCCTGTCTCATGCGAATCAGAATCGTCATCAGCAGCAACCTGCCCCACAGAACCAGCCGAAGCAACAACAGGGCAACAATAGAGGGTGTTTCCAATGTGGAGCTGAAGGCCACTTTAAAAGGAACTTCCCTCAGCTGAATCAGAATCACAACAACAATAACAACAACCAGGGCAATGGGAACAACAACAGGAACAACAACGATGACAACGGTGATAAAGGGCGTGTGTTCATGATTGGTGAAGGTGAAGCAAGGAACGATCCCAATGTTATGACGGGTAAGTTTCTACTGGACGACTACTTTGTTTCTGTTTTATTCGATTCGGGAGCCGATACTAGTTATGTGTCCTTAAGGGTTAGTCAGATGCTTAAGCGTACCTCTATCCCTCTAGACACCAAGCATCTTGTAGAACTAGTGAACGGTAAAAACCTTGAGGCCACACACATTATCAAGGGTTGTGAACTCGCTCTAGCTGGTCAGACTTTCTCTATCGATCTCATCCCCATCGTTCTTGGTAGTTTCGACGTTGTCATTGGGATGGACTGGTTATCCTAGCATCGGGCGGAAATACTCTGTAAGGAGAAGATTGTCCACATTCCTCGTCATAACGATGAACCTCTCACTATACCTGGTGATAAGAGTGGTGCTGTCGTGGGCATCATCTCATTCCTTAAGGCCCATAAGTGTTTGCGAAAGGGCCACATTGCTATTCTAACTCTTGTTACCGACACCTTAGCGAAAGAAAAGAAGATTGAAGACATCCCGATCGTACGTGACTTTCCTGAGGTATTTCCTGAGGAATTACCTGGTCTACCGCCTCATCGCCAAGTCAAGTTTGAAATTGAGTTAGCCCCTAGAGCAGCACCTATAGCTCGTGCACCTTATCGTTTAGCCCCAGCTGAATTGTTGAAATTATCCACGCAACTACAGGAACTCTTGGACAAGGGTTTTATTCGTCCTAGTTCATCGCCCTGGGGAGCCCCAGTCTTGTTTGTCAAGAAGAAAGATGGTACCTTCCGCATGTGTATAGACTACCGTGAACTCAACAAGGTGACCGTGAAGAATCGTTATCCTCTTCCACGTATCGATGACCTGTTTGACCAATTGCAAGGGTCGAGCTTCTATTCTAAGATTAATCTGAGATTAGGCTATCATCAGCTAAGAGTCCGAGAAGAAGACATCTCCAAGACAGCATTCAGGACTCGTTACAGACACTACGAGTTCCTGGTTATGCCTTTCGGGTTGACAAACGCACCTGCGGTTTTCATGGACCTCATGAACCGAGTGTGCAGACCATACTTGGATAAGTTCGTTATTGTTTTCATTGACGACATCCAGATCTATTCTAAGAGTCAGGAAGAACACGAACATCATCTGCGCCTTATTCTTGAACTTCTTCGAACAGAGCAGCTCCACGCTAAGTTTTCGAAATGTGACTTCTGGCTTCGTGAAGTCCATTTCCTAGGCCACGTAGTCAATGAAGATGGGATTCACGTTGATCCATCCAAGATTGACTCGATCAAGAACTGTCCTGCACCTCGAACTCCAACTGAAATCCATCAATTCTTGGGTTTGGCGGGTTACTACCGAAGGTTTATCAAGGATTTATCGAGGATTGTGCAGCCTCTCACTACTCTAACTCAGAAGGGTGTCACCTACCGATGGGGTGATACTCAAGATTTCGCATTTCGGCAGTTGAAGGTGAAACTTTGTAGTGTACCCATCCTTTCATTACCCGAAGGCACAGACGATTTCGTGGTTTCTTGTGACGCGTCTATCCAAGGACTTGGTTGTGTGTTGATGCAACGTGAGAAAGTCATTGCCTACGCATCATGCCAACTCAAGGTTCACGAAAAGAACTACACTACCCACGATTTGGAGTTGGGGGCCGTAATTTTCGCACTCAAGATATGGAGACATTACTTGTACGGTACCAAGTGCACCATTTACACCAATCATAGGAGTCTCCAGCATATCTTTGATCAGAAGGAGTTGAACATGCTACAACGTCGATGGGTCGAAATTCTGAATGATTATGAGTGCGCAATCAAGTTCCATCCAGGCAAGGCCAATGTTGTGGCCGATGCCCTCAGTCGGAAGGAAACCAAACCTAAGCGTGTATGTGCGTTACAACTTACAATCCACTCCAGTCTTCCTACCCAAATCCGTGACGCTCAGGCTGAGGCATTGAAGGAAGAGAACCTTAAAGCTGAGTTCCTGTGGGGATTGGAAAAATGACTAGAACTAAAGGAAGACGGTGCTTACTATTTAGCGGGACGTATCTGGATCCCATCTTATGGAAACCTATGTGAACTCATGATGGACGAGGCACACAAGTCTCATTACTCGGTACATCCTGGCTCTGATAAGATGTACCATGATCTCAAAACCATATACTGGTGGCCTAGTATGAAAGCGAGCATTGCCAAATATGTTAGCAAATGCTTGACCTGTGCTAGGGTCAAGATCGAGTACCAGAAGCCATCAGGATTACTGCAACAACCTGAGATCCCAACATGGAAATGGGAGAAATTTTCCATGGATTTAGTCACTGGTTTACCAAGATCTCAACGAGGAAACGACACCATCTGGGTGATCGTGGACTGACTGACTAAGTCTGCACAATTTCTGGCAATCAAGGAAACTGGCAAGTTCTCTACACTCGCAGACATCTATCTGAAGGAAGTTTTCGCTAGGCACAAAGTGCCAACGTCTATCATTTCTGATCGTGACCCGCGCTTTGCATCTGATTTGTGGCAGGCGATGCACAAATCCTTTGGCTCACGTCTAGACATGAGCACAACTTATCACCCACAGACGGATGGGCAGACTCAACGCACCATCCAGACCCTAGAAGACATGCTTCGAGCATGTGTTATCGACTTTGGTAACGGCTGGGAAAGACACCTACCTCTGGTGGAGTTCTCATACAACAATAGTTACCACACCAGCATCAAGACTGCTCCGTTCGAGGCTTTGTACGGACGGAAATGTCGATCACCTTTATGTTGAGCAGAGGTTGGCGACAGCCAAATCACTGGCCCAGAACTCGTTCTCGACACAACGGAAAAGATTGCCCGAATCCGACAACGAATGGCGGCAGCTCGTGACCGTCGGAAAAGCTACATTGATAAGCGTAGGAAACCGCTCGAGTTCTAGGTTGGGGATCGAGTGCTACTCAAAGTCTCACCATGGAAAGGTGTGGTCTGCTTTGGCAAACGGGGCAAGCTTAATCCGCGTTATGTCGGACCCTTCGAAATCACTGAGAAAATCAGCAAGGTGGCGTACAGACTGAACTTGCCCGAAGAACTCGGTGGTGTTCACAACGTCTTTCACGTTTCGAATCTGAAGAAGTGTCTGTCAGATGAGACCCTCATTGTTCCTTTCAAGGAACTCACTATCGACGACCAGTTGTGCTTTGTCGAGGAACCAGTGGAAATTATGGACTGGGATATCAAGACTCTCAAACGAACCAAGATTCCTATCGTTCAAGTTCGTTGGAACTCCCGTCGTGGCCCAGAGTTCACCTGGGAACAAGAAGACCAAATGAAACACAAGTATCCTCAGTTGTTTAAGAAAGGTAAGTCCACTACTGAAGCTACTACAGAATTTTGGGACGATATTCCAAACCAACGGGCGGATGATGTGATACCCCAGGAAAACACACAACACAACTAGCTTCCTCAGTGACTACGTGCTAAATTTCGGGACAAAATTTCTTTCAACTTGGGGATGATGTGACAACTCATATTTCAAGAGCCTTTCTTTGTATTTCAAGAGCCTTTCTTTGTGCTTTTATGTAACCTGTATGTAGGTATGTATGTATGCTACTTGAATAATTGATGTGTGGATTGTTATAGAATGCTTATGAGTTTGTTTATGTTTATGTGCTATAAAAGCCCTTGCACAACACTTGTCCGATCGCACAACACCCTTTCGGGTCGCATACTTGCCCACAACCGCACACTTCATCTCCTTTGTGCTTGTAGTCTCAGCCCAACCATATTTGTTTCGAAGTCTTGGCCCAAGGGCAGCCCAAAGCTGGGTTCGGCCCACTCCCCTTATGCGCATACACACACCCAACATGGGGGTTTGTTTCTCATAACTTGAAAAACACATAACACACAAACCCTAAGCTCGCTCTCTCTCCTCTCCTTCTGCGAACACGACGACAACATCCCCCCCTTCTCCCTCGAAGTCGATGGCAGAGTCCTTGTGATTTCCACCTTGCATTCGGTTAGTGATTTGTTTTAGTTTTGGTTTGAAAGTGAGCATTGCCAAATATGTTAGCAAATGATTGACCTGTGCTAGGGTCAAGATCGAGTACCAGAAGCCATCAGGATTACTGCAACAACCTGAGATCCCAACATGGGAATGGGATCAAATTTCCATGGATTTCTTCACTGGTTTACCAAGATCTCAACGAGGAAACGACACCATCTGGGTGATCGTGGACCGACTGACTAAATCTGTCACACCCTGACTTTTACGGAAGCGTGTTTATGTGTGACTTGCTTAATATCATTGCATTCAACCATAACAAACGACTATATGATAAACCAAGATGTTCATCCATAATTTAAGTTTCAAAATGTTACAACCATCATTGTTTAACAGAAATCCGAGACTTCAAATTCATATTACAAACCATCCAAATTGTTTAAAGTTCCATAAGGACTTGACAAAAGACACTACTAAAAGCTAGGCTTTGAACTATGTATCTTATCCAGGATAAGATACACAACCCAAAACCTTTCAACACAGGATGACATCTTTTATTTCAGACAATACTTGAAATCTTCCAACGCCCGCCAGATCCATTTCAGTTCCCTGAAATACATGTAGTTTGAAAACATTGTAAGTATGGATGTATTTGTAAACCGGTATGAAAGCAACAAGGAAACAGATTAATTAATGGTTTGCAAGGCCATTAATATGTGTGACGTGATGCAGGAAGGCTCAATCCTAGCGGATTTGGTACCGGGCTTCCGGCTGGAACACATAGTCACCTCATGGGCCAAATCCCGGTCCTCATGGGTGGGGCTCGCAACACCCAAATAGATCTATCACTCATGGCCTGGTTGTTGTTCGCCCGAGTACCTTTCTTGAAGTTTGTGGGCTTTCTCTTGTTTTCCCCAGACGACTCTGCATGAGTCTCTTTCTTCTTTGTCTTAGAAATCGAGAACTTTCCCAATCTAACGGCTTCCTCTGTCAGTGCCACACTCAAGCCGATTGCCTCAGTAATTGTTGGTGGCTTGGAAGCAGTCACCATGCTCAGAATCTGAGGTGCCAAGCCCCAGATGAAAGGTTCTATCCTCTTAAACTCCAGTTCTACCAAGTAAGGATCCACGCGAGACAAATCATGAAATCTCTGCACATACTCAGCCACCTTTGGACCTTCCATTTTCAAATTACAGAATTCAGTTTCCAACTTCTGGATTTCGGCTCGGGAACAATACTTCTTTCGCATCAGTTCTTTCAATTCATCCCACGTCAAAGCATACGCTGCAGCCTCACCCAAAGTTTGAACCTGAAGGTTCCACCATGACAGAGCCCCATCTAGAAACAGTCCAGAAATGTACGTGACCTGATGCTCTGGAGCACATTTACTCCTCCGTAAAACAGAATCTGTCTTCTTAACCCATCTCACAAAAGCTACGGCACCCCCAGTGCCATCGAAATTCAGAGGCTTGTAGTCCAAAAACTGCTTATAGGTACAACCTGTACACAAGCAACATCATTCACAGAAAGCATTAGCAAAGCACACATGGAAATGTCCAACATATTGTAATGTGTCTTAGGTGACTTAAACATTACCGTTAGGTGGGTTATTCCCTGAGGTACCCGCGCTGTGTTTGGAGCGAAGGGCCTCATGTTGTGCGATGGCCTGTGAGATGCGCTCTTGTAATTCTGCCTCGGTCGTGGGCAGTTGATTGTTCCTTCGAGGAGGCAATCTCCTTCTAATAAGAAGATTTGATAGGTCAGGTCTTATTCGTTAAAAAAATAGGTAATTGTCTAGAGGTCGTATGTAAATATATATAAACAATCATCATATCAAACAATCATGCAACAACACAATCATAGTATAAATTTGTAACCCAACAATGTGTTTAGTGAGAACATAACGATTGAGCTTTCATTAATTACCGACCACAGTTACATTGTTTACAAAGTGTATCACATCAAGAGGGACACAGGGTCACACTACCCTTGTCCAATAAGTCTGTCAATATACAAAAATCACATGGTCAAAAAGTGGTCTTCAAAAGGCTTCATAATCTCGACTCAATAGTAGTGCTCTCACCAAAAGTAATGCAATCTGCATAAAACCAAAAACCAACTATGCTGATGGTGGAGGTGGAGGAGGAAGGAAGAAAAGCAAGTTGCGAACATGCGTAAGCTCCTCCTCGAGCTCGTATACACGGCGAAGTAAGTAACTGATCTACTGCTCGACAGTAAGGAAACGAGCATCAAAACCTGGAAAAGGTGTAAGAGCTGCAGGTGGATGTGCAAAAGGAGACGGTGATGAATGTGAGGGAACAAAAGTAGACTGACAAGGACAAGGTGGGGAACGTGGAGTCGGCTCAAGCTCCAAAACCCTACGACTCAATACCTCAAACTGTAGCTGAAGTGATAAAAGCAACTCATCCCGTGTGTAGCCAACAAAATGGGAGAGATGATAGGGGCCTGAGATCGACATAGAGTATGGTGGGAACCATCGGAATGGCTCGTCAAGCGGTGAAGATGTGAAGGGAGCAAATGGTGCAGTCTGAGGGATCTGAGGAAAAGCTGTTGAAGCAAAAGGATCGTAGCTCGGGGGTTGGCCCGAAGTACCTTCCCCTAGACGGGGTGCAGGGATGTCCAGTAAGAAAGTAATCGGCAAATCAGTGCGGTGGACATCAGACTCTACAGGAGGGAGAGGAACAACATCAGCGGGTGCGGGTGGAGGAATAAATGGCTCAGCAAGAGGAAAATCAACAGATGCAGGAACTGGGTCGGGAATGAGAGGTGCGATGTCTGGCAAACCAAATGGGACATGGTCAGGATCAGGAATCGGCTCAGGATCACAGGTGCAACATCAAGCTGACCAAAATGAATAGGGTCCGGCTCGGGGACATGCTCGGGGTCATGTGGAGGAGATGGTGCAGCAGACATAGTTGTGTCATCATCAGAATCGGTAGCATAACGCTGCAGTCCTACCGCCTGCAGGGCTAAGGATGTCACATACTCAAAGGAGTCTGAAACCGAATGCAAACTAGAATCAGAGGATATCTCAATGACAGGAATCACAGGAGGTGGGACAGCTACAACATCCTCATCTATCTCCCCATCACCCTGGGCGTCAACTGGAGGACCGTCTACAAACAAATCGACGTCATCATCAAACAAATCATCGAAAGGCCAATCATCGGGAGGAATGACCACGAGAGGTACAACATCGAGGATCGGAGCCACGATGTGGTGACCTTCAGGGTGACCAATGATGAGGTGATCATGGACTGGAGCAGGAATGATAAAAGGATCCTCGCCAGGGAAACCATCAGCAAGAGGTAAATCATCGCCAAAGTCGGGCAACGCGAACGGCTGGAAGTTGTCCTCGTCATCGGATAGCATGTCAGGATCACTCTCAGTGTCTAACGTAAATATCTCCGGCTCAGGTGCAATTTCTTCATCTGAGACGATGGCCATAGGGTCATCAACGTCTGATAATCCGCTCTCTGAAGATGACATGATGCCTGTAACATAAAAATCATAACATGTGCACATTTATTAACCACTATCACTTAGTATGGAATAAAGACAGTTATCACTCAATCATGTGTTCACATTATCCTTCATGAAAATTTTTCTATCTTCCTAGTCTACCAGTCTACATGGGGTTTGTGATTGCAATCGTGTTCTTGTCTTTCCTTTTGTAAAAATGTTTGTTCCATGGATCTGGGCGTTTTGTGTATGCAATGAAAAATATGTTGTAAAAGTATTTTCGTGAGAGAGCTCTAATGATTGTAGTCTAGACTCGAGAAAGAATCCTAGTTCTCTACAATCGAAGCTCTGATACCAAATTGTCACACCCTGACTTTTGCAGAAGCGTGTTTATGTGTAACTTGCTTAATATCATTACATTCAACCATAACAAAAGACTATATGATAAACCAAGATGTTCATCCATAATTTAAGTTTCAAAATGTTACAACCATCATTGTTTAACAGAAATCCGAGACTTCAAATTCATATTACAAACAATCCAAATTGTTTAAAGTTCCATAAGGACTTGACAAAAGACACTACTAAAAACTAGGCTTTGAACTATGTATCTTATCCAAGATAAGATACACAACCCAAAACCTTTCGACACAGGACGACATCTTTTATTTCAGACAATACTTGAAAACTTCCAACGCCCGCCAGATCCATTTCAGTTCCCTGAAATACATGTAGTTTGAAAACATCAACAAAAGTTGAGCGAGTTCATGTGTTTTGTATGTGTGCACGAATAAACCTTGTAAACATTGTAAGTATGTATGTATTTGTAAACCGGTATGAAAGCAACAAGGAAACAGATCAATTAATGGTTTGCAAGGCCATTAATATGTGTGACATGATACAGGAAGGCTCAATCCTAGCGGATTTTGTACCGGGCTTCCGGCTGGAAGACATAGTCACCTCATGGGCCAAATCCCGATCCTCATGGGTGAGGGTCGCAACACCCAAATAGATCTATCACTCATGTCCCTCGGTCCTACTACGAGGATTAATGGTCTTAAGCGTTGTACCCACCACTCACATGATCTAGTAGTTCATTCCTTAGCTAACCATACCATATGTAAACGTTTGTAAACAATTTGTAACATGTACTTCACCCCCGAAGTTGTAAAACTAAAAACAGTTAAAAGAAAAAAGGGGACATGAACTCACAGTCTTGCGTTCTTCGTTCAAATAACTCAAAGCTTCCTTTAGGTTGCACGACTACCTACAAACGTACTACGGTTTATTAGACGGGTGAGTCATGCCTTGACCTTAGTCTTATTTAGTGTCTTTGAGTTACGTTTCCTTGTGTCATCAACATTATTCCAAGTATATAATTATTTGTTAAAATAATAAATATTTTAACTTAAATTATATTTATTAAATTTTGGAATATTAGTTAAAATAATATATTTTAACTTGACACATTTATGTATTTGAACATGTATAATTTCCCCAAGGATGGGTGTATTCATACTCGTATTCTTAAACTCGTATATTTTTATCAAGTATCGGTGGTGTATTCCATTGTATAATCATACGTACGAGAATACGTATTCTTATTGTGTTTATTAAGTATTCTTATACTTAATTTTTGTATTTATTTTTCCGGAATAATATTTCTAATAAAAATTCACTAATATATATTCTGAAAATATATATTTTAAGAAATCATTTATAGAACTTTATCTATACTTCTTCTTGGCAAAAATGTTTATATTTTCATATAAACCTCAAAAACAATACATTTTCAAGATTATCTTAGAAAATATTTATAACCCATTTTTCACCCAAAAATAATATATTCTAAGTGTATTTAAGAAATATATATATTTTCCCCAAAAATAATATATTTTCTAGTAATTTAAGAAAACATATATATTTTTCCTTACTTAAAAATAGTATATTTTCTTCTTGTAAAAAATATGATATATTTTTGTAATAATTGTAAAAATCATATTTTTGTTCTATTGGTGTCCAAAATACCGTTTACCAAAATATACCCATGAATTTAATTCCGGAATATATATGTAAGTTATATTCCTTGTTTGGTTTATCAAATTTTTGGGTATAAATTATGTATTTATTTCTTTGAATTTTGGTAATATCTTGTATTGTAATTTTTGGTATTTTGGTGAGTTATATTATTTCAAGTCCTAAAATAATATAACTAATACACATAATATACAAGTAATCACACACATGGTAACATCTAAATATATATTCTCCTAATTACATATTTATTCACTTTTATTATCAAAAACCATCCTCCAATATTTTGTAATTTTTGTAACAAAAATTATGGCAACTTTATATGAAAAATTCATGATTAAAATATACTTGTAAATATTCTTTAAAAATATTTTTTTAAGTGTTTAATTTCTAGAAAATTTTTGCCATAGTTTCCCCTTAAAACTGGAGGTTTCCATGTTTTCAAAGCATATCATTTTCTTTTATAAATCATCACAAATCATCAACAAAGAAAACAATACTTACCTAGTGCAAAAATCAATCTATTTACACAACTTCATGAACTTGAAAATTTATAAAAATTTGTAGTAACTTGGTAGTGTGTTTAGTAAGCTTAGTTACCCTTTAAAGTGTGGTTGTTTATTTAAAAACATCATTCTTGAAGAATTTAGATCTTTACAACTTGTAACTTGATTTTCTAAAAATGTTTCTTCTTGAATTTTTCTTGTTAAATACATGTTTCTACACTTGATTAACCACTAAAAATGTGGTTAGTTTCTTTAAGAACCAAGTTTATGTAAATCTTGTATTTTAACTTAGTTTCTTGAGAAATTAGTTTTCAAATCATCCACTTACATGATTTATATTACACTTTTATCATCATTTTTCAAGAAAACATTTTATACTTCAAGTTCATGCTTTCACATAAGGATGATCATTTTGATCTTTCATAAGATCATCCTCTTATCTTGCTAGATTATGTCTTTAATCACCATCTAGCAAGTTCATATGATGTTTAACATCATTAACACAAACAATCAACAATCAAGAAGCATAACAACACTTAAACAACATGATTCATCATGATTTTTAGTCTTATGTTAAAGATTATGTTCTTGATCTTTAGTGTTCTTCATGATTAGTTACTTGTAACATCTTTTAACCAACTAAACAAGATGTAAAATGGGATTAAGATGGTCCTACTACTAGCTCAAGGCTAGGGATGAACATATAACAACCCTCCTAAAATTTTTCTGACACCCCTAATATATTTAAAATACCCCTATATGTCTTAAAACATACCCCGTATGCGAAAACCGAGCCCAAAATACCCTTACATAATTAAAAATAAAATAAAAACCAGAAAATGAGGTCGCTCGCGGGGCGCGAAGACCCCTTAGGGATCTTACGCAGGCCGCGACAGCTCGTCACCAGGGCGCATTCCGGTGCTGCCACGTGTCAGACGTGTGTCGAAGCTAGATCAGTGACTGGGCCAGGCTAGGGCCTACCCAGCCTACGTCGCGGGCCGCGTAGCCCTTGGCTACATCCTTTGTGGGGCGCGACGAAGTCCGAGATCAGCACTATAAATAGAGGCATTCGACTGTCAGTTGAAATCGTTCATCTCTCAATTTCTCTCTCGAATTTCTATAGAGTATAAGCTATACTCGGGCATAATACCCCCTTAAATAACGAAGTTCTGCCTCTTTGTAAGTATCATAACCCCGGTTACGTATTAGATACGCTGCCCGATTGATCCAGGTTTCCGTAACGGCTGTCGTGGTTCTGCCCGACGTAGTCGTTGGAATGCCGTCTCGGGGAGTGTATTACTAATGTAAATAA
Organism: Helianthus tuberosus; assembly: GCA_030545235.1. NCBI lineage: Eukaryota > Viridiplantae > Streptophyta > Magnoliopsida > Asterales > Asteraceae > Helianthus > Helianthus tuberosus. The sequence continues at coordinate 15,340,522 of CM060425.1, read as the reverse complement.
TGGGTTATTATACTAACGCTTATGCATTTGTGTAATTTATAGATAATCATCAGGAAATCCTTAAGGAAAACCCTAAGACAACAAAGTGAGTAATCTCCTTTTTGTGTAAACTGTTTTACAAAACCTCAATGTTTTATATTATATTGCCAGTGATTGAGTATTTGTAATTCTACAATTATCGTCGGTATGTTGGGGTTTTGTATACAAAATTTGTTACTACACTGTGAGTAGTAACATGACCACAAGTCGGGTTGACAGTACCGTGGGTGGTAATTAAAGTAAGAATTGGAAACAAATATAATTGAGAGATCACCCTCAATACTACGAATGATAAAAATCTGTCTTGATTAAATTGGGATTCACTCACCAGTATTTCCCACTGACAAACTGTTTTTAAACGCGTTTCAGGTAACAAAATGTGAAAGCCAACACAGAAGCCAGCTGGACAACACTGAAGGCTTGGAAAAGTGGCTATAAAAGTTACCTAAATAAAAGAAGATGTTTTATTCAATAAAATAGGGTTTATCCCTATGAAAATGTGTGTATTGAAAACTTGGGTTTTATCCCAATATGTTTAATATTATAACATGGTGGTATTGATTCTGATAAAATATTTCCTAACTACGGTCCTGATGTAATTTCCGCTGCCAAATAATGATAAACACCGATACCACCGAAACTGATCTCGCGGCCGCCCGTTCCCGGGACAGATTGGGGGCGGGGGTTGCGACAGGAGGTGGTATCAGAGCTAAGCCACTGATTCAGCCACAGAAGTGTTCTACTGACACCAAAATATTATTTAATGTGTTAGGAAATAAATTATATGGATACGTGCATATCTGAATATTATTATTGTGTGTTATTTGACTATTTGTTAGTTTACAGTATGAGCGACCAAGGACCTTCCGACGCCTACCGTTAATTGTCCAGCTCACCTAGGGACGAAGGTACCTCTTCACAGCCTACCCTCTCAGGGTATTCTGCTGATAATGAAGATGGGATATTCGTGTTCAAGGCTCAGTCTGAAGAGCCATTCCCTCCTAAGAAGAGATGATGGTTCAGCAGAGGTGCGCATGAACGTAGGAAGAGGATGAAAAAGTTGCAACAACAACGGGCTTTAGCAGCCATTAAGCGAGAAACATATGCTCACACACAAGATATGCTCAATAGAAGTCTAGCAAACTTCCATATCTTAGCAACTACAAATGCAGACCCTAACCTGGAGCAACTCATAGCACCCCAACCATTACCACCGTTTCCCACACAGCCAATGGAGATTGAAAACAACCCAGAAAACCAAATTCAAATGCATAACTTTGACCCAATAGAAATACCTAGGGTACCAGCACCCAATCCCTTAGACCCAGATTACGACCCATGGTTAGATGAAAATAGGGACTATGTGCAACGCTACCCAATACCAGAAGATGAACCCATGCCAAATCTAGCAGCCTACCCAGGGTTGGACCCTCTAGATCCCTTCTGTGATAGTGATCAATACATCAGGGAAATTTTAGAGAATCCATGCCCGTACCAGGAACCCATGCCCCAGTTTCCAAACCCAGTCCTAGCACCTGCACCCCCAATGAGTGCATAAAATGTGCAAGAACTCCGAACCTTTGGTGAGGAGATTTTAGAAAGTAGCGAGAGAATGAGACAGGTTGGAGAACGATTCGTCTAGAAGTATGACGAGCGTAATATGGAGTTCTGGATGAACCCATATCAGTGAAGGTGGTGATAATAATAATAGTAATATAATAATATATAATATGTATGTATGTTTGAAAAAAAAGTATATAGACAATAGTTATAGATGCCTACTAGTATTGTAATTTTGATTTCAGTTGTATTGTAAAATATATGGATGCATACTATAAGAAAAAGTAAGTCGCAATGTTCGACGATTTTGACCAAAATGCGTGTTATGATTTATTGTATTAAGATATTATCTTGTGATATTAATATGTGGTAAATGTTTAAAATTCAGATGGCCGACCAAGTGAATCAAGAGAACCCGGATAATAACCCGGAAAACCAGAATAACGATAACCCGAACAATGATAATAATGGAAATCCAATGGATAACAATGCCATCCAACACATAGTGGCACAAGGGATAATAGATGCAATGCCATATATTATCAAAACAGTTAGGGAAGCGGATAATAAAAGTAACCATAGCAGTAAACGACCAACTGAACTTGAAAACAGCGTAAACAATGGACCCATACTTCAATTGCCCATTCCCAAAAGAAGAAGAACCATGTCTTATGGTTGTTCTTATAAAGAATTCTGGTCTTGTAAACCAATGGAATTCTCGGGCAATGAAGGGGCCGTTGCAGCTCTACGCTGGATAGAAAAGACTGAGGCAGTCTTAAAAATAAGCAAATGTTCGGAAGAGGATAAGATAATGTTTGCCTCCAATTTGTTTAAGAACTCAGCCTTAGAATGGTGGAACACTATCCTCTAGTCTAGGGGAAGTGACAGGGTTTACAATATGGAATGGGAAGAATTTAAGAACATGGTGGAAAGGAAATTCTGCCCTCCCAATGAAAAAGAACAGATAGCAAATAAATTCCTAAACCTTAGAATGACTGGAGTGGATAGTAAGGGATACACTACGTTATTCTTTGAATATGCTAGAATAGTGCCAACCCTTGCTTCACCAGAACCTGTATTAATCTCCCGTTACATATGGGGATTAATCAGTGAGATTAGGCATGTAGTCAAGGCAGCTAGACCACCAACTATAGAAGAAGCTGTAGAATTAGCCAACACCTTGACTGATGAGTTAGTGCGTACACGAGAGGAGGACCAAAGGAGGAACCTAGCTCAAAGGCTTACCCAAGAATTGTCACACCCTGGCTTTGCGGAAGCGTGGGTTTATTTGGTGTGACTTCTTAATACCATAGCTTAATCACAACAAAGCTATATGAAAGTAAAACCATGATGATCATCCATTACTTCAAGTTTTAAAAGTAAAATACGACAACATTGTTTTAGAGTTGACACATGCAACGAGTTTACAACACAACAAAATAAAAACCTTGTTCATAAGTCACAACCACAAACATGAAATAAACATAGTTTAAGACTTGTGACTCGTCCAGGTAAAAGTCACAATCCCTAAACTTGGATGACACCATTCTTCTACGCAGCGTAACGACAGTGCATACTTTGCCAGATCCCTAATTCCCTGAAATACATGTAAGTTGAAAAATCAACATAAAGTTGAGCGAGTTCATGTGAAAGTGAGTATGTAAAACCTTTGTAATACATTGGTAAGTATAAAATCCCTGGTATGTAGCAAATAAGGAAATAATGAGATCACCAATGGTTTGCAAGGCCATTGATATGTGTGAAGTGCAGTAGGAAGACTCAAACCTAGCAGATTTTTGCATCGGGTACAAAGTCACCCCGAGGTCCGTTCTGTTGGGCCTGGAGTTGGGCTCGCTACACCCAGATAGATCTACCGCTACTGACCCTCGGTCCTACAATGAGGATTAATGGCCTCCAGTTTCAGCCTACTCACTCACATGATCTAAGTAGTAACCCTCCTTACGCTAACCATACCATGTAAAAAGTATTCGTAATCATAGTAACATGTATTTCACCCCCGAAGTATAAAACTGAAAACAGTTAAGAGAAAAGGGGGACATGAACTCACAGAAGTGCGTCTCGAAATAGTATCTCCCAATCAACCTGCTGCGTGACGACCTACACGTACTAACTTCTATTAGACGGACGACCGTGCCTTGGCTTAAGGTTTAAGTTTTTGGGAAATAGTTAGGCAACTATTTCATATTTACACTTCTTAATTATTTAATAATTATATTCCTTCCCAAGGATGGGGGTTTTAATACATGTGCGTTTTCTTATAATTCCAAAAATATATTATTAAGTCTCACTTAATAAAATATATTTTTATTCATTTGTCTAAAATATTCTATCTCCAAAATATACATATTTTCCCAAAAATATTATATTTTACTTTATACAATTTCCAAAATAATACTTTGTCAAAATACGTATTTAAGAGTATTTTCCGAAAATGCATAAGTTACATTTAAAGTTCGGGTGGTGATAATAATACCGGTGTAACTTAGATATTTATTTGTGGTAGCGTTGGTATTATTTTGGAGTCGTTACTTTTTAGTGTAAACGAGTTATATTATTTTTACCCTAAAAATAATATATGTGTAGTTCACAAAATAATCATAAAATCACACAAGCGTTTTATTATGAAATATATATTCTTAATATATATTTAACAAGTTTCCTTTACGAAAATCCACCTCCGAATACTTGGTTATTTTATAATAAAAATCATGGCGAAGTTTGTTCGGAAAACAAGTCAAAAAAATCTATTCATAACACTTGTCACAAAAATATTTCCAAGTGTTATATTTCTGGAAACATTTCGCCAGAGTTTCCTCTGTAACTGGAGGTGGCCACGCTTTCTAGCGTATCATTTTCTTGGAAATCTTTATTTTTAAAGGACATGTAAGTTTACAACTTTTATTCCAAAAATTACGAAAATATTTCTTGGTTAAATCTTTTGTCACACAAGTGTTTACACACTTGTTTGTTTGCAAAAATGCCTTTAGTTCATGAAAGATCCGGCTTTTAAACAAGGTCTGCATCTTACACTTGGTTCTTCGAAAATACCACTTGTAGATCTTTAGATCTACTAGTTTAGAACTCTATTTTACAAGAAAAATCATTTTTACACAAGTTCATGTTTATGTGTGGAAAGGTTCATCATCTTGTATCTTTTACACTTTACATATTGCTAGTTCATGTTCCGAGAGCATGATCTAGCATGGTTAGATGACGATCCGTTCCACTACTAGCATCAAACAACACAAAATTATCACATCTAAACAAGATTCACAAGTTTTACACAACTAGTTATTCTTTAACCAACTAGTTTATCATTCTTACAAGACTTTATGTTTTGATCTTTAGTGTTCATGATTTTTATCCGTTAAATCTCTTATTAACCACTTTAAACATGAACAAGAGAGTGTTTAGAAGCACTTACAACTAGATCAAGGCTAGGGAAGAATCAAAGCGAAAACAAGGTGGATAAAAGCAACGTAGAGAGGTCCTTGAGATTCCGAAAGCACCGAGCCTCCTTGTATGTTACCTTGCACCTTTGTGTGTATGTAATATAGCAAGAACCAAACTTGATGATGGGTGGATGTGGGATGGTGGTCTCGGCCGTAAGCAAGGCAAGAGGGAGAGAGAGCAATTTTTGTTTAAGTGTTGAAATGAATGAAAGTCTTAGTCCCATAAGCTTATTTATAAACCATCATTTACTAGTGACCATTAGATAATGTGTAATCTAGATATTAGGCATAGATTAATAAAATAATCAAAAATTTGAGGTGTGTCCCCACATGGGGAACCGATCGGTTGAGGGGGGGGGGGGGGGTTATAGTTTGATTTTGATGATATAGTTACAAGCTAGTTAGTTTAGTTAGAGATTTAAATAGGTTATAAGTGTGTTATGTAATATAACGGGTGTTAGGGTGTTCGGGGACCCTAACTAGCTCAGAAAAGGAAAAACAATGTCATTGACAATATTTTTATGTTCCGGGTAAAGTCCGGTTGTTCGGTTGGATATTAATCCGTTAAAGTGCTAAATAAGCATTTAAAGTGTCGTTTATATTATTTTTAGTGACACAGTAATTTCCCATGTTTTTGCATTTCACTAGTTATGTTAAATGCTGAATTTTGTAATAAAGTGCAGAATTTTGTGCTTAGAGCATGTTTTAGGCACATCCGGTCACTATAACTATCACATAGTGACGCAGTTTTACAATCCTCACCTCCCTACATTCCCTACCAGTGTAGTAATCTATTCCTGGCTCATACTGGCCTCAGAGACAATATCTGTCTAGTGCTGACAATGTCAGCATGTTCACTGGGTTATCCGTATAGTGTGCTCACTGTGCTTTGGTGCATCAAGGTTGTCACTGATGTTTGTGTGTAAATAATAGAGTGACAGTAATAAAGTATGATGCATGAGTATGTATGTATCAGAAATCAAGAAGCAGTTTAACCACAGTTGTAAGCAAGCACAGTAATTAAGCATTAATTAAATATTAATTAATTCATACGGATACCTGGTTTGGTGAGGGTTGTCACATTCTCCCCCCGTTAAATAAATTTCGTCCCGAAATTTAGGCTCTGCTTCTCATTGCAGGGGACTTAGGAAATAAATGGGGGTATTTCTCTTTCATACGATCCTCACGTTCCCACGTGAATTCAGGTCCATGCCTCGCATTCCATCTAACTTTGACGAGTTTGACACTACTCCTGCGAGTTTTGTTAACTTTCCAATCCGTAACCTCGATGGGTTTTTCGGTTAAGTGGAGCGTGTCGTCGAGATGAACTTCGTCAGCAGGAATGATCACTGTCTCTTGTGTTGGACTCTTCCTTAGATTTGATACATGGAATGTATCGTGAACACCATTGAGTTCGGCAGGTAGGTCCAACTTGTAGGCTACAAGCCCAATCCTTTGCAGGATTCTGAAAGGGCCAATGTAATGCGGATTCAACTTCCCACGCTTTCTAAAGCGTGCCACACCCTTCTAGGGTGAAACTTTAAATAAAACCATATCTCCAACTTGAAATTCCAAAGGTTTCCTCTTTGGATCTGCATAGGCTTTCTGTCTGTCGCGAGCTGCTTCGATGCGTTTTCGAATCTGTGCAATCTTGTCGGTCGTCTCTTGGACTATCTCGGGACCAACAAGCTGTCTATCACCTGCATCAGCCCAGCATAGTGGTGATCGACACTTGCATCCGTAAAGCGCTTCAAATGGCGCGGCTCCAATGCTTGTGTGGTAGCTGTTGTTGAATAAAAGCTTGAGCCTTGCAACTGGTCAAATAGATCATCGATCCTCGGCAAGGGATATCTGTTCTTGATGGTCAACTTATTAAGCTCACAGTAGTCTATGCATATACGGAAACTACCGTCCTTCTTTTTAACAAACAGAACCGGAGCTCCCCAAGGTGAGAAGCTTGGTCTGATGAATCCTTTATCCAATAGCTCCTGGAATTGTGTCGACAACTCCTGCATCTCTGATGGCGCAAGTCTATAGGGTGCCTTGGCTACAGGCGCGGCGCCTGGAACCAAGTCAATGTGGAACTCAACTTGCCTTTGAGGCGGTAATCCTGGCAAGTCTTCTGGAAAGACTTCCGGATATTCCTTGATGACTGGAATGTCTTCAATCTTTGGTTCAGCAGCTTTCTTATCCACGATGTGTGCTGTAACACCTCGAAAATTCACGTCCTATAATGTATTGACACGTGTCATAAGCTTGAACGTGTGAAAGTATACTCTAGAGGGACTAAAGTTGACAAACATGGAAAGTATGTGAATATAAAGGTTCAAAATGTCAACAATGGATAAATATACTTTAAAATAACCTTACATAATGTTTTTACCCTTAAACGAATGATTCATGGATCATACGAAACTAATTGCGAAAGAAAGTGAGAGATTACAAACTACAGGGGTTAAATGTGTCGACAAGTTTAAAGTATACCTCTGAGTGACCTTTTAGCAAACCCGAAGCTTTGTAACAATTAATTATGCTCATTATAATGTATGATAAAAATTTCGCCAAGTCTCGTTATCGTATGAGAAAGTTATGATAAAATTCGTATAAGAGGGGTTAAAGCGTCAACGTTGAAAATTATGACTTTTCGGGTGATAACCAAGTTAACCAAGGACTTAACAAAGTGGGTATAAGACTTGAAGCCCTTATAAGTCAATTAGAGGGGCTCAAAATGCAAATAATAAAGGTGGATTGACCTTTCGAAGGACCAAGAGCCAAGGATGCAAACTGAAAAAGAAAGATTTGCCCTGATGAATGGCTTACGGACCATAAAGGTCCACCCTTACGATCCGTAAGGGATGCCCAGATGTAGAAAGTTGGCTGTTGGCTGTTTTAAACGTTGCAACCGACTTAAAAACGATTTTTCACATACATGGGCGACCCCTAATAATTCCTAGGACTTAGGGGCACTTGTTAATGATCTGGATCACCCCTTAGACTTAGTTGTCATCATCCTAATGGATTAAGAACATTATAAAAAGGGCCATTAGTTGCAACAATTTGATCATCCATTCCATCTGCATTCTTGAGGACTTCTGGAGCTCCAAAGCAGACCCAAGTCATCTCTAATAGTGCATAGAACTTCTGTAAGTATCCTTAACCTTTCTTAGTTGAGTTTTTACTTAGTTTTAGCTTAAAAGTCAAACCGTCGTAATTAACGGTTGACTTAGCGATTAATCATTAATGGTCCAGTGATTAGTCGAATTGAAGGTAGTTATAAGTTGGTAATTATGTGGGCATTAAACCCTTAAAAGGGCACCCACTGATTCCCATCCTAACTAGGACATTTGTCGGGTCAAAGTTGTCTAGAAAAAGTCAACAGAAGCCTAAATTGCAAATTAACATGTAATTAACAATGTAGAAGGCATGTAACCTATTTTATCACTCTTATAACTTGGTAATAAGTATAATAATTGGTCTAAGCTTGTTTGATCCGACAATTTTCTGTTTAGACCCGGTTCGGAACCGAAAGTCGCAAAACTTTGACTTTTGCTTTGACTTCAGTTCTGACCCGATTTAGATAGGTTTGGAAATGCCTTAGAGCTTCCTTAGGACCAGGCTACATGTAGGTATAACCCTCTGTGGTTGGTTCATTGATTGTCCGATTCGTTTACACGTTTCCGTTAAATGCTTAAAGTTGACCATAATGCCCTTTTGACCATAAAACGAGAATTTTAGGAATGTGAAAGGACAATAATCTTTGCTACTAATTTATAAACATGTCCCTAAAATTTCACATCAGTTGGAGGTCTAGATTAGGAGTTATGCTCAATGACGTAATTAGAACGATTTTTAGTAATTAAACGGCGTCATTAGCATAAAGCCTATCTAAACCCAATTTTTGACACCAAACCTTTTACCCACTGATGCAATATAATATTTTGGGATTTTTAAAGATTTTTAATTATTTTTAACTTGCTCATAACCTAAGGTTATGGCGTTGATTCGGTAAATACCGATTATACCCTTTTTGGTCATAAAATGAGATTTACATAATATTTTGACACCAATCCAATTGCTACTGATTTTATATAATAAATAAAGTATTTTGAACTTTATAACCTGATCAGAAAACTCAGATTTCCTGTATAACCAGGAAATCGCTTAAAATGGCTTTTAAAGCGTATTAAACGCATAGTTTAGGTTTAAAACCATTTTGTCACATAAGACTTATTACCAACTGATGTGACCTATTAAAATAAGTTATTTTACTGATGTATTCAGACCCGAACCTCAGAAGTTCATTAAACCTCTTTTATAATCTTTAAAATGACCAAAATACCCCTACGGGGCTTATTTTGAGATTAAACTCGTTTTGGGCATAATGGAAGATATCCTACTGATATCACAACATATTTAAGGCATATTAACTTAAGAAACCTATACATGACTCTTTGGGTTACTCGTTACGCACTTGTCGCGTTCGGATCGGCTTATGTAACTAGTTTACATATATTAGCCGAAACGGGTCAAACCATGTCGTTTTTATCTCAAAATCCAGAATGTGTTTAAGACACCCATTTTAAACAAGCATACAAGCCTGCCGGGTCAAAACCACATTCTAAACCGGTCTTCGCCTTATCATGCGTTTGAACCGTATATTTCTTTAAAACTAACCGGTCTAAGTTTAGGCTTAATAAAAGACTCGTTAGTATTCTAATTGGTTATTTATACTATCATTCCAGACTAGAGCCTTCCGGTAAATTGTACCTACGCTTACTTAAGTGAATACGGCTGAGTTATTATAATTCTTGCTATTTAAGACAGGAGCTAGCTCAGGTAAATACTCTTAACTTATTTTCCCTATACGGGCTTGGGATACGGTATTATAATAATACCGCTTGGTCGGGTATTGAATGTTTAGTCGTATTGTGATTAAATTATTGAGGTAACCCGCTTTAATCTGTATTGTTTGAAATAAAAGCCTTTAGGGGTTAATGACCATGTCCCGGATATCCTTAACATCATTGTATTATAAAATGGCCACGACTTATGCACGGGGTGTAGGCATACACCTGACAGTGCATAAGGGAAACGGTATCCCACTCTCTTGTGGGCCTATACTTGTGGTGTGTCTGTTAATTTTAACTCGGTTTCTACATCGGGCCCTGAACGTACGACGAACATGTAAATCTGTATACACGATTATAAAAATAATTGTCCCAAGTTATAAAGATATGTTGTGCCTTGTGCATCCAAATCAATTTTATTAAACCTTTTCAAATGAGTCGGTTAATTGTATTTACCAGTGTAAATTGACGTATTTTCCAAAAAGGTTAAGTGACAGGTACTGAACGTAATTGGCTGGAAGCTCAGGGCGTTAATAAGGAATCTTGCAAGTTCTAGGCGTCTAAAGTCTGTTGAAAAATGTTTAAGTTTTAAGATCCGCCTGTTGATCCTTTACTTTCTGTTGTAATACTTGATATTACTTTATATTCGGATCGTAATATATTGAGTGAATTAAACACTAGCCTTTTGTGTTTAATCTTGATATTACTTTCCGTTGTAATACTTGATATTACTTTATATTCGGTCATACGTGGAAAAATCGGGGTGTGACAGGTTGGTATCAGAGCCAACATTGAGTGAATTAAACACTAGCCTTTTATGTTTAATCTCAATGACATATTAGCACATTCCTTGACCTTCTGAGTCTAGACTTAACATAGGAATATTCTCAATCCTAATCGGGAAATTTTACTTCCAAATTTTTGGATACGTCACCAAGCGAAGAAGCCATAGTGGAAATTCTCCCTAATTGGAGCCTAGAGAAGGCCGAGCTTCGTGCTGCGACTAGGATAAACGTGCAACCAGGGAGAAAACATTCAGAAATAATATGAAGAAGAAACTCCTGTTGCTGAAGATCGTTTCTTTAATAGTCCTTATAGGGACATATTTATCTTTCAGTCCCTTCGAGGACAACATTATTCCTTCAAGTCCCTTTTAGGGCAAACCTGAACTTTTTAATTTTATAGTGGAATGACTAAATTTTCATCCTAAATATGAAATATGAAATAAATGAAAAATAACATTCCTTTTATAAGATCTACCATTATAATAAAATGGCAAAATCTAAAAAGGACAAGACCTAGCCACGTGTCATTTTAAGACCGGGCCAAGATGGTAGTTCCATAATTAGATTCAGATCCATATTAACATCTCAAATTTAGGATTGTTCTGCGTTAAATATTAAAAGAGTCTTAAAGGTAAAACCTAGCCTAAATGTCATTGTAGACATGGCCAAGACGGTAAAACTTATCTAAAAGATTCTAATCCCTGTTAACATCTGTAAGTATGTTAACATTTTTGGCAAACTGTGAATCGTTAAAGTCAAACAGGCCATCTTTAAAAAGGGGGTTAATCTAAATTCCCTTATTTGAAATAATCATCCCTTAAGGATGAAGTGTCTACGGGCTATAATTAACGTCCTCTGAGACTAAAGACAGTGGTAGCCTACAACTCTCTATCAAGAAAAGTTAATGAACTTTGATTCAAACCTTAATGCCTCGATTCTCTGAAATCATGGCTTATATCATCCTATGAGATGATCATATTATAAACATCTCTTAGAAGGGAAGTGCCTACGGGCTATAGTTAATGTCCTCTGAGACTAAAGACAGTGGTAGCCTACAACTCCCTGTCAAGAAAAGGTAATGAACTTTGATTCAAACCTTAATGCCTCGATTCTCTGAAATCATGGCTTATAAATTAAACTTGTCTACGCGACTAGGCCATTTGTGCTATTATTAACTTGTAAATTAGGATTTATGATAAAAATCCTGAATAAAATAAATATCCTTCCTTCCCTGCCAGTATACATATTAAAAAGAATCTTAAAGGTACGACCTAGCCTATATGTCATTCCAGACGAGTCCAAGATGGTAGAACCTATTCAAAGGATTCAAATCCTTGTAACATTGTAAATATGTTAACACTCCTGGCAACAGTGATGCGATAAAATCATACTTGTCATCTTTATATTAGGAATTTTCCAAACCCCTAGTTTAGCCTAAATGATTAATAGGAATCATGGCTAATAAGCGTCGAGCATGATGAAACATCAAAACATCCATTTGGGATGTATACCTACGGGCAAAGATGTATACATGAAAAGATAGTTTTATTTCATAACTTCTTGTCAAGACAATGAATTATGAAATTTTCCGATCCAAAGGAATCATTGATTATGTTTTAAAATTTCCCTAGTGACAAGGCCTCTGTGCCATCAAAAAGTCCTTGGGACAAGCCCTTATGCTATATAAAATGTCGGTACGACATTGACAGTCGTGACTTATGTCCCCTGTCTAATAAATATGAAGGATTATATTCCGGTTGAACGCCAAAGATGGTTTATTTAAAAACCTAGGCAAAACATAATCAAATAAATTAAATACTATTGATATTCGCTAATTTACACATATTTTAGTCCCCCGTTTTACCCCTATTTTATGCGTTTTCGGCCGTAAAACCGTCATTCGGATGCTTAATCATCTACACTTTTGTTTACAGGCCTAAAACAGCATACCGGACAAGATGATGGTGAAAACAAGGACTTTCCGGACAAAACGACGAAGCTGCGAACATTCTGTTAGAAAACTGACCTAGGCAAATGGAACGGTCGTGCAACCTGATGCACGACCATGCATATCCGACAAATGAAAGACAGTCCGGCATTGAACGAACGTGCAACTCGGCGTGCAAGGCAATCAAGGCAATCCCGGTGATGCATGGGCGTTCCATATCTTGCACCCCGTGCGGATCCGATGATCCAGCCAAACCTCGGAACTGAACGACCAGTGCGACTAGGCGTGCAACAAGAACCCGGAAACGAACGACCGTGCGATATGAAGAACGACCGTGCGTGACCTACGACTGGTTAAGATCTGTGACGTCATGCAGTATGGTGCACCATACCTACAATAATTGCTTAAAGTGCACGGTCGTGCAACAGGAAGCACGACCGTGCGAGACTGAAATTTTATAAAAACTTGCAGAAACATTCTGCTCAATATTATGGAATTTTGGGAGCTTCACAGGCGATTTTACAGGCTCCGGAGGCTATGCTTTTGACCCGGATTCAAGCCACATTGTGTCGTTTAGCTCCATTACTATCCAGATTCTTAATCTTAGGCTTGTTTATGGTTTGGTTTTCTAATCTTTCCATGATTTTGTTAATCTTTCAAGCATTTAGATTAATGTTTTTGTATTATTGTAGCCTTTGGGCAAAAACACAACAATCCCTTGCTTGATTATAACCATTAGTGTGTTAATCTTTGTTTGTAATGACATTTTGAAGTATTTTCTATGTTAATCTCTGATGATTAGTTTGCAACCTTGTTATTGATATTGATTTCTTGATTATAAGTAATTGTGTTGGATGATTGGTGCTTGGTTAGTTAAGATAGTTGAAAAATGAAGCTTAATTAATCTTGTATTAGTAAACTTTAGACTTTGTTAACTAGTTTAGCTTGGTTAAAATGTGTGCATCATGATACTAGAAATGGTTAGTGATTTAATAAAATTTAATTATTGTTAATCTAGAAAGCTTGCCCTCACGGAAGGACCTTAACGGGTTAGATGGTGTTGTTATAAATTCTTAACATGAATTGCTAATCTTGTTAGTAGTTTAGGCCAAAATTGCTTTCTTGATGAATTTATGTTTAAGATTTGTAAAATGAACTCGGTTGTGATTTAATCTAGTTTATGCTTGTCTCGGTGGTTGCATTGTGTTTATCGATGTCGTTTTCCTTGTGATTTAATCTGGTGCGTGCTTCCAGGGAGTCATCTATGAGGGCCACGAAGAGGTAGAATTTGTGAGTAATCAGGTGAGGCCGCAGAACAATCCGTACAGTAACACCTATAATCCCGGTTGGAGAAATCACCCAAATTTTGGGTGGCGATCGAATATAGGCAATCAAAATCCTTTGGGATTTACTCAGCGCGCTCCAGCGCCACAGCAGGGTCAGGGTCAGCAGTTCCAGCAATACAACCAACCTTACCAGCAGCGTCCATATTCATATCAGAATCAGGGCACTGGGAGTAGTTCCCAGCAGCAGGCCCCTCAGTCTAGTTCAAAGCTGGAGGATATGATGGCTCAGCTTCTTACAACCTCCTCGAGTGCGAATCAGTTGGCTGAAAAACGGTACCAACAGAGCGAGGATCGTTTTCTTTCCAACGAAGGAGAAATAAGGAGTCACAAAGCCGCGATTCAAAATATCGAGACTCAGGTTGGTCAGCTGGCACATATGATGTCTAAAAGGACCCCAGGTGGTCTTCCGGGCAATACCGAACCAAACCCGGGCGGGCACAGGGATGTGAATGCTCTGATGACCAGGAGTGGAAAAACTACCGGACCCGTCATATCGGACTCATCACCGATCACTGAAGCGGTCCCGACTGACACACCGGACGAGGTGCAAGCCAGGCTACGCCCAGCAAGTACAGCACAAGTCCAGGAGCCGGTCAAAGATTACACTCCCCCAGTACCTTATCCAAGAAGGCTGAAGAAGCAGAAGAATGACGAACAATACGGTAAGTTCCTTGAGTTGTTTAAGCAACTACACATTAATATACCGTTTGTTGAAGCCTTGGCCCAGATGCCAAAGTACGCGAAATTCCTTAAGGATATCCTCTCAAATAAACAGAAGCTCGAGGATATTTCATGTGTGGTGATGAATGAAACTTGGTCTGCCGTTCTGAAAAACCGTCTGCCCATGAAAATGGGAGATCCAGGTAGTTTTACGCTTCCGTGTTTGATTGGAAACATGTATGTTAGCCATGCATTGGCTGATTTGGGAGCGAGTATCAACCTTATGCCATATAAGGTTTTTACTAAACTGGATCTGGGTGGGCCGTCGCCCACTAGGATGAGTATTCGGTTGGCAGATCGCTCAATAAAGTACCCGCGTGGATTTGTGGAAAACATGCTTGTAAAAATAGATAAATTTGTTTTCCCTGTGGACTTTGTTATTCTTGACATGGACGAGGATTCAAGAGTACCTTTGATACTTGGACGCCCGTTCCTCAATACTGCGAGGACGATTGTTGATGTGGCAGCTGGCTAAATCACGCTCCGAGTGAATGATGAGCACGTGACATTCGATATCAAAAGATCGATGCAGCATCCGCAAAGTCACGATGACAAGCTTTATTACGTCGACATTGTCGATGCATGTGTGTGCTCTCATTTTCAAGGTACTGTTGACGAGATTGATTCGGACACACGTCTGTCGTGTGGGGACCTGATTGGCATTACGCAGGAGGGCCACGATTTAGAGCAGCCAGTCTATCAGATTGGTGACGATGGTTCCCAGAGTCCAGAGAGATTTCTTGAAATTGTCCATGTAGAAGAAGAGAAAGCAAAACCGTCGGTTGAAGATCCATCGTCTTTGGAGTTGAAAGAACTCCCGCCACATCTCGAGTATGAATTTCTTGACGAGGAGCGTCGCTTACCAGTCATAATTTCGGCATCATTGGAAAAGGTTGAGAAAAGTCAGCTTCTTGAGGTTCTGAGACTTCATAAGAGAGCCATTGCATGGAAAATCATGGATATAAAAGGCATCAACCCTTCTTTCTGTACTCACAAGATTCTGATGGAAGACGAGTACAAACCATGTGCACAGCATCAGAGGCGTTTAAATCCGAATATGCAGGACGTAGTGAAGAAGGAGGTCATTAAGTTGTTGGATGCTGGGATGATTTATCCTATTTCGGACTCTGTGTGGGTCAGTGCAGTGCAGGTTGTCCTAAGAAAGGTGGTATGACTGTAGTTTCAAATGATAGGAATGAGCTAATTCCTACCCGTACCGTCACAGGGTGGCGAGTTTGCATTGATTACAGCAAACTCAACGATGCTACTCGTAAGGATCACTTCCCGCTTCCATTCATCGACCAGATGTTGGAACGTCTGTCGGGGAAGTTGTATTACTGCTTCTTAGATGGGTTCTCTGGGTACTTTCAGATTCCTATCGCTCCTGAGGATCAGGAGAAGACTACCTTTACCTGCCCCTTCGGCACATTCGCCTACCGGCGGATGCCTTTTGGGTTGTGTAATGCACCAGCGACCTTCCAGAGATGCATGGTTGCAATTTTCCATGACATGATCGAGGATTCCATGGAGGTTTTCATGGATGATTTTTCGGTATTTGGGGATTCCTTCGATCATTGGTTGGAAAATTTGAGAAAGATGTTAAAGAGGTGTGAGGAGACGAATCTGGTCCTAAACTGGGAGAAGTGCCACTTCATGGTGAAGGAGGGCATAGTTTTGGGACACAAGATTTCTCATGCGAGCATGGAAGTCGATCCAGCTAAAGTCGACGTTATTTCACGACTTCCGCCTCCCACCTCTGTGAGAGCGATACGGAGCTTTCTTGGTCATGCGGGGTTCTACAGGCGATTCATCAAAGACTTTTCAAAAATCGCTAGGCCCATGACCCGTTTGTTGGAGAAAGACGCTCCGTTCATATTTGGAGATGATTGCTTGAGGGTTTTTGACCTTCTCAAGCAAAAGTTGATTGAGGCCCCTATTTTAGTTGCACCGGACTGGAGTTTGCCGTTTGAAATCATGTGCGACGCGAGTGATTACGCTATAGGGGCCGTTCTGGGTCAAAAGAAAGAAAAGCACTTCCACCCGATCTACTATGCGAGCAAAACTCTTCACGACGCTCAGGAGCATTACACCACGACTGAAAAAGAGCTCTTAGCGGTCGTTTTCGCATTTGATAAATTTAGATCATATTTGGTGCTTTTGAAAACCGTTGTATATACTGATCACGCAGCCATTAGATACCTCTTCAGCAAACAGGACGCTAAACCGCGTCTAATCAGATGGATCTTGTTGCTGCAAGAGTTTGATATCGAAATACAAGATAAAAAGGGTGCTTTGAATGTAGCGGCTGACCATCTATCTCGGTTAGAGCATGGAGACATCGAGGACTCGCATTGGGATTCAATCAATGACAATTTCCCACACGAGTCTTTGATGGGTGTAGAGATATGCGATGAGTCGCCTTGGTTCGTCGACTTTGCGAACTACCTTGCTTGTAGAATTCTGATTAAAGGGTTGACTCACCAGCAAAAGAGGAAATTCTTTTCAGATATCAAGCATTACATTTGGGACGACCCTTTCTTATTTAAGGTGGGTGCTGATCAGGTGATCAGAAGATGTGTATCAGGGACTGAGGCGACCGATATTCTGCGCCAGTGTCATGAGGGACCTACCGGAGGCCACCACGGAGCCAACTTCACCGCGAAGAAGGTGTTGGATTCCGGGTTTTACTGGCCGACCATTTTCTGTGACGTGCAGAGCTGGGTAAAAGCGTGCGATGCTTGTCAGAGGGCGACGAACATATCGACACGCGACGAAATGCCCCAGAACTGGATACAAGTTTGTGAAGTCTTTGATGTTTGGGGTATAGACTTCATGGGACCCTTTCCCCCATCACGAGGTAACAAATACATCCTGGTCGCAGTTGACTATGTATCAAAGTGGGCGGAGGCGCAAGCCTTACCCACAAATGACGCCAGGGTGGTCGTGAGATTCTTAAAAAGTTTGTTCGCCCGATTTGGCGCTCCGAAAGCGCTCATTAGTGACAGAGGGACTCATTTTTGTAATACACAGCTTGAAAAAGCTTTGTCCCGTTACGGTGTGCATCACCGTTTGTCCACGCCCTATCATCCGCAGACGAGCGGGCAGGTGGAAGTCACGAACTGTGGGCTTAAGCGCATCCTTGAGCGGTCTGTTGGTGCAAACCGCAAGGAGTGGTCGGACAAACTTGAGGAGGCATTGTGGGCATTCCGTATAACTTATAAGACCCCTATAGGGACCACCCCCTTTAGGTTGGTATACGGAAAGCCATGCCATTTACCGGTGGAGTTGGAGCACAAGGCTATGTGGGCTTTGAAAACCGCGAATTTGGACCTTAAAACCGGAGGTGAAGCCCGGTTTCTCCAAATTCATGAATTGGAAGAATTGCGACAACAAGCCTATGAAAGCTCCGTACTCTACAAAGAGCGCACGAAGAAACTTCACGACAAACGCTTGAAGGACCACAAAGAATTCCAAGCGGGTGATCTTGTTCTTCTTTATAATTCACGGCTGCGCTTATTTCCAGGGAAGCTTCATTCACGCTGGACAGGACCATACACAGTTAAGGAGGTATTTCCGTATGGTACTGTTGCAGTAGAGAACGCGGATGGCGTTACATTCAAGGTAAATGGTCACCGGTTGAAGTTGTACGTTGCCGAGCCGATAGAGTCGGCGGTGGAGGTAATTGAGCTCCAAACCCCCCACACATCATAAGTGTGGGGAGGAGAGAGTCTACGCTACTGACTCGCGGATCAAAAAATGTAGCAAGAGCGTATTTTGCGCTTTAGGGGTAGTTTCATCTTTTTAGGTGTTTTTCTTCTTTTAGCGTAATTTAGGTAAATTAGGTAGTTTCCGTTAGTTTGTTTAATTTTCTTACGTGCCGGGCGAAGGTTCTATGTTGCAAGATTGTTAAAACAGTTGGCGTTTTGAAAAAATGGCGAAAAACGGCCAAAACTGTTGCTGGAAATGGCTTCTGCAGAAAATTCTGATTTGCAGCTGTTGCACGACCATGCGACGATTCGCACGACCGTGCGTTTCCGTGCTGGTCGGCACGAGGAGTCGCACCCCCGGTGCATCTCCGAGAACAGCATGCATGGTTTGCAAAATGTAGGTGACGCACAACCGTGCGAGCTGTCGCACGACCGTGCGAGAGGCAGGGGAGTTTGGTCTTTTGCACAATATAAAAACCCCCATCTGCTTCCAAACCCTTCATTCGCGAACCCTAACCATCTGTAGCCTTTCCAGAGCAATATCACTTCAAAATCGCACGGTTCTTCGCACGATTTCACACCCTACTTCGCACGGTACGTTCCTTCATGTAGTTTATCTGTTTCTTCGCTTTCTAGGTTAGATTCATCCGGTTCTTCAAGGCTTTTTAGGGTTCTCTTCATAAATACAATTGAAACCCTAACCCTTGTTTGAATCGTGCGTATCGTGAACATCCGGTTGAGTTTCTGACCCCTGTTTGTACAAAAAAAGTTGTTGATTTTGAAAAAATCAGGCTATTCGAAGTTCAGGGGTTTGAAATCTGCAGAACAGGTGTCGCACGGACGTTCCTTGGATGGAACGGTCGTGCACTTCCGGATATTCACGATGATCTGCTGTTTGCTCGGTATTGCACGGTGGTGCAGTTGGTCGCACGCCGTGCAGTTCCGACATCTTTGGGCAATTGGTACTCGTTATCGGTGATGCACGACCGTGCGTTTCATCACACGACCGTGCCACAGGCCCAGATCAGAAATCACAGACTCTTCATAACTGTCTGCTCGGCTGTTTTCGATTAAAATTTTTCCTGTTCCCGTCTTTCTAACAATATTCCTCATACAGATGGATCACCCTTTTCCTTCAATTTGACCCCAATGATGAGCGAGAAGCACTTTGCATTCCGAGACATGACGCCTTATGGGCAAAGCGGGGGCAATTCGGAGTCCCCCGGTGGCTGGATTGGGAAGTTTTGAGGGAGCTGAATCAGTATGATCGACTTGAAAACATGATCAGTATCCCGCTTGCAAATCTGGTCGCTATCAACCAACCCGTCTACCGTGAGCTGACAATAGAGTTCTTCTATACTTATGCCTATGAAAAGCCGGTTGCTCATAGAAGACCCAAATTCCGCCACAAGGAGCGGATAGCTTTCATATTGGGTGGACGATGGAATAGTTGGTCGGTGGGTCGTTTGGCTAGGAGACTCGGGATTTATACAAGGGAAGACATGGATTCCGATGTCTTCACGGATCAGTTCACCTTCCCATCTAATCAAGAAAGGGATGGATTTTGGGCTGAAAACGCTATTGGTGACCCTTACGACCCGAGAATGTCTAAGGCTTCACGTTTGAAAGACCCTTTGGTTCGGGTGATGCATCATGTGTTTAGCCACACAATTTGCGGGCGCATGGACAGTCTTAGGAACTGTCCCACAAGAGGTCTGGGACTCGTTGCCTCCACCTGAGCAGGAAGATGAGGATGTAGAAATGGGGGAGCAGCATGCAGTTCAGCAGCACGAGCAGCACCAACCACACACACCACCACATTCACCACAGCACCATGATTTCCACCAGCATCAGGAATGGCCAGAGTTTTACCAGCAGTTCCAGCAGATGCGAGTTACGCAGGAGCGGCATGGGACTTATCTCGACCAAATTAGTACTAGCCAGGATGAGATCAGGGCTAGTCAGGATTAGCTCAGGGCCACTCAGGATCAGCTTAGGCAGAACCAGGACAGTTTATACCAGGGAGTGAGTGCTGGATTTTCATACTTATTCGGGGAGATGCATCACGCATATCTCGACTACTTTCAGCATCCCCCACAGTTCCCGCCGTGGAACCCACCTGGTTATGGTGATGCAGGTCCGTCCTTCACGAGAGACGATGATGGTGATGACGAGTAGGAGGCAGTGGTGTTGATTGTTGGTGGTTGTTTTTATTTCTGTACTTTATATTTTGGGTGTTCATTTTGTTTAGTATTTCAAACACCCTCGGATTGTATTTTATTTTCAGACAATTTACTTTATGTCTTGTATTTGTTTGGATGATTAGTCTTATATTTATGTACATTATGGTTTATTTTTGTTTTTTCTATTTCTGTTCTGTTTTGGTGCACATGTGACATACTTGCAGGTGTTGGCTATCAAATCTTGGACCGGAGCACGTGGCAGATACAGCTTCGGAAGTCTCGTTGCATCAACATCATCTTGAGGGGAGTACTATTATCCTTTTCTCTATATTTCGGGTCTCGCATTGGGGACAATGCGAAGTTCAAGTGTGGGGAGGGGGTTAACTTTGTTTGTCCTCATATATATATATATATATATATATATATATATATATATATATATATATATATATATATAAATCAGAAAATCAGAAAAATCATTCAAAAATACCTGAATTTTGTATATATTTTAGTAAATAAACTGGTTGGTTGTGTTTTAGAAAGATTCGGACTTGATAAAAACTCGACAAGCAAAATATTTTTGAAAAAGGAAACCGGAAAGCGTGACAAACAAAGAAAGACTTGCATGATAGTTTTCACACTTTTACCCATTCCTCCCGTTACGTCAGCATATTTGAGCCTTGATATTGTTATATATTTGTTCATTTCGGATATAGGAGTGAGCCGGATGTTATGTGTAATTTAGAACTTGTCACTAGTATGCTTGTTAAGACCATGAACTTGCGGAATTGTGTAGAAGTGATAGAGGCACTTAGATTACCCCTTTGTTGTAAACCTTGTTCTTTGTGTTGTGCTTCCCGTAAACCTTACATTACCCTTTAGGATTAACCATGTCGAGCTTTCCCGTTTACCTTTGTTTACCCTACATTGTCGCCCACTTAGCCAAATTTAGCCTTTTTATGTTTTAAACCTTTTTAGTGTTAAAACTCGGTCAAAATAATCGTTTAACTAGCGTTTGTTGTAGTTTATTGTTTATTATATATCTAGTTTCTTGCAAAAAAAAAAAAGTAAATAAAACACCCTAAAATAGGGTGAAGTTAACAAAAATCGAGCAATTTTGAATGCTTAAATGTTAAAATATCGTTGATTAGCTCGATTGCGCAATAGTCGCCTTTTTAAGGCATTTGTATGTATAGTTGTATTGTTTGTTGCTAGTTAAACGCTACTACCGAGTTTTAACCATTTTCGCCACTTTAAATATCCATTTCCATACCCTTCGCCCAAGCCTAACGTTACAACCCGTAAAGACCTCTTGATTTACACTTTTTCGCATGTTAGTTGGTGGAGACGAGATCTTATGACGAGCTTATGATATTACACATTTCATTGACGAGGCGTTGAGTGTTTGCACGTACACATTTTATGTATGTTTCATAAATAAAACCGAGTGTGTGTGAACATTGTGAGTTGTGTGAAGATTAACATGTTGAGTCAATTAAATGTGAAGTCACGGCTTTTTGGTTGTCGCTACATATTTGCATATGCTTGTTGGGTTTGAGTCTATTGATGTTGTCTTTCGAAAAACCGGCTAACCGTTTGTAGTAGTTTCAATAAAATATTGTGTAAATTATCGTTATTGTTTGATTCTATCTTTTATTGCATTTTAGTTTAGCTTGCTTGAGGACAAGCAAGGTTCAAGTGTGGGGAGATTTGATATTCGCTAATTTACACATATTTTAGTCCCCCGTTTTACCCCTATTTTATGCGTTTTCGGCCGTAAAACCGTCATTCGGATTCTTAATCATCTACACTTTTGTTTACAGGCCTAAAACAGCATACCGGACAAGATGATGGTGAAAACGAGGACTTTCCGGACAATACAACGAAGCTGCGAACATTCTGTTAGAAAACTGACCTGGGCAAATGGAACGGTCGTGCGACCTGATGCACGACCGTGCATATCCGACAAATGAAAGACAGTCCTGGCATTGAACGAACGTGCAACTCAGCGTGCAAGGCAATCAAGGCAATCCCGGTGATGCACGGGCGTTCCATATCTTGCACCCCGTGCGGATCCGATGATCCAGCCAAACCTCAGAACTGAACGACCAGTGCGACTAGGCGTGCAACAAGAACCCGGAAACGAACGACCGTGCGATATGAAGAACGACCGTGCGTGACCCACGACTGGTCAAGATCTGTGACGTCATGCAGTATGGTGCACCATACCTACAATAATTGCTTAAAGTGCACGGTCGTGCAACAGGAAGCACGACCGTGCGAGACCGAAATTTTATAAAAACTTGCAGAAACATTCTGCTCAATATTCTGGAATTTTGGGAGCTTCACAGGCGATTTTACAGGCTCCGGAGGCTATGCTTTTGACCCGGATTCAAGCCACATTGTGCCGTTTAGCTCCATTACTATCCGGATTCTTAATCTTAGGCTTGTTTATGGTTTGGTTTTCTAATCTTTCCATGATTTTGTTAATCTTTCAAGCATTTAGATTAATGTTTATGTATTATTGTAGCCTTTGGGCAAAAACACAACAATCCCTTGCTTGATTATAACCATTAGTGTGTTATTTGTAATGACATTTTGAAGTATTTTCTATGTTAATCTTTGATGATTAGATTGCAACCTTGTTATTGATATTGATTTCTTGATTATAAGTAATTGTGTTGAATGATTGGTGCTTGGTTAGTTAAGATAGTTGAAAAATGAAGCTTAATTAATCTTGTATTAGTAAACTTTAAACTTTGTTAACTAGTTTAGCTTGGTTAAAATGTGTGCATCATGATACTAGAAATGGTTAGTGATTTAATAAAATGTAATTATTGTTAATCAAGAAAGCTTGCCCTCACGGAAGGACCTTAACGGGTTTGATGGTGTTGTTATAAATTCTTAACATGAATTGCTAATCTTGTTAGTAGTTTAGGCCAAAATTGCTATCTTGATGAATTTATGTTTAAGATTTGTAAAATGAACTCGGTTGTGATTTAATCTAGTTTATGCTTGTCTCGGTGGTTTCATTGTGTTTATCGATGTCGTTTTCCTTGTTTAAGTGAGGTTAGAAAACTCCTAACGGATGACTAACTTATTTTTTAAGAGATTTTCATAGACATTTATCAATTGCACGTTAAAGAACAATTTTAGGTGGTTAAAGTGTGTTTATCGTTTTAACTTTCCGAATGATTGTCATGTTAGGATTCCCGAAAGGGATACTAATTGTCTTAAAATGGAAAATTGACCAAATGCTTCTAGTGCCAAAACCAACTTTGTTGACATGCTTTGGTTGTGTATTAAGCAAGACTATTTATCTATTTTCTACTATGTTTTATAAGTATTTGTTTATGCTTACTTTAGTTTATAAAAAAATCAATCAACTTATGTTTTTACCGATAGTTTAGTGACAAAGGTCTAGTATTATTTCTCCGCCCATTTCCTTGGATCGATACTTGGTTCTTACCGATACTTTACTACATATATGATGGGGTACACTTGCCTCTTTCGTGTGTGTTTTGATGTAAAAGTAATAATCACTTTTATAAATTTAAAACCAGATCGTGTGTAATTTCATTGCAAAATTATGTATATAAACGCAGACGTCAAGTTTTTGGCGCCGTTGCCGGGGAAATGACGAGTTTTAGGAACGACCCGAGTCATTGTTTTATCGGTGTATATACTTGTTAATATTTGTGAATATTTTCTTGATTATTTATTTGTTTATTTATTTGTTAATATTTCTTGCATTTAATTCAATTTTGTTAATATTTTTCACACTTGTAAATTTTTGTTCCATTTATTTATTCAATCCGGATTTATTTATTCATTTATTCTTTGGGTTTTCGGCACCTAAAAATCATTTTTGTATTAGCCGATTTGATTATTTTTATTGTGTTGATTTTTATAAAATTTCGGGCAAATTTTCGGATTTTTATAAAATTTTCAGCCCATTTAAAATAATATTCTGTTTCTTTTCAGCAAAAAAAAAAAAAAAAACAGAATTATTATATTAATAAAATATTCATTGTGTCAATTTTTCGTTTGCAGATTAATGTTCTCAACACCCCCTCTCGATCCTATTGAGCCGTCAGACGAGCCCGAGCGTGATCTGAGGAGACGCCTTCGTGCGAGAGGGCGTGCGGTTGGGCTACTGCTCGCAGCTGGTGAGCAGGAGCAGGTGGTACCCGCTGAAGCCGAGGGCTTAGGGGCAGCTGGAGATAGAACCATGGCGGACGATGAGCGACCTTTGAATGAGACGAATCAGCCCGGAAGGGCAGGCCTGGAGCCGAGTATCCTTCAACCTACTATTGATGCACCTACTTTTGAAATTAGATCTAGTATTATTAATATGGTGCAGAATTTAGTACAGTTTGACGGACGTGAGCATGAGGATCCCGGGAGGCATATTGCTGCTTTTCTTGCTATTTGTTCGACATTTAGGATTACAGGTGTTTCGGAGGATGCAATTCGGTTGAGGTTGTTTCCGTTCTCGTTACGTGACAAAGCTAGGGCTTGGCTTATATCACTCCCAGCCGGGTCCATCAGGACCTGGAATCAGTTGGCGGAGCAGTTTATGCAGAAATATTTTCCACCTGAGAAAACAAACAAGCTACGGAACCGAATTGTATCTTTTCGCCAGGACGTGGGCGAATCGTTGCATGCGGCTTGGGAGAGATTCAAGGATTTGTTGATTGATGTGCCACATCATGGCTTCTCCAAGAGACAGCTGGTTTTGACATTCTATCAGGGGCTCAGTTACAACACACAGGAGCGATTAGACGTAAACGCAGGAGGCGATCTAGGAACTAAGACGCCGACTGAAGCGTATGATATTATAGAAAAAGATGCGTTGAAATCCAGCTCGCGTCGGGAAGGAGATAGAGGCCGGGCATCATCATCATCATCTCGCGCAGGAGTTCATGCTGTAGACGACTATACGACCATTACTGCACAAATCTCAGCTCTTGCATCGAGATTCGACAGGTCCCAGATGATTGCGTAAGCTGGCTCGGGATGTGACCAGTGTGGAGTGTCACATGAGCCTGGTGCGTGCTTTCAGGGAGTTGTCTATGAGGGCCATGAAGAGGTAGATTTTGTGAGTAATCAGGTGAGGCCGCAGAACAATCCGTACAGTAACACCTATAATCCCGGTTGGAGAAATCACCCAAATTTTGGGTGGCGAGCGAATACAGGCAATCAAAATCCTTTGGGATTTACTCAGCGCGCTCCAGCGCCACAGCAGGGTCAGTGTCAGCAGTTCCAGCAATACAACCAACCTTACCAGCAGCGTCCATATTCATATCAGAATCAGGGCACTGGGAGTAGTTCCCAGCAGCAGGCCCCTCAGTCTAGTTCAAAGCTGGAGGATATGATGGCTCAGCTTCTTACTAGCTCCTCGAGTGCGAATCAGTTGGCTGAAAAACGGTACCAACAGAGCGAGGATCGTTTTCTTTCCAACGAAGGAGAAATGAGGAGTCACAAAGCCGCGATTCAAAATATCGAGACTCAGGTTGGTCAGCTGGCACATATGATGTCTAAAAGGACCCCAGGTGGTCTTCCGGGCAATACCGAACCAAACCCGGGCGGGCACAGGGATGTGAATGCTGTGATGACCAGGAGTGGAAAAACTACCGGACACGTCATATCAGACTCATCACCGATCACTGAAGCGGTCCCGACTGACACACCGGACGAGGTGCAAGCCAGGCTACGCCCAGCAAGTACAGCACAAGTCCAGGAGTCGGTCAAAGATTACACTCCTCCAGTACCTTATATAGGAAAGCTGAAGAAGCAGAAGAATGACGAACAATACGGTAAGTTCCTTGAGTTGTTTAAGCAACTACACATTAATATACCGTTTGTTGAAGCCTTGGCCCAGATGCCAAAGTACGCGAAATTCCTTAAGGATATCCTCTCAAATAAACAGAAGCTCGAGGATATTTCATGTGTAGTGATGAATGAAACTTGTTCCGCCGTTCTGCAAAACCGTCTGCCCATGAAAATGGGAGATCCAGGTAGTTTTACGCTTCCGTGTTTGATTGGAAACATGTCTGTTAGCCATGCATTGGCTGATTTGGGAGCGAGTATCAACCTTATGCCATATAAGGTTTTTACTAAACTGGATCTGGGTGAGCCGTCGCCCACTAGGATGAGTATTCGGTTGGCAGATCGCTCAATAAAGTACCCGCGTGGATTTGTGAAAAACATGCTTGTAAAAATAGATAAATTTGTTTTCCCCGTGGACTTTGTTATTCTTGACATGGACGAGGATTCAAGAGTACCTTTGATACTTGGACGCCCGTTCCTCAATACTGCGAGGACGATTGTTGATGTGGCAGCTGGCCAAATCACGCTCCGAGTGAATGATGAGCACGTGACATTCGATATCAAAAGATCGATGCAGCATCCGTAAAGTCACGATGACAAGCTTTATTACGTCGACATTGTCGATGCATGTGTGTGCACTCATTTTCAAGGTACTGTTGACGAGATTGATTCGGACACACGTCTGTCGTGTGGGGACCTGATTGGTATTACGCAGGAGGGCCACGATTTAGAGCAGCCAGTCTATCAGATTGGTGATGATGGTTCCCAGAGTCCGGAGTGATTTCTTGAAATTGTCCATGTAGAAGAAGAGAAAGCAAAACCGTCGGTTGAAGATCCACCGTCTTTGGAGTTGAAAGAACTCCCGCCACATCTCGAGTATGCATTTCTTGACGAGGAGCGTCGCTTACCAGTCATAATTTCGGCATCATTGGAAAAGGTTGAGAAAAATCAGCTTCTTGAGGTTCTGAGACTTCATAAGAGAGCCATTGCATGGAAAATCATGGATATAAAAGGCATCAACCCTTCTTTATCTATTTTCTATTTGTTTGTGTATTAAGCAAGACTATTTATCTATTTTCTACTATGTTTTATAAGTATTTGTTTATGCTTACTTTAGTTTATAAAAAATCAATCAACTTATGTTTTTACCGATAGTTTAGTGACAAAGGTCTAGTATTATTTCTCCGCCCATTTCCTTGGATCGATACTTGGTTCTTACCGATACTTTACTACATATATGACGGGGTACACTTGCCTCTTTCGTGTGTGTTTTGATGTAAAAGTAATAATCACTTTTATAAATTTAAAACCAGATCTATGGTGTAATTTCATTGCAAAATTATGTATATATATGCACACGTCAACTATCTATTGGCCTATATGGTTTATTTACACCATGGCTAATTAATCATCAAATTCGACAATTCACTATATAATTAAGCAAATTATTACTACTTGGTTAGTAGCCTTCAAAGCTTCACCATGGCTGACTCCTCTGAAGCTCACGATTATCCAGTTGATCAGAATGATAATGCAAGACTGAAGTTAACGGGCACCGAGTTACAGGCTATGATAGATACAGCCGTAAACAAAGCCGTTGACCGTTCCAGTAGATACTGAATATGGAGCGCTTAAACACTTGCTAAATTTGGTATTTAATACCAAAGCTTCGAGTATGGAAAACTCAGAAGAAACAATCAACAGTCGCGATGCTAGAAATGCGACAAATGTTAATAATGAATCCAATGTGAACCTCAAATGTTAATGGAGTAAATCTCCAGAACTGTGATTAACGCAGCTGTTAGAAAGGCTATGAGAAAAGTCATGAAAAGGCTTGAGAAGCCGAATGATGTTCGCTTTAAAACACATGTCGCTGCTCATAAGAAGAGCTATATTCATACTTCAAATGCGAAGAATAGCCCAAACAAAATCATATGTGGCAAGAAGCCCCTTTTCCTCTTAGGATGTACTTAAAAGTACATCGTCTCTTAGAAGTCAAGAGACTTCAATAGTAAAAAGGGGCCATCGATTTCAGGAAGTTGTTGGATGTAGTAGAAACCATTAGGTATATCAGTGGTTATGCTGGAAAGGACATGGTAAGGTATACATCACAGCCATTCGATAACAATATTCTTGATTAGTGAGGACATTATTGAAGTCCACAAGAAAGATCCCCTCATGCAATATGGGATGGTCCAAGTTTTTTGGACCTTATTAGAAAAACCTATTATCCACATCACAAAATGGAAAAGGATGAAATAAGAATTTTCTGACTCTCGCCATAAAGGTTCTAGACTGTCGACAGTATGTC
This sequence comes from Helianthus tuberosus, assembly GCA_030545235.1. Taxonomy (NCBI): domain Eukaryota; kingdom Viridiplantae; phylum Streptophyta; class Magnoliopsida; order Asterales; family Asteraceae; genus Helianthus; species Helianthus tuberosus. The sequence goes on along the minus strand of CM060425.1, from coordinate 15,311,771 downwards.
GCAAATTTTAATTCATTGGCTGAGATAGTACCCTATTCAGTTTACCCAAAAATCTAGCTTAAAGCAAATAATTATTAGTGGTTCGCATCGGCAATAAGAGGGCACATTAAAGTTTCAAAACCTACTCATTATAAATCCATTATGGATCCACCTCAGCTACTCACGTTATATAGATTAAGAAACAGCCAGTTAAAGCTGAGTCTGTCCTAAAATCTGTAGAAGATTTTTGCAGCTAAGTTTGAAAGGATTAAGAATGGAGGTGTTTAACCCTCCTGATAAATGATTAGAGGCAGTTCACATTGATAATGACACCGGATAAATCCCTTATTGTGATTTTATTGCTAAAAGTTATGTTTGGGTTCAGGTGCTGCTAAGTCTCTCATAAGACCATAAGCTTAGCAAACCTTTTAGAAATTTTTCCGTAAGAACCCCATACATTAAGTGTAAGGAAAAACTTACAGGAGAAATCATAAGAACCATTTCTTCTGTTCCCGTCAGAAACCTTCAATCGTAAAATTTTAGAAGTATCCTCTCTATAGAGGAAGTGCGTCAGCATATATAATTGATATCTCTTTGATCTCTATCGATTGCGAATACCAAATAGTATGACAAAAGCGCCACATGAGGATTGATGTATCTTAATAAATCCCATAGATTGCTTCCATGCCTGATCAGTATGGAGGTTTAATGCATGGGACCACAAAGATATTCCGATGGTCATATGGTACTAAAGTCAACTAATGGTATTCAAAGAAGATATCCAGAATGAAATTGTCCAAGTAAATGTTCCCGATTAAAGAATTCGTGGACTCGTAACATAAATGTGTCACTTAATTGACACAAGCAATGATGGATGAACTGGAGCCTGAGATTTGGAAAATCTCTGTAACCTCTTTGTATCTTGATTATTTTCCCCTAAGTTTACCCTGTTTCCCTCCTGAGAGGCAAATAGAGTTAAGATTTATATCCCATTTAGGGCTGCATTATTATGAAATCTCCAAGACAGCTAGTACCATTATTGGAAGAATCGAAAACCCTGGTTAAGTAAGTTTTAAGATATAGATTCATAAAGCCTAACTCAATATCCTGAGAATTCGGTATAGTAAATTATGAAAGACGGTTCATTTTGCTTATGCATTGTTTACCGCAACCCTAATTAAGCAACGATTAAGAATCGCCATCCGCTGCCCAGGATCGTCGATTTGTTCGACGAACTGTAAGGATTAGCTACTCCTTAAGATTAGTTTTGGTTGGAATAACCATCTCACCTTAAGATAATCTTTTCTATAATAGTTGTTATATAAGTATCAAGGTGGCTCTTTTGGAGACCTTATATAGATGAAATATCAAAACATCCGTTGGATGGACGAGACTTTGGGAAGTCCACTTATCAGGATCTGAAAGTTGCATTGGAAACAACGAATAAGATCATACAAATCCCTAGTCATCTGTAAGATGCCAGTATTCGGCAGAAAATCAAGAATTAATGAAAGTAGCAACCCTCCTAAATTCTTGTTAAGGAATAAAGTTCAAACAAGAGATATCACCCAGGAAGGGTGTGCCAAATTTGTTAAATCATCAGGCTAGTAAGCTCTAAATATATAGAATCATTCGAAGGAAATCGAATGTATCAAGATCAAGTAGCTTATAAGCTAAAACATATTTAAGGAGCTTAGCGGAGCTCGCAATACATTGCACACTAGTGACTGAAGGATGTGTTTCGCTAATAAGTCAAGAAGCACTATCACATAATGATATGCAGATTTATGATATAATGAGCAACCTATGTCGATTAAGGATCGACAGGTGAAGAAGCTCCAAAAGGATACATGTACCTAATATAGGAGTAACTTTGGGAGCTTGGAAAGACTCCAGATATGTTATAGGAGTTAAGTCCATTATGCGACAAAAAGTACTTCTAGCATTTTAACAAATCTCGAGGTTGAGATTTCTTTTAAGGGGGTGAGGATGTAACACATCGAAAATTCACGTCCTATAATGTATTGACACGTGTCATAAGCTTGAACGTGTGAAAGTATACTCTAGAGGGACTAAAGTTGACAAACATGGAAAGTATGTGAATATAAAGGTTCAAAATGTCAACAATGGATAAATATACTTTACAATAACCCTACATAATGTTTTTACCCTTAAACGAATGATTCATGGATCATACGAAACTAATTGCGAAAGAAAGTGAGAGATTACAAACTACAGGGGTTAAATGTGTCGACATGTTTAAAGTATACCTCTGAGTGACCTTTTAGCAAACCCGAAGCTTTGTAACAATTAATTATGCTCATTAGAATGTATGATAAAAATTTCGCCAAGTTTCGTTATCGTATGAGAAAGTTATGATAAAATTCGTATAAGATGGGTTAAAGCGTCAACGTTGAAAATTATGACTTTTCGGGTGATAACCAAGTTAACCAAGGACTTAACAAAGTGGGTATAAGACTTGAAGCCCTTATAAGTCAATTAGAGGGGCTCAAAATGCAAATAATAAAGGTGGATTGACCTTTCGAAGGACCAAGAGCCAAGGATGCAAACTGAAAAAGAAAGATTTGCCCTGATGAATGGCTTACGGACCATAAAGGTCCACCCTTACGATCCGTAAGGGATGCCCAGATGTAGAAAGTTGGCTGTTGGCTGTTTTAAACGTTGCAACCGACTTAAAAACGATTTTTCACATACATGGGCGACCCCTAATAATTCCTAGGACTTAGGGGCACTTGTTAATGATATGGATCACCCCTTAGACTTAGTTGTCATCATCCTAATGGATTAAGAACACTATAAAAAGGGCCATTAGTTGCAACAATTTGATCATCCATTCCATCTGCATTCTTGAGGACTTCTGGAGCTCCAAAGCAGACCCAAGTCATCTCTAATAGTGCATAGGACTTCTATAAGTATGCTTAACCTTTCTTAGTTGAGTTTTTACTTAGTTTTAGCTTAAAAGTCAAACCGTCGTAATTAACGGTTGACTTAGCGATTAATCATTAATGGTCCAGTGATTAGTCGAATTGAAGGTAGTTATAAGTTGGTAATTATGTGGGCATTAAACCCTTAAAAGGGCACCCACTAATTCCCATCCTAACTAGGACATTTGTCGGGTCAAAGTTGTCTAGAAAAAGTCAACAGATGCCTAAATTGCAAATTAACATGTAATTAACAATGTAGAAGGCATGTAACCTATTTTATCACTCTTATAACTTGGTAATAAGTATAATAATTGGTCTAAGCTTGTTTGATCCGACAATTTTCTATTTAGACCCGGTTCGGAACCGAAAGTCGCAAAACTTTGTCTTTTGCTTTGATTTCAGTTCTGACCCGATTTAGATAGGTTTGGAAATGCCTTAGAGCTTCCTTAGGACCAGGCTACATGTAGGTATAACCCTCTGTGGTTGGTTCATTGATTATCTGATTCGTTTACACGTTTCCGTTAAATGCTTAAAGTTGACCATAATGCCCTTTTGACCATAAAACGAGAATTTTAGGAATTTGAAAGGACAATAATCTTTGCTACTGATTTATAAACATGTCCCTAAAATTTCACATCAGTTGGAGGTCTAGATTAGGAGTTATGCTCAATGACGTAATTAGAACGTTTTTTAGTAATTAAACGGCGTCATTAGCATAAAGCCTATCTAAACCCAATTTTTGACACCAAACCTTTTACCCACTGATGTAATATAATATTTTGGGATTTTTAAAGATTTTTAATTATTTTTAACCTGCTCATAACCTAAGGTTATGGCGTTGATTCGTTAAATACCGATTATACCCTTTTTGGTTATAAAATGAGTTTTACATAATATTTTGACACCAATCCAAGTGCTACTGATTTTATATAATAAATAAAGTATTTTAAACTTTATAACCTGATCAGAAAACTCAGATTTCCTGTATAACCAGGAAATCGCTTAAAATGGCTTTTAAAGCGTATTAAACGTATAGTTTAGGTTTAAGAGTAGGGTTCCTACGGAAAGTGTGTTTTTCCTAGAAAGTCTAGGAAGCGATCTGGTCCATCAGATTGGTGTGTTTAAGGGTTGAGATTAAATCAATGGCAATCTTGTAAATATTTAACTATATTTAATAGATTGTTTTAAATAATCGGGGGCATAATCGTCATAACAGTGTTTTAAACCAATAAAAAATAACCGTCAACATATCACATCTCCTTATTACACGCGAATTTCCCTCTCTCTCACTTTCTCTCTCTAAACCCACAACGAAATCACTCAAAAATCATACCAAAAATACCTAAAATCATGGATGAAGATAAGAGATTTTCAAACTTCTATATACGTAATATCAAACGGACATTGTGTTCTGTGTTTTAGTAGGCGATTAGGGTTCAATCGTGGTCTACATTGAAGTGTTTTATGTTTGCAGGGAAGAGATTCAAAAAAAAGGTGGATTTGAACAAGATGGATGCGAGCAGAATCGAAGTCACTGGAAGAGAAAACACAGTAGCCGGAAGCAAAGTTGTAGTCGCCAGAACCGTAGGTATGTGTTTTAAAATAACAAATGTGCTGTGTGCCCTTCCTTACAGTCCAACCTCCCGCTTCTGCGTAAGTTTTATAAAAGTTATACGCGTCATCAACTGTGTCGAATAACATGCCCTCTGCTGGCGTCAACGAAGAGGGTGAATCTGGAATATATCTCTTTGTTCCAGTGTTTGGAGAGACTTGTTCAACACCACGTAATTAGGTAATTAGGTGCATCTACAACACATGACAAAAAATGAGCATAAAACACATTTCTAAAACAAAATAATGCAACTTAAAACACACCCATTCAATGAAACTATAAAAAACGTTGACAACAACCTCAATATCTGTTAAAACACATAACTTGTAAAACACATTACTGTTAAAACACATCATACAAGGTGAAACTATAAAAAACATGGACTTCAAACTCAAATACTGTTAAAACACATCACATATAACAAGCTGATGTTTTCTCAGAAAGAGTTTAAATAAACAGAACAAAACCATCAGCCCACTTATGTGAATCAATAAACACAAAAAACCTGAACCTGTATGACTGTTAAAACACAACACCAATAACAAGATGATGGTTTGGCACAACCTCAACATCTGTTGAAACACATAACTGGTAAAACACATTACTGTTAAAACACATCATTCAAGAAGAAACTATAAAAAACGTTGACTACAACCTCAATATCTGTTAAAAACACATAACTGGTAAAACACATTACTGTTAAAACACAACATTCAATATGGAACTATAAAAAACATTGACTTCAACCTCAATAACTGTTAAAACAAATTACTATTTAAACACACCATTCAATGAAATTATAAAAACCGTTGACTACAATCTCAAGATCTGTTAAAACACCTAACTGGTAAAACACCTAACTGTTAAAACACAAAAAACCTGAACCTGTATGACTGTTAAAACACAACACCAATAACAAAAGATTATGGTTTGGCACATAAGTTACAAATATGGATTTTAAAACACACCATGAAATATCTTAAGAAAAAAAAATTAATCTTTATATTACAAAAACATCGGTCACCTTATAGAATCACTGAACACTAAAACCTCAACCCCTCTGGCTGTTAAAACACAGCATCAAGAACAAACTGACGATTTTGTAGAAAAATGATAATAAACAACACAAAAAACTACAAAAGTAACTGTAATTACCATCTCCACCATCAGCAAGTGTGTTCGAAGCCATGATTTTTCAGACTGAAATAATATTGAATAAGAACGACGCTGGTGAAGAATAGAATGATCGAAATTATAATATATATATATATATATGTGTGTGTGTGTGTTTCGTGTTCGTGATATTTGGAATAGATTTGGATTCAAAAAAAACTATAATCCCGAAAATCATGCATGTAATCGGTTACACATATGATCATGAAAAAAATAGTTATTTGAGATAATTACCAAAAATAAAATTAATATATGAAATTACATGTTTGCCCTTCTAGTTAAAATACATCCATGACACATGTTAATATACTATTGCTTCCTAGACTTTCTAGGAAAAATAGACTTTCCACACAACTCCCACTCTATATATATATATACAAACACACACATACATTCTCTCTCTATCTGTACAAACCCACCCGCCGCCACCACCACCACCTCCCACCACTCACTCTAACTTCACACCTCTCTTTCTCTCTCTCTCTCTCTCTCTCTCTCTCTCTCTCTCTTCAACTCAGAACAAATCCAGACGAACTCATGGTCAATTTTGTAATCCGCGAAACTACTAGAGCCAAAAATGCTTCAGCAGTGATACTCAACCTCAAATTGCCTGCAATCCTAATCGGACTCCAATCGGAGCCGTCGCAACAGAACCCCCTTCAATCGGAGCGATTACTCTTGACCTGACTCCAATCGGAGCCGTCGCAACCCCTTACCTCAAATTGTCTGCAACCCCAACCTCCGAACACCCCCATCACAACAGAACCCCCTTCACTCGTCGTCTACAACCCTAACCCCCTTCACTTTCAGATCTCAGATTCCAAGATCTGTTCGTCTCTTGGTTGGGGCTCGATTTTAGATTTGTTCGGCAGATGTTGCAGGTGGTTCAGAACCACCATCACGGCGGTGGAGGTCGTGTTGGTTAGATCAGAGGTGGATGGTAGTGGGGTGGGTGGTGGTGGTGGTTCTAGAGGGAGAAAGTGTGTGTGAAGAGAGAAGAGAAATGAAACAGATCGGTGGTGGTGGCAGGTGAAGGGTGGTGGCGGCAGATCAATGGTGTTGGTGGTGGCAGGTGGGTTGTGATGGTGGTGGGGGTAGGTAAGTTAGAGAGAGAGAAGGAGAAGAGGGTGGGTGTCACATCCTCAAATTCCACATGCGGAGTTTACTGCGAGGTGTGTGACTGGCCAGGATCTGCCACTAATCATGTTGAACCCACCATTTAAAATAATAAAAGCATCACTATCAACATGATTAGCGATTGTGACAACCGGTACTTAACGGCTTCTAATTACGAGATTAACAAACGTTTTAGGCGATAATAAGTAGTGTTTAAGGCACGAATTAACTTAATTAGGTTCTTTAATTTATTACATAAAACATATTGTAAAAATTATAATTTAATATAAATGGGTTAAACGGGTCAGTCAAGCAACCCGATCGGGTTGACCTGAACCCAACTCGTTTAGCAAAACGGGTTTGCGGGTTCAACATGAAACTGATCCGAACTTGTAATACGTGCATACCCTTTAAACAAGGGTAAAAATGTAATTTGAGGTAAAATAGACGCACCCTTTTCTTTTCGTTCAGTTAGGGGGTTTTTTTTTCTGCTGCAATCCAATAAAAGAAGATTAAATCGACACACTCTTTTCGTTTCGTTCAGTTAGGATTTTTTTCTGCAAGATCGTAAATTTTGCTTCCCCTTCTTTGGTAGCATTGGTGTTTCGCCATGGCTCGTGGCCCCGCGCGCAGGAGCCACTTGTGCGTATCCGTTTGTGTTTATTGATTGATTGATTGATTGAATGATTTCGTAGGTACTAATTAATTAACTAACTGTGATTTGTTTTGTGTTGTGTTTTGTTGGTGAGCAGTAAGATTAATGGGATACCGGCAACACCTCATCATTCTGAATTTGAATCCGAGGAGGTAAGAACATCATCATCATCGGTGAAAGCTTTTATTATCGTTTCTTTTTGAACATATACATATGCCGCTTGTTAGAAACAAACCCCTGTAGTGTACAATCAATCATATTTAGTTTTTAATCTCATTTGCCAATTTTTTTAGATGGAGAAAAGGTTTGCCAAGATGCGTCTTTCCGAAAGTAAGAAGAAGAATAAGAAGGCATCATCACCGAACAAGGGAAATATCACAGTGATGGAAGAAGTAATTATCAATGCATGCTATATTATATATATGATATTTATCATCATTGTATTGTGTTAATCATCTAGGTAATTTTATTTTTGGTTTATTTTCCCAACTACAGATGGCCGACTTCACTAAGACGATTCCTTCTCATTCTTATGTGCCTGAAGGTAAACATATAAATAGTGCCTGCTTGCCAGCTGCAACATGATTATGTTTTTCTAACTCTAAACATGTATATGTATATAGTGCCTCGACCTCCACTTCTGTTGGGTGTATATGAGCGTGTTAAGGAGATAGCTGACATCATGGACGATCCTAATTGGCCCAATCGCAGCCTTCAAGCCGATTTGCAACAAGCTGAGTATGTACTTATGGTGACTTGTCGCCTTTTCCTGCATTTGTTGCCACCTGGCTGGAGATAGTATGTTCCTTTCTCTTTTAAAAGCTCTATGCATACCTTTATCATGAGTTTATATACAGCCCGTTATGTATGTTGCAGAAGTACATGGACGCTGCCACATAAATCAAAACTTTAATGTACTTAATTTTTTTTTTTTTTTTTTTTTGTAGCGCGCGGGAGCATGCCAGGTCTCTTATTGCAGGCTATGGCGAGGTTTTCGCGAAGGATGATGATGACCTTGAATACATCGTGTAGTTTCGTATTATTGTATGATATATCAAGGATAATATGTTGAACTTTGGAAATTACTAGTAAGGAACTAAATAAACATATTATGACTTTTAGTTTGGTAAAATGATTGGTTAACGCGTTCATCAAATCGTATTGAGGTGTATGTACCGTAAGATACAGTGGGTTCATTTTTGACTTTTGAGAATTGCATTGGTGTGGACTTCTTGAAGTTGCCTCTCAAAAAGTCGGTAAGTGACACCTTTTCTCTACCCAACTTGTTTTTCAACGCGTTATCACTCTGGTCTACAAACTTCCCTAAGTTTGTTATCGCTCACTGAACGGTTAAAGTTTCACTTGAATCTTTGCAACCCAAGAAGCAAATTCTGCATCCTGAAACCCCATATCATTTAAGTAGTTTGTCCAACATTTTTAATTAGTCGAATATGATTTGCAATTAAATCTTTCTAAAATCATGGTTAAAGATGCTGGTGGGATTAATTTACATTTACATATACTCTAATTTACAACAGGTTTATGCATATGTGTGTTAAACTTCTTGCTTTTTCTGTTTTTTATGCTATTGTGGTTTGTAAGCTTTTTGTAAGAGGCCGCGTGTCCTTCCTTCCCCATGTATTGAGTAGTTGAGCTAGTTTGTTTGTTGGTAATGGCAAAAACATACGGGAAGAAAACGCATATCGTAGCATTTGAGGCTCATGAATTCATCAGTTATACAAATATTTGGAGCATAATTATTACTTTAATAATGATCACGATGCGGAAACGAAACATAATTTATCCAACAGATCAAGACTCCTGTAGTAAATACTTTATCCTGCCCTTCTATACTTGCCAGCAAGTTAAGTAAAGTAAACTTTGGTTTTTGTCTATGTAATCAAGCGTAATATATATTCTGTTAATTATTATCAATTAATCATTAGTTCCTTATAACAGCTACGAAAAAATGCTATATATTAGACGTGATACCATTATTTATCAAATACTCTCCACAAAGTTGTAATCTACAAAAATTATCCATGTACATTTCTAAAGCTACACTTTATTTCTAAGCCTGGCAAAGTGGGTGGGTTTGGATTATGGGTCAGGATGGGTAAATTAAAACAAGAGTAAGTTACAAAAATCGTCATTTATGTTGACACTATGTTGCAAACTATGTCCTTTGTCTTCAATATACAAGAAACGTACTCGATGTTTGCAAACCCTTGTAAGTTATGTCCTTCAGCCTTAACTCAGTTATTTTTTATGGTTAAATCTGACCTAGTGGACCCCATATAAGGGTATTTTGGTCATTTTACTCTAATTACTAAAATAACAATTATAAAAAATAATAAATAAAAGAATTTTGTTTATATATAGTTATATATATATATATACAAACACACACATACATTCTCTCTCTAACTGTACAAACCCACCCGCCGCCGCCACCACCACCTCCCACCACTCACTCTAACTTCACACCTCTCTCTCTCTCTCTCTCTCTCTTCAACTCAGAACAAATCCAGACGAACTCATGGTCAATTTTGTAATCCGCCAAACTACTAGAGCCAAAAATGCTTCAGCAGTGATACTCAACCTCAAATTGTCTGCAATCCTAATCGGACTCCAATCGGAGCCGTCGCAACAGAACCCCCTTCAATCGGAGCGGTTACTCTCGACCTGACTCCAATCGGAGCCGTCGCAACCCCTTACCTCAAATTGTCTGCAACCCCAACCTCCGAACACCCCCGTCACAACAGAACCCCCTTCACTCGTCGTCTACAGCCCTAACCCCCTTCACTTTCAGATCTCATATTCCAAGATCTGTTCGTCTCTTGGTTGGGGCTCGATTTTAGATTTGTTCGTCAGATGTTGCAGGTGGTTCAGAACCACCATCACGACGGTGGAGGTCGTGTTGGTTAGATCAGAGGTGGATGATAGTGGGGTGGGTGGTGGCGGTGGTGGTGGTTCTAGAGGGAGAAAGTGTGTGTGAAGAGAGAAGAGAGAAGAGAAAGGAAACAGATCGGTGGTGGTGGCAGGTAAAGGGTGGTGGCGGCAGATTAGTGGTGTTGGTGGTGGCAGGTGGGTTGTGGTGGTGGTGGTGGTGGGGGTAGGTAAGTTAGAGAGAGAGAAGGAGAAGAGGGTGTCACACCCTCAAATTCCACATGCGGAGTTTTACCGGCCACTAATCATGTTGAACCCACCATTTAAAATAATAAAAGCATAACTATCAACATGATTAGCGATTGTGACAACCGGTACTTAACGGCTTCTAATTACGCGATTAACAAACGTTTTAGGCGATAATAAGTAGTGTTTAAGGCACGAATTAACTTAATTAGGCTCTTGGTATGCCTAGTCTGTTTATAGTCTGTACAAGTTATAGTCTGGTTTTGTCAAAAAGCTTTTCCCTTTTTAAAACCAAGTTCTCTATAACCAATGGCTCTGATACCAATCTGTCACACCCCCAAATTCCATAAGCGAAGTATCACCACAGGAGGCGTGACTGACCAGGATCCAGCCACCAATCATATTGAACAATGTAATTAAATAAATAAAAGTCTAAACCAAACAATATAATTGGTGTCAAAACAATTCAACAAAGATTAAGTCATCAGCGGAAGCATTAAGTTCAAAACCATAATAAAGTTTAAAACTTCATAAGTTTAACATGGAACTCAACAGTCCGTGTCCCACAACGACCTCTTCCTCCTGAGCAAGCTCCATCTAAGCACCTAACGACCTGCAAGGCATATAGTAACGAATCAACAACAAAGTTGAGCGAGTTCACAGTTGGTTGTCCGTTTTAGTGTTGTTCCAAAAACCATAAGTTGTTTCGAAAACCACAAGTTTAACCAGTTCCTTGTTACCCAAACCATAACCAGTGGGGGTTTCCCCATGTAATCCACTAGACTCGTTACCATACCGACTACTGAGTGTAGTTATGTTTATGTGCCCCGCGTCAATGTCTATCATCATTGACTAGTGCCCAAGTCCATTAGTCCACGCTCATCCTCTGCGGCACGATGTGAGGCTTGTCAAACCTAATAGCACTATTTAATCGCTTGAGAAATTCTTCAATCGCTTGAGCAATGAAGAACGTTCAATGCTTCAACCCTCTGGAACCTCCATAAAAGGTATTGCCGATATACCCCTTAAGCCTTTAGGGCAACTGACACTTAACGTTCGTTTCAGCGAAGGTCAGAAGGAAAGAATCCAACCACTCACCTTTGTGGTTATCAACATACCTTCAAACTATGATGTGATCATTGGAAGGCCAGGGCAGTGTGCATTCTACATGGCCGTGTCTGTTGGCCATGGCACAGTCAAATTTCCTACCGAGAGGGGGATAGCAACCCTTCAACCCTCTCAAGAGGCCTACCTGGTTGAGGGTGAAAGTTCCAGAAGTGAAGAAGACAAGCAAAGGCTGATAATAAATCCTAAGTACCCTGAACAGAGAATAAGGGTCAATCCAAGCCTTTCACAAGAAACCCTCTCGTATCTTGAAAAGTTGCTAACACATTACAGCGATGTCTTCGCTTGGTGTCCAGAGGATATGACAGGGATCCCTCGGAACATTGCTGAACATGAGTTAAGAATACTACCGGATGTCAAGCCTGTGGTCCAAAAGAAAAGAAGTTTAGCACCTGAGAGAAGCCTGGCTGCTTGCCAAGAAGTTGAAAAGCTTGTGTCGGCCAACATTCTCCGAGAAGTCAAGTACCAATCATGGGTTGCAAACCCGGTTATGGTCAAGAAACCAGACAACTCTTGGAGGATGTGCATAGATTTAAAGGATCTTAACAAGGCTTGTCCTAAGGATTGCTATCCACTACCAGAAATTGATCTCAAGGTTGACTCCCTCACCGGTTACCCTTTCAAGTGCTTTCTTGATGCTTACAAAGGGTATCATCAAATACTCATGAAAGAAGAAGATGAAGAAAAGACAGCGTTCCACATTGATAAAGGAATTTTTTGTTGCCAAAAGATGTCTTTTGGCCTCAAAAACGCTGGAGCAACCTACCAACGTCTAGTGGACAAAGCCTTTGCAAGCCAAATTGGCAAAAACATGGAGGCATATGTCGATGACTTGGTGATCAAAAGCAAGACGGAGTATCAAATGCTCGATGACATTCAAGAAACTTTCAAAAACCTCAGAAAGGTTAACATGAAGCTCAACCCTGAAAAATGTTCATTTGGGTTTGAGGAAGGAAAGTTCTTAGGTCATATTGTTGGGAAACAAAGCATCAAGGCTAACCCAAACAAGGTGAAAGCTATTCTTGAAACCAAACCACCAAAAACCAAGAAGGAGGTTGAAAGCTTAAACGGGAAGCTTGCAGCCTTGAAGCGTTTTACCTCCAAGCTGGCTGAAAGATCTCTGCCCTTTTACAAAACGTTCAAGAATTGCTCTGATAAGAAGAACTTTAAATGGACTGATGAGGCTGAAGAAGCCTTCAACCAGATGAAATGAGATCTTGCTTCCTTACCTGACATTGCAGCTCCGGAAACGGGGGAGTTAATCTCGGTGTACCTTTCAGTCGCTGAGGAAGCCGTAAGCGCGGTCCTCACCATCGAGCGCGAAAAGGCCCAGGTACCCGTTTATTTCTTCAGCAAAACTCTAAAATTGGCTGAAACCAAATATCATCCTCTTGAAAAACTTGCCCCTAGCCCTAGTTCTAGTTCAAACAGCTAGAAGGCTTCGAAGGTATTTTCAAGCACACCCTATACAAGTGGTCACCGACCAACCTATTAAGAGTGTGCTTGAAAAACCAGAGAGCTCGGGAAGGTTGGCCAAATGGGCAGTGGAACTAGGTGAACATAACATCACCTACGTCCCACGAAAAGCTATCAAAGCCCAAGTCTTACCTGATTTCATTGTAGAAGTCCCACACCAAGCAATCACTGAAGTGAACACTACCACCACTGAACCCTCCAACCCTGAAGCCTGGAAGCTTTTTACCGATGGGGCTTCAAGCGTTGAAGGGTCAGGGGTGGACTAATTTTGATCAACCCAGAAGGGCTGGAATTCACATATGCTCTCCGTTTTGATTTTCAGACCACCAATAACGAGGCTGAATACGAGGCACTAATCGCCAGCTTAAGGCTGGCCAAAGAGATGAAGGTCCAGAAACTTGAAGTGTTCACAGATTCATTACTAGTCTCCAGTCAAGTAAACGATAGCTATGTTGCCAAAGAGCCAAGCATGAAAAGATACAAAAAAAAAAAAAAAAATCCAAGGAGCTGATGAATACCTTTCAAACGTGCAACATTAAACAAATTCCCAGATCTCAAAACAAAAAGGCTGATACCTTAAGTAAGCTGGCATCTCTCACTTTTGCCCACCTCACCAAGAAGGTGTTGGTGGAAGTGTTAAAGGCTCCATCAATCGATGAATTGGAAGTTCAAGACATAGTCACCGAGGAAGATCCAAACTGGATGACTGTAACACCCCGAAAATGGGTTTGGTAATCAAACCCCGTTAATAATAAAAGACGGGTAAAGCACCGTTAGTGGTAAAATTTACCCGGTAAATATTAGGATTTAAATAATTAATCCTAATATTAAATAAAAAGTGAATAAAAGCTTTTAAGGAAAACAAGGTATATAGAAGGCCCGAGATAACGGGACTTAAAATAAAACGGGTTATGACTACCCCGAACTCACTAAGTTAAACAAGCAAAGTTTAACCTAGTTAACAAAACAAAGTATTGTTGAAAATAAATAGGTTGTAGCCTACTTATTAGTTAACAAAACTTGAGGGGCCAAAGGTGTAATAATCTAAAAGATTATTTACTAAAATCAAAAATAAAACACACACACATTTAGTGTGTTCGTGAATGACCAGGAGAAAGCTCCAAGGAGAGCCAAAACCTTAACTCCAACAAATCAACAAATTGAAGCTCAAATCAAGACCCAAATCGATGCATGAATGCATATAAATGATCACCCAGTCGTGGGGATCACAAGGTATGTCGAATTTTCAGTTTTGGTGATACTATGAGATTATGATGAACAATCATAATCGAAATTTTGGAATGAATGTTGAATCTATGAGTGTCATTGTGATTATATCTTGGTTTAGAAACAAACCCTAGTAGAAATCTTGATGAATTGTTGTCAAACTAGGGATTTGATAATTACCCTATTATGAGCTAAGTGGGTTTTGGTTGAATTGATGAAATTGATGTTCTAATGGTGTTTATAAACATCACACTAATTCATATGAATGAACTACTTGAACAAATTAGAGATTTTGTTAAGAGTTCATAAGTAACTAGAAGTGGGTTTTGTTAGAAATGATGAAATCATGAAGAACTTGAAGTAATATCACTTGTATGTGATTAACAAGTAAACTAGGAAGTGGGTTTTTATGTAATAGTAAAGATGATGATAAGTTTATGTTTAAAATCATCATATTGGATAATAGAAACAAGGCACTCAAACAAATTAAGTGATTTGAGAACTTGTTCATACATGATTGAAATGGGTTTGAATGTTATGATGAAATTTGGTAGCCATGTTCATGTAACTAAGTGTATAAGATCATGTTAGCTACTAATTGATAGATAGAACTTGAATGTGCATTTATATGCTAAGGGGCGTTTGACTTTTAGTAGTCAAACCGACCATTAATAAAATCGAATGGTATTTGTGATAGAAAATATGTAAGATGGAATAGTCATAATTAATGATGACTAATATAACCGTCTTACGAATTATGTTGATAGTTTGACGCTTGACAAGCTAGGTGGAGGCTTGGAAAGGAAGCGGGTCAAACGAAGCAAGAATGGTGGAAAAGCATAATTCGGATGCAAGGTAAGTATAGCTTACACTAGTCTTATATGTTAGAATATTCTCTTATCGTATTAGTTACGAATAAGATAAATACAGAATTGAGGTTTGATGTTCCGACGTGTAAACATACGGAACAAGGTAGTCGAGCGTGACAAGAAATCATGTTGATGGTTTAAAAGGAATTAAACGGTAAGTTGGTCATGCGTTGACCATAACTATTTGTTTTGAAAGACACTGTAAGGCGTAAGCCATGATAGGCTAAAAAGCGTTAAGAAAACGATTAATAAGTGAAATGACCACACGGTGTAAACCAAAGCGAGTCATATAGATGAGATGGTAATAAATATCATCTCGCCAACATAATCGGTCACTTAGACCAAATGGGTCAAAAGGTGAAAATATCACCCTTTGACAATAATGACTAATGATTATTGTCGAGCTATATTATTTCAGGTATAAACGTCAAATGGGTATTAGCAATACTATGAACTAGTGGTTATAAAAGCAAGGTATTAAAAAAACGGGTCAATATATTGATCTGCGCCAGGTATGTGAAATAGGGTAACACTCATTTAGAACATGTGGTTCAAGAGTGTTAAAAGAGGTCAAAATGGACGTTTGGTTACTTGATAAGTAAACCAAATGTTTTAAGTAATGGACATTACGTTTGGAAAGCTTAATGACTTTTCAAACAAAATCATAGGTTAAAAGAGGGATTTTGGGACAAATATGCTTTCTAAAGTCCTTCATTGTTAATAAGAGACTAAATGGACCAAAACGCCCTTGGAGGCTAAATTGAGCAAACAACCTTTAAAAGTTGTTTGGAAATGATCTTTACGATTTAATAAATACTTAGGACAAGTATAGAAGTTGAAAGATGTATTACGTTAGTCAAACGGCTCTATTTGGGTCTTTGCCGTAAAATAAAGAGTTAAGGGGTAAAACCTGGTTTGCATAGATTACCTTAGTAAAATCACCATAAATATAGTTGTGGTGGAAGTTCATTTGACAAATATTGCGAAAATAGGATGCTAGAAACAAATAATTATGAATTATGCGGAAAAGGGTTTAAATACCCTTAACGGGTCAAAATAAGCATTTTAGTACAAACGGGTTTAAGAATATACATAAACTCGTGAATTGAACCTAATATGATAGACAACATTGAAATTATAAGATTCATGTGATATAGGAATCAAACAAATACGTTTGTTTGATAAAACCGCGAATGGGTCAAAATTTGGTAAAAAGGGGAAATAAGCCGAAGACTTAAAAGTCTTAAATCTTGTTAATCCGGACGTCGGATTTTAACTCCATATGATGGAGAATCAAATTACAAACATGTAGGAAGAAACGGTAGGTCAAACGGATAAGCGGTTTGAAAGATACGAAAGATTTCGTGTCAAATTACGGCAAAATGGAGAAGCTGAGTGCAGGGTCCACCGTAAATTACGGTACCACCGTAATTTACGGTGGAGCCAATAAAGCTACGGTGGGTTTCTTCTGATTTACGGCAGAAGAGTATTAACCCAGAAGCCACCGTAAATTACGGTCCCACCGTAATTTACGGTGGAGGCCAGATTGATAATTTTGTTTTGGTGATCAATTGTTTCTTGGACTCGTTTAGACACGTTTTAAGTCCTGTATGACTAAAGCATTTCATGTTTATGAAATGTAGGTACACCTTGGATGCCGGAAGACGATCAAGCTCAACGAAGAACCGAACACGATAAAGATACACGCTTCCGCACTTTGCCACGTCGTAATTTTTAAACAACGAATTCGATTATGTTATGTAGAATAACTTATAATTTGTAAAAGTTTTAATAAACGCGTATTTTTATAGCATGTGTAGTCTTAACTACACATCTAATCGTTGGTAATTACATACAAAATCGTTAATTAGTAACTAGGGTGTTACAAGTTGGTATCAGAGCCTTGGTTTAAGAGATCCGAGTATGGTGGGAAGGAACCATGCTTGGACTTAAACCTTATGCTCTTGACAAAGAATAGTGTTCGGTTCGAGGGTTGATCGCAAATCCGGTAAGTACAAGTACGTTAATAGTTAGTATGCTAAAGTGTTGTAAACAACACATAGAGCTATCGTGTGGTATATGTTACCCCAATTTAAATGATTGATATGGTTGACGAAAATACGCGCGTTGACGCGTATAGTAGAAAAAGCCTTGTATTATAATACGGGCGATTATTGAAGTTGACATGACTAACTCTTGTGAATGTTTTAATTGAAGGACACTCGTGTCTGAAGATGACGGGAGTTGAACGAATTATGGATATGATGATGGAACGGTACGAGGTATGACAGGAAGAGCATACTCATCAAGGACCAAAATCGCGTAACGGTCGCGAACAAGGTTAATAGCAAGGAACGCCCGTAGGGGCAAACATTACAAGGTGCACATTTTAAATAATCGCACAATTAGCAATATGCAACAAACACGTAGAGAATGATCGTTGCATGGGTAAATTAGAAACTTGGAAAGCCTGAACAGAAATACATGTCCAGGATATAATTTCCAAGAAAACTGAATAGAGGCGTTACTTACATAGGGCGTGATGTGAAAACTATAAAAAGGTCGTGTACGTCATGTGTTAAATCGCTTACTCTGGCCAAGTAAGTAGTGGCATATGATACCACGAGTTTCTTATAGCGGACACATTTACATCCGATGTAGTAAGGGCGGAGTAAATGGGACTAATTAAAAAGTACCCAAATGAATCAGATAAGCAAAATATTTGATAATAATGTAAACGCACAACCGAGTGACTGAAACGTATTACATCAGGATAATGAGCCCGAGCGAAGGGACAAAGAAGCATGTAAAATGATTTAGACAAGTATTGGGAAGGAGTGTACTTACACTCGAACCCATAAAACGCAAGCATGTAAAATGATTTAGACAAGTATTGGGAGGGAGTGTACTTACACTCGAACCCATGAAACGCAAGCAAGTAAAATGATTTAGACAAGTATTGGGAAGGAGTGTACTTACACTCGAACCCATAAAACGCAAGCATGTAAAATGATTTAGACAAGTATTGGGAGGGAGTGTACTTACACTCGAACCCATAAAACGCAAGCAAGTAAAATGATTTAGACAAGTATTGGGAGGGAGTGTGCTTACACTCGAACCCAGAAAACGCAAACATGAAAAATGATTTAGACAAGCAATGGGAGGGAGTGTACTTGCACTCGAACCCGGAAAATGCAAATATGTCCCTTAACGGGTCATTTTTGTAAAACGTCGAACTTAAAGACAAAGTCAGAATATAAAAATGAAGCTAGGTCTTGATGCATATCGGGAGGATTGCAATAATAACGACTTTGGTAAAACACCCGGTTGATGGGTAAGAATTAAACACATGCGTAAACCGAGAAACGAGAACATGAATTTAAAGTCAAAAGACTCGGATTATGAGTTATGACTAAAAGACCATAAAAATTTCGTAAACATAAATTCTGATAATTATATTCAACTATTTTGATATTGAACGGGTTGAATAAAGTATAATGCTTGAAGGCGTAAGTAAACGCAAGCCGGATAACGGTAAGCTTGAGACAAATGAATTTCAAACGTAAAAAGAGTGCTTTGACACCAAATATATATTTTAATAAGACACGAGTAAAAAGAGTGATCTACGGGATCAACATAACCTTTAGGGTTATAAACAAATGAGAGATATACGGACTAAAACGACCCACGGGTCATGATTAGAAATAAGTTATAAGGACTTCGCCTTAAAGAGGTGAATGTCTAATAAAAAAAATAGCCCATAAGGCTAAGTGATAAAACCTACGGGTTAATAAGACAAAGCGAGGGAATAAATGGAGAATCCTCGCATAAAACAAGGACTGAAAAAGAATAAATTTTGGACTGTCAATATCTCGGTATGGATAATTGACAAAGGTTGAAGAGAAGACGCTAAACTAAAACTTCGGTTTTGGTAAGAAATAACGTTTCTACAAAAATGAATTATGATGGAATTATAAACGGTAAACATGAAAGATATAAGTCTTGACACGGATAGGTGCAAGACGATATATCCGAAAAGTGATAATTCTGAAAATAGAAAGTTGATGTAAAAGTTGGCATGACGTGACATGATCACGGTCAAGAAGTGTAATGTGAAATATAATCACATTAGAGCCGAGTGATGAATGTTAAAGCCGAGCGATGAATATTGCTAAGTTAATTAAACTAGTGGAAAATAACGAGATTACGTTATTTCAAGTCACATTATGTCATGTAAGCTAAGTAGATGATCAATAACCAAAAGGATATTACCATACTTTTATGGTAATGCTAACAATCGGTTAAAGTATGAGGAATGCCTAATTGATTATCGAGAGCAAATGCATGGAGTTAAACTCGATGAATTATGTAAGAAAAGGTTTCGAGGACGAAACCTCTTTAAGGGGGGTAGACTTGTAACACCCCGAAAATGGGTTTGGTAATCAAACCCCGTTAATAATAAAAGACGGGTAAAGCACCGTTAGTGGTAAAATTTACCCGGTAAATATTAGGATTTAAATAATTAATCCTAATATTAAATAAAAAGTGAATAAAAGCTTTTAAGGAAAACAAGGTATATAGAAGGCCCGAGATAACGGGACTTAAAATAAAACGGGTTATGACTACCCCGAACTCACTAAGTTAAACTAGCAAAGTTTAACCTAGTTAACAAAACAAAGTATTGTTGAAAATAAATAGGTTGTAGCCTACTTATTAGTTAACAAAACTTGAGGGGCCAAAGGTGTAATAATCTAAAAGATTATTTACTAAAATCAAAAATAAAACACACACACATTTAGTGTGTTCGTGAATGACCAGGAGAAAGCTCCAAGGAGAGCCAAAACCTTAACTCCAACAAATCAACAAATTGAAGCTCAAATCAAGACCCAAATCGATGCATGAATGCATATAAATGATCACCCAGTCGTGGGGATCACAAGGTATGTCGAATTTTCAGTTTTGGTGATACTTTGAGATTATGATGAACAATCATAATCGAAATTTTGGAATGAATGTTGAATCTATGAGTGTCATTGTGATTATATCTTGGTTTAGAAACAAACCCTAGTAGAAATCTTGATGAATTGTTGTCAAACTAGGGATTTGATAATTACCCTATTATGAGCTAAGTGGGTTTTGGTTGAATTGATGAAATTGATGTTCTAATGGTGTTTATAAACATCACACTAATTCATATGAATGAACTACTTGAACAAATTAGAGATTTTGTTAAGAGTTCATAAGTAACTAGAAGTGGGTTTTGTTAGAAATGATGAAATCATGAAGAACTTGAAGTAATATCACTTGTATGTGATTAACAAGTAAACTAGGAAGTGGGTTTTTATGTAATAGTAAAGATGATGATAAGTTTATGTTTAAAATCATCATATTGGATAATAGAAACAAGGCACTCAAACAAATTAAGTGATTTGAGAACTTGTTCATACATGATTGAAATGGGTTTGAATGTTATGATGAAATTTGGTAGCCATGTTCATGTAACTAAGTGTATAAGATCATGTTAGCTACTAATTGATAGATAGAACTTGAATGTGCATTTATATGCTAAGGGGCGTTTGACTTTTAGTAGTCAAACCGACCATTAATAAAATCGAATGGTATTTGTGATAGAAAATATGTAAGATGGAATAGTCATAATTAATGATGACTAATATAACCGTCTTACGAATTATGTTGATAGTTTGACGCTTGACAAGCTAGGTGGAGGCTTGGAAAGGAAGCGGGTCAAACGAAGCAAGAATGGTGGAAAAGCATAATTCGGATGCAAGGTAAGTATAGCTTACACTAGTCTTATATGTTAGAATATTCTCTTATCGTATTAGTTACGAATAAGATAAATACAGAATTGAGGTTTGATGTTCCGACGTGTAAACATACGGAACAAGGTAGTCGAGCGTGACAAGAAATCATGTTGATGGTTTAAAAGGAATTAAACGGTAAGTTGGTCATGCGTTGACCATAACTATTTGTTTTGAAAGACACTGTAAGGCGTAAGCCATGATAGGCTAAAAAGCGTTAAGAAAACGATTAATAAGTGAAATGACCACACGGTGTAAACCAAAGCGAGTCATATAGATGAGATGGTAATAAATATCATCTCGCCAACATAATCGGTCACTTAGACCAAATGGGTCAAAAGGTGAAAATATCACCCTTTGACAATAATGACTAATGATTATTGTCGAGCTATATTATTTCAGGTATAAACGTCAAATGGGTATTAGCAATACTATGAACTAGTGGTTATAAAAGCAAGGTATTAAAAAAACGGGTCAATATATTGATCTGCGCCAGGTATGTGAAATAGGGTAACACTCATTTAGAACATGTGGTTCAAGAGTGTTAAAAGAGGTCAAAATGGACGTTTGGTTACTTGATAAGTAAACCAAATGTTTTAAGTAATGGACATTACGTTTGGAAAGCTTAATGACTTTTCAAACAAAATCATAGGTTAAAAGAGGGATTTTGGGACAAATATGCTTTCTAAAGTCCTTCATTGTTAATAAGAGACTAAATGGACCAAAACGCCCTTGGAGGCTAAATTGAGCAAACAACCTTTAAAAGTTGTTTGGAAATGATCTTTACGATTTAATAAATACTTAGGACAAGTATAGAAGTTGAAAGATGTATTACGTTAGTCAAACGGCTCTATTTGGGTCTTTGCCGTAAAATAAAGAGTTAAGGGGTAAAACCTGGTTTGCATAGATTACCTTAGTAAAATCACCATAAATATAGTTGTGGTGGAAGTTCATTTGACAAATATTGCGAAAATAGGATGCTAGAAACAAATAATTATGAATTATGCGGAAAAGGGTTTAAATACCCTTAACGGGTCAAAATAAGCATTTTAGTACAAACGGGTTTAAGAATATACATAAACTCGTGAATTGAACCTAATATGATAGACAACATTGAAATTATAAGATTCATGTGATATAGGAATCAAACAAATACGTTTGTTTGATAAAACCGCGAATGGGTCAAAATTTGGTAAAAAGGGGAAATAAGCCGAAGACTTAAAAGTCTTAAATCTTGTTAATCCGGACGTCGGATTTTAACTCCATATGATGGAGAATCAAATTACAAACATGTAGGAAGAAACGGTAGGTCAAACGGATAAGCGGTTTGAAAGATACGAAAGATTTCGTGTCAAATTACGGCAAAATGGAGAAGCTGAGTGCAGGGTCCACCGTAAATTACGGTACCACCGTAATTTACGGTGGAGCCAATAAAGCTACGGTGGGTTTCTTCTGATTTACGGCAGAAGAGTATTAACCCAGAAGCCACCGTAAATTACGGTCCCACCGTAATTTACGGTGGAGGCCAGATTGATAATTTTGTTTTGGTGATCAATTGTTTCTTGGACTCGTTTAGACACGTTTTAAGTCCTGTATGACTAAAGCATTTCATGTTTATGAAATGTAGGTACACCTTGGATGCCGGAAGACGATCAAGCTCAACGAAGAACCGAACACGATAAAGATACACGCTTCCGCACTTTGCCACGTCGTAATTTTTAAACAACGAATTCGATTATGTTATGTAGAATAACTTATAATTTGTAAAAGTTTTAATAAACGCGTATTTTTATAGCATGTGTAGTCTTAACTACACATCTAATCGTTGGTAATTACATACAAAATCGTTAATTAGTAACTAGGGTGTTACAAGTTGGTATCAGAGCCTTGGTTTAAGAGATCCGAGTATGGTGGGAAGGAACCATGCTTGGACTTAAACCTTATGCTCTTGACAAAGAATAGTGTTCGGTTCGAGGGTTGATCGCAAATCCGGTAAGTACAAGTACGTTAATAGTTAGTATGCTAAAGTGTTGTAAACAACACATAGAGCTATCGTGTGGTATATGTTACCCCAATTTAAATGATTGATATGGTTGACGAAAATACGCGCGTTGACGCGTATAGTAGAAAAAGCCTTGTATTATAATACGGGCGATTATTGAAGTTGACATGACTAACTCTTGTGAATGTTTTAATTGAAGGACACTCGTGTCTGAAGATGACGGGAGTTGAACGAATTATGGATATGATGATGGAACGGTACGAGGTATGACAGGAAGAGCATACTCATCAAGGACCAAAATCGCGTAACGGTCGCGAACAAGGTTAATAGCAAGGAACGCCCGTAGGGGCAAACATTACAAGGTGCACATTTTAAATAATCGCACAATTAGCAATATGCAACAAACACGTAGAGAATGATCGTTGCATGGGTAAATTAGAAACTTGGAAAGCCTGAACAGAAATACATGTCCAGGATATAATTTCCAAGAAAACTGAATAGAGGCGTTACTTACATAGGGCGTGATGTGAAAACTATAAAAAGGTCGTGTACGTCATGTGTTAAATCGCTTACTCTGGCCAAGTAAGTAGTGGCATATGATACCACGAGTTTCTTATAGCGGACACATTTACATCCGATGTAGTAAGGGCGGAGTAAATGGGACTAATTAAAAAGTACCCAAATGAATCAGATAAGCAAAATATTTGATAATAATGTAAACGCACAACCGAGTGACTGAAGCGTATTACATCAGGATAATGAGCCCGAGCGAAGGGACAAAGAAGCATGTAAAATGATTTAGACAAGTATTGGGAAGGAGTGTACTTACACTCGAACCCATAAAACGCAAGCATGTAAAATGATTTAGACAAGTATTGGGAGGGAGTGTACTTACACTCGAACCCATGAAACGCAAGCAAGTAAAATGATTTAGACAAGTATTGGGAAGGAGTGTACTTACACTCGAACCCATAAAACGCAAGCATGTAAAATGATTTAGACAAGTATTGGGAGGGAGTGTACTTACACTCGAACCCATAAAACGCAAGCAAGTAAAATGATTTAGACAAGTATTGGGAGGGAGTGTGCTTACACTCGAACCCAGAAAACGCAAACATGAAAAATGATTTAGACAAGCAATGGGAGGGAGTGTACTTGCACTCGAACCCGGAAAATGCAAATATGTCCCTTAACGGGTCATTTTTGTAAAACGTCGAACTTAAAGACAAAGTCAGAATATAAAAATGAAGCTAGGTCTTGATGCATATCGGGAGGATTGCAATAATAACGACTTTGGTAAAACACCCGGTTGATGGGTAAGAATTAAACACATGCGTAAACCGAGAAACGAGAACATGAATTTAAAGTCAAAAGACTCGGATTATGAGTTATGACTAAAAGACCATAAAAATTTCGTAAACATAAATTCTGATAATTATATTCAACTATTTTGATATTGAACGGGTTGAATAAAGTATAATGCTTGAAGGCGTAAGTAAACGCAAGCCGGATAACGGTAAGCTTGAGACAAATGAATTTCAAACGTAAAAAGAGTGCTTTGACACCAAATATATATTTTAATAAGACACGAGTAAAAAGAGTGATCTACGGGATCAACATA
Source organism: Helianthus tuberosus (assembly GCA_030545235.1). Classification (NCBI taxonomy): domain Eukaryota; kingdom Viridiplantae; phylum Streptophyta; class Magnoliopsida; order Asterales; family Asteraceae; genus Helianthus; species Helianthus tuberosus. The sequence continues at coordinate 15,287,017 of CM060425.1, read as the reverse complement.
ACCTTTAGGGTTATAAACAAATGAGAGATATACGGACTAAAACGACCCACGGGTCATGATTAGAAATAAGTTATAAGGACTTCGCCTTAAAGAGGTGAATGTCTAATAAAAAAAATAGCCCATAAGGCTAAGTGATAAAACCTACGGGTTAATAAGACAAAGCGAGGGAATAAATGGAGAATCCTCGCATAAAACAAGGACTGAAAAAGAATAAATTTTGGACTGTCAATATCTCGGTATGGATAATTGACAAAGGTTGAAGAGAAGACGCTAAACTAAAACTTCGGTTTTGGTAAGAAATAACGTTTCTACAAAAATGAATTATGATGGAATTATAAACGGTAAACATGAAAGATATAAGTCTTGACACGGATAGGTGCAAGACGATATATCCGAAAAGTGATAATTCTGAAAATAGAAAGTTGATGTAAAAGTTGGCATGACGTGACATGATCACGGTCAAGAAGTGTAATGTGAAATATAATCACATTAGAGCCGAGTGATGAATGTTAAAGCCGAGCGATGAATATTGCTAAGTTAATTAAACTAGTGGAAAATAACGAGATTACGTTATTTCAAGTCACATTATGTCATGTAAGCTAAGTAGATGATCAATAACCAAAAGGATATTACCATACTTTTATGGTAATGCTAACAATCGGTTAAAGTATGAGGAATGCCTAATTGATTATCGAGAGCAAATGCATGGAGTTAAACTCGATGAATTATGTAAGAAAAGGTTTCGAGGACGAAACCTCTTTAAGGGGGGTAGACTTGTAACACCCCGAAAATGGGTTTGGTAATCAAACCCCGTTAATAATAAAAGACTGGTAAAGCACCGTTAGTGGTAAAATTTACCCGGTAAATATTAGGATTTAAATAATTAATCCTAATATTAAATAAAAAGTGAATAAAAGCTTTTAAGGAAAACAAGGTATATAGAAGGCCCGAGATAACGGGACTTAAAATAAAACGGGTTATGACTACCCCGAACTCACTAAGTTAAACTAGCAAAGTTTAACCTAGTTAACAAAACAAAGTATTGTTGAAAATAAATAGGTTGTAGCCTACTTATTAGTTAACAAAACTTGAGGGGCCAAAGGTGTAATAATCTAAAAGATTATTTACTAAAATCAAAAATAAAACACACACACATTTAGTGTGTTCGTGAATGACCAGGAGAAAGCTCCAAGGAGAGCCAAAACCTTAACTCCAACAAATCAACAAATTGAAGCTCAAATCAAGACCCAAATCGATGCATGAATGCATATAAATGATCACCCAGTCGTGGGGATCACAAGGTATGTCGAATTTTCAGTTTTGGTGATACTTTGAGATTATGATGAACAATCATAATCGAAATTTTGGAATGAATGTTGAATCTATGAGTGTCATTGTGATTATATCTTGGTTTAGAAACAAACCCTAGTAGAAATCTTGATGAATTGTTGTCAAACTAGGGATTTGATAATTACCCTATTATGAGCTAAGTGGGTTTTGGTTGAATTGATGAAATTGATGTTCTAATGGTGTTTATAAACATCACACTAATTCATATGAATGAACTACTTGAACAAATTAGAGATTTTGTTAAGAGTTCATAAGTAACTAGAAGTGGGTTTTGTTAGAAATGATGAAATCATGAAGAACTTGAAGTAATATCACTTGTATGTGATTAACAAGTAAACTAGGAAGTGGGTTTTTATGTAATAGTAAAGATGATGATAAGTTTATGTTTAAAATCATCATATTGGATAATAGAAACAAGGCACTCAAACAAATTAAGTGATTTGAGAACTTGTTCATACATGATTGAAATGGGTTTGAATGTTATGATGAAATTTGGTAGCCATGTTCATGTAACTAAGTGTATAAGATCATGTTAGCTACTAATTGATAGATAGAACTTGAATGTGCATTTATATGCTAAGGGGCGTTTGACTTTTAGTAGTCAAACCGACCATTAATAAAATCGAATGGTATTTGTGATAGAAAATATGTAAGATGGAATAGTCATAATTAATGATGACTAATATAACCGTCTTACGAATTATGTTGATAGTTTGACGCTTGACAAGCTAGGTGGAGGCTTGGAAAGGAAGCGGGTCAAACGAAGCAAGAATGGTGGAAAAGCATAATTCGGATGCAAGGTAAGTATAGCTTACACTAGTCTTATATGTTAGAATATTCTCTTATCGTATTAGTTACGAATAAGATAAATACAGAATTGAGGTTTGATGTTCCGACGTGTAAACATACGGAACAAGGTAGTCGAGCGTGACAAGAAATCATGTTGATGGTTTAAAAGGAATTAAACGGTAAGTTGGTCATGCGTTGACCATAACTATTTGTTTTGAAAGACACTGTAAGGCGTAAGCCATGATAGGCTAAAAAGCGTTAAGAAAACGATTAATAAGTGAAATGACCACACGGTGTAAACCAAAGCGAGTCATATAGATGAGATGGTAATAAATATCATCTCGCCAACATAATCGGTCACTTAGACCAAATGGGTCAAAAGGTGAAAATATCACCCTTTGACAATAATGACTAATGATTATTGTCGAGCTATATTATTTCAGGTATAAACGTCAAATGGGTATTAGCAATACTATGAACTAGTGGTTATAAAAGCAAGGTATTAAAAAAACGGGTCAATATATTGATCTGCGCCAGGTATGTGAAATAGGGTAACACTCATTTAGAACATGTGGTTCAAGAGTGTTAAAAGAGGTCAAAATGGACGTTTGGTTACTTGATAAGTAAACCAAATGTTTTAAGTAATGGACATTACGTTTGGAAAGCTTAATGACTTTTCAAACAAAATCATAGGTTAAAAGAGGGATTTTGGGACAAATATGCTTTCTAAAGTCCTTCATTGTTAATAAGAGACTAAATGGACCAAAACGCCCTTGGAGGCTAAATTGAGCAAACAACCTTTAAAAGTTGTTTGGAAATGATCTTTACGATTTAATAAATACTTAGGACAAGTATAGAAGTTGAAAGATGTATTACGTTAGTCAAACGGCTCTATTTGGGTCTTTGCCGTAAAATAAAGAGTTAAGGGGTAAAACCTGGTTTGCATAGATTACCTTAGTAAAATCACCATAAATATAGTTGTGGTGGAAGTTCATTTGACAAATATTGCGAAAATAGGATGCTAGAAACAAATAATTATGAATTATGCGGAAAAGGGTTTAAATACCCTTAACGGGTCAAAATAAGCATTTTAGTACAAACGGGTTTAAGAATATACATAAACTCGTGAATTGAACCTAATATGATAGACAACATTGAAATTATAAGATTCATGTGATATAGGAATCAAACAAATACGTTTGTTTGATAAAACCGCGAATGGGTCAAAATTTGGTAAAAAGGGGAAATAAGCCGAAGACTTAAAAGTCTTAAATCTTGTTAATCCGGACGTCGGATTTTAACTCCATACGATGGAGAATCAAATTACAAACATGTAGGAAGAAACGGTAGGTCAAACGGATAAGCGGTTTGAAAGATACGAAAGATTTCGTGTCAAATTACGGCAAAATGGAGAAGCTGAGTGCAGGGTCAGTGCAGGGTCCACCGTAAATTACGGTACCACCGTAATTTACGGTGGAGCCAATAAAGCTACGGTGGGTTTCTTCTGATTTACGGCAGAAGAGTATTAACCCAGAAGCCACCGTAAATTACGGTCCCACCGTAATTTACGGTGGAGGCCAGATTGATAATTTTGTTTTGGTGATCAATTGTTTCTTGGACTCGTTTAGACACGTTTTAAGTCCTGTATGACTAAAGCATTTCATGTTTATGAAATGTAGGTACACCTTGGATGCCGGGAGACGATCAAGCTCAACGAAGAACCGAACACGATAAAGATACACGCTTCCGCACTTTGCCACGTCGTAATTTTTAAACAACGAATTCGATTATGTTATGTAGAATAACTTATAATTTGTAAAAGTTTTAATAAACGCGTATTTTTATAGCATGTGTAGTCTTAACTACACATCTAATCGTTGGTAATTACATACAAAATCGTTAATTAGTAACTAGGGTGTTACAATGACTCCTATCAAAAAGTTCCTAAAAAATGATGAACTACCCATTGATCAAGTAGAAGCTGAAAGGGTTAAAATCAAGGCAAGGCAGTACGTACTACAAGGGGAAACCCTTTACAAAAAGGGTTACCTTGCCCCCTTGCTAAGATGTGTTGGTCCTGAGCAAAGTAAGTACTTGATCAAAGAGATTCACGAAGGCATATGCGGAGCTCATTTTGGAGCTAGGTCGGTGGTTGCAAAGCTCATGAACCTTGGGTATTTTTGGCCCTCAATGCATCGTGATACCACTGAGCAATTGAGGAAATGTGATGCTTGCCAAATTTACGCACCAGTCCCAAAAAGTCCCAAGCATGATCTAGTCCCAATAACCTCTGCATGGTCGTTCTATAAATGGGGAATGGACATCGTTGGTCCGTTTCCCCCAAGCAAAGGTGGGGTGAAGTTCTTGTTGGTAGCAATAGATTATTTCACCAAGTGGCCAGAGGTTAAACCACTCGCAATGATCACAGGCAAACAGGTCATTGACTTTGTTTGGGAGAACATTATCTGCCGCTATGGATTGCCGGGGGTACTTATCACTGACAATGGAAAGCAATTTGCTGAGAAGCCTTTCAGCGTTTGGTGCAAAGAATACAGAATCAACCAGGTTTTTAGCTCAGTGGCTTACCCGCAATCGAATGGTCAGGCTGAAAGGGCGAATAGAAGCATAGTGGAAGGTATCAAAACAAGACTGGGAAGGTACGAAAGCAACTGGCTTGAAGAACTGCCTAGTGTTCTATGGGCCATAAGAACGACCGAAAAAACAAGCCACAATAGAACACCCTATAGCTTGGTATTTGGATCCGAGGTTGTGATCCCCGCAGAGATAGGAGTTGTAACACAACGAATTGTCAACATGGATCCCGAAATAAACCAAAAAGAGACCATGTTGAACTTACAACTCCTAGAGGAAGCACGAGACCAAGCTGCAATTCAAGAAGCCAAATACAAGCAACAAATGGAAGCCTACTACAACAAGAGGGTTAAGAACGAACGCTTCAAACCAGGGGATTTGGTCCTTAGAAACAATGAAGCTAGCAAAAAAGAGAATCAAGGAAAGCTTGGCCCAAAATGGGAAGGCCCGTATACCATCCTTGAAGCACATAAGGGTGGATCTTACAAGCTAGCAGACTCAGAGGGTAAAAGGCTTCCAAGACATTGGAACGGAAAAACCTTGAAAAGGTTCCATGTTTAAACAAGAAAGATTGGTTTGTATTTCACGAGTTGTATTTCGAAAATGACACTACGAAAACCTTTTGTAATAACAAGTATCTATTGAATGAATGAAGTTGTTTTATCAAACTTGTCTTTCTATCCTAAGATCAGGTTGAGAACCTAGCAAAAAACTCCATGGCAAGGGCCATGTAAGGGGATGAGCTCCCAGGCCGCATCGCTCAATAGGTTCAAGGGTTGAATGAACCTATATAAGGGGTGAGTTCCTAAATCAATACAACTCCATGAGACTTATTAAGTAAAAGCAAAATTGTCTCATAGACGGGTTTGAACAGCCTACACCAAATGTTCCTTAAGCCTTAGAAAAATAACCAAAAAACAGGCTTACGAAATCAAACAAAACAAGAAAATAAAAAGGATAGGTGCTATGTCTTCTTGTTAAAAATACCAAGGCTAGGTGACTGCAGCACTGAACCCTTTAAGGTATAAAACACATAAAGACAACGCAAACTCGACAAAGACAAAGTTACAAGAAGACAAAAATAATCTAAAGGATGATACAACTTAAATGAAAAATTAAAGATACAAAGCAAGTCAAGTCACAATACTAAGAAGCCTTTAAGACTTCAAGCCACCTAGTTGACAACTCGAAACCTCAAAGGCTTCAACTTACCTGCGGATAGCCAAAAGGCTTCAAGGGTTGAAGCCAACCAGGCTGCCTCAACGAAATAGACACAAATATAAAAACACAACACAAGGAAAATGGATAAACATAATATCATACCAAAGAAAGCCCTGAAAGACTTTCAGTTACAAGTTAAAACAAGTCCTAGTGACTTGCAAGTTTAGATATTTTTCAAACGACCATACAGGCCTAAAACACAACCAACAGGAACCTTAAGGGTTCCTGGAAACCTAACATTGTTCGAAGTTAACATTACAAACCACAAATTGTTTTTGAGTGCTAAGAAAGCTACGAATTAAGCATCAGCAGAGGACTTGGAAACGCCGGAACCTTCACCCTTGACCTTCTTTGCTTTCTTGGACTTCTTAGTTTTTGCACCTCCATCATCACCTACCGCTGAAGCCTCCAAGCTTGCATCCTTCGGAGCACCCTGTTCACCTGAAAAGGTGTCATCACTATCTCCCGAGTAGGACCTCTTCCTTGAAAGAGAACCCAAGATTTCAGCACAGACTTTTTCATTAAGGCCCTCCGGCTTTAAGTCCTGCAACACAGCAAGAGGCTTACCAAAACAAGCAGAAACTTGATGGATATAAGGGTAGGTCAGCTTCTCCATTTGTTCAATGGAGCCTTTGAAAATATCGGAAGCCTCGGGACGAAACAGGGGAGACTTCTCCAAAGGATGGCCGGATTCATGAAGCTTATAACCAGCGATGAGGCCTTGGTGTTTCCCCAGGTTGAGCAACTTAGTATAAACTTCACCAAGGGCATAGTTAAACTCCTTGGAGTGAATAAGGTAAGTAACAACCTGGTGAAAACCCTGCTCAATTAACCACTGATTGTCAATGGTGGATCGAGCTACTGAAGCTTTCAACCCTTCCTTTTCCTCATCAAAAGCCCCTTGCTGAACAAATAAAGCTTCCCTGCCAGCTTTAAGTTTCAACCGATCAGCCTCAAAGCTCTTCTTCAAATCACTCATTTCAATGTCGTGCATCCTAGTCAGCTCACTAACCTTTTTGTCCCACGCTTCTTCTTTCTCAGCAAACCCAGCTATTTCCTTCTTCATCACAGCTATTGAGGATTTCATCTTATCTTTCTTCTTAGAAAATTCTTCATATTCCTGCATCCTCTTGCGAAAACGAGCAATCCCTTGAGGAAGCATAGCAGCAAGGTTGCAGGTGCTCAAAACCATACGTGATAACATCAAGTCATCATCCATCTCAGCAATGGTATTGTGAACTGAAGGAGGAGCAATGTGACTCAGAGCATCTTCACAAACAGCAGCATCCTTAAAGCTGTCATCATTTTTCACCGACCAACTTGGCACATAAACTTCATCCGGATCCAACCCTTCAACATCCCTGCTTGAAGAACCCTGAACAGGGGTAGCAATAACCTTCTTGGCTGAAGCCTTTTTACCATGAACAGCTAGTTTTTTCTCCTTTTCAGCACCCGCTTCAACACCATGATCTTCAGAAGCTTCAATATCATCACTCAACTCCACCGGTTCAGTAGAAGTGGATTGAGGAGCAGCCTTCAACAAACGGCGGGTAGATCGACGGGTTGAAGACTTGGGAGCATGAGACTTAGAAAAACCTTTGACATTGGAAGTACTAATATAACCCGAGCCCTCGAACCTTTACTCAGCAGTTCAAACTACAACGTTTTCACCAGGAACAGATGGGACGTCCTCAAACACAACATCAGAAGTGTCGTCACTCTTAATGAAATCCAGGGCAGACATGACTGCAAATAACAAAACAAAAACAAAAACACATAAGGCATAAGTCAAGAAAAATGCAAAGAGGGTAAAAAAGGAAAACGCATACCCGTGCCACTCCTCATTAGAACCGGATCCCGATCAGCATTTTCCCACAATTTACTAACCCCTAAAAGAACTAGCAAATGTTCAGGGAAGGGACGAACCCTTGAAGGGCACTCCCGGATGGCTTTGAGAAAAGCATCATTTAACTCAGATTCAGAGGGCTCCGGTTCATTGAGAACGGCATCCGGGTGCCTCTACACCATTTTAAATGGAACAATAGAATCAGAAACCCAGAAAAAGCGATCCTTCCAAGTACCAAGTGTTGTAACCATAGACGAAATAAGGCAAGAATCAACCTTGGATGTTTCAAAGGTGAACCAATCACCATTTTTGGCCAAACAAAAAAACCGGCGAAAGAGCAACAAGGAAGGATCATATCCAAGGGCACGGCACAAAACCTCAAAGTGCAAAACCCTAGACATGCCCTTCGGATGAACTTGCCCAAAAGAAACTCGATAATATTGCAATAGATTCAAAACAAAGAGAGAAAAGGGATAACGAAGGTTCGAAAACTCAAAATGACGACAATACAGAGCAATCGAACCAGGGGTTGGTTTATCAATAGGAACATCACAAGCAGGAGCGGTCGGTTTAAACATTTTATCAATACCATATTCCACACAAAATGATTCTACCTCTTCTTGTGTTAATCGGGAAAAGGATTTTGCTAAATCCTTACGAGCACCCATTTTGCAAGAAAATATGAAGAATGTAAGGAAATACAAAGGAAACCAGAACTAACCTTGAAGAAGAAGAAGAAAGGAATCGCAGAGGAGAAACTTGATAAGATAATAAGGAAAGTGAATGAAAAATTCAAATATAAAAGGAAAATAAAACCCAAAATAGGAGTGATAATTGCGAACAGTTACTTCTGCAAAACTGCCACCCTATGAACTGCCACACATCAATCAAATCAGTTATCAGTTATTTAAAATTCAAAAATTAACTGACTCCAACCCTTTAAGCCTTCAAGCGTTGAACCCTTGAAACCTTCAGGCAATAAAATACATGTATTAAAGTCAGAAGTCTTTAAGCTCATTCCCCAAAAGCCTCTGACTTGGGGGGCTGATGACGGGGGTAGCCCAAGACTAAATAAAATGACTAAATAAGTGAACACTCAAAGGGTTAAATGGTTCAATCGTTGAAAAGCTGAAGAGATGAAGTAAAGCAATACGGGAACAGTAAATAGTCACATCTCCGGATTGCTTCACCAACTCGCCAGCCGCAAAAGCAATGCAGTTCCTCAGAACACATTCTACTATCCAGGGGTCAAAAGGCTTAAATCCCCGAAAGGGTAAGCCCCTCACTGCAAGCATGGTCACTAGTCAAATGCATTCCTGGCCTGTCTTGATTCCTGAAATCTCTGGTCATTCACTTCGAGTACTTGCTTCATGCGAGTTACTCCCTTTCACCTCCAACACACACATTCTGTTTGCCCCTTCATCCGAATCTGAATACACTGCAGAGGAGGATCCTTAGCAAACAATAAAAATAAACTAGTGAAATTCCTTCCATGTCTTGCAAACGTGGGGGGACCCCACGACCTGCGTTAGCCAAAGTTGAACCTTTCAACCCTTTTGCCCAACCAGATAAGCTACTATCCTTGGTCTATTATTTGTTGCATCAACAAGTTCCTTGTCTAGAAAACAAATTTATAACAGCTACGAAAGAATGCTATATATTAGACGTGATACCATTATTTATCAAATACTCTCCACAAAGTTGTAATCTACAAAAATTATCCATGTACATTTCTAAAGCTACACTTTATTTCTAAGCCTGGCAAAGTGGGTGGGTTTGGATTATGGGTCAGGATGGGTAAATTAAAAAAAGAGCAAATTACAAAAATCGTCATTTATGTTGACACTATGTTGCAAACTATGTCCTTTGTCTTCAATATATACAAGAAACGTACTCGATGTTTGCAAACCCTTGTAAGTTATGTCCTTTAGCCTTAACTCAGTTATTTTTTATGGTTAAATCTGACCTAGTGGACCCCATATAAGGGTATTTTGGTCATTTTACTCTAATTACTAAAATAACAATTATAAAAAATAATAAATAAAAGAATTTTGTTTATATATAGTTATATATATATATATACAAACACACACATACATTCTCTCTCTAACTGTACAAACCCACCCGCCGCCGCCACCACCACCTCCCACCACTCACTCTAACTTCACACCTCTCTCTCTCTCTCTCTCTCTCTCTCTCTCTCTCTCTCTTCAACTCAGAACAAATCCAGACGAACTCATGGTCAATTTTGTAATCCGCCAAACTACTAGAGCCAAAAATGCTTCAGCAGTGATACTCAACCTCAAATTGTCTGCAATCCTAATCGGACTCCAATCGGAGCCGTCGCAACAGAACCCCCTTCAATCGGAGCGGTTACTCTCGACCTGACTCCAATCGGAGCCGTCGCAACCCCTTACCTCAAATTTTCTGCAACCCCAACCTCCGAACACCCCCGTCACAACAGAACCCCCTTCACTAGTCGTCTACAACCCTAACCCCCTTCACTTTCAGATCTCAGATTCCAAGATCTGTTCGTCTCTTGGTTGGGGCTCGATTTTAGATTTGTTCGTCAGATGTTGCAGGTGGTTCAGAATCACCATCACGATGGTGGAGGTCGTGTTGGTTAGATCAGAGGTGGATGATAGTGGGGTGGGTGGTGGCGGTGGTGGTGGTTCTAGAGGGAGAAAGTGTGTTTGAAGAGAGAAGAGAAAGGAAACAGATCGGTGGTGGTGGCAGGTGAAGGGTGGTGGCGGCAGATCAGTGGTGTTGGTGGTGGCAGGTGGGTTGTGGTGGTGGTGGGGGTAGGTAAGTTAGAGAGAGAGAAGGAGAAGAGGGTGTCACACCCTCAAATTCCACATGCGGAGTTTTACCGCGAGGTGTGTGACTGGCCAGGATCTGCCACTAATCATGTTGAACCCACCATTTAAAATAATAAAAGCATCACTATCAACTTGATTAGCGATTGTGACAACCGGTACTTAACGGCTTCTAATTACGCGATTAACAAACGTTTTAGGCGATAATAAGTAGTGTTTAAGGCACAAATTAACTTAATTAGGCTCTTGGTATGCCTAGTCTGTTTATAGTCTGTACAGGTTATAGTCTGGTTTTGTCAAAAAACTTTTCCCTTTTTAAAACCAAGTTCTCTATAACCAATGGCTCTGATACCAATCTGTCACACCCCCAAATTCCACAAGCGGAGTATCACCACAGGAGGCGTGACTGACCAGGATCCAGCCACCAATCAAATTGAACAATGTAATTAAATAAATAAAAGTCTAAACCAAACAATATAATTGGTGTCAAAACAATTCAACAAAGATTAAGTCATCGGCGGAAGCATTAAGTTCAAAACCATAATAAAGTTTAAAACTTCATAAGTTTAACATGGAACTCAACAGTCTGTGTCCCACAACGACCTCTTCCTCCTGAGCAAGCTCCATCTAAGCACCTAACGACCTGCAAGGCATATAGTAACGAATCAACAACAAAGTTGAGCGAGTTCACAGTTGGTTGTCCGTTTTAGTGTTGTTCCAAAAACCATAAGTTGTTTCGAAAACCACGAGTTTAACCAGTTCCTTGTTACCCAAACCATAACCAGTGGGGGTTTCCCCATGTAATCCACTAGACCCGTTACCATACCGACTACTGAGTGTAGTTATGTTTATGTGCCCTGCGTCAATGTCTATCATCATTGACTAGTGCCCAAGTCCATTAGTCCATGCCCGTCCTCTGCGGCACGGTGTGAGGCTTGTCAAACCTAATAGCGCTATTTAACTACTGACCCGTTCGCCATTGGCCCGACGATTAAGTCGATATAAAAATGAGGGACTTAATGATAGAGTTTTGTCTAGTGTCAATGTTGTCACCCTTCAGTTAAGAGGGTGGGAGTACGTGTCAAGAAGAACACGCAGATTTCAATGTTGTCACCCTTCACCTAAGAGGGTGGAAGTACGTATTCTACCCAAGGAGAATACGCAGGTTTCCTTATTAAACATTAACCCATTCCCAAACTACCGGGAAACCCATGCCTTGTAGAAAGTATGAACTCACCTTAGGTTAGCTCGGCAGATACACAGAAAGGTCAATCGAGCTGCTAGTGGTCAACCATGTCCTAACATGGTTACCATACAAGTCAGGTCTAGGTTCAAGTGGTGCACGCATGTTTACACAGAACTAGCAAGTCACGAACACATAACGATCATGGCATACACACACATTTCACATGTTAAATGAAATCAGTTAACCAAACACAAAGTCCAACTAGTGCGATCCAATGATTTGGGCTGATGCAATGTGCGAGCCCAATATTATTGTGCGATCCGGTAAGTAAAGCCCAATGAAACACCCGGCCCAACCTATTGTGCGATCAGCACAACTTGTGCGATCCACAATGGGTTGTGCGATCCACAATGGGTTGTGCGATCAAGTCCAAACCCGGCCCAACAACAAATGCAGTCCAAAAGTTATGCGGCCCGAACATTTAAACAAACACTTATCTTGTGCGGTCCAAATATACTTGTGCGATTCAGTATAACTTGTGTAACGCCCTGCGTTTTCAAACTTTCTACATTTAGAAACCTTTGCTTGAAATTCTATTTTTGGAAATCTTGCGTTCTTGTAATCATTCTTTCATCGTAATCGTTGTAAAATACGGGACCTGCTTCATAAATAAAACTTGTGTTGGACATACTTCTTACATATTCATATGTTTAACTTGTGAAACAATTGACACATATTCATGACGATTGCAAACATATGATAAATCTACCAATACGTGACATACATACTCTATACTATACTTACATACAAGTCTTATACTTAATCATATTCGTTTTATACTTATGTAACCTTTAGAGCATGCCTCATACACTTAAATACCCTAAAATGGACATAAAACACGTAATATATAACAATTGAACATGTTGCAATTCAATAAACCAAGGAAAATAATAAAATGGGTTTCTGCCAAAGGCTTACGGACCGTATGCCTTATCCCTTACGGTCCGTAAGGATGTCTGGCGGGCAGAAAGTTCAAACAGACACGGATTTGCACGAAATCCCAACATCTAAACCCCACCAAGCACCTCCAAACCTCCATTAAACACCTCCAATCAACCCTAACTCCTCCCCTATAAGTACCATGCCTTCTCCAAGCCTTTTTCCACTTTCACAACTCTCTAATCTCTCCTAAATCACTCTCAAAACTCTTGCAAATCAGAAATTCGGGCAGATTCATACACCTTTACAAAAGTGAGCATAACTTGCTCAAAACTCAACCAAATCACTTGATTCTTCTTCCTACTTGCTTGGACAATCATTGGGTTTGATTCCTTGATCTCTCCTTGGAGAAATCAGACCTGGAATTGCCCTAAAAATGTCCATAAACTTTCTGTTATGTTTTAAACTCTTTCAAAACTTGTTTAAACTTATCAAACTTGAGTCTAACTCATCTCACACCTATGTCCTAATGCTTACAACCTATCTTATGGTTGGTTAGGCTTAAAAACAAGGCTGAGAAATATGAATCAGAGGCGTAAACCTCACATATTTTCTGTTTTAATTAGGGTTCTTAGCCCACAAGTCATGTTCAAGCTTCAAGCTTGATGAAGGAGTGATTATGGATCAACTTGGGTTGTCCAACATAGAATCCCCACATGCCTTGATGATTTCTCATATTATAGTTGATTCTTATTCTTGTATTGTCATTAGTTCATGACCCTCCTTGGTTGTTTTTACATCAAGTGTAGTGGTGAACACTTAAGAGGTACCTAAATGGAAGCTTGTTCTTCCTACCTCCTACATGATTTCTATGACATTAGAGGTACCTAAATGAAGATGTTAATCTTCTACCTCATGCTTGAACTATTAATCTTTTGGACTTAATAATATGTATATAATATATGTAATACATAAATACATAATCCAAATAATCGAATCTTAGATGATGAACTAGTGTTCATATGTCCAAGTACTAGATTATATCATCCTATGGTATGATAACTTGTTACGACTCTAATGGAACCTTGTTTCATGAAACCATATAAACTCCTTGGAGTACATAGTGTCAAAAACAAGTATCATATGTATTAGATGATCATTTTCACATGTTATTCTCATATGTTATTTTCATATGGTTTTATTCCGAATCTCGACCCTAAACATACTTGAACTTTAACCCTTACACATTCAACCTTCTAACCTCATCAACTTCGTCACATTGGATAATCGGAAAGCATATGTGTCACACCCCGATTTCCACGTGTCACCGGTGGGCCCGGTGGGGGAGTATCGTGACGTGGTTGGCAACATAATAGTCAAACAACACAATATTTAATATGCACAGCGGAAGCAAATTTAAAACATGATACAACCGAATTTAATATTGTTTATCAATGTAACAATATCCGGAAGTTTATCCACAGTAGGATCGAAACAAAATAATATTTATGGTTCAACAGACTTCAGGCATCCTAAGCTTGCGAGACTTTTTATTGATGCTAAGAAGACAATCCAGCCAATTTCGTTTAGTACCTGCATTCAGTCTTTTTGGGAAAATACGTCAGTTTACACTGGTAAATACATTCAACTGACTCATTTTAGAAAATGATTGAAAATTTGTTTGGATGCACGTGGCATAAACATTTTTATAACTTGGGAGAATTATTTAATATTATAATCTTGTGAACGAATTACATGTTACTTGTGCGTTCAGTAGCCCGGATCTTGTCCGGGTTAAAGATCAATAGACACACCACATCATAGAGTTATACACTGACGGGTGTACGCCTACACCCCGTGCTCAGGTCGTGGCCATCTCGTAAGATGATGCCAAGGATATCCGGGACATGGTCATTAACCCCCCAAAGGCTTTAAGTAATCAAGACTGTTTAAACGAGCCTATCAAATTAGTCAACTACCCACTCAATTGTGGAGATTTGATGCTCGATCAAGCGGTATGCTATATACCATAACCCAAGCCCGTATAGGGAAAATAAGTTAAAAGTATTTACCTGAGTAAGTATTAATCACAATAAGAAAAATGCACGTAGCTTTTACTGGTCCTCCTAATCTGGAACGAAGGTTTATAATAACCTATTAGAATTCTAACGGCCTTTTATTAAGCTTAAGCTTAGACCGGCTAGTTTCAAGATACGGTTCGTACGCACGATTAAGCGAAGACCGGATAGAATGTGATTCAGACCCGACAAGTTTGAAGACTTGTTTAATATGGGTTTATTATTCACATTCTGGATTTTGAGATAAAACCGTTAAGGTTTGACCCGTTTCGGCTAATTTATGTAAACTTGTTACATAAACCGAACCGTACGCGTAATTAGCGTCACGGGTATTCATGAGAGCTATATACAGGTTTCCTAAGTTAATTATGCCTCAAATATGTTGTGACATCAGTAAGATGTCTTTCATTATGCCCGAAACGTGTTTAAACACAAACTAGGCCCCGTAGGGGTAGTTTGGTCATTTAAAAGTTTATAAAAGCGTTTAAGTGTTTAACTGAGTTATAGGTCTGATGTAATCAGTAAGTATACTCAAGTTAATGAGTTATAACAGTAAGATAAAGCATATATGTGAAACTTATCATTTTTAACCAAACTATGCCCCGTAGGGGTATTTTGGTAATTTCACATAAGCCGAAAAGCTCAAAACTGAAGTCTGAGTTTATCAACCTTTGCTTACTGTTAAAATATTATAATTTTCCTCATATATCAGTAGGTATCAACCCGGGTATGTTCAATATAATTTTTATACATAGTATGTGTTAATAACGCTAAATAAGGCGATTTAAGGCCATTTCCGGGTTCGATACTTAAATCTGATATTTTTATATTTCCAGAAGGCTTAAAATAATTTATTTATCATATGTGATCAGTAGCAAAAGGTTTGGAGTCGTTTAGATGTGTAAAACTCATTTTATGGCCCGCAAGGGCAAAACCGACAATTACCGGATTAAGCCTACGACTACTAGTCATGCTCAGCCTAAAATTAGTTAAAAATCTTTAAAAATCCCAAAATAATATATTACATCAGTGGGTATTAAGTTTGATACCAAAAAGTAGGGTTAACTAGGCTATACGCTAATTATGCCGTTTAATTAACATAAAGCTTTAAATTTGCGATATTGAGCATAACTCTTAATCTACAAGTCAAACTGATGTCAAACTTTGCATACAAGTTTATATATCAGTATTTAAGGTTTCTACACTTTTACATTTTCATAAATCACGTTTTAAGGTAATAAGGGCATAACGGTCAACATATGAGCAATTAACGGAAACATGCATATTAATTGGATAACTAATGAACCAAGGTGTATAATCACAGAGGGTTGTTCTAACATGTAACCTAGTCCAATTAAAGCTCTGAGGAATTTCTAAAACATGCCTTAACGGGTCAGAACTGAAAGTCAAAGTGAAAGTCAAACTATGTGACTTTCGGTTCCGAACCGGGTCTAAACAGGAAATTGTCGGGTTGAATATGTTTAGACATGTTCTTACACTTATTACTAAGTTATAACAATGATCAAACAGGTTGTATATGGTCTATAATGTTAATTATGCATAAATGACATTTTAAGCTTCCTGTTGACTTTTTCTAAACTAGTTTGACCCGACTTTTGACCTGGTTAGAGTGGTGATCAGGGGAAACCCTTTTGAGGTTTTATTACCCACATAAATACCAAGCTATAACTACTTTTAATTCGAGATATGACTGAGCCATTGTTGACTAATCTCGAAGTCAAACCGTAATTACGACGGTTTGACTTTTAGCTAATTAAACAAGCTAAACTCAATTAAAGAAGGACTAGCAGACTTACAAGAGTCCTATGCACGAGATATGATCACTTGAGGCTGCTTGATAGCTCCAGAAATGATCCACAAATGCAGATGAAGTGTGAAGAACTTGTTTGCATGTCAAGGCCTTTTATAGTGAATCAACCCACCACAATTCCTTGACACATAGCTCTATGATCGACCACAACCATCCAACATGTGTCTCTAGTGCCCTAGTACAGTTTAGGGGTCGCCCACCATGTTAAAATGTCGTTTAAGATCGAAATTCCGCGTTTCCAAGAGTCTGTCCCGCTTTTCTGCATCTGGCGGCCTGACGCGGCCCGCCTCCCATTTTGCCGATCTTCACGCGGGCCGCCTGGGCCTGCGAATCAGATTTTTGATTTTCTATTTATTGCAAAGTTGACCCTTGGTTTATTTGAAAGGGCAATCAAGCTTTTTAATTGCATTTTGACCCCCTTATCTTTACCCAAAAGGGCTTTAGGACTTATACCCACTTTGCCAAGACCCCGAACACTTCCGGTTAACCCGAAAAGCCTTAACTTTCAATGTTTGCACTTTAACCCCTCGCATACGAATTTGGTCATAACTTTCTCATACGATAACGAAACTTTATGAAATTTTAATCGTGCATTCTAGTGAGCATAATTAACATTTACAAAGCTTCGGGTTTGTCAAAAGGTCACTCAGAGGTATATCTTTAAACATGTTGACACATTTAACCCCTGTAGTTTGTAATTACTCACTTTTTGCTTCGTATGATCCATGATTTATTCGTTTGAGGTTATAAACATCATGTAGGGTTATTATGAAGTATATTTATTCACTGTTGACACTTAGAACCCGTATAATCACATACTTTCCATGTTTGTCAACTTTAGTCCTTTTATAACATTCTTTCACACGTTCAAACTTTATGACACGTGTCAACACATTATAGGACGTGAATTTTCGAGGTGTTACATCCTCACCCCCTTAAAATAAATCGCGACCCGAGATTTACTGAAATAAGTAAGGGTACTTTTCTTTCATCGTGGATTCAACCTCCCACGTGAATTCGAGACCTCTACGGGCATCCCATTTGACCTTAACAATAGGCACATGCTTCCTTCGAAGCTTCTTAACTCGTCGATCCTCAATCGACAAAGGTTTTTCAACAAATCTTAAGCTCTCATCTATATGCACATCTGTATGTGGTATAACCAGTGATTCGTCAGCGAAACACTTTTTCAGATTGCAGATGTGGAACACATTGTGAATTCCACTGAGCTCTTCTGGTAAGTTTAACTTATAGGCAACTGACCCGACATGTTCGATAACCTTGAAAGGTCCTATGTATCTCGGGCTTAGCTTGCCTTTCTTACCAAACCTCATCACTCCTTTCTAGGGTGACACTTTAAGTAGGACTTTGTCACCTACCTCGAAGTGAAATCCTTACGCTTAGGATCAGTGTAACTTTTCTGCCTATCCCGGGCAGCTTTGAGACGGTCAAGAATTTGGACAATCTTGTCCGTCGTTTCGAACACGATCTCTGGTCCTGATAACTGGACATCTCCAACTTCCGCCCAACAAATAGGCGATCTACACTTTCTACCGTATAATGCCTCAAAAGACGCAGCCTTAATGCTGGTATGGTAGCTATTGTTGTAGGAGAATTCGATCAATGGTAGGTTCTTATCCCAGCTACCACCCAAATCGATCGCACATGCACGAAGCATGTCTTCCAACGTTTGAATAGTACGCTCACTCTGACCGTCAGTCTGAGGATGATAAGCCGTACTAAAATTCAAACGTGTGCCCAAAGATTGTTGGAAACTCTTCCAAAAATGCGACGTGTACCTAGTATCTCTATCAGAGATAATAGCCACAGGTATGCCATGTAAGGCTACAATCTTATCAACGTATAACTGGGCTAACATGTCGGAGCTATAAGTCTCCCTGATGGGTAAGAAATGTGCTGACTTAGTCAGTCTATCAACTATAACCCATATTGTATCATTTCCTTTCCTTGTCTTGGGTAACTTGGTAATAAAATCCATAGTTACCATTTCCCACTTCCACGTAGGAAGTTCAGGCTGTTGTAGCAAGCCTGACGGCTTTTGATGCTCGGCTTTGACTTGCGCACATGTCAAGCATTTAGCTACATGGGTGGCTACAGACTTCTTCAAGCCTATCCACCAATAATTTTCCTTCAGATCCTGGTACATCTTATCAGCTCCAGGATGAACGAAGTATTTGGAACTATGGGCTTCCTGGAGGATGACATCACGAAGTCCTCCAAAAATTGGAACCCATATTCGTCCATTTAATTTCAGAAGTCCGTCCTTGCTAAGAGTTAACTGCTCCTCAGTTACTCCTAACTTTTCATTAGGATAGTTAGCTTCCAACACAGCTTCCTTCTGTGCAGCTAACAACCTTTCCATCAAACTGTTCTTTATTTCCATGCGCTTGGCATTGATTCAGATGGGTTTAACCCTTTCCTTCCGACTCAAGGCATCGGCGACTACATTCGCCTTGCCGGGATGGTATTTGATTTCACAATCATAATCATTTAAAGTTTCCATCCAACGGCGATGCCTCATGTTTAATTCCTTCTGATTAAACAGATGTTGGAGGCTCTTGTGATCAGAATAAATCACACATTTGACACCATAAAGATAGTGCCTCCAAAGCTTCAGTGCGAATACAACGGCACCCAGTTCCAAGTCATGGGTGGTGTAATTCTTTTCATGCACTTTCAATTGTCGTGAAGCGTAGGCAATAACCTTGCCTTTCTGCATAAGCACACACCCCCATGCCAGTGTGCGAAGCATCACAATAAACCACAAAGTCTTCTATTCCATCTGGCAATGTCAGTACTGGGGCGTTGCTCAACTTTTGCTTCAGAATATCAAAGGATTCTTGTTTCTTAGGGCCCCAAACAAACTTAACCTTCTTCTTAGTTAAGGAGGTTAGGGGTGCAGCAATCCTTGAAAATTTTTCAATGAAACGCCTGTAATATCCTGCCAATCCCAGGAAGCTACGAATCTCTGTAGGCGTCTTTGGCTCTTGCCAGTTCATAATTGCTTCAACTTTGGCGGGATCCACCTGGATACCACGCTCACTGACCACATGTCCAAGAAATTGGACTTCTCGTAGCCAAAATTCACACTTGGAGAATTTGGCATAGAGCTTCTCCTGTTGTAGAAGTTTGAGAATACAGCGAAGGTGTTTCTCGTGGTCAGCTTGATTCTTTGAATAGATAAGAATGTCGTCGATGAAAACGATGACGAATTTATCTAAGTATGGCTTGCAAACGCGATTCATGAGATCCATGAACGCGGCCGGTGCATTAGTGAGCCCAAAAGGCATCACTAGGAACTCGTAGTGGCCATAACGAGTCCTAAATGCAGTCTTGTGCACGTCTTCATCCTTGACCTTCAATTGATGGTAGCCTGACCTCAAATCAATCTTCGAGAAGTAACTTGCTCCTTGAAGCTGATCGAACAAATCGTCGATCCTGGGCAGAGGATACCTATTCTTGATCGTGACTTTATTAAGCTCGCGATAGTCGATGCACAGACGCATCGACCCATCCTTCTTCTTGACAAACAAGATTGGCGCTCCCCAAGGAGATGAACTAGGTCTAATGAAACCTTTAGCCAGTAATTCATCTAGCTGTGTCCGCAACTCCTTCATTTCTGTGGGTGCCAATCTGTATGGTGCTCTAGCAACTGCTCCGGGGATGATATCGATTCTGAATTCCACTTGTCTATCTGGTGGTAAACCAGGTAGATCTTCAGGAAACACTTCTGGGTATTCAGAAATGACAGGGATGTCTTCTATCTTTGGTTTAGGCTCATCAATAATCACTTGTGCCATGTAGATGACACACCCCTTCTTCAAACACTTGGAAGCCTTGAGCATAATCACTTGCTCAGGTAACCCATACTGGGTATCTCCCCGAATGGTAAGTGGTTCACCAGACGGAGTCTTTATCACCACTTGCTTCATGTTACAGACGATTTGGGCCTGGTTATGAGATAACCAGTCCATACCCAGAACTATGTCAAAACCGGCCAACTTAAATGGAAGTAGAGACAGAGGAAAAGAATGGTTCTTAATGGATATAACACATCCATCTAACACAGTTGAGACGGTTTCTATGGTACCATCTGCTAACTCTACCTCATAGTTTACGCTTAAGGTTTTGACAGGTAAATTCAACAATTTACAAAACTTGTGATCAACAAACGACTTATATGCGCCTGAATCAAAAAGTACTCTTGCAAAGACATCATTTACAAGGAAGGTACCTGTTATGACATTATCGTCTTGCACAGCTTCTTTCGCGTCCATTCGGAAGACTCTAGCATTAGTCTTCTTAGCCTCTTCAGGCTTCTTGTTGTACTTAGGGCAGTTGGTTTTAATGTGGCCCTTTTCATTGCAACGGTAGCATGTTGCGTCTTTTATCTTCTTGCAATCCAAGGTTTTGTGATCCGTGGACTTGCAAATACCACAAGCATAAGATTTTGACTGAGTCTGAGAGTTCGACTCGAGTCTGCACTTTCCATAGTGCTGTTTCTTGCAAATTTTGCATTTGGGCTTCTCACCAGAGTGATGCCCTTCTTTCCTCGACTCCGATCCCTTCTTGTTGTCACCGTTCCCACGGTGCTTCTTGCTCGACTTTCGTGAACCATCATCTTCACGCTTTCTCTTCTCAGCCTCCCTATTCTTCAGCGATCTCTGCCTGGCCGCATCCAGTGTGAGGGATAAGGAAATGTCAGCTACTGATCTAAAAGTAGCTGGCCGAGAAGCTTTTACACTTGCCTTGATCTCGGGGGCTAACCCACCGATAAAACGAGCTATTCGCTTTGGTTCCGGGGTTACTAAATATGGAACCAATCGAGACATAGTGTTGAAGCTCGTTAGGTAAGCTTGACAGTCGAGGTTTGTCATCACCAAGGATAGAAAGTCAGATTCTATCTTTTCCACCTCATGTTGAGGGCAGTAATTTTCCTTGATAAGGGCAACAAATTGATCCCACGATATATTATACAATGGGATTTTTCCGGTGGCCTCAATCAGAGATCTCCACCATGCTAACGCTTCCCCCTTAAAAGACTGTGACACAAACTTGACCACGTCTCTCTCTGCACATCCGCTGATGTCTACAACCGTATCCATCTCATCCAGCCATGTTATACAGTCAATGGCTCCTTTCTCCCCAGTGAAATCCCGGGGCTTGCAAGAAACAAAATATTTATACGAGCAACCCTTGTCACGGGGCCCTTGATTTCGTATAACCTGCTGAGATGGAGCACTGTGGTTCGAGGAGCGTCGATCATCGTTTTTCTTCGGGTCATCCTTCTTGGGTGGTGGCTTTGAAGGCTGTGTAGATTGGGTCCTACTACGAGTCCCACTGTACTCTTCATACTGCCTTTCCAAAGCCTGTGTAACAGCGCCGTCTATGATCGCTTTTAATTCAGCACCCGTTAACGTAATCTGGGCGTTCTCATTTTGCTCCACTGGATGGCTATTTATTTCATTTGAGTCAGCCATTTGAATTGAACTGTTGCAGAAAACAAGGACAATAATTTATTTGGGAGTTTATTATGGAATTACCCCTTAGGGTAACTCGTTAACCATGGTAAACAGAGGCCATATTTGGTTAACTTATTAATCGTATTAATTTAGGATTTCAATTAAAATTTATCCTAATTATAAACAATAACAATATATATTAGCACATAAGGCTTAGTCACATGGACAATTTAAATTATAAGCTATGATTTCAGAGAATCAAGACTTTTAAGGTTTGAACCTAGTTCATTACCCTTATCAGACAGGGAGTCATAGCTACCTCTGTCTTTTTGGCTCATATGGAAGTGAGCTGGGCCCGTAGGCATCATATTACCACGTATGGTAAAATATGATCATCTTAATTGATGATCTTAACCCATGATTCAGAGATCATATAATTGGGTTTGGAATCTTCTAAAGAATCCTTGTACATAAAAGAATGACATGTGATTTTAACGAATCACTTCTGCTAGGAGTGTTAACATGTTTTAAGATGTTAGCAGGGATTTGAATCTTTTAAACAGGTCTTACCATCTTGGCCCGGTCTTATATTTGACACGAGGCTAGGTTTCACACTTTAAGACTCTTAATTAAATAATTACATAGGCAGATTAATTTAAAAGGAATGATTTTAATTTATTTATTTCATTTATAAATTATTTATGCGCAAAATGGCAAACATGAAATTTATAAAACAAACATTCCATTGATTTATTCAAAATATTATACACTGCCCTAAACGGGTCTTTTCAAATAACAAACTTACCCTCGCAGGGGTCAAACAAGTACTTACCCACGCAGGGGCTTAATAACACACATGCCCACGCAGGGGCTTATACAGAAAATGGAAGGATTCAATGGTCCTTCTTGTTCTTCCCTTTGATCAATCCTACTAATCCTTGGAAGAAAGTCTGTCTCTCCCTACGGTCCCTGTGCACTTCCCGTTCCACCTGATCCAGCCTCTGAAGGAGTTCCTCATGCTCAGGTGGGGAGAACCTAGGCGGCTGCGATTGAGTCCGTATGATAGGCCTAGGTGGTATCTGGTACCCTTGTGTTGGGTACCCAACTCCCCATGGAGTTCCGTATGGTCCTTCTGGGTGCAGGGCATTGTAGTTAGCTGCCTCCAAGTAGGGGTCGGCCTCTGCATACCCGTAGTTGTTGTGGACTGGCGGCTCGAACGGGTTATAAGCCATGGAACCCGTATATGCTGGGATTGGGTTATCAAAACCCATTGGCGGTGGCTGTGGAACAGCTGGTTGTGAAGGTCCACCCATTTGTGGGTCCTCCTGGTGTGGCGGATAGTGACTGGCACTGGACTGACGCGGAGAACTGAAATGGAAGTCCCCTGCTCGTGACGATATTCGCGCACCGGTTCTCCTACGCCTTGGCGGTTGAGGAGGTGGCGGCTGAACTGGTGGCGGTGGAGGTGGTGGCGTAACTGCCACAAATCGGTGATCCTCAGAGGAATCTTGATGATGCTGCTGCTGCTCATGAGGCGACGAGTGGTGAGAAGGTGTGTAGTACCACTCGTGCCGAGTGAACATGGCTTGGAAACTGTCTGGACCACCATAGGGTGATCCGTGAAAAGACGATCCGTCGGAGATCTCGATCGGATGGTTTGGAGTGCCACTAGCAGGCTCGACGGGGTCAGTATCCTCGTCCATGTCGTCAGTGTGATCGCCAGAGAAGTGATCGTCTGGCCCTAGTGGGTTGAAACCCACGGGTTCTGGTAAGTAATTGGCCGGATTAAATTGGCCTCGAAAGATGGGTGTGGGGTCACCATACGAATGATGAGACAGGGATCGCTGAAGTGGTATGTAGGACGGTTGAGGGTTATTGGGTTCATAAGGGTTAAGAACAGGAGGTGTTGAACTATGCGAAACCGACCGTCTGGCCGGCTCGAACAGGTTTCTCTGGTTCTCCCGAGGGTTGTCACTCTCGGTGGTGGATGGAGCTCGCCGTTGTGAAGGTCCAGCTTCATGATCGTTGGGGGCGGTGACTGGCCCCTTGCCTCGTCCTCGTCTCCTAAAGAATCTTGGCGGCATTTTTGATTCCTGTCAATATTTCATGAGATAACACTAACAAATATAAAATTTAAAGGACAAAACAAAAACCGAATAAGGTGGCATTTGTCCTATGTTATATGTCTAGACTCGAAGGTTTAATTATATGCAATTGTGTAACTGAGATTAAACACAAAAGGCTAGTGTTTAATTCACTCAGTGTTGGCTCTGATACCAACCAGTCACACCCCGATTTCCACTTGTCACCGGTGGGCCCGGTGGGGGAGTATCGTGACGTGGTTGGCAACATAATAGTCAAACAACACAATATTTAATATGCATAGCGGAAGCTAATTTAAAACATGATACAACCGAATTTAATATTGTTTATCAATGTAACAATATCCGGAAGTTTATCCACAGTAGGATCGAAACAAAATAATATTTATGGTTCAACAGACTTCAGGCATCCTAAGCTTGCGAGACTTTTTATTGATGCTAAGAAGACAATCCAGCCAATTTCGTTTAGTACCTGCATTCAGTCTTTTTGGGAAAATACGTCAGTTTACACTGGTAAATACATTCAACTGACTCATTTTAGAGAATGATTGAAAACTTGTTTGGTTGCACGTGGCATAAACATTTTTATAACTTGGGAGAATTATTTAATATTATAATCTTGTGAACGAATTACATGTTACTTGTGCGTTCAGTAGCCCGGATCTTGTCCGGGTTAAAGATCAATAGACACACCACATCATAGAGTTATACACTGACGGGTGTACGCCTACACCCCGTGCTCAGGTCGTGGCCATCTCGTAAGATGATGCCAAGGATATCCGGGACATGGTCATTAACCCCCCAAAGGCTTTAAGTAATCAAGACTGTTTAAACGAGCCTATCAAATTAGTCAACTACCCACTCAATTGTGGAGATTTGATCGATCAAGCGGTATGCTATATACCGTAACCCAAGCCCGTATAGGGAAAATAAGTTAAAAGTATTTACCTGAGTAAGTATTAATCACAATAAGCAAAATGCACGTAGCTTTTACTGGTCCTCCTAATCTGGAACGAAGGTTTATAATAACCTATTAGAATTCTAACGGCCTTTTATTAAGCTTAAGCTTAGACCGGCTAGTTTCAAGATACGGTTCGTACGCACGATTAAGCGAAGACCGGATAGAATGTGATTCAGACCCGACAAGTTTGAAGACTTGTTTAATATGGGTTTATTATTCACATTCTGGATTTTGAGATAAAACCGTTAAGGTTTGACCCGTTTCGGCTAATTTATGTAAACTTGTTACATAAACCGAACCGTACGCGTAATTAGCGTCACGGGTATTCATGAGAGCTATATACAGGTTTCCTAAGTTAATTATGCCTCAAATATGTTGTGACATCAGTAAGATGTCTTTCATTATGCCCGAAACGTGTTTAAACACAAACTAGGCCCCGTAGGGGTAGTTTGGTCATTTAAAAGTTTATAAAAGCGTTTAAGTGTTTAACTGAGTTATAGGTCTGATGTAATCAGTAAGTATACTCAATTTAATGAGTTATAACAGTAAGATAAATCATATATGTGAAACTTATCATTTTTAACCAAACTATGCCACGTAGGGGTTTTTTGGTAATTTCACATAAGCCGAAAAGCTCAAAACTGAAGTCTGAGTTTATCAACCTTTGCTTACTGTTAAAATATTATAATTTGCCTCATATATCAGTAGGTATCAACCCGGGTATGTTCAATATAATTTTTATACATACTATGCGTTAATAACGCTAAATAAGGCGATTTAAGGCCATTTCCGGGTTCGATACTTAAATCTGATATTTTTATATTTCCAGAAGGCTTAAAATAATTTATTTATCATATGTGATCAGTAGCAAAAGGTTTGGAGTCGTTTAGATGTGTAAAACTCATTTTATGGCCCGCAAGGGCAAAACCGTCAATTACCGGATTAAGCCTACGACTACTAGTCATGCTCAGCCTAAAATTAGTTAAAAATCTTTAAAAATCCCAAAATAATATATTACATCAGTGGGTATTAATTTTGATACCAAAAAGTAGGGTTAACTAGGCTATACGCTAATTATGCCGTTTAATTAACATAAAGCTTTAAATTTGCGATATTGAGCATAACTCTTAATCTACAAGTCAAACTGGTGTCAAACTTTGCATACAAGTTTATATATCAGTATTTAAGGTTTCTACACTTTTACATTTTCATAAATCACATTTTAAGGTAATAAGGGCATAACGGTCAACATATGAGCAATTAACGGAAACATGCATATTAATTGGATAACTAATGAACCAAGGTGTATAATCACAGAGGGTTGTTCTAACATGTAACCTAGTCCAATTAAAGCTCTGAGGCATTTCTAAAACATGCCTTAACGGGTCAGAACTGAAAGTCAAAGTGAAAGTCAAACTATGTGACTTTCGGTTCCGAACCGGGTCTAAACAGGAAATTGTCGGGTTGAACATGTTTAGACATGTTCTTACACTTATTACTAAGTTATAACAATGATCAAACAGGTTGTATATGGTCTATAATGTTAATTATGCATAAATGACATTTTAAGCTTCCTATTGACTTTTTCTAAACTAGTTTGACCCGACTTTTGACCTGGTTAGAGTGGTGATCAGGGGAAACCCTTTTGAGGTTTTATTACCCACATAAATACCAAGCTATAACTACTTTTAATTCGAGATATGACTGAGCCATTGTTGACTAATCTCGAAGTCAAACCGTAATTACGACGGTTTGACTTTTAGCTAATTAAACAAGCTAAACTCAATTAAAGAAGGACTAGCAGACTTACAAGAGTCATATGCACGAGATATGATCACTTGAGGCTGCTTGATAGCTCCAGAAATGATCCACAAATGCAGATGAAGTGTGAAGAACTTGTTTGCATGTCAAGGCCTTTTATAGTGAATCAACCCACCACAATTCCTTGACACATAGCTCTATGATCGACCACAACAATCCAACATGTGTCTCTAGTGCCCTAGTACAGTTTAGGGGTCGCCCACCATGTTAAAATGTCGTTTAAGATCGAAATTCCGCGTTTCCAGGAGTCTGTCCCGCTTTTCTGCATCTGGCGGCCTGACGCGGCCCGCCTCCCATTTTGCCGATCTTCACGCGGGCCGCCTGGGCCTGCGAATCAGATTTTTGATTTTCTATTTATTGCAAAGTTGACCCTTGGTTTGTTTGAAAGGGCAATCAAGCTTTTTAATTGCATTTTGACCCCCTTATCTTTACCCACAAGGGATTTAGGACTTATACCCACTTTGCCAAGTCCCCGAACACTTCCGGTTAACCCGAAAAGCCTTAACTTTCAATGTTTGCACTTTAACCCCTCGCATACGAATTTGGTCATAACTTTCTCATACGATAACGAAACTTTATGAAATTTTAATCGTGCATTCTAGTGAGCATAATTAACATTTACAAAGCTTCGGGTTTGTCAAAAGGTCACTCAGAGGTATATCTTTAAACATGTTGACACATTTAACCCCTGTAGTTTGTAATTACTCACTTTTTGCGTCGTATGATCCATGATTTATTCGTTTGAGGTTATAAACATCATGTAGGGTTATTATGAAGTATATTTATTCACTGTTGACACTTAGAACCCGTATAATCACATACTTTCCATGTTTTTCAACTTTAGTCCTTTTATAACATTCTTTCACACGTTCAAACTTTATGACACGTGTCAACACATTATAGGACGTGAATTTTCGAGGTGTTACAATATGCAATGTTGTGAGTATACTTGAACCCCTTTTTCGTTTACCAGTTTTTGGGGTGTAACATGTTATTTATAAACTTACACACAAACTTTATCATAATACATAAACATTCCTATTACACGCATGCTTATTTGATTACTTGATACTTTAAACTTGGGTTGAGGACATTATGTGTTAGACTTATCATTAACTTCGTACGAGCCAAACCATTACATATATAGCGCTATAGGATTAACGACCCGCCCGTAGACTTGTGGTTATGTCATGAGCATATTGTGTTTCATTATTGGTTTGATATGTTTGACACATGCCAATTTTATAGTTTATCTCGTATCAAGAGCTTGCCTCATGGAATTGTTTAAACTTATCTTTTGATACGTATGTACCAAACTTGTATACTCGCCTTTGCTTTTGCATTGAACTTTATTTTAAACATGTTACAGGTTGAGGATGATGATGCTATGAAATGAAGTAGCGTTGATGCTTAGACACACATATAGACGTTTAGGTTTAATCGTTGTATCAATTTTGATTATGTTGTATTGTATTTCCCTTGAACTTGATGTTATTTGATTTCCTTGTAATGTTGACAAATGAATTATGAAATGAAATCGGTTTATTAAATATTGTCACAAATAGCGTTATGATGTCTCTAGCAATCTTCACACTTCGTCTCATCCCGATGTTTCCGCCATTGGTTGGGGTGTGACAACTTGTGCGATCAGGTTTTGGGCTGTTCGGCCCAACAACATAACATAACTTAATATATTGTGCGGCCCAATATATTATGCGGTCATGCAGTTCTAGATTGGATTATGTGCTTTGTTTAGTTGTACCTAGCTTGTGCGGTGAATCTTGTGCGATCAGGCACTTGTGCGACTGATCTTGTGCGGTCAAACAAGCTTGTGCGATCATTTAACTAATTTCCTAAAATCATGCGATCAAATTGACAGTTTCCATTATGCATTAAATCGGTCAACAATCAAACAGTTTCCAACTTAGGTGTGGATCGATCAAACTAAGGTTTTATCCTCTAATTCATATGAACCCAAATCACCTTCAAGCATGAACAATAACTCATATCATAAAATGATCAGACTTATGTTTTCAATTTTCATCATACAATACTTTACACCAAATCATGCAATTAATCCGAACACAAAACACAACAGCCGATTGCATCCATTTGGTTCTAGATTATCATTAACATCATACAATTATCAAACCCTATATTGATCTATTCACCCTACATGTGTGAGCCGATTTGCAAGCACACTAAACCTCATCGATTTACATTATAATCAATCACAAAACATCTCTGAATCATTATGTAGAATCATATAGACCACAGCATCATCTAACATACAAACAATAGTAAAATACTAACCGGTTAGAAGGTAGAACAAAGGTTGTTTCGAACAAGAAAGTCTTCGAGAGGGAAGATGTCGCCGTCGGTCTTCGAAGAAGAGAAAGAGATAATAGGGTTTGTGTGTGTGAGTGCTTAGTGAGTTATGAGGATTATGATAAACCCTCCTATTGCTAAATGTATAAGTGGATGGGCCGAACCCAACATGGGTTGCCCCTTTGGGTCAACCGTTCGAATAATAGCGTGGGCCGAGAGGGTTGTGCGATCGGATTTATTGTGTGCGGCCCAAGAATGTTGTGCGATCGGGTAGTGTTGTGCGACCAAGAGATGTTATATTCCTACACATAATACAATCACACATAACACATAACATGCAACTTATAATCATTCATTAAAACCAACATATCAAATAATCACATAAAGTTCACATACGTTACATCGCAGTACAAATAAGAGTTCTGAAATACGAGTTGTCACATCATCCCCAAGTTGAAAGAAATTTCGTCCCGAAATTTAGCACGTAGTCACTGAGGAAGCTAGTTAGGTTGCGTGGTTTTCCTGGGGTGTCACATCCTTCCCCCGTTGGTTTGGAATTTCGTCTTGAAATTCTGCTGTAGCTTCAGTAGTGGACTCACGTTCCTTGAATAACTGGGGATACTTGCGTTTCATTTGATCTTCTCGTTCCCAGGTGAACTCTGGGCCACAGCGTGAGTTCCAACGAACTCGAACAATAGGTATCTCGGTACGCTTGAGAGTCTTAACCTCCCGATCCGTAATTTCCACCGGTTCCTCGACGAATCGCAACTGATCGTCGATAGTGAGTTCCTTCTGATGAACTATGAGGGTCTCATCTGACAGACACTTCTTCAGATTTGACACATGGAATACGTTGTGAACACCACCGAGCTCTTCGGGCAGATTCAGTCTGTACGCCACCTTGCCAATTTTCTCAGTGATTTCAAAAGGTCCAACATAACGCGGATTAAGCTTGCCCCGTTTACCAAATCGAACCACACCTTTCCAAGGTGATACTTTAAGTAGCACTCGATCCCCAACCTGGAACTCAAGCAGTTTTCTGCGCTTATCAGCGTAGCTTTTCTGACGATCACGAGCTGCCGCCATTCGTTGTCGTATTTGAGCAATCTTCTCAGTTGTGTCTACGAGGAGTTCTGGGCCAGTGATTTGGCTGTCGCCAACTTCTGCCCAACAAAGAGGTGATCGGCATTTCCGTCCGTACAATGCCTCGAACGGAGCAGCCTGGATGCTAGTGTGGTAACTGTTGTTATACGAAAACTTCACCAAAGGTAGGTGTCTTTCCCAGCCGTTACCAAAGTCGATTACACATGCTCGGAGCATGTATTCAAGAGTTTGGATGGTGCGTTCAGTCTGCCCATCTGTCACGACCCCCGACCCACCCTGGACGGAATTGGGAGCCGTGAACAGCCACGTGGTACCGGTGATTATTTTGAAAAATATTGCAGTGGAAATTTCATCAGGACCGTGAGTTAGGAAAAATATCAGAGTTTAGAAAACACCAGATTTTATTTATTATATAGATGGGATAAACCCATGTTTTACAAAGGTAGCTTTAATAAGGGATAAACCCAATTACATAAAACAATATTTCTTAATTTTGATTTAATTAATAAAATAAGCCACTTCTTGAAGCCTTTCAGTGCCGTATCCATCTCTTACTCCAATCTACTGTAATTACCTGAAACGTGTTTTAAAAAGGTTTTGTCAGCAGGAAATACTAGTGAGTTCATTCATTTTACTAAAACGACACATTGTTATAATTTACAGTATTAAGAGCGATTACAATGTTTCTGATATCAAACCAACTACCCACGGTATTTTGTCACTCGACCCATTGGCCCTCCCGTTGTCCAATGGTGTCTGTGACTATGGTCATATCACCTCTTGGCTGCCCCAATGGTGAAGATTATCAAGTAATGTATACAAAACCCCACATACCGGCTGTACGTTTGGTGATTACAAAGACTTAATCCCTGTAATTATAACTTTGAAAATAAACTTGATTTTGGAAATTAATTTAATAAAAAGAGAATGACTCACATTATAAGCATGCAGATTCATACGGCAAAGTTTAGTCTACAGATAAGCCTTGATATATTGCAGATTTATACAGGCAAAGCTTAGCCTATTGATTAGTCTTGTAACCTAATGCACACGAACTCGGTAAGAAACTAATACAACATTTACGATAACTCACGAGATTAAAACCCTCACGACAAATGATAAAGTGTAATCACTTAAACATCCATCGGATTCACAACGAATGACAGAGTATTCCCTGAGTTCAGGTGGTACTCAAACATCCTGTCGGAATCACGACTAATGACAAAGGATAGCACTTAAACATCCGATCGGATAGTTTCAATCGATCGGACATTGAATCGTAGCAGCGATCGAGTTAATACCCGGTATCGGAACAGCGCCTCGCTATTATAATTGTAATTTCTACTTCAGAGTGGTAATATTTCGTTTTTGGAGAATTTTGATCGACACAGAATGAAAGCTCCTGAGCTAGGCTATTTATAGGTGAAATTCAGACTTGTCGCGGCCCGCGTAAACCTTCGGCCAAACCTTACGCGGCCCGCGTGGGAGTGTGGATCGTATCGAAAGTTGCTGAGTCACCGGTGGTTGCGACACGTGTGACGATACGTAGATCCGGATGCTTATCCGGTCAAACTGAATGTTAACGCGGCCCGCGTAGGGGCTCTCTTGTTCTTTACGCGGCCCGCCTGAGAGCCAGGAATCTTGATTTCTTTGATTTTTTATATGGATTGGGGTTTCAAGGGTCCGAGTTTTTACTTATGGATTAATTTGGGACATTTTTTAATATAATTATATTATAAATAAAAAGGGAATAAAATAGTGAGAAAAGATAATGAACCCACTTTGTAACTTTAGGGTTCAACTAGAAAGTCTCCTAGTATAAATTTTGGGTATAACTTCTGAGCTATTTAAAAATATACAATATACTCGTGTTAAGTATAGTACCCCTCATTCAACCTTGTCCCGATGTCCCGAGACCGAATCCCAATAACTTAGTCGGGTAGAGCCCTGACATATGTTATGAGGTTCAGATCAATCGGAAAGGGTAGCGGTGATCGGGAGTTAAAATACTTAAAACAGGCAAAGCCTTATTATTTTAAATAATAAATATTTAGAGAGAGAGAGAGAGAGAGAGTTGGCGATTATTTTTAGAGAGAGAGATAAATTGATAGAAATGAATCTGAATCATTTTAAGAGGTTTGCCTTCTTATGCTATTTATAGTTGGAATATAAGGACACGTACATAGAGCATTCAATGTTTAGGCCCTGTTTGTTTACCTCTGAATAGCCTCTTATTCTTCCATGTCTGACTGAGTCAGAGTTCAGACTGTTTGTTTCATGCCTCTTAAAACTTATCATCCCTCTTATTTTGGTATGTCCGAGTCAGACATGGAGAGGAGTCTGACTACCTCTGAATGACAATTATGACTTGGATACCCTCAATCCCCATTTCTTTTCACCATACACCACAAACACCTAGATAATTCAGCTATAATTTCATGAATTTAACTCAAATTGTAAGGAAAAAATGAGATTACGTTTATGTCATTACGATGTGATGATCTAGTGTATAATTCATTTCATTTTCTCATCAAATCATCTCAAAACTGAAACAAAAACGGCAATAAATTACCGGAAGAGAAAGCTTAACGCCGGAAAACTGCGACTGCCAGAAGCTATGCGAGCTAACATTAACGGAAAACAACTTGTGTGTGCTTGTCTGAGCAATCGAGAGTGGCAAGAGGGACTAGATAAAGAAGTGGGTGACCGGCCACCTGGTCACGGCGGAGCCGGCGAGATACACGGCGGCCGGTGACGGCAATACCTCTACCCCACTAAAAACGAGCCTCCTAAACTCGAATCCGACCTCTGATTTCCGATTTAAACAACTGTGGTGGCAGATTCATGTCCGGCAGCCGATGATGATGGTGATGTCGGTGGTTTTCTTTTCGGGTGATGTTGATGATGATGGCGACCCCTTTCCGACGAAATACCTCTACCCCACTAAAAACGAGCCTCCTAAACTCGAATCCGACCTCTGATTTCCGATTTAACTCGGGTTCGTTGGTTTTCTTTTCGGATGATGTTGATGATGATGAATCTGCTGATGCCGATGATGATGGTGATGTCGGTGGAGGCCGACGGTAGCCGGAGCCACGCCATCGGAGAAGGGCAGAGGCTGTGAGTTTTTAGAGAGAGATGATTTTTCTTGAGAGAGATTGCCATCTGATTTTTTTTCTTTGAACGGCCATAAAGTTTGAGTGAAAGGTGTAAAGGAGAGGTGTATTTGAAGATGATTGTCAAATAGTTTTGTTTAGGGGTAAAAATGTCATTTTACACATCATTCAGATGTGCAACCAAACAGCATTTTATTGGTTCAGCACTTACTGGTTCAGACCCTCTTACCCATTCAGACCTCTTATTCATTCAGCACTTATTGATTCAGATGTTGCCAAACAGCCCCTTAGTCATGAGTCACTTAAACATACTGCTGGGCCTATAGTCTATTTTCACGGCTCATGAAGGTGATCCATACTCTTGTCACGTAGTGCCAAACTCAAAAACAATTTAATATGTTGCCCCCTTCAATAATATTAATATATATACACATAGCTACTTTTTCATTTATTTTCGTCTGTGTTTTTTCCCCAAATAATAATAGGGTCATGCTAGCTGCACACGCCCAAAATTATTTTCACACCCCAAAGCGCCGCGCTATGGCCAAAGCGCGGCGCTTCGATCGACAAAACGTGCTTCGATTGACGTTTGAAACATTCGATACTGTTTGACAGACATAAAGCTAATCATGATGTTTTGTCGTTAACCCTAAGCGCCGCGCTGTGGCCATAGCGCGGCGCTTCGACCCCCAATTTCACCCTTTTCCCCTTTTAAAAGCAACTGTGAGACATACATTTCGATCACACACTGTCTTCGATATACATTTTGCCTTCATTTCAGATCCGTTGTGTTTCTTCTCAAAATAACGCGCGGTTTTGCTGTATTAGTTACATCTCTTGAAAAAACGATGTCGTGGTTAAACAACTATATTTTCGGTCAATATTCTGACGAGACAGTTGTTCCTGATTCTTACGAGGGGACCGCTATTTCTGACTCGTATGAGAAACCGGTCTCGTCCAACTTGAGGGAGGCAGAGGTTGTATCTGGCATTCATTATCGTGATAACACGGTGACGCTGGATTTGAATACCCCTGTGGAGGACCCTTACGCACAACAAGGTTATTCGAATTTCGGTTACGGTGGCGAGTACAGCTTTGTACAGCAGGAGTGTGGTCCAAACGACAGTTACGGTTGTCAACAGAGCTTACAAGGTTATTCGAATTTCGGTTACGGTGGCGAGCACAACTTTGAACATCAAGTATATTCGGACCTCGGTGACGATGGTGAGCCGGGGGATGTGTCTGTTGACGAGGAAGGCTGTTACCCGGTTACGTTTTCGTTTGATACGACGCAGACCTTTTCGTCACGTAAAGAGTTGGTGCGTTGGGTACAAGACACGGCAAAAGACAACGGTTACCTCATTGTGACTAAGAGGTCGAATAAAAGAGGAGAGAATTACAAGATTTGGTTTCAATGTACTTTTGGTGGGGAGCATAAGAGTATAGCTACACAGAGGAAAACGGGTAGCAAGAAAATAGGCTGCCCGTTCGAGATGATCGGGTTTTCGGAATCATCCGGAAGTGTTTGGAGGATCGAGGTGACGAAGGCGAAGCATAACCACACTCCTATTGAAAACTTAGAGGGTCACGCGTATGCGAGAAGGCTTTCTTCGGAGGATACAAAACTGGTTAAGGAGCTGGCAGAGCAAGACATTCCCAACCAAAGTATCTGGCGAACGCTGACAAAAAACAATCCGGCTAGAAAGCTTATTCCGAAAGATATACACAACGCTGTTCAGAAGATCAACGCCGAAAAAAATGTCGGTAAGTCTCCGATGCAAAAACTTGAAAGCATTCTTCTCGAAAAAAATTACACTTATTACATGCGCACGAATGAGATATCAAACGAAGTTGAAGATGTCTTCTTTGTTCACGAAAGATCATTCAAGATGTGGTGTGCCTTCCCGCATGTGCTAATTATTGACGCCACCTACAAAACGAACATGTACAACATGACAAAGTCAGTCCTTGTCTGTTGACCTTGGCCAAAGCGCCCCGCTATGGCCAAAGCGGGGCGCTTCGAGTGTGCAAATAGACTAATGCCGTGTGCGAATAGACCAGGCCATAATAATATTTCAGCCATCATCTTTATAGTTCAAATTCTTGACAAGAGATTACTAAAGTAAAATGGGCATGGCCCCACTTTTAATAGCCTAATAATAATAATTAGACACATATATGTCTAATCATTTATTTTTAGTTTTGAATTATTTTATTAGAAAAATAAGACACGAAAAATGAAAGATGTTTCAACTTTCAAATGTATATTAATATATATATTATAATTAATTTAACTGCTTTATTTATTTGGCGCTTATAACTTTTAAAATATGACGTTTTATAAAATAATAAATATGTCTTTGGAACGAGAATATTTTTTTCTACATTTGGAACCAAGTTTCATTAAAAATAGAGTAGGTTCAAATACAATGTATTTTTATAATTTAATTAATATACGGTCACTAGGCTCGTCTAAGTACTTCATATTTTTAATAATTAACTTACCCGTAATCTAGCCGTCTAATAAAATAAGTTTTTATATACTTTTATTTTATTTAGAAAAGGTTACCCATATACAGGCCAATTAATTAATATAATATTTCAACCAACTATATAAAATATTGTTTAAAACTATTTTAGGTTGAATATTTATATTAAAAATAACTAGTTACTAGTTACTAGTGGTTAATAATTTTAACCAAACCTATAATTCTTATATAAAAATAGAAATGTTACACCATCCGTTTGTGGATGATAAGCTGTGCTCATGTCTAGACGTGAGCCAAAGGATTTGTGCATCGCCTGCCACAATTCAGATGTAAAACATGGATCACGATCAGAAATGATGGAAGTTGGCACCCCGTGTCTCGCGACCACTTCTTTCAGGTAGATATCTGCTAGAGTAGAGAACTTATCCGTCTCCTTGATAGCCAAGAAGTGAGCAGACTTGGTCAGTCGATCCACTATTACCCAAATGGTATCATTTCCTCGTTGAGATCTAGGTAAGCCAGTAACAAAGTCCATGAAAATTTGCTCCCATTTCCATGTCGGTATCTCTGGTTGCTGAAGTAGGCCTGATGGCTTCTGGTATTCGACCTTGACCCTAGCACAGGTCAAACATTTACTAACATAGGTCGCTATGTTAGCTTTCATGTGGGGCCACCAGTACAGAGTTTTGAGGTCTTTGTACATCTTGTCAGAGCCAGGATGCACTGAGTAGCGAGATTTGTGTGCTTCGTCCATCACAAGTTCTCGCAAGTTTCCAAAAAGTGGAACCCAGACACGTTCCATGAAGTAGTGAATACCATCTTCCTTACGTTCGAGTTTCTTTTCCATGCCTCGCAGGCACTCTGCTGAGAGGTTCTCTTCCTTTAAAGCTTCAACCTGAGCATCACGAATTTGAGCGGGGAGACTGGAGTGAATGGTAAGCTGTAACGCACGTACACGCTTAGGTTTGGTTTCCTTTCGACTGAGGGCGTCGGCCACAACGTTGGCTTTGCCTGGATGATACTTTATTGCGCATTCGTAGTTGTTAAGGAGTTCGACCCATCGACGCTGTCGCATGTTCAACTCCTTCTAATCTAAGATATGTAGAAGACTCTTGTGATCGGTGTAAATGGTGCACTTGGTACCGTACAAGTAATGTCTCCATATCTTGAGTGGTGTAGTTCTTTTCGTGAACCTTGAGTTGGCGTGATGCATAAGCAATAACTTTCTCACGTTGCATCAACACACAACCAAGTCCTTAATTAAATAAAAGAAATTTAAAAGAGTTTGAGTAAATTGGCAAAATCGTCCATGTGGTTTTATATTTGCCAGTTTCATCCAAATATCCTAACTTAACAGAAAAAATAAACTAAGTT
Source organism: Helianthus tuberosus (assembly GCA_030545235.1). NCBI lineage: Eukaryota > Viridiplantae > Streptophyta > Magnoliopsida > Asterales > Asteraceae > Helianthus > Helianthus tuberosus. Next base: position 15,249,591 of record CM060425.1, on the reverse strand, counting down.
AGTGGTTTGGATGAAAATGGCAAAAAGTTACAAAGGTTGGGGGCGATTTGTTACAAAAGTGTCATTTTGGACGAAAATGGCAAACGTGCTCAAACCGCAGGGACGATTTTGGCAATTAACTCTTTAATTTATTACATAAAACATATTGTAAAAATTATAATTTAATATAAACGGGTTAAACGGGTCAATCCGCCAACCCGATCGGGTTGACCTGAACCCAACTCGTTTAGCTAAACGAGTTTGCGAGTTCAACCAGAAACTAATCCGAACTTGTAATATGTGCATACCCTTTAAACAAGGGTAAAGATGTAAAATAGAGACACCCTTTTCTTTTCGTTCAGTAGTAAAGGGTTTTTTTCTGCAAGATCGTAAATTTTCCTTCCCCTTCTTTGGTCGCATTGGTGTTTCACCATGGCTCGTGGACCCGCGCGCAGGAGCCACTTGTGCGTATCCGTTTGTGTTTATTGATTGATTGATTGATTGAATGATTTCGTAGGTACTAACTGTGATTTGTTTTGTGTTGTGTTGTGTTGGTGAGCAGTAAGATTAATGGGATACCGGCAACACCTCATCATTCTGAATTTGAATCCGAGGATGTAAGAACATCATCATCATCATCGGTGAAAGCTTTTATTATCGTTTCTTTTTGAACATATACATATGCCGCTTGTTAGAAACAAACCCTTGTAGTGTACAATCAATCATATTTAGTTTTTAATCTCATTTGCCAATTTTTTTAGATGGAGAAAAGGTTTGCCAAGATGCGTCTTTCCGAAAGTAAGAAGAAGAATAAGAAGGCATCATCACCGAACAAGGGAAATATCACAGTGATGGAAGAAGTAATTATCAATGCATGCTATATTATATATATGATATTTATCATCATTGTATTGTGTTAATCATCTAGGTAATTTTATTTTTGGTTTATTTTCCCAACTACAGATGGCCGACTTCACTAAGACGATTCCTTCTCATTCTTATGTGCCTGAAGGTAAACATATAAATAGTGCCTGCTTGCCAGCTGCAACATGATTATGTTTTTCTAACTCTAAACATGTATATGTATATAGTGCCTCGACCTCCACTTCTGTTGGGTGTATATGAGCGTGTTAAGGAGATAGCTGACATCATGGACGATCCTAATTGGCCCAATCGCAGCCTTCAAGCCGATTTGCAACAAGCTGAGTATGTACTTATGGTGACTTGTCGCCTTTTCCTGCATTTGTTGCCACCTGGCTGGAGATAGTATGTTCCTTTCTCTTTTAAAAGCTCTATGCATACCTTTATCATGAGTTTATATACAGCCCGTTATGTATGTTGCAGAAGTACATGGACGCTGCCACATAAATCAAAACTTTAATGTACTTAATTTTTTTTTTTTTTTTTTTTTGTAGCGCGCGGGAGCATGCCAGGTCTCTTATTGCAGGCTATGGCGAGGTTTTCGCGAAGGATGATGATGACCTTGAATACATCGTGTAGTTTCGTATTATTGTATGATATATCAAGGATAATATGTTGAACTTTGGAAATTACTAGTAAGGAACTAAATAAACATATTATGACTTTTAGTTTGGTAAAATGATTGGTTAACGCGTTCATCAAATCGTATTGAGGTGTATGTACCGTAAGATACAGTGGGTTCATTTTTGACTTTTGAGAATTGCATTGGTGTGGACTTCTTGAAGTTGCCTCTCAAAAAGTCGGTAAGTGACACCTTTTCTCTACCCAACTTGTTTTTCAACGCGTTATCACTCTGGTCTACAAACTTCCCTAAGTTTGTTATCGCTCACTGAACGGTTAAAGTTTCACTTGAATCTTTGCAACCCAAGAAGCAAATTCTGCATCCTGAAACCCCATATCATTTAAGTAGTTTGTCCAACATTTTTAATTAGTCGAATATGATTTGCAATTAAATCTTTCTAAAATCATGGTTAAAGATGCTGGTGGGATTAATTTACATTTACATATACTCTAATTTACAACAGGTTTATGCATATGTGTGTTAAACTTCTTGCTTTTTCTGTTTTTTATGCTATTGTGGTTTGTAAGCTTTTTGTAAGAGGCCGCGTGTCCTTCCTTCCCCATGTATTGAGTAGTTGAGCTAGTTTGTTTGTTGGTAATGGCAAAAACATACGGGAAGAAAACGCATATCGTAGCATTTGAGGCTCATGAATTCATCAGTTATACAAATATTTGGAGCATAATTATTACTTTAATAATGATCACGATGCGGAAACGAAACATAATTTATCCAACAGATCAAGACTCCTGTAGTAAATACTTTATCCTGCCCTTCTATACTTGCCAGCAAGTTAAGTAAAGTAAACTTTGGTTTTTGTCTATGTAATCAAGCGTAATATATATTCTGTTAATTATTATCAATTAATCATTAGTTCCTTATAACAGCTACGAAAAAATGCTATATATTAGACGTGATACCATTATTTATCAAATACTCTCCACAAAGTTGTAATCTACAAAAATTATCCATGTACATTTCTAAAGCTACACTTTATTTCTAAGCCTGGCAAAGTGGGTGGGTTTGGATTATGGGTCAGGATGGGTAAATTAAAACAAGAGTAAGTTACAAAAATCGTCATTTATGTTGACACTATGTTGCAAACTATGTCCTTTGTCTTCAATATACAAGAAACGTACTCGATGTTTGCAAACCCTTGTAAGTTATGTCCTTCAGCCTTAACTCAGTTATTTTTTATGGTTAAATCTGACCTAGTGGACCCCATATAAGGGTATTTTGGTCATTTTACTCTAATTACTAAAATAACAATTATAAAAAATAATAAATAAAAGAATTTTGTTTATATATAGTTATATATATATATATACAAACACACACATACATTCTCTCTCTAACTGTACAAACCCACCCGCCGCCGCCACCACCACCTCCCACCACTCACTCTAACTTCACACCTCTCTCTCTCTCTCTCTCTCTCTCTTCAACTCAGAACAAATCCAGACGAACTCATGGTCAATTTTGTAATCCGCCAAACTACTAGAGCCAAAAATGCTTCAGCAGTGATACTCAACCTCAAATTGTCTGCAATCCTAATCGGACTCCAATCGGAGCCGTCGCAACAGAACCCCCTTCAATCGGAGCGGTTACTCTCGACCTGACTCCAATCGGAGCCGTCGCAACCCCTTACCTCAAATTGTCTGCAACCCCAACCTCCGAACACCCCCGTCACAACAGAACCCCCTTCACTCGTCGTCTACAGCCCTAACCCCCTTCACTTTCAGATCTCAGATTCCAAGATCTGTTCGTCTCTTGGTTGGGGCTCGATTTTAGATTTGTTCGTCAGATGTTGCAGGTGGTTCAGAACCACCATCACGACGGTGGAGGTCGTGTTGGTTAGATCAGAGGTGGATGATAGTGGGGTGGGTGGTGGCGGTGGTGGTGGCAGGTGAAGGGTGGTGGCGGCAGATCAGTGGTGTTGGTGGTGGCAGGTGGGTTGTGGTGGTGGTGGGGGTAGGTAAGTTAGAGAGAGAGAAGGAGAAGAGGGTGTCACACCCTCAAATTCCACATGCGGAGTTTTACCGCGAGGTGTGTGACTGGCCAGGATCTGCCACTAATCATGTTGAACCCACCATTTAAAATAATAAAAGCATAACTATCAACATGATTAGCGATTGTGACAACCGGTACTTAACGGCTTCTAATTACGCGATTACCAAACGTTTTAGGCGATAATAAGTAGTGTTTAAGGCACGAATTAACTTAATTAGGCTCTTGGTATGCCTAGTCTGTTTATAGTCTGTACAAGTTATAGTCTGGTTTTGTCAAAAAGCTTTTCCCTTTTTAAAACCAAGTTCTCTATAACCAATGGCTCTGATACCAATCTGTCACACCCCCAAATTCCATAAGCGAAGTATCACCACAGGAGGCGTGACTGACCAGGATCCAGCCACCAATCATATTGAACAATGTAATTAAATAAATAAAAGTCTAAACCAAACAATTTAATTGGTGTCAAAACAATTCAACAAAGATTAAGTCATCAGCGGAAGCATTAAGTTCAAAACCATAATAAAGTTTAAAACTTCATAAGTTTAACATGGAACTCAACAGTCCGTGTCCCACAACGACCTCTTCCTCCTGAGCAAGCTCCATCTAAGCACCTAACGACCTGCAAGGCATATAGTAACGAATCAACAACAAAGTTGAGCGAGTTCACAGTTGGTTGTCCGTTTTAGTGTTGTTCCAAAAACCATAAGTTGTTTCGAAAACCACGAGTTTAACCAGTTCCTTGTTACCCAAACCATAACCAGTGGGGGTTTCCCCATGTAATCCACTAGACTCGTTACCATACCGACTACTGAGTGTAGTTATGTTTATGTGCCCCGCGTCAATGTCTATCATCAATGACTAGTGCCCAAGTCCATTAGTCCACGCTCATCCTCTGCGGCACGATGTGAGGCTTGTCAAACCTAATAGCGCTATTTAATCGCTTGAGAAATTCTTCAATCGCTTGAGAAATTCTTCAATCGCTTGAGCAATGAAGAACGTTCAATGCTTCAACCCTCTGGAACCTCCATAAAAGGTATTGCCGATATACCCCTTAAGCCTTTAGGGCAACTGACACTTAACGTTCGTTTCAGCGAAGGTCAGAAGGAAAGAATCCAACCACTCACCTTTGATGTTATCAACATACCTTCAAACTATGATGTGATCATTGGAAGGCCAGGGCAGTGTGCATTCTACATGGCCGTGTCTGTTGGCCATGGCACAGTCAAATTTCCTACCGAGAGGGGGATAGCAACCCTTCAACCCTCTCAAGTGGCCTACCTAGTTGAGGGTGAAAGTTCCAGAAGTGAAGAAGACAAGCAAAGGCTGATCATAAATCCTAAGTACCCTGAACAGAGAATAAGGGTCAATCCAAGCCTTTCACAAGAAACCCTCTCGTATCTTGAAAAGTTGCTAACACATTACATCGATGTCTTCGCTTGGTGTCCAGAGGATATGACAGGGATCCCTCGGAACATTGCTGAACATGAGTTAAGAATACTACCGGATGTCAAGCCTGTGGTCCAAAAGAAAAGAAGTTTAGCACCTGAGAGAAGCCTGGCTGCTTGCCAAGAAGTTGAAAAGCTTGTGTCGGCCGGCATTCTCCGAGAAGTCAAGTACCAATCATGGGTTGCAAACCCGGTTATGGTCAAGAAACCAGACAACTCTTGGAGGATGTGCATAGATTTAAAGGATCTTAACAAGGCTTGTCCTAAGGATTGCTATCCACTACCAGAAATTGATCTCAAGGTTGACTCCCTCACCGGTTACCCTTTCAAGTGCTTTCTTGATGCTTACAAAGGGTATCATCAAATACTCATGAAAGAAGAAGATGAAGAAAAGACAGCGTTCCACATTGACAAAGGAATTTTTTGTTGCCAAAAGATGTCTTTTGGCCTCAAAAACGCTGGAGCAACCTACCAACGTCTAGTGGACAAAGCCTTTGCAAGCCAAATTGGCAAAAACATGGAGGCATATGTCGATGACTTGGTGATCAAAAGCAAGACGGAGTATCAAATGCTCGATGACATTCAAGAAACTTTCAAAAACCTCAGAAAGGTTAACATGAAGCTCAACCCTGAAAAATGTTCATTTGGGTTTGAGGAAGGAAAGTTCTTAGGTCATATTGTTGGGAAACAAAGCATCAAGGCTAACCCAAACAAGGTGAAAGCTATTCTTGAAACCAAACCACCAAAAACCAAGAAGGAGGTTGAAAGCTTAAACGGGAAGCTTGCAGCCTTGAAGCGTTTTACCTCCAAGCTGGCTGAAAGATCTCTGCCCTTTTACAAAACGTTCAAGAATTGCTCTGATAAGAAGAACTTTAAATGGACTGATGAGGCTGAAGAAGCCTTCAACCAGATGAAACGACATCTTGCTTCCTTACCTGACATTGCAGCTCCGGAAATGGGGGAGTTAATCTCGGTGTACCTTTCAGTCGCTGAGGAAGCCGTAAGCGCGGTCCTCACCATCGAGCGAGAAAAGGCCCAGGTACCCGTTTATTTCTTCAGCAAAACTCTAAAATTGGCTGAAACCAAATATCCTCCTCTTGAAAAACTTGCCCTAGCCCTAGTTCTAGTTCAAACAGCTAGAAGGCTTCGAAGGTATTTTCAAGCACACCCTATACAAGTGGTCACCGACCAACCTATTAAGAGTGTGCTTGAAAAACCAGAGAACTCGGGAAGGTTGGCCAAATGGGCAGTGGAACTAGGTGAACATAACATCACCTACGTCCCATGAAAAGCTATCAAAGCCCAAGTCTTACCTGATTTCATTGTAGAAGTCCCAAACCAAGCAATCACTGAAGTGAACACTGCCACCACTGAACCCTCCAACCCTGAAGCCTGGAAGCTTTTTACCGATGGGGCTTCAAGCGTTGAAGGGTCAGGGGCTGGACTAATTTTGATCAACCCAGAAGGGCTGGAATTCACATATGCCCTCCGTTTTGATTTTCAGACCACCAATAACGAGGCTGAATACGAGGCACTAATCGCCGGCTTAAGGCTGGCCAAAGAGATGAAGGTCCAGAAGCTTGAAGTGTTCACAGATTCATTACTAGTCTCCAGTCAAGTAAACGATAGCTATGTTGCCAAAGAGCCAAGCATGAAAAGATACAAAAAAAAAATCCAAGGAGCTGATGAATACCTTTCAAACGTGCAACATTAAACAAATTCCCAGATCTCAAAACAAAAAGGCTGATACCTTAAGTAAGCTGGCATCTCTCACGTTTGCCCACCTCACCAAGAAGGTGTTGGTGGAAGTGTTAAAGGCTCCATCAATCGATGAATTGGAAGTTCAAGACATAGTCACCGAGGAAGATCCAAAATGGATGACTCCTATCAAAAAGTTCCTAAAAAATGATGAACTACCCAATGATCAAGTAGAAGCTGAAAGGGTTAAAACCAAGGCAAGGCAGTACGTACTACAAGGAGAAACCCTTTACAAAAAGGGTTACCTTGCCCCCTTGCTAAGATGTGTTGGTCCTGAGCAAAGTAAGTACTTGATCAAAGAGATTCACGAAGGCATATGCGGAGCTCATTTTGGAGCTAGGTCGGTGGTTGCAAAGCTCATGAACCTTGGGTATTTTTGGCCCTCAATGCATCGTGATACCACTGAGCAATTGAGGAAATGTGATGCTTGCCAAATTTACGCACCAGTCCCAAAAAGTCCCAAGCATGATCTGGTCCCAATAACCTCTGCATGGTCGTTCTATAAACGATGTCCATTCCCCCCAAGCAAAGGTGGGGTGACGTTCTTGTTGGTAGCAATAGATTATTTCACCAAGTGGCTAGAGGTTAAACCACTCGCAAAGATCACAGGCAAACAGGTCATTGACTTTGTTTGGGAGAACATTATCTGCCGCTATGGATTGTCGGGAGTACTTATCACTGACAATGTAAAGCAATTTGCTAAGAAGCCTTTCAGCGTTTGGTGCAAAGAATACAGAATCAACCAGGTTTTTAGCTCAGTGGCTAAGCCGCAATCAAACGGTCAGGTTGAAAGGGCGAATAGAAGCATAGTGGAAGGTATCAAAACAAGACTGGGAAGGTACGAAAGCAACTGGCTTGAAGAACTGCCTAGTGTTCTATGGGCCATAAGAACGACCGAAAAAACAAGCCACAAGAGAACACCTTATAGCTTGGTATTTGGATCCGAGGTTGTGATCCCCGCACAGATAGGAGTTGTAACACAACGAATTGTCAACATGGATCCCGAAACAAACCAAAAAGAGACCATGTTGAACTTACAACTCCTGGAGGAAGCACGAGACCAAGCTGCAATTCAAGAAGCCAAATATAAGCAACAAATGGAAGCCTACTACAACAAGAGGGTTAAGAACGAACGCTTCAAACCAGGGGATTTGGTCCTTAGAAACAATGAAGCTAGCAAAAAAGAGAATCAAGAAAAGCTTGGCCCAAAATGGGAAGGCCCGTATACCATCCTTGAAGCACATAAGGGTGGATCTTACAAGCTAGCAGACTCAGAGGGTAAAAGGCTTCCAAGACATTGGAACGGAAAAACCTTGAAAAGGTTCCATGTTTAAACAAGAAAGATTGGTTTGTATTTCACGAGTTGTATTTCGAAAATGACACTACGAAAACCTTTTGTAATAACAAGTATTTATTGAATGAATGAAGTTGTTTTATCAAACTTGTCTTTCTATCCTAAGATCAGGTTGAGAACCTAGCAAAAAACTCCATGGCAAGGGCCATGTAAGGGGATGAGCTCCCAGGCCACATCGCTCAATAGGTTCAAGGGTTGAATGAACCTATATAAGGGGTGAGTTCCTAAATCAATACAACTCCATGAGACTTATTAAGTAAAAGCAAAATTGTCGCATAGACGGGTTTGAACAGCCTACACCAAATGTTCCTTAAGCCTTAGAAAAATAACCAAAAAACAGGCTTACGAAATCAAACAAAACAAGAAAATAAAAAGGATAGGTGCTATGTCCTCTTGTTAAAAATACCAAGGCTAGGTGACTGCAGCACTGAACCCTTTAAGGTATAAAACACATAAAGACAACGCAAACTCGACAAAGACAAAGTTACAAGAAGACAAAAATAATCTAAAGGATGATACAACTTAAATGAAAAATTAAAGATACAAAGCAAGTCAAGTCACAATACTAAGAAGCCTTTAAGACTTCAAGCCACCTAGTTGACAACTCGAAACCTCAAAGGCTTCAACTTACCTGCGTATAGCCAAAAGGCTTCAAGGGTTGAAGCCAACCAGGCTGCCTCAACGAAATAGACACAAATATAAAAACACAACACAAGGAAAATGGATAAACATAATATCATACCAAAGAAAGCCCTGAAAGACTTTCAGTTACAAGTTAAAACAAGTCCTAGTTGTCACACCCCCCAAAATAAACCTGCGGAGTACTACCGCTTGGAGGAGTGACTGACCAGGATCCAGCCACCAATCATATTGAACAAGCATATAAGTAGTCATAAAAATCCAACCAATACAATTGGTGTTCAAACAGAACATAGTTTAGGTTGCAAGCGGAAGCATAAGTCTTAAAACCAAAACATAAGTTTAATTGTTTCAAAGTTTAACATGGCACACAGTCGTCCATGTCCCACAACGACTCTCTTCCATGCAAGCTCCAGCTAAGTACCTATTGACCTGCAAAGCATGTAGTAACGAGTCAACAACAAGTTGAGTGAGTTCACGGTTGGGTGTTCGTTTTAAGTTGTTTCGAAAACAGTTTCCTTTATCTGGCATCCTGCCGTGGGGGTTACCCCATAGTAAAAAAACGTGACTTGTTTATTCCCGGTTACTCTGGCAATCCAGCCGTGGGGGCTACCCCGTGTTAGTTATCTGGCATTTCGGCCGTGGGGGCTACCCCATGTATACACTAGACTCGTTACCATATCGACTGTTGACTGTAGTCATGTTTATGTGCCCTGAAACTGTCAATGTCTATCATCATTGACGTGCCCCAGATCCATTAGTTCATGCCCGTCCTCTGCGGCACGGTGTGAGGTTTGTCAGACCTAAATAGCGCTATCTAACTAATGACCCGCTCACCATTGGCCCGGCGATTAAGTCGATATAAAAAGGAGGGACTTCTTGATAGAGTTTTGGTCTAGTACGAGTTATCTGTCCATGAGGACGAGGAATTACATTCCTGAACCAATGCTGTCCTAGCCAAGGAGGACGAGGAACCCATGTTCCTTAACCCCAATTCCCGACCCCTGGGAATCCCATGCTTTGTAGAGGGTGTGAACTCACCTTGGTTTGCTCGGCAGATACACAGAAAAGTCAATCAAGTTGTAAGTGGTCAACTACGTCCTAACATAGATACCGTACAAGTCAGGTTCGTATTCAGGTAGTGCATGTATGTTTCTACACGTATGCTAGCACATTGCATGCAAGTTTCATTCATGGCAGCCCAAATAACATTCATACACCACAGAACGTATAAGGTCCATGCATTAAGCCCAAAAGTCCGGCCCAATTACCTAAGCCCGTAATGGGGTGCAAGTCCAAACAGTGTGCACATGCACGTGGTCTCGAGTCGAGACCGTGCGGTCTCTAGTCGAGACTGTGCGGTCTCGAGTTATAGCTTACAAGTCTCGAGTCGCAACTGATGAGGTCTCGGGTTATGCATATGTTGGTCTCGAGTCGCAACCGGACTTGCAAGTATGGTCTCGAGTCATGATGTTTATGTGCTGATCAAGTGTGGTCTCGAGTCGAGACTGAAGTTCTCGGCTGAACATCTGCTGATTTCTGTCCTTGTACTTAGCCAATGAGGTTTTGATTTCATGCAACAATTGTGTACTATCCACTAAACATGTTTTCTTGTCTAGTTATTAACCAAAATGAATCAAACAATCAGATTTCAAATATTCATAACACATTCATATCATATTCAACAAGTTCTTCATATATTCAAGTCATGTTCATGTTGATCATCAAACTTGTTCATCATATATTAGTCATAGTCATAACATGAACAACCATCAAAACACTAGAACATACTCATCTAATGGTTTCAAATCATCACATAACACCTCAAACTCGGCTCTATGCTAATCCGATTACATGACATTATCTAGGGCACATATGCAAGCCTACTTTCATGAACATTAACAACTAATAGTTTAAACCACATTCAAACACAAGATATCATTAACCTATCATGCAATATATCCGAAATCAAGACATGTTAACCGATTATCATCATCATACACATTAAGAACATCATCATGCTATTTCATCAAGGCAAGTAGCATCATTAGTCACATAACCACCTAGTGGGCATCTAGAAATACTAACCGATTGTGAAAGGCACCGAGATGGTAAAGAAGATGAATAAAATGGAGTGTCCGAGTGTTGATGATGAGCTTGACCAAGTCTCCTTGTGGTCACCGGTTTGATCCGAGAAGAAGGAGAAGGATGTTGAGACTTAGGGTTTAAGGTTTTCTAGAGAGAGAGAGTGTGTAGGAGGAGGTGTGTGGGAGTGAGTGTGTTGTCCAAAGAAAATGGCAAACATGGCTATCCACCAAGTTTATATATCCGTTCCAAGTAGTGCACCCTAATGGGCTTTCGGTTGGGTTAAATGAGGTGTATGGCCCATCCGGCCCATTGTTTCATTGCTCACTCGAGACCGCATGGTCTCGAGTTGGGTCCTTGTGTCTCGGGTCATAATGATACACACATACATACAAGCACTACACATAACATAACACATAATCGCATAGAATGTTCACTTATATCATTAAACCAACAAGTTAACTAATCACATAACGTTCAAGCAAGTAACATCGAGATATAACGAAAGGTTCTAAATTTCGAGTTGTCACATCATCCCCAAGTTGAAAGAAATTTCGTCCCGAAATTTGGTAGGCACTCACTGAGGAAGCTAGTTAAGTTGTATGGTTTTCCCGGTTTTCCTGGGGTGTCACATCCACCCCCCGTTGATCTGGAATTTCGTCCCGAAATTCCGTAGCTTCAGCATCAGTAGTGGGTGTACTGTTTGCGAACAGTTGGGGATACTTTTGTTTCATCCGATCTTCGCGTTCCCAGGTGAACTCTGGGCCGCGACGTGAGTTCCAACGAACTCGAACGAGAGGTATTCTAGTGCTCTTGAGGACCTTAACATCCCGGTCCGTGATTTCGACTGGTTCCTCGACGAATCGTAACTGTTCGTCGATGGTGAGTTCCTTCAGAGGAACTACGTGGGCCTCATCTGACAGACACTTCTTCAGATTCGACACGTGAAAAACGTTGTGAACTGCACCGAGTTCGGCTGGTAAGTTCAGTCTGTAGGCCACCCTGCCTATTTTCTCGATGATTTCGAAAGGTCCAACGTATCGTGGGTTAAGTTTGCCTCGTTTACCAAAACGAACCACACCCTTCCAGGGTGAAACTTTGAGTAGTACCCGCTCCCCAACCTGGAGCTCAAGTGGTTTCCTGCCCTTATCGGCGTAGACTTTCTGACGGTCACAAGCTGCCGCCATGCGTTTTCGTATTTGAGCAATCTGTTCGGTTGTGTCTACCACATATCCTGGGCCAGTGATCTGACTATCTCCCACCTCTGCCCAACAAAGAGGTGACCGGCATTTACGTCCGTACAATGCCTCAAACGGAGTAGCTTTAATGCTGGTGTGGTAGCTGTTATTGTACGAGAATTCTACAAGTGGCAGGTGCTTTTCCCAGTGGTTGCCGAAGTCGATTACACATGCACGAAGCATGTCTTCTAGGGTTTGAATAGTGCGCTCGGACTGCCCATCCGTCTGAGGGTGATACGCTGTGCTCATGTCTAATCGTGAGCCAAAGGATTTGTGCATTGCTTGCCACAGTTCTGAAGTGAAACGTGCATCTCGGTCTGAGATAATGGAGGTGGGCACCCCGTGCCTCGAAACAACTTCCTTGAGGTATATTTCTGCAAGAGTGGAGAATTTATCCGTCTCCTTGATAGCCAAGAAGTGTGCGGACTTTGTGAGTCGATCCACGATCACCCAAATAGTATCATTTCCGCGCTGTGATCTAGGTAGGCCAGTAACGAAATCCATGGAAATTTGCTCCCATTTCCATTGTGGTATCTCTGGTTGTTGGAGTAGGCCTGAGGGTTTCTGGTATTCGGACTTGACTCTCGCACAGGTCAAGCACTTGCTGACGTAGGTTGCTATGTGGGCCTTCATGCTAGGCCACCAGTACGTAGTTCTGATGTCGTGGTACATTTTGTCCGAACCAGGGTGTACCGAGTAGCGAGACTTGTGTGCTTCGTCCATCACAAGCTCTCGTAAGTTGCCATAGAGTGGGACCCAAACGCGTCCTGTTACGTAGTAAGCACCGTCTTCCTTCTGTTCTAAGCGTTGCCTTGATCCGCGTAGGGCTTCAGCCCTGACGTTTTCTGGTTTTAATGCTTCTATCTGAGCAGCTCGTATCTGGGAAGGAAGACTAGAATGGATCGTGAGTTGTAAAGCTCGCACGCGCTTAGGCGCAGTGTCCTTTCGACTGAGGGCGTCAGCCACAACGTTGGCCTTGCCCGGGTGATACCTGATTGAACACTCGTAGTCATTCAGTAGCTCGACCCATCGTCGTTGCCGCATATTCAGCTCCTTCTGCTTGAAGATATGTTCGAGGCTCCTGTGGTCGGTGTAGATGGCGCACTTAGTACCGTACAGGTAATGCTGCCATAACTTAAGTGCAAAAACAACAGCTCCCAGCTCTAAGTCGTGCGTAGTGTAGTTCTTTTCATGAACCTTAAGTTGGCGTGAGGCGTAGGCTATAACCTTATCTCGTTGCATCAATACACAACCAAGACCTTGAATTGACGCGTCGCAGTAGACCACGAAGTCGTCTGTGCCTTCCGGCAAGGAAAGGATAGGTGCGCTGCATAGTCTGTCCTTTAAGTGCTGAAATGCTGATTCCTGTGCATTTCCCCAGCGATAAACAACGCCTTTCTGCGTCAGTGAGGTGAGAGGCTGTGCAATCTTAGAAAAATCCTTAATGAACCTCCTGTAGTAACCTGCCAATCCCAAGAATTGGCGAATTTCCTTTGGTGTACGAGGTGCAGGCCAGTTCTTAATAGAGTCTACCTTGGATGGATCAACGTGAATCCCATCCTTGTTTACCACGTGGCCTAGGAAATGGACCTCACGAAGCCAGAAGTCACATTTCGAGAACTTGGCATAAAGCTGTTCTGTTCGAAGGAGTTCCAGGATAAGCCGTAGATGTTGCTCGTGTTCCTCCTGACTCTTAGAATAGATCAGGATGTCGTCGATGAAGACTATAACGAACTTGTCCAGGTAAGGCTTGCACACTCGATTCATCAAGTCCATGAAAACCGCAGGTGCGTTTGTCAGCCCAAAAGGCATGACCAAAAACTCATAGTGTCCGTAACGTGTTCTAAAAGCTGTTTTGGAGACGTCCTCTTCTCGGACTCTCAGCTGGTGATATCCCGATCTCAAATCAATCTTTGAATAGTAGCTCGACCCTTGCAGCTGGTCGAACAAGTCGTCAATACGCGGTAGAGGGTAGCGGTTCTTCACTGTCACCTTGTTGAGTTCCCGGTAGTCGATGCACATTCTGAAGGTACCGTCCTTCTTCTTCACAAATAATACTGGAGCTCCCCAAGGCGATGAGCTAGGACGAATAAAACCCTTATCTAAGAGTTCTTGTAGTTGTGTAGAGAGTTCTTCCAACTCTGATGGAGCTAAACGATAAGGTGCACGAGCTATAGGCGCAGCTCCAGGAGCTAGTTCGATCTGAAACTCGACTTGGCGATGAGGCGGAAGACCAGGTAATTCCTCAGGAAATACCTCGGGATAGTCGCGTACAACTGGAAAATCTTCTATCTTCTTCTCTTTCTCCGAGGTGTCAGTAACTAGCGCCAAAATGGCAGTGTGGCCCTTTCTCAAATACTTCTGGGCCTTAAGGAGAGAGATGACGTTCTCAACGGCACTCCTCTTGTCGCCACGAATCATGAGAGGTTCACTACCGGAGCCTGGAATGCGGACGACCTTCTCGTTGCAAAGAATCTCTGCTCGATGTTGGGATAACCAACCCATCCCAATGACAACGTCGAAACTACCTAAGACAATAGGAATGAGGTCGATAGAGAAGGTCTGGTCAGCGAGAATAAGTTTACAACCCTTGACTACGTGTGTGGCTTCTAAACTCTTACCATTTGCTAGCTCTACAGTGTGCTTGTTGTTCAAAGGTGTTGGAATACGCTTAAGCATTCGACTAACTTCTAGTGACATGTAGCTAGTATCGGCACCCGAATCAAATAATACTGAAACATAAAAGTCGTCGAGAAGGAACTTACCCACCACAACATTGGGGTCATTCCTTGCTTCACCTTGGCCAATCACGAACGCCCGCCCCCTAGCGCCATTGTTGTTGTTGTTCCCATTGTTACCATTCCCCTGATTGTTGTTGTTGTTGTTGTTGTTATTGTTCTGGTTCCTGTTCAGTTGGGGACAATCTCTCTTGAAGTGGCCTTCAGCTCCACACTGAAAGCACCCTTTGTTATCACCCTGCTGCTGCTGCTGACGTTGGTTCTGTTGGGTTTGCTGACGATTCTGATTGGCGGGGTATAAGCTCCTGCAATCCTTTGCAGCGTGACCTGGCTTGTTGCACCGATGACAGTTGCCCCTGGTGCATGGCCCGCTGTGGTACAGGCTGTAGCGATTGCATTTGGGGTGATTCCCTTTGTACCCACCGTGACTTTGACCACCAGATGATTGCTGACTAGGGCTCTTGTAGTCATCAGTCTTTCTCTGCTGAGACTGGGACTGAACAGAAGTCGACCCCTTACTTGAAGTTCCATCCCATTTCCGTTTGTTGTCACTAGAGGTACCAGAAGTAGTTGCAGCACCTATGCGCTTTGGTAACTTGTTCTGCTCCACCGCTTGGTCAGTAAGACGGTGAGCCAACTGAACAACCTGCTGGATAGTCGCGAGGTTTGCTGAAGTCACATGGCTTTGGATCTCTGGCACCAAGCCCTTGAGAAAGAGTTCAATACGCTTAAATGGAGGGTCCACCATAGTAGGACACAGTAAGGCAAGTTCATTTGACCTCTTAGTGTACGCCTCAATCTCTGACCCCGTCATCTTGAGGTTGAAGAACTCAACTTCCAGCTTATGAATGTCATCCCGACTGCAGTATTCTTCTTTGATCATCTCCTTAAAAGTTTCCCATGGGGTGGCGTTGGCAGCAACCAACCCCAGCATTTGGACCTGAGCGTTCCACCACGTGAGGGCTAAACCCTCGAGAGTACCGGTAGCATACTTCACCCTGCGCGCCTCAGGGCATTCACACATTTCGAAGACAGATTCTAGTTTCTCAAACCAGTGGAGGAGACCTACTGCTCCTTCAGTGCCGCTAAAAGTAGTGGGTCGGCAGTCCATAAAGGTTTTGAAAGTGCACACGGGTGGCTGAGCATGCTGACCTATCGTGGGTGAAAGAAAAGACAGAGTTTAACACAAAGGTTGGTTCACGAGAGTAGGATTCTAAAGATCCTAGAATGAGTTCGGACTGCAGGATATACCTCCTGCGTGTGCAGCTGCAAGTGCTGCAGCAACTCGTTCGTTGATCAGAGCCGTCAACTGGGCTTGTGTCAGGTTAACGCGTCCAGACATGATCTTCATATTAAGAGGAACGTGAGTGAGAGGGGTTCGCGAAAATGCGATGACAGAAGTGAGTAAGTACACACGTGTTCAAGCAACAATAGTTATACTAACCAAGCATACCACGAGCAATGCACTATGTAACTAACAAGTAGGCAATATATACACAGATCATATCACTTAGTATGTTGAGCCTTGCATGTGGAGTGAAGCGTCGTTGTGGATCGTAGAGCACTGTACGGGTTATAGTCTGGTTTTAACAAAAACGTTTCTCCTTTATTAAAACCAAGTTCACTATAACCAATGGCTCTGATACCAATCTGTCACACCCCCCAAAATCAACCTGCGGAGTACTACCGCTTGGAGGAGTGACTGACCAGGATCCAGCCACCAATCATATTGAACAAGCATATAAGTAGTCATAAAAATCCAACCAATACAATTGGTGTTCAAACAGAACATAGTTTAAGTTGCAAGCGGAAGCATAAGTCTTAAAACCAAAACATAAGTTTAATTGTTTCAAAGTTTAACATGGCACACAGTCGTCCATGTCCCACAACGACTCTCTTCCATGCAAGCTCCAGCTAAGTACCTATTGACCTGCAAAGCATGTAGTAACGAGTCAACAACAAGTTGAGTGAGTTCACGGTTGGGTGTTCGTTTTAAGTTGTTTCGAAAACAGTTTCATTTATCTGGCATCCTGCCGTGGGGGTTACCCCATAGTAAAAAAACGTGACTTGTTTATTCCCGGTTACTCTGGCAATCCAGCCGTGGGGGCTACCCCGTGTTAGTTATCTGGCATTTCGGCCGTGGGGGCTACCCCATGTATACACTAGACTCGTTACCATATCGACTGCTGACTGTAGTCATGTTTATGTGCCCTGAAACTGTCAATGTCTATCATCATTGACGTGCCCCAGATCCATTAGTTCACGCCCGTCCTCTGCGGCACGGTGTGAGGTTTGTTAGACCTAAATAGCGCTATCTAACTAATGACCCGCTCGCCATTGGCCCGGCGATTAAGTCGATATAAAAAGGAGAGACTTCTTGATAGAGTTTTGGTCTAGTACGAGTTATCTGTCCATGAGGACGAGGAATTACATTCCTGAACCAATGCTGTCCTACCCAAGGAGGACGAGGAACCCATGTTCCTTAACCCCAATTCCCGACCCCTGGGAATCCCATGCTTTGTAGAGGGTGTGAACTCACCTTGGTTTGCTCGGCAGATACACAGAAAAGTCAATCAAGTTGTAAGTGGTCAACTACGTCCTAACATAGATACCGTACAAGTCAGGTTCGTATTCAGGTAGTGCACGTATGTTTCTACACGTATGCTAGCACATTGCATGCAAGTTTCATTCATGGCAGCCCAAATAACATTCATACACCACAGAACGTATAAGGTCCATGCATTAAGCCCAAAAGTCCGGCCCAATTACCTAAGCCCGTAATGGGGTGCAAATCCAAACAGTGTGCACATGCACGTGGTCTCGAGTCGAGACCGTGCGGTCTCTAGTCGAGACTGTGCGGTCTCGAGTTATAGCTTACAAGTCTCGAGTCGCAACTGATGAGGTCTCGGGTTATGCATATGTTGGTCTCGAGTCGCAACCGGACTCGCAAGTATGGTCTCGAGTCATGATGTTTATGTGCTGATCAAGTGTGGTCTCGAGTCGAGACTGAAGTTCTCGGCCGAACATCTGCTGATTTCTGTCCTTGTACTTAGCCAATGAGGTTTTGATTTCATGCAACAATTGTGTACTATCCATTAAAACATGTTTTCTTGTCTAGTTATTAACCAAAATGGATCAAACAATCAGATTTCAAATATTCATAACACATTCATATCATATTCAACAAGTTCTTCATATATTCAAGTCATGTTCATGTTGATCATCAAACTTGTTCATCATATATTAGTCATAGTCATAACATGAACAACCATCAAAACACTAGAACATACTCATCTAATGGTTTCAAATCATCACATAACACCTCAAACTCGGCTCTATGCTAATCCGATTACATGACATTATCTAGTGCACATATGCAAGCCTACTTTCATGAACATTAACAACTAATAGTTTAAACCACATTCAAACACAAGATATCATTAACCTATCATGCAATATATCCGAAATCAAGACATGTTAACCGATTATCATCATCATACACATTAAGAACATCATCATGCTATTTCATCAAGGCAAGTAGCATCATTAGTCACATAACCACCTAGTGGGCATCTAGAAATACTAACCGATTGTGAAAGGCACCGAGATGGTAAAGAAGATGAATTAAATGGAGTGTCCGAGTGTTGATGATGAGCTTGACCAAGTCTCCTTATGGTCACCGGTTTGATCCGAGAAGAAGGAGAAGGATGTTGAGACTTAGGGTTTAAGGTTTTCTAGAGAGAGAGTGTGTGTAGGAGGAGGTGTGTGGGAGTGAGTGTGTTGTCCAAAGAAAATGGCAAACATGGCTATCCACCAAGTTTATATATCCGTTCCAAGTAGTGCACCCTAATGGGCTTTCGGTTGGGTTAAATGAGGTGTATGGCCCATCCGGCCCATTGTTTCATTGCTCACTCGAGACCGCATGGTCTCGAGTTGGGTCCTTGTGTCTCGGGTCATAATGATACACACATACATACAAGCACTACACATAACATAACACATAATCGCATAGAATGTTCACTTATATCATTAAACCAACAAGTTAACTAATCACATAACGTTCAAGCAAGTAACATCGAGATATAACGAAAGGTTCTAAATTTCGAGTTGTCACACTAGTGACTTGCAAGTTTAGATATTTTTCAAACGACCATACAGGCCTAAAACACAACCAACAGGAACCTTAAGGGTTCCTGGAAACCTAACATTGTTCGAAGTTAACATTACAAACCACAAATTGTTTTTGAGTGCTAAGAAAGCTACGAATTAAGCATCAGCAAAGGACTTGGAAACGCCGGAACCTTCACCCTTGACCTTCTTTGCTTTCTTGGACTTCTTAGTTTTTGCACCTCCATCATCACCTACCGCTGAAGCCTCCAACCTTGCATCCTTCGGAGCACCCTGTTCACTTGAAAAGGTGTCATCACTATCTCCCGAGTAGGACCTCTTCCTTGAAAGAGAACCCAAGATTTCAGCACAGACTTTTTCATTAAGGCCCTCCGGCTTTAAGTCCTGCAACACAGCAAGAGGCTTACCAAAACAAGCAGAAACTTGATGGATATAAGGGTAGGTCAGCTTCTCCATTTGTTCAACGGAGCCTTTGAAAATATCGGAAGCCTCGGGACGAAACAGGGGAGACTTCTCCAAAGGATGGCCGGATTCATGAAGCTTATAACCAGCGATGAGGCCTTGGTGTTTCCCCAGGTTGAGCAACTTAGTATAAACTTCACCAAGGGCATAGTTAAACTCCTTGGAGTGAAGAAGGTAAGTAACAACCTGGTGAAAACCCTGCTTAATTAACCACTGATTGTCAATGGTGGATCGAGCTACTGAAGCTTTCAACCCTTCCTTTTCCTCATCAAAAGCCCGCTGCTGAACAAATAAAGCTTCCCTGTCAGCTTGAAGTTTCAACCGATCAGCCTCAAAGCTCTTCTTCAAATCACTCATTTCAATGTCGTGCATCCTAGTCAGCTCACTAACCTTTTTGTCCCACGCTTCTTCTTTCTCAGCAAACCCAGCTATTTCCTTCTTCATCACAGCTATTGAGGATTTCATCTTATCTTTCTTCTTAGAAAATTCTTCATATTCCTGCATCCTCTTGTGAAAACGAGCAATCCCTTGAGGAAGCATAGCAGCAAGGTTGCAGGTGCTCAAAACCATACGGGATAACATCAAGTCATCATCCATCTCAGCAATGGTATTGTGAACTGAAGGAGGAGCAATGTGACTCAGAGCATCTTCACAAACAGCAGCATCCTTAAAGCTGTCATCATTTTTCACCGACCAACTAGGCACATAAACTTCATCCGGATCCAACCCTTCAACATCCCTGCTTGAAGAACCCTGAACAGGGGTAGCAATAACCTTCTTGGCTGAAGCCTTTTTACCATGAACAACTAGCTTTTTCTCCTTTTCAACACCCGCTTCAACACCATGATCTTCAGAAGCTTCAATATCATCATTCAACTCCACCGGTTCAGTAGAAGTGGATTGAGGAGCAGCCTTCAACAAACAGCGGGTAGATTGACGGGTTGAAGACTTGGGAGCATGAGACTTAGAAAAACCTTTGACATTGGAAGTACTAATATAACCCGAGCCCTCGAACCTTTACTCAGCAGTTCTAACTACAACGTTTTCACCAAGAACAGATGGGACGTCCTCAAACACAACATCAGAAGTGTCGTCACTCTTAATGAAATCCAGGGCAGACATGACTGCAAATAACAAAACAAAAACAAAAATACATAAGGCATAAGTCAAGAAAAATGCAAAGAGGGCAAAAAAGGAAAACGCATACCCGTGCCACTCCTCATTAGAACCGGATCCCGATCAGCATTTTCCCACAATTTACTAACCCCTAAAAGAACTAGCAAATGTTCAGGGAAGGGACGAACCCTCGAAGGGCACTCCCGGATGGCTTTGAGAAAAGCATCATTTAACTCAGATTCAGAGGGCTCCGGTTCATTGAGAACGGAATCCGGGTGCCTCTACACCATTTTAAATGGAACAATAGAATCAGAAACCCAGAAAAAGCGATCCTTACAAGTACCAAGTGTTGTAACCATAGACGAAATAAGGCAAGAATCAACTTTGGATGTTTCAAAGGTGAACCAATCACCATTTTTGGCCAAACGAAAAAACCGGCGAAAGAGCAACAAGGAAGGATCATATCCAAGGGCACGGCACAAAACCTCAAAGTGCAAAACCCTAGCCATGCCCTTCGGATGAACTTGCCCAAAAGAAACTCGATAATATTGCAATAGATTCAAAACAAAGAGAGAAAAGGGATAACGATGGTTCGAAAACTCAAAATGACGACAATACAGAGCAATCGAACCAGGGATTGGTTTATCAATAGGAACATCACAAGCAGGAGCGGTCGGTTTAAACATTTTATCAATACCATATTCCACACAAAATGATTCTACCTCTTCTTGTGTTAATCGGGAAAAGGATTTTGCTAAATCCTTACGAGCACCCATTTTGAAAGAAAATATGAAGAATGTAAGGAAATACAAAGGAAACCAGAACTAACCTTGAAGAAGAAGAAAGGAATCGCAGAGGAGAAACTTGATAAGATAATAAGGAAAGTGAATGAAAAATTCAAATATAAAAGGAAAATAAAACCCAAAATAGGAGTGATAATTGCGAACAGTTACTTCTGCAAAACCGCCACCCTATGAACGGCCACACATCAATCAAATTAGTTATCAGTTATTTAAAATTCAAAAATTAACTGACTCCAACCCTTTAAGCCTTCAAGCGTTGAACCCTTGAAACCTTCAGGCAATAAAATACATGTATTAAAGTCAGAAGTCTTTGAGCTCATTCCCCAAAAACCTCTGACTTGGGGGGCTGATGACGGGGGTAGCCCAAGACTAAATAAAATGACTAAATAAGTGAACGCTCAAAGGGTTAAACGGTTCAATGGTTGAAAAGCTGAAGAGATGAAGTAAAGCAATACGGGAACAGTAAATAGTCACATCTCCGGATTGCTTCACCAACTCGCCAACCGCAAAATCAATGCAGGTCCTCAGAACACATTCTATTATCCAGGGGTCAAAAGGCTTCAACCCCCGAAAGGGTAAGCCCCTCACTGCAAGCATGGTCACTAGTCAAATGCATTCCTCTTCGGGAGTTGTCTTCTCCTATATATTAGACACTTCATTTACTGAGTTGGGACATTCCTGGCCTGTCTTGATTCCTGAAATCTCTGGTCATTCACTTCGAGTACTTTCTTCATGCGAGTTACTCCCTTTCACATCCAACACACACATTCTGTTTGCCCCTTCATCCGAATCTGAATACACTTCAGAGGAGGATCCTTAGCAAACAATAAAAATAAACTAGTGAAATTCCTTCCACCTCTTGCAAACGTGGGGGGACCCCACGACCTGCGTTAGCCAAAGTTGAACCCTTCAACCCATTTGCCCAATCAGATAAGCTACTATCCTTGGCCTATTATTTGTTGCATCAACAAGTTCCTTGCCTAGAAAAAAAATTTATAACAGCTACGAAAGAATGCTATATATTAGACGTGATACCATTATTTATCAAATACTCTCCACAAAGTTGTAATCTACAAAAATTATCCATGTACATTTCTAAAGCTACACTTTATTTCTAAGCCTGGCAAAGTGGGTGGGTTTGGATTATGGGTCAAGATGGGTAAATTAAAAAAAGAGTAAATTACAAAAATCGTCATTTATGTTGACACTATGTTGCAAACTATGTCCTTTGTCTTCAATATATACAAGAAACGTAATCGATGTTTGCAAACCCTTGTAAGTTATGTCCTTTAGCCTTAACTCAGTTATTTTTTATGGTTAAATCTGACCTAGTGGACCCCATATAAGGGTATTTTGGTCATTTTACTCTAATTACTAAAATAACAATTATAAAAAATAATAAATAAAAGAATTTTGTTTATATATAGTTATATATATATATACAAACACACACATACATTCTCTCTCTAACTGTACAAACCCACCCGCCGCCGCCACCACCACCTCCCACCACTCACTCTAACTTCACACCTCTCTCTCTCTCTCTTCAACTCAGAACAAATCCAGACGAACTCATGGTCAATTTTGTAATCCGCCAAACTACTAGAGCCAAAAATGCTTCAGCAGTGATACTCAACCTCAAATTTTCTGCAATCCTAATCGGACTCCAATCGGAGCCGTCGCAACAGAACCCCCTTCAATCGGAGCGGTTACTCTCGACCTGACTCCAATCGGAGCCGTCGCAACCCCTTACCTCAAATTTTCTGCAACCCCAACCTCCGAACACCCCCGTCACAACAGAACCCCCTTCACTCGTCGTCTACAACCCTAACCCCCTTCACTTTCAGATCTCAGATTCCAAGATCTGTTCGTCTCTTGGTTGGGGCTCGATTTTAGATTTGTTCGTCAGATGTTGCAGGTGGTTCAGAACCACCATCACGACGGTGGAGGTCGTGTTGGTTAGATCAGAGGTGGATGATAGTGGGGTGGGTGGTGGCGGTGGTGGTGGTTCTAGAGGGAGAAAGTGTGTTTGAAGAGAGAAGAGAAAGGAAACAGATCGGTGGTGGTGGCAGGTGAAGGGTGGTGGCGGCAGATCAGTGGTGTTGGTGGTGGCAGGTGGGTTGTGGTGGTGGTGGGGGTAGGTAAGTTAGAGAGAGAGAAGGAGAAGAGGGTGTCACACCCTCAAATTCCACATGCAGAGTTTTACCGCGAGGTGTGTGACTGGCCAGGATCTGCCACTAATCATGTTGAACCCACCATTTAAAATAATAAAAGCATCACTATCAACTTGATTAGCGATTGTGACAACCGGTACTTAACGGCTTCTAATTACGCGATTAACAAACGTTTTAGGCGATAATAAGTAGTGTTTAAGGCACAAATTAACTTAATTAGGCTCTTGGTATGCCTAGTCTGTTTATAGTCTGTACAGGTTATAGTCTGGTTTTGTCAAAAAACTTTTCCCTTTTTAAAACCAAGTTCTCTATAACCAATGGCTCTGATACCAATCTGTCACACCCCCAAATTCCACAAGCGGAGTATCACCACAGGAGGCGTGACTGACCAGGATCCAGCCACCAATCATATTGAACAATGTAATTAAATAAATAAAAGTCTAAACCAAACAATATAATTGGTGTCAAAATAATTCAACAAAGATTAAGTCATCAGCGGAAGCATTAAGTTCAAAACCATAATAAAGTTTAAAACTTCATAAGTTTAACATGGAACTCAACAGTCTGTGTCCCACAATGACCTCTTCCTCCTGAGCAAGCTCAATCTAAGCACCTAACGACCTGCAAGGCATATAGTAACGAATCAACAACAAAGTTGAGCGAGTTCACAGTTGGTTGTCCGTTTTAGTGTTGTTCCAAAAACCATAAGTTGTTTCGAAAACCACGAGTTTAACCAGTTCCTTGTTCCCCAAACCATAACCAGTGGGGGTTTCCCCATGTAATCCACTAGACCCGTTACCATACCGACTACTGAGTGTAGTTAGGTTTATGTGCCCTGCGTCAATGTCTATCATCATTGACTAGTGCCCAAGTCCATTAGTCCATGCCCGTCCTCTGCGGCACGGTGTGAGGCTTGTCAAACCTAATAGCGCTATTTAACTAATGACCCGTTCGCCATTGGCCCGACGATTAAGTCGATATAAAAATGAGGGACTTAATGATAGAGTTTTGTCTAGTGTCAATGTTGTCACCCATCAGTTAAGAGGGTGGGAGTACGTGTCAAGAAGAACACGCAGATTTCAATGTTGTCACCCTTCACCTAAGAGGGTGGAAGTACGTATTCTACCCAAGGAGAATACGCAGGTTTCCTTATTAAACATTAACCCATTCCCAAACTACCGGGAAACCCATGCCTTGTAGAAAGTGTGAACTCACCTTAGGTTAGCTCGGCAGATACACAGAAAGGTCAGTCGAGCTGCTAGTGGTCAACCATGTCCTAACATGGTTACCATACAAGTCAGGTCTAGGTTCAAGTGGTGCACGCATGTTTACACAGAACTAGCAAGTCACGAACACATAACGATCATGGCATACACACACATTTCACATGTTAAATGAAATCAGTTAACCAAACACAAAGTCCAACTAGTGCGATCCAATGATTTGGGCTGATGCAATGTGCGAGCCCAATATTATTGTGCGATCCGGTAAGTAAAGCCCAATGAAACACCCGGCCCAACCTATTGTGCGATCAGCACAACTTGTGCGATCCACAATGGGTTGTGCGATCCACAATGGGTTGTGCGATCAAGTCCAAACCCGGCCCAACAACAAATGCAGTCCAAAAGTTATGCGGCCCGAACATTTAAACAAACACTTATCTTGTGCGGTCCAAATATACTTGTGCGATTCAGTATAACTTGTGTAACGCCCTGCGTTTTCAAACTTTCTACATTTAGAAACCTTTGCTTGAAATTCTATTTTTGGAAATCTTGCGTTCTTGTAATCATTCTTTCATCGTAATCGTTGTAAAATACGGGACTTGCTTCATAAATAAAACTTGTGTTGGACATACTTCTTACATATTCATATGTTTAACTTGTGAAACAATTGACACATATTCGTGACGATTGCAAACATATGATAAATCTACCAATACGTGACATACATACTCTATACTATACTTACATACAAGTCTTATACTTAATCATATTCGGTTTATACTTATGTAACCTTTAGAGCATGCCTCATACACTTAAATACCCTAAAATGGACATAAAACACGTAATATATAACAATTGAACATGTTGCAATTCAATAAACCAAGGAAAATAATAAAATGGGTTTCTGCCAAAGGCTTACGGACCGTATGCCTTATCCCTTACGGTCCGTAAGGATGTCTGGAGGGCAGAAAGTTCAAACAGCCGCGGATTTGCACCACCAATCACCTCCAAACCTCCATTAAACACCTCCAATCAACCCTAACTCCTCCCCTATAAGTACCATGCCTTCTCCAAGCCTTTTTCCACTTTCACAACTCTCTAATCTCTCCTAAATCACTCTCAAAACTCTTGCAAATCAGAAATTCGGGCAGATTCATACACCTTTACAAAAGTGAGCATAACTTGCTCAAAACTCAACCAAATCACTTGATTCTTCTTCCTACTTTCTTGGACAATCATTGGGTTTGATTCCTTGATCTCTCCTTGGAGAAATCAGACCTGGAATTGCCCTAAAAATGTCCATAAACTTTCTGTTATGTTTTAAACTCTTTCAAAACTTGTTTAAACTTATCAAACTTGAGTCTAACTCATCTCACACCTATGTCCTAATGCTTATGGTTGGTTAGGCTTAAAAACAAGGTTGAGAAATGTGAAATCAGAGGCGTAAACCTCACATATTTTCTGTTTTAATTAGGGTTCTTAGCCCACAAGTCATGTTCAAGCTTCAAGCTTGATGAAGGAGTGATTATGGATCAACTTAGGTTGTCCAACATAGAATCCCCACATGCCTTGATGATTTCTCATATTATAGTTGATTCTTATTCTTGTATTGTCATTAGTTCATGACCCTCCTTGGTTGTTTTTACATCAAGTGTAGTGGTGAACACTTAAGAGGTACCTAAATGGAAGCTTGTTCTTCCTACCTCCTACATGATTTCTATGACATTAGAGGTACCTAAATGAAGATGTTAATCTTCTACCTCATGCTTGAACTATTAATCTTTTGGACTTAATAATATGTATATAATATATGTAATACATAAATACATAATCCAAATAATCGAATCTTAGATGATGAACTAGTGTTCATATATCCAAGTACTAGATTATATCATCCTATAGTATGATAACTTGTTACGACTCTAATGGAACCTTGTTTCATGAAACCATATAAACTCCTTGGAGTACATAGTGTCAAAAACAAGTATCATATGTATTAGATGATCATTTTCACATGTTATTCTCATATGTTATTTTCATATGGTTTTATTCCGAATCTCGACCCTATACATACTTGAACTTTAACCCTTACACATTCAACCTTCTAACCTCATCAACTTCGTCACATTGGATAATCGGAAAGCATATGCAATGTTGTGAGTTTACTTGAACCCCTTTTTCGTTTACCACTTTTTGGGGTGTAACATGTTATTTATAAACTTACACACAAACTTTATCATAATACATAAACATTCCTATTACACGCATGCTTATTTGATTGCTTGATACTTTAAACTTGGGTTGAGGACATTATGTGTTAGACTTATCATTAACTTTGTACGAGCTAAACCATGACATATATAGCGCTATAGGATTAACGACCCGCCCGTAGACTTGTGGTTATGTCATGAGCATATTGCGTTTCATTATTGGTTTGATATGTTTGACACATGCCAATTTTATAGTTTATCTCGTATCAAGAGCTTGCCACATGGAATTGTTTAAACTTATCTTTTGATACGTATGTACCAAACTTGTATACTCGCCTTTGCTTTTGCATTGAATTTTATTTTAAACATGTTACAGGTTGAGGATGATGATGCTATGAAATGAAGTAGCGTTGATGCCTAGATACACATATAGACATTTAGGTTTAATCGTTGTATCAATTTTGATTATGTTGTATTGTATTTCCCTTGAACTTGATGTTATTTGATTTCCTTGTAATGTTGACAAATGAATTATGAAATGAAATCGGTTTATTAAATATTGTCACAAATAGCGTTATGATGTCTCTAGCAATCTTCACACTTCGTCTCATCCCGATGTTTCCGCCATTGGTTGGGGTGTGACAGATTGGTATCAGAGCCATAACTATAGGGAAATTAGGAAAAGTAGGAATGCTTTTACCTAGTCTATAGTTTTAGAGCCTTATTCGTATGTTTTGCTTGAACTACTACATGATACTTTATTTGTTTCTTATTTATGCTCTTTTAAACATGTATATCACTCGTGGGTAATATTCGACATGTTATTCTTATGCATTAATGCTTGTCTTATTATGTGTTAATACTTGTTTCGTTGTTCGATCCTTTACGTATTATTTTTGACCTATTTCTCTAGGTGTTAATACTTGATTTATCATTTCATCATTTATGTACCATTCTTGATATGCCCTCTTACGTGTTTATACTTATTTGCGTATTCCTTTGACATACACTTCCCTCATGCATTTTGCTCGATATTTCTAAATCCGAAAACACTCATAATACACAAACGAGACGACTTCACCAAAATAGGCGTGAAACCCACAATTTGGTGAATGACTCTCAATCCTTCTACTTTTCTTTTCTTACATGAAATTCACCACCAAGTTAGGAGTGAAATCTTTACCTTGATGGAGAAATTCAAATTTTGAATTCTAGTGGACCCTCGTCAAAGTGTTGAAATCAAATTTTGACCCGACGAGTACCAACCACACTTAGGATACTAAATCGCCAAGTTAGGGGTGAAACCCGCACCTTGTCGACTAGTTCCACTCTTTGATTTTCATAAATCCCGCCAAGTTCTCGAAATTTCAATTGATTTGGGACATGTAGTAACCGGAAGGGTAAATACCGTTAACCGACTTGTCGGCGAGAGTATTCCACCTATTAGGCCAAAGCATGCTCCTCAAATTCAAAAGACTTTACGACTACTTTGGTTAGTCAAATTTCCATTTTGGAACCATCCCAACTTTGATCAAGCATATGTTATATTATTTATTTTATACGATGCAATCTTTCAAATATGAATTTACTTTCGGTATTTTCTCCTCACACACACACAACATATTAAATTCTTTTCACACATTTATACATATGCATGATTTCATATAATTTAAATTTGTATTCCTTGTAACGACGAGTGGGGACATATCATCGAGATAGGAGTGATTTCCTTACCTTGACGATTAACTCCACTCCCCTTTTTCTTAAAAACGACCTCACCAACGAGTTAGGGGTGATTCCCTTATCTAGGTGATCGTTACCAAAACGTCTCTTCAAGATATCTTATTATGCAAACTCGATCATATTTTATACCTAAATTGTTTATCATTATTCAAAATACCTACTTATACCGACTTCAAAATACATTGTTTTATCAAGCGTACTTCTTATTCTACAATCTATTTTCACCCGACTCATATACACGAGATTCCTAATCATGTCTTAAAACGTTTTGTTACTCGAACCTCAGAACCTTACGAAATGCTACCTATCAATTTAGTCGGTCCAATGAAACTCTTGCCCATGAACTTCATATTCAAATTAATTACTAAAATACGCACACGTTATATCATCATACTAGAGACTTCCATTCTTAATCAAAATCAAACCAACCTTTCTCAATTACTTAAAGGATCTTGTAGGTGCTATATGAATGTTTTAGCAAATACTCCTTTCAACATCAACAAATCATTGCTAAAACTTTTAACAATCACTAAGTCCTTTTGTTAAATTTCTTTTCTAAGGAGCCTCGTTTTCACAAGAACCTCCTAAATTCATAATTTCTTGTTTGATGAAACGAACTTACTTTTTATCGAAAACCTTTTTCCTACACCCATTTACAAACCACGTGGGCAAGAAGGCTTCATGGGGATCGATCATCTTCGGTTTACATAAACTCTTTTGAAACAAAAGTAGCATTTCCATTCATTACGAAATACATTACGCTTAACCAATGAGTACTGTTATCCTTTTACATGTACAAACTATATTTTACCCTCCAACTAAACTCAATCTATCTTGATTCGATAAAATTTAACGTTGCTCGAACAACTATACATGCACGTCATTTCACGTGTTCTAGTTTATACCTCACGACTACTTCACATGTACTACTCAGTTTTGTGTCTTTTATACTCAAACCTCTTGATCTTATACGTATTTAAATTCATACCATATATAAAATCATTAACTCATACACTAATAGTCGCGATTTATACATTTTACGTTGTACTCATATGTTACACTTATATTCAAATTTATATTCATATTCTTAGAATTATACTTACACTCACGTTTACACTAATATTCATATTCATGCTTACAATCATACATCCTACTTATACTTATGTTTGTACTCACACATATACCCATTTTCATACACGCTATGCTCATACTCTTACTCATAACCATGACAATACATTTATGCTTATACTCATGTTCATATCATACTCATATGTCATATGTTTATACATACATTCGCATGTGTATTCATAACTTACACTTATACTCATACTTATCTTTCATACATATTCATGATTCATACATTCGTGCCCGTACGCGAGTAGAATCCGAGGGATTCGCTTACGTGGGTCCTATACATACTTAAGCATGGACTTGCTTACATACTTTATTCTTATACGCACACATTCTTATTTTTTTAGTGTACCTACCCAAATTCATACACAACTAGTACAAGCTATGCGGATCATGCGACGATCAATATAATCACGGGTGTACACGTGATTATAGTGATTGGCTCATGAGAACCATAGAGTGTACTACTGTGTATGGTAAAACACAGAACGTAACATGACACCGAATACGAAATGGACATAATGTGGTCCAAACATGGCGGATACGCCGCTGGTACTTCCTATATATAAGTGTTTTCACCACGTTACCAAACTTTCGTAAAACGTGTCATGAGAAATTCAGTGTTTTACAGACCTATTTAGACCTAATACAAATTTAGACAACTCACAAACGCATTATATCTGATTATCCACGACGAGACTTCATCCTTAACACACTGCGTTCATCTATCCAACACTTATGCTATTCTTATACTTGCACTCTTTAAGAGTCATTCGTTCATTCTATACTCGTATTATTCTCCTTTATCCTTTTCTTTCATACAAACCTCGTTCATAATCAAGCTTGTTCAAACAATCGCATCCTAACTTATCTCATTGCCTTTAAAACCATCTTCCTATTCTTATTCCTGGTAAACATATTAGTAGGCCGTTAATACTTTATTTAAAGTACCAAACTTTCTCGTTCCACTCAAAAGCAATTTTTACATGTGGTTTTTACACTACCCTTAAAACCTCCTATACAACCTACCTCACTCGTATTGATTACAAACTATTTTATTAAGACCTCCTTCGTAAATACCACACATTTGTAAAACAACTCCAAATTTAGCTATTCAAAAATCGTTTTACCTATACACGTTCACCCATGCTTATGCCTCAAAACCGTTTTAGCCAAACAAATCATTTTACAAACCTATTTTTATTTCTCCCAAAATTTCGTACTTTTCAAAACGTTGCAAAATTTCAAAACTCTTTGAGCCTACCTCTTGAATAAATTTCGGGACGAAATTTCCTAAAGGAGGGGAGACTGTAACGCCCTGTGTTTTCAAACTTTCTACATTTAGAAACCTTTGCTTGAAATTCTATTTTTGGAAATCTTGCGTTCTTGTAATCATTCTTTCATCGTAATCGTTGTAAAATACAGGACTTGCTTCATAAATAAAACTTGTGTTGGACATACTTCTTACATATTCATATGTTTAACTTGTGAAACAATTGACACATATTCGTGACGATTGCAAACATATGATAAATCTACCAATACGTGACATACATACTCTATACTATACTTACATACAAGTCTTATACTTAATCATATTCGTTTTATACTTATGTAACCTTTAGAGCATGCCTCATACACTTAAATACCCTAAAATGGACATAAAACACGTAATATATAACAATTGAACATGTTGCAATTCAATAAACCAAGGAAAATAATAAAATGGGTTTCTGCCAAAGGCTTACGGACCGTATGCCTTATCCCTTACGGTCCGTAAGGATGTCTGGCGGGCAGAAAGTTCAAACAGACACGGATTTGCACGAAATCCCAACATCTAAACACCACCAATCACCTCCAAACCTCCATTAAACACCTCCAATCAACCCTAACTCCTCCCCTATAAGTACCATGCCTTCTCCAAGCCTTTTTCCACTTTCACAACTCTCTAATCTCTCCTAAATCACTCTCAAAACTCTTGCAAATCAGAAATTCGGGCAGATTCATACACCTTTACAAAAGTGAGCATAACTTGCTCAAAACTCAACCAAATCACTTGATTCTTCTTCCTACTTGCTTGGAAAATCATTGGGTTTGATTCCTTGATCTCTCCTTGGAGAAATCAGACCTGGAATTGCCCTAAAAATGTCCATAAACTTTCTGTTATGTTTTAAACTCTTTCAAAACTTGTTTAAACTTATCAAACTTGAGTCTAACTCATCTCACACCTATGTCCTAATGCTTACAACCTATCTTATGGTTGGTTAGGCTTAAAAACAAGGCTGAGAAATATGAATCAGAGGCGTAAACCTCACATATTTTCTGTTTTAATTAGGGTTCTTAGCCCACAAGTCATGTTCAAGCTTCAAGCTTGATGAAGGAGTGATTATGGATCAACTTGGGTTGTCCAACATAGAATCCCCACATGCCTTGATGATTTCTCATATTATAGTTGATTCTTATTCTTGTATTGTCATTAGTTCATGACCCTCCTTGGTTGTTTTTACATCAAGTGTAGTGGTGAACACTTAAGAGGTACCTAAATGGAAGCTTGTTCTTCCTACCTCCTACATGATTTCTATGACATTAGAGGTACCTAAATGAAGATGTTAATCTTCTACCTCATGCTTGAACTATTAATCTTTTGGACTTAATAATATGTATATAATATATGTAATATATAAATACATAATCCAAATAATCGAATCTTAGATGATGAACTAGTGTTCATATGTCCAAGTACTAGATTATATCATCCTATAGTATGATAACTTGTTACGACTCTAATGGAACCTTGTTTCATGAAACCATATAAACTCCTTGGAGTACATAGTGTCAAAAACAAGTATCATATGTATTAGATGATCATTTTCACATGTTATTCTCATATGTTATTTTCATATGGTTTTATTCCGAATCTCGACCCTAAACATACTTGATCTTTAACCCTTACACATTCAACCTTCTAACCTCATCAACTTCGTCACATTGGATAATCGGAAAGCATATGCAATGTTGTGAGTATACTTGAACCCCTTTTTCGTTTACCACTTTTTGGGGTGTAACATGTTATTTATAAACTTACACACTAACTTTATCATAATACATAAACATTCCTATTACACGCATGCTTATTTGATTACTTGATACTTTAAACTTGGGTTGAGGACATTATGTGTTAGACTTATCATTAAATTCGTACGAGCCAAACCATGACATATATAGCGCTATAGGATTAACGACCCGCCCGTAGACTTGTGGTTATGTCATGAGCATATTGTGTTTCATTATTGGTTTGATATGTTTGACACATGCCAATTTTATAGTTTATCTCGTATCAAGAGCTTGCCACATGGAATTGTTTAAACTTATCTTTTGATACGTATGTACCAAACTTGTATACTCGCCTTTGCTTTTGCATTGAACTTTATTTTAAACATATTACAGGTTGAGGATGATGATGCTATGAAATGAAGTAGCATTGATGCCTAGACACACATATAGACGTTTAGGTTTAATCGTTGTATCAATTTTGATTATGTTGTATTGTATTTACCTTGAACTTGATGTTATTTGATTTCCTTGTAATGTTGACAAATGAATATTGAAATGAAATCGGTTTATTAAATATTGTCACAAATAACGTTATGATGTCTCTAGCAATCTTCACACTTCGTTTCATCCCGATGTTTCCGCCATTGGTTGGGGTGTGACAACTTGTGCGATCAGGTTTTGGGCTGTTCGGCCCAACAACATAACATAACTTAATATATTGTGCGGCCCAATATATTGTGCGATCAGCACTATCTTGTGCGATCCACAATATATTGTGCGGTCATGCAGTTCTAGATTGTATTATGTGCTTTGTTTAGTTGTACCTAGCTTGTGCGGTGAATCTTGTGCGATCAGGCACTTGTGCGACTGATCTTGTGCGGTCAAACAAGCTTGTGCGATCATTTAACTAATTTCCTAAAATCATGCGATCAAATTGACAGTTTCCATTATGCATTAAATTGGTCAACAATCAAACAGTTTCCAACTTAGGTGTGGATCGATCAAACTAAGGTTTTATCCTCTAATTCATATGAACCCAAATCACCTTCAAGCATGAACAATAACTCATATCATAAAATGATCAGACTTATGTTTTCAATTTTCATCATACAATACTTTACACCAAATCATGCTATTAATCCGAACACAAAACACAACAGCCGATTGCATCCATTTGGTTCTAGATTATCATTAACATCATACAATTATCAAACCCTATATTGATCTATTCACCCTACATGTGTGAGCCGATTTGCAAGCACACTAAACCTCATCGATTTACATTATAATCAATCACAAAACATCTCTGAATCATTATGTAGAATCATATTGACCACAGCATCATCTAACATACAAACAATAGTAAAATACTAACCGGTTAGAAGGTAGAACAAAGGTTGTTTCGAACAAGAAAGTCTTCGAGAGGGAAGATGTCGCCGTCGGTCTTCGAAGAAGAGAAAGAGAGAAAAGGGTTTGTGTGTGTGAGTGCTTAGTGAGTTATGAGGATTATGATAAACCCTCCTATTGCTAAACGTATAAGGGGATGGGCCGAACCCAACATGGGTTGCCCCTTTGGGTCAACCGTTCGAATAATAGCGTGGGCCGAGAGGGTTGTGCGATCGGATTTATTGTGTGCGGCCCAAGAATGTTGTGCGATCGGGTAGTGTTGTGCGACCAAGAGATGTTATATTCCTACACATAATGCAATCACACATAACACATAACATGCAACTTATAATCATTCATTAAAACCAACATATCAAATAATCACATAAAGTTCACATACGTTACATCGCAGTACAAATAAGAGTTCTGAAATACGAGTTGTCACATCATCCCCAAGTTGAAAGAAATTTCGTCCCGAAATTTAGCACGTAGTCACTGAGGAAGCTAGTTAGGTTGCGTGGTTTTCCTGGGGTGTCACATCCTTCCCCCGTTGGTTTGGAATTTCGTCTTGAAATTCTGCTGTAGCTTCAGTAGTGGACTCACGTTCCTTGAATAACTGGGGATACTTGCGTTTCATTTGATCTTCTCGTTCCCAGGTGAACTCTGGGCCACAGCGTGAGTTCCAACGAACTCGAACAATAGGTATCTCGGTACGCTTGAGAGTCTTAACCTCCCGATCCGTAATTTCCACCGGTTCCTCGACGAATCGCAACTGATCGTCGATAGTGAGTTCCTTCTGATGAACTATGAGGGTCTCATCTGACAGACACTTCTTCAGATTTGACACATGGAATACGTTGTGAACACCACCGAGCTCTTCGGGCAGATTCAGTCTGTACGCCACCTTGCCAATTTTCTCAGTGATTTCAAAAGGTCCAACATAACGCGGATTAAGCTTGCCCCGTTTACCAAATCGAACCACACCTTTCCAAGGTGATACTTTAAGTAGCACTCGATCCCCAACCTGGAACTCAAGCAGTTTTCTGCGCTTATCAGCGTAGCTTTTCTGACGATCACGAGCTGCCGCCATTCGTTGTCGTATTTGAGCAATCTTCTCAGTTGTGTCTACGAGGAGTTCTGGGCCAGTGATTTGGCTGTCGCCAACTTCTGCCCAACAAAGAGGTGATCGGCATTTCTGTCACGGCCCCCGACCCGGTTTGACCCGTTTCTGGAGCCATGGGACAGAAATCCCGTGATATTTATTTAACAGCGGAAGTTTCTTCAGGATCTTTTAAAAACTGAAATATTTCCCGATTATTTTATTTCTCAATTCGGGATAAAACCCGGTAAGTTACAATATTGAGATTTCACGGAGAAATCTTTATTTTACAAAACATGTTTCTTTATTTTATATTGAGCCACTTCCTTAAGCTTGTAGTGCTTCTCGGCACTTTTCCTGGATCACAACAGATCACCTGAAATATGTTTGAAAAAGGTTTTGTCAGCGGGAAATACTGAGTGAATCATTCTATTTACTAAAACGACCCCTTTATTATAAATTACAGTATTAAGAGAGATTACAATGTTTCAGATATCAAACCAAATACCCACAGTACTTGTCACTCGAACATCCATCGGTAGCCTATTTGCCCGATGGTGTCTGTGACTATGGTCATATCACTCATTGGCTAACTCGTTGTCCAATAGTGACGGTTATCAAGTAATGTATACAAAACCCCACATACCGGTTGTAACTTGGTAATTACATAAACTTAATCACTGTAATTATAATCTTGAAAATAATATGCTTTTGTAAATAGATTTGATAAAAAGAGAATGACTCACATTGCAGATTTAATTATGAACAGAGCTTAGCCTACTGATTAGCCTTGATAACCTAGTTTAAATAATCAGGCACACAAACTAGGTTAGTAACTTAATACAGCATTTACGATAACTCACGAGATTAAAACCTTCACAACGAATGACAAAGTGCGATACTTAAACATCCATCGATTTAACGACGAATGACAAAGCATAAACCCTAATGTGGGCAGCACTTAAACATCCATTGGATAGTTTAATCGATCGGACATTGAATCGTAGCAGCGATCGAGTTATTACCCTGATTGCGGCGTCGATTAGTGATCTGTGTGTGTTAATTGTGGTAAACAGACAATATCTCAGTGTATTTTGTCAATTTTTTACGTCGAACTGAAGCCAGGAATCAAGTCCCAGGCCCCTGTATTTATACCCAAATTTGGCATCTCCCGCGTGTCGCGACAGAATACATGGTCCCTGTCGCGACTCACCTGGGGTGTCAACATAGAGTAGGGTAGGCTTGTCACTAGTATAGGCCTGCTGAGTCGACGTTTCGTGAATTCTCAATTTAGACAACACATTTTAGAGATAATCATTAGTTAGGGTTTACCCCCCTTAAGTTTTAGGGGCCCTGATTCTAATTTCAAATGTTCTGAAAATTTTAGGGATTATGCAGAATCACTTGGGTTTCTCAATTAGGGTTTCCTATTGGACAATTTAATTAATAAATATGACTTTTGATGAGAGTTGTTACATTCTCCCCACCTTAATAAAAATCTCGTCCTCGAGATTTACTGGAATAAATGAGGATACTTTCGCTTCATTTCTGATTCCAGCTCCCAAGTGTATTCAGCTTCTCTCTTTGAATCCCATTTAACTTTGACTAAAACTAGTCGTTTATGTTTGAGAAACTTGATCTTTCGATCCTCAATTTGAAGAGGTTTCTCAACAAATTTCAGCTTTTCGTTTACCTCTATATCTCGAAGAGGTACTACCAGTGATTCATCTGATAAGCATTTCTTGAGATTGGATACATGAAATACATCATGTATTCCAGCTAACTCTTCTGGTAGTTGTAAACGATAAGCAACTGGTCCTATACGTTGGATCACTGGAAATGGTCCTTTGTACCTTGGACTTAACTTTCCTTTCTTACCGAATCTAACAACTCCTTTCCAAGGGGAAACTTTTAATAGTACTTTGTCTCCAACTTGGAATTCTAACGGCTTACATCTATTGTCTGCATAACTCTTTTGGCGATCTCGAGCAGTCTTCAGTCTTTCCTTGATTTGAGTAATCTTATCAGTCGTCTCTTGCACTATTTCAGGACCTGACAATTGATTTTCTCCTATTTCTGCCCAACAAACTGGAGTTCTGCACTTTCTTCCATATAGTGCTTCAAATGGGGCAGTTTCAATACTTGAATGATAACTATTGTTATAGGAGAATTCAATTAATGGTAAATGATCATCCCAATTCCCACCAAAATCTATTACACATGCTCTAAGCATGTCTTCTAGAGTTTGGATCGTCCTTTCACTTTGCCCGTCTGTTTGTGGATGATATGCCGTGCTTAGGTTTAGTCGAGTTCCCATTGCTTGCTGGAAGCTTTTCCAGAAATGAGAAGTAAAACGACTATCCCTATCCGAAACAATGGAGAGTGGAACTCCATGTAAGGATACAACTTCATCTACATACAATTTTGCTAGTCTTTCCATGCTAAAGGTTTCTTTCATAGGTAAAAAGTGAGCAGATTTGGTTAATCGATCCACAATTACCCAAATCGCATCATTACCTTTTCTTGTTTTGGGTAACTTAGTAACAAAATCCATTGTTATAAGTTCCCATTTCCATACAGGCATTTCTAATTGTTGTAGCAGACCTGAAGGTTTCTGATGTTCTGCCTTAACTTGTGAACAAGTAAGACATTTAGAAACATATCGCGCTATATCCTTTTTCATTCCTATCCACCAGAAGTTCTTTCTTAAATCTTGGTACATCTTATTGTTTCCTGGGTGCATAGTATACCTAGATTTATGGGCTTCTTCTAAAATCTTAGGTCTTAAGTCTCCTTGCTTAGGTACCCAAATTCTACTTTTGTGGAATCTCCAAATTCTATCGGCTCCTTGTTCTAATTCCTTTATTCGTCCTTTCATTCCTTCAGCATCATCCTTGATTGCTGTAGTTTGAACATTTTTCAATTGTTCCATTAAATCTATTTGTAGATTTAATCTGAGAGCACGAACCCGTCGTTGTTTCTCATAATACTTACGACTTAAGGCATCTGCAACTACATTTGCCTTTCCTTCGTGATACTGAATATCACAGTCGTAGTCACTTAAAATTTCCATCCATCTCCTTTGCCTCATGTTTAACTCTTTTTGCCCAAATATATATCTTAAACTTTTATGATCTGTATAAACAGTAAATTTACTTCCATACAGATAATGTCTCCAAATTTTAAGGGCAAAAATTACGGCTCCTAATTCTAAATCATGAGTCGTATAGTTTTCTTCGTGCTTTTTCAATTGCCTTGAAGCATATGCAATCACCTTTTTGCGTTGCATAAGCACACATCCATATCCTAGTTTTGAAGCATCACAATATACTTCAAAATCTTCAGTTCCTTCTGGTAAGGCAAAGATTGGTGCATTTGTTAATTTCTGCTTCAATATTCTAAAGGCTTCTTCTTGCTTTGATCCCCATTCAAACTTAACCGCTTTACAGTTTAGTTTAGTTAATGGAACAGCTATCTTGGAAAAATCCTTAATAAACCGTCTATAATAGCCAGCTAAACCTATAAAACTTCTAATTTCCATTGCAGTTTGTGGAACCTTCCAATTGGTAATTGCCTCTATTTTAGAGGGATCTACGTGAATACCTTCGTGATTCACCATGTGTCCTAAGAATTGTACTTCTTGCAACCAAAATTCACACTTTGAGAATTTGGCGTAAAGCTTTTCTTTTCTTAACAAAGTTAAGAGTGCATGAAAGTGCTGACAATGTTCGTCCTGACTTTTTGAATAAATAAGAATATCATCTATGAAGACAATTACAAATTTATCCAAATACGGTTTACAGATCCTATTCATCATGTCCATGAATGCTGCAGGTGCATTCGTTAACCCGAAGGGCATGACTGTAAACTCGTAATGACCATACCTAGTTCTGAAAGCAGTTTTAGGTATGTCCTCTTCTTGTACCTTCAATTGATGATATCCGGAGCATAAATCTATTTTAGAAAAATATCTAGCCCCCTGAAGTTGATCAAACAGATCATCAATCCTAGGTAATGGGTATCGATTCTTAATTGTAACTTTATTCAATTCTCTATAATCAATACACATTCTCATTGAACCATCCTTTTTCTTAACAAACAACACGGGTGCTCCCCAAGGGGATGAACTAGGTTGTATGAAACCTTTACTTAGTAATTCATCTAATTGCTTTTTAAGTTCTAACATTTCTGTGGGAGCTAACCGATAAGGTGCCTTGGCTATCGGTGTACTTCCTGGAATTAGATGAATCCTAAACTCTACTTCCCTATCTGGTGGTAATCCTGGTAATTCTTCAGGGAATACCTCTGGGTATTTTGAGACTACAGGAATTTCCTTAAGTTCTTTTCCCTTAGTACTAATGACTACTGAAATCATATATACTATTCCTTGTTTTCGTTCATAATTAGCAACTTTCATTACTGATATGAACTTCATAGGCTTACGTGGTTTATCTCCTGTAATCATGATTATTTCACCAGTAGGTGCTTGAATTTCTATGGAATTCTTATCACAGAGAATTCGAGCATGGTTGGCTACTAACCAATCCATTCCTAATACAACATCAAATTCAGCTAATTTCATTGGCAATAGGTTTGCAGAGAATTTATGTCCTAAAAGTTCTATATTTCTTTCCTGCAAAACTTTATCTATTTTAACTGAATTTCCGTCTGCCGTTTCAACTGTAAAAATCTGCCTAATATTGGTTAAAGGTAAATTAAGAGCTTGGCAGAATGAAGTATTTATAAAACTTTGGTTTGCACCAGAGTCAAATAATACTTTTGCGTATACGTTGTGAACTAAGAACGTACCCGCTATCACATCTGGGATGAGTTCTGCTTCTTGAGTAGTCAGCTGGAATGCTCTGACATTCTTCTTAGTAGCTCCGTCGATCGCCTTGGCTTTGTTGTCTGCTGGTTTGATTAATTTAGGGCATTCTGGCTTAAAATGTCCTGTTTCTCCGCAATTAT
Organism: Helianthus tuberosus; assembly: GCA_030545235.1. NCBI lineage: Eukaryota > Viridiplantae > Streptophyta > Magnoliopsida > Asterales > Asteraceae > Helianthus > Helianthus tuberosus. The sequence goes on along the minus strand of CM060425.1, from coordinate 15,209,308 downwards.
AGCAGACTCTTGTTTTCTTTCTGCATTCCTCTTCACGATGTCCTACCATTTTACAAAAATTACAGGTTACATTACATCTTCCAAAATGTTTCTTTCTGCAATTCCTGCAAAACGGTGGATTTGAAGATTGCCCTGTTCCTCTTTTCTTGAAGCTGTTATTATTACCCATACGAAATCCTTGGGTAATTTTCTGGGCCAGTTCTTTCTTCCTGTTTTCATCTTGCGTGCGTACCAGTTCGTCAGTTAGGGTATTAGCTAATTCCACCGCATCGTCAATAGTGCGAGGTCTCGCAGCTTTGACAATATTGCGGATTTCACTAATCAATCCCCAAATGTAGCGAGAAATAAGTACCGGTTCTGGCGAAGCCAGTGTTGGTACCACTCTAGCATATTCAAAGAATGTCGAAGTATACCCGCGACAATCTACACCTATCATTTTATGGTTTAAAAACTTATTTGCCATTTAATCTTTTTCATATTCAGGACAGAATTTTCTTTCGACAAGATTCTTAAATCCTTCCCAATTCATGGCATAAGCTATCATTCTTCCTTTTGCTTGTAACACCGTGTTCCACCATTCTAGCGCCCCTTCTTTAAAAAGGTTTAACGCGTACATGACCTGATCATCCTGAACACATTTACTTATGGCAATTACTGCCTCGGTTTTCTCTAACCAACGCAGTGCCGCAATCGCTCCTTCATTGCCTGCAAACTCAGTGGGTTTACAAGCAAGAAATTCTTTATAAGTGCAACCAGGTGTTGCAGCTTTCATTTTCTTAGGGAGCGGAGCTTGCCGTGGTTCATTATCATGATTACTGCCTCCGTTTATACTATTACTGAAGTTATCTTCAGAAATACGTATACTAGGAACGATTTGTTGCGGTTCTATTGGATTTTTAACAGCAGCAACGAATGCTGGAATAGCATTGGCTATCCCTTGAGCAACGATATTTTCTATATCCTGCCTAGTCATATATTGATCCCCCGGTTGTTGCTCAGATTGATTAATCTCATTAACTGGTTCATTATCAACATTTTCCATCTGATAATTAATATATATAATTTATTAGTATAAAATAAATATCAATTACACAAAACAATTATACATAATTCATAACACCAATATAGCCAAGACTATTGATTCTCGATTTCCATTTATATTTAATAGTATGCATCAATACACACTATTATCTTACAAAGTTTTATTTGTAGTTATTTTACAAACTGGTTTTACTTATTACTATTACTCCACTACAGTTCCATAAACCCCTATCTATTGTCAGTTGGTATTCTAGTAACGACGTTCCCTCTTATCGTAATTCCAGGAGATCTGTCCCAAAATCTCTTGGATCCTATTTCCAGCATCCACTAGTTCTTTGTCAAAAGGGCAGAGTTCATCCATTTTCTCGTTACTCATTGGTGGATTTGGTAAAGGTTCTGGATTGTACTGAGGAAAAAGCTTATAGGGATTGTTTTGTAACTGTATTTCATTAGTCAACCATTCATCTATTTGCGAGTGGATTGAAAGGTTTGGAATAGCTGGTTCTAAGTTTATTGGTAGTTGTGTTTCAAGAGAATGAATAAAATCATTTTCATTAATCGGCTTAATAGTATCATAGCTTGTCAATATCAGATCTAGCTCTTCCTGAGACGGTAACCCCTCACTTTGCCTAGAGCTTTCCCCAATTTCCATTTTCTTAGGCTTGGGTTTCTCGAGAGGTAAAGCGTTGAATTCTATAGGTTCTTCTATGTCTGGTATATACCTATTGAAATCTCTGGAAACCTCTATTCTTACCGGATAAAGATTTAAATTCTGAAGGACGTCAGACAAGTCACTCATGCTGTTTAAATATGCAAAACAATCAAAATTTATTAAGTCAAAATTTTATAAAATTTCATAGAAAACCTTTTTAAATATTATTTCATACTGGGTAACTACCACGACAACTGAAAATTAAAACATACTAAGGTTTACTTATTTATTTACTGAATAAGGTTTCTAGACTGTAGGTAGTCTGGGTGCTAAAACTTTAAGTCAAATTATTTAAAGATTTGTATTTAATTGCTACATTGGCTTAGCATATAAAGATCTGCCCATACTGTACACAATTAGTCAGATAATAAAACACATAATCACAAAATAGTAAAAATTTAAGTATTTTCTAAATACTTAATTGACTTAAATCAGTGGCTCTGATACCACCTTATTTCTGTCACGGCCCCCGACCTGGTTTGACCCGTTTCTGGAGCCGCGGGACAGAAATCCCGTGATATTTATTTAACAGCGGAAGTTTCTTCAGGATCTTTTAAAAACTGAAATATTTCCCGATTATTTTATTTCTCAATTCGGGATAAAACCCGGTAAGTTACAATATTGAGATTTCACGGAGAAATCTTTACTTTACAAAACATGTTTCTTTATTTTATATTGAGCCACTTCCTTAAGCTTGTAGTGCTTCTCGGCACTTTTCCTGGATCACAACAGATCACCTGAAACATGTTTGAAAAAGGTTTTGTCAGCAGGAAATACTGAGTGAATCATTCTATTTACTAAAACGACCCCTTTGTTATAATTTACAGTATTAAGAGAGATTGCAATGTTTCAGATATCAAACCAAATACCCACAGTACTTGTCACTCGAACATCCATCGGTAGCCTATTTGCCCGATGGTGTCTGTGACTATGGTCATATCACTCATTGGCTAACTCGTTGTCCAATAGTGACGGTTATCAAGTAATGTATACAAAACCCCACATACCGGCTGTAACTTGGTGATTACATAAACTTAATCACTGTAATTATAATCTTGAAAATAATATGCTTTTGTAAATAGATTTGATAAAAAGAGAATGACTCACATTGCAGATTTAATTATGAACAGAGCTTAGCCTACTGATTAGCCTTGATAACCTAGTTTAAATAATCAGGCACACAAACTAGGTTAGTAACTTAATACAGCATTTACGATAACTCACGAGATTAAAACCTTCACAACGAATGACAAAGTGCGATACTTAAACATCCATCGATTTAACGACGAATGACAAAGCATAAACCCTAATGTGGGCAGCACTTAAACATCCATTGGATAGTTTAATCGATCGGACATTGAATCGTAGCAGCGATCGAGTTATTACCCTGATTGCGGCGTCGATTAGTGATCCGTGTGTGTTAATTGTGGTAAACAGACAATATCTCAGTGTATTTTGTGAATTTTTTTAAGTCGAACTGAAGCCAGGAATCAAGTCCCAGGCCCCTGTATTTAGACCCAAATTTGGCATCTCCCGCGTGTCGCGACAGAATACATGGTCCCTGTCGCGACTCGCCTGGGGTGTCAACGTAGAGTAGGGTAGGCTTGTCACTAGTATAGGCCTGCTGAGTCGACGTTTTGTGAATTCTCAATTTAGACAACGCATTTTAGAGATAATCATTAGTTAGGGTTTACCCCCCTTAAGTTTTAGGGGCCCTGATTCTAATTTCAAATGTTCTGAAAATTTTAGGGATTATGCAGAATCACTTGGGTTTCTCAATTAGGGTTTCCTATTGGACAATTTAATTAATAAATATGACTTTTGATGAGAGTTGTTACAATTTCCGTCCGTACAATGCCTCGAACGGAGCAGCCTGGATGCTAGTGTGGTAACTGTTGTTATACGAAAACTCCACCAAAGGTAGGTGTCTTTCCCAGCCATTACCAAAGTCGATTACACATGCTCGGAGCATGTATTCAAGAGTTTGGATGGTGCGTTCAGTCTGCCCATCTGTCACGACCCCCGACCCACCCTAGACGGAATCGGGAGCCGTGAACAGCCACGTGGTACCGGTGATTATTTTGAAAAATATTGCAGTGGAAATTTCATCAGGACCGTGAGTTAGGAAAAATATCAGAGTTTAGAAAACACCGGATTTTATTTATTATATAGATGGGATAAACCCATGTTTTACAAAGGTAGCTTTAATAAGGGATAAACCCAATTACATAAAACAATATTTCTTAATTTGATTTAATTAATAAAATAAGCCACTTCTTGAAGCCTTTCAGTGCCGTATCCATCTCTTACTCCAATCTACTGTAATTACCTGAAACGTGTTTTAAAAAGGTTTTGTCAGCAGGAAATACTGGTGAGTTCATTCATTTTACTAAAACGACACATTGTTATAATTTACAGTATTAAGAGCGATTACAATGTTTCTGATATCAAACCAACTACCCACGGTATTTTGTCACTCGACCCATTGGCCCTCCCGTTGTCCAATGGTGTCTGTGACTATGGTCATATCACCCCTTGGCTGCCCCAATGGTGAAGATTATCAAGTAATGTATACAAAACCCCACATACCGGCTGTACGTTTGGTGATTACAAAGACTTAATCCCTGTAATTATAACTTTGAAAATAAACTTGATTTTGGAAATTAATTTGATAAAAAGAGAATGACTCACATTATAAGCATGCAGATTCATACGGCAAAGTTTAGTCTACAGATAAGCCTTGATATATTGCAGATTTATACAGGCAAAGCTTAGCCTATTGATTAGTCTTGTAACCTAATGCACACGAACTCGGTAAGTAACTAATACAGCATTTACGATAACTCACGAGATTAAAACCCTCACGACAAATGATAAAGTGTAATCACTTAAACATCCATCGGATTCACAACGAATGACAGAGTATTCCCTGAGTTCAGGTGGTACTCAAACATCCTTTTGGAATCACGACTAATGACAAAGGATAGCACTTAAACATCCGATCGGATAGTTTCAATTGATCGGACATTGAATCGTAGCAGCGATCGAGTTAATACCCGGTATCGAAACAGCGCCTCGCTATTATAATTGTAATTTCTACTTCAGAGTGGTAATATTTCGTTTTTGGAGAATTTTGATCGACACAGAATGAAAGCTCCTGAGCTAGGCTATTTATAGGTGAAATTCAGACTTGTCGCGGCCCGCGTAAACCTTCGGCCAAACCTTACGCGGCCCGCGTGGGAGTGTGGATCGTATCGAAAGTTGCTGAGTCACCGGTGGTTGCGACACGTGTGACGATACGTAGATCCGGATCCTTATCCGGTCAAACTGAATGTTAACGCGGCCCGCGTAGGGGCTCTCTTGTTCTTTACGCGGCCCGCCTGAGAGCCAGGAATCTTGATTTCTTTGATTTTTGATATGGATTGGGGTTTCAGGGGTCCGGGTTTTTACTTATGGATTAATTTGGGACATTTTTTAATATAATTATATTATAAATAAAAAGGGAATAAAATAGTGAGAAAAGAGAATGAACCCACTTTGTAACTTTAGGGTTCAACTAGAAAGTCTCCTGGTATAAATTTTGGGTATAACTTCTGAGCTATTTAAAAATATACAACATACTCGTGTTAAGTATAGCACCCCTCATTCAACCTTGTCCCGATGTCCCGAGACCGAATCCCAATAACTTAGTCGAGTAGAGCCCTGACATATGTTATGAGGTTCAGATCAATCGGAAAGGGTAGCGGTGATCGGGAGTTAAAATACTTAAAACGGGCAAAGCCTTATTATTTTAAATAATAAATATTTAGAGAGAGAGAGAGAGAGTTGGCGATTATTTTTAGAGAGAGAGATAAATTGATAGAAATGAATCTGAATCATTTTAAGAGGTTTGCCTTCTTATGCTATTTATAGTTGGAATATAAGGACACGTACATAGAGCATTCAATGTTTAGTCATGAGTCACTTAAACATGCTGCTGGGCCTATAGTCTATTTCCACGGCTCATGAAGGTGATCCATACTCTTGCCACGTAGTGCCAAACTCAAAAACAATTTAATACGCTGCCACCTTCAATAATATTAATATATATATATATATATACACATAGCTACTTTTTCATTTATTTTCGTCTGTGTTCTTTCCCCAAATAATAATATTTCAGCCATCATCTTTATAGTTCAAATTCTTGACAAGGGATTACTAAAGTAAAATGGGCATGGCCCCACTTTTAATAGCCTAATAATAATAATTAGACACATATATGTCTAATCATTTATTTTTAGTTTTAAATTATTTTATTAGAAAAATAAGACACGAAAAATGAAAGATGTTTCAACTTTCAAATGTATATTAATATATATATTATAATTAATTTAACTGCTTTATTTATTTGGCGCTTATAACTTTTAAAATATGACGTTTTATAAAATAATAAATATGTCTTTGGAACGAGAATATTTTTGTCTACATTTGGAACCAAGTTTCATTAAAAATAGAATAGGTTCAAATACAATGTATTTTTATAATTTAATTAATATACGGTCACTAGGCCCGTCTAAGTACTTCATATTTTTAATAATTAACTTACCCGTAATCTAGCCGTCTAATAAAATAAGTTTTTATATACTTTTATTTTATTTAGAAAATGTTACCCATATACAGACCAATTAATTAATATAATATTTCAACCAACTATATAAAATATTGTTTAAAACTATTTTAGGTTGAATATTTATATTAAAAATAACTAGTTACTAGTTACTAGTGGTTAATAATTTTAACCAAACCTATAATTCTTATATAAAAATAGAAATGTTACACCATCCGTTTGTGGATGATAAGTTGTGCTCATGTCTAGACGTGAGCCAAAGGATTTGTGCATCGTCTGCCACAATTCAGATGTAAAACATGGATCACGATCAGAAATGATGGAAGTTGGCACCCCGTGTCTCGCGACCACTTCTTTCAGGTAGATATCTGCTAGAGTAGAGAACTTATCCGTCTCCTTGATAGCCAAGAAGTGAGCAGACTTGGTCAGTCGATCCACTATTACCCAAATGGTATCATTTCCTCGTTGAGATCTAGGTAAGCCAGTAACAAAGTCCATGAAAATTTGCTCCCATTTCCATGTCGGTATCTCTGGTTGCTGAAGTAGGCCTGATGGCTTCTGGTATTCGACCTTGACCCTAGCACAGGTCAAACATTTACTAACATAGGTCGCTATGTTAGCTTTCATGTGGGGCCACCAGTACAGAGTTTTGAGGTCTTGGTACATCTTGTCAGAGCCAGGATGCACTGAGTAGCGAGATTTGTGTGCTTCGTCCATCACAAGTTCTCGCAAGTTTCCAAAAAGTGAAACCCAGACACGTTCCATGAAGTAGTGAATACCATCTTCCTTACGTTCGAGTTTCTTTTCCATGCCCCGCAGGGACTCTGCTGAGAGGTTCTCTTCCTTTAAAGCTTCAACCTGAGCATCACGAATTTGAGTGGGGAGACTGGAGTGAATGGTAAGCTGTAACGCACGTACACGCTTAGGTTTGGTTTCCTTTCGACTGAGGGCGTCGGCCACAACGTTGGCTTTGCCTGGATGATACTTTATTGCGCATTCGTAGTTGTTAAGGAGTTCGACCCATCGACGCTGTCGCATGTTCAACTCCTTCTAATCTAAGATATGTAGAAGACTCTTGTGATCGGTGTAAATGGCGCACTTGGTACCGTACAAGTAATGTCTCCATATCTTGAGTGGTGTAGTTCTTTTCGTAAACCTTGAGTTGGCGTGATGCATAAGCAATAACTTTCTCACGTTGCATCAACACACAACCAAGTCCTTAATTAAATAAAAGAAATTTAAAAGAGTTTGAGTAAATTGGCAAAATCGTCCATGTGGTTTTATATTTGCCAGTTTCATCCAAATATCCTAACTTAACAGAAAAAATAAACTAAGTTAGTGGTTTGGATGAAAATGGCAAAAAGTTACAAACGTTGGGGGCGATTTGGTACAAAAGTGTCATTTTGGACGAAAATGGCAAACGTGCTCAAACCGCAGGGACGATTTTGGCAATTAACTCTTTAATTTATTACATAAAACATATTGTAAAAATTATAATTTAATATAAATGGGTTAAACGGGTCAATCCGCCAACCCGATCGGGTTGACCTGAACCCAACTCGTTTAGCTAAACGGGTTTGCGAGTTCAACCAGAAACTGATCCGAACTTGTAATATGTGCATACCCTTTAAACAAGCGTAAAGATGTAAAATAGAGACACCCTTTTCTTTTCGTTCAGTAGTAAAGGGTTTTTTTCTGCAAGATCGTAAATTTTCCTTCCCCTTCTTTGGTCGCATTGGTGTTTCACCATGGCTCGTGGACCCGCGCGCAGGAGCCACTTGTGCGTATCCGTTTGTGTTTATTGATTGATTGATTGAATGATTTCGTAGGTACTAACTGTGATTTGTTTTGTGTTGTGTTGTGTTGGTGAGCAGTAAGATTAATGGGATACCGGCAACACCTCATCATTCTGAATTTGAATCCGAGGATGTAAGAACATCATCATCATCATCGGTGAAAGCTTTTATTATCGTTTCTTTTTGAACATATACATATGCCGCTTGTTAGAAACAAACCCTTGTAGTGTACAATCAATCATATTTAGTTTTTAATCTCATTTGCCAATTTTTTTAGATGGAGAAAAGGTTTGCCAAGATGCGTCTTTCCGAAAGTAAGAAGAAGAATAAGAAGGCATCATCACCGAACAAGGGAGATATCACAGTGATGGAAGAAGTAATTATCAATGCATGCTATATTATATATATGATATTTATCGTCATTGTATTGTGTTAATCATCTAGGTAATTTTATTTTTGGTTTATTTTCCCAACTACAGATGGCCGACTTCACTAAGACGATTCCTTCTCATTCTTATGTGCCTGAAGGTAAACATATAAATAGTGCCTGCTTTCCAGCTGCAACATGATTATGTTTTTCTAACTCTAAACATGTATATATATATAGTGCCTCGACCTCCACTTCTGTTGGGTGTATATGAGCGTGTTAAGGAGATAGCTGACATCATGGACGATCCTAATTGGCCCAATCGCAGCCTTCAAGCCGATTTGCAACAAGCTGAGTATGTACTTATGGTGACTTGTCGCCTTTTCCGCCATTTGTTGCCAACTGGCTGGAGATAGTATGTTCCTTTCTCTTTTAAAAGCTCTATGCATATTTGTATCTTCTCTTTATATAATGTATGTTGCAGAAGTACATGGACGCTGCCACATGAATCAAACTTTCATTTACTTATTTTTTTCAGCGCACGGGAGTATGCCAGGGCTCTTATTGCAGGCTATGGCGAGGTTTTCACAAAGGATGACCTTGATTACATCGCGTAGTTTCTACTAGAAGCATTTTGTATATACACCTGCTCTAATGTCAACAGTTTTATCTTAAATCTTAATCAAATGTTAGTTTTTCCCATTTGTAAATCTCCTTTACAAAAGTGCTATCTACAGGGTTAAAGTCGGTTAAACAGAAACATGCATTGAAAGTTTGAAACTATTCCTCCTAGAAAGAAGATATTTCTTTATTTTGGGACTAGTATATTAAGGACATCTATCATGTGAATAACAATATTGGTAAAATAATTTATCACATTGTTAAGATAGAAGAGATCACATTGTTGAGAATAACTATGATTGGTGACCAAAAACGTTTTAGAACGAAAACATGTAATGCGCAAATTATTAACACATCCGGCGGTTAACATCATTATTTTGACAAAGAAAAACTGTTGGCGAAGGAAAGATCTTATAGAAATTAAACCAGAAATATTCAAACATAAGACCACAATGAGTCAGTGACTTGATGTTTAGAATTTTAAACCATTAGAAGCAACATATAAGTTCTGCCATCATGTGTTGTCAAAAGCCCCCTAGGCGCAGTCTAGGGCTTCTTCTTCTTCTTCGGGTGGATGTTTCTGTCATTTCCGATGTTTGGGAGTTTTTTACTGAAATAGTGCTAATATCAAAAATGAAATCAAAACTAATGCTGGTTCCCAAAATATTTCACAAATAATGCCATTGCCAATGTGAATGGCGATTTTTTTAGAATGTAGTAGGCTGTTCAGAAATGCAGGCTTTTTGCAGGGAATGGACAGACCTTATCAGCCAATCATTGAACCTGTACCTTATCAGCCAATCTTATTGGCGAAATCCTGCAGTTGTAGCCAATATAAATGGCGAAAAGTACCTGGCTGACAATATAGCCATTCTGATTGGCGAAAAGCTTATATTCTGCACACATAGCCATTATTAATGGCGAAAATCTGCTAAGAACCCCATTAGAAATGGCGAAAACTTTTAATTTTCTGCACAAAAGCTGAAAAGGACTGAATTAGTATATTGTAAAGTGTAGTGTAGTGGTTGGTTGATATATGGTTTTTATTTGAAGACTTCTCATCTTTTTGCTGGAAAATTCTTACTGTTGGCCTTACAAATTACACCATGTGCCAAATTTAATGTAGCTGGCAATGGATGCATCTTCTCTGCAAGTCCTATGAAGTTGCAACTTGTAAGCTAAATTATCTAAACTAAGACTGGGTGGCCACAAACCGACATGAACAGCTTTGTTAATTATATACAATTGAATTACTTTATTTGTTCCCTCATCGTGGAGATCCCCACAAGCTAATGCTTATGTTCATTGTATTTGCTTTTGGTGTTGTACTATATATAGGTCAAGTTGTAACATGTGGACTTGTTAAGTTTCTTGACTTGAACCATGTTTATATTATGCCAGAAAGACATTGATGGGTCTTTGACAGTTCACACCACCAATAAAGGCATTGTATAAATCCAAGAAACCAATGTGAAGCTTCATGTCACCCCCTCAGTTGGCATATAAATGTTATAACTTGGGTTGAATTCTTTTTTTCAGGTATTCACTTAGGGTGTAAACGAGCCGAGCCCAAGCCCGACTAGGCTCGAGCTCGGCTCGTTATGTTTTTATGAAGCTCGAGCTCGAGCTCGGCTCGGTTCGAGCCGACTTTTCTGAGCTCGAGCTCGGCTCGCGAGTAAAACCCAAAGCTCGAGTTCGGCTCGACTCGGCTCGAGCTATTTCGAGAACAACCTCAAATGAGCTATAAGCTCGGCTCAAGTTCGTTTCAACAGCGATTAAGCGAGCCAAAGCTCGGCTCACCAATGTTATCATCATCATTATTATATTATATATATAAAAAACTAAAATTTTGTTTAGTCTTGTTTGGGCTCGCGAGCCTAAACGGGCGTTTTATTTCAGGCTCGAGCTCGGGCTCGATAACTAAATGAGCTCTATTTCGAGCTCGGGCTCGGGCTCGTTAAGGCTCGATTCGTTCGAGCTTTTAACCTAGCCGATCACGAGTAGCTCTCGAGTCTCTGGGTTTGTTTACACCCCTATTAATGCACTTCCAATTCCTCTTTCTTTCTTGAATAGTATTTTGTATTATTATGTGTTCATACTAATCTTGAACTGCTGTGAATCATGTTTATAAAATATATTCTTTATGCATGATTAGTTTGTATTTTCCTTTTCTATGATTTTGGGGTGGGTGTTCAACTTGAAATTCTTGTAGGATAGAGAGGATAAGATCATGATAGGTCTGAATCTGACCACACACAAACTAATTCAGTCCTTTTCAGCTTTTGTGCAAAAAATTAAAAGTTTTCGCCACTTCTAATGGGGTTCTTAGCAGATTTTCGCCATTAATAATGGCTATGTGTGCAGAATATAAGCTTTTCGCCAATCAGAATGGCTATATTGTCAGCCAGGTACTTTTCGCCATTTATATTGGCTACAACTGCAGGAATTCGCCAATAAGATTGGCTGATAAGGTACAGGTTCAATGATTGGCTGATAAGGTCTGTCCATTCCCTGCAAAAAGCCTGCATTTCTGAACAGCCTACTACATTCTAAAAAAATCGCCATTCACATTGGCAATGGCATTATTTGTGAAATATTTTGGGAACCAGCATTAGTTTTGATTTCATTTTTGATATTAGCACTATTTCAGTAAAAAACTCGATGTTTGGATGTGTAGAGCTCTACAATGGCGGAATTTAGGTCAAAGCAAATCAGTTCAGAGGTTGCAAATTGGATTTCTTTCAACTTTGGAGGCTAAATTCTTTCTTAATTTTAAAAAGAACTTTAGTTAACTTCATTTGAACTTCAAAATAGATTTTATAATTTGTATCTCTATAATTCTATTGTGTTTTATCCTCTTTTTTATTATTATTATTATTAAGTGTTAGGAATTAAGTAGCACATACTTTGGTATAAAATGTAAAGCTATGTGACATTATCCGCATGACACTTACGTGCTATCACTATTTCTTTGATAAAGCCAATTTGGAGCCCTTCTGTAACACATACTCTAAGCCACTAATGATGAGTGAAGGATGAAGAATCCATGGATTGCTTCATGCATCCTTGCTTGGGTGAGAGATGAGGAGTGAATTGCACCTAGTTTGAAAACAATTATTAACGGTCGTTAAACAATAAGTTTTGTTTTAATTAAAATATATTTTATTTATAGTTATGGTTAATTATCCGATGGTTATAGATAAACTATTTTTTTAAATATAGGCGTCAGCGTTGACGTAAGTGGTGGATTTATGACTTAGTGGCCATCTTATAACTCAATATGATAGCGAAGTTTAGCAAAAATAATTGTAAATTTTTGTTCTATATTTCAAACTTGACCAATATCCTATGCTACATTGAGTTTTATATTGGCCCATCGCTAGTTACAGTTAACACAACTCCTATATAAAATTCGAATTATAATCATAAGTTATATCCAAAGTACGAAGTGTATGCTATAAACACGTTATAATTCGACTCTTCAGTCTTCATATAGATCTTTCTATCTCATGTAACACCCGTGTTCTATAAGTTATTTTTTATTAATACTATTCATTTAATTGGAAATTAACTAAATAAATAAATGTTGTTTAAAATGATAACATACCACATGACAAGACAAAAAACTACATAAATACTTCAACATAGTACACAACTATGCATTTTGGGATTTGCATACCCATGTGATGCATCGTCTAAAATCTATGTTTTCAACTTTTGAAAATATGACTATGTGAGATCATGCACATGGTCATTTACTTTTATAAAATTTCCTTTTTTTTACGTAGGACGCTATTATTTGAATTGCTGTTAATTCCTACAATTCCAATCACATTAACACAAATGTGTGGGTATATAGAATAATTATTATATTAATTTAATTCTATATAAAGTTCCTGTAAATCGGACAAAAATGATACACCTTTATCGTCATATATTAAACAATTGAAGATATAAATCAAAAGGGTCCATAGCTCAGTGGTAGAGCAATTGACTGCAGATCAATAGGTCACCGGTTCGAACCCGGTTGGGCCCTTCTAATTTTTTTCTCACTACTAATACAAAAATAAACTCTACATGTCCAAGGCTCCAAGCTTCCTTTGTAAGACCTTCATTTTGTATTTTCAAACCGCTTGAGCACATGCAAAGATTTAACATAGAAATTTCACTTAACAAATCAAATCCCAACATACATAGACTAATAAGAGTAAAATGACATAGTAAAAAAAAAAATGAAAGTTGGGTATATTTCGTATTTTGAAGTTTAGTTAGGTATAACTGAATTTTTGTAGGGTATATTTAAAATTAAAAAGACTTACGGTGAATATATATGAATTTCTTCCAAAATTTAATACAAAAGACATGTAATTATTGGAATTATGCGTTAGTATTTTCAAATAGTTATTAATCAATAATTTATGTTAAAATTAGTAAAGTGTTATATATCCTTGCCCAAATTTCGATGAACACAATGACTGAACAATACACTAGACTTTTGTGTTGGAAGACCGAATGTGTCATGCTTGTATATACTCCCCGTATATATAACCCTAAACCATTCTTACTTCTAATGATCTGACATGATGATTCATAATTAGTTGACAAAATTGCACAAACCAACTTTTATGTTATACCTAAAATGCACTTCATACATTTCACTATGAAATCGGTCAAACACAACCTTTATGTTTATATTTTGTTACATTCTATGATCTTTACATCTAACGTTATCCAAAACTCAGTTAATTTCAAATAACCTTTATGTGTAAAGGTCATAAAATCTAACAAAATATGAACATAAACGTTGTGTTTGCCCGATTTCATAGTGAAATGTATAAAGTGCAGTTTATGTATAACATAAAGGTTGATTTGTGCAATTTTGTCTAATTAGTTTCTAGGTTTAACTTTTGACACAATATATAATAAATATTAGAGTTAAATGCTTGGTTGGTCCCTGTGGTTTTCAAAAATTGCAGACTTGGTCCTAGTGGTTTACTAATTACACGCGTGGTCCCCAAACTTGTCAAAAATGCACTCGGTTAGTCCCCAGCCCTAACATCAGTTAAGTTTCTCAGTTAAGTCCATGTCAAATTACCAAACTACCCTTATTTATATAAAACCCTAAAAGTTGTATCAGCCGTCACTCCTTGTTCATTTCTTAGGTGGTGTTTGTTTTTTCTGCTGGAAAAGGTCTGCAGTCTGCGGACCACATCTGCAGGCATCTGCAGGAGAAGAGGTGGACCAAATTTCTGCAATCTGCAAGGAGAAGAGGGTTTGTTTTTTTTTTTCTACAAAACCCTTCTATTCTCTTCTCACACACCACTACTCTCTCTCTCTCTCTCTCTCTCTCTGCCTTGAACTCTCTCTCTCTCTACAATCTGTCACCACCACCGCCCTAAACTCTCAATTTGAAATCACAGACCAAACACACCCTAAACTCCCTGCAACTCATCTTCATCTACACAACCAAACACACCCTAAACTCCTTTCAATCGATGGGACGGCCGGCCACCACCACCACCGTCTGGTGGCGGCGCGGCGACTAGACAGAGAGGCGGAGAGGGAGAGAGACAGAAAGAGAGAAAGAGAGGCGGGTGTATGACAGCGGCGACGGCTGTGATCGACGGCGAACGGTGGCGACAAGCGGCTGAAGATTGTGACGAGCAGCTGGTGGGAGGGTGGCAACGGGTGGGTGAGAGTAGAGATAACCGGCGGTTTGAAATGCGTGCGGGATTCATGGAGGTTTGGTTGAAGATTGCTGTGAGAGAAAGATAGGATCGGGGGGTATTTTGGTGGGAGTTGTGCATGTTTGTTGGTGTCTGGGTGGGGAAGGAGTGAAAACGAAGGTATAACAGCAATAAAATGAATAAGCAACAGTCGACGGTGATTTATTTGAGATGGATGGGATGGTGGCAGCAGGTGGGAGGGTGGCAGCGGGTGGGAGGGTGTGATGGTGGCAGCAGGTGAGGTGAGGAGAAGGGCTGTGATGTGAAGAGGAGTGTTTAGAAGGGGTGAGAAGAGGTTAGAAGACATGGGTTGATGTCTGCTTGGGGAAGAGGTCTCACAGACATTTTTTAATGAAAGGTCTGCGAGAAAACAAACAAGCTGCAGGACCCAAAGGTCTGCGCGCGTCTGCGCGACGCAGACATAAGTGGCCAGAAGTGCTTCTGGTCAAAAAACAAACAGCACCTTAAACTTATCTTCTTCAACCAAGCTTCCCCAAAAATTTTCCCCAAACTCTTTCCAGATCTCTACAATCTTAGAAACAAACAAAAAAATCAAACTTCTACTCTTTTCTAACAACACAAACCATCAACACTTACTGAAGAAAAAGAATGAGCAGCGCAGAAGACTGCAATCAAAGGTCACCAACAGTGATTTGATGATCCTCGATACTCATGGAGAAATTGAAGGAAAGAGAGCGGGTATTGCGTAAGAGATAAGAGCGAAAAGAACGAGTGGAGATGAAGATGTGCAGGTGTATCCGTTCGCCGGAGACGATGATGGGAACGGTCAACGGTGGAGGTTTATTGGTGTTGTGATGACGGAAAAATCACGCTGGGGTTCGGTTCGTTTAGTGGTGAAGACGGTCGGTAACAGAGGTGATTAAGGGCGGCGGATCTGGCAGTGTTGGCTGACGGTTGTGGTGGTGTTCTATGGTGGTGAACGGCGGCGGTTACGGTGGTTAATGGCGGCGGTTATCAACAACCACAGCAGTGATGTGGAGAGTTGTGACAGTGGGTCTCTAAATAGTGTTTGATAATATGCTAAACAAGGGAACCTACTGTCGACAAAATTATTATTATTACTATTATCATTTTCTTGATTTTCTGTTTGTTGTTTGAAGATGGAGTGAAAGTGAGAAGTGGTTTTATTGTTGATGATGGCTAGAGATGATGGGGATATGTAGATGGTGTTATGATGAAGGTTCTTGATAAGGATCTGGGTTTTATTTGAAATTTGTTCTTGAAGAACTGGGGTGTGGGTTTGTGATGAAGATGAAGATGATGATGGTGATGAAGATGATGGTGATGATGAAGATGATGGTGATGAAGATGATGCTGGGTTTAACCAAGTCAAAACTAAACAAAAATTATAAAGAGAGTTAATAAATAAGGGTAGTTTGGTAATTTGACATGGACTTAACTGAGAAATTTAACTGATGTTAGGGCTGGGGACCAACCGAGTGCATTTTTGACAAGTTTGGGGACCACGCGTGTAATTAGTAAACCACTGGGACCAAGTCTGCAATTTTTGAAAACCACAGGGACCAACCAAGCATTTAACTCTAAATATTAAATAGAAATTTAACCAATTTACACGAACCAGCCGTTAACTTTCAGCCACATAGAATAGGATATTATAATTTAATATATTTAGATATAATAAATATTGATAACTTAGTTGTCATAAAACTTATCTTGCTTTAAGGATATAGGCATATAGCTACTATTTAAGAATTAAGAACTAAAATTTTGATGTTAGTTGCAACAAAGTTGTTAAAGGCATTTAGACTATCTCTTCGGCAACACTAAGATTTTAACAACAATGTTACACATATCTTTTTTCTATTTATATAAACCATAATAACTTAACAAGATATGCAACATGGTAACTAATACGTGTAAAGTCGTTGATTATAATTTGTTACTATGTTTTTTGCGTTTAATCTTTTTAACCATTGCATATTTGCATATGCATTTCTTATAAAAATGAGATTATTCATAGATAAAATTAATATAGGGAGCACAAATGGATCTATATGTGATTTTCCTTGCCAATCCTCAGTTGATCAGATATGATCAAATAATTCATGACATGACCAATACAGTTCAGTAGTGACATCTAGCTCAAATATTCAGGGGTATCCTATTTTTTTTTTTTTTTTTGGATAAGGGGTATCTTTTGTATAAAACCGAAAAAAATAAAAATTTTACACTACGTAGACGGAGTTAAGGGGTATTTTTACACCACGGAGACAGAGTTGAGGGGTAGCCCGTGCTACCCCTGCTTGTACACTACCTCCGCCCCTGCAGTTCAGTTTACTCAAGTTCATCAACATCCTCTAGGTCATGTAATCACTTAAACTTAATCAATATGCATGAATCCAACACGAACCAAGCCTATACATCCACGTAAGTAGTTAAGTTTTATTGCTAATCACTTCAAATGCACATGCAAATATATAACATGCATCTATTGTAAGATTAAATATATAAATTATATATTTAATCATGTAGCCATCATTTTTTATATGATATGGATCAAAATAATAATAAAACCTTATAATATATTAGTTGGTAATTGTTGATGGGCCGTATTATCCTTATTAACTAATAAGGTTTCTCCTTGGTGTATTTAAGGAATATGATATTCTAAAGTTGTGGGGTGTCTAACACTACACGCATTCTAACCTAAAAAGAGTAAAAAATACGATCGTTAAAACATTTGAGTCCCCCATTGGGACATAAATAAAGATGGAAACTCCGCTTTTATTAATCAAGATTTAAAATCTAAAGTAAAGAGAAAATTACATATAGATAATCACAATTTGACATGAAATGTATAATAAATTTGACCCCTTGTTTTATTCTTAAAGTTTAAATAATAAAATTTTAGAAAAAGATACCAGGTTATTTTATAAAAAGCTACCAAGTATTTACGATTTAAAATGTTTAGTTCATTCTTGAGTTCAATCTCCAAGTTTTTAGTCATCACAAATTCACAGTTATACCTCTAAAGAATATCATTATGTGCATAGATCAAATATATTATAAGAAATAAAGCATACAGCACCAGTGGTCTAGTGGTAGAATAGTACCCTGCCACGGTACAGACCCGGGTTCGATTCCCGGCTGGTGCATTTTTGAGCTTCTGGTTTTATATTATTGTTTTCCTTTTCTGCTTCTTTTCACACCTTATTTTAACTAAACATATACAAAAACTAAGCAAACATACTTCTATTCTGCATCATTTAGAGCCTCAAAATGTAACTTTACAGCTTTGATGAAGAGGGTGGTGTTCCTGCTTTCCTTATTAACCCCTGTTGAGTTATAGATGCAACAAGCTGGATACAAAAATAGATAAGGTTATCATCCCAAAGTCAAAATATTGATCTCTGAGTTTTGAGGTCAAAACGACGAGTTTTGCAACATTAAAATCAATGACTTTTATAGGTTTTTCCAGATAAATGTATGGACAGTGAGTGACATACCTCTCCTTTTCTGTTAAACATGTGCCCGATAACGAATCCACGGGCATTGTATGCAGTAGGACTCCATACCTGTAAAACAGTTGAGTAATAATTTATAAATCAGATAGCAAATGTTATGTAGAGGCCGGCCATACATAAAGAAAACCAATGAACCCAAGTGCTTATTGTCACTTACCGAAAACAACAGCCACTCGTCAGCTTTAATAGGCCGGTGAAACCACATCCTTAAAAGAAGAAGATTATTAACACGGGATCAGTACTACTAATTGTATAACCTTTTAAATCTTCTTACTCAAAAGGTTAGACGATTATTGTGATAATATAAATTTTAAATAACATCTAAAATATTAATTAATTATGTAAATCTATATACTTACGAGTGACACAAGCTAGCAGAAGAAGTCTTCAAGCCCTTACGGCGATGAGGATTCAGGCTCACATTTAGAGTTATGTGATCTGAAGTGTATGCTGCAACACATCTGCAGAACAAATCATTTCCATAAAAGCTAAAAAATTAGCAAATTACAATAAATAACACTGAAATAAAACTTAAAAAGTATTAAGATATTAATCTAAACTTTTGGATAAAATGGTATTAAATTTCAGTTTTATAAATACTAAATGTATTAAATATAATTTAAACTCACCTATGCAAATTCTCATCACAGGAGAGTTTTCCATTCGATCTAAACCAGTACCTCAAACTGTAGATACAAAATAAAAAAATATTAAATAAAATCATACAAGTGTTGAAGTGGAAGCAGTAAGGAAAGTTTATTTATGCTTCCATGAACAATGGTTGACCTTGCGGGACGTTTATCGTAGTTGGTTGAAGTATTATGCTCACAAAGCCTTATCTCAACAGGCCAATGAATAACTTTTGTTGTGGCAACTTTGTTACGGAACGTCCTGTAACAAAAATACAGCTGTTACAAAACATATGATCTATAATATAACGTTACAAATATATCAATATATAATTTACCTAGGAAGGCGAGGATTAGTAAGATGGGCCTCCTGCAACTCTTCCATTGATGAAAGCTGCAAACATCAGAATTGATGAGATCATGAGAATAGCAACAACAACAACAACCATACCCAGTATATCCCACAAATAGCAGAGCTATTTATAGGGTCTGGGGAGGGTGGGATGTAGACAGACCTTGCCTCTATCCATAGGGATAGAGAGGCTGCTTCCAGAGAGACCCTCGGCTCGAAAACGAACAGCAAACCAACACACCAAGTCAAAGAATACAGAAATAAGAAGTCGCCCATACCAAGAAAGTGATAAGAGTGGCACAATATAATGTGAATCATGTATAATGGCATGCAATATCATTTGGGCGTAAACACAATGTAAATCATGTATAATAGCATACAACATCATTTTGGCATAAACACAAGAAGGCAATCACCGGAAAAGTCCCTTAAAGAAAAGGAAAAGCCTACGTCCCTGAAATACACCTAAGACCTTTCTACAATATCCTCTAGAAGTCCTTAACCCTAATCCTACGCCTCCACGAAGTCCTATCGTGGACCATGTCCTCAGAAAGATGCAACTCTAGTAAATCATGCCTAATCAGCTCATCCCATGTCAGTTTGGGTCTGCCTCTTCCTCTCCTCCCCTCCACAGTAAGAGTTTCCACTACTCTAACCGGTGCCGTCGCTTCCCTCCGCTTCACATGCCCGAACCATCTCAATCTCCCCTCCTTAATCTTCTCCGATAAACTAGCCACTCCTAGTCTATCCCTAAAAACCTCATTTCTTATCCGATCTAACCTCGTGTGACCACACATCCACCTCAGCATCCTCATCTCTGCTACCTCCATCTTGCGCGCTTGTGTCTTCTTGATAGCCCAACAGTCTGTTCTATATAGCATAGCTGGCCTAACTGCTACCCTGTAAAATTTCCCCTTTAGTTTAGTTGGGAACCTCCTATCGCACAATACCTCACTGGCTGCCCTCCATCTACACCAGCCAGCCTGTATGCGATGGGTTACATCACTATCTATGTCACCATCTCTTTGTACAAACGACCCCAGATACTTAAATCTAGTTACCTGTGGGACCAATTGATCCTCAATGGTGATTTGGGTTTCATCGTCAATGGCTACACCGCTGAAATCACAGTGTAGATACTCAGTCTTAGATCGACTAATCCTTAGGCCCTTGCCCTCTAAAGCTACTCGCCACTCCTCTATCCTCGCGTTTAGGCACTGTTTAGTCTCTGCAATCAACACAATATCGTCTGCAAAAAGCATGCACCACGGAACTGTCTCCTGAATCAACTTGGACAACTCATCTAAGACAACCGCAAAAAGAAAAGGGCTCAACGCAGACCCCTGGTGGAGTCCTACCTCCACAGGAAAGAAGTTTGTATCTCCTACAGGCGCGCGAACAGTAGTTTCCGTTCTATCGTACGTATCCTTAATTATGTCTATATACTTCCCCGGTAGCCCTCGACCCTCCAAACTATCCCAAATCAGTTGCCGTGGGACAGTGTCATATGCCTTTTCCAGGTCGATAAACACCATATGTAAATCTTTCTTCTTTGCTCTATATTTTTCCATCAGCCTCCTTAGAATATGTATCGCTTCTGTAGTTGACCTCCCTTTCATGAATCCAAATTGGTTAACTGAAACCTGAGTTTCTCTTCTAATTCTATTCTCAATTACCCTCTCCCAAAGCTTCATAGTGTGACTTAGCAGTTTGATTCCTCTGTAGTTCCCACAACTTTGAGCGTCTCCTTTATTCTTGTATAAAGGCACCACGACGCTACTCCTCCACTGATCAGGCATTTTTCCAGTCTTGAAGATACAATTGAACAAAAGTGTTAACCATCGGACTCCTTCTTCTCCCAAACACTTCCACACCTCAATCGGTATGTTGTCCAAACCCACTGCCTTCCCTCTTCCCATCTTCCTAAGTGCCATCATCACCTCGTCATGTGTGATCCTCCTGCAGTAGCAATTATTCTGTTGTCGCCTTTGAATCCTGGGGTTGCTGCTATCATGTTGGTATGCCCTACCGTGGTTGAAAAGATTATGGAAGTGGGTTTGCCATCTCATCTTAATGTCTTGTGCCTTGACTAAAACACGTCCATCCTCTCATTTGATAAACTTTACTACTCCTAGATCTTTTCTTCTTCGCTCCCTAGCTTTGGAAATCTTAAACATATCATGCTCCCCCTCTTTCGTTTCCAAACGTTCATACATTTGTTTATATGCTGTGTTTTTTGCCTCGGTTACCGCCTTTTTTGCTTCCCTTTTTGCCTTCTTGTAGATCTCCCTTACCCTCAGCCGCTCCTCCTCATCTGTGCACCTCAAAAGATCTCTAAAACTATGTTGCTTATCCTTTATTTTGGTATGCACGTCTTCATTCCACCACCAAGACTCCTTATGCCCACTAGCCTTTCCTGTTGTGACCCCGAGCGTCTCATTCGCCACTGTAGTGATCGTAGTCGCTATAGCCTCCCACATCCGGTTTGCGTCGTCACCTAGTTGCATCGATGTCATTGAGTTAACTTTATCTCTAAACACCATAATTTTTTCTCCCTTCAAGTTTCCCCAACGGATCCTAGGTCGGGTTTTCCTCTCCCCCTCAGTTAGTCTTACTTTTAGGGCTATATCTGCTACTAGCAAATGGTGTTGAGCCGCCGCAGTCTCCCTGGGTATAACCTTGCAGTCCATCCACATCCGTCGATCTTCCTGCCTCATCAAAAGATAGTCGATTTGCGTGTTGCGTCCTCCGCTACTAAAAGTGATCAAATGAGATTCTCTCTTCCTAAAGAACGAGTTTATAATACCTAGGTCATTGGCTGCCGCAAAGTCTAGAAGGTCTCTACCAGGGTCATTTCTATC
Organism: Helianthus tuberosus; assembly: GCA_030545235.1. Classification (NCBI taxonomy): domain Eukaryota; kingdom Viridiplantae; phylum Streptophyta; class Magnoliopsida; order Asterales; family Asteraceae; genus Helianthus; species Helianthus tuberosus. Next base: position 15,187,088 of record CM060425.1, on the reverse strand, counting down.
GCCAAAACCAAAACCCCCATGTACCAACTCAAAGCCATCACGATCCTTACCAATGTGCCCATTAAAATCTCCTCCTATAAAAATTTTCTCCTCCGTAGGTATGGCCCTTACTACTACATCTAGACAATCCCAAAACTCTCTTTTCTCTTGGTCTCCTAATCCCACTTGCGGTGCATATGCGCATACCACTGTCACTATTTGCTCACCTAATACTAACCTTAACTCCATAATTCTATCGTTGTGTCGTATCACCTCAATTACATTCTTATGCAATTCTATAGATACCAAAAATCCTACTCCGTTCTTGGCTCCATCCGACCCCGAATACAACAACTTGTACCCATTGCGCTCTCCTGCTCTCTGTCCTTTCCACCTAGTCTCCTGAAGGCACGCTATATGTACCCTGCGTCTTTTAAGTGCGTCTATCACTTCCAACAATTTACCACTAAGAGTTCCTACGTTCCAAGACGCCACACGTAAACTACAGCCTCTAACTTTACCCTTACCTGCACCTCTCGTCCTTGGACATGATCTCAAGTAAATGTCATGGTTTCTATTGTCTATGCTTACAACTAACAACTAACAACAGGTAGCAAACAACGGGCAACACAAAGAGCAGAACTACGTACTTCCTCTTTTTTTTTTTTTTGACTTATTCTTATTTTCCTAATGGTTACATGCACCCTAAAGTTAACAAAAACAACACACACAACAAAATCCAACAAAAAAAATCACAAAGCTTCTTGTATATTCACAAATTATAGCCTAAAACTGAACGTATAATGAATCGACAATAATTAGGCGTACGACCTACTGCCTGAATTCACAAAAATCAGCACATAAAATCAATCATAAGTGAATTGAGCAACTAAAAGGTGGAAGAATAGGACCTGATTAAACAAACCTACGATTAAATAGGATCTGATCGAAGAACAAGAGTCGTGGATATGATCGAAGAACAAACCTGCTCGGAGATTGACCTGCTCGGAGGCTTATACCTGGTCGCCGGGGACTTACCTGGTCGGAGATTTACCTGCTCGGAGGGTTGTACCTGGTCGCCGGAGATTTACTTGCTCGTTGGTTGCTCGTTGCCTGAGATTTACCTGCTCACTGGTTGCTTGTTGCTGAATTCCGGTAACTGCAGTTGTTCCGGTCACGTTGAGAGAAGCGGATGTTCCGGGACGCGATGTTTAGGAGGAGAAGACGAAAGGTGCTTGCTGCCGACCGGCCGTTGGTGTTGGGGGGCTTCCGGCCGTTGGTGGTTACGGTGGTTCCGTTGTTTACGGAGGAAAGCAGAGAGGGTAGCGGGTAGGGGTAGAGTTAGAACCTTACCGGAGTTAGAACCTTACGTTGGTGGTTACGGTGCCGGCCTGTGGTGGTGGCAGGTGACCGTTTGAACCTTTTTTTTCTTTCTTCTTGCTTCGTACCGTTTGAACCTTTCTTCTTCTTGCTTCATGAGAATAGCAAAGGTATCAATATCGATCTATTCAGCTGTGAATGGGTCCGTTCGGCTAATTATCTATAATGCGTCAAATGGGGATTAAAAATAATAATAGATATAAAAGGAAACGGGTCAAATGGATTGAAAGTCACTCAAGTGTGTTTTCAATGCACAAAACCTCCTAATCGTGTTATTCAAAAGATCATATTATAATTTAAAATTATATAATATTTATAAAATGTAATAATATTTACTAGGACTATTTCACAAGCTTGTAGCAATGTAGTTTTGGTACCAATTCTGGATCAGGGACAGCTGGCATTGATGGTAACTGGTGATCAAACCCGACTTCTTCTTTCTGTAAATATCAAGAGTATGACTGTAAATTTCAATAACTAACAAGATTGAAAAATAAAGTATTCAACTTTGGTTATAAACAGATGAATAGTCATAAAGTACCTGAAATGATGCGGTCATTGTGAAAACCACATTTCTCTTCTGTATTGCATCTATCCGTCGTGTGGCAAAAGTATTGCCATCACGCACACGATGAACATGATATATAATTGGAACTACAAGAATATATAAATTGAAAGATAAATGTGTTGCTCATAATCCACACGTAATATGTATAACATGACTTACTGTCAAGATCCCCAACAAGAAGAAAGTAAGCATGTAAACTATGAACAATCTTAAGTGAATCAACAGTTTTTGATGCTGCAGCTAATGCCTGCATACAGTCAACTATTTACAAAAAAACTGTATAAAAATTCTTTAAATATGTTGTTTAAGTAATGAAGAAGTTTACTCATGCCTGGCCAATGAACTGTCCTCCAAACACTTTCCCATAATGTGGAGTATCCGGCAATGTGATCCCTTTAAATATGTTTACCTTTATGTAAACCAAAACAAATACTTTTATCTATAAATATATATCCATGATAAACTATTCAAGGAGCATGCTGATTCTGATATGACGGTAACATATTATTACATATGACACACCCTAACCTGCTAAAACCATAAAAATTGCCAAATCTTGCTTACATACTTCTATAGAGACAAGATGCAATATTCTTTCGACAAGTGTACATGTTTGTTCTGGGTTCCAAATAGATTTTGACCGCAGCAAACTGCAATGCTCATGTGGCAGCAGTAAGCAGGTCAGCTGTCACAACATAATGAGCATTAGAACAGCGAATCATATTAAAATTACAAAAAATAAATAAAAAATTTGTGTAAGTACCTTAGTTAGTGCAATGACGTCTGCTTGTTGCACGGACCCTGCAACAACGGCCATATGAGGTATCAAACTAGTGATATTTACAATGATTTAGAATGAGATAAAAAATACATTAAACAATTTATAACAAGAGTAAAGTACACGGATGGTCCTGTGGTTTACCAAAATTTTGGATTTGGTGTTGGAAGTTTAGTATGAATGAAAGTCTCAAGTTGGTAATTCACCTTGTCCCACATCGGTGTGGGAGTGAAAAGATAGGCTATTTATAAGGTGAAACCTTAATGAAGCCTTTGAAGTCTTATGACATGTTTTACCACAAGTCCTACCCGCGCGCACGCAGGGGGGTGCAAAAAATGGAACCGGATTTAGTTGAACTCGTGTACGTCCTGCGGACACGAATGCAGTTCCGAAAACCCGGGTCCGCGTGGAGCAGTTTTTTGCACTCGTGACTTTCTGTTTTGTAACTGATTTATGTTTTGAAACTGAAATGAATGAGGATCTTTATCATTATTTCATTTTTCAAACTGACTATCAGTTTCGTAACTGATACTCTAATGACCATTATTTGGTCTTTAATTTGCTGATTTCGGTTATGGTTCTAGTACTATAAATCGAAGGCAAAGCTGATCAGTTGAAACACACAGAAAACAACTTCTCTTCTCTCTATCTCTGCAACACAGCTTCTTGTTCTTTTCAGGCAAGTGCTCAAGTCCGGCAGTGCGCGGTGCTGCTTCGAACCGGCGTACCCTGGGAACAGACGACGAATCTGTTTAAGGGAATTGTGTTAAACACAAGCCCGGTTCACTCGTTAACTGTTTCTTTTCTACTTCTAATTGCAGTTTTTCCTAACCACTGTTCTGATCAGTGGTTCTGTTCTAACTTGCCACTGCTTCAAACCGACAGTGGTGGATCAGCAGTTTCTGATCAGTGGTTTCACTGGTCAGTGGTTTTGTTCAGATCAGTGGTTCAGTTTAAACTGATCAGTGGTTCAGTTTAAACTGATCAGAGGTTAGACTGATCAGTGCTTTAACTGATCAGTAGTTAAGCTCATCAGTGGTTAGACTGATCAGTGCTTAAACTGATCAGTAGTTTAACAAACTGATCAGTGGTTTCTAATCAGTGGATTAAAAACAGTGGTTATTTTCTAACAAACTTAAACATAATATATTTACTGATTGTTCTTGTTCTTTTCAGAATGGAATCCCAGCCGATGACTACTGCTGTTTCTGCTGTCATGACCAGTGCTGTTTCTGCGGTCATGACTTCCGCTGTTTACCGTCACTACCGGTCTGGTGACACCACTGCCTAATGCAGTGTCGCATGCTGAGAAACCAGAGAAATTCAATGGTGTGAATTTCAAACAGTGGCAGCAAAAGATGTTCTTTTATCTGACCACGTTGAATCTGGCAAGGTTCCTGACTGAACCTAAACCCCATGTTGATGAAGGGGATTTGAATACTCAAACTGTGAGCGCGATGCATGCTTGGAATCATTCGGATTTCCTGTGCCGCAATTTTATTTTGAATGGTTTGGTGGACACATTGTATAATGTGTATTGCAAAGCCAAGACTGCCAAAGAATTATGGGAGTCGTTGGATCGCAAATACAAAACAGAAGATGCGGGCACTAAGAAATTCGTGGTGGCTAAGTTCTTGGACTTTAAAATGATAGATGCAAAAACTGTCATGAGTCAAGTTCAAGATTTGCAAGTTATTCTTCATGATATTCATGCGGAAGGAATGGTCCTCAGCGAGACCTTCCAAGTTGCAGCAATGATTGAAAAACTGCCACCAAGTTGGGTTGATTTCAAGAACTATCTCAAGCATAAGCGAAATGAGATGACCATTGAAGATCTTGTTGTTCGTCTTCGGATTGAAGAAGATAACAAAGTGGCCCTAAAAAAGGTTGATGGTCCTGAAACTGTGAAGGCCAATCTTGTTGAACATGGGCAATCTTCGAAGGGAAAAAACAGTGGAAAGGGCGGGAAGAAAAGTCATGGGAAACGCTCCAACCTTGGTCCTAAGGGGGGAGTTGGGAAAAAGAAGTTCCTTGGAACTTGTTACAATTGTCAAAAGCAAGGCCACAAGGCTAGCGAATGCAAGCTTCCCAAGAAGAAGGAAAATGTTCAACAAGTGAACATGGTAGACGAAGTCGATAAGCTTGTTGCCATGGTCTCGGACCTCTCGATTTTGGTCACGGAAGTGAACATAGTTGGGCAAAATAACAAGGATTGGTGGGTCGATACGGGGGCTACTCGACATGTGTGCTTTGACAAAAGCCTTTTCAACACCTTCAAGGAGGTGTCTAATGGAGAAAAGGTTTTCATGGGAAATTCTGCCACGGCGGAAATAAAAGGCGAGGGTAACGTTGTTTTGAAGATGACGTCTGGAAAAGAACTCACATTGTCCAATGTGTTGTATGTTCCTGAAATTCGTAAGAACCTTGTTTCGGGGTGGCAATTGAACAAGTTTGGGTTCAAAATGGTAATTGAGTCGGATAAGGTCGTGTTGACCAAAAATGGTGTGTATGTTGGTAAGGGCTATGCCCTCAATGGAATGTTTAAACTAAATGTAATTGTCGTGAATGCAATGAAAGAAAACGCTACTAGTTCTACTTATTTGATTGAGTCTTCTAATCTTTGGCATGGTAGACTAGGTCACGTAAATTATAATTCCATTCGTCGTTTAATCAAACTTGATTGCATACCAACATTCGATATCGACTCAATTAATAAATGTGAAACTTGCGTAGAAGCAAAACAAACAAAATCGTCATTCAAAAAGGTTGAACGAATCACCGAACCCCTCGAGATGATCCACACTGATATGTGTGATCTTAAAGCAATCCCTACTCGTGGTGGGAACAAGTACTTCATCACGTTCATTGATGATAGTACAAGGTATTGCTATGTGTACTTACTTAAGAGTAAGGACGAGGCTGTTGACAAGTTCATCTTGTTCAAAGCCGAAGTTGAGAATCAACTAAATCGGAAAATCAAAATCGTAAGGAGCGACCGAGGAGGTGAATATGTTTCACCTTTTATTGACGTATGTGCAAAAAGTGGAATCATCCATGAACTCACGGCTCCTTACTCCCCTCAATCAAATGGCATAGCGGAGCGGAAAAATCGCACCTTGAAAGAAATGATGAATGCCATGATGATAAGTTCTGGTGTAAACCAAAACATGTGGGGGGAAGCAATCTTATCGGCGAATTATGTGTTGAACATGATACCCAATAAGAAAAAGAATGTAACACCTTACGAATTATGGATGGGAAAGAAAGCACCATATAAATCCTTGAAAGTGTGGGGGTGTCTAGTTAAGGTGGTGGTCACACCACCTAAGCGGCTACTAATAGGTCCCAAAACGGTGGATTGTGTATTTATAGGATACACTCGTCCTTATGGTCCTTATCGTTTTATTGTGCATGATTCCAAGAACCCTGGAATATGCAAAGGCACCATAATCGAATCTAAAGATGCATCATGGTTTGAACATGTGTTCCCATGCTTAGATAAAAGTGAACCGAGTTCTTCTAGACCGGTTGAGGAAATTGTTCCCGAGGGTGAAGTTGAAAACGATGAACCTCGAGAACAATCTAAGACTGAGGAAGTTGAAATCAGGAAAAGTAAACGACAAAGGACTAAAAAATCCTTTGGACCTGAGTTTCTTACCTATATGGTAGAAGATGAACCTCAAACGTACCAACAAGCGGTACATTCCTCAGAAGGACCTCAGTGGAGGGAGGCAATCAAAAGTGAGATAGACTCTATCTTACAGAACCATACCTGGGAACTAGTGGATCTTCCTCAAGGATGTAAACCACTAGGATATCGATGGATCTTCAAGAAGAAGATGAAACCAGACGGAACCATCGATAAGTACAAAGCAAGGTTGGTGATCAAAGGATATAAACATCGAGAAGGTTTAGACTACTTTGATACATATTCGCCAGTTACGCGAATAACATCCATCAGGTTGGTGCTTGCCATTGCCGCCATTAGAAATTTGGAAGTTCACCAAATGGATGTGAAAACAGCTTTCTTGAATGGAATTCTAGAGGAAGAAATCTACATGGAGCAACCCGAAGGCATCACAGCTATTGGGCAAGAAAAGAAAGTGTGTAAACTTGTGAAATCCCTGTATGGATTGAAACAAGCTCCAAAACAATGGCATCAAAAGTTTGATCATGTCATGCTTGATGCTGGGTTCAAAATCAATGAATGTGACAAGTGTGTGTACGTGAAGGACACATCTGATGGATATGTCATTTTGTGTCTATATGTAGATGATATGCTCATTGCTGGAAGCGATGACAAAATCATAAAATCTACAAAGAACATGCTAAAAACAAGATTTGACATGAAAGACATGGGTCTTGCGGATGTGATTTTGGGGGTCAAAATCACACGAACCCAAAGTGGACTCGTTTTAAGTCAATCCCACTATGTGGACAAAATTCTTGAGAAGTTCAATGCAAATGACTCTAATGAAGCTAGAACTCCACTTGACACAAGTCAACATCTAGCCAAGAATAGAGGTGAACCCGTAAACCAATTGGAATACTCAAGAATTATTGGTAGCTTGATGTATCTTATGAGTTGTACTAGGCCAGACATAGCATTTGCTGTGAGCAAGCTAAGTAGATACACAAGCAACCCAAGTTCAATGCATTGGAACTGTATCACTCGGTTGCTTCGCTACTTAAGATACACTCGGGAATACGGGTTGCATTATAACAGATATCCAGCAGTTATAGAAGGACACTGCGATGCAAATTGGATATCTGACACGAATGATTCCAGAGCAACAAGTGGGTATGTATTCACACTTGGAGGTGCAGCGATATCGTGGAAATCATCAAAACAAACGGTTATTGCTAGATCCACGATGGAATCTGAGTTCATCGCTTTAGATAAAGCAGGTGAAGAGGCAGAATGGCTACGTCAATTCGTTGAGGATATACCAAGATGGCCTAAGCCGGCAACGGCCATTTGTATACATTGTGATAGCCAATCGGCACTTGGCAGAGCTCGTAGCACAATGTATAATGGTAGGAACAGACATATCAGACGTAGACATAATACGATACGACAACTAATCTCTACAGGAATTATCACTGTTGACTACGTGAGGTCAAAGGATAATATTGCGGATCCGCTGACAAAAGGCCTAAGTAGAGAGTTAGTACAGAAGTCGTCCGTGGGAATGGGACTGAAGCCCTTGAAAAATGAAGTTCATATGATGGAAACCTAACTCAATAGACTGGAGATCCCAAGAATTGAGTTCAATAGGAAAACCTAATTGTATGAATAAGCAAGGTCACTGTGGGGGATAACCCTACACATTTAATAAGGTAGTTTATTATAAAGATTTATAAACTTCCTAGTCCATTCCTAAAAGTGACAAGTGTGAGGCTAAGCCTATGGCTTTTAATGATTCGACTAAAGTAAAACATACATAGTGAATCACCTATGTGAGAGAGAAGTGGGGTCGCTTCGAAGGGTATTGTTGGGGCACAATACTTAATGACTCTCGCAGAACCAGGCATCATGTTCATGACCATAACGAACATAACTATGAGGACTTGACTTTGTCAGGGAGAGTCTTGTGTGAAGTGCATTGTCGTCTACACAAACGGCAGACGAGTTCAAAGACATCGAGTTCTACTCAGAGCTAGTGGGCTAAGTGCATTTCATGAGCAAAGGTTCAAAGGGTAACACCTACCTATCGTATGCAAAACTCAACTGCTGAAATGTAACAAGGAATTATGTTGTTTCTGAGATCGACCTCCATTCATGTGGGGGATTGTTGGAAGTTTAGTATGAATGAAAGTCTCAAGTTGGTAATTCACCTTGTCCCACATCGGTGTGGGAGTGAAAAGATAGGCTATTTATAAGGTGAAACCTTAATGAAGCCTTTGAAGTCTTATGACATGTTTTACCACAAGTCCTACCCGCGCGCACGCAGGGGGGGTGCAAAAAATGGAACCGGATTTAGTTGAACTCGTGTACGCCCGCACGTCCTGCGGACACGAATGCAGTTCCGAAAACCCGGGTCCGCGTGGAGCAGTTTTTTGCACTCGTGACTTTCTGTTTTGTAACTGATTTATGTTTTGAAACTGAAATGAATGAGGATCTTTATCATTATTTCATTTTTCAAACTGACTATCAGTTTCGTAACTGATACTCTAATGACCATTATTTGGTCTTTAATTTGCTGATTTCGGTTATGGTTCTAGTACTATAAATCGAAGGCAAAGCTGATCAGTTGAAACACACAGAAAACAACTTCTCTTCTCTCTATCTCTGCAACGCAGCTTCTTGTTCTTTTCAGGCAAGTGCTCAAGTCCGGCAGTGCGCGGTGCTGCTTCGAACCGGCGTACCCTGGGAACAGACGACGAATCTGTTTAAGGGAATTGTGTTAAACACAAGCCCGGTTCACTCGTTAACTGTTTCTTTTCTACTTCTAATTGCAGTTTTTCCTAACCACTGTTCTGATCAGTGGTTCTGTTCTAACTTGCCACTGCTTCAAACCGACAGTGGTGGATCAACAGTTTCTGATCAGTGGTTTCACTGGTCAGTGGTTTTGTTCAGATCAGTGGTTCAGTTTAAACTGATCAGAGGTTAGACTGATCAGTGCTTTAACTGATCAGTAGTTAAGCTCATCAGTGGTTAGACTGATCAGTGCTTAAACTGATCAGTAGTTTAACAAACTGATAAGTGGTTTCTAATCAGTGGATTAAAAACAGTGGTTATTTTCTAACATTTGGTCCTTAACTTTTCAAAAGTATACAGATGGTCCCTGTGATTTGCACTTTGTAACGCATTTAGTCCCTAGCTTTTTCCAAAAGTACATGGATGGTCCATGTGGTTTGCACTTTGTAACACATTTGGTCCTTAACTTGGACATGCTAAAACCTATAGATTTGTTGACTGGGGACTAAATGTGCTACAAAGTGCAAACCACATGGTCCGTTCGTGTATTTTTTGAAAAGCTAGGGACCAAATCCAAAATTTTAGTCAACCACATGGACCATTCGTGTACTTTACTCTTATAACAAAACATATGATGATGAAACATCAGGCTTTTCACCGTTGCCAAAGTAGTCATAACGCTTAAGTTGGTACTCCAAACGATTAACCTCGTCCGCATAAAAATAGCTAGAGACCTCCGCCTGCAGGATTTAGTTAATCATATCACTATATCCAAAATCAAACACTTATCTAAATTATAAAGCATCAAATCACATGTTAAACAACATAAAAGTTACCTCGCCGTCCCATATGAAGTATACTCCATTCCCAACCTATCCATCGCGAACAACATATTCTTGAGGATCTAGAAAAAAAAAAGAGTTAATTGCCATTTCCGTCCCTATGGTTTGTCCAATTATGTTAGTTGGTTTGTCTAATTATATATATTATAGACGGCGTAAAAGCCAACCGCTCTCAAAGTTATTCACATCCGTCAGATCACTTCAAGATCAAATCCTAGCCACATAAACTCTAAAAAAATAACTTAAAAAGTGTCAGTTTTTAGCAGTTCAGACTCTCTCTCTTGAATAGCTATAAATTAGGCCATGATTCCTAAATTCCAGCAATTTCTTTCGAGAAGTTTTACAGTTTGCACAGCAGTTTTCTCTTCCTAATTCCACTCCCACGTTCAACTTCTACCCTCCTCTTATATTCCACTCTCCAATCCCCATTGAACTTCTATCACAACCCTAACCATTACCACCTACGATTGTACTACAATCATCTCAATGCCACCACCACAACGACGGAAATGGACCGGCAAACTTCACACCACCACTCCAACAACGTCACCAGCGACGAACTTTGGGCACTCAGTTGTAATCTCATCTCCCTCTACGATCATATTCAATCGGAAGTATCTGATCACGGATGGTTCTTGGATGTAATCGTGAATGCTATGGGCGCTAAGGATCATCTTCATTGTTTGATTCTCTCTCGTAACTCATATTTTAGGTTATCGGTTTTGATTTTTTGAAAATTTTGTTGTCTGCTGTTGTATTAGGTTGTTGATTGTTGTTTTAATGATTTGTTTACTGTGTTCCGTTGGCAAGTTTGTTTGTGCAGAGTTATCTTTCGTCAATGACTAAGATCGTTGGTACTCTCGTACAGAAATCGAGGTCTGTGGAAGTTATTTTGCGGTGTCTCATGGCCGGAATTTCTGGTAATTTTACAAAAACAAGGATTTTCACCCACATTGAAAACCCTAAACTGCCAGATCCTTCATCAAGCCCCATCTCTTAGTTGTTCGATTCCGGTTTGCATATACATGTCTCTCCATGAAAACATACATCTTCGTATTGAATCAACTAAATCAAGATACAACTTTTATTGTTCGATTCTTTATAGCGATTTTGGTGCAGCAGGTAGTTAAGTGAACGGTGAACCGATGTTGAAAAGAGTGAATTCTCAGAAGATGAGGTACATGGTAATTACCTTATTAGTGGGTAGGAAATCTATTATGTTTATGCGTTTTTTTTATTTAAGATCAGCCAAGATTAGTTACCTCAAATCTTACACATGTTTATTTCTTTTCCTTTCACAATAATAAGTTTGAAAAATTGGGAAATTTGTAGGCTTTTTAAAGAAAGTTTATAGTAACCTAAATTTATAACATAAATATTTCGTTATCGCTATTGTTATAATAACAGGATGGTGAGAACAATAAGCATTGAAGTTCGATTGAGTGATGGAGTTGATAATCTTAACCAAGGAGTTGAAAGTGGAAGTGATGATTCTCGTGAGGTGGGAGACGAGAGTGATTCGTCATAACATGAGGTATGCTCTTATACTTTTCAGTTTATACTTTGGTAGACCTATGCAATATTTTTTGTATATATAATAATCTATTTTGTTTAAGGCGAATCATGAGCTAAGACATCTATTGTTGATACACCTTTCGTTATGGATTGGTCCTCGTAACACCGTTGAGAATGTTCTTTTAAATGAGGAAATTCAGTCAACGCAAAAGAGGTATGTTATCCCTTTTATTTGGTTATACGAGGAGCTGGATGTCCATAAAATAGAGATTGCAGGAGAGCTAATTATCAAGTAACAATATTTTGAACAAAGGAAACAACAGAAACAACAACAAGAGCATAATACAACTGGGGCAGAGCTCTATACATCTGATAAAAAGGTCCCATACATGGAGTGTCATGAAAATAATAGACCTGTTTATGTTTGTGCTGAGCCTGCTAAAGTTAACCAAAAAAAAAAAAGATGGCCAGGATTACACCTCTAGACTTGCAGAAGGTATATTTATTTCTGTGAGAAGCTTTCTTGCTACTTTTGTGTTCTCTTTATTACACGATGGATTTCTCAAATCCTACTCAAGAGAGAGAGATTCAAAAGCTTAAGTGTTAACTTGATGAAGGATGGATCGTTGCTGCTTGAGGATGGGTTACTGGTGAAATTATCGTAGTTTGAGGTAACGAAGTCCATCGTATTCTTTCATTTTGTTTTGTCTTCGGGCTGAAGGGGTTTGCGTGACGGGCTTAGGGGAGTTTGTTGGGAAAGGATTGTGGATTCAATATTTGTTTTAAGATGAATGTATATCTGTAATTTTGACTTTTAGGTCCAAAGGGCTAGAAAACAACAAGGCTCTTATGTAAATCTGATTCCTCATGATTAAAGAATTTCATATTTTTGTTATGAATTTTAAAGGGAGTTGCATTAAAAGTTCATATTACTTTAAAGTAAGTTGGGTGTTCAATAGAAAAAAATCCCATTAAAAATCCACTTTCCTTGAGAATTCAAGTGATTAGAAGTATGAAAATCATTTTTTTGCTGCATTTAACTACTGCCCAGAAAAGATCCCGTCAACAATCCATTTTCCTTAATCTCATAAGATTTTTATGTAAATAATAGAAGCTGCAGAACTGAACTGATATGCACAGCTGACTTAATTAAGGTCAAACGAAGTATTTTATTACTCGTGTCAGTTCGTTCAACATTATGACGTTAACGTTCCCGTCCACCGGACGGGTAAAGTACTAGTTATGTTAGTTCAGGTCAAATTTCAAATTTGTACCATTTTCGTCCTGGCATTCTTGAAACATGTCAGTTCCGTCCAAAAAAAATATGAGTTAATTGCCAATTTCATCCATGTGATTTGTCCAATTATTCGATTCAACCTTGAATTGGCATGTGTCAAGAATGTCAGGGACTGAAATGGTACAAATTTGAAATTTGGTCTTGCATAATTTAACTCAAAAAAAAAAAAAAAAAAAAAAAAACATTACAAGTAGAACTTAAGGTATAAAAAAAGTGTTGAAATGCATATAGAATGAAATTAATTAATGTATTTACCTACCGTAGTGATTAAAGGTAACAAGTTGTGCGATTTTTGGGATAGATGAGGTTGGGAGTCGCTGAAGCAAAGGCACACAACCAAAAAACTCAATGATGACTGCTGCTGATCATATGAAAGAAAGACAAATAATGAATTTGTAAATTCAGACTACATACATTGAAACAACTGTGTGTAAGAAATTATTAATTAATTAATTACATGCCTGTTTCAGGGGTGAACATGTTGAAGTAACAACTTGTGCGATGATAACTGTTTCTTGTAGCATCCAAATGGAGATAAGTCCAATGCGAAGCTGATGTAAAATGAACATCCAGTCGTTCAAAACAATATGTATATATAATATATATTTGAAAAAATATGGTACAGTATGCTTTAACATACGCTGCTGCGTATGCGATGGCAAAATCGCAAGTTATGTTACCAAAAATGAAAATGTGAAAAACCAAATACCGCATATTATATAAAAAAAATATTGAATTTTAATAATCCCAACTATTAGTCGTTAGCCGCCAATAGTCCAAACTTCAAATATAAACTATTAACATAGTGGCTACCAATGGACCCTGACTAACAGAACCCTAACGGCCGTTAGTCTTCGGTCACTGGAAAAACGTTTTTTTGCCGGAAAACTCATTTTTGGCCAGAAAAGACTACATAAACAATATTTATATATCATATATATTTACACAACCACCGACCACCGTGAATGCCATTCACCTCGTCGAGTCTCCGCATACTCGTAGTGTTAGTTGGTAGACTCGTAGTGTTTATGTAAAATGCTATACGTTTATTTCGCATAAACTTATATAACGATTGTTAATGAAAAAAGGGTACTCATTATCGTATTGATTTGGTTGATTTTTAGGGCTATATGAGACTGGCCCGGACAAGTATGGGAAGCTCAACCCAATCAAAATGGTTTTTTTTTTTGGCCCGGACAAGTATGGGAAGCTCAACCCAATCAAAATGTTGTTTGGGCGGGGTCATAAAACCGTGCTAAGTAGCAACCGAACGATGACCAAAACTGGGAATAGCGTAAAACAAAAATATAAATTTTAACAATAAGCGAATCACATGACGTAAAAAATAGACGACTTCAAATTTATACCGACATGTATTGATAAGTCGATGGGGTAAAAAAAAAACCATGGAACCAAATGTGACTACCAAACACCGTGCAAAGTACCAACCGACAAAAAATTGAGGGACCAAATGTGACCAACAAACACCGTGTTAAGTAGCAACTGAACGACGAACAAATCAAGGAAAATGCATAAAACGAAAACTAATAAAAAATCTAAAATCGTATAACCTTTGTTACAAAATCTTAAAAAACTAAAGTTTTGTTATAAAAAAAAAAGAGTTAATTACTATTTTCGTCCCTGTGGTTTGTCAAAAATCACTATTTCAGTCCATTAGTTTAAAATTTGTGATTTCAGTCCCTGTGGTTTCGCTTTCATAACCATTTTAGTCCCTGTGGTTTCACTTTGGTAACCATTTCAATCCACTTATTCTATAAGTACATGGACTGAAATGGTTACGAAGTGGACTGAAATGGTTACGAAAATGAAAACACAGTGACTGAAATCGCAATTTTAAAACTAATGGATTGAAATAGTGATTTTTGATAAACCACAGGGACGAAAACAGTAATTAACTCAAAAAGAAAAAAAAACCTAAAGTTCACTAGTGGAAAAAATAATAATAATAACTAGTATTAAGGGCCCCCGCGTTGCCGCGGGGGGGGGGGGGGGGGGGGGGTAGCACTAATGATACACAACTACTAGCGAACACCGGAAAAACTCGTTAAAATAAAATAAATAAAAAGGAAAAAATAACACCGAACGAAAAGCATACGTAAAATCGTTGAACCACGTATGCCAGTTGCGACATGTTAATGTGAGGAAATAAGACTGAAATGTAAAAATAGAGAAGAATAACTAAGTCGATATAATATCACGCGCATTGCAACGAACATGTCAAACAGGGAAAAATAGACGCGTTGTGACGGTCCTGTCAAACGAGAAAAAAAATGGTCGAAAAAACTTTGAAACTCACACGTACGTTACGGCGTGTTTACTCACAAAAGTAGAACAAAACGTAAAACGAAAAATTTGAAAAAGATGAAAAATACATGGATCAAAGTTGAAAATAAAAATGGGTTGGGGCTAAATTGCAAAAGATGAAAACTTTTGGGTTAAAAATAAAAAAAAACAAAAAAGTTAAAATGCAAAAAATAAAACCTTTAGGTTAGAAATGAAAAATCAAATTTTTTTTGAAAGATTCTCCATGCATGAAGTACAAGTCATAATGCACAAACATTTTCCTAATTTATAATATGGTAATAACCGCAGAAGACAAAGAACATGTTAGTATTCCTTAATATGTTTCAAATTAATATATAGAGAATGAGTGAATATGTTTCAAATTAATATATAGAGAATGAGATGAGATGGTTGGTACCCCATTAAATTTATGGATTTAATGAAAAAAAATTATAAGTATGAAAAGAAAAAACAAAATATGTTACTATTCCTTCATATATCATATATGTTACAATAAGTAAGCACAAAAATACAAAATATGTTACTATTTATATTACAAATTAATACATAGAGAATGAGATGATATGGTAGGTACTTGGTACTAGAGGTGCATAAACCGGGTATTTTTAATAACCGGTTTCGGTTATGGAACCGGTTTCGTTTTCTCGTTTTTAGGGTTAGAACCAGTTATTATTATAATCGGTTCGGTTTCGGTTCCGGTTATTTAACCAAAAAACCATACCCTATGAGCCCCATTCCGGGTAGGGTTCGGTTCCGGTTCTTAAGAAACCGGATATTAAAATACCCTATTTTCGGGGTTTTATACCCTATTTCCGAGTTTTTTCTATATTTTCATATTTTTTCATATTCTATTGCGTCTTTATTACCCTATTTTCTCATATTTTATTTATTTATTATTATTAAATATGCATTGTATAATGTAAGAAAATTAAAATAAAAGCATTAGCATAAATTTAAAAGAAAGATATTAGAATCATGTATCGGGTATAGCCCGATATAATCGGTTCCGGTTCCGGTTCTTGTCCGGTTTCAGGTATTAATCGGGTATGATCGGTTCTGGTTTCGGTTCCAGGTATTGAGATCAAAATGCATACCCTATCTATACCCTAAGAGTAGGGTCGGTTCCGGTTTCGAGTATAGAATACCCGGGTATTAAAAAAACCGATTCCAGATTTTTCTACCAGGTCCAGTTCTAGATACGGTTTTTTTTTATGCACCTCTACTTGGTTCCCTGGTAAATTTATGGATTTAATGAAAAAAATTACAAGTATAATAGGACAAGCCCCTGGTACTATATCCAATTCCCCACAAATCCACAATATCTAGGTGAAACGGGCCCTAAATAAATATGGAAACATGCTTGGCTGCTGTGAACAAATATCGTATTGGGCTTAGTAGTGACCCAGTAAAATTTACAAAGGTCCAAAATAGAAATCACGATGATAGCTAGATACATGAACACCATCATTACCACCAATCACCAACACCACCACCACCACCACCGTAGATACCCAATCGCCGCCGTCACAACTAGCCTCAATAAAAACAAATATAGTGAGTGAACTCGCTCTGACCCAACCTGTTTTGACCCGAACCCGTTTCGACCCATTGCACAACACGCCCGTTCATTTTTCCACTAGCTTGTTTTAACCAATTTGGTTAAGCTCTCATAAGGGCAATGCCACTAAAATCATATAACCGATCAAGCATACGATTTAGCACTATGCAATGTACCCCAAGAAAAAAAAGATACATCTATAGATGGTTCACTATGTAACAAATTGTGCTACAAGTATTTTAACTACAAATTATCATATCAATGAGCTTTAAATACCAATGAAGACACATTTATTATTTGTAAAAGTGTAGTCTGGTGGTGTAACTTTACAGCTTTGATACAGCTGGTGAGGAGGGTGTTCTAGCTTTCCTTATTAAGCCCTCCTGAGTTACAGATGCTACAAGCTGAATGCAAATCAATATAAATTGGGTTATTTGGGTACAAAAAGATTACAGTTTGATTTTTGAGGTCCATCAAACATATGATATATTGATATTAAGATGGACTCATGTTGAACTGTCTTAAGATGATAGTAACATATTACATACCTCTCCTTTTCTGTTGAAAATTTGCCCGCTAACAAATCCACGGGCGTTGTATGCAGTAGGACTCGATATCTGTAAAACAATGAGTCGATGTTTTATATCAAAAAGTGAATATGGAAATAAAATACAAGAGTTCTTTATAAAATTTACCACAAACAACAATCACTCGTCAGCTCTAATAGGCCGGTGAAACCACATCCTTGAAAAAAGAAGTTTTATCAAAACGGATTCAACATTATTACTACACTTATAAATATGTATAACAGTCAGTTTCAACGGTTAAAGTTCCAGAACGCTTACGAGTGATCCAAGCTAATAGAAGTCGTCTTTACGCCCTTTGCACGGTGGGGATTCAGACTGACATTAAGAAATATGAGATCTGAAGTGTATGCTACAACGCATCTGCATAATAAAATCATCTCTTGATACTTCACAAATAAAATAAATAATCTGTCTCTGCTAATTACATTGGACATAAAGAAAGATTTTAATGTAAAGATTTGAGAGTGAATACTCACCTATGCAAAGCCTCATCGTCTGAGAGTTTTCCTTTTGCTTTAAACCAGTACCTCAAACTGCAATGACAAAATTAAAAAAATAAATAACAACTAAAGAGAAGTGTGAGTAAGTAAAGCTTATTTATGCATCCGTTTAAATGGTTGACCTTGCGGGACGTTTGTCGTAATTGGTTGAATTATTAGGCTCGCAGAACCTTATCTCAATAGGCCACGAAGTAAACTTTGTTGTGGCAACCTTGTTTCGGTAAGATCTGTAACAATAAATGTAGTTGTTACAAACCTTATAAGCGGTATTGGAGCTATTCGCAATAATAGATGTGGCAATCGTCATAGATTTATAAATGAGTAGATTCGGATTACGTCTTATCGCTAGCAGATCAAATGGGTAAAATAACAATATATGTGGTTAAAAGGAAACGGGTCAAAAGTCGGCCATAGTGTACTTAATTCGTAAAACATCCTAAATCCTTCTATTTAACTGGTTATACCATTGGTGAAACAACATTATTTCTGTCATAATCTTTAACACACTTGTACAAAGAATTGGAATGAACCTGGGAAGACGAGGATCAGTAAGGGGCCTATCCCGCAAATCTTCCATTGATAAAAGCTGCAAACATCAGTGTTAAAGAAAATAGCAATTTTAACTAGAACCGGTCAACACGTTTGTAACAATGTAACTGTGATACCAATTCAGGATCAGGGACAGCTGGCATTGATGGTAACTGGTGATCGAACCCTACTTCTTCCTTCTGTAAAATATCAATCCATACTTGATTTTTGCAATAACTGGAAGAAGAAGAAAAAAAGAATCTGCACCTCTGGAACTATCATTTACAAGAATCATACTTGTAAACACTTATTTAGTTACAACTTACAAGTCACTTTTGCCACTATTAAATTACGTATCCTAACTTAATGACATCACCATCAGACACCCACGTACAATAAAAGAGAAAAAAAAGAATCATCATAGATGTTGTTTCAAACTTTGGCTGTATTCAGAGGAAGAGTAATAAGATACCTGAAACGAGGCAATCATTGTGAATACAACATTTCCCTTTTGTATTGCATCTATCCTTCGGGTAGCAAAACTATTGCCATCGCGTACACGATGAACATAATATATAATCGGAACTGCAAGCATGTATGTATCAAATCAAATCACCTACAAATGAATCAAACATGTCTAACATGCATCACTTAGAAAACATTTTTCCTATTCATCTTGTAATATAATCAAAAATCTTTTCGGTTGGAACAGCGTTCGTAGGTTTTTAGGTTTATTGGTGTTATTGCATTTGTTTAACGATAATCTCATCCTTAATTGGTTACCATAAAGCACAGTTGTAACTGGTTTGACGCACGATCATATAACTGTGTACGGAGACTCATTACAAAACTCTACTAAGTTGGACACATTGTCGTAAAGGACACATTACAACATTGAGCCAAAGTTATAAAGTTGTACACGCCATTGTAATGGGTTGACGCACCGTTATATACTTGTACACATTAAAATTCATTACAATGGGGAATGAAATTTTGAACAAATAACTAGATGACGAACATGACTTACTTTCAAGATCCCCACCCAAAAGGAAGTAAACATGCAAGCTATGAACAATCTTGAGTGAATCAACAGTTTTAGATGCTGCAGCTAGCGCCTGCGTATTTTCAACTTAGAACCTTCAGTACATGTAAGTAACACTTAAAATATTTAATATCTTCTACCAAAATGACTATGAACATAACATTGGTGATAATAAGTAAGCACGTTATAAGACCTATCGAGAATAGGCCTACAAATAGTTATTAGAAAATCTGAATACTGGTTTTCAATTTTGATAGTAGTTGATATACCCACAGTCCGTTGACTCAGATTCAGATACTTTTTTTTTTCAAATTGAGCTCAGATATTTTCATAGTGAGTTCGACTAAACATTCAACCAATTACACTTTGAGTAAATATACATATGATAAGTGTGTATAACATAATATACCTGTGTGTATAATAAGAATATACAATAACAATGCATAATCAACTCATATATGTTAATAAACTAATCATAAATGAATGAAAGTAAGGTGCATATGCATATGATCTTGTAAACCAATGATAAACTATCAATAATACCTGTCCAATGAACTGTCCTCCAAACACTGTTTCATTATGTGGAGTACCAGGCAATGTGATCCCTTTAAATATGTCGACCTTCATGGAAACCACGATAAATATAAGTTATTTTTGTTTTATGAACGTATAATAGAGATAGACTATTGATGGTACATGCTGATGCTAAAATCACAAAACATTAAATAATATTCCACATTTAGCTTTACATACTTCTATAGGCTCAAGATGCTGCTAAAATCACAAAACATTAAATAATATTCCACATTTAGCTTTACATACTTCTATAGGCTCAAGATGCAATATGCTCTCGACAAATGAGCATGTTTCAGCAGTTTGTTCTGCACTCCAGATTGACTTTGACTGCAACAAACTGCAATGCTCATGCGGAAGCAGTAAGCAGGTCAGCTGCACAATATATGAAATAGCATAAGCCTTGAGCAAGGAATCCGTTCAAATGCCAATTAGAGACATGTTTATGAATGTTAGTTTCAAATAAGATTACAAAAATCATATTATTTCATTGATGTCTAACTTTTTATATAAATTTTGTAGAAGGTTTTACTTCACGCGTATAAAATACACCGTGGGAAAATTTTGACCCGTTCCTTTTAACCAATTTTTTATACCCATTAAAGATAAACATAGTAGCATACCCAAATCAGCCCATTAAAAAGTAACCGGGTCAAAAAAGCAACCTCTATTTAAGACTGTCAGTTAGGGAAAACTAGACATGTTAAAGGGGAAAACAACCAAACTGAGAAAGCATACAGAAATGAAAAACAAAAGTATGCAAGCACCTTAGTGAGGGCAATGACATCGGCTTGCTACACAGACGCTGCCACGCCTGAATACATAAAAATATATATATATTCTATGAACAATGTCTTGGAAGATTTATATTTGAAAAGCATTAAGGAATCAAACTACTGATGTTTACAATGATTTTGAATGAGGAAAAAGAAACATTAAATTATTATAAGCAATAATATGATCATGAAATATGAGGCTTTCACCGTTGACAAAGTAGTCATAACGCTTAAGTTGGAACTCTGGCCGATTATGTTCATCTGCATGAATATAGGCAGAGACCTCCGCCTGCGAAATATTGTTGATTATACCATTTCAATCCAAAATCAAATATGCATCTAAATTGTCAATTCTAGAATAACAAATCACATGTTACACAACGGCAAAGTTACCTCGCCTTCCCATATGAAATACAGTCCATTCGAAGCCTCCCCCTCTCGAACAACATACTCTTGGGGATCTTAAAAGAAGAAAAATTATACAAATGTAAGAAGTTTTTTATTTATATACAGATAGAAACATCTAAAACTAACATGGCTAAATCTATTATTCTAATATCAACTGTTAGAATTACATATTTGAAAACATAATCCTCAATATTAACATTTTGTATGCATTCAAGCTAGTATCATGTGCAAATGCGACGGTCCACAAGGCTACCGTACAAAACCTAGAACTTGCCTATCAACCGTGTTTTTTTATATTATTCTGCTTTTAAATTTCTAATATGTAATTACATTTCTGTTCACTATAGTTAACCACCTATCCAGCAGCAGCAACCTATTTGGTTACAACTTACAAGTTTCACTATATCAATCAAATATATATTCAGTCAAAACCATACTAACTTATCACCACAATGTACAAATCTATAATGTGAATTCTCTACCAAATCATGCATCACCAATACATCAAATCCACCAAAAACAATGTTAGTCAAAACAGAACTAACTTCTAGAATCTAACCATAACGTCCAAGTTTCAAAAACTGTTTGTCTAGTAAATCACTGATCATCATAACAAAAAATTAACTAAAACTATTAAGAATCAGTCAAAATATAAGTTATATAATCAGCATATTGCCATAATTTCAAATTTTAATACAATTTTTCAAGTAAAATCGCTGAAACTCAAACAATCAAATTCACAAACAAGACACATTAACCTAAATAGATCGTATTACCGTAATGTTTAACAGTGACAAGTTGTGCGATTCTCCGAAGAGACGAACTCGGAAGCCTCTGAAGCAACGGCACACTACTCAGAAACTCGATCACTGTTCATCAAATTTCATCGTAAGCACGAACCAAATGAACTCAATGATTCATAATACGTTGAAATTGGAAGAAATTAGGACTTCGATGTTGTAGAATTTTACCTGCTTCCGAACTGAACATGTTGAACGTTCGCCACACCTTGCAGTGATCTCGGGACAAACCTTTTTTTAGATATTTTTTGAGACCAGAGAAAAGATCCAATGCGACGGGTGTATATTATCAACAAATAATCACGTTTATTTTGTGTCTTTAGACTATGGGGTATGGGGCGGGGTTGGCTGAAAACGCCCAAGCCACCACCCCGGGTGGGCTTGGGTTTGGGCGTGGCCCAAGGGGCGGGAGTTTAAGGCCGGACGTGGGGCATGCTAGCGATCCTTTGTGGCCGGCTCCTATTCGCTTGTTGGCTAGATCATAGCGGGGTACATTTAAAATTCAAATTATAACCGTTTGGCCAAGCCAAGCGGTTCACCCACCCAACAATCAACATCGCAATATATATGACCCCCAACCCCACCGGCTGTCCACCGCTACCCCAACCCAAACACACTTGATCGAACCCGCTACCCACACACACTTATCGATGGCCTCTTGGACACACGAGGAAGAGCTAGCTCTTGTCACGAGCGTTGTTGACGCAATGAAGGGCCGCCAACCCGGTGAGACCCGTTACTGGCCGGAAGCTTTTAATAGCTACCGGCATAACGTGGGAAACGACCGGCACAATTTAAACGCGTGCCAACACAAATGGCGCGAGCTACGACCGAAACTCGATCATTTCAAAGCCTATTACGACAGCGTCCCAGGCGGTGAGATAAACCACGAAGACCGGGTGGCGGTGGCGAACATCGAGTTCCGGGGCAAGAAGCGGAAGCCGTTCGACAAGCTCGCCTTTTTCGAAATCTACCTAACGCTCTAGGTTTTTTTTTTGTAATCCTTTTTAGGCTTTTTTGTAATTTTTATGAATTATGTAATTTTTAGGAATTTAATAAAATTTTAGGCTTTTTTTTAAATGTTGTTTGTATTTTTTTATTTTTGGTTTTTTTTTATTTTTATTTTAATAAACCTGCCAAGCCACGCTGGCTAGCCACGCCCCGCCATATGTAACACCCTGAAAATATAAAGCTTTATATTAGAATTATAAAGTATTAAATAAACAGGAATAAACTAACTATGACTAAATAACCCAGTTAGTTACAAGTCTTGTAGTGACATATAAGTGGGTTAAACACTCAAAATATGAACTAAAGAAAATTAGAGGGACCACAGGTGTTTAAACTGAAACTAATTATAATACAAACATATTTTAAACACAAAACACACACTTGTGTGTGTGCTGGGTTCGATCAAACACAGAGGGGACGGCCAGAACTTCTCCAAAACCCTAGTTCATGCTATTTGATCAAAATTGAAGACCAAATTCAGACCCAAATTAAAATCCGAACATAGATTAGTGATCACCTCAGTGAAGGGATCATAAGGTATGTAAATTTTGTATAAAATTTCCATTTAAATTTCTGGATGAACATAGGAAATTCGAATTTGATGTTGCATGCGTGTTGTATGGATGAAATTGGGGTGATATGATGTCTAGGGATAAACCCTAGTCGATTTCTTGTTAAAATTTTGCTTAATACTTATGAGATTCATAATCACCATTATAGGTGATTAATGGGTTTTGTAGAAACATGATAAACACTAGGATTATGATTCTTGTTCTAGTGTAATCTGAGTTTTATGAAGTAATTTCTGAAATGTTGATGTTAAAATCTATGTAAATTAGCTTAATTGAAGTTAATCTTGGCTAAATAAAAAGTTATGAACTTGATGATAGATTGTGAGAAATTATGCCCTTAAGGTGCTTGTGAAAATGCCTAAAAGAAGACTTAAAACTAGAAATTTGAGCTAAAACGCATGTTTGTAGAATCATGGCGAACTATGCGTTATATGTTAAGCAAAAGAGTTCTAAACGGGTTGTGGTTGAACTCTATAGGAAAGGAAACCGGAGCGTCAAGTGGACAAGCCGGTGGTGACGCGTGATCGAAGGGTGTGCTTTGAAGGTACGTGACTTTAGTCCCGTTACATTATGCATAAACGTTTGGATTTAGTGTGTTAATGGTGTCATAGTGTAGTGTACGCGTTTGGTGTGTCATAGAAGTGGCGAAGCTCACTCGACAATCAAACGGGTCAAAATATTGGTTAGAAATAGTTTGGTTTGTCATTAAAGTGATGACCTTCACTCGACAACCAAACGGGTCAAAACCAAGTACTTGAATCGATCTTGTGTGTAGAGACTTGAAAGTCTCATATTGTGATAATGCTAGGTAGCAATATACCAAAGAATGGTTTTGCCAAGCTAAGTTTATGAACCCGTGATATCGGGTCAAACGGTAGTAACTAGATGCAAGAGATGCATAAGAAACATGCTTAAATTGTTAGAAAATGAGCATGGGATTCTAATGCGAGCATAAGTGTCACGGCCCCAGCCCCGGTTTGACCCGGTCAGGAGCCGCGGGACAGGAACCCGTGGTATTTGATTGATGCGACAGCGGAAGATTTCACAGGATCTTAAAAACTTGAAATGCCCGATTAATTTATTTCATAATTCGGGATAAACCCCGTAATTTACAATAGAGGAATTTACTAGGAAATTCCCTGATTTATTAAAAACATGTTTTATTCATTTTAACTGAGCCACCTCTTCAAGCTTGTTAGTGCTCCGTAGCATGTTTTCCTTGATTTACAGCAGGTCACCTGAAACATGTTTTAAAAATATTTTTGTCAGCGGGGAAATACTGGTGAATCATTCATTTTGACAAAATGACACATAGTTATAAATTACAGCATAAGAGCGATTACAATGGCTTCTATCTTATTTTTATCTGGCGCCTTGTCACCCGTGTGACGATGGTCATACCACTATTGGGTCCTTCCCCAAGTAGTGATGTTTATCACGGTGAGGATTTATTAGCCTAACCCGTGCGAAATTAGTAATGTGCACAATACCCCACTAGCCAGTGATTCAAGATAACCACGACTTAATCCCTGTAATTATAACTTTTTGAAAATGGAGTATTGTAAAATATTTTTGATAAAAAGAGAATGACTCACATTGCAGATTTATACGGGCAGAGCTTAGCCTACTGATTAGCCTGATAACCTAATTTAAATAACAATGCACACGAACGAGGTCAATAACTAATACAACATTTACGATAACTCACGAGATTAAAACCTTCAAAACGAATGACAAAGTGCAATACTTAAACATCCATCGAATTCACGACGAATGACAAAGTATAAACCCAATTTGAGCAGCACTTAAACATTCATCGGATAGTTTAAATCGATCGGACATTGAATCGTAGCAGCGATCGAGTTAATACCCGGTATCGTAGCAGCGCCTTGCTATATTGAAAGTAAATTTCGAATTACAGCAGTGGGACTTCGTTTTTGAATTGAGATTTCGACATCAGAGGACTGCTCGTAGCACGATCTATTTATAGGTGAAATTTAGGGCTCACGCGGCCCGCGTGAACCTTCGGCCATACCTTACGCGACCCGCGTAACCACCTAGTCTAGGCGTAGGTTTGATTGGTCACGAGTAGACTTGCCAGCTAGTCAACACGTGGCTTGGGAATGTTTATCCGGTCAACCATACATTGACGCCGCCCGCGTAAGACTCTGCTTACTCTTACGCGGCCCGCCTAAGAACCATAAATCTTGATTTTCTTGATTTTTAAGGCGTGGTAAGGTTTCAGGGGTTCAGGTCTTTACTTACGGGTCAAATTGGAATATTTTTGAGAGTCCTTACATCCTCCCCACCTTATTTAAAATCTCGTCCTCGAGATTTACTGGAATAAGTGAGGATACTTTCGCTTCATTTCCGATTCCAGCTCCCAAGTGTATTCGGGTCCTCGTTTCGATTCCCACTTGACTTTGACCAGCACTAGTCGTTTGTGTTTGAGAAACTTGATCTTTCGGTCTTCTATTTGAAGCGGTTTCTCTACGAATTTTAACTTTTCATTTACCTCTATATCCTGAAGAGGTACTACCAATGATTCGTCTGATAGACACTTTTTGAGGTTGGATACATGAAATACGTCATGTACCCCCGCTAATTCTTCTGGTAATTGTAAGCGATAGGCAACTGGTCCTATACGTTGGATCACTGAAAATGGTCCTACGTATCGTGGACTTAGCTTTCCTTTCTTACCGAACCGAACTACTCCTTTCCAAGGAGAAATTTTCAAGAGTACCTTGTCTCCAACTTGGAACTCTAGTGGTTTGCGTCAATTGTCGGCATAGCTCTTTTGACGATCTCGAGCAGTCTTCAGTCTTTCCTTGATTTGAATGATCTTGTCGGTGGTTTCTTGTACAATTTCAGGTCCTGATAATTGACTTTCTCCTATTTCTGCCCAGCAAACTGGAGTTCTGCACTTTCGTCCATACAGTGCTTCAAATGGGGCAGCTTCAATGCTTGTATGATAACTATTGTTATAGGAGAATTCGATCAAAGGTAGGTGATCATCCCAGTTTCCACCAAAATCTATCACACATGCTCGGAGCATGTCTTCCAGTGTTTGTATCGTCCTTTCACTTTGCCCGTCTGTTTGAGGATGATATGCCGTACTTAAATTTAGTCGGGTTCCCATTGCTTCCTGGAAACTTGTCCAAAAATGAGAAGTGAAAAGACTATCCCTATCTGATAAAATGGAGAGTGGAACTCCATGTAAAGATACTACTTCGTCTACATACAACTTGGCTAACCTTTCCATGCTAAAGGTTTCCTTTATAGGTAGAAAATGAGCTGATTTGGTTAATCGATCCACAATTACCCAAATCGCGTCATTACCTTTCCTGGTTTTGGGTAATTTAGTAACAAAGTCCATTGTTATGAATTCCCATTTCCATACAGGCATTTCTAATTGTTGAAGTAGACCCGAAGGTTTCTGGTGTTCTGCCTTAACTTGTGAACAAGTAAGACACTTAGAAACATATCTAGCTACATCCTTTTTCATACCTATCCACCAGAAATTATTCCTTAAATCTTGGTACATTTTATTGTTACCAGGATGCATGGTATACCTAGATTTATGGGCTTCCTCTAAAATCTTATCTCTTAATTCTCCCTGCTTAGGTACCCAAATCCTTTTCTTATGGAATCTCCAAATTCCATCATTTCCGTGCTCTAATTCTTTTATTCGTCCTTTCATTCCTCCAGCATTGTCCTTGATTGCTGTTTCCTGGACATTCTTTAGTTGTTCCATTAAATCTAACTGTAGATTTAATCTAAGAGCACGAACTCGTCGCTGTTTCTCATGATACTTACGACTTAAGGCATCTGCAACTACGTTTGCTTTTCCTTCGTGATACTGAATATCACAGTCGTAGTCGCTTAGGATTTCCATCCATCTCCTTTGCCTCATGTTTAATTCTTTTTGCCCAAATATGTACCTTAAACTTTTATGATCCGTATGGACAGTAAACTTACTTCCATACAGATAATGTCTCCAAATCTTAAGGGCAAAAATTATGGCTCCTAACTCTAAGTCATGAGTCGTATAATTTTCCTCGTGCTTCTTCAATTGCCTTGAAGCATACGCAATTACCTTTTTGCGTTGCATTAGCACACATCCTAATCCTAGTTTTGAAGCTTCACAGTAAACTTCAAAATCTTCGGTTCCTTCTGGTAAAGCTAGGATTGGGGCATTTGTTAACTTTTGCTTTAAAATCTTAAAAGCTTCTTCTTGCTTAGGTCCCCATTCAAACTTAACTGCTTTACAGGTTAGCTTAGTTAATGGCACTGCTATTTTAGAAAAATCCTTAATAAAGCGCCTATAGTATCCAGCTAATCCTAAAAAGCTTCTAATTTCCATAGCTGATTGTGGAACCTTCCAATTGGTGATTGCTTCTATTTTAGAGGGATCTACATAAATTCCTTCGTGGTTCACCATGTGTCCTAAAAATTGCACTTCCTGTAGCCAAAATTCACACTTCGAGAATTTGGCATAAAGCTTTTCTTTTCTTAACAAGGTTAAGAGTGCATGCAGGTGCTGACAATGCTCGTCCTGACTTTTGGAATAAATAAGTATATCGTCGATAAAGACAATTACAAATTTATCCAAATACGGTTTACAGATTCTATTCATCATGTCCATGAATGTTGCAGGTGCATTCGTTAGTCCGAAGGGCATGACTGTAAACTCGTAATGACCATACCTAGTTCTGAAAGCAGTTTTAGGTATGTCTTCTTCTTGTACCTTCAATTGATGGTATCCGGAGCGTAAGTCGATTTTAGAAAAATATCTAGCTCCTTGAAGCTGATCATAGAGGTCAGCAATCCTAGGTAATGGGTATCGATTCTTAATTGTAGCCTTATTTAATTCCCTATAATCAATACACATTCGCATTGAACCATCCTTTTCTTCACGAACAACGCTGGTGCTCCCCAAGGGGATGAGCTCGGTTGTATGAATCCTTTACTTAGTAACTCATCTAATTGCTTTTTCAATTCTAAAATTTCGGTGGGTGCTAACCGATAAGGTGCCTTGGCTATTGGTGTAGTTCCTGGAATTAAATGAATTCTAAACTCTACCTCTCTATCAGGTGGTAATCCCGGCAGTTCTTCTGGGAATACATCTGGGTATTCTGAGACTACTGGAATTTCCTTAAGTTCCTATCCTTTCGTGTTAATGATTACTGAAATCATATATACCATTGCCTGTTTTCTTGAATAACCAGCCAATTTTATTGTTGAAATGAATTTGAGTGGCTTTCGCGGTTTATCTCCTGTAATTGAAATTACCTCTCCTGTAGGTGTATATATTTCTATGGCATTTTTGTCACAAAGAATTCGAGCATGGTTGGCTACTAACCAATCCATTCCTAACACAACATCGAATCCGGCTAAATTCATTGGTAATAGGTTTGCAGAAAATTTATGACCTAAGAGTTTTATCTTTCCTTCTCGCAAAACCTTATTTATGTTAACAGAATTCCCATCTGCCGTCTCGACTGTAAAAATCTGCCTAAGGTTGGTTAAGGGTAATTTAAGAGCTTGGTAGAATGAAGTATTTATAAAACTTTGGTTTGCACCAGAGTCAAATAATACTTTTGCATAAACGTTGTGGACTAGGAATGTACCAGCTATCACGTCAGGGATTAGCTCGGCTTCCTGAGTAGTTAACTGGAAGGCTCTCGCGTTCTTCTTGGTAGTTCCGTCTGCAGGTTTGGCTTTGTTATCAGCTGGTTTGACCAATTTCGGGCAGTCTGGCCTGAAATGTCCAGCTTCTCCACAGTTGTAGCAAACTGTTGACTTCTTCTTCCTGCAGTCTTCCTCTTGGTGTCCTGGAATTTTGCAAAAATTGCAATACCCTTTGCATCTTCCAAAATGCTTTCTTTTGCAGGAATTGCAAAATGGAACAGTGGAAGATTGCCCAGCTCCTTTTCTCTTGAAATTGCTACGGTTACCCATACGGAATCCTTGGGTAATCTTTTGGGCTACTTCCTTTTTCCGATTTTCTTCACTTGTGCGTACCAGTTCGTTAGTTAGGGTGTTAGCTAATTCTACCGCATCGTCAATAGTGCGAGGTCTCGCAGCTTTAACGATATTACGGATTTCGCCAATCAATCCCCAAATATAGCGGGAAATAAGCACCGGTTCTGGCGAAGCCAGGGTTGGTACCACTCTTGCATACTCAAAGAATGTCGAAGTATACCCTCGACAATCTACACCAATCATCCGATGGTTCAGGAACTTATTTGCCATTTGTTCCTTTTCATATTCGGGACAAAATTTTCTTTCCATTAGCTGCTTAAATTCTTCCCAACTCATGGCATAGGCCATATTTCTTCCTTTGGCTTGAAGTACCGTATTCCACCATTCTAGCGCCCCTTCTTTAAAAAGATGCGACGCATACATGACCTTGTCTTCCTCAGCACATTTACTTATCATAAGTACTGCTTCAGTTTTCTCCAACCAACGCAGTGCTGCAGTCGCCCCTTCATTGCCTGCGAACTCAGCTGGTTTACAAGCAAGAAATTCTTTATATGTGCAACCAGGCGTCGCAGCTTTCATTTTCTTAGGGAGTGGGGCCTACCGTGGATTATCATTGTTAGTATGTTTGCCGCCTCCGTTTACGCTATTACTGAAATTATCTTCTTGAGTACGTTTACTAGGAATAATTTGTTGAGGTTCAACAGGTTTCTGGGCAGCAGCAAGGATTGCTGGAATAGCATTGGCTATTCCTTGAGCAACGATATTTTCGATATCTTGCCTAGTCATTAATTGATCTTCCTGGTGTTGCTCAGATTGGTTAACCTCGTTAACTGGTTCATTATTAGCATTTTCCATCTGATAATTAATATATATATATATATATATATATATAGGTAAAGGATCCTGTACAAAGTCCAACTTTTGTAAGAAGTGTGAGAAATAATGTGAGAATGACAAGTGTCCCTAATCTTAATTAATTCAAAAGGGTATATTAGTAATTGTCCATTCTTATCAATTAATTGATTTCCTAGATAATTGCTAAAAAAAATAACCGCTGATGAGTTTTTTTAGGATGGTGATCGTAAATTCTCATCATAAAATCGCCATTAATTCTCAGATCATCTTCTCCGACCACCGTCTGCATCTCCGACCACCGTCACCAATTTCTTTCGTCTCCACAAATCATTCACCGTCATCGTCTTTCATCTTCGTCATTCTCATTTCTGATCGTGACTTGAATCCTAGTCATGGTGTTTTAAAATCTGGGAATGTTTTTTATTTGATTGCCCAGATGTTAAAACACCATGACTTGAATCATAGTCATGGTGTTTTAAAATATGGGAATGTTTTTGTATTGATAAAACACCACGCCATGAATAATGTCTCCTAATAAAACACCATGACTTGAATCATAGTCATGGTGTTTTAAAATATGGGAATGTTTTTGTATTGATAAAACACCACGCCATGAATAATGTCTCCTGATAAAACACCATGACTTGAATCATAGATGTTTAAAACACCACACTATGAACAAGGTCTCCAGATAAAACACCATGACTTGAATCCTAGTCATGGTGTTTTAAAATCTGGGAATGTTTTTGTGTTGATAAAACACTACGCCATGAACAATGTCTCCAGATAAAACACCACGCCATCAACAATGTCTCCAGATAAAACACCATGACTTGAATCTGCGATTACGTTTTAAAAATCTGGGAATGTTTTAAAGTATGAAGAAATTCGCTGATTTTTTTTTTGAGATTGATGGCGGTTACCATATAATTCGCTGATCTTTAGGAGTTTGATGGGTGGTTTTGAAACGGTTACCATATTTGAAATGTTGGAAAAGTCACTATTGCCCTTCAATTTTTACATAAGGTCCTTCTAATTAAGACACAATTTACATTTTATACCCTATTGATCTCAACCATTAGATCAAATATCCAATGGTTTAAAACACTTCTTACCCTTCTTACATTTTAGACACTTTTTACCATATCCCTACCCTATATATATATATATGATTAGCAGAAAAATAAATTAACAATTCAACATAAAATAATTGCACATAATTACACCAACACGTATAGTCAAAATTGTCGATTTCTCAACTGTCATTTTTATATATTATAATATGCATCAGTACACACCGTTATCTTACAAAAGTTTTATTTGTAGGTTATTTTGCAGACTTATTTTATTATTATGATTACTATTATACAATCACAGCTTCACCACCATCCTATCCCTGGGCACCTTAGAAGCGACGTTCTCTCTCGTCGTACTTCCGAGAGATCTGTTCTCCCACCACCCGGATCCTATTCCCTGCACCTATCAGCTCTTCGCCAAAATGGCGGAGTTCAGCTAAGTTTTCATTACTCATTGGTGGGTTTGGTATAGGTTCTGGGTCGAACTGAGGGAAAAAGGTATAAGGGTTATTGAGGAGGTTTTGAAACTGCCAGTCATTAGTCCACCACTCGTCCATTCCTAGAGGTTGGGTGTGGATCAGAGGGTCTGGAATAGCTGGTTCTAAGTTTATTGGAAGATGGGTTTCAGCAGGATAAGGGTAGAGGTTGGCGTTGATAGGTCTAATGATATCACAGCTTGCCAGTAGGCGATCTAATTCTTCCTATAATGGCAACTCCTCGACTTGCTTAGAACTCTCCCCAATTTCCATTTCTACTTGCCTAGATCCTTCCCCGATCTCAATTCCTTTTCCTTTATGTCGCAACCCCCGATCCCTGATTCCCGGGAACGGGCGGCCGCGAGCCAGTTTCGGTGGTATCGTGGTATTTGTCTAATTTGGCAGCGGAAATTTTCATCAGGACCGTAGTTAGGAAATATTTATCAGAGTAAAACCACCATATTTGATATTAATAATCACATGGGTAAAACCCAAGTTTCTTATTACAATACATTCATAGGGATAAACCCTATTTTATTGAATTTAAAACATCATCTTTTAGGTAACTTTTATAGCCACATTTTTCCCAAGCCTTCAGTGCTCTCCAGCTGGCTTTTTACTAATTGGCTGTCACATTTTGTTACCTGAAACATGTTTTAAAAACATTTGTCAGCGGGAAATACTTGTGAGTGAATCCCAGTTTAATCACGAAACATTTTATCAATTAAAACAGTATTGAGAGCGATCACATTGTTTATTTCTACACAATTACTCATTCAGTACTGTCAATCCTGACTTGTGGGTCATATTACTCATTGGCTAACTCTTTGTCCAATGGTAACGTCCTGTCATCCCCGACTTACTACTCACAAGGTAGTAAATTTTGTATACAAAACCCCAACATACCGGCAGTAATTGAAGAACTACAAAGACTCAATCACCGCTTAATCACATTGTAAAACAATTAAGGTTTTGTAAAATATTCCAAAAAGGTTATCAAAAAGAGGATAAACTCACATTGCTATCTTAGACTTCGCGTAAGGGTTTCCTGAGAATAATCTATAATTTACACAAATGTACCTAGGTTAGTATCATAACCCTTTGAAAATATTAATGATACCCTCCCCGAGACGGCATTCCAACAACTACGTCGGGCAGAACCATGACAGTTGTTACGGAACCCTAAATCAATCGGGCAGCGTATCTACTATGAAACCGGGGTTATAATACTTACAACGGAGCAGAACCTCGCTAATTAGGGGGTATAATACTTGAAAATTATGTCTACTACTTCAGAAATTCGAGACTGAGAAAAGAAAGTGAACGAATTGAAATGAAATCCGATGCGTTCTATTTATACTTGCTGAACTAGACTCTCACGCGGCCCGCGTGAAAGATAAGGGGTCGCTTACGTGGCCCACGTCAACCCTGGTCAACAGGGTAGCTTGTCCGGGTCATCTACTAGGCTCGACACGATGTCGACACATGTCAGCTCAGGGTGTCTCCGCGTTGTTGATCTCTCGCGGCCCGCGTACACTTAACATAGGTCTTACGTGGCCCGCTTGGACTTAAGAAAATCAAAGGAATCCGGTTCTAACCTTGATACCGCCCGCATAAGGATTGGGGTGGGTCTACACGGCCCGCCTCAGCCCTAGATTTAAACTTTTATTTATTTTAAATACTATTTTCTATATTTCGGGCTCGGTTGTCTCATACGGAGGGTTATTTAAAGACATATAAGGGTATTTTAAAATATAATAGGGTGTCGGAAATATTCGAGAGTGTCGGTTTTATTGAGGGTTGTTACATCCTCCCCACCTTATTTTAGAGCTCGTCCTCGAGATCTACTGGAACAAGTGCGGATATTTCCTTTGCATTTCAGATTCAAGCTCCCATGTGTACTCAGGTCCTCTTTTGGAGTCCCACTTCACTTTGACTAGAACTAGTCTTTTATGTTTGAGATTCTTGACTTTCCTATCTTCAATTTGTAGAGGCCTTTCTACAAACTTGAGTTGTTCATTTACCTTTATATCCTTAAGAGGTACTATCAGTGATTCATCAGCTAAACACTTTTTAAGATTAGATACATGAAACACATCATGTATTCCTGCCATTTCCTCTGGCAGTTGTAGCTGATAGGCTACAGATCCTATTCTTTTAATAATCTTAAAAGGTCCAATATACCTGGGGCTTAACTTTCCCCTTTTTATGAATCTTACTACTCCTTTCCAAGGAGAGACTTTCAACAATACTCTATCCCCTACTTGAAATTCCAATGGCTTGCGTCGGTTATCGGCATAGCTCTTTTGTCGATCACGTGCGGCTTTCAGTCGTTCCTTGACTTGAATGACTTTGTCAGTTGTTTCTTGCTCTATTTCTGGTCCAGATAATTGCTTTTCCCCAAATTCTGCCCAACAGACTGGGGTTCGGCACTTTCGTCCATAAAGTGCTTCGAATGGTGCAGCATTGATACTTGTGTGATAACTATTATTATAAGAAAATTCTATTAAAGGTAAGTGTTCGTCCCAATTACCTCCGAAATCAATTACACAAGCTCTAAGCATGTCCTCCATTGTCTGAATTATCCTTTCGCTTTGTCCGTCCATTTGAGGATGATAAGTTGTACTCAGTTTTAATTTAGTTCCCATTGCCTTTTGGAAACTTGACCAAAAATGAGAGGTAAATCGACTATCCCTATCAGAAACAATTGATAAAGGAATACCATGTAAAGAAACAATTTCATTTACATACAATTTAGCTAATTGTTCTATACTAAAAGTTTCTTTCATTGGTAGGAAATGAGCTGACTTGGTTAGCCTATCTATAATCACCCAGATTGTATCATTTCCTTTCTTTGTTTTGGGTAATTTAGTAACAAAATCCATTGTTATTAATTCCCATTTCCATACTGGCATTTCCAATTGCTGTAACAAATCTGAGGGTTTCTGATGTTCGGCTTTGACTTGTGAACAAGTTAAACATTTAGAAACATAGGCTGCTAAGTCCTTTTTCATTCCTATCCACCAGAAATTTTTCCTTAAATCCTGGTACATTTTATCACTTCCTGGATGCATCGTATACTTAGACTTATGTGCTTCTTCTAATATACGATGACGTAGGTTTCCTAATTTAGGTATCCACATTCTCTTTTTATGGAATCTCCAAATTCCATATGTTCCTTGTTCTAATTCTTTTAGCATACCTTTTAGCTTTTCAGTATCTTCCTTGATTACTGATTCTTGTGCTTCTCTTATTTGATCATTTAAATCTACTTGCAAATTTAATTTAAGAGAACGTACCCTTTTTGGCTTTTCATGATACTTTCGGCTTAAAACATCTGCCACTACATTTGCTTTTCCTTCATGATACTGGATATCACAATCATAATCACTAAGAAACTCCATCCAACGTCGTTGTCTCATATTCAACTCCTTTTGTTTGAAAATATACCTTAAACTCTTGTGATCAGTGAATATGGTAAACTTACTACCATAAAGGTAATGTCTCCAAATCTTAAGGGCAAAAATTATAGCTCCTAGTTCTAAATCATGGGTTTAATAATTTTCTTCATGATTCTTAAGTTGTCTAGATGCGTAGGCTATAACCTTCTGACGTTGCATTAATACACATCCATAACCTAACTTAGAAGCGTCACAATAGACTACAAAGTCTTCAGTTCCTTTTGGTAACGCTAGTATGGGTGTATGGGTTAATTTTTGTTTAAGAATTCTAAAAGCTTCTTCTTGTTTTGGTCCCCATTCAAACTTAACAGATTTACAGGTTAACTTAGTTAAAGGAATGGCTATTCTAGAGAAATCTTTAATAAATCTTCTATAATAACCGGCCAATCCTAAGAAACTTCTAACCTCGGTTGGTGACTCAGGGGTTTTCCATTTGGTAATTGTCTCGATCTTTGTTGGATCTACGTGAATTCCTTCATGATTTACTAAATGTCCAAGAAATTGTACCTGTTCTAACCAAAATTCGCACTTTGAAAACTTAGCATAAAGCTTTTCCTTTCGTAGTAAACTCAAAAGTACGTGCAAATGTCTAGCATGATCCTCTTTACTCTTAGAGTAAATTAGAATATCATCTATAAATACAATTATGAATTTATCCAAATATGGCTTACATATTCGGTTCATCATGTCCATAAATGCAGCTGGGGCATTGGTTAAACCAAATGGCATGACAGTAAATTCATAATGACCATACCTTGTTCTGAAAGCGGTTTTAGGAATGTCCTCTTCCTGTACTTTTAACTGATGATATCCTGACCCTAAATCTATTTTAGAGAAAAATCGAGCTCCTTGCAGTTGATCAAACAGATCATCGATTCTCGGTAATGGGTACCGATTCTTAATCGTGACCTTGTTTAATTCACGATAATCAATGCACATGCGCATCGATCCGTCCTTCTTTTTAACAAATAAGATGGGTGCTCCCCATGGTGATGAGCTTGGCTGTATAAATCATTTTTCTAACAATTCATCTAATTGTTTCTTCAGCTCCTGCATTTCGGCGGGTGCCAAACGGTAAGGTGCTTTGGCAATTGGTGTTGTTCCTGGCAGTAGATGGATTCTGAATTCAACTTCTCTGTCTGGCGGTAGTCCTGGTAATTCTTCTGGAAATACTTCTGAAAACTGAGACACTACTGAAATGTCTTTTAGTTCTTTTCCTTTAGTGTTAGTGATTATGGAAATCAAATACACTATAGAAACTTTTCTTATATAACTTGCAGTTTTCATCATAGAGATGAATTTTGTGGATCTAGATGGCTTATTTCCTTTAATTGTGATCATTTTACCTTTAGGTGAATTTACTTGAATGGACTTTTGATCACATAAAATACTGGCTTTATTGGCTATCAACCAATCCATTCCTAAAACAACATCAAATCCTGCCAAATTCATGGGATATAGGTTTGCTATAAATTTCTGATTTAAAATTTCAATTCTTGCCCCCTGCAAGATTTCAGAAATTCTAACAGTTTCTCCATTCGCTGTCTCTACTAAGCATTCTAGTGGTAGTTTAGTTAATGATTGATTTAGAAATTTGCAAAATGATGTATTAATAAAACTTTGGTTTGCACCAAAGTTAAATAATACTTTGGCAAAGACATCATTAACTAAAAACGTACCAGCTATGACATCTGGAATCATCTTGGCTTCATCTGCAGTTAGAACAAATGCTCTAGCATTTTTGGTATTCTTGTTGTTTGTAGCTGGAGCTAATTTTGGGCAATTAAGCTTGATATGACCTTGTTCTCCGCAGTTGTAACATATCTTGTTGTTAGCTTTCTTCCTGCAGTCTTCTTCCTTGTGTCCCGATATTTTTCAAAAGTTACAGTATATGGAGCATCTTCCTGAATGCTTTCTTTTGCAATGCCTACAGTAGGGTGCAGAGGTAGAACCTACATTTCTCCCACGGTTAGAATTTCCAGAACGAAATTCTTGAGTCAACTTCTGGGTAAGGTTCCTCCTTTGATCCTCTTCTTGGGTACGAAATAACTCATCAGTCAAGGTATTGGCTAGTTCTACAGCTTCTTCTATAGTTTGAGGTCTAGCTGCCTTGACTACGTGTCTAATCTCTCCGATTAATCCCCATATATAACGAGAGATTAACATTGGTTCTGGTGAAGCGAGAGTTGGCACTATCCTAGCATATTCGAAGAATAACTTAGTGTACCCCTTACTATCCACACCAGTCATCCTAAGGTTTAGGAATTTGTTTGCTATATGTTCTTTTTCATTGGGTGGGCAGAATTTCCTTTCTACCTAGTTCTTAAATTCCTCCCATTCCATATCATAGGTTCTATCACTTCCTCTTGATTGAAGGATAGTGTTCCACCATTCTAGTGCTGCATTCTTAAACAGATTAGAAGCAAACAATATTTTATCTTCTTCAGCACACTTACTTATCCTTAAGACTGCCTCAGTCTTTTCTATCCAGCGTAGGGTTGCAATGGCCCCTTCGTTGCCCGAGAATTCCATTGGTTTACAAGACCAGAATTCTTTATAAGAACAACCGTAAGGCACGGTTCTTCTTCTTTTGGGAATAGGCATTTGAAGTATAGGTTCATTGTTCACGCTGTTTTCGGGTTCGATCGGTCGCTTACTGCTATGCTTACTTTTATTATTCGCTTCTTGAATAGTTTGAATAATAAATGGCATGGCATCTATGATTCCTTGTGCCACTATATGTTGAACGGCACTATTATCCATTTGGTTTTCGTTGTTATGGATGCTTGGATTCTCGTTAACCACGTTAATGTTACTCTGGTTGTCATTATTTAGATTTCCTTGATTTCCTTCGTCGGCCATCTGAATTTTTAAACATTTACCCCGTATTAATATCACAAGATAATATGTAATATAGTTAATCACATGACACACAATTTAACCAAAAGCGTCGATCATTGCGACTTGTACTCTATTTCCATATACTATGCGTCTATTACACACTAGTACTGAAATAAAATTACAATACTAACAGAAACAGAATCACACTAACAGTAATATGCATCCGTACACACATATTCTATTTTATTTTATCTTATTCTATTATTATTATTATTACTACTACCATTTCCTCCATTCTCACATTCACGGATATGGATTTATCCAAAAATCCATATTGCGTTCATCGTATTTCCATACGAGACGCTCTCCCACCTGACGCATTCTCTCACTGCTTTCTAAAATTTCCTCCTCGAAAGTTCTAAGTTCTTGGACGTTTTCTACACTCATTGGGGGTGCAGGTTCTAGGACTGGGTTTGGAATCTAGGGTGCGGGTTCCTGATATGGGGGTGAAAGTGCCTGAAATTGGTAAGGATCTTCTAAGATCTCCCTAATATATTCGTCATGGTAATAGGGATCTAAAGGGTCCATACCTGGATAGGCTTCTATGTTCTGTATGGGTGGGTCTTCATGGATAGGGTAACGTTGCACAAAATCTCTATTGTCGTCCCACCAGGGGTCGTAATTTGGGTCTAAGGGGTTTGGTACCGGTACCCTAGGGATTTCTTCTGGGTTAAAGTCATGCATCTCCACTTGGTTTTCAGGGTTTTCTATCTCCATGGGTTGTTCTGGGATTTGGGGTTGTGGGGCTACTAGTTGTTCCAGACTTGGGTCAGCAGCAGTTGTAGCTAGGATATGGAAATTAGCTAGGCTTCTATTAAGCATTTCTTGTGTATGGGCATCTGTTTTTCGCTTAGCGGCTGCTAAAACTCTTTGTTGTTGCAACTTTCGCATTTTTTTTACGAGCAAAAGCTTCCTTACTGAACCATCCTCTCCTTTTGTGAGGGAAGGGCTCTTCCGATTGAGCTTTAAAGGCAAACATTCCTTCTTCCTGATCAGCAGTATACCCAGAGAGGGCAGGCTGTGAAGAGGTACCTTCACTCCAAGGTGATTCAGACAACTGACGATTCATGTCTGAGGGTCCTTGATCACTCATACTGTAAACTAACAAATAGTCAAATAACACATAACAAATAATTACAGTTATGCACGTATTTTCGTAATTTATTTCCTAACACAAAATTTAGAATTTAAGTGTCAGCAGAACACTTTTTTGGCTCAGACCAGTGGCTAGGCTCTGATACCACATTCTGTCGCAACCCCCGATCCCTGATTCCCGGGAACGGGCGGCCGCGAGCCAGTTTCGGTGGTATCGTGGTATTTGTCTAATTTGGCAGCGGAAATTTTCATCAGGACCGTAGTTAGGAAATATTTATCAGAGTAAAACCACCATATTTGATATTAATAATCACATGGGTAAAACCCAAGTTTCTTATTACAATACATTCATAGGGATAAACCCTATTTTATTGAATTTAAAATATCATCTTTTAGGTAACTTTTATAGCCACATTTTTTGTAACACCCCAAAAATGGGTTTGGTAATTAACCCATGTTAATACTAAAAGACGGGTAAAATACCGTTAGTGGTAAAAATTAACCCGGTAAATATTAGGACTCAAATAAATAAACCTAATATTAATTTAAAAGAATGAAAAGAATACTTGAGAAAACAAAAGTATATAAAAAGGGCCGAGTTAACGGGACTTAAAAGAAAAACGGATTTTTAAACAAGATAAAGTAACTGGGAATAAATGACCTAGTTAGTCATAAGTCTTATAGTGATAAGACAATTTGTTAAAAACACACTACATGTAACTTGGTAAAGTGTAGGGACCAAAGGTGACAAACTTGAAGCAAGTTTGTATTAAATAAAACATCTAACACCAAAACACACACTTTAAGTGTGTGTTCTGGTCGTGAATCGCAGGAGAGCCAGGGGGTTCCATGCCCAAACCCTAGCTAGCAAAAATCAAGCAATTGAGAAGCCAAATCGACTCCAAATTGAAATCTAAGCTTAGATTAGTGATCACTTCAGTGAAAGGGTCATAAGGTATGTCAAAATTTCCACTTTGGTTCTATCTCAAATCTGGATGAACACATAAGAATTCGAAATTTATGTTGCATGTTTGCTATTTGGGTAGAATAGGGTTGATATGGTGTCTAGGAGTAAAACCTAGACAATAACATGTGAAATCATGGCTAAATTCTGAAAAATTTCATGAACACATTGAAGGTGATTCATGGGTTTTGTGAGAAAATGATAAACACTAGGATGTAGAATGCTAAATTAGTGTAAATTGATGGTTAGAAACTGATTTCTGAAAATATGATGTGTAGTTCATGAATACTAGACATAGAGATTTAATTGTGGTGTAAATCTTGGTAAAAATAACTAGTTATGAACTAGTTAGCAAATATGTAAAATTACGCCCACTAGGTGTTTGTTAAAATGCCCGAATGAATGTTGACATAATGAAATTATGAAAGAAACACGTAATTGGCTAACTCGACTAACTACGTGTAATACGAAATAATATGAGTTCTAAACGTGATGTTGAATTGAACTTATTGTGCGTGTAATATGATTGAAGTTAGTTGACTATTGAAAGTCAAATAAACCAACATTGAAGTCGGATAGTAGTTCCGACATAGAGTTTGTAAGATGGAATAGTCGTATGTGATAATGACTAAACTAACCGTCTTACGAATTATGATGATAGTTTGACGCTTGACAAGCTAGGTGGAGGCTTGGAAAGAAAGCGGGTCAAACGAAGCAAATAAGAAGGAAAAGCGTACTTCGGATGCGAGGTAAGTAAAACTTACACCTACTTGTAGTATATGTGTTTATTTTTTTATAAACGATGAATACAATAAAGGATTAGGGTCGAATCATGGGTTCCGACACGAAACGAAATGAGTCGGAACCAATAGAAATGTTTTAAACCATGAGTAATGGTGAAAGAGGCAAAATGGTAAATTAGTTACGAATTGGTTAAGAATTTGCAAGTTTTTCTTAAAGTTACCTTATAGCGTAACTAGTAAAGGAAAATGGGTAAAAATGGAAATTTGGTCAAGTATTGACTAAAGTAAAATAAGTTTCAAAAGACACCCATAGCGTAAGCCGAATGAGCTAAGAATATAAGAAATTGACTTAGAAAGAAAGGGATCTAGTGAGAAAATCCGAAATGGGTCGGATGTGTGATTGGTAATTAAAAACCATGTTTTCGTTACCTATGAAAATGTTGAGTTATATGTAGGCCGAACGGGTCAAATGGCGGGAATAACGCCATTTGACAAAATTAACTAATGTGGTTGTCAAGTCATGTGTTTACAGGGGTGAATATAAATTTTGGGTAATTGCGTCGCCATAAGAATATCGGTAATAAAAGCAAGGTGTCGAAACGGGTCATTAGGTTGACTCAAGCCAGGTACGTATAAATATAGTTGTGGTTAATAAACCTTATGGTCAAATAAGTAGCGAAAGCCCTTCGTAGTCAATGAGGGGCTAATGTTGACTAAAATGCCCTTGAAGGGTAAATTGGAAAAACGACCCATAAAGGTTGTTTAGAAACTTATATTATGATTTTGTAAATCTTAGGTGCGTATAAAATTTGAAGGCATAAATTTTTAAGGGTTAAATGCCTCAAATACGTCTTGCCGTAAAATGACATATCCGGGAGATAAAACTCATAATAGTTAGTCTATTTCATTAAATCCACCACAATCATATTTGTGGTGGAAGACATTTCGTTACGAACGGGTGGAATTATGAGGCATAAGAGAAATGGGCGTAAATTATGTTTAAAAAGGACATAAATACCCTTAACGGGTCAAAATAAGACTATAAGTAAAGACGGGTCAATAACGCGTAGGAACCCGTGATTGAAACCCAATATGATAAGAAAATGTTGGAAATATTGGGTTCGTAAGGAATGGAGGTCAAACAAATAAGTTGGTTTGGTAAAAACACGAACGGGTCAATATTTAGTAAAGAGGGTAGTAAACCGAAGACTTAAAAGTCTGGAATTTTGTTAAACCGGATGTCGGATTTTAGCTCCATTTGATGGAGAATTAAATTACAAACACGTAGGAAGAAATGGTAGGTCAAACGGACACGCGGTTTGAAAGATACGGAAGTTTTCGTCTC
Source organism: Helianthus tuberosus (assembly GCA_030545235.1). Lineage (NCBI taxonomy): Eukaryota > Viridiplantae > Streptophyta > Magnoliopsida > Asterales > Asteraceae > Helianthus > Helianthus tuberosus. The sequence goes on along the minus strand of CM060425.1, from coordinate 15,144,727 downwards.
AGAAACGGCAAAATGGAAAGCTGGAATGCAGGGGCCACCGTAACTTACGGTGCCACCGTAACTTACGGTGCCACCGTAAATTACGGTGGGGCTGAACTTGTTACGGTGATTACCACCTGTGTTACGGTGGGAGAACTATTATTCAGAGGCCACCGTAACTTACGGTGCCACCGTAAGTTACGGTGGAGGCCAAATTCAAGCACATTGTTTTTGGGTCTTGTTATCAATGTTGGATTTACATAATTTCCTCGTTATATTAGATATTTAGTTATCAAAACTAACTGTTAAGTTGGTTTTGAACACAGGTATATGTCGAGAGCCCGGATGAAGTTAAAGCGTCGAGCAAGAACCGAACACATGTTAAATAAAGCTTCCGCAAGTTGCTTCGTTCGTTATTCAGAAACGGCGAATTAAATCGCATTATGTTATATCACTATAAATTGTAAAAAAGTTTTTAACAAGCCCGTATTTTCAGTATAATCGTGATTGTAATTACATGATTATGAGTTTAAATTATATGATAAACGTTAAATAATAACTAGGGTGTTACATTTTTCCCAAGCCTTCAGTGCTCTCCAGCTGGCTTTTTACTAATTGGCTGTCACATTTTGTTACCTGAAACATGTTTTAAAAACATTTGTCAGCGGGAAATACTGGTGAGTGAATCCCAGTTTAATCACGAAACATTTTATCAATTAAAATAGTATTGAGAGCGATCACATTGTTTATTTCTACACAATTACTCATTCAGTACTGTCAATCCTGACTTGTGGGTCATATTACTCATTGGCTAACTCTTTGTCCAATGGTAACGTCCTGTCATCCCCGACTTACTACTCACAAGGTAGTAAATTTTGTATACAAAACCCCAACATACCGGCAGTAATTGAAGAACTACAAAGACTCAATCACCGCTTCATCACATTGTAAAACAATTAAGGTTTTGTAAAATATTCCAAAAAGGTTATCAAAAAGAGGATAAACTCACATTGCTATCTTAGACTTCGCGTAAGGGTTTCCTGAGAATAATCTATAATTTACACAAATGTACCTAGGTTAGTATCATAACCCTTTGAAAATATTAATGATACCCTCCCCGAGACGGCATTCCAACAACTACGTCGGGCAGAACCACGACAGTTGTTACGGAACCCTAAATCAATCGGGCAGCGTATCTACCATGAAACTGGGGTTATAATACTTACAACGGAGCAGAACCTCGCTAATTAGGGGGTATAATACTTGAAAATTATGTCTACTACTTCAAAAATTCGAGACTGAGAATAGAAAGTGAACGAATTGAAATGAAATCCGATGCGTTCTATTTATACTTGCTGAACTAGACTCTCACGCGGCCCGCGTGAAAGATAAGGGGTCGCTTACGCGGCCCGCGTCAGCCCTGGTCAACAGGGTAGCTTGTCCGGGTCATCTACTAGGCTCGACACGATGTCGACACGTGTCAGCTCAGGGTGTCTCCGCGTTGTTGATCTCTCGCGGCCCGCGTACACTTAACATAGGTCTTACGCGGCCCGCTTGGACTTAAGAAAATCAAAGGAATCCGGTTCTAACCTTGATACCGCCCGCATAAGGATTGGGGTGGGTCTAGGCGGCCCGCCTCGGCCCTAGATTTAAACTTTTATTTATTTTAAATACTATTTTCTATATTTCGGGCTCGGTTGTCTCATACGGAGGGTTATTTAAAGACATATAAGGGTATTTTAAAATATAATAGGGTGTCGGAAATATTCGAGAGTGTCGGTTTTATTGAGGGTTGTTACACTTTATCTATGGGATTCTCTATTTTGGGAATCTTTCTAGTTGCTGGTTTCCTCCTGCGTACACGCCTCCATCCTACAAATCTTCTTCTTTTCTTAGGCTTTGGTTTCTCCAGAGGTGGAGCTTGAAATTCCATAGGTTCTTCCACATCGGCTATGTAACCAGTAAAGTCATTGGAAACTTCCACTTTCACCGGATAAAGATTGAGATTCTGAAGGGCTTCAGATAACTCATTCATGCTGTTTAGTATATATGCAAAAATGCACACAATTGCTAAGTTAAAATTTTATAACAAAATTTTACAGAAAACATTCAAATATTATTGCATACCGTGTGACAATTTTAATACAAAGGACAACTAAAAATTAAAACATACTAGGGTTTATTGTAAACTTATTTATTTACTGAGTAAAGTTTTCTTTAAAGTTTCTAGATTGTAGATGATATGGGTGCTAGAACTGGGTCAGGGTATTTTAAAATTTTGCATTTACTGCTACAGTCGCTAACATATAAAGATCTGCCCATTTTTCATCTAATTCATCCTCCCATGGTGGGTTACTGCCTAATTCCTGGGTTTCCTGATTAATCTTCACTCCTTTTGGTTGTGATTTCTTTATTTTCTCCTGACTTTTCCTAATAATCCAACTTCTTTTATTAGGAGAAAGTGGTTTCTCATATTGTGCCTTACGAACAAATATTCCTTCCTCAGGATTTGCGGAGTGTTTTGAGGATGATGATCCTTTTTCTTTCCGTGTAGTATCTAATTTATGATAGATGTCCGAAAGTCTTTGTTTACCCATACTGTAAACAAATATTCAAATAATAAAACACGTAATCACAAAATGGCAATTAGTAAAATTAAGTATTTTCTTAAATACTTAATTAGCTTAAATCAGTGGCTCTGATACCACATTTTCCTGTCACGGCCCCAGCCCCGGTTTGACCCGGTCAGGAGCCGCGGGACAGGAACCCGTGGTATTTGATTGATGCGACAGCGAAAGATTTCACAGGATCTTAAAAACTTGAAATGCCCGATTAATTTATTTCATAATTCGGGATAAACCCCGTAATTTACAATAGAGGAATTTACTAGGAAATTCCCTGATTTATTTAAAACATGTTTTATTCATTTTAACTGAGCCACCTCTTCAAGCTTGTTAGTGCTCCGTAGCATGTTTTCCTTGATTTACAGCAGGTCGCCTGAAACATGTTTTAAAAATATTTTTGTCAGCGGGGAAATACTGGTGAATCATTCATTTTGACAAAATGACACATAGTTATAAATTACAGCATAAGAGCGATTACAATGGCTTCTATCTTATTTTTATCTGGCGCCTTATCACCCGTGTGACGATGGTCATACCACTATTGGGTCCTTCCCCAAGTAGTAACGTTTATCACGGTGAGGATTTATTAGCCTAACCCGTGCGAAATTAGTAATGTGCACAATACCCCACTAGCCAGTGATTCAAGATAACCACGACTTAATCTCTGTAATTATAACTTTTTGAAAATGGAGTATTGTAAAATATTTTTGATAAAAAGAGAATGACTCACATTACAGATTTATACGGGCAGAGCTTAGCCTACTGATTAGCCTGATAACCTAATTTAAATAACAATGCACACGAACGAGGTCAATAACTAATACAGCATTTACGATAACTCACGAGATTAAAACCTTCACAACGAATGACAAAGTGCAATACTTAAACACCCATCGAATTCACGACGAATGACAAAGTATAAACCCAATTTGAGCAGCACTTAAACATTCATCGGATAGTTTAAATCGATCGGACATTGAATCGTAGCAGCGATCGAGTTAATACCCGGTATCGTAGCAGCGCCTTGCTATATTGAAAGTAAATTTCTAATTACAGCAGTGGGACTTCGTTTTTGAATTGAGATTTCGACATCAGAGGACTGCTCGTAGCACGATCTATTTATAGGTGAAATTTAGGGCTCACGCGGCCCGCGTGAACCTTCAGCCATACCTTACGCGGCCCGCGTGAACCTTCAGCCATACCTTACGCGGCCCGCGTAACCACCTAGTCTAGGCGTAGGTTTGATTGGTCACGAGTAGACTTGCCAGCTGGTCAACACGTGGCTCGGGAATGTTTATCCGGTCAACCATACATTGACGCGGCCCGCGTAAGACTCTGCTTACTCTTACGCGGCCCGCCTGAGAACCATAAGTCTTGATTTTCTTGATTTTTAAGGCGTGGTAAGGTTTCAGGGGTTCAGGTCTTTACTTACGGGTCAAATTGGAATATTTTTGAGAGTCCTTACAATAAGGCCATGTAATGTAATGGATACGCCATGAATTACAAGCCCGGGAATGGGTAAATATGTCTAGAATGATGAACAATATGCACATATAGTTAATGGGTCAAATAATCGAAACAAGGTTTTTGTGAACCATACGTTTATATGCCAGGTTTCGTTAAGTGAAACTTACATGGTTAGATCCGTAATTTTAATACTGATACATAGGAAAAAGAATCGGCTAAAACGGACATGTAAATCGAAAGTTATGTTAGTTTAAAGTTTGACATTGGAAATAAAATTGATGGGCAAATATACAGCACCAAACAACAAACCTTCTGCCGAAATGAAGCCGCCGCGCTACGCGACGCCATGCAGCGTTCACCGTCGCGTCCCGCGACAATCGTCGCGGGCCGCGAAAACTTTGACCTGATCTGTCGCGTGGCGCGACATACTCAATTCTCTGAAATTCTTGATTGTTTTTGTTGTTTGACAATAGAACTTATATATACTTGATATTATGTTGTCAAAACTAACATTTGATGTGGTTTGACCTTAGGTAAGGCTCGTTTCGTTGTGGATGTCGATCAAGCAAGGAAATCAAGAACCGAACACAAGTTTTTGAAGCTTCCGCACTAACCTAATTATGTTTAAACATTACTAAATGTTGGATGTTTTTAATGTAACTAGTTGACTATGTTTAAACGTGTTGACGAAGTACAACTTAGTTGTTAACTAAGTTTTTGTTAGTTATGCATTTTCGTTTTTGAAAGTCCGTATTTTATGGTAAAATAATGGAATTATAAGACGAGTGTTACACCATACCCCACGAACACGTCACTCACCGCCGGGGGGGGGGCTCAAACTCTGCGTGTCAACCCATGCCCCCAACCAACCATACCCCACGGTCTTAAGGAAAAAGGGTGTGGCTTAGCGCCACCCACCACGTCAACAACTTTCGCGCCCCGGGACACCATCAACCATCCACTGCGCGTTAAAAGGGAGCGTTATCCCCGCCTCGCCAGCACGCTAACAGACGTTTTTTGATGGATCGAGGCATTTGGTCAACATTTAACCGTTGAACAATGCTCATATTAAAAAAAATAAGTTTTAACTTTATATTTTACTCATAAATACCTTACCCATTTTATATATTTTTCATCTCTTCTTCCTCTACTCTTTATCTAAGATCTTTACAATTTTTTTCATAATCACACAATGTTTCCCAACAACCAAAACGTGTGGGATCCTAACCATCCGTTTTGGCAAAGCGTACCAAACAATCCCAACAACGAGCATGAAGACCGTAACCGAAGAGACCCGCTAACGGGTGAGTTTGGGTATTATCCGATGCCACCTAGCACCCCAACTTCCTCTCATCCGACCACGCCACCGATTCCCGGCTTTTACGGATACTATTCCCAACCGCTATTTTTCCCCAAAACACACCCCAAACCGAATCCGTACCCAAACCCAACCCACTTCCTTAAAGGGTGGAGGATTGAGAAGGCACCGTAAGAAGGGTGAGAGCGAAACACGTGCTCCTAAGACTATCGAAAAGTGGACACCTAGGGAAGAACTTGCGTTGTCACAAGCATGGCTCGACGTGTCGGAAGATGAGATTGTTGGTAAATTTTCTCTCCATAAAGTTTTTTTATTTTTTTATAAATATACTTGTATAAATATATATTTATAATTATACATTTATAAATATTTTTTTACAAATATAAATTTATAATTATTTTGTATTTTTATAGAAAACGACCAAGATGTAAGAGTATTTTGGAGGCGTAGACGTGAGAAGTTTTTCGCCGTAATAGGTCTTGGTGAATACCATTCGGCCAACTCATTTTCGGGCAAGTGGACCGCAATGCAGACCAAGATTAGCAATTTCAACAACATACATAATAATCTCGTCAACAATCTTAGAAGAAGAAGCAGTTCAGGCGACGTGGACATTATGACAGCCGCCCACAACGAGTATAGAATTAATCATTGACATGCGTTTACGATGATACCTTCGTGGGAGCTTCTTCGCAAATCTCTTAAGTGGCATCTTGTACCGCCGTTTGACCCAACGACCCAAAGTTCAAAACGGTCCAAATCAACTTCCACTACCGAACCGTCCGAGTCCGATGCTCGTACTACTATTAATCTTAACGATGACTTCGAGGAATTTAAACAACCGCAAGAGCTGCGACGACCAAAGGGTAGGGATAGAAGTAAGGCAGCTGCTGTAAGGACCTTCAAAAATGTCCCAAAATAGCCCGTAAGTGAAAACCCAGACCCCTGAAACCCTACTGTTCATGAAAAACCAAGAAAAAATATATTTTTGGTCTTCACGCGGGCCGCGTAAGGGTAAGCCTAGCCTTACGCGGGCCGCGACAACACACCAAAACTCCAGATCTGCCAACAGGCCACGTGTCACACACGTGGCAGCCCTAGGTATGACACGCTAGCCCTAATCTACGAATAGGTGCCCTCGCGGGCCGCGTAAGGATCAAGGGGGGGCTCACGCGGGCCGCGTGAACCCCATTTTTCAGCTATAAATAGGTTTGATCAGGAGCAGTTCACTGGTGTCGAAAACAATTCTCAAAAACGAAGATACACTGCTCAAATTCGAAAATTAAGGTAGTGAGGCGCTGCTACGATACAGGGTATTAACTCGATCGCTGTTACGATTCTGTCACACCCCGATATTTCCACGTATTACCGGTGGGCCCGGTGGGGAGTATCGTGACGTAGTTGAGATCATCATAGTCAAACAACACAATATATAAATGCACAGCGGAAGCAAAAGATAAATATATTACAATCCGAATATAAAGTAATATCAAAGTATTACAACGGAAAGTAAAGGATCCACAGGCGGATCTTAAAACAGAAACATTGTTCAACAGACTTTAGACGCCTAGAACTTGCAAGATTCCTTATTAACGCCCTGAGCTTCCAGCCAATTACGTTCAGTACCTGTCACTTAACCTTTTTGGAAAATACGTCAGTTTACACTGGTAAATACAATTAACCGACTCATTTTAAAAAGAGTTTAAGAAAATTGATTTAGATGCACCAGGCACAACATATCGTTTATAACTTGGGACAATTATATAAAATTAATCTTGTATACAGATTTACATGTTCGTTGTACGTTCAGGGCCAGATGTAGAAACCGAGTCAAGATTAACAGACACGCCACAAGTATAGGCCCACAAGAGAGTGAGATACCATTTCCCTTAGGCAACTGTTAAGTGTATGCCTACACCCTGTGCTTAAGGCGTGGCCATTTTATAATATAATGATGTCAAGAATATCCGGAACATGGTCATTAACCCCTAAAGGCTTTTATTTCAAACAATACAGATTAAAGCGGGTTACCTCAATAATTTAACCATAATATGATTAATCATTCAATACCCGACCAAGCGGTATTATTATCATACCATATCCCAAGCCCGTATAGGGAAAATAAGTTAAAAGTATTTACCTGAGCTAGCAATGCAATTTATACTCAGCCGTATATTCTAATCAGCAAGCACAAGTACTTCTACTGGGGCTCTTAATCTGGAACGAAGGTTTCATTAACCTATTAGATTCCTAACGGGTCTTATTTAAGTCGTAACTTAGACCGGTTAGTTTTAAGGAAAGGTTTACGGTTCAAAAAGCATGATTAAGCGAAGGCCGGAATAGAATGTGATTTAGACCCGACAAGTTTGGAGACTTGTATAATATGGGTAAACTAAACACATTCTGGATTTTGAGATAAAAACGATAACGTTTGACCCGTTTCGGCTAATTTATGCAAACTAGTTACATAAACCGAACCAAACGCGAATAACGCATAACGGGTAACCGAATGAGTCATGAACAGGTTTCCTAAGTTAATATGCTTTAAATATGTTGTGATATCAGTAAGATACCTTCCATTATGCCCAAAACGAGTTTAATCTCAATTTAAGCGCCCCGTAGGGGTATTTTGGTCATTTAAAAGATTATAAAAGAGATTAATTTTAAATTCTGAGACTCGGGTCTGAAATAATCAGTAAAACAACTTAATTTAATAAGTTATATCAGTTGGTGATAAGTCTTATATGACCAAAATGGTTTTAAACCCATACTAGGTGTTTAATACGCGTAAAAAGCCGTTTTAAGCGATTTTCGGGTTTAATAGGAAATCTGAGTTTTCTGATCAGGTTATAAAGTTCAAAACACTTCTTTCTCGAACCCGGAACTCTTCTTATCCTCAGAGTTCCTCTTTGTCTTCCTATCGGAGCGATGAGAATTTTCATCCTCCCTTTTACGCTTTCCATCTTCAGAGGCTTTGGCAGCCTTGTTTCTGACCACATCGAGTGTGAGAGATAGCGTCAGATCTGCCGCTGACCTGAATGTAGTAGGTCTCGATGCTTTCACACTTGCCTTTATTTCTGGGGCTAGACCCCCAATAAAGCGAGCTATTCGTTTTGGTTCCGGTGTGATCAAGTAAGGAACCAATCGAGACATGGTATCGAAACTTGTAAGGTATGCTTGACAATCTAAGTTCTTCATGACTAATGTCAAGAATTCAGTCTCAATTTTCTCCAATTCATGTTGAGGACAGTAATTTTCTTTGATAAGAGCAGCGAACTGATCCCAAGTCAAGTTGTACAAAGGGATCTTCCCTGTAGCTTGGATTAGTGACCTCCACCAAGCTAGGGCTTCTCCTTTAAAAGATTGTGAAACAAACTTCACAATGTCTTGCTCTGCACATCCACTAATATCTACAACGGTGTCCATCTCATCGAGCCACGTCATGCAATCGATGGCTCCTTTTTCTCCTGTAAAGTCTCTGGGCTTGCAGGAGACAAAATATTTATATGAGCAGGTCTTAACTGGTGCCTCTTGATGAAGCACCACCTGTCTAGATGGAACACTCCTTTGATTTGACGAGTTACGAACATCGTCTTCCCTTGACTCATGTGATTTAGAAGGGGCTTACTGCGAGCCACAGATAGAGTCTTAGAGTGTGTATCACTTGATTCATCATACTGTCTGTCGAGAGCTCGTGTAACGGCATTATCTATTAATGCCTGCAGTTCCGCACCAGTTATATTAACTCTGGGAGCATCATTATTTTCCATCGGGTGGCTGTTAACCTCATCTGATCCAGCCATGTAGCTTGATTGCTACATAAATATTTACAATGATTTATTCAGAAGTTATTATGGATTCATCACTTTTGACGATTCATCAACCATGGAAATATAAACCATATTGGTTAATTTGTTAGTTATATTTAATTAGTATTTTCATTATAATTTATCCTAGTTATAAAACATTAAGGATATTAAGGTGGCGCAAAGGGCCTAGTCACACGCACAGTTTTAAATTTACAAGCCATGATTTCAGAGAATCGAGGTATTAAGGTTTGAACATATTTCATTACCTTTTCTTGACAGAGAGTCAAAGACTTCAACTGTCTTATGTCCCTTAGGACAATAAGTATGGCCGGTAGGCATTTCATCACTTATGGATGTTTATAATATGATCATCTTCATTTGATGATATTAGTCAAGATCGCATTGATCATACAAACTATTATGCTTGGACATAGTCCAACATCTTTAGACGGGGGTCAAAGACCACCACTGTCGTTGTCTTAACGGACAACAAGTTTGGCCTGTAGGCACTTCATCACTAATGGATGTTTATAATATGATCATCTTCATTTGATGATTTAAGCCATGATTCTAAATCACTAGGCTAGATAAGGGTTTGGAATTTCCCAATATAAAGATGACAAGTGGGATTTTATCGCACTACTGTTGTTAGGAGTGTTAACATGTTTTCGGATGTTAACAAGAATCTGAATCTCTTTTAAACAGGTTTTACCATCATAGCTAGGTCTTTAATGACATTCAAGCTAGGTTTTACCCCTTTAAGGTTCTTTCAATATATATACTGGTAGATCAATTATGAAAGGAATAATAATTTGATTTATTTCATATATTATATTCATATAAAATGATAAAAATGGAATTTAGATAAATATTCAAATGATTTTAAAAGGAGTACAGAATTGCCCTAAACGGGACCTGAAAGGAATGATGTTGTCCATGAAGGGACTGAAGATAAATATGTCCTTATAAGGACTACTAAGGAAACGAAGTTCAGCAAAAGGAGTTTTCTTCTTTACTTTACTTCTGAATGCTTTCTCCTTGGTTGCACGTTACACCCTAGCCGCAGTACGAAGCTCTGCAATTTAAGGCTCCGGATGTGGAGAAATTCCATTACGGCTTCTTTGATTGGAGACATATTCAAAATATATAAATTTGGAAGCAATAGTTTTTCAGATTAGGGTTTAGAGTATTCCTATGTTAAGTCTAGACTCAGAAGGTCAAGGAATGTGCTACTGTGTCATTGAGATTAAACACGAAAGGCTAGTGTTTAATTCACTCAATATTGGCTCTGATACCAACCTATCACACCCCGATATTTCCACGTATTACCGGTGGGCCCGGTGGGGAGTATCGTGACGTAGTTGAGATCATCATAGTCAAACAACACAATATATAAATGCACAGCGGAAGCAAAAGATAAATATATTACAATCCGAATATAAAGTAATATCAAAGTATTACAACGGAAAGTAAAGGATCCACAGGCGGATCTTAAAACATAAACATTGTTCAACAGACTTTAGATGCCTAGAACTTGCAAGATTCCTTATTAACGCCCTGAGCTTCCAGCCAATTACGTTCAGTACCTGTCACTTAACCTTTTTGGAAAATACGTCAGTTTACACTGGTAAATACAATTAACCGACTCATTTTAAAAAGAGTTTAAGAAAATTGATTTAGATGCACCAGGCACAACATATCTTTTATAACTTGGGACAATTATATAAAATTAATCTTGTATACAGATTTACATGTTCGTTGTACGTTCAGGGCCCGATGTAGAAACCGAGTCAAGATTAACAGACACGCCACAAGTATAGGCCCACAAGAGAGTGAGATACCGTTTCCCTTAGGCAACTGTTAAGTGTATGCCTACACCCCGTTCTTAAGGCATGGCCATTTTATAATATAATGATGTCAAGGATATCCGGAACATGGTCATTACCCCCTAAAGGCTTTTATTTCAAACAATACAGATTAAAGCGGGTTACCTCAATAATTTAACCACAATATGATTAATCATTCAATACCCGACCAAGCGGTATTATTATCATACCATATCCCAAGCCCGTATAGGGAAAATAAGTTAAAAGTATTTACCTGAGCTAGCAATGCAATTTATACTCAGCCGTATATTCTAATCAGCAAGCACAAGTACTTCTACTGGGGCTCTTAATCTGGAACGAAGGTTTCATTAACCTATTAGATTCCTAACGGGTCTTATTTAAGTCGTAACTTAGACCGGTTAGTTTTAAGGAAAGGTTTACGGTTCAAAACGAATGATTAAGCGAAGACCGGAATAGAATGTGATTTAGACCCGACAAGTTTGGAGACTTGTATAATATGGGTAAACTAAACACATTCTGGATTTTGAGATAAAAACGATAACGTTTGACCCGTTTCGGCTAATTTATGCAAACTAGTTACATAAACCGAACCAAACGCGAATAACGCATAACGGGTAACCGAATGAGTCATGAACAGGTTTCCTAAGTTAATATGCTTTAAATATGTTGTGATATCAGTAAGATACCTTCCATTATGCCCAAAACGAGTTTAATCTCAATTTAAGCCCCGTAGGGGTATTTTGGTCATTTAAAAGATTATAAAAGAGATTAATTTTAAATTCTGAGACTCGGGTCTGAAATAATCAGTAAAACAACTTAATTTAATAAGTTATATCAGTTGGTGATAAGTCTTATATGACAAAAATGGTTTTAAACCCATACTAGGTGTTTAATACGCGTAAAAAGCCGTTTTAAGCGATTTTCGGGTTTAACAGGAAATCTGAGTTTTCTGATCAGGTTATAAAGTTCAAAACACTTCATTTATCATATAAAATCAGTAGCCAAAGATTTGGTATCAATTGGCTATGTAAAACTCATTTTATGAACAAAAGGGTATAATTGGTATTTACCGAATCAAGGCCATAACCTTAGGTTATGAGCAGGTTAAAAATAATTAAAAATCCTCAAAAATCTCAAAATATTATATTACATCAGTGGGTAAAAGGTTTGGTGTCAAAAATTGGGTTTAGATAGGCTTTACGCTAATTATGCCTTTTAATTAACAAAAAGCTTTCAAATTACGCTATTGAGCATAACTCCTAATCTAGACCTCCAACTGATGTGAAATTTTAGGGACATGTTTATAAATCAGTAATAAAGATTATTGTCCTTTCACATTTCCAAAATTCTCATTTTATGGTCGAAAGGGCATTATGGTCAACATTAAGCAATTAACGGAAACGTGTAAATGAATCGGACAATCAACGATCCAACCACAGAGGGTTATACTAACATGTAACCTGGTCCTAAGGAAGCTCTAAGGCATTTCCAAACCCATCTAAATCGGGTCAGAACTGAAGTCAAAGCAAAAGTCAAAGTTTTGCGACTTTCGGTTCCGAACCAGGTCTAAACAGAAAATTGTCGGATCAAACAAGCTTAGACCTGTTCTTATACTTATTACCAAGTTATATGAGTGATAAAATAGGTTACACGACTTCTACATTGCTAATTACGAGTTAATTTGCAAATTAAGCTTCTGTTGACTTTTTAATACAAACTTTGACCCGACAAATGATCTAGTTAGAGCGGGAATCAGAGGGTGCCCTTTTAAGGGTTTATTACCCACATAAATGCCAACTTATAACTACCTTCAATTTGACTAATCACTGGACCAATAATGATTAATCGATAAGTCAAACCTTAATTACGACGGTTTGACTTTTAAGCTAATAACTAAGCAAAACTCAATTAAGGAAGGTCAAGGTTACTTACTAAGGTCTAATGCACGATTAGAGATGCTTGGGGACTGATCATATGCTCCAGGAAGTTCCACAAATGCAGATGGAAAGCATGATCCAAATGTTGCAACATGAGGGGCTTTATATAGTGAGTTTGATCCATCAAGATCATGACAAACAAGCCTACATTGGATCCCTGATGTTAAACATGTGTCCCTAATGCCTAAGAATTAGTTTAGGCAGCCTCTGGTTGTGCTAAAGGGCCATATATGTCGTTTACATGGGCTGAACAGGCAACAGACGAGTTTCTGCATCTGGGAGTCACTTACGGACCGTAAGGGTCCTAGCATACGGTCCGTAAGGACCAGGCCAGCATGACAGAAACTTTCAAAAGTTGACAATTTAGCCCCTGAACTTCCAATCTTGATTTTTAACATGGATTCTTGCACTTGTAACCCCCAAACTTGACTTTTAAGGATTCCAAGTCATAAAACAACTTTGTTAGGTCCCCGGTTATTCATACGATCACCGAAAAGTCTTAAATTTCGACGTTGACGCTTTTAACCCCTCGTATACGAATTTTATCATAACTTTCTCATACGATAACGAAACTTGGTGAAATTTTTATCATACATTCTAATGAGCATAATTAATCGTTACAAAGCTTCGGGTTTGCTAAAAGGTCACTCAGAGGTATACTTTAAACATGTCAACACATTTAACCCCTGTAGTTTGTATTCTCTCACTTTCTTTCACAATTAGCTTCGTATGATCCATGATTTATTCGTTTAAGGGTATAAACATCATGTAGGGTTATTGTAAAGTATATTTATCCATTGTTGACATTTTGAACCCTTATATTCACATACTTTCCTTGTTTGTCAACTTTAGTCCCTCTAGAGTATTCTTTGTCACGTTCAAACTTATGACACGTGTCAACACATTATAGGACGTGAATTTTTCGAGGTGTTTCATCCTCACCCCCTTAAAAGAAATCTCGACCTCGAGATTTGCTAAAATGTTGGAAGTACTTTTTGTCGCATAATGGACTTAACTCCTATAGTATATTTGGGCCTCTAAGGGTATCCCAGTTGACCTATACAATAGGTACATACTTTCTTTTGGAGCTCCTTAACCTGTTGATTCTTAGTCTATACAGGTTTCTCATCCAACCATAAAGTTTCATTAATCTGACTATCATTTCGTGATAATGTGTTTCGACTTATTGGCGAAACCTATCCTTAAATCATCAGTGTGGGTCGCATTGCGAGCTCCACTAAGCTCATTATATAGGCTTTAACTTTTAGGCTATTTAATCTTGATACACTCGAATCCTTCGAATGATTCTATATATTCAGAGCTTAACTAACCTGATAATTTAACAAAATTGGCGCACCCTTCCTGGGTGATATCTTTTGTTGAACCTTATTCCTTAACAAGAATTTAGGAGGTTTGCTATTTTCATTAATCCTTGATTTTCTGCCGAATACTGGCAACTTATAGATGATTAGGGATTTGTATGATCTTATTTGTTGTTTCCAATGCAACTTTCAGATCCTGATAATTGGACTTACTAATCTATTGTCCTAACAATAGATGTTTAAAATTCCATCTATACAAGGTCTCCAAAGGAGCAGCCTTGATGCTTATATATCAACCATTATAGAAAAGCTTATCTTAAGGTGAGATGGTTATTCCAACCACTGCTTAATTAATTTTAAGGAATAGCTAATCCTTGTCGTTAGTCGAACAAATCGACGAACTTGGGCAGCTGATGGCAAATTCTTAATTGTTGCCTAACTGGGGTTGCGGTAATCATTGCATAAGCAAAATGAACCGTCTTTCTTAATTAGCAATACCGAATTTTCAGAATATTGAGTTAGGCTTTAAGAACCTATATTTTAAAACTTACTTAATCAGGGTTTCGATTATTCCAATAATAAAGGTACTAATTGTCCTGGAGATGACACAATACCGCAGCCCTAAGCGGAATGTAAATCTTAACTCTACTTGCCCTTCAGGAGGTAAACAGGGTAGTCATTGGAGAAGATAATCAGGACATAAGGAGATTACATAGTTTTTCCAAATCTCAGGCTCTGGTTCATTTATTATTGCCTGTGTCAGATAAGTGACACATTTATGTTACGAGTCCACGGATTTCTTAATCAGAGACACTTACTTAGACAATTCCATTCTGGATATCATCTTTGAATACCATTAGTTGACTTTAATACCGTATGACAATTGGAATATCTTTGTGGTTCCATGCATTAAACCCCCATACTAATCAGGCATGGAAGCAATCTATGGAACATATTAAGATACACCAATCCTCATATGGCGCTTTTTTCATACTATCTGGTATTCGTAATCGATGGAGATCAAAGAGATATCAATTACATATGATGATGTACTTCATCTGGAGAGAGGGTACACTAGAATTTCACGACTGAAGATTTCTGACAGGAATAGAAGAAACGATTCCTATGATTTTCTATTTGTAAGCTTTACCTTACACTTAATATCTAGGGTTCTTATGGTAGATTTTTAAAAGTCTAATATACTTACAATTTATGAAGGATTGATTGGTATCCGAATCAAAGCAGAACTCTTTGCGTTTTATTCTACTTCATATTTTGTGCTTAGGGTTCTAACAGGCAGATTTAATAACTAACAAAAATTTATTCTACAATGACTTATCTGCACCTAAATCAAACAATACCCTTGCATATACATCATGGATGAGGACGTACCGGTTATAATATTGTCATCTTGTATGACCTCTTTTGCATCCATCTGAGAGACCTTAGCGTTGGTCTTCTTATCTCCTTTAAGCTTCTTAGCATATTTTGGGCAATTTGATTTGATATGCCCTTTCTCGTTACAGTTGTAACAAGTCGCATATCCTATTTCCTGGCATTCCAATGTTTTATGCTCACTAGATTTGCAGATCCCACAAGCCCTAGGCTGTGATTGGGATTTTGATTCGAACCTGCATTTCCCAAAATGGCGCTTCTTGCAGGTCTTGCACACTGGTTTCTGGTTGGACTTTTGTTTGTTCTTCTTCTTAGAGCTCTGGGAGTTATCTTCCTCCCTTTTCCTTTTTAGCTCATCTTTTGCATTTGAGGCATGAACAAGATCCTCCTTATGAGTAAGGAAATGTGGTCCTAGATAAAATTTGGAGCGAGTAGCATGGGGCTCCTTGAACTTTTTCACAGCCTTCTTCACAGCCTTTCCAACAGCTGCGTCTATCATAGTTTGAAGAACATCTTCGGAAATTCTAAGGCTCACAATTGTAGCATCATTGGCCTGTGTCGCATCATTCATAACACGATCAACGGCTGTTTTATCTGAGTATTCCATATTCGATATTGGTTCCTAACACCAATAAAACAATTTCTTAGTTGCAATCCAACAACTGCTATTCTTCATCCTGATGGCCTTAACATATACTAACCATGGTATCAATAGACCATACAGGCTAATATAGTACTAACATTCTTAATGAATGTCATTTAATATATATCCATTATATTTAGCCTAGGTCACAAAAGACCATCAATGGCATTTAAGGTTTGGACCTAATCCATCATCTTTTTGACAGGGGATCAAAATGTCACATCTGTCTTTATTATATTGATGAATTTGGATAACTTGAAAGCTTGCCATAAGGGTATCAGAAAAGAGTGATTCCTAATAGATATAAAATATCAATCTAAGATTTGTTGGAGCATTCTCTAAAGTATCATCGGCCAATTTCTACCTCGCAGTAAACGACTGGAGTCCTAATCAGGCGGAGGCAACAGTTCTCAACATTTATCGTTCATTATAGAATCATATGTGCCAGTATCAAATAAATTTCTGCATAAGCTGCTTGATAAGGAAAGGTACCTGCTATATAGTTATCATTCTGCACCATCTCCTGGGCGTTCATCTGGAAGACTCATGCGTTTGTTTTCTTGGCCTCTTCAGGCTTCTTCTGATTCCTAGGCAGTTAGTCTTGATATGCCCCTTCTCGTTGCAACCATAACAGGTTGCATCTTTCAACTTCTTGCAATCCAAGGTTTTATATTCCTTAGACTTGCAGATTCCACAAGGTAGAGGCTGAGATTCAAATCTGCATTTCCCGAGGTGGTATTTCCTACAGGTTTTGCACCTGGTCTTCTCACCCGACTGCTGGCTGTCTTTCTCGAACCCGGAACTCTTCTTATCCTCAGAGTTCCTCTTTGTCTTCCTATCGGAGCGATGAGAATTTTCATCCTCCCTTTTACGCTTTCCATCTTCAGAGGCTTTGGCAGCCTTGTTTCTGACCACATCGAGTGTGAGAGATAGCGTCAGATCTGCCGCTGACCTGAATGTAGTAGGTCTCGATGCTTTCACACTTGCCTTTATTTCTGGGGATAGACCCCCAATAAAGCGAGCTATTCGCTTTGGTTCCGGTGTGATCAAGTAAGGAACCAATCGAGACATGGGATTGAAACTTGTAAGGTATGCTTGACAATCTAAGTTCTTCATGACTAATGTCAAGAATTCAGTCTCAATTTTCTCCACTTCATGTTGAGGACAGTAATTTTCTTTGATAAGAGCAGCGAACTGATCCCAAGTCAAGTTGTACAAAGGGATCTTCCCTGTAGCTTGGATCAGTGACCTCCACCAAGCTAGGGCTTCTCCTTTAAAAGATTGTGAAACAAACTTCACAATGTCTTGCTCTGCACATCCACTAATATCTACAACGGTGTCCATCTCATCGAGCCACGTCATGCAATCGATGGCTCCGTTTTCTCCTGTAAAGTCTCTGGGCTTGCAGGAGACAAAATATTTATATGAGCAGGTCTTAACTGGTGCCTCTTGATGAAGCACCACCTGTCTAGACGAAACACTCCTTTGATTTGACGAGTTACGAACATCGTCTTCCCTTGAATCATGTGATTTAGAAGGGGGCTTACTGCGAGCCACAGATAGAGTCTTAGAGTGTGTATCACTTGATTCATCATACTGTCTGTCGAGAGCTCGTGTAACGGCATTATCTATTAATGCCTGTAGTTCCGCACCAGTTATATTAACTCTGGGAGCATCATTATTCTCCCTCGGGTGGCTGTTAACCTCATCTGATCCAGCCATGTAGCTTGATTGCTACATAAATATTTACAATGATTTATTCAGAGGTTATTATGGATTCATCACTTTTGACGATTCATCAACCATGGTAATATAAACCATATTGGTTAATTTGTTAGTTATATTTAATTAGTATTTTCATTATAATTTATCCTAGTTATAAAACATTAAGGATATTAAGGTGGCGCAAAGGGCCTAGTCACACGGACAGTTTTAAATTTACAAGCCATGATTTCAGAGAATCGAGGTATTAAGGTTTGAACATATTTCATTACCTTTTCTTGACAGAGAGTCAAAGACTTCAACTGTCTTTTGTCCCTTAGGACAATAAGTATGGCCCGTAGGCATTTCATCACTTATGGATGTTTATAATATGATTATCTTCATTTGATGATATTAGTCAAGATCGCATTGATCATACAAACTATTATGCTTGGACATAGTCCAACATCTTTAGACGGGGGTCAAAGACCACCACTGTCGTTGTCTTAACGGACAACAAGTTTGGCCTGTAGGCACTTCATCACTAATAGATGTTTATAATATGATCATCTTCATTTGATGATTTAAGCCATGATTCTAAATCACTAGGCTAGATAAGGGTTTGGAATTTCCCAATATAAAGATGACAAGTGGGATTTTATCGCACTACTGTTGTCAGGAGTGTTAACATGTTTTCGGATGTTAACAAGAATCTGAATCTCTTTTAAATAGGTTTTACCTTCATAGCTAGGTCTTTAATGACATTCAAGCTAGGTTTTACCCCTTTAAGGTTCTTTCAATATATATACTGGTAGATCAATTATGAAAGGAATAATAATTTGATTTATTTCATATATTATATTCATATAAAATGATAAAAATGGAATTTAGATAAAATATTCAAATGATTTTAAAAGGAGTACAGAATTGCCCTAAACGGGACCTGAAAGGAATGATGTTGTCCATGAAGGGACTGAAGATAAATATGTCCTTATAAGGACTACTAAGGAAACGAAGTTCAGCAAAAGGAGTTTTCTTCTTTACTTTACTTCTGAATGCTTTCTCCTTGGTTGCACGTTGCACCCTAGCCGCAGTACGAAGCTCGGCAATTTAAGGCTCCGGATGTGGAGAAATTCCATTACGGCTTCTTTGATTGGAGACATATTCAAAATATATAAATTCGGATGCAGTAGTTTTTCAGATTAGGGTTTAGAGTATTCCTATGTTAAGTCTAGACTCAGAAGGTCAAGGAATGTGCTACTGTGTCATTGAGATTAAACACTAAAGGCTAGTGTTTAATTCACTCAATATTGGCTCTGATACCAACCTATCACACCCCGATATTTCCACGTATTACCGGTGGGCCCGGTGGGGAGTATCGTGACGTAGTTGAGATCATCATAGTCAAACAACACAATATATAAATGCACAGCGGAAGCAAAAGATAAATATATTACAATCCGAATATAAAGTAATATCAAAGTATTACAACGGAAAGTAAAGGATCCACAGGCGGATCTTAAAACATAAACATTGTTCAACAGACTTTAGATGCCTAGAACTTGCAAGATTCCTTATTAACGCCCTGAGCTTCCAGCCAATTACGTTCAGTACCTGTCACTTAACCTTTTTGGAAAATACGTCAGTTTACACTGGTAAATACAATTAACCGACTCATTTTAAAAAGAGTTTAAGAAAATTGATTTAGATGCACCAGGCACAACATATCTTTTATAACTTGGGACAATTATATAAAATTAATCTTGTATACAGATTTACATGTTCGTTGTACGTTCAGGGCCCGATGTAGAAACCGAGTCAAGATTAACAGACACACCACAAGTATAGGCCCACAAGAGAGTGAGATACCATTTCCCTTAGGCAACTGTTAAGTGTATGCCTACACCCCGTTCTTAAGGCGTGGCCATTTTATAATATAACGATGTCAAGGATATCCGGAACATGGTCATTACCCCCTAAAGGCTTTTATTTCAAACAATACAGATTAAAGCGGGTTACCTCAATAATTTAACCACAATATGATTAATCATTCAATACCCGACCAAGCGGTATTATTATCATACCATATCCCAAGCCCGTATAGGGAAAATAAGTTAAAAGTATTTACCTGAGCTAGCAATGCAATTTATACTCAGCCGTATATTCTAATCAGCAAGCACAAGTACTTCTACTGGGGCTCTTAATCTGGAACGAAGGTTTCATTAACCTATTAGATTCCTAACGGGTCTTATTTAAGTCGTAACTTAGACCGGTTAGTTTTAAGGAAAGGTTTACGGTTCAAAACACATGATTAAGCGAAGACCGGAATAGAATGTGATTTAGACCCGACAAGTTTGGAGACTTGTATAATATGGGTAAACTAAACACATTCTGGATTTTGAGATAAAAACGATAACGTTTGACCCGTTTCGGCTAATTTATGCAAACTAGTTACATAAACCGAACCAAACGCGAATAACGCATAACGGGTAACCGAATAAGTCATGAACAGGTTTCCTAAGTTTATATGCTTTAAATATGTTGTGATATCAGTAAGATACCTTCCATTATGCCCAAAACGAGTTTAATCTCAATTTAAGCCCCGTAGGGGTATTTTGGTCATTTAAAAGATTATAAAAGAGATTAATTTTAAATTCTGAGACTCGGGTCTGAAATAATCAGTAAAACAACTTAATTTAATAAGTTATATCAGTTGGTGATAAGTCTTATATGACAAAAATGGTTTTAAACCCATACTAGGTGTTTAATACGCGTAAAAAGCCGTTTTAAGCGATTTTCGGGTTTAACAGGAAATCTGAGTTTTCTGATCAGGTTATAAAGTTCAAAACACTTCATTTATCATATAAAATCAGTAGCCAAATATTTGGTATCAATTGGCTATGTAAAACTCATTTTATGAACAAAAGGGTATAATTGGTATTTACCGAATCAAGGCCATAACCTTAGGTTATGAGCAGGTTAAAAATAATTAAAAATCCTCAAAAATCTCAAAATATTATATTACATCAGTGGGTAAAAGGTTTGGTGTCAAAAATTGGGTTTAGATAGGCTTTACGCTAATTATTCCTTTTAATTAACAAAAAGCTTTCAAATTACGCTATTGAGCATAACTCCAAATCTAGACCTCCAACTGATGTGAAATTTTAGGGACATGTTTATAAATCAGTAATAAAGATTACTGTCCTTTCACATTTCCAAAATTCTCATTTTATGGTCGAAAGGGCATTATGGTCAACATTAAGCAATTAACGGAAACGTGTAAACGAATCGGACAATCAACGATCCAACCACAGAGGGTTATACTAACATGTAACCTGGTCCTAAGGAAGCTCTAAGGCATTTCCAAACCCATCTAAATCGGGTCAGAACTGAAGTCAAAGCAAAAGTCAAAGTTTTGCGACTTTCGGTTCCGAACCGGGTCTAAACAGAAAATTGTTGGATCAAACAAGCTTAGACCAGTTCTTATACTTATTACCAAGTTATATGAGTGATAAAATAGGTTACACGACTTCTACACTGCTAATTACGTGTTAATTTGCAAATTAAGCTTCCGTTGACTTTTTAATACAAACTTTGACCCGACAAATGATCTAGTTAGAGCGGGAATCAGAGGGTTCCCTTTTAAGGGTTTATTACCCACATAAATGCCAACTTATAACTACCTTCAATTTGACTAATCACTGGACCAATAATGATTAATCGATAAGTCAAACCTTAATTACGACGGTTTGACTTTTAAGCAATTAACTAAGCAAAACTCAATTAAGGAAGGTCAAGGTTACTTACTAAGGTCTAATGCACGATTAGAGATGCTTGGGGACTGATCATATGCTCCAGGAAGTTCCACAAATGCAGATGGAAAGCATGATCAAAATGTTGCAACATGAGGGGCTTTATATAGTGAGTTTGATCCATCAAGATCATGACAAACAAGCCTACATTGGATCCCTGATGTTAAACATGTGTCCCTAATGCCTAAGAATTAGTTTAGGCAGCCTCTGGTTGTGCTAAAGGGCCATATATGTCGTTTACATGGGCTGAACAGGCAACAGACGAGTTTCTGCATCTGGGAGTCACTTACGGACCGTAAGGGTCCTAGCATACGGTTCGTAAGGACCAGGCCAGCATGACAGAAACTTTCAAAAGTTGACAGTTTGGCCCCTGAACTTCCAATATTGATTTTTAACATGGTTTCTTGCACTTGTAACCCCCAAACTTGACTTTTAAGGATTCCAAGTCATAAACCAACTTTGTTAGGTCCTCGGTTATTCATACGATCACCGAAAAGTCTTAAATTTCGACGTTGACGCTTTTAACCCCTCGTATACGAATTTTATCATAACTTTCTCATACGATAACGAAACTTGGTGAAATTTTTATCATACATTCTAATGAGCATAATTAATCGTTACAAAGCTTCGGGTTTGCTAAAAGGTCACTCAGAGGTATACTTTAAACATGTCGACACATTTAACCCCTGTAGTTTGTAATCTCTCACTTTCTTTCACAATTAGCTTCGTATGATCCATGATTTATTCGTTTAAGGGTATAAACATCATGTAGGGTTATTGTAAAGTATATTTATCCATTGTTGACATTTTGAACCCTTATATTCACATACTTTCCTTGTTTGTCAACTTTAGTCCCTCTAGAGTATTCTTTGTCACGTTCAAGCTTATGACACGTGTCAACACATTATAGGACGTGAATTTTTTGAGGTGTTACAGATTCAATGTCCGATCGATTGAAACTATGCAATGGATGTTTAAGTGCTGCCCACATTAGGGCTATACTTTGTCATTCGTCGTGAATTCGATGAATGTTTAAGTATTGCACTTTGTCATTCGTTGTGAGGGTTTTAATCTCGTGAGTTATCGTAAATGCTGTATTAGTTACTGACCTAGTTCGTATGCATTGTTGTTTAAATTAGGTTATAAGGCTAATCAGTAGGCTAAACTCTGCCCGTTTAAATATGCAATGTGAGTCATTCTCTTTTTATCAATAAAGTTTTACAATACTCCATGTTATTTTAAAAAGGTTATAATTACAGGGATTAAGTCATGGTTATCTTAATCACTGGCTAGTGGGGTATTGTGCACATTACTAATTTCTCACGGTTAGGCTAATAAATCCTAACAGTGATAATCATCACTACTTGGGTGAAAGGACCCAATAGTGGTATGACCATCGTCACCAGCAGGTGACACGGCGCCAGATAAAAATAAGATAGAAGCCATTGTAATCGTTCTTATGCTGTAATTTATAACTACGTGTCGTTTTATCAAATTGAGTGACTCGCCAGTATTTCCCCGCTGATAAAATATTTTCAAAACATGTTTCAGGTGACTACTGTGAACCAAGGAAAAGTGCTACAGAGCACTAACAAAGCTTGAAGTAGTGGCTCAGTTAAACAAATAAACATGTTTTGTAAATCAGGGAATTTTCTTGTGAAATTCCTCTATTGTAAATTACGGGGGTTATCCCGAATTATGAAATAAAATAATCGGGCATTTCAAGTTTTAAAAAGATCCTGTAAAATCTTCCGCTGTCAACTCAATTAATAAATACCACAGGTTTCTGTCCCGCGGCTCCTGGACCGGGTGAAACCGGGACGGGGGCCGGGACAGGAAAAGGTGGTATCAGAGCCACTGATTTAAGCCAATTAAGTATTTAGAAATACTTAATTTTTCTAATTGCCATCCTATGCTTATGTGTTTTGTTAAGTTTACAGTATGGGTAAGCAAAGAATTTCGGACATCTATCGTCAATTAGATAGTTCACCAAAAGATAAGGGAACTTCAGCAGATACTGAGGAAGGAATATTTGATCGTAAGGCACAGTTTGAGATACCACTTACCCCTAAGAAAAGAACTCGGATTATTAGAAAAAGTCAAGAGAAAATAAAGAAGTCACAACCAAAAGGAGTGAGGGTTAATAAGGAAACTCAGGAAATAGGCAATAACCCACCATGGGAAGGTGAATTGGATGAAAAATGGGCAAATCTCTATATGTTAGCCACTGCTGCAGTAAATGCTAACTTATAGTTGAATCGCTAAACTAATACCAGCACTTATATCATCTATAAGACAGAAACTTTGCCTATTAGATAAAACAACTTAGTAAGAGAAAATAGACTAAAATAAATTATGAATGCACAACCCTAGTATATTTTGAATCTCCGTTGTAATTTGCAATAAATATATATATATAAAAGTTACAATGTGTGCAATGATACTTGAATATTAACCTAGAATTTTGTGTATTTTCTCTATATCTGCTAAACAGCATGAATGAGTTGTCTGAAGCTCTTCAGAATCTCAATCTCTATTCTGTGAATGTGGAAGTTTCCAGAGACTTTACCGGTTATTTGGCCGATATTGAGGAACCTATGGAATTCCAAGCTCAACCTCCGGAGAAACCAAAGCTAAAGAAAAGAAGAAGATTTGTGGGTTGGAGGCGTGTACGCAGGAGGAAACCAGCAACTAGGAAAGTTGCCAAAATGGAGGAACCATTGGATAAAGGAAAAAGAATAGAGATTGGGGAAAGTTCTAAGTAAGCCGAGGAATTGCCACTGCAGGAGGAATTAGATCATATACTGGCAAGTTATGATATCCTTAGGCCAGTCAATGAAAATCTCTTCACTTATCATGCCGAAACCCAACTTCCAGTGAATTTGGAACCAGCCATCCCAGATCCCCTTATCCACTCCCAACCTCTACCAGCAGAGCTGGAAGAGTGGTGGACCACTGACTGGCAGTTTCAAAATCTCCTCAATAACCCTATACATTTTTCCCTCAATTTGACCCGGAGCCTCCACTACACCCGCCTATGAGCTCCGAGAACTTGACTGAACTCCGCCAGTATGGCGAGGAGCTGATTGATGCAGGGAACCGAATTAGGGATATAGGAGAAAAGATATCCTGGAAGTACGACGAGAGGGGGCGTCGCTTCTGAGAAGCCAGCCGACGGGATGGTGTGACGTCATGGTTGTGGTTGTATAATAATAATAGTAGTAAAATATAATCCTGTGAAATAACTTAAAAATAAAACTTTTGTAAGATAACAAGTTTGTACGGACGCATATTATAATATATAAAAATGGAAGTCGAAAGATCTACAATTTTGGCTATATGTGTTAGTATGATTATGTGCAGTTGTTTTATTTTATTATTAATTAATTTCTGCTAATTACTTATCTATATTAATTACCAGATGGAACACGCTGGTAATGAACCCGTTAATGAAGTTAACCAATCTGAACAAAACCATGAAGATCAATTTCTGAATAGGCAAGATATTGAGAATATCGTTGCTCAGGGAATAGCCATTGCTATTCCAGCAATCCTTGCTGCTGCCCGAAATTCAGTTGAACCTCAACAAATTATTCCTAGCAAACGTACACACGGCGACAACTTTAGTAATAGTGTAAACGGAGGCGGCAACCATACTAATAATGACAATGATGGGATGCAAGCCCCACTCCTTAAGAAAATGAAAGCTGCAACGCCTGGTTGCACTTACAAGGAGTTTCTTGCCTGTAAACCAGCTGAATTTGCAAGCAATGAAGGAGTGAATGCTGCACTGCGTTGGTTAGAGAAAACTGAGGCGGTGATTAAAATAAGTAAATGTGCTGAGGAAGACAAGGCCATGTACGCGTCGCATCTTTTTAAAGAAGGGGCGCTAGAATGGTGGAATACGGTACTTCAAGCCAAAGGAAGCGATGTAGCCTATGCCATGAGTTGGGAAGAATTTAAGCGGCTGGTGGAAAGAAAATTCTGTCCCGAGTATGAGAAAGAACAAATGGCAAATAAATTCCTGAACCACCGGATGGTGGATGTTGATTGTCGAGGATACACTTCGACATTCTTCGAGTATGATAGAGTTGTACCTACCCTGGCTTCGCCGGAGCCGGTGCTTATTTCCCGCTACATTTGGGGATTGATTGGTGAAATCTGTAATATCGTTAAAGCTGCGAGACCTCGCACTATTGACGATGCTGTGGAATTAGCTAACACCCTAACGGACGAGCTGGTACGTACAAGAGAAGAAAATTGGAAAAAGGAAGTGGCCCAAAAGATTACCCAAGGATTCCGTATGGGTAACCGTAGTAATTTCAAGAAAAAAGAGAAATGGGCAATCTTCCATTGTTCCATTTTGCAATACCTGTAAAAGAAAGCATTTTGGAAGATGTAAAAGGTATTGCAATTTCTGCAAAATTTCGGGACATCAAGAGGAAGATTGCAGGAAGAAGAAAGCAACAGTCTGCTACAACTGTGGAGAAGTTGGGCATTTTAGGCCAGACTGCCCAAAATTGGTCAAACCGGCTGATAACAAAACCAAACCTGCCGAAGGAACTACCAAGAGAAACGCAAGAGCCTTCCTATTAACTACTCAGGAGGCAGAACTAATCCCTGATGTGATAGCTGGTACGTTCCTAGTTCACGACGTTTATGCAAAAGTATTATTTGACTCTGGTGCAAACCAAAGTTTTATAAATACTTCATTCTGCCAAGCTCTTAATTTACCCCTAACCAACCTTAGGCAGATTGTTACAGTCGAAACAGCAGATGGGAATTCTATTAAAATAGATAAGGTTTTGCGAGAAGGAAAGATAAAACTCTTAGGTCATAAATTTTCCGCAAACCTGTTACCTATGAAATTAGCCGAATTCGATATTGTGTTAGGAATGGATTGGTTAGTAGCCAACCATGCTCGAATCCTATGTGATAAAAACTCCATAGAAATCCATACACCCACAGGAGATAAGCCACGAAAGCCACTGAAATTCATTTCAGTAATGAAGTTGGCCAGTTATTCAGAAAAACGAGAAGTGGTGTATATGATTTCGGTAATCATTAACACGAAAGGTAAGGAACTTAAAGAAATTCTTGTAGTAGCAGAATACCCAGATGTATTCCCATAAGAACTACCGGGATTACCACCCAATAGGGAAGTCGAATTTAGAATTCATCTAATTCCTGAAACTACACCGATAGCCAAGGCACCTTATCGGTTAGCACCCATCGAAATGCTAGAATTGAAAAAGCAGTTAGATGAATTACTAAGTAAAGGATTTATACAACCTAGTTCCTCCCCGTGGGGAGCTCCAGTATTGTTTGTAAAGAAGAAAGATGGTTCGATGCGCATGTGTATCGATTACAGGGAATTAAATAAGGTTACAATTAAGAATCGATACCCATTACCTAGGATCGATGATCTTTTCGATCAACTTCAGGGAGATAGAAACTTTTCTAAGATAGATTTACGCTCCGGATACCATCAGTTGAAAGTACAAGAAGAAGACATACCTAAAACTGCTTTCAGAACTAGGTATGGTCATTACGAGTTTACAGTCATGTCCTTCGGACTAACAAATGCTCCTGCAGCATTTATGGACATGATGAATAGGATCTGTAAACCGTACTTGGATAAATTTGTATTTGTTTTTATCGATGATATACTCATTTATTCCAAAAGTCAGGATGAGCATTGTGAGCACCTACATGCACTCTTAACTTTGTTAAGAAAGGAGAAACTTTACGCCAAATTCTCGAAGTGTGAATTTTGGCTACAGGAGGTGCAATTTTTAGGACACATGGTGAATCACGAAGGTATTCACGTAGATCCCTCCAAAATAGAAGCGATCACCAAATGGAAGGTTCCACAGTCAGCTATGGAAATTAGAAGTTTTCTAGGGTTAGCTGGATATTATAGGCGATTCATTAAGGATTTTTCCAAGATAGCGGTGTCATTAACTAAGCTAACCTGTAAAGCAGTTAAGTTTGAATGGGGACCTAGGCAAGAAGAGGCCTTTAGGATTTTAAAGCAAAAGCTAACAAACGCCCCAATTCTTGCCTTACCTGAAGGGACGAAAGACTTTGAAGTTTATTGTGATGCTTCTAAGCTAGGATTAGGATGTGTGTTAATGCAACGCAAGAAGGTAATTGCGTATGCCTCAAGGCAGTTGAAAAAGCACGAGGAAAACTATACGACACATGACTTAGAATTAGGAGCCATAATTTTTGCCCTTAAAATTTGGAGACACTATCTGTATGGAAGTAAGTTTACTATCTATACAGATCATAAGAGTTTAAGATACATATTTGGGCAAAAAGAATTAAACATGAGGCAAAGAAGATGGATGGAGATTTTAAGTGATTACGACTGTGATATTCAATATCACGAAGGAAAAGCGAATGTAGTTGCAGATGCCTTAAGTCATAAGTATCATGAAAAACAAAAGCGAGTCCGTGCCCTTAGATTAAATCTACAGTTAGATTTAATGGAACAACTGAAGAATATTCAGGAAACAGCAATCAAGGATGATGCTGAAAGAATGAAGGGACGAGTAAAAGAATTAGAGCAATGGAGTGATGGAATTTGGAGATTCCACAAGAAAAGGATTTGGGTACCTAAGCAAGGAGAATTAAGAAATAAGATTTTAGAGGAAGCCCATAAATCTAGGTATACCATGCACCCGGGAAACAATAAGATGTACCAAGATTTAAGAAATAATTTCTGGTGGATAGGAATGAAAAAGGACATAGCGAGATATGTTTCTAAATGTCTTACTTGTTCACAAGTTAAGGCAGAACACCAGAAACCTTCAGGTCTACTACAACAATTAGAAATGCCTGTATGGAAATGGGAACTTATAACCATGGACTTTGTTACTAAGTTGCCCAAAACCAGAAAAGGTAATGACGCAATTTGGGTAATTGTGGATCGATTAACCAAATCAGCTCATTTTCTACCCATGAAAGAAACCTTTAGTATGGAAAGGTTGGCCAAGTTGTATGTAGATGAAGTAGTATCCTTACATGGAGTCCCACTCTCCATTGTATCGGACAGGGATAGTCGTTTCACTTCCCATTTCTGGACAAGTTTCCAGGAAGCAATGGGAACCCGACTAAATTTAAGTACGGCATACCATCCGCAAACAGACGGACAAAGTGAAAGGACGATCCAAACCTTGGAGGACATGCTTAGAGCATGTGTGATAGATTTTGGTGGAAACTGGGATGACCACCTACCCTTAATCGAATTCTCCTATAATAATAGTTATCATGCAAGCATAGAAGCTGTCCCATTCGAAGCACTCTATGGACGAAAATGCAGAACTCCATTCTGTTGGGCAGAAATAGGAGAAAGTCAGTTATCAGGTCCTGAAATTGTGCAAGAGACCACCGACAAGATCACTCAAATCAAGGAAAGATTGAAAACGGCTCGAGATCGCCAGAAAAGTTATGCCGATAATCGACGCAAGTCGTTAGAATTCCAAGTATGAGACAAAGTACTATTGAAAGTTTCTCCTTGGAAAGGAGTAGTCCGATTCGGTAAGAAAGGAAAGCTAAGCCCAAGATATGTAGGACCTTTCCCAGTAATACAACGAATAGGACCAGTTGCCTACCGCTTGCAACTACCAGAGGAGTTAGCAGGGGTACATGATGTATTTCATGTATCCAACCTCAAGAAATGTCTATCTGATGAATCCCTGGTAGTACCTCTTCAAGATGTAGAAGTAAATGAGAAATTGAAGTTCGTGGAGAAACCACTTCAAATAGAAGACAGAAAGATCAAGTTTCTCAAACACAAAAGACTGGTACTAGTTAAAGTCAAATAGGAGTCAAAAAGAGGACCCGAATACACTTGGGAGCTGGAATCGGAAATGAAGCGAAAGTACCCTCACTTATTCCAGTAAATCTCGAGGACGAGATTCTAAATAAGGTGGGGAGGATGTAAGGACCTTCAAAAATGTCCCAAAATAGCCCGTAAGTGAAAACCCGGACCCCTGAAACCCTACTGTGCATGAAAAACCAAGAAAAAACAGATTTTTGGTCTTCACGCGGGCCGCGTAAGGGTAAGCCTAGGCTTACGCGGGCCGCGACAACACACCAAAACTCCGGATCTGCCAACAGGCCACGTGTCGCACACGTGGCAGCCCTAGGTATGACACGCTAGCCCTAATCTACGCATAGGTGCCCTCGCGGGCCGCGTAAGGATCAAGGGGGGCTCACGCGGGCTGCGTGAACCCCATTTTTCAGCTATAAATAGGTTTGATCAGGAGCAGTTCACTGGTGTCGAAAACAATTCTCAAAAACAAAGATACACTGCTCAAATTCGAAAATTAAGGTAGTGAGGCGCTGCTACGATACCGGGTATTAACTCGATCGCTGCTACGATTCAATGTCCGATCGATTGAAACTATCCAATGGATGTTTAAGTATTGCACTTTGTCATTCGTTGTGAGGGTTTTAATCTCGTGAGTTATCGTAAATGCTGTATTAGTTACTGACCTAGTTCGTATGCATTGTTGTTTAAATTAGGTTATAAGGCTAATCAGTAGGCTAAACTCTGCCCGTTTAAATATGCAATGTGAGTCATTCTCTTTTTATCAATAAAGTTTTACAATACTCCATGTTATTTTAAAAAGGTTATAATTACAGGGATTAAGTCATGGTTATCTTAATCACTGGCTAGTGGGGTATTGTGCACATTACTAATTTCTCACGGTTAGGCTAATAAATCCTAACAGTGATAATCATCACTACTTGGGTGAAAGGACCCAATAGTGGTATGACCATCGTCACCAGGAGGTGACACGGCGCCAGATAAAAATAAGATAGAAGCCATTGTAATCACTCTTATGCTGTAATTTATAACTACGTGTCGTTTTATCAAATTGAGTGACTCGCCAGTATTTCCCCGCTGATAAAATATTTTCAAAACATGTTTCAGGTGACTACTGTGAACCAAGGAAAAGTGCTACGGAGCACTAACAAAGCTTGAAGTAGTGGCTCAGTTAAACAAATAAACATGTTTTGTAAATCAGGGAATTTCCTTGTGAAATTCCTCTATTGTAAATTACGGGGGTTATCCCGAATTATGAAATAAAATAATCGGGCATTTCAAGTTTTAAAAAGATCCTGTAAAATCTTCCGTTGTCAACTCAATTAATAAATACCACGGGTTTCTGTCCCGCGGCTCCTGGACCGGGTGAAACCGAGACAGGGGCCGTGACAGCTGCACTAGACACATCTTCTTCAACGCCATCGGATGACCCGTCAAGGTTGGACGAGTTCGACAATAGACTCAACAAGCTTCTCTCGATCAAGGAAAGGAGCAAGAACTAAAAATGGAGAAACAATTCCAGAAAGATATGGAATATCTCGCGAGACACTTTTCGCAACTACCAGAGGAGGACCGAGTCATTTTGGATAAGGCACAAATTCGAGCGAAATATATATAATTTTTATTTTCTAGTACTTTATTTTTTAAGTAACTTTGCATATTTTAGGACTTTGTAATGTTTTATTTATTTTAATGAAATTATGTTTTTTATTTTGTAGTTATTAAAAAATATAAAATATATAAAAAAATAATTAGGTAATGATGATGGGGGCTTTAAACCATTGCATGCAAGTTAAATGAATGGGCTTTAAAGCCCCCTATGTGACGTGGCGTTGACGTGGCGATGAGGTGACGTGATAAAGCCTCTAGGGACTTTATACCACACTCTGTAGCCTAAGTAGAGTTTATGTTATTATTGCACTATGATAATGTTAAACTCATTCGGCCTTAGTTAGGGTGAAAGGGGTAGTTGGGAAGAGGTAAACTTTTCACCCATCTAATATTGTCATGTCAAGTTCCTACTCTAAGTTCTCTTTTGCCCAAAAACATAAGGGAAGGTCATCTCTTTCGGGTAAAGGTAATTTTTTTTTTAATTTAAATTATGTATTTAAACAAAATAAATAAAACATAATCAATTAAATAAAGTCATTACATTAAACCAAATTGAAAAAGGATAATACATAAAATTAAAACTAGTAAAATAAATTAAAACCATAGAAAATTTAGAAATTACATGGCCAATTGTATTTTTTTACAATCTCGCGTTTTAGGGCTAGTGTGATTCCAACATCTCCGGTGGAATATTGTCGTGTGGCCTGTTAAACGTCTCCAAATCCTTATCAAACATAAGTGATCTCACCGCCTCTCGATGACAACCGCCAACGCCATAAATTTTTCCTCTCGTTTCTTTTTAATGTCCATCATCTCTTGTTTCATAAATTTGTATTCTTCGAGCTTGTCGGACATACCAATTGACCTTTCGGTCAACGTTGGGGGTCCTTTATTTTTTTCTCTTTCTTTTTTTACCTTCTTAGAGAGGGGTCTAAGATTATGTCGGGTATACCGCTAGTGAATTCGGTATTTGGTGTACCCGCTTGGTAGTTACCCGAATCCGATGACTTTCTTTTTTGCCCCAAACTACCACTCTCTTCACCCAACAATGATATCGGGGCCCATTTCACATGTTTTCTAATCACCTCCCACGCCTCAATTGGAAGAAAGCCACCCAGATGTTTTTTTTCGTAATCTTTTAGCGCTTATTTCATAACATAAGCATCGTCACTCCCACTAGGACATAAACGATCCTATAATAAAAATATAAATTATATTAAGGTAAAAAATAACAATATATAAAGGTAAAAAATAAAAAGTATGTAAACGTAAAAAATTATACCGTTCGATGCCAAAAGTCGTTGAATAAGTTCAACTTTCCTTGCATAGCTTTCCATTTTGGACGGACTTGATGAACGGTTCGCGAACTTCCTCCAACTGTTGCATTGTAACGTGCGAGAACTTTTCTCTAAAAACCTTCCGATTTTTGTTGATTGCCTTTTGTCTGGTTTAAACTACAATGCACATACGCCATCGCTAATGACTCTTCTTGTTTCTTCGTCCAACTTTGACGATCCGTCTTACCCCCTCCTTTCGGTTCATCTTCGGCTTCTTCTTCTACTTCAAGTTCTTCGTCTTGTTAGACATAATCTTCATTTCGTCTTTATCTAATTTTTGAGTCTCGGGCACAAATTCTTCTTCTTCGTTATCATCGTATATTGGAAGCATGTGTTCAACATTATCTCTTGAAGATTGAGTCGGTGGACTCGATAAGCAAACGGGTCAAAAGCATTTTGGACATCCGTAGGATATTCATACACACTGAGTGTAACCATCGTGGGACCTTTTGGTAGTGAAAAAACTGTGGTGGATAATTGGGTTGGGGTTGGGTGTTGTAAAAATCCGGTTAGGTAATTTGGGCGAAAAAATATGGAGGTTGAGAGTGTGGGGAATAACCGAGTTGTGATTGAAATGGCACACTTGAACCACTGGATCTGTCTCGTCTACTTTGCGAGCCGCGCCTCCTTGCCTTCGAACCGGGACCCGAAACTTTTTCTTGCCATCACCCTTGTTTTGTCTATCCATAATATGAGAATTTTGAGTTTAATAAGTGAGATTATACAAATTAGGTGAAAATGAGATGCAAAATGGTATTATTTATAATTGTATTTATTTGTTTTTTTAAATTAAAACGGCAATATAGCCGTTAATGCTCCAAAGGTCCAAAAAATGACCCAACGGTCACCGATTTCCTACTTCATCATCGGGGTGGGAAGGGTCGGCGACGGTGTTGCCATGCGGTAAAAGGGCACACCGCCCCCTTCCCCGTTCACCCTTAAAATGAACTTTTCTCTTCATTTCTTAGTGTTTGTTCGGGTCCATACACCTTTTAACCACACATACATATCGATACGGATTAATGTCTGATAATGTTTGGAAATATATGTGTTTAGACTATGCGGTATGGGGCGGGGGTTGGGGCGTGGGTTGGGTACAAACGCTCAAGTCACCACCCCGGGTGGGCTTGAGTTTCAACGTGGCCCCTTGGACGGGGGTTTCAAACAAATAATCACGTTTATTTTATATCCAAACTTTTTGTTGGATCTTTTTATTGGGTTGAAATGCTAATTTAAAAGTTTATCAACTTCACAAATTATTATTTTTCTCTTTGCTTCACAAGGCACACGATTCGCGGGAGAAGATGGTTCTAACCCGTACTTATGTCATTATACTATTAATATGCTCGTCCGTCAGACAGGTATAGAACTAGCTGTTCAAGTTAACATGTAGTGGATGATGCTGATACTTGATAGTCCAAAAAGCTTATGTTATATTATCAAGTTGTGTAGTGATTAAGTTATTTACCGAGCAGTAACTAATCATTGTTTATAAAAACAGGAACCGAGAGCCGGACCTACCTATCAATTTCGGGTTTCGGTTATGTTCGGGTCGGTATGCTTCGGGTATACAGTTTAAGAACAAGACCGGGATGGTGTAAGCAAGCCTCTCAGTTAGGATTTGGCGTCTTCATTTTACACACAGACACATAGTTGTGTTCTCTTCCAACCTCAATAAGGGCGGTGGGGGCGGTCAGTTATAGCACCGTGATGGCCATTTTCAACGCGTTGAAGTTCCGTGATTCCCACCGCCACCATAGAAGTTTAACGCGTGATTTCTTCAACGCGTGATGGTTTGTGTGTTGTGAGGGTAATTGTTGGTTTGGGGGAAATTGTTGGGTGTGGTGGTGAGTGATGACCATTGCCACAAAAAAAGGTTGTGAGTGATGGAAAAATGGTTGATGACATAGCGGAACTTGATTGGGTGCTTGTGAGTGATGTAATTCTATCACTAGTGACCACCCCCACCCCCTAAGTATTCCTGAATTTGGCTATTTCAACCTTCTACATAAGCACACTAAAGAAGATGAAAGTGTAGAAGACTAGAACTTGTACCAATGTGTAGTTTTTATTAATTTTAAGATAATGAAAGTAAAATATTAAAAGAAAGTATGTGATCCTTGAAAATCTGACCAAATTTGTTTTTTTTACCAACAAATAAAAGAAAGGAAATATTATGTATTATAATTCTATACTGTTAACATTTTCAGTTGTTCAATATGAAAACTAGGTTTAAAAAAGTTCACCGCGTTGCGGCGAATTTCTATTGTTATTTAGTCTGTGTTTACATGTGTTTTGAAATCACTACGAATGTGTTGCGAACGGAACTGCTGACAAGAATAAAATGAAAATGTAGAAAAAAAACACTAAAAGATAACCGAAAGAAAATCAACCAAAAAGTTGTATGTTAACGATGTTGTTCATATGAAACCCGTGGTCAGAGATGAGCAAATTGTTCTGGGTACCGGTACCAAATTTGCCGAACCGAAAGATCTTAAGTACCAATTCGGTACCAAATTTGCCGAACCGAAAGATCTTAAGTACCGGTTCACTACCGTTTTTTACCTTCATATACAGGTACCGTAACCGGTATTTTCGGTATCAGTACCGATTCTGTATCGGTTGGCTACGAGCTCATCCCTACCCCTGAAACTAAAAAAAGAAAAAAATTGAAAGTTGAAGAAAACTAACAAAAAAAAAGTTGTACAATACCGTTGTTCGTACGGTAACCGTGATCAGGGATGAGCAAATGGTACCGGGTAGCAGCACTGAATTTCCCGAACCAAAAGATTTCCAATATCAATTCGGCACCAACTTTTGGCGTTTTCTGTATTAGTGTCGGTTTTTACCTTCATGTACTGATACCGAACCGGACCGTACCGGTACTTTCGATACCAGTACTAGCTCGATACCGGTTGACACCAAGCTTATCACAACCCTTGATATTAAAAAGAGGATTAAAGTTAAAAAATAAAGAAAATAATTATTATTACAATATTAAAATAATAAAAGTATTATAAAACTATATATTATTATAATAATATTAAAATCACTATTTATTTCAATTCGTTTATTAATATATAGTAGTAATTATTATTATAATATTAAAATAATAAAAGTATTAAAAAACTACATATTATTATAATAATATTAAAATCATTATTTATTTAAATTCGTTTATTAATATATAGCAATAATTAGCGTATGTTGTTGTCTACACTAAATTTTGTCTATTGTGTGAAATTGTAATTGTGAGAGTGTGAGGGATCGGGTGGCACCATATATAGCTTCTGTTGCATTTTTACTATAAAAAGATGGTGCTATGATGCTAGTTGCTATATAGGATAATGATAGGTCTAACAAATTACTATAAAAAGATGGTTCTATGATCACTAATTGCTATATAGGATAAGAAAGGATGTAATTCAATTTTGTGGATGAGAGTATCAGACACAATAATAAATACATAAGTGTCGTATTATTGGCACACCTTGGGGCTTAAATCGACACCCTCAATACGCATCGTATAGGCCTATACGATGCGTATTGAGGTGGGTTCAAACTTCTATGCCTGCCAAAGGCTGCCATTGTTCCCCGCCAAAAAGTAATACGCATCGTATAGGCCTATACGATGCGTATTGAGGGTGTCGATATAATTTTTTAATTTTTGCAAGGTAGATTCTTGTCACGCGGTAGCAGCTTTCCGTCATGCGAACGAAGAAGCAGCACTTTGGACATTTGTTGGTCTTCAAACATCTAGGAAACATTATTTGAAAGCGGTCTCTTTGCTTCGTCCACTAGAACTATTTGTGTATGCATTCTTAGGGTTTTTGTTATTTGATCAATGAAAGTTGAAATCGGCTTTGTATTTAGCACACGAAAATACCGAACAACAGAATCAGTTTCTCTTTGCTTCGTCCACTTTCCAAACCGAATAACTAGCAGAACCCGACACTTCTTCTGTGATGATTCGAAACATTCCGAATAACTAGCAGGACCCGACACGTCTTCTGTGATGATTCGAAACATTCTGAATAACTAGCAGTACCCGACAATCACAAGTTGTTGATCTTTGGGTGGTGATTTACTCCCGAACAAACTATGCCCACCTTGACCAGTATAGATAAGCGTATCCCTCGATCCACTTACATTCGAATAACGCTGAGAATCCACAATGCTTATGGCCAGATTCTTCCCTTCAATCTTGGCAAAATCAATGCCTGCTTGTTTCAGTTATTTCTGTTGATCCACAAATTACAACAAATTGTGTCTAATGCAAGTATCTTCGAACGCGGTGTGTACGTTAAATACCGTTCACCGCTTGTTTAGTTGCTTCTCCTGTTAAGTTTCTGAACCAACCGAAATCCACAAATTCAAACAGTTTCACCAGGGGCATAAGATCCGTGGGCCCTATGGGCATACGACCAGTATAGGCCTATACGATGCGTATTGAAAAAGTCAGCCGCCAGACAAGAACTGACACATGCAGATTTGACTTTTGAACCAATACGACCCGTATAGGTCTATACTTTTGTTTCCCATAGCCACCGTTTCCGTAGACAAAACAAGGATCGTTCTAATAGATTAAAGAGAATAAACGAACATCAGACGTAATCTTGAAGAAACATAACATAATCCCAGATTGTCTAAAGAAGCGCTTTTATCATGTGTGATCCAGATGTCGGTTTACTTTGTGTTATAGAACTTCCGAGCTAACATCTGACGTAGCAAGTACAATTGTTTTGAGTTTTGTCAGATAATACTTCATTTGTCGAGAAACCATACTGTAAAGATCTCTACACAAACTCTTCTACATCTTTTAACCAATTGTCCATCACTTAAGACCTTGAAAGATTTGTTGAAATCGAATTTGTGTATCTGAATCAGGTTCTCTGCCTTAGATCGGTCATTCCTTGTGATACATGAACGTTTGATTTAATATGGATAACGCAAACAAGTTCTCCACAGTTAGTTATTCAGATCTCTGTTCAGTCATCTTTCCAAACTGCAACACACGATAAGTTTAAACTTTCGTTTGATGGATAACGCAAACAAGTTCTCCACAGTTTGTGACCAGGAATATGTTAAAATACGTTACAATACGTAAAAATACCCTAAAATACGTTACAATACGCTAAAATACGCTAAAATACGTCAAATATACTATTACATACGCAACAATATGTTAGAATACTTCAAAATATGCAAAAATATGTCAAAGTACGCAACTAACGATATTTCTACACACGTATACATAAAGTTATAAAGTTATCGTTTGTTGAGAATTAAACGCATGTACGTGACAAAACAAGGATCGTTCTAATAGATTAAAGAGAATAATCCAAGTACAAAATCATCTGCTTTCTGAATCTGAATCTGAATGTTAACATTAACTCATAAACCCTTGAATCCCAACGCTTCTATGATGATATCAGCGTTGTTTATCACCCTGTGTGAGCATTGGAAGCCCCGACCACTAGCAGAAGAACCCGACACGTCTGCTATGATGATTCAGAGGTCGGTCTCGGGTGGTCATAAGATCCGTGGGCCCTATTGTCGGATATGTGACTCAATAAAGTCATTGGACTGCCGCCGATGAAGTCAAATGTGATCAAACTTGGACATCAGACGTAAATCTTGAAGAAACAGAACAAAATCTGAATCTGAATCTGAATGCTAACTTTGACTCGTTCAAGTCATGCAATGTTTCCTCTCAATTGAATAGACCGACACTTGCTTCACAGGACTCACTTGAATCGTCTCGGAAGTGGATTTCGGTTGGGTCAGATCTCTTTGGGTATATTCGAAACCAACTAAAATACGTTGAAGTATTGAATCAACAGAAATAACTGAAATAACTTGAATTATCTCGGAAGTACTAAACAACAGAAGGATGAGATATCGGCTGTTAGCTCGAAGAAGTTTCTCTCAATCA
This sequence comes from Helianthus tuberosus, assembly GCA_030545235.1. Taxonomy (NCBI): domain Eukaryota; kingdom Viridiplantae; phylum Streptophyta; class Magnoliopsida; order Asterales; family Asteraceae; genus Helianthus; species Helianthus tuberosus. Next base: position 15,106,150 of record CM060425.1, on the reverse strand, counting down.
GGTGTTCCATTAGATTTCCCCTTTTATCATGTGATCAAACTTGGACATCAGACGTAAATCTTGAAGAAACAGAACATAATCCCAGATTGTCTAAAGAAGCGCTTTTATCATGTGTGATCCAGAGGTCAGTCTCGGGTGGGCATAAGATCCGTGGGCCCTATTGTCGGATATGTGACCCAGATTGTCTAAAGAAGCGCTTTTATCATGTGTGATCCACAGAAGACGTATCGGGTGAGTTGTGGTTGATTTATAGGAGGAGGTTATGAAACAAATATATGTTTATGCGAATTTAAAGGACAATACTGACAGAGGTGCTGGTCTTTTCTCCCACTGTGCAAACTTGAAAAGGTGTTTCTTTAGACAATCTGGGATTAAGTTCCGCAAATTGGGAACCACATTGTAGACCGGTTGGGTTGAATGGTTTTAATAATACTTGAAAATGGAAATAATCGTGTCAAGATCTTTATCAATCATATCATCGACCAACTGCTCGAAATCCCTTTCGTTTCTCGGGTTCGCATTCGACACAACACAACAAAAAATAAATTCAAAAAAACAGGGGGTTGATACGCATCGTATAGGCCTATACGATGCGTATCAAACCCGCCGCCAGACACAACCTGCACATGTCAGTCTGCCATGTTTTTTACTTTAATTTAATACGCATCGTATAGGCCTATACGATGCGTATTGAATTCAAAAAATGTGTAGATAGACAGAAGGGTGTATAGATAGAAAACCCTATTCATAAACTTTCCGTTCTCAAATACATATGTTCTTTTTTATACACTTTGGGATGGAATAGTTTGGAGGTGTTAGGTACACGATCACGTGACATAATCTCATTGGTTCATAATTTTTTTCTTTTTCTAATCTCAATTTTTTATGGTCAGGTTTTCTTTTTTCAATCTGAGTCCTTACGTCACTTTTTTTTAAAATATTTTCTCGATTTTTGGTCACCGTTTGCTTACAACTCACGCCCGCAACACGGATTTTGTCCCCGCTTTCTAAACACTTTAAAAAATACTTAAAAATATCATTTTGACCCACTTGACTTTATAATACGTGTCAGTATAAATTTGAGTTTGTCTACGCTTTATGTTGAGTTGAGGCAAAAATTCACGTTTGTCTTTACCTGCATTTTACGTCACATGGCGGTATAACTTCATGTTTTTCATTAAGATACTTACCGGTTTTGATCGTTTTCAGGGCCAGCCCAATAGAAGGACCAGGTAAGGCTTAGGCCTAGGGCCTCCAAATTCTCAAATGTTTTATATATTATACATATATTAAATGAGTATATTAAGAGAAGTTTCATTAATAAATAAGTTCTTATTGTCTTAGTTTACCGGTAAAGGCTTTTCTCCACAGTGGCGGATCCAGCCAGTTTTTTCACTGGGTTCCTTTTTCCAAATCATACAAGGTTTACACTAATTTTTCAGTATTTTTTACAAATTATACAAGGTTTACACTAAAAAAAAACGTTTTTTTCCAAATCGACTGGGTTCCTGGGAATCCGTAAAACCCTTCTACATCCGCCCCTGTTTCTCCATGTTTGTGAAAACCTAGTTCGATCCCCACTGCCAGTCTTCTTTTTCCCTTTGTATTCGACATTTCCCATTTATAAGACATTGGGCCTTGGGGACCCTCTATAATTCTTTAACAACCCACTAAAAGGCTACTTAGTTTAAGTAGTTACTAAACACAATCAAAATCAAAACAGCAGTCCTACGTTCATTCAACAAGTGCAAGTTCCAAAAATTGAAATCGGGTTTCCATTCTAAATCGTAGGCTGCCCGTGTATCAAAATAAAAAAAAACGATTCTTATCCTACGTTGATTAATGATTGAATGGCCGTTAATTCATTCTAATCAGGCAATTTGTTTTAGCTTCAGAATTTAGGTGTATGTTTGTTTGTGAAGGTTATATTATAGCTTGGTTTTGAATAATTTGTTGTTGTTTTACCAGTTAATTGTCTAGGAGATTTGCACACAAAATTAGAACCAAATTGTTGAGATTTGCACTTACAGAAAACATTGTACCTTCTTGTATTGATAGAACATTAAGATTCTCAAACGTCAAGTTGCAAGTTTGTGGCAAATCTTGCAAGAAACCAGTGAAGCATCGAGGTAACATTATTTAGTTTTAGGTCTCTATGGTTGGGCTAGGTCTCTTGAGTTACCACTTCAATTTATGATAATGGTAAAAATAGAACACTATTGTTATCTCTTAATGTATGATTTGGTTAACTTTAGTTGTTACTAAAACATTGCATTTATATAGTAGAATTATGATTATTTATGACATATCTGATGCGTTTTGATTGGCTTATTCGTGACATATTGCCTTGGACCCCTTTTGAGTAGATCATTTTTGTCTCTAGGACCTTAATTTTTTTTATTCGCTTTGGGCCTCCAAAATGCTTGAACCGGCGCTGATCGTTCTTTTTGTTACAACTTAGCATGGTTTACCACCCGGCAACGCCGGGTTTAAATACTAGTTGGTACATGTTAGTTATAGCCTTATAGCGCAACAATATTTTTTATTCTTTAGCTAATTTATGTTTCTAACTCCGGACTTTAATAGAGTTGTCATACGACTCCTAAACTCTAATAATTTCTTTTACAAACGATTTACATTAGTACCCCAAACTTTAATATATTTATAATACGTAAATTTAATTATAATTCTTTTTCTATAAATGATTGACGTTTCAACCCCCAAACTTATTAGACGCCACTTGAAGTTTAATAAAGTTAATTTTTTTCTTTTTTATAACAAATATTTATTCTTTTATCTTTCATATATATTTTACTTAATAAACTTAACTTTTAACTCAATACATGGTATTTAATTATGTTGTTTGTTTATTTTTACCGTGTTTAGATTAAAGCCTACATGTCTAAATTAACGCTTTAATATACCAGGTAATAAATTAATTCTTTTTTTATTTACTTTAGGGTTATTGGATTTTATCACCCCTAACTATTGGCTATTGGCCGATGCCACCCTCAACTATCACTTTGACGCCCGTAACCCCCAACTTAACACTTAGCGTGTTATGTCACCACGTCGTTAATTAATCACTAACTTTTGATCTTGTTACTATACTTTTGGGGTGTCCTAAGATCCCTAAAACCTTCCTAAGATCCCTATGACACCCCCAAAAGTATAGTACCAAGATCAAAAGTTAGTAATCAGTTAACGACGTGATGACAGAACACACTAAGTGTTAAGTTGGGGGTGACGGGTGTCAAAGTGATAGTTGGGGGTGGCAGCGGCAAATAGCCAATAGTTAGGGGTGATAAAATCCAATAACCCTTTACTTTATGATAGTTCAAGCTTACCTATAACTCTAGACATGTTTATCTATCCATGTGATTGCTTATTTTTACCGTCGTTTAGATTAAAGCATTCATGGTCAATAATAACCAATCGATATATCATGTAACGATGCATCCTCACCATCACCCTCCTACTAGTACTACGCCGTCACAAAGCACATGCTCCAATACCAGTTTAATAACAACTATAAATTGCTTAAGCAAAACCCTTACTGATGTAGATTCTTTCAAAGATGGTTTACAATAATCTAAAGATTTTGCTCAACCATTCATTCATCTTCATCAACATCGATGCTACTGTAGGAAGTTAGGAACATTGCTTCAACCGTCCCAACTCTAAAGGTATGTTTGGCAAAAGTAGTTGGTGGCTGGAAGCTGGTAGTTGTAGCGGGTAGCTGGTGGTTGTACCTTTTTAGATATTTAGGTGTTTGGCAGAGTAGTTGGAGCTGTTAATAAAATGTATAAAATGACCAAAATGGACATAACTAAAAAAACATAACTAAAAAATTTATTATCTTTAGAGGTTAAAATAATCATTTTTTTTCCCTAAAAGCTTGTAGCTCCTTCTAAACGCTACTAGTAGGAGCGTTTAACCAAAAGTTTCAAATGCCTTCAACCAAACAAGGCTTTTTATTGAGTATGAGTTTTTTCTTAAAAGCTTAAAGCTAGAAACTCCTAAAAGCTCCATGCCAAACATACCCTAAATATTACATGTTTCTTGTAAATTCGGTTCGGGCTTGCGAAGTTAGGTTTTCCACGGTCAAGACCCAAAGACCGAACCGGAACCAAAAAGTGCAAAATATGTGGACCGAAGACCGCCCGGCCCTAGATAATTAATTGACAAACGCTCAATACATTTACATTCAAATCACTTAATAGTAAAGAACAACCACACCGTTCATCTTGAAGAAAATATATATCATATAATCTTTCTAAAAGTTAAACCTTCATTCTGATTACATGAAGCTACCAACATACTTTATGTTTTAGATATAATATATATATATATATATATATGTGTGTGTGTGTAAACCATATATCATTTATACTTTATAAAGGGATTTGTGTGGTTTAGTTAATAATTTTATGTAACTAGTAGTTAGGAGTCGTACGTTGCGGCAAGACCGTTATACCAAATCAAAAAATAGACGTAAAAACGTTGAACCGTAAAATTTATACCAAAACGTAAAACGAAAAATAATTTCCACACGTTATAGTAAAGACGTTGACAATACTTGAAATCTTATGTAAAAAAGTGAAGCGCGTTGCGGCGGTACTATTAAACTGAACAAAAATAGATGTAAAAACGTTGAACAATTTATATGCATTGCAGCGTGTTAACTCGCAAGTCAATCGGATTTGAATTTATAAATAATAATACTAATAATAATAGTTAAATAAATATTTTTCTTCTTTTTGTTGTAAAAGGTAAAATAATAGTCGCAAGTCAAGTGCACTTTCTTCTTTTTCCATTTTTGTTGTGTGCTCTTTCTTCTTTTTGGATTCATGAAAGGGAGGTCCACTACAGAAGCGATACATATTCTAAGAAGGTTGATGAAAAAATATAGAGCGAAGAAGAAAGATCTACATATGGTGTTTATCGACCTGGAAAAGGCATATGACACTGTTCCACGACAACTGATTTGGGATAGTTTGGAGGATCGAGGGCTACCGGGGAAATATATAGACATAATTAAGGATACATACGATAGAACGGAAACTAGTGTCCGCGCGCCAGTAGGAGATACAAACTTCTTTCCTGTGGAGGTAGGACTCCACCAGGGGTCTGCGTTGAGCCCTTTTCTTTTTGCGGTTGTCTTGGATGAGTTGTCCAAGTCGATTCAGGAGACAGTTCCGTGGTGCATGCTTTTTGCAGACGATATTGTGTTGATTGCAGAGACTAAACAATGCCTGAATGCGAGGGTAGAGGAGTGGCGAGTAGCTTTAGAGGGCAAGGGCCTAAGGATTAGTCGTTCTAAGACTGAGTATCTACACTGTGATTTCAGTGGTGTAGCCGACGACGATGACACCCAAATCACCATTGAGGATCAATTGGTCCCGCAGGTAACTAGATTTAAGTATCTGGGGTCGTTTGTACAAAGAGATGGTGACATAGATAGTGACGTAACCCATCGCATACAGGCTGGCTGGTGTAGATGGAGGGCAGCCAGTGGGGTACTGTGCGATAGGAGGTTCCCAACTAGACTAAAGGGGAAATTTTACAGGGTAGCAGTTAGGCCCGCTATGATATATGGAACAGACTGTTGGGCTATCAAGAAGACACAGGCGCGCAAGATGGAGGTCGCAGAGATGAGGATGTTGAGGTGGATGTGTGGACACACGAGGTTAGATCGGATAAGAAACGAGGTTTTTAGGGAAAGATTAGGAGTGGCTAGTATATCAGAGAAGATTAAGGAGGGGAGATTGAGATGGTTTGGGCATGTGAAGCGGAGGGAAATGACGGCACCAGTTAGAATAGTGGAAACTCTTACTGTGGAGGGGAGAAGAGGAAGAGGCAGACCCAAACTGACATGGGATGAACAGATTAGGCATGATTTATTAGAGTTGCATCTTTCTGAGGGCATGGTCCAAGATAGGACTTCGTGGAGACATAGGATTAGGGTTAAGGATTTCTAGAAGATATCGCAGTAAGGTATTATGTGTATTTTAGGGACGTAGGCTTTCCTTACTCTTTAAGGGACTTTTCCGGTGATCGCCTACTTGTGTTTATGCCCAAATGATGTTGTATGCTATTATACTTGTTTTACATTATATTGTGTCACTCTGACCACTTTCTTGGCTTGGTATGGTTCACTTCTTATTTCTAGATTCTTTGACTTGGTGTGTTGGTATGCTGTTCTTTTTTGAGCCGAGGGTCTCTCTGGAAGCAGCCTCTCTATCCCTAGGGATAGAGGCAAGGTCTGTCTACATCCCACCCTCCCCAGACCCTACAAGTAGCTTTGCTATTTGTGGGATTTTACTGGGAATGGTTGTTGTTGGTTGTTGTTGGCTCTTTCTTCTTTTTCCATTTTTGTCGTGTGTATATACTTTTGTTGTACACTGTGCATAAATATTTGTATCCTTCCCTGGTTTGGAGACTTCATACAAAATTTACAATTTACACTTGTATACAAGAAATTGAAAAGAAAAGTAGAAAACTATACGGAGATAGGCTAAATCACTAAAAAACAAACATATTCAATAATTAAAAAAAAAATAGTTTTTGTTGTTTTAATTCACTATTGGTGAATGCCGTTTGTTGTGGAATCGCACAAAGTTTGGGAAAAAAATTTCATTTGTCCTCCCACCAGAAAGCCGTCATTGAATGCCTATAGAGGTCTCACGCTCAGGATTTCTTAACTGTTATTCTTATTGAAGGTCTGGGTCAACGTATGTCAGCAGTGGAGTACCGGTCAATCCTTAAGTACCGTCTAATGATCCCCATGTTCCCGAATGATGAAACTTGCCCAGTCTGTCGTAAAGCATGCCTAGATAAATACGGGGAGCATGCGTTACACTGTAGAGAGTTGTCGAGGTTTAAGTATCGCTATGACTTTGTTCGAGACGCGTTAATGGATATTCTCAGACGAGCAGTGATCTCGGCAAAGAAAGAGGCACCGGTTAATTTTCTTACAGACCTGGCGGAAGGGAGGTCCACCCTACGCCCGGCTGACGTGCTAGTTTTTGGTTGGGAGGGCGGGAAACATGCTTGTGTCGATCTCACAAGTGTATCCCCCCTTGCCGGGTTCCGGAAAAATGGGTTTGTTGCTGGGCAAGCGGTACTGAAAGCAGAGTAAAAAAAGGTGGAAAAGCACGCGAAAGCTTGTGAGGATAATCAGCATGCCTTTGTTCCCCTTGCGTTTGACACGTTCGGCTTCTTGGCGCGGGAGGCGGTTCGGTTCTTGGCTGGAGTTCAGTATGTGGTCCACAACAACTTTTCGACCCCTCAGGGGCGAGACTTTGTTTTTAGTAGATTAGAGTTTTCTGTTCAGAAGGGGATGGCGGCGCAGTTTGTTGTTCGTCTACCTACTATCCTTATGTAATTTGCCCTGGTGATTGAAATGGAAAGTTTATAGTGATTCAGTGAAAAAAAAAAAATTTCCACAAAATTTATATCAAAACGTAAAACAAAAAATAATTTCCACACGTTATAGCAAAGACGTTGACAATACTTGAAATCATATGTAAAAAAAAGTGAAGCGCGTTGCGGCGGTACTGTTAAACCGAACAAAGGTAGATGTAAAAACGTTGAACAACGCTTGCACGTTGCGGCGTGTTAACTCACAAGTCAATCGGATTTGAATCTATAAAATAATACTACTAAAAAAACAAACATAATCAATATTTAAAAAATAGTTTGGGTTGTTTTAATTCAGTATTAAGAATTTAAAGATGTGTAGCTCAAGCCATCAATACAAATAGAGGATATCTATCTTGTTAAACCATCATATTATTCATGTCCTATTCAACATATAACATCTTAAAGAATATAAAATTAGTTTGCATGTGCTATGATCATTAATCATATACAACATATAACAACTTAAAGAATATAAAATTAGTTTGCATGCGCTATGGTCATTAATCATATACAAGACACATAACTGCATCATTATATATGAGTTAAACAAGTAAGATTATGATTAAAATACTAGTTACTTGTACATAAGAGTATTGAAGAAACGCTGACCTTTGCGGTAGTATCCAACTAAGACTTCAACTCTCAGTGACCCGAACGATTAGCTGCAAAACAGAACACCGTTAGGACTCGTTACAGGAATGGGGTTATTCCTGTAACCACCCTCCGGCGTGAGAATAAGTCTCGGTTTTGGGAGTAAAAGAGAAAGTGTAGGGAGAAGAGTTGTATGAGAATAAGATGATCTATACCTTAGATGTTTACCTCTATTTATAGTTTACCATTAGGGTTTCCCCTAACTTAGGATGGGCTCCGATAAGTTAGGGATTTGCATAATCTTCCCAAAAAGTTGGAGATTTGGTTGCGTGACCTATCCATGCGAGATGGAATATTCTAGAACGAATGTCTATGATTAATTATTTATAATAAAATAATAGGTAATGACCGAGTCGGGTTGGCCGATTCGGGTCATACATCGTCATGTCCCCCCAGTCCGAAGTTATGAAATGAAATTCATGAGATCGGACTAAAAGAAGGAAAAGTCAGTATACCCTGTGTAGGGCAAATTTTATCGATGGAAGTGCCGTTATGTGTGCTGAGAAAATGGCGGCGATGGGATAGGACATGACAGTTAAGTCATCATTGGGATGACAACTGTATTTACCCTGCTCTGACGCGTATTTCCGTCCCTTCGTCTTTTCAAATTTGAAAAGTTACCTTCTTTTATAAATAGCACCCCTGTTTGTGAGATTGGAATTCCATTTCCATTTCCTCACAGCTTTTCCTGTCACATCCCTATTTCGAACAAATGGCCCCTAAGACCGATGATTCTTCTTCCTCTGCTTCAGCCAGTTCTGATGCCCTGTTCTGCAAATGGGGAGTTGTGTCTTACAACAACCTTGTGCAAGATTATGGTATCAGGGCTGAGTGGAATCCCGTGTTACCATCGAGGACGGACACAACATTTCCGTTGAAGGAGGGTAAAATCACGTTGTTTAGTGATTTCTTCAAATTTTGCAATTTTCGCCTGCCTATCACCAAGTTTTGCAAATTGGTTCTTGACCATTACCGTATTCACATTTCCCAATTGCATCCGCTTCGAGAACTCATCGTGTTTAGGGCTTTTTTTATTCTTGTGTGGAAATCCCCCTTTTTCACCTTCGACCGTAGAGATACCGACGTGTCTTGTTTGAGGGATATACCCACTAGTTCCAAGGACAAAGATTGGAAAAAGAAAATTTTCTATATCGATGCCTGTGTGATTCCTGGCGAGATGCACTGGAGAGATATGGGACCGAAAGACAAAGTTAAGGACGATTGTCCTTCTGAAGATGCTTATACGTCAAACGCTCTGTATACCAGGTTGTGTGGCCGCCCTTTCGAGTGCACAGTAATCCCAGAAGGGGCCCTGGTAATGACGGGGATGAGCCTGCTGTGGCGCGACATCAAACAGTATCCTTCGTTTCGAAGGGATGGTGAAGGTATGCATACTTTTTGCTAGTCATGTATGCTGTCATTTTGGAAATAACATGTGTGTATATTTCAGGGGAATGGAGCTTGTTTGACTTTGTGGACCCTCCGCGGCATCTTGCGTTGAGGTCCACGGACCGCGTGCTCGACGAACAAGAGCCAGATGTTTTGAGAGTTCATATTGAGCAGTTTTTGTTGCCCGCCCTGCCGGCGGATCCTGCTGCCTACGTATCCCCCCCTTTTCCTCAGCGGGGGTAGTAGCGTTGCCGCCCTAGAGAAGAAACCAACCCGGATAAAGGTTACCAGGAGGAAATACATGACAGCTGGTGCGGCCACATCTTCCGCTGGTGGGGCAGCATTCACCAAGGGTGATACCTCTACTACTGCTGAAATGACAAGCCCCACCCATGTGGCGAAGAAACGGAAAACGTTTATTGCTCCTACTCTGACCGCGTTTGAAGCTATGCAAGCCGCCTATGCATTGCCGCTTGGTATGTAGTTTTTATCTTCGAATGTTATTATGAACTAGGAGCTTCGTGTTACTGAAGCTTGTTTTCAATACAGGTACTACTGGCGGGACTCAAGTTGAAAATGTGACACCCACCCCCTTGTCATCTGGGGGTATTGCTTCCCCTTGCTGCCTGTAGCAGCCTTTCAGAGCTTGTACCTCAGGCGAGTGTTACCGCCGCTGTTAGTTGTGCCATGCCGCCGCCTACGCTTACCTCTGTTGTAACTGTAACAGCTAGTCCAGTTTCCACGCCACTGACCTCCAGTATTGCTCTTTCCTCTTTGTTTGAGTCTCCAGTTAGTATATTTTCCGTTACCGGGAAAGAAGTGCCTGCCGTATCCCTTGCTCACGAGGCGACTAGTGCTGGATAGCACGCTGCTGGCGATACCGGGGGGTCCAGCAGTGGCATTGCTGATGATGGGGCCCGCCTGGGTGATGACCTTTATTTGCCTACTATCAACTGGGATCCCAACACTCAGGATAAACGCTACCAACCCCAGTGGAAAATTGCGGAGTCTTCTAGGTTGATCTTTCCCCAAGTGGTTCAGCACTGGGTTGAGCGGGCTTACCCCCCGGCCGAAGCGGCGTATGTTGAGGGCCTGAACAACGAGAATTTGATGAACTCCGCGATTGTGGATTCTGTTAGTCAGCTCCGGAGACTTACAGAGATCCGGCGCAGGTGGATGCATGACAACAATGAGCTCCACCAGGCGCGGGCCATTATTGAAGAACTCAAAGATGAGAAGTATCGCCTGGAGAGTCAGCTCCAAGCCGCTGGGTTGAGGGAGAGCCGGTATTTGTCAGAGAAAAACAAAGCTGAGGATGACTTGAAGAGGGTGACTGCCCATCTTGCTGAGGAGCGGCTCATATGGGCTCGCGATATAGCGGAGAAGGACCGGGTCCTTGCTCATGCTAAAAGTGTGCAAGAGGAGCTGGAGCGTAAAGCTATTACTGAGGCCCAGAAGGTGAGATCTGAAACGTCTGCTCAAGTGGAAAAATTCCGAATTGACACTGACTTTGTGTCTTAGGTGCAGGAGCGCTATCAAGCTTTGACTGTCGAGGTGGAAGCTTCAAATGCGAAAGCTCAGGCGAAACAGGCGGAATTGGAGGAACGGGAGGGGCAGCTTAGGGAACTTCAGCATCGTTGTGATTCTCTTCTTTCTAAAAGAAATACGCTTGCCCAGTCCACTACCGCGCGCCTGAAGGAGGTGGAAAGTGCCATGGAACAAGCGAACGCTGAAGTGGATAGCTTAACTAGCCAATTGGCTGCTTTGCGGGGTGATAGGAACTGGTTGATAACAAACGGATTAGTAGGGGCGTTCAAGTATCTTCGCCAATCGGCGCCTTTTACAGCGCTACTAGATCGCCTCTCTGCTGCCGCATATCAATCTGGTCACCATGATGGTGTTTACAAAGGATACTTCGATTGTCAGCAATCGGAAAAGATTGTTTCTGATTTCCATACGGCGAGGGGCAAACTCCAGGGTGACATGGCTGATGCACTGGAAGCAGCGTACAACGAGCCATTGCCTGGGTATGCCGACCTGATGGACAAGGTAAATGAAGAGGGTGTCGAGTCCCTGCGTTTAATGTTGGACCCCGCGGAGGAGTCAGATGAGGAATAAGTAATTTGTTTTGTTTAACAAGTATGATACAACATTTGTAATGACACTGTTTTACTTGGTTTTTGTGAAAATATTTAAGTGGTTTGTCAGACATTTAATGCTAATGTCATGATGAGCAACGCTGCCGTTCTTCTGAAATGTGGCAACGTGATGTGTAATGATTTTCTTCCATTAATGTTGCTATCATTATCTCTGTCAAAACTGTTTGCCCCTCTATAAATTGGACTTCTTTTTCCTAATTTGGTAACTTGAAAAAATGAGTCGGAAAAGTTATAGACAGAGACTTTCTGACATCTTCCGGCGCTTAGATGCTGCCGATGGTCTGGTTCAACTGCAAACTCCGGTACCGAGGTCGATGATCCGGAAAAGAGGGTTGCCTCCCCATGCTATCCCGTTTCGGGCGAACCGGGCATGTAAGAGTGTTGTTTATGAGGACCCTTTGCCAGCTGACACGAAAGTGGCATCACTATCAGCTGACACCTTGATGGAGGTTGTTCAGGTTGATCATGTTCAACGTTTTCACTTGGTGTATGAACGTCGCCGTGGTGGTTGTTCTGTTAGGAATCCCGCTGATGACCCGGGGATGGTAGCTCCACCGGTAATTGGAGGGTCAACCGATGACTTGGCCGTTGACCCCTGTGTGGTGGGCTATAGTGGTAAGGTGTTGCATACCCCTGCAGAGGTGATGGCAACCCGTTCCAAGAAGTAGGTTTTAGAACAGGTTCTTTTTTGGTTCCCTTATGTTGGTTTTTAGCAACAGGGACAAGTACTTGGTTTGTGTAAGATAGTTCGTATGTATTTATTACCAAAATACCTATCTTTTTTGCAGCGGTTATCGTATCTATTACCAAGATACCCGCTTTTAGCGCTGTATTTGTTGACCCTATGACTTATATGGATGAAAATATTTCGTGTTTAAGGGTACTTTTGTTATTTACCGTTATGTGCAGTTAAAATGCGATGGTAAATTTTATTATATGTTTAAGTAATGAGAGAAGACAAAAGGAAATAACTTTTATTAAACTCAAAACTTAGATGAAAGGAAGCGACATCGCTGTGGATGGATTACACTTGTTTATTAGGAAAAGAAAAGTTTGATCTTGCTGTTAGGAGCAAGGCATTACAGATAACATTTTTTCAATTGAGCTATGTTCCAGCTACGCGGTACAGCGGTACCATCTAGCCTGGACAAGCGGTAGGCCACTTTGCCCAGATCTTCTTGAATGACGTAGGGGCCCTCCCAGTTGGGTCCCAGATTGCCTGAGGGTTCCGCTCTACTGGCTTCATTGTCTCGCATGACGTAATCGCCTTCTTTGAAAGTATGTTGTGCCACGCGTTTGTTGTAATACTTTTCCTATGTCTTCTTGTATTTTGCTTCATTGATAGCGGCAACTTCACGCCTTTCTTCGAGTATATCCAAGCCTTCCCTTAACAGGATGGAGTTTATGCCATCCAGCAAACTCCTATTCGCCCGCTCTACCTGGCCGTTTCCCTGGGGATGCGCTACTGATGTGAAGATTTGCTGGATCTGGAGGTCGGCGCACCATTCTTGCATAACTTTGTCGGTGAACTGTGTTCCATTGTCGCTCACCAGGTATAGCGGTAGTCCGAACCTACACACTATGTGTTCCCAAAGGAACTTTTTGGCATTCTCCGTCGTGATTTTAGCCAAAGGCTTGGCCTCTACCCACTTGGTAAAGTAATCGATGGCCACGATTAAGTATTTTAGCCTTCCTGGAGCTAGCGGGAATGGTCCGACGATATCCACTGCCCATTTTTGAAAAGGCCATGCCGCTGTAACCGGGATTAAGTTGTTCTTAGGCCTAAGTGTTTGGGGAGTGAATTTTTGACAGCTACGGCACTTTCTGAGTTCTTGTACGGCGTCCTGGTGCATCCTAGGCCAATAGTACCCGGCGTTGTGGATTTTTGCCACAACTGCCTGGGGTCCAGCATGGATGCCGCATATGCCGGCATGGATCTCTTTGATCAAGTACTTTGCTTCTACCGGAGAGACACATCGCAAAAGTGGTCCTAAGTATGACTTTCGGTATAGGACGCCGTTGTTCACTTCGTATTGCAGTGCCTTCGTCTGTACCTTCTGTGCTTCGCCCCTAGCAGAAGGTAACTCCCCATTAGTAAGGAATTTAAGCATTGGGGTGTACCAGCAGGGTTCTTCCGCTGTAACAGAGGAGACGTTCCGGGGTTCAATTGAGGGCATCTGCAATGTTTCAACTTTTACTTCTTTTTCCATACCCGAAGTGGCGAGTTTGCTTAAAGCATCCGCTATTTGATTTTTTCCCCTGTGAACGTGGTTGAGTGTAACATTATCAAAGAAAACCATGAGCTCCTTTGTTTTTGCCAGGTATCTTGCCATTGATTCGTCTTTGGCTTCATACGTCTCATTTACTTGATTATTAACCAATAAAGAATCGACATATGCATCGACCCGTATAGCTCCCATAGATTGGGCCATTCTCAACCCCGCGAGTAGCGCTTCATATTCTGCTTCATTGTTGGAACATTCGAAATCGAAACGTAAGGCATACATCAGTCTTATTTCGTCTGGGCTTATCAACATTAGGCCCGCCCCATACCCTTTTCCGCTAGACGATCCGTCAGTATAAAGTTTCCAGGTTTGTCGGGCAGTACTGGATTCCGGGATGTCCTGGATAGCGGGTTCCACTATAGTTTCTCCCTCGGGAATTTCAGCCAAGAAGTCGGCGATCACCTGCCCTTTGACTGCTGTTCGTTTTCGATATTCGATGTCCAAAGCTCCTAATTCAATCGCCCATTTGGCCAGTCTTCCGGAGATTTCTGGCCTGTGCAAAATTTGTTGCAGCGGGTAATTCGTCAAGACCTGTACGCAATGTGCTTGAAAGTACCTTCGCAATCGCCGGGTGGCGTGAACCAGTGCAAGTACCAACTTTTCTAGGGCCGGGTACCGCGTTTCAGGTCCCGCTAACACCCGGCTGATGTAATATATGGGTGTTTGCTTCCCATCTCTTTCCACCATGAGTACCGCGCTTACCGCATTATGGGCTGCCGCCAGATACATCTTAAGCACTTCATTAGGGAATGACGCTGTCAACATGGGTAATTTTTCGATGAAGCGTTTCATGTCTTGCAGGGCTTCTTCCGCTTCGCCGGTCCATTTGAAATTCTTCTTGTTGAGGCAATCTTTTAGTGTCTTTATGAATGGCAAAGATCTTTCGGCATGCCTTGCTAAGAATCTGTTGATAGCCACTAAACGCCCGTTTAATGGTTGTGCTTCTTTTAAAGTTCTTAGAGAAGGCATCCGCGTTATGGCGGCTACCTTTTCCGGGTTAGCTTTAAAGCCGTCCCGGGTGACTACCACGCCCAAGAACTTTCCTTCTTCTACCCCGAAAGAACATTTCTTGGGGTTGAGTTTGATATTGTATTCTCTGAGCCTTTGGAAAGTTTCTTCAATGTCTTCCAGCATTTGTTTTTCTTCCCTGCTCTTGATCACCAGATCATCAACATATACTTCTAAATTTCTGCTGATTTGTGTTTCGAAAGCTTTATCCATGAGTCGCTGGTAAGTGGCCCCGACGTTTCGTAAGCCGAAAGGCATCTTAGTGTAACAAAAGATGCCTACGTCGGTGTGAAACGCTGTTTTTTCTTCGTCTTCTTTGGACATCTTGATCTGGTGATACCCTTTATAGGCGTCTAGAAATCACTTATACCTATAAGGGACCAAGGAGTCAACCTTGAAGTCCATCTCAGGGAGTGGGTAGGCGTCTTTGGGGCATGATTTGTTCAGATCTTTGAAATCAATGCACATCCGCCATGTGCCGTCGGGTTTCTTCACCATCACAGGGTTTGATACCCATGTGTGATATTTTGTTTCTCTGAGGATTCCGGCTTCCACCAACTTTTGTACTTCTTTGACGACCGCTGCCTTTCGATCCGGGTCCATACTGCGCTTACCTTGTGCAACCGGCTTAATGCCGGGGAGTGTTGCTAGCTTGTGCTCTGCCTTGTCGCAGGGTATCCCCGTCATGTCGGAATGTTCGAAAGCGAAGACGTCTACATTCCTTCTCAGCAGTTGTTTTAAATCGTTTTTAACCTCGGGGGAGAGGTTGTCTCCTATCGTAACTGTTTGATCCGGATGGCGTGTGCTTAATACCCACCTTTCCGGGCCGATGGCCCTGGTAGGTCCTTGGCGACATCTTTTAGTGTTCAATACTTCCCCTAGTTTGTCACAAAACACCGTCGCGACGCCCCGCGGGGTAGGAAACTTCATGAAGCCGCGCACCGTGGAGACTATGGCGTCCAATTTTCCTAGGGTGAACCTTCCAATGATCACATTGTGGTATGACTCAGCTCGTACGACGAGGAATGTTAGGAGTATGGTCCTTTCTCGGGGCTCTTGTCCGAATGTGACTGGAAAGGTAATCTGACCAATAGGGTCCACCTTTTCCCCTGTGAAACCTTTAATGGGGGCATGCATTGATTCAAGCAGCTGTTTATCTTCTGGTTGCATTCTGTTGAAACAGTGTTCATAGATAATGTCTTCTGAACTCCCGGTGTCTACCAAGATCCTTCTCGTGTAATAATCCCCTACTGCAGCGGATATGATCAGAGCATCCGTAGTGAGGTGCAAATCTTCCACGCGAGGCTCAATGGTCATGGTTGCCAACATCCAGGGTTCGAGCGTGGAGAAACTCCGTTTTACCCCTTCCCCTTATCCGCGTGAACCATATTTAGCTCTCGCCGTCTTTTACCCGCTGCCTTGTCGTTTTCTTCTTTAACAGTGAGCGGGCCCTGCTTGATATCCCTCACCAGATGTGCCAACTTACCCGCTTTCATGAAGTATTCAATCTGCTTCTTTAGCTGGAAACAGTCATTTGTATCGTGGCCGTTCCCTTTGTGATATTCACAATACTTACTTGTATCTTTGTTAGGGTTGTCTTTCAGCGGCTTTGGAGGATTGAACTTGAGGTTCTCTGAAGCTAGGATCTCTGCTGGTGTCTTGCTCAGGTTGGGGTAGTCGGATCATGGTTTCGAGGACTCATTCCTTGAATAGGCGTTTCTGGATCTGTCGTACCGCGAGTCCGTCCTGTCATTCCTTTGGTATCGGTCTCCTCTACCCTTACCTTTAGAACCTCGCTGCTCCATGTCTTCTCGGTTTTTCAGAGCTTTTTTCTTCCTATTGGCCGCGTGACTGGCGGCTACGGCCTTTTTTGTATAACGTACACTTTAGCTATCCTCAGTATTTCGTCAATGGTGGGAGGTACGCCATCCCTTCCATGAAGTGTTCTTAACAACTCATCGTTGTTTAATCCTTGTAGGAAAGCTCCACACGCTAGATCATTCGTTACACCCGGGATTGCCAGGCTTTCTTTGTTGAATCTAACAATAAAATTTTCCACCGTTTCATTGTCTCGTCGGCGGATATGGAGGAGCTCATTCCGATCCTTCGTGTGCCTGCGCTGCTGGCTGAATTGCAAGATGAATTTGGACTCTAGATCTTCGAAACTGTCAATTTCTCCAATGGGAAGACTGTCCCACCAGACCCGAGCCGCGCCTACCAGCGTTTGCACAAACATTTTGCACCAAAGGGGCATAGGCCAACATGCTACCTCCCCTGCGCTTTTGAATAGATTAAGATGGTCATCAGGGTCACCTAGACCATCATATTTGCCTACGGTTTGAGGCATCTTGGGTTTTTCCTTAATAGGAGCTTCCGCTATTCTTCTAGTGAACTTGGATTTGAAACTTGCATCCACTGGCTTGTAAGGTCTGGTGAGTTCTTCTTCTTCTACATTGATGGGTTGTACCGGAGGGATGGCCCCGCTCTGGCTTATACCCTGAGTGGCAGAGGGTTGAGCCGAAGTGACGTTTAGCATGGAACTGGGGCCTCTGCCCGGAGAAAATCTAGGTCTGGATGAGTTTCCTCTATCATAAACAGGTTCCGCCGTTGGCAGGGTTTGAGCGTAAACCGGTTGTGACGTTGCAAGGGTCCACCAAGGCGGCATGTAAGCCGCGTATGGCGATTGTTGTGTATGGCCTTGCGTGGCTCCCTGGGGTGTGTACATTGAAAACCGTACGGGGGTAAATACCCATATGGGGGTGCGTAATAGTACCCGGGGAAATAAGCTTGATTTCCCGGTGTGACTGGAGCGTTCATAATCCCTGCTGGCATGACCACTGGTTGATGAGGTGGCGTAGATAATGCCGCTGTTAGTGCTGCAGAATACAAAGGCGGCATGGCGTATGTAACTGAAGGTTGGTAATACTGAGGCATGCTCGTCTGTGGGATAACAGTGCTTGGGCTCGCCGACGTAATAACTGGCATAAGGTTGAGACATGATATCTGTGCACTAGTGGTTGCCACTGGGGTGAACATGTTAACGCCGGTTACACTTGGTTCAACCGACTGAAACCGCAGGGAAGTGTGGGAGAACAAATCTGCCGCCGTGGTCCCAGAAGAGGCGGCGGTAATGTTTGTAAAACCTGGTGGTGGTCCTTCCGCCTCGAACTCCAGGTCCAGCGACCTGGTGACAGTCGGTGAGGCAGGAGCGGTGGTGACCGGGCCTGCTCCTGACAACGGATTATTGACTATCATCGCTTGGCTTGGGGTAACTGCTACGTTCTGATCACTTGCCATGGGGTTCAATCTAATTGTTACCGAAAAGGTCCCACGGATGGCGCCAATGAAGAAACGCTGACCTTTGCGGTAGTATCCAACTAAGACTTCAACTCTCAGTGACCCGAACGATTAGCTGCAAAACAGAACACCGTTAGGACTCGTTACAGGAATGGGGTTATTCCTGTAACCACCATCCGGCGTGAGAATAAGTCTCGGTTTTGGGAGTAAAAGAGAAAGTGTAGGGAGAAGAGTTGTATGAGAATAAGATGATCTATACCTTAGATTAGGGGTGAGCATGGTGCGGTTTGGTGCGGTTTTAGCATAAAACCGCAACTCATACCGCGAGGTGCGGTTTTTATTTTTTTAAAACCACATGTTGCGGTTTTTTTGCGGTACGGTTTTTGCGGTTTATTTGCGGTTGCGGTTCGGTTTCGGTGCGGTTTCGGTTTTAATAGTTGAATACATCTAAAAAAAAACTCTCAGCAATACTTGAATGCATCTAAAAAAAAACTCTCGGTTTTAATACTGGAATACATCTAATACTTGATGGTAATTAGAATATAATTTTTGCAAGAGCAATGTGAAGAGCATATGTATGGGCTAGAGGACATCAATCAAAACAAGAGTTTGTACTAGAAACATGTCTAGAATAATAGTTGCTATGTGAAACGGTGAAAGCTTAATCACATAGTCGTATCCAAATAAAAACGTAATATTGTTTCCAACTCATTCTTGTTTCCAACTTTCAATCTTTCCAACTTTCAATGTTTCCAACTATCATTTGCCATTAGTGTTTCCTAGATAGAAAAAAAAAAACAAAAAATATATGTTAGTAGGTATTTGAAATATAAACTCACACATGTAAAGAAAACCTTAACAAAGTCAAGTCTGTACTTTTTTTTTTTTTAACAAACACAGATTATATAATATATAGGGAATTTTATATTTAAATCTTTAAGTATATTATATAATATATATATATATATATATAATTTTGCGGTGCGGTTTCGGTTTTTTGGTGCGGTTTTTAAAGCTAAAACCGAACCGCACCATACCTTTGCGGTTTCGGTTTTTGCGGTTTCGGTTTTTGCGGTTTTTGTGTCGGTTGCGGTTTTGCGGTTTCGGTTTTTACGGTTTTTGGTGCGGTTTCGGTTTTCGGTTCGGTTTTTGCTCACCCCTACCTTAGATGTTTACCTCTATTTATAGTTTACCATTAGGGTTTCCCCTAACTTAGGATGGGCTCCGATAAGTTAGGGATTTGCATAATCTTACCAAAAAGTTGGAGATTTGGTTGCGTGACCTATCCATGCGAGATGGAATATTCTAGAACGAATGTCTATGATTAATTATTTATAATAAAATAATAGGTAATGACCGAGTCGGGTTGGCCGATTCGGGTCATACCTCGTCAAGTATGCACACAACCTTATGTGTTTTTCAATAACTCAATCACCAAGACACCCTCACCGAAAATAGGAAAATATGAAGTTGAATAACACGCAAACTCTTAGATATTATACTTTCAAGTTTTGAACATAAATAGTCATTCGGCCTGTGTATATAGAGTTGTATGCGATTAAATTGTTAAGAAAATCATGTTTAAATCTCATCTTTGTTGATGAATTTGTCTAAAGAAAAGCTGCAAATAAACCAATGTGCTTGACCAATAGGTTTATTTACTTGAAAAATAATTTGTGAATTTGATGAAGATAGGCGACTGAAAATTGATATGTGATATCGAGCAAAAGATGCATTTTAGAGGGATATAATGGGTATAATCGGGAGATGTGCGAGAAAAAGTACATACACAAGACAGGTGTGTTACTTGAGTATAACTCTAGTAAGATTTTTTTCTTTTTTTTTTAACCTGTGTAACTTTAAACATATTCACCGTGTAACTAATTATACATTATACAGCTAGTAATATATAAATAGTTTTTTTTATAGCAAATAACAAACTGGGGTTTCTATAATAGTTTTCTATATTCACTCTACATTCTTTTATATCTGTTAACAATTTAATTAAGTAAAATATGTCTTTGTGTACTTTAAAAAATGCTTTTAGTTATCTGTCTAAATTAATATTAGTAATATGGCGTTGTTTTTCATTTAAATTTTGTCAAAAAAATTTTAAATATTATTTTATCATAAAAAACAAAACTTGTATTTTTGCTTTTTACTTATTTGTATTGTTGTTGGTAAAAACATGAAATCTTATAAATGCAGGACACATTCTCTTTGATTAAAAACCATCTGCAAAAAGAAAAAAGACAAAAAGAAAAATTCACAATAATTGGTACGAAAAGACCATTGATACTTTATAGATCCTAGAAGATTACTTTATAGCGCTTTAGCAAGAATATATTCAAAGGTGCCGGTGATTACCATCAAAGAATCAATGGTAAGAATTTAACTGGCACAATTTTATAGGATATAACATAAACGTCAATAAAGAATGATCGCATAAACTTTAACACAAATACATAATGTAAAACAAACCCTTACACGATATAACATAAACACCAACAAAGAATGATCGCATAAATTTTAATACAAATACATGAAGTAAAACAAACCCTAAAAGTTGCCTAATTGCCTTAATTTTAGCAAAGGTCTTCTCCAACGATGTTACGTGTATGTCGATTTTATTATGGTGTACAACTATAAAATAGTTAATTGTAAAAACCCAAACTCATGTCATGTTGGGAGACGTAGAAAAAAACTGAATGTTGGTGAAAAATTAAATGAGAATAGTAGAAAAGCTTTCTAGGCCACTTAGGCTATAGCCTAGTGGTAGTTGTAGAGTCTCTTGTTGAGTCTTTTGGTGATTTAGGGTTTAAATCCCACTAAAGGTGGGTAAGCTGTAATTTAGTTTGGGTGTAGAATCATACGTGTTAAAAAAAATCTTTCTAGGGTTAAAATAGAAGGGGAGAAGTTGTAATTGTTTTAGTTGCATGTTAGTAATTAGCTAACTTTTAGATCTTACAGTGTGACAGCGTGGAGGCCTTAACCATGCCGCTACACCGTCCCTTCCTTGGCGTGGTGGCTGGCGTTGTGGTGAGGGCGGCAGGTTCCTCCCCGTCGTGGAGAGGGTTGACATGGTGAGGTGGATGGTTGTTATTGGTTGGTGTTGTTAGTATTAATTTTTATTAATAAAATAACTATATAAAGTGTATGTCACGTGTTACACCATGCCCCATCCCACCCCCGCTTTTTGACACCATGCCACCCTTCTAACAACCGTTGACATGGCTGCCACGTGACGCTTTATGCCCCTCCCACACCGTATAGTCTTATCGCTTAAGTTCATTTAAAACGGATAATGCATAAACAAATCTGTATCTAACAAAACATGTTTTCTTTTAAGTATTTGAATATCTGGATTTTAAAACATATTCATGTGTAACATACTAACATAGTAGTATCGTTTTTATAAATGTAATATATCAACTCGAAGTTGGATTTTTCTTGTTGACCTATATGGTGAGGAAGGAGAACGGTTGACCAGCTCGTATGCGGACCAAATCAGTTTGCGTAAAGACCTCCCCGCATGACGTGAAGGGGAGGATTTAATCCTTCGCATGGCGCGGAGACCGACCAACATCAGATGGCCCCGCGTGTTGCGTGGAGGCTTGTATGGCTCTCCACGTGGCGCGAGAGAATCCGAAATCCAAAACTTTTGATTCTTGACAATTTTAATCCTCTAAGTTGGTTTAACTCCAAAACGTGTTGTTTAACAAAATTTAACGAATGTAACTTGTATAATACGCATATAAAAACATGTAAAGACTAAGGACTTGTGTGTAATAGCGTATGACACAAAGCAAAGAAATAAATATATATGTGAATAAATTGCCAAAATCGTCCATGAGGTTTGGGTATGTTTGTCATTTTCATCCAAAACAACTTTTTTATACCATATAGTCCTTCATTTTTGAGATTTTTTGTTATTTTCATCCAAACGTCTGACTTTTTTTTCTTCCATAATCGTACCTGAGATTTGGGATTTTTGTCATTTTCATTGTGTATCTCAAAAGAGAGGGCGGGGAGAAGGGGGTGAAGGCTCAACACGTGACACATGGACCCAAAGCTTGGGGAGACGAGGGTAGTAGTTACCGTGCGGGAAGTTTGGTGTGTGAGGGGGCCAGGAAAAAGGGGTGTGAGGGAGGGGTGCAGGAACAACGCCCCCACCACATGGTGGCTGCATCTGGATCTTCCCCTAAGGGACCTTCCCGCAGTGGCGGATCTAGAAAATCTTCATAGCGGTAACGTTTTATAAAAAACGGTAACGAAATCGAAAAAACGTCAAAAAAATCAATTTTTTCCAAAATTTACACTACCGCCGGAGCGCCAAGCGGTAGCGGAGGCTACCCCTTCCCCTAGTCCGCCCCTCCTTCCCGTGTCCACTCCGTAAGACCGTAATCCAAATGCTCTAAACAACAGATTGTTTTTTCATGAATTTGTACATACGTCGCCATTAACTCATGTCAGAAAACCTCTGCTACATACTTTGCAATAAACTTGTCGATTCAAAAATCTTATTTTATATTTTTTATGAGAAAATAATATTTACAGAGTAATCTTTTATAATGTAGAAAAATAATAAATGTTGAAAGCTCATTCCTTTTTACTACAGTTTATAAAAATGCCAACTTGAAAATGTAGGTAATAATATCCAGTTAATTAACAAGATACAAAGTCAAATTATAACACTTTCTAATATAAGATCATGTGCAGTGGGGCTTGAACTTCAAACCCTCTCCCTTGGGCATTATCCGACATGTGGCTTCTAGTCACAAAGGAGCTTGAAGTTAAAAAGGGGTGTAGTGAGACTTGAACTTCAAGCCCCTTGTAATGATTAGATGTTGTAATCGAATTAAATAAAAAAACCACCAAAAACATTCCACTTGCCATTCTCTCTTTAATCAGGCGTTTTCAAGCCCACGCCCAAGCCAACTCTGACGAAAAAACGCCCCAGGGGGCGGAGGGAGGGGCGTTGTGGGCGGAAAAAAAAAGCCCAATTGAAGCCCCACTACGGACGATCTAAGGGAATTCAAATTCGGTGTTGATTACCATTTAATACTTGTATGTCTTGGATTTTTCAGTTTTGTCACACTTTCCACCCACAACAGCATAAAACAACATTTGGTGTCCTGAATTCAACTCTTCATGGGCTATCTTCAAAGCTTTGGGTATGTCTTCTTTGTTGATAAAATCAATTTGAGCCACCCTGCAATGTAATACAACATGTTCATGTTACAACCCTTGTACCAAGTGCACAAATATTTAAAAAGAGTAAATTACTTTTTGAGTCCTTGTGTTTTAGTGGTTTTAACCATTTGAGTCCAAAATCAAAATGTTTAACGTCCTGAGACCCTAGACGCTTTTTTATAACCTTTTGAGTCCTTTTGGGTCCATTTTTTAACCTTTCGAGTCCAATATTTTAAACAAAAATGGACTCGAAACGTCATTTACTCATTTAAAATTTATAAAACAAAACAACATAAACACCAACAAGAACCAATGAAAACATCAATATAAATATATAAGGTAAAACATACCCTGAAAGGCCCCTCTTGGGAGTTTTCATCAAGTGTATCTCTGAATACCGTCCACAGTTGGCAAAGGCCTTCTCGAGTTTCTTATACAGCTGCATCACGTATCATTGGATTATGATTATTATGGATGGTAACATTATCAAATAAAAAAAAATATACAAACTTGTTTTTCTTTAAACTTACAACAGATTCATGTTGGGAAACATCAAGCCCCTTTAGTATAAGTTTATACTCTCCCTCGAGAAATAGCCATTCGTGTGCCTCCCTACTGCATATGTAAAAAGATGTCGTAACGTTGATCGATTATAAATGTTAGCCCAGGATCGTGTTATGTACCAATCGGTTTATAGATAACCCGTTTAGTGGGTCAAGCTCAAAAGAAAATACCAAGAAGCAAGACTTGAGATAACTCTCTAATGTTTCATTCATAAACTCAAAATAATACAAACATCAAATATATAAGGGAGGAAATAGATAACTATCCGCTAACTCAATACTAACTTACCCACATACTAATCTACGATGCATAATCTTGCATGCCAATTGAAACACTAAACTGATTCTTAATCCTAAAACATAACATTAATAAAAAACCACTAATCCTAATATATTATTCCACATATGGATGCACACGCATCAGATCGCTTATGACTTTAGGATCATTTTAAGATGAACAAGATGAGTATGCACAGATTCTGTGCAGGGACTCTCGAACACGGACAAAACACACACAAGCACACACTAATATTCACATTCAAATGTTGGTACAGTAGGGGTATCTATACCCTATCATATGGCGGTTAAATAACCGTTTCTAACTACATAACTAAAAATGGGTCGGATCCTAAATTGACTAAATTTCTTGACCAAATAATTCCAGCATAAACACCAAACCTATAAAATGATAACGGATTAGCTAGCTTACCCAAGATAAGGCTCAACGGTCACCTCACGCTCATCGATGACATGGTGAGGCATTGCCAAAATCTACATTATAAAAGAAAGATAACATCAAGCCCGAGTATTTTTGAAGTTAATAACAAATCAGTTAACAATATCACTTTGATCTGAATTATCATACAACACATACATTTGTAACTGAGTCGGTTGATTGCATAGCCACCTCACAGCTTCTTGTATAGGTGAGGTCATCAGCATGAATGAAGGCTACTTCTTTCACAGTCCCAAACTGACTGAAGTATTTTTCCCTGATCGGGTGCAAAATCAACATTTATGAATACATAGAGTAGACAAATCAAACAAGTATTTTTAATCCGGCCATTCTATCATGCCAAACATGTCACTAGTATATTTAAAAAGAAGCGGGCATAATAAGTATAGACATATAGTAACTTAATCCTTTACTAATCATGGCGCTTTATCGTATACAACACTAAAATGCAACCACTCATAGTTGTCAATAGCGATTATAGTGGTCACATAATGAAGCGATGTAGTGTTGCTATTAGGTCATAGCGATGGACAGCGAGAATAGCGACACCTTAATTTTTTATTGTTTTTAATATAGATAGAAATTAAATATAGCTATAAAATAGCTAGATTTTAGGTTTTTTGTTAAATATACATGTAAAATAGCATATATACCAGGGTATTTTGATATAATATACATATAAAAAAAAATTAAATTCTTTTTCTAGTGTATCGCCATTTACAAAATAGCGCCCGGTATTTATCGATATTCGCTACATAGCATATAGGTACCTTATCGCTATTTGTCGCTAACAACTATGCAACCACTTACATATAACAGAACTATGTGCACATGTACATGGGATAAGAACAAGTATAAACTGCTTAAAGAGTAGTAATCTTACACAGTATCATAATCAGTGAATAAACACAAATTGCTCACAAGAATAGAGCTTCTCTGCAAAAGAAAGAGTTAACTGATTACTGTGCATGTTGTTTTATGGCAAATTAATGAATGAGTTAAATGCCATTTTAGTCCCTGTGGTTTGGATCATTTTGCCAGTTTAGTCCAAAGGTTTGAAGCGTTGCCGTTTTAGTCCATTGGGTTAACTCCATCCCTTTATTCTGTTAACTAGAAGGGCATTTCGGTCATTTTATATGTAATTCTGTTAACTAGAAGGGCAATTCGACCATATAAAATGATCCGATTACTCTTCTAGCTAACAGAAAAAACGGACGGAGTTAACCCAGTGGACTAAAATGGCAAGCTTGAAACTATTTGGACTAAAATGGCAACGTTTCAAACTTTTGGACTAAACTGGCAAAATGGCTCAAACCACAAGGACTAAAATGGCATTTAACTCTTAATGAATAAAAGGTTCAACTAAAAGGAACATGTTTAATTACCCTGTCACTATTCATTTCTGATCTAGAGCTTTCCATCTAAAACATAAAACACATCCAACAATTAGTTTGTAACAATTGAAACCACACGTATTATATATTTGACATAATAATCAACAAACAATTAATTTAAAATAGTTGTAACTATCTTGTGGTCCTTAACCAAATATTATTACTAATCATAATTCCCAAACTCAAAACACTCAAACCATTACACATTTCAACAACTGAAAATGTCTAAAAAACAAGCAAATTACATTATGTATTACGGTAAACATGAACTGGGGACAAACAATGATTTAGTTTACGATAAACATCTTGAAAATGAACATTGTTTCAACAATTTATTTGGTAACGCAGCTTCAAAACGAGTTTTCTGGTATCCTACTAACCTCTTCAACTTATCAAGCAAAAAAAAAATTATCTGATTAGAAACACAAGCAAAATACATAAAGCAAAATCACAAAAAAAAAAAAAAAAAAAGATCACCTACAAAGTAAGAATGGTACCTTGTTCGCCAAGAAAATTTGAAGGCGAGGAGGCTACTACGACTAAATTGTTCGGTGAAAAATCAAATGCAGGGTAGAAAGGCTTTTCTAGGGTTAAAACAAAAGAGGCAAACTTACCTTAAGACTACCCGTTGTAGTCTCGTTAGTGGGTGGCGCGACTCACGCTTCTGCCAAGCCCCAAGCTGGCTCACAAAAACCACAACCGGGTTCCGCTACTGGGGGCGCGAGCGAGCCGAGGTGAGTGGGCTAGCATGAGAAATTGAATGTTGGTTACGTTGGGGGTGCGTGGGTTTTTGTGCTGACCGTTAGAATTAATAAAAAAAAATCTAAAGTTGGAGGGTGTGGTATAAAGCCCCTAACGACTTTATCACGCTACCTCAGCGTCATCTCACCGTCACGTCACACAGGTGTCTTGAAAGCTCTTTCCTTTAACTTGCAGGATGTGGTATAAAGTCCTCTCAAAACTATAGCGCCCCTTCCTTTAAACCATTCTCACATCGATGAACTCAAAATGTGCTTGTTAACGTGCTGGCGGAAGGACGATGACGCCCCCCTTTACCCGCGCCGGTGTGGTCGATGGCGCCCCAGGGGCGCTATAGTTGCTGAGTTGAAGGGGTGGCGTTAAGCCACATCCCCTGGCCTAAAATGTCAAAAATTTTATAAATAACCATTTCTTGCTCAAATTTATTCCATTTTCTTTTGGAAAAAAAAACCCTATCTTACTCCTTACTCACAAAAAATGGAATGGAATGCATTTTCTTTATCTGATTCTTCCGAAGAAGATGATCTCATTATTAAAGCGGGTATGATAACGGTTAACTACTTGGTTTAGTGGTCTCAAAGGCGACGAGGGCTCACGAGACAACCGCCACTTGATCATGATCGAGAGGGAGCTAACGAAACATTGATACATCACTATTTTAGTCCCGGTTCCATTTACGATGAAGAACATTTTAGGCGACGCGGCCCGCGACGGTGAATGCTCAGGCTATCGTGGGGCGCGGCGGCATGACATTAGGCGACTTCTCAAGCTGCCACGTGTCCCATCTCGTGTCCGGTCTACTTGTTGATTCGCCAATCCTAGGCTAGCTAGGGAGGGGGTGGCGGCCCGCCGGGCTTAGCCTAGGGCGCCGCGGGGCGCGACGCCATGACTGATCAGCCCTATAAATTCAGAGTTTCGACTCTCATTTGAAATCGTTCAACACACAAATTCTCTCTCTAATTTCTCTATAGTCCAAGTAATACCCGGGAATTATACCCACTAAAATAGCGAAGCCCTGCCTCGTTGTAAGTATTTTAACCCCCGGTTACGTATTGGATACGCTGCCCGATTGATTTACGATTCCGTAACGGCTGTCGAGGCTCTGCCCGACGTAGTCGTTGGAGTTCTGTCTCGGGGAGGGTATAACTAATGTAAATATTTGGTTATTATACTAACACGTGTGCATTGTGTAATTAATAGATAATCACCAGGAAATCACAAAGGAAAACCCTAAGATAGCAATGTGAGTAATCCTTCTTTTTGCAAACTGTTTTTACAAAACCTCAAATGTTTTACATTATATTAAAGAGTGATTGAGTATTTGTATTCTACAATTATCGTCGGTATGTTGGGGTTTTGTATACAAAATTTGTTACTACACTGTGAGTAGTAACACGACCACAAGTCGGGTTGACAGTACCGTGGGTGGTAATTAAAGTAGAAAATAAACAAATGTAATTACACGACCGCCCTCAATGTTGTACATGCTTTTTACCTATCTTGATTAAACTGGGATTCACTCACCAGTATTTCCCACTGACAAAATGTTTTTAAACGCGTTTCAGGTAACAAAATGTGAAAGCCAAATAGAAGCCAGCTGGACAGCACTGAATGCTTGGAAAAGTGGCTATAAAAGTTACCTAAATAAATAGATGTTTTATTTAAATAAAATAGGGTTTATCCCTATGAAAATGGGTGTACTGGAAACTTGGTAATTTCCCATGTGTTTAATATTATAAAAGTGTGGTATTTTACTCTGATAAAATATTTCCTAACTACGGTTCTGATGTAATTTCCGCTGCCAAACTGATAAACACCGATACCACTGAAACTGGTCGCGGCCGCCCGTTCCCGAGTAAATAGGGGACGGGGGTTGCGACATCATGTGCATTGCACATGGGGGTATAATTGTCCTTTTACCTATTTATTAAAAAAAACACTTAATATCTATTTATCTCTATTTCACAGATACCACCCCGGCCACACCTTTCTCTCTCTATCCACTTATCTCTATTTCACATATACACTCACACAAACACATTTTTTTGTGGTTTTTGACGTGTAGTTTGAAACAGGATTGCAGAACATGATCAGAGACAGAACGAGATGAAGCGAGCGAAAACGGAGAACCGAAACGTGATTCCGACATATGAATCGACAGTGAGGTAACAGAAATTGAAGTTGTTATGATCAGATCATCAGATATGATGATATAACACCCCGTGTTTCGAAAGTCAAAGTCAAAGTCAAGATTGAAATCAAAGGGAGAAAGATTGCTAATTGCGATCTATCACTCCTTGCTCAATTCCTGTTTTGACTTCTTTGACTTATAGATCGTCTATTTATTTCATTTATCGCATTAGTTGTATTATGTGGAGTACTTGTTAATAATCGAGGTTTATTCGCTATTTATCGCATGTTTTATCGCTTGTCGCAATCGCACTCGCAACCCGAATTATGTGTTCTGGATATTGTTTTACGTGTGTGTGCTATTTATGTGTTACTTGTGCATGCTTATTTATATGATATAATGTGGTGTTTAACCGAAACGCAATCGAAACTCTATCGCAATCGAATCGCGGACGCTAAACGCAAGTTAATTATAGTGATTGTATGTTAGATATAGTAGTTGGGATTAATGGGAAATTCTATCGCATCGCAAAACTCAACGCACAACACGAAACGCCGAAACTCTAACCATCAGAGCCACGCGATCGAGTGACAGCTCGATCGGATGGTCACCGGATCGGGTTGCCACCCGATCGGACAGCCACCTGATCGGTGACCCGCCCGATCGACCAGCCACTTTCACCACTTTCCTTTTTGGGAAACCCAATAAATACCCACATGTCACATCATTGTGATGTGACAGCTCCCTTGTTCGACCAGCCGCACTCTCAAGTTTCTTTCTCTCGATTTCTCTCGATTCTCATAAGTTTTCAACCTAAATCTTGTACTTCTATGATCTACACGCACTCCTACACCTTTCTATCTTTTGAATCTTAACTTTTAACCGTGAAATCATTGGATTCAAGGTGTTCTAGGATGATGTCATCATGGTGTTCTTATGAACTTCATGTTTTGGCTTCAATCCACCAAGAACAAATTAGATCTGAATGATTTCCACATGAATAAACAAAAATCTGGCATAAATCTAAACATAATCATGGTGAAAAGGATTGAAAGATGGTTTCAAACATTCTTCCAACTCCTTTACACTCAATGCACTCAAAACCGATAGAATCAGAGCTTGTTCTGATCTTCTACTCCTTCTTAGTGATGTGTCGGTTCAAGATCTGAGTTCTATCAACGAGACAACCGACCTCGGGTTAAACACGAACCATCGTCTTGAACAGCTAACCGACCGAACTAGGGCGATTCCTGCCCGGTCGGGTCACCTGAGTGTGGAAAGGTTCTGTTGTTTGGCACGTTGTCACGCTGTCTCGAGAAAACCACAAAACTTTCAAACAAACAAGTGCCAAGACGATTAGACCGTCCGGGACAGATTCTCGTCCAATCGGATTGCCACCCGATCGGATTGCCACCCGATCGGACAGCCGTCCGATCGGCTTGCACTTTGCCTCACACTTAAACTTTATTTTAAAACTTCAAGAGTTTTGAACATTGAACGGAATACCACCCGATTGGATTGCCACCCGATCGAACGACCATCCGATCCTGTGATATTTTGAGCTCAACACTTAAACAATTTTCAAAGACAGATTGCCACCCGATCGGATTGCAAACCGATCGAGTGACAAACTGCTGTGAACTTGTTCTCACTAAGTATCCAACCTATCGGATCGTCGCCCGATCGAACGGTCTTTCGATCGGTCGACCTGAAGGGCAGAGATACTTCTCTGTTTTCAAAATGCTACAACAAAAACTTCAAAGTACAAGCCATCATACACAAACACATCCATCCCAAACGAGGTAACAATCCAATCGAATGGTCACCCGACCGGATGACCATCCGAATGGATTGTCACCCGATCGACTGGCCATCCGATCGGATTGCTATCCGATCGGATTACCGACCGATCCGTTGAAACCTTACACCGTTTTACGCGCCGCTTACCGTTTACGCTATCGTTAACTGTTCAGGCTATTCTCTCTCAGTGCTCCCTTCAATCCAAGGCTGTGTTTATTATTAAACACAATCTGTGAGTATACTCGAACCCTTTTTGCTTTACGTACTTTTGGGTGTTACATACATTATCTATATTCAAATCACATCAATCACACAATGCAAACACTATTTATACGCTGACCGTTATTGCATGCTACGTGTTTTCGATGAATGCTTGTATGTTATGTTAACACAGTGATTGTTGCCTGACACCTTAGCAACGATAGTACTATAGTTTGGACTCAGCACCTGTCGTGGACAGGGGTTGTTAAGGGCTTTACTTCACGCGTCCCAGTGGGGATATGTGCTGCGCATTCTACAACTCGCAGTCACGTCTGTGCATATTTCTCTGTCGATAACCTACTTGCCTTCACTTTATACATGTTACATGCTGGTTACGCGTAAACTATTTCGAACTCTATATGGTATATCAAACTTGTATGCTCACCTTTACATTTTATGTATTGACCTTTATTTTAACGTATGTGACAGGTGTGTGAGATGCTTAGGACACTGTGCTTTTGCTTGCTTTTCATGGAATTTAGTAGGATTGAGAGTCTAGAAACAAAGACAATTTATTTATGTTGAAATCTGAGTTGTCGGAACAAAACTACTTGTCTTGATTTTGTCTGTAATAACTATGCTACTTATTATGTCATGGTATGGGACGTGATGCTTTAAATAATTAGTAATCGTAGTTGTTATGGAAACTTCTGGACAATCTGTTTCACTCAGTGCCGCACCCCGATGATTCCGCCATCGGTTGGGGTGTGACAGATTGGTATCAGAGCCATAACTATAGGGAATTAGGCGAGACGCGACCTAGTCCGGGTCGATGTCTTAGAACGACCTAGTCTATAGTCTAAGTACCAATTGACCGACTTGTGCGAGCCCTATAGGGGTTCCGCGCAAGCTTACTTGCTATTTCTCGCTCGCACTCACGCTATACTATCACAACTGCCTTTCCTAAGGCAGTCGCACTACACTGAACTGGTGATTGGATCGAGATTAGGGGTGAAACCCGCAAACTCTCGATTAGATCGCTTGTTCGACCCGTATTTTTATTGTAAGTCCCGTGAAACCAGATCTTTCAATGATATCAAACAATCACCAAGTTTGTGCGGAATCCAAACTTGGTGAGATTCAAGAAATAAAACGAAAACCAACAAGAAATATGAACAACGAAGAACAAACCGGAATCACTTTCAAACTTGCACACGATTCTATTACTATCAACTAGCAAAATCGTCTGGTACAAGTTCCTACAACCAAATCGCCTCCCACTCTCTGTTTCTCTAGAGGAATTTCTGTAACTAGGAGGTTCTAAGAAGTTCCAACCCTAAAACAAGTAGAAAACTTGTTTATATACTAACTCAAGCCCAAGTCCCTACATGGGCTCCCCTTGGGCCTGCTTGGCCCACATGGCCTAAAGCTTGGCCCAAGTGACCTATAAAGGTCCACAACCTAATATAAACTAACTCGGTAAGGCCCAGTTCGTAACCATAACCCGTTGTGTTAATTTGATGCGTCAGTCTCAGACTTTAGGGCCTAACAATCTCCCCCTAGACTGATGCCATCAAATTGTCTTCATAGCATGAATTCAACAACGTCTTCAACGAAGTCTATGGTTGATGCTTTGCTGCAGATGTTGTGGAAGTTCTTGACTTCTGAACTCTCAGCACTGGGTCTCTTTTCTTCAGCTCTTGTGGTTAGCTTCATATCAGGATCTTGATCAGCTTTGCTTGAAGTCTTTTCAAAAAGAATGTGAGAGGAGGATTCTCAGCAGCTCTTTTCTTCTTCAGTCTTTGTCTTTCAAACAGGTTCATGGTACTTCTTCAAATGTACTTTCACTGTCAGACGGCGTTGCGTATCCGATTCTTCTGACTCAGGTACATCTTGTTGTTGTGCTGCTCCATGCTTCGTCAACAGCTAACAGCATCTCAGTCTTCAACAACCCCTGTTCTTGATTGAAATCAAGTTCTGCACATACTCACAAACTCATAAGCAAACATTTCTTATGCAACAGGGAGAGTACCACATGAACACTAGGTACATGAAATTTCACAATTTAAATTCTTTTAACTTTTGATGATCAGTCAAATCTTCAAGAACGGTTATATTTTTTAATTTTAAGAAAAAACAAGACACTATTTTTTTTTATTTTTTTTATTTTTAAGAACCAAAAACAAATAAAAACTCAAAATATAAACAACTACCATAATATACAATTACAATTGCAATGGGATCAAAATTCGTTCTCAGGCAGACTAAGGAACACTTTTCAGTACGAGCCTAATCAAACTGGTCTATGCGATTGCCAATATGTTTGTCCACTTAAACTTTAACGCTCAACTTTCAATTTTTTAACATCGTGATATGCTTTAAGTAATATTATACTATTATACCCGTGTGTCCCATTCCAAGGCATACCCCCGCGATCAAGGTAAGCACAACGATTCATCGTAGCAGGTGAGTATACTGATGTCATCCTTTAAGATATCCTGACCGTGTCTAGGTCTGCATAAAATCTGTTTTATCATGTTTTGATTTCTTAACAATGAACACCCAAATAAATATTAATCAAATCCTGGAAATATAAACAGCACACTCTATCATGCAAGTATCTTCCCTACCACATATTTCACAAGTCCAATCCAGATTTCTGAAATCTTAACTGGGAATAGGTTGAGAAGAGAACAGAATAGATCTTTTTGCAGAGATGGTATAATATATAGATCAAATGAGTTTTTCTCAGTTTGATATAGGTTTCAAGGGTTTCTTTTGGGCACTTGAGGGCCTCTTTCGGGTGTATTAATGATCTACAGAGCGACAACGTACAGCTAGGTCAGCATGTATCTGGATGCAGCAGAAGCTGTCGTTGCCTAGCACCTCCAGGTCAGCATATATCTGGATGCAGCAGAGGAGGTACACGACTTTTTCAGAGAAGATTTCAGAATCAGATCAAAATTGTGTGTATCGGGACAACATACAA
Organism: Helianthus tuberosus; assembly: GCA_030545235.1. NCBI lineage: Eukaryota > Viridiplantae > Streptophyta > Magnoliopsida > Asterales > Asteraceae > Helianthus > Helianthus tuberosus. Next base: position 15,072,170 of record CM060425.1, on the reverse strand, counting down.
ACATTCAAATAGAAATGAGCTAATTCCAAGTGACTTTCTTTCCTGGGGTCATGTACAATTTTAGTTCTGAACAGAAGAACAGCCAAGATATCCCCGGATGATTCAACAATATAAAGACCCGAAACCTCAGATGTTGGCTATCTATCAACGCAAGATTTAAGACCATAAAATCATACGCCATTGGTATGTTACCCACATGGTACATAGTTCGTTATGTTTATATCACTTAGTATCTTTTATCATGTTGAGCGTCAAGCCTATCGACATATCGCAGTAGATCCTAGTCTTTTCAGCTATGGCACCTTACATGTGTTAGTCAAACCCTTTAACACGAACATTTATTTCACTTCCCATATCATGCAATTTCTCTTTTTGGCTTTTTCATTTTTCAAATGTTTTTGTATTTTTGTCATTTTCTCCCCCTAAAACAATACATATATACAGCAAACTCTTTTTGTATTTTCTGAGTTTTCTCCTCCTAAACTCTATATCTATCTATATGTTCCTCTCCCCCCCTAAATTTGTGCATAAATCTTGTATTTTTGCGCAAATTTACCATTTACTAGAGAAAGGACACATTATGTACAAAGTATAAACTAAGAAAAAGAGAGAAAAATATTTTTGCTTAACCGTTCTGTCATCAGATTGAAGACTAATCAAATTCAAATCAAAGTACTGAATTTAAACGGTACCTTTTGCTGATCTATCTTACTTCCCATATCTCCTCCAAAGGAAACATATCATCTGTAAAAAAAAATTTGAACTTTTTGCAACAGTGAAATGTTACCCGTTTTTATCTCTGGAACAACCGCTATCAACATTCCAGAGATTGTCAACAGCTCCTCCTTGGTTGTTCCTGAAAAGTAAGGAGATTAGTAAGACATTGGTACCCAGGCCATCGTGGTCCTGGGATTTCCTGAAGCATCAAAATAAGATACTTCCTTCAAACACAAGTCCCCTTTAATTTCAAGGATTGGAGACTTTGCTGCTTTGGATTTGGGTTTCCAAATCTGTTTCGGTTTAACAAACGTGTTTGTTGCCTTCGGTTGAGCAACTTTAGCTGATTCAGGCTTGTTAGTTTTAGAAAAAACGTTTTTGTTCTTGAACAGCCTTGCGTTTGTTTTTAGCAGCGTTCCAATCCCCATCAGAAGGTTTAACCTTGGGATTCACATTCTTCATTGCCTTAGGTGAAGATACCTTCATTGGCTTAGAATGGTAGTTATCCTTAGGTGTAACCCTCTGATTTTGAGCATAATACGGTTCATGGGGATGATTTGTGCAGTTCCGAGCAATGTGACCAGCAATGCCGCAATTGAAGCATGTTTGTCTCTTCATGTAGAAGGCATTCTGATCATCTTGTGTAGTTCTTGCAGGCCCTGAAGGATGAACTGGTTCTTTCTGTGCTTGTTTTTGTTGCACATTTCCTGCAGACGACGATGAATTTGGATGCCTATACTTGTCATTTGCAGGGGCCTTCTGTGGTGGAGATTTCCTTTGATTCTTCTTGTTTTCCTTAGACTGCAAGTCTTGTTCAGAAATCTCACCAGTCTTTCTGAAACCCTTGTTAGCACAGTCAAATGCATATTTCTCACATTTGCCATTACAGACTGGCTTAACAAAAGTATTTTTCACATTACGAGCCTTTTGCGGACTATTCCTGCCCATTGAGGACTGTGGAGAGCCTGTTTGTCTTTGAAGTTTAGGCTTCTTCTTTTCGCGTCCTTTGCCTGCTCGTTTCGGCTCTTGTTGCTTGATCTGAACCTTTTCATCACTGACAGAAGGTTCAGACAGTTCAGTTTGCGCACTTGGAGCCTTGTTCACATCAGTTTTCACTTCATCAGCTTTGGTAGGATCCGAGACTTCTGGTTTATCAGATGAAACACCAGAAACTTCAGCAAAAACTTCAGCTGAAACATTAGACAAATTTTCATCACAAGACGGTTCTGCACATGACGCCTTTGAGCTGAATCCACTAGAATCAACTGATTCCAATTTCTCAGAATCAGTTGCTTCAGATGATTCACATTTGGAATCAGATGGTTCAACTGGCTCATTCGTTTCATTTGTCGTTTCAGTCTTTGTTTCACAAGCATCAACGTTTTCTCCCAAACCGTCAGGCCTGAAATTAATCACAGAGCGAAAAACCGAGTTAAAAATATCACATGACGAAATGGAGTCTTGATTAAGTTCATTTATTAAATTTTCATAAGAACCAGACTCTGATGCTTGATCATCCCCAACTACATTTTCAACTTTTACTTCAACTACTTTATCTGCAGGGGAAGACGAAGCATTAGGATCAAAAGTACCCTTTGAAACAAAATTTACCGAAGGACTCGCTCGTTTATCAAAAGGTCTGCTGTTGATTGATGACTTATCAGTTTTAGGACCGTAAGCCATCTTGTCCTCATTCATCAATTCTTCCTCAGTCATGGGTAAATATGTGTAGTTGTCATTATATGGAGGAGGAACTTGATTGAAACCCAAACCACGCCCTTTATTTTCCTTGTATGCGAGCTGTTGATCACACAAGTTTTTGACTAATTTGCTGGAAGAATCAAATTTCTTAATGTTAAGTTCATTTATTTGATATCTATCTCTGATATCTTCCAGTTCCTTAGTCAAAATGCATACCTTCTCCTGTGCCTCTAAGAAATGGGCTGTTTTTACACTTACATCATCCTTAAGTTTGATGATGTCTTTTCGCTGAGCTTCAATTTTATCTTTATAAAGTTTTTCATTCTTTGATAAAGTAAAATTTTTATTTTTTATGTCGTTGTAGTCTTGAATCAATTCAGCGTTGTGTAACCGATATGCCTCATTTCTTTCTCTACACTTAGGAGTGCAAAAGACAGAAAGTATATCTTCACGAGTGGGTGAGCAAATTGCTTCACGAGTGGGTGAGCAAACTGCATCAGATGTGTTGCCTTGAGTAGACTGCTTGTCAGCATTGTCATACGATTTTATGAGTGAAATCAGCTCATCCAGCTTCATTTTGTAACAATCGGTTGTTACTATTATCTGATTAACATTGGTAAACCAACTACAGTTTGCCTGATCTGGAATCTCTTTTATAGCATTCAGAAGCATTCTGTTGCTCATGCGAGTAGACACCACCATCTCTGCCTTCTCCATTTTAGAGAGCAGTTCAGCAAACCGGCCAATCAATGCTTCTATAGATTCACCAGAAAAGTATCTAAATCCTTGGAATTCCTGCTCAAGCACCTCTCTCTTAGAAGACATTTTTTTAAGAAGATATCCCAAAAATGTGTGTTTTTAACAATTTCCTCAACACAAGCTCAAAGCGAGAACCCGTGTACTCGCTAACTCAGACACTTAGCAATTTAATTAACGAACCCGCTTTCTAAACCGCACCTCAAAACCTGTCAAAACCGTTATCACAAACAAACCAACCCTCGATTTTTTTTTTTTAACTAATTAATTAAATAATATAACAAAACTATTATTATTATTATTATGATTAGGTAATGATTACTAAATGATTTTAATATTATTATTAATATTATGAAACCTAATGATTATTTACTGATTAATATTATTATTATAATAACCAACTGTCTTCCTCGTTCAAAACAAACACCCCGTAACCCTAATTTAATTTCAGACCCCAACAATGATTTATGATGACAGTGACGGTGCGGTGATGAAGAACGAGGATGCCTCGAAATGATGGAGATGAAGGTGGTGGTCGGAGATCGTCGGAGAAAGTGGGATGGTTTTGAGAATGTGGTTGCCGGAAGATATGACAGACGGTGATGATGATGATCGGAGGTACGGTGATCGGAGTTGAACGGAGATGATGAGTTAATGGTGGACAGTTATGGTGGTAACAGTGGAGGACTGTTGTCGATGAAGTTGGTGACCGGAGATGAAGTTGCAGGTTCCCGGTGATCAGTGTTCCGATGGGTTATGTCGGAGGTAACAATCAGGAGGTGCCGGAGGTTGGAATGGTGTGTCGACTCGAAACCGAGGTTGCGACTCGAGAACAATGACTCGAGACCTTTGATGATTGCGACTCGAAAACAAAACGTGATGAACCGAGATCTCGGTTGCGACTCGGAACCGTGGTTGCGAGTCGTAACTAAAACAGAATGAGCCGAAACCAAGGTTGCGAGTCGTAACAGCTTTGGTTGCGAGTGGAGACTGACTACTGGTTGCGAGTCGCAACTGAAACAGGATGAACCGAAACCGTGGTGAATGCGAGTCGGATCGGAAACTGATGATGGTTGCGAAACTGATGATGGTTGCGAGTCGGAACTATGAAGTTGTTGGTTGCGACTCTTGATGAAGATGGTTGCCACTGGAACTCGAAACTAAAATGAGATTACTTGAGATCGATGAAGAAGATTCTTGTTGCGAGTCGGACAAGTCGAGACGGTGGTTGCCGGTGGTTGCGACTCGTAATCGAGATTGCGACTTGGAGGTGAACAACTCGAGACCAGTGAAGATGATGATTGTGGAACGATGGAATCGAGAAATCAGGAAGATATAATTTTCAAATTTTGGAAATTCTTTAAGATTAACAAAAATTTTCAAAACAAATCGTTAACTTTCCTAAAAAGATGGAATTTTTCTAAACCAAAGAATTTTTCAAATATTTTAAAATTTTAAAATAATCCCTTTAACAACTTTCAAAACAAATCAAGAGCCAAAATATATAAATTTTTGATAAAATTTCGATGAACATAACGAAGAACGCGAAGAACACCGAACCAAAAATAACAAAAATCTTGAATCTTTGATATCACACCGAGCCTAGAAACAGGTTCTAATGGCTCTGTTACCACTTGTAAGTCCCGTGAAACCGGATCTTTCAATGATATCAAACAATCACCAAGTTTGTGCGGAATCCAAACTTGGTGAGATTCAAGAAATAAAACGAAAACCAACAAGAAATATGAACAACGAAGAACAAACCGGAATCACTTTCAAACTTGCACACGATTCTATTACTATCAACTAGCAAAATCGTCTGGTACAAGTTCCTACAACCAAATCGCCTCCCACTCTCTGTTTCTCTAGAGGAATTTCTGTAACTAGGAGGTTCTAAGAAGTTCCAACCCTAAAACAAGTAGAAAACTTGTTTATATACTAACTCAAGCCCAAGTCCCTACATGGGCTCCCCTTGGGCCTGCTTGGCCCACATGGCCTAAAGCTTGGCCCAAGTGACCTATAAAGGTCCACAACCTAATATAAACTAACTCGGTAAGGCCCAGTTCGTAACCATAACCCGTTGTGTTAATTTGATGCGTCAGTCTCAGACTTTAGGGCCTAACATTTATCTATAAACAAGAGAAATTGTGTTGAATCGGGATTGAAATCCGCACTTTAACGCATATTTTCTCCCCCATTTCATCAAAACAGGAACTAAGTTGTTAAGTTAGGGTGAAACTCGAACCTTGATGACTTGTTCTGATCTCATTTTGGTTTTACAAAACTCTCACCAAAGTCTCGACGGACTCCAACGACCTGAAATCACACTGTAACCCAAAGGATGCATGCCATTCGCCCGAATCGAGGCGAGAGCATAGTCCCGAAGGCCAAAGTATGTACCAAAAGTCCTTATGAATAGTCGAATCGCTTTGGGTAGTCAATGTCCATCTAGCCTTGGACAATCAACTTACGATTTCGATCTCGCATCTTCGCCGATTTTTATGTGTTTCGATTCTGAGCCCGCAACTACTGACTCTGATACTCGCCAATTTTATGTGTTTATGTGTGGTTTTACCTACTTATATGTTTCGATTTTTTGGTGATTTATTCGCTTCTCGCTTTCGTTTTGATCGACACACACAAATCGCACTACACGTCTACCTCAAACCGCTGACAAATCATTGCTATTTATGGATGATCGCATGCTATGTTGCTCGCTTATGCCATACTATACGCTGTATGATCGCTAATCACAATCGTTATTCTCGAACGCGCACGATCTTGAATGATAGGTTTCTGTATTCTGACTGCTTCTATGTGCTTATATGTGCTTCTATGTGCCCTATGTGCCTTACGTGTCATGTACTTATGTGCATCTGTGTTTACGTGCCTATGTGTCTATGTGTCATATGATGATGTTCCTGAGCTTTAGTAGTACTAGGCGTGCGAGGTGAGATTCGATTAAATAGTGATTGAATCCTATGGCGATGTTTGTTGCAGACAATGTCGTCAACTGGATCTCTTCACTCTCGCGCTATGAAACGCAAGAAAGCTGACAAGCGACTCGCCTCTCTCGTTGATACCCAAATAGCTAAAGTAATTCCTCAGATCGTCAGTGAGCTAAACGAAAACGGCAGTAAAACGTCTGAAGAGTCTGGAACAGATGCGCCAAAGTCTGCTTTTAGTTTTAAGCAGTTCAAAGCTTGTGGTCCAAAGGAGTTTACTGGCGAAGATGGCCCTACGGCTATGTTCCAATGGTTTGGCTCTATCGAAGTCACTCTGCGCCAGAGTGGATGTCCTGAAAATCTCCGTACTCTGAATGCTACCGGCGTCTTCCAGTCCCGCGCTTTAGATTGGTGGACGGCTGAGAGGAACAAACCCGGAAATGACGCAGCTTATGAGCTGACGTGGGATGAGTTGAAGAACATTATGATGGAAGAGTTCTGCCCTCCCCAGGAACGCTAGAAGCTGGAGGATGAATTCTGGCATATCAAGCAGAAAGATGGAGAGAATGAAGCTCTGACTGCTCGCTTCAAGCAGCTCAGTATCACCTGTCCTGATCAAGTGAAGACGCCTGAGATCACAATTAAGAAATACATCCGTGCGCTGCCGGATTGTGTGGCTGATTTTGTTCAGGCTGCCAAGACTACTACCATCGAGGAGACTTATCTGCTCGCAGCTGAGATAAATGATAAACGCGTCAAGGCTGGATCAAGCGACAACCACCGCAACACCAGCAATGACAAGCTGCACCAGTTACCTATGCGCCGCCTGCAAAGCGTGCGTATACTGGTCCTCATCCTGCCTGCCCGACATGCACTTATCATCACCCAGTGGGTATAGCCTGCAGATATTGCATGCATTGCAATATGTATGGCCACTTCACCGCCAATTGTCGAACCGGTCCCCGTCATGCAGCAACTCCTGCCTCTGCTCAACAAGCTCTCCTCACCTCCCCTCAGGGTCAACAACAAGCAGCTCCAGCACCCGCAATCCACGCCAGGGCTTGCTTCGCATGTGGCGATCCTAACCATATCGCCAACATGGGTCCCAACAGGGTGGTTAAACAAGAGCCTCAGCAGCAGCAACAGCAGCCCCAGCAACAACAGCAGCAACAGCAAGCACCACGCGGGCGCACCTTCAACATCAATGTCTACCAAGCTCAAGTCGACAACAATGTGGTTAATGGTACTTTCCTTGTGAATGATATATATGCTTCGTGTTTATTTGATACTGGAGCCGATAACTATTTTGTATCGTTGGAATTCGAAAAGCTCCTGAATCGGAAGCGCGCCCATCTACCCTCGTCATTTGATGTCGAAGTTGCCACCGGAAGAGCCGTCGCCGTTAATTCTGTTCTTCGTGATTGTACTCTCGAGTTCAACAATCACATTGATGAAACACTGGTTAACACCTAGGGTGAAACTAGCCTGTTCGTTTCTTTTGTGGGGTTCAATCTCCTTTGTTGCTCGCCAAACGACGGGTCCTGCAAAACAGCAACACCGTTAGCTCGTTAAGATGGGAATATGGGGGTTTCCCTCTTAACCAGGCTCCGGCGTGAGAATAAGTTCTGTTCTGAGGAGATAAAACAGTGTGTGTTAAGAGTGAGAGAGTGGAGAATAGAATGAATCAACCTGGATGATGAAGGGTCCTATTTATAGCCGGAGGGTGAGAGAGGGAGGAGCGACCTTGCCAGCTGCTACGGGGCGCCAGCTTTCCGACCAAGGGGAATATCCTCTTGGTCTCCTCTGCTGTGGTCAGGATAGTGGTACACGTGGCGCGCCCATATTTTTCCATGCTGGAAACCTCGTACCGCTGTTGTCGGTCTGCTCCTTGATTTGTTGCAGGTCTACATGGCGCTCGATGGGTGGTGACACGTATTGTTCTTTATGTCGGAAGGAGCATCTTTGGTGCCACCTTGACGTATTCCAGAAGCTTCTAGAAGCTTCTGGATTTGCTTGTTGATGCAGACGCCATGTAGGATTAAAAAGGTGGTGTGGTCCTTGCCATGTAGGCACGGAATTGGGACCATACCTCTTCAAGTCTCCCCAGTCCAGTGTGCCTTCTAGTTGAGTTGATCGTCTAGGAGGGATTCTGGACTTATAAGTGAAGTTGTTGTTGGTGTTGTCGGGATACATGTTATTTTGTACGGTTTCTCGTAATAGTAGCATCGCGCGTGTCGTGCTGACAACTTCGCAAAGTTGAAACAACTGGACGCATGGCGTGTTTATAACTTTGTAAGTTGAGCCAACTGGACGCGTGGCGCATGGAGTAGACTCTGTAAAGTTGAGCCACCTGGGCGCATGGTGTATTGGTAACTTTGTAAAGTTGGGCCAAGTGGACGCATGGCGTATTGGTAACTTTGTAAAGTTGAGCCAAGTGTACGCATGGCGCATGGCGTATTGGTAACTTTGTAAAGTTGAGCCAAGTGGGCGCATGGCGTATTGGTGTTTCCTTCTGGAGGAAGTTTCTGTACTTAGGACAAAGAGAATTGATGTGACCGTCTGATGTCTCTGTCGCGTCTGAGGTGAACAGTCGCCTTTTCAGTCATGTCAGTTACTTTTCATCGTGGTGTCAGGCATGTGCCGCCCACGCTCCCGAAAAAAGAGGTCGGGGTTTCTCTCTCTGTTGACGTGTCTTTTCCCCATTAGATGACCTTCTGACTTCCTGACGGCCCACTAACCATCGCATTAAATGCGATGGGTATAAATACACGGCGGTTTCCTTCATCTTTTCCACTTTTCAAAATTTGAACTCCGGTGTTCTCTCCCATTCCTCTATCTTACTTCCCCTTTTTCCTTGAGTTCATTCATATTATCTTTCTTATCTTCTTTCGATATGTCTAGAGCAAATCCTTCATCGAAGAAAAGGAGGAACAAGGGTAAGAATCCTTCGGGCCCTGACCAGGCAACTATAAATTGGAAGGAGGAGGAGTTCCAGAATTTGGTGAGGGAGATGGGTTTCCTTCCTGAATGGGGTGCGCAGTTCCTAACTCCGGGTTCTACTGCCATGGACGCACCTCCTGGTTATATTACACTGTACGCTGCTTTTTTCCAGGAGGGTAACTTCAGACTTCCGATGACCAAGTTTACTGCTGAGGTGTTGAGGAATTATGGACTCCATATCTCGCAAATCAACGCTATTGGGCTTCCCCGTGTCACCCACTTTGAGTTTATATGTAGAGCCAACCGTGTGGATCCTACTTTTGAAATGTTTAATGTGTTTTACACCGTGACTTACACCAGTGGTTTCTAATCTTTTAACTCCCGACCTAGTGGTGTTGTCCCCTGTTGTTCTACTCCTTTGAAAAGCTTGCATGATTGGAAGCAAAAGTTCTTCTACATTCGCCGTGGTGTTATCCCGGTAGACATGCATTACCGGGCAGGGAGTGAGGGGATCCCTAAGGTGAATGTGGTTGAAGGTTTTGCTGAATAAGCGTGGTACAAGAAAGTGACTCACAAGGCTACTGCTATTTCTCAACTTGAAGAGATGGCGTTGGTGGGTGCTGGTATGAGTATGTTGTGGGTGCCGAAGTGTGCCTTGGGTGTCCCGGTTTACAGTTATCAAGGCAAACGTATGTAATTTTTGTTTTGTGATCTTGAGTATACTCTTCTGATTTCGTTGTGTTCTTATTTATGCCTTTGCATTGTCACAGTTGGGTATAATTTACTGAATGCTCTTGACCCGAAGGCCGGTGGAGCAATGGTTAAGGCGGTTCAGGAGGACGGGAAACCGACGTGGTTGGATTAGATTCGCGACCGTTTCTTGCATCCGACCAACGAGAGTTTTACCGCTTATGCCAACACTGTTTTAGGTGAAGATAGTGAGGATGATGATGATGCTATTGATCCTACTCGAGAGGAAGTTGTCGTTCTCTCGAGTGATGGATCTGACAGATCTTTTGAAGGTCCAGCACAGGGGGTTGTGCATGAGCCTGTTAATGAACCCGCTGATGATGATGTGGAAATTCCGGTTGAGACTGCTGATCAGTTGGAAACAAGAAAAAAAAACAAAGGCTGACAAGCCAGAGGGGAAGGAGAAGAGGGCCGAGGAACACGCCACTGAGACTCCTCGTAAGCGACCTTCTACTCTTCCTGTCCTAGATTACGTCGTAGTTTCTGATACATTGTCCGGTTTAGGGACCAGAGAGAAACATCGTGGGTCTGATCCTGAAGACCGCGCTACTTTGACAGAGATGATGAAGAAGAAGGCTCTGGAAGATAAAAAACGGAAGCTTGATGAGCAGGCTGCTGCTATGCTTGTGTCAAAGAAGGCTAAACTTCAGAAGGAGGCTCCTCCTGCTCCCTCGGAATCGGAGGTTGACATGGGTGTTTTTACTGAGAGACATGGGAATTTGTTGGAGAAAATATTTGAGGCTTCTGGTACTCGTTTTATCAGTTTTCCCATTTGTCTTTTCTGGTTGTTTATTTTCCATTATTTTCTCTAAATGTCTTGCTCGTTTTGGAGCAGGTGCCAAGCCAGCCAAGACTTCACACAAAATTGACATTTCAAAATCACTCCTCATGCCTCTCCGCCATCGAGAACATTTGAGTTGTCCCCTCCTCGTGATGTTCTGGGTGAGAAGAGGAAAGAAGATGATGTAAATGTTGAGCAGGTTGGGGAAGGTGGTGGTGATACAGGTGGCGCTGGTGGTGTTGATCGTCGTAAGGGTATTGAAATCAGGGTGGAGTCAAGTGAGACCGCTCCTCATCAAACCATATATACCAAGCGTCCACCAGGTGGTGGTGGTGGTGGTGCAACTTCCGGAGTGGTTCGGAGTCCTGAGTTTGAGCATGTTCAAGGTGGGTCTTGGGATACTCAAAACCCAGCGTGTGATGATTTTCCACATGCTCCTCGCTGGAATCTGACCCAAGGCTCCCGGATGAATCAGCTTGAAAACTGCCATGAGTTCTTCTCTTTGTCTCTCCCCCCAGCTGAGAGGCTATTTCAGAAGAAGCGTCGCCGGTTAGAGCTATTAGACGATCATGTTCGTGTCGGGGTTAACTTTTTGTCCACCTCTCAGGAGATTGTTCGTGAGTGGAAGCTGATGGGGGAGGACACACTTGAGTTTGAAAATGAGAAGAAAACGTTTGCTGAGGAGAGGGAGAAATTTAATGTTGAGAAGAAAGGTTTAATGTGGAGGGTTTCAGATGCGGAGAACAAGCTTGCTGCAGAAAAACAGGCTAATTCGCAGAAGCAGAAAGATTGGGAGGTTGCCTGTGAACGTACCAACAAGGAGTTGCAGTCGCAACGTGATGCGATTGTGCGGATGTCTGCTGAGAAGCGTAAAATTGGTGAAGAAGCTGAACAAGCGCGTGTTGCGTTTGAGAAAAAGGAGGCAGAGTATGTTGAGCGTATATCTGCGTTGGAAGAGTTTGTTGGGAAAAAGATTGCTGAGTGTAAAACCTCTGAACTCCTTGCTGAAGAGATATCCGCTGATTGCAAGTGGTTGCTATCGCGTGCTGTACCTCTGGTAACTTCCTTTGTTTATGTTCACTTTCGGTTTGCGGTAGTTACTCTACTTATATTGCTGTGTGTTTCCCGTAGATTGTTGATCGTATAGTGAAATCCCATGAACTTGCCAACTACATGTTTGAGTTGGGTCAAGCAGGGTACAATAGCGGGCGGAAGGATGGTTACAGTGAGGGTAGAGCTGCAGCTGCCAACAATGAGAAGGACTATCACTTCGAGTTCTACAAGGAAGATTGTACTGCTGCTTATGCCACGAAACGAAAGAAGTTTGCTTCTCTGGAGTTTGGGGTTGTTAAAGCTGCCCAGAAGTTATCCCGGAAGGCTGATGGTGTTGCCCTGTTGAAAAAGGCACTTGGTGACGACGGGCATGGGGCTGGTGATACCGGCCCTAGCCATCAAGGTTGAAAAGCTCCGGCCTGCGTGCCGCGTATGGCCTTGGTTTGCCTTGTATACAACAAACAACCCCATGAACAATTTTAGGTTGATGTTTTGTGAACAAATTTCTTGTGATTGCTTGTGGACACTTAGCTATTTATGGCTGTTTATATTTATCCTCGCTATTTTGTTTGTTTGTGAATTTTGCTATCGTTACAATATGTGCATGTGTAATTACTTTGATTTAGGTATCACGAATGAATGATGGCGCTGACAGGTTTTGCTGTGTTGTTTACAACGTTTGTTCTGTCGTTTGTGCGCGCAGGTTGGTTCATGAATACAAAGTGATCGAGTTACAGGTTATTGTGTGGACCCAGCTGTATTCAGCTTTGGGGGACTTTACAATGTTTGTTTACCCTGTGTTCGATGCTTTCGTGTTTACGTGGGCACGAAGTTCTTGTTTGCCGTTTTATAGGCTTTGGTAGTGTTTTTGACCCGGCTGTGCACTTGGTTGTGACAAGCCTTGGAGGTCTACAACGTTTCCTAAAGTTGAGCCATTGATGTTTTCGTGTATGCCCGAAGTAATATATGCAGCTGTGACAAGAAATTCACATGAAAAAGGATAGCCAAACACTTCTTGTATTAGTGCTAAAATGTGTTGGCGCGCAGCCGTTACAAGTACATAAAGGAAACTTTGGTTGTTTACATATAACATCTTCTTAACTGTTGAGCATTCCAGGTTCTTGGGATTTCTTTGTCGTCCAGGGTGCGTAGCTTGTATACCCCTTTCCCAGGTACTATATCTACAACATAAGGTCCCTCCCACCTGGGAGCTAATTTTCCGGGTTTTTCGGCATTAAACGCCTCATTGTCCCTCAGGACATAATCTCCCGGGTTGAAGGTGCAGATTCGGACCTTGGAGTTGTAATATTTTTCCAGCTTTGTTTTGTATCTTGCTTCATTTATTGCCGCCATCTCTCTCCTTTCTTCTAGGAGGTCAATGTCTAACCTCCTTTATTCTTCGTTGTTGATCATGTTCATGGAGAGCATTCTTGGTGATGGCAGTTCGATCTCTGCTGGTTTCACAGCCTCGGACACATAGACTAAGCTGAACGGCGTCTCTCCGTTGCTTGTTTTGGGCATGGTCCTATGGGCCCATAAGATGCTTGGCAATTCGTCAACCCAGCCTCTTCTTTGCTCTCCCAGTCGGGCTTTGATGCCGTCTACAATGCTTTTGTTAACGGCTTCCACTTGACTATTCCCCTGCGGATGCGCAACCGAGGAGAAGGTATGCTCTATGTGTAATTCTTTGAACCAACGTTGAAGATCTTCTGCAGCAAAATTCGTCCCGTTATCGGTGATAATCCTCAGAGGCAGCTCGAATCTGCAGATAATCTGTTCCCATATGAAATGCCGTACCACGGTAGATGTGGTTGATGCTAGTGTCTTTGCTTCTACCCATTTCGTGAAATAGTCCACCGTGACTATAATGAATTTCACTGCACCCGGGGCTTTGGGAAAGGGACCAACCATATCTATTCCCCATTGTTGGAACGGCCATGCCGTTGTTACGGGGACTATTTCGTTTTTGGGGCGCATCGTCTTGGGAGCGTCTCTCTGGCAGCCGCTGCATCTTCTCAGAACCTTCACTGCGTCTAAATGCATTCCGGGCCAGTAGTACCCGGCATTCATCACTTTGGCTACCACCATTCGCAGTCCTGCATGAATACCGCAGATCCCCTCGTGCACCTCTCTGATCAAGTAGTTTGCGTCTTCAGGATCGACGCATCTCAACAATGGCCCGAGGTATGATTTCCGGTACAGGATTCCATCAACCATCTGGTAGTGTTCGGCTTTGTATTGAATCTTCCTTGCCTCAGCCTTGTTTTCTGGCAGTATCCCGGACTGAAGATACATGATTATGGGGGTCATCCAGGACGTCGTTCCCAACTGAATAACATTCACTTGCCTTAATGGTACCGATGGGTTGCTCAAGACTTCGATGCGCACATCCTTGGCCAAATGCTGGAAGCTTGTAGATGCTAACTTACTCAGTGCATCGGCTGGTTTGTTCTCACTTCGATTGATGTGGTGCACTTTATAAGAACCGAAGTTCTGCAGCAATGCTTTCGCTTGGTCTAGGTATAACGCCATTACATCTCCTTTGGCATCATATTGGTCGTTAATCTGCCCAGCTACTAACATGGAGTCCACATGCGCCTCTATGTGCTTGACTCCCATCTTTATCGCTAACCTCAGACCGGCAAGGAAGGCCTCGTATTCGGCTTCGTTATTCGTGCTCTTGAAGTCTAACCGTATGGCATACGTAATTTCATGTTTGTCTGGACTCACCAGTCTAAGTCCTGCGCCTGCGCCATCCTCGTTGGACGCGCCATCTGTATACAGTAGCCACGGTTCTTCCGAATGTTGCCTTTCAGCCCTTTCCATTGCCTTGCACTCCCGGTCTTTGTCGTCGGGCACTTCTGTCATGAAATCAGCCAGCACTTGGCCCTTGATCGCTGGTCTTGGCCTGAAAACTACATTATGGCCTCTCAGTTCTATCGCCCACTTTGCTAACCTTCCAGAAATCTCTGGCCTTGCGAGGATGTTGCCGATGTTGTAATTTGTCAATACGTGAATGACGTGGTTGGCAAAGTACCTGCGCAGCCGTCTTGATGCATGGATTAGTGCTAGCACTAGTTTTTCCATTATGGCATACCGGGTTTCTGGGTCCGTCAGGGTGCGGGACACATAGTAAACCGGTGTTTGGACACCTTGTCGATCAACGAGTAAAACTACTCCGACTGCTTTGTCAGATGCTGAGAGATATAATACCAGAGGTTCTCCTTTTACTGGTGCCGTCAATGTTGGCAATCTTATGAGGCAATCTTTCATCTCGCGGAATGCACTCTCGGCTTCCGGAGTCCACTGAAATTGGCTTTTCTTCATGCAGTTGCGGAGTGTTTTAATCAACGGGAAAGATTTAGCTGCGTGATTGGCCAGGAAGCGGTTCAGTGCTGCCAACCGTCCTGCCAATTTTTGCATCTCCTTGATAGTTGATGGTGAAGGCATTCTCTCAATTTCTTGTACCTTTTCAGGGTTCACTTTAAAACCATCTTTCGTGACAATGAAACCCATGATCTTTCCCTCTTCCATGCTGAAAGAGCATTTCGCTGGGTTTAGCTTGATACTTACTCCGCGCAATGTGTCGAACGTTTTTTGGATGTTCATCAGCATCGTATTCTCTTCTTTGCTCATGATGACCAAGTCATCCATATACACTTCGATGTATTTGCCGATAGCATCGTGGAACGTCTCATTCATCAATCTCTGATAGGTCGCGCCTGCGTTCTTTAGACCGAAAGGCATCTTGGTGTAGCAGTATAGCCCTGTCGGTGTGCGGAAAGCGGTTTTGTCTTCATCTTGCACGGGCATTTGTACCTGGTGGTACCCCTTGTAACAGTCAAGGAAACATTTCCATCGGAATGTTGCCAGCGAATCAATCTTTTCATCAATATCTGGTAAGGCGTAACAGTCGCGTGGGCATACCTTGTTCAGATCTTTGTAATCTACGCACATTCTCCAGCTACCATTTTGTTTCTGTACCATTACAAGGCTCGCCACCCAAGTCTGGTACCGGACTTCTCTGATGATGCCCGCATTCAACAGCTCTGTGACTTGTTCCTTCATAGCATCATGCTTTAAGTCTCCCAAGTGACGTTTGCCGTGTACCACAGGTTTGGCAGCTTCTGAGATGTTAAGTCTGTGCTCTGCTATATGCCGTGGAACACCGGTCATGTCAGCCGGTGTCCAGGCGAACACATCCATGTTTTCAAATAGCAACTTTTTTAGCGTCGTGCGTGTGAGATCAGACATTGCGGGACCTAAGGTGGTTGGTTGTTCTGGGTATTTACTGTTTAACACCCATTTTTCAGCCTCTGCGCATGGTACAGATTTGCTTGCCTTTGCTGGCCTGATTTTGTCTGTTGCCAAGACTTCCTTGCTTGCATAGATCAACGCTACCCCTGTCTCTGTTGGGAATCCCATGACTGAATGTGGTCCGGAGCAGATCATACTGAAGTCTCCTTGTGATTCTCTTCCCAACAAGATGTCATGCCTTGAGTGCACTGGTAGTACCATGAACGTGACCTCCTCCGTTCTTGAATTTCTTCCGTCTGAGAGCAGCACTGGGAACGATATCTGGCCTAGAGGAAAAACGGCTTCGTTGCAGAAACCGGTCAGTGGGTAATCTACCGGTTCCAAGCGCGCTTTATCCTCTTGGTCGAATTGATTAAAACAATGTTCGTAGATGATATCTGCAGTGCTCCCTGGATCAATGAAAATGTAGTCGGTTTGGTAGTGACCGATTACACCGGATATGACTATGGGCCTTCTTTCTCTCGGACCTCCTCTTACTACGGGAAAAACAACTTGTCTCTCGCACCATGTGTCATCTTGCGTGCGCTTGTTATAATTTTTTCTTGGCTTTCGTGGACCCCCTTGAACCATGTGGGTTTCTAATTTCCGGAGTTTTTTGTTATCTGGCCTTTCTTCTCGTCTTTGAATCTGGCGGTAGTCACACTTTCCACCTTTTATCAGATGAGTGAGCTTTCCATCTCTTAAGGCCCTTTCGATCTCCTGCTTAAGGATGAAACAGTCATCGGTTAGGTGGCCTATGTCTTTATGAAACTCGCAGAAAAGATTTGGGTCTTGGCCCCTCTTGTTCCGCATTTGTAGTGGTGGCTTGAACTGGTGGTTCTCAGTTGACAAGACTTCTGACGGGGTCTTCGTTAAAGGTGTCCACTGCTTTTCTCTGTTTTCTCTTTTCACTTCTTTGCGATGGGCTATCAGATTGATTGTATGACGCGCGTCCTCTTTTGCTGGGCTTCTTTCTCTGTGACCTGATGCTTTCCATGGTTGGCCTCTGCCTTTCTTGATATGCCGGTCGTTATGATTGTATCCGCGCTGACGGTTGTCATCACCGGTCAACTGTTTGTCAGTTTGCGCAATGGTCCGGTCAACTGTTTGTCAGTTTGCGCAATGGTTTTTGCTGCTTCGATGAAGGTTTCCCAGTCTTTGGGGCCTCTGTCTCTTCCCTTCACTCGCTTGATCAAGTCGTCGCACTTTACTACCCTCATAAAATGTGCGCGCATCATCTTTTCGCCCACATCGCCAATCTCCAAACATTCTTTATTATACCTCGTAATGAAATCTTCCACGCTTTCATGGTCCTTTCTCCATATATTCAGACAGTCTGCCGGATCTCTAGTATGCCTGCGCTGTTGAGAGAAGTGTGCAAGGAACTTTTCTCGAAAATCGACCCATGACTTGATTTTTCCTGCTGGTAGGCTGTCAAACCAAATGCGCGCTGCGCCGACGAAGGTTTGAGCGAAGAGATGACACCAAGTTGGTAAATTCCATCCACCTGTTGCTCCAGCACGGTTAAAAACTTGGAGGTGATCATCCGGGTCTGTCAAGCCGTTGTATTTGCCCACGTTGTGTGGCAGTTTCGTTTTGTCGATAGCAGCTGTGGCAATCTCTTTGATGAATTTTGAATTTTCAGCCATGTCGTCCGGACGATAGCTCAAGGTATAATCATGCTCTGCTTTTGGGTTATAACCTACGCGCTTGTGAGGTTTGTATGCTTCATGTTCTGGCGGCAATCTGCTGAACATTGTGCTCTCTTTGTATGTCTCGTCGTCTTCCTCTTTATAGTTATCAAGCTCGTCGTTTATGTTGCGCGGACCTAAACGACTTTGTATTGGCTTCCTTGGTGGGTGAGAATACTGGACGTAGTTGCTTTCCATTTCGCCGTAAGTGTCGCGTGTGTCCTGCGCACTTGGTTTTCTGATGTTTGGCACAGGTCCCTTTTCTGGACACAAGTTCCATGCATTGGTCTGCTGAGTTGTGTGCATACTCAGAGATCTTTGCGGTGGGGTAACAAATGCGGACTGGTTGGCTTGCGTTTGGAGTAAAGCTTGTTGCGCGCTGAGTTGTGTATAAACGAGGTTTATAGACGCCATCTGTTCGGCATACCAGGAAGCCAGAGTTTTTCCTTCTGGTAGCCCTAAAAGCGCAGAGAAGTTCAGTTGTGTTTGTTCCGATGGAGCTGAGGGGCCAGCTCCATGGCTTGGTGTCTGCACTGGTGGGGGTGTTTGTTGGACTATCCCCGACGGAGGTTGGAAAGTGGCTCCGTTCGTGGTTTGCGTGATGATCCAAGGTGGAGGTTGGAAAGTGGCTCCAGTTGTGGTTTGGCTAACAACCCTGGATGCACTTCCGAAGATACTAGGAAATTCGTTGTTCATTTGCCCTTCTTGGATGATTTCGTTCCTTTGGCCCCTTTGGACGTGCGCGGTGTCCGAAACAAGCTCAAAAGAAGAAACTTCTCTGTCCACCTGGTGGGAAGGGTTTATTTCAGTCATTTGAAGAGTTTTTTGAACGAAAAGGAGATGAAAAAGGTTTGCAAAAACTGCGGTGGGCGCCAATGATGAAACATTGGTTAACACCTAGGGTGAAACTAGCATGTTCATTTCTTTTGTGGGGTTCAATCTCCTTTGTTGCTAGCCAAACGACGGGTCCTGCAAAACAGCAACACCGTTAGCTCGTTAAGAGGGGAATATGAGGGTTTCCCTCTTAACCAGGCTCCGGCGTGAGAATAAGTTCTGTTCTGAGGAGATAAAACAGTGTGTGTTAAGAGTGAGAGAGTGGAGAATAGAATGAATCAACCTGGATGATGAAGGGTCCTATTTATAGCTGGAGGGTGAGAGAGGGATGAGCGACCTTGCCAGCTGCTACGGGGCGCCACATGTCCGACCAAGGGGAATATCCTCTTGGTCTCCTCTGCTGTGGTCAGGATAGTGGTACACGTGGCGCGCCCATATTTGTCCATGCTTGAAACCTCGTACGGCTGTTGTCGGTCTGCTCCTTGATTTGTTGCAGGTCTACATGGCACTCGATGGGTGGTGACACGTATTGTCCTTTATGTCGGAAGGAGCATCTTTGGTGCCACCTTGACGTATTCCAGAAGCTTCTAGAAGCTTCTGGATTTGGTTGTTGATGCAGACGCCATGTAGGATTAAAAGGTGGTGTGGTCCTTGCCATGTAGCCACGGAATTGGGACCATACCTCTTCAAGTCCCCCCAGTCCAGTGTGCCTTCTAGTTGAGTTGATCGTCTAGGAGGGATTCTGGACTTATAAGTGAAGTTGTTGTTGGTGTTGTCGGGATACATGTTATTTTGTACGGTTTCTCGTAATAGTAGCATCGCGCGTGTCGTGCTGACAACTTCGCAAAGTTGAAACAACTGGACGCATGGCGTGTTGATAACTTTGTAAGTTGAGCCAACTGGACGCGTGGCGCATGGAGTATTGGTGACTCTGTAAAGTTGAGCCACCTGGACGCATGGCGCATGGTGTATTGGTAACTTTGTAAAGTTGAGCCAAGTGGACGCATGGCGCATGGCGTAGTGGTAACTTTGTAAAGTTGAGCCAAGTGGACGCATGGCGCATGGCGTACTGGTAACTTTGTAAAGTTGAGCCAAGTGGACGCATGGCGCATGGCGTATTGGTAACTTTGTAAAGTTGAGCCAAGTGGGCGCATGGCGTATTGGTGTTTCCTTCTGGAGGAAGTTTCTGTACTTAGGACAAAGAGAATTGATGTGACCGTCCGATGTCTCTGTCTCGTCTGAGGTGAACAGTCGCCTTTTCAGTCATGTCAGTTACTTTTCATCATGGTGTTAGGCATGTGCCGCCCACGCTCCCGAAAAAAGAGGTGGCGGTTTCTCTCTCTGTTGACGTGTCTTTTCCCCATTGGATGACCTTCTGACTTCCCGACGGCCCACTAACCATCGCATTAAATGCGATGGGTATAAATACACGGCGGTTTCCTTCATCTTTTCCACTTTTCAAAATTTGAACTCCGGTGTTCTCTCCCATTCTTCTATCTTGCTTCCCCGTTTTCCTTGAGTTCATTCATATTATCTTTTTTATCGACCAACCACTTTCACCACTTTCCTTTTCGGGAAACCCTATAAATACCCACCTGTCGGTTGTCCCATCATTGTGATGTGACAGCTCCCTTGTTCGACCAGCCGCACTCTCAAGCTTCTTTCTCTCGATTTCTCTCGATTCTTGTAAGTTTTCAACCTAAATCTTGTACTTCTATTATCTACGCGCACTCCTACACCTTTCTATCTTTTGAATCTTAACTTTTAACCGTGAAATCAATGGATTCAAGGTGTTCTAGGATGATTTCATCATGGTGTTCTTATGAACTTCATGTTTTGGCTTCAATCCACCAAGAAAAACTTAGATCTGAATGATTTCCACATGAATAAACAAAGATCTGGCATAGATCTAAACATAATCATGGTGAAAAGGATTGAAAGATGGTTTCAAACTTTCTCCCAACTCCTTTACACTCAATGCACTCAAAACCGATAGAATCGGAGCTTGTTCTAATCTTCTACTCCTTCTTAGTGATGCCTCGGTTCAAGATCTGAGTTCTATCAACGAGACAACCGACCTCGGGTTAAACACGAACCATCGTCTTGAACAACTGACCGACCAGACTTGGATGATTCCTGCCCGGTCGGGTCACCTGAGTGTGGAGAAGGTTCTGTTGTTTGGCACGTTGTCACGCCATCTCGAGAAAACCGCAAAACTTTCAAACAAACAAGTGCCAAGATGATCAGACCGTCTGGGATGGATTTCCGTCCGATCGGATTGCCACCCGATCGGATTGCCACCTGATTGGACAACCGTTCGATCAGCTTGCACTTGGCGTCA
The DNA here is from genome assembly GCA_030545235.1 of Helianthus tuberosus. NCBI lineage: Eukaryota > Viridiplantae > Streptophyta > Magnoliopsida > Asterales > Asteraceae > Helianthus > Helianthus tuberosus. The sequence continues at coordinate 15,051,365 of CM060425.1, read as the reverse complement.
CACTTAAACTTTATTTTAAAACTTCAAGAGTTTTGAACATTGAACGGAATGCCGCCCGATCGGATTGCCACCCGATCGAATGACCATCCGACCCTGTGATGTTTTGAGCTCGACACTTAAACAATTTTCAAAGACAGATTGCCACCCGATCGGATTGCAATCCGATCGAGTGACAAACTGCTGTGAACTTGTTCTCACTAAGTATCCAACCTATCGGATCGTCGCCCGATCGACCTGAAGGGTAGAGATACTTCTCTGTTTTCAAAATGCTACAACAAAAACTTCAAAGTACAAGCCATTTGTCACACCCCGATATTTCCACGTATTTCCGGTGGGGAGTATTGTGACGTAGTTGATATCATAGACAATTTATATTATCACAGTTTAATACAGAGCGGAAGTCGAAAGATAAAATCATTATAAACCGAATAAAAAGTAATATCAAGTTTATCACAAAACGGTTGTAAGGATCCACAGGCGGATCAAAGTTCAAAAGATCATTGTTCAACAGGTTTAATAACATCTAAGCTTTCAAGACTCTTTATTGATGCTAGGAGTAGCCAGCCTATTCCGTTTAGTACCTGCACTTAGCCTTTTTGGAAAATACGTCAGTTTACACTGGTAAATACAATTAACCGACTCATTTTGAAAATGTTTAAGAAAATAGATATGAATGCACAAGGCACAAAATAATCTTTTATAACTTGGGATAATTATTTATATATAAACTTGTAAAAGAATTACATGTTCGTTATACGTTCAGTAGCCCGGGCTGAATATCGGGTTAAAGATTAATAGACACACCACATGATATAATCCCGCGGCGAGTTATTCTCGATCCGTCGGTTATACCTTTTTATATATATGCACTGGCAGGTGTATGCCTACACCCCGTGCTTAGGTCATGGCCATTTCAATGAATGATGCCAAGGATATCCGGGACATGGTCATTAACCCCCCAAAGTTTTTAAGCAAACAAAACAGTTTAAATGGGTCATCTCAGTGAATTAACCTTTATATGATTAACAATTCAATGCCCGACCAAGCGGTATTTTATATACCGTACCCCAAGCCTGTATAAGGGAAAATAAGTTAAAAGTATTTACCTGAGCAAGTATATATCACAATCAGCGAGTGCAAGTATCTTTTACTGGTCTCCTAACCTGGAACGAAGGTTTTAATAACCTATTAGATTCCTAACGGGTCTTAATTAAGTCTAAACTTAGACCGGTTAGTTTTAAAGGAAGATATACGGTTCAAAACGCACGATTAAGCGATGACCGGATTAGAGTGTGGTTTAGACCCGACAAGTTTGTATACTTATATAATATGGGTAAACTAAACACATTCTGGATTTTGAGATAAAAACGATGAGGTTTGACCCGTTTCGGCTAATTTATGCAAACTAGCTACATAAACCGCACCGGACGCGAATAATGCGTAATGGGTAACCAAATGAGTCATGAACAGGTTTCCTAAGTTAATATGCCTTAAATATGTTGTGATATCAGTAAGCTACCTTCCATTACGCCCCGTAGGGGTATTTTGGTCATTTTAAAGGTTATAAAAGAGTTTAAATACTAATCTGAGTTTCAGGTCTGATATAATCAGTAAAAACATTTATTTTTATAAGTCATAATAGTAGAGTATTGCATATATGTGAAATTTACCTTTTATAACCAAACTATGCACCGTATGGGCATTTTGGTAATTTCACATAAGCTTTAAAGGTCAAAATTAGAATTTTGAGTTCAAAACTTTTGCTTACTGTTTAATTATAAAAAAATTACTTAAAATATCAGTAGGTATTAAGTTTTATATGCCAAAAATAGTTTTAACTCATACTATGCGCTTAAAACGCGTAAAAGTCGGTTTTAAGCGATTTTCGGGTTTAAATAGGAAATCTGAGTTTTTGATTAGTTTATAAAGTTCAAAATGTTTTATTTATCATATAAAATCAGTAGCAAAAATATTGGTATCAAAATATTATGTAAAACTCATTTTATTCAAGAAAATGGTATAACCGACAATTACCGAATTATAGCAAGAACCCCTATGTTATGCTCAGCTTAAAAATAAATAAAAATCTTCAAAAATACAAAAATATTATATTACATCAGTGGGTAAAATTTGGTATCAAAATTTGGCTTTAGATAGGCTTTATGTTAATTACGCCGTTTAATTAATAAAAAGCTTCTTAATTACGATATTGAGCATAACTCCTAATCTAGACCTCCAACTGATGTCAAATTTTTAGGACAAGTTTATAAATCAGTAATAAAGGTTTTTGTCCTCTCACATTTTCAAAAATCTCGTTTTAAGGTCAAAAGGGCATTATGGTCAACATTTAGGCATATAACGGAAACATGTACATGAATCGAATAACTAATGAACCAAGTTGTATAACCTCATAGGGTTACACTAACCTATAACCCGGTCCTAATAGAGCTCTAAGGAATTTCTAAAATATGCTACATTGGGTCAGAACTGAAAGTCAAAGCAAAAGTCTACTTTTGCGACTTTCGGTTCCGAACCGAGCTTAAACTGAAAATTGTCGGGTTAAACATGTTTAGACATGTTCTTACATTGATTACCAAGTTATATGAGTGATAAAACAGGTTTCATAGCTTCTACATTGTTAATTATATGTTTATGCGAAAATTTGCTTTCTGTTGACTTTTTATAATTATCTTTGACCCAACAATTGACCTAGTTAGAGTGGGAATCAGAGGGTGCCATCTTAAGGGTTTATTACGCATATAATTACCAACTCAAAGCTACTTTCAATTCGAGAATTGACTGGACCATTAGTGATTAATCACTAAGTCAAACCTTAATTACGACGGGTTTGACTTTAGGCCATTAAACTAATAAAACTGAATTAAGAAAGGTTAAGGAAGCTTACAAAGGTCCTAAGCACGATTTTGGAACCTAAGAAGACTTGATGGAAGGCCAGGAAGCTCTAGAGAAATCTTTGAAGTGAGTTTGAAAGAGCAAGCAAAATAGTTGCAACTTCACTTCTTTAAATAGGGATTTAGAGTGCACAAGATCCTTCCAATAAAGTCTACAAGTGTTGTATGATGTTCCCAGGTGTCCCTATGCATGATAAACCATTGGCCCTGCCCCTGGAACTCGAAAACAAGCCTTCAAAGGCGGTGGAACAGGCTGCACATGCACCTGTGCTTGTTTTCTGTCGCTAGCAGTACTAGGCGGCCCACGTAAGAATCCTTAAAGGTCTTACGCGGCCAGTATGGATGCTGGTTCCGGTTACAAAGTTTTCCAGCTTTGCATTTTAGGTCCCTGGTTCTTTTAATAGTTGTTTTAACTTATTATTTTGCACTTTTGACCCCCAAACTTGACTTTTAAGGACTCTAAGTCATAAACCAACTTTGTTAAGTCCCCGGTTAGTTTTACGATCACCCGAAAGTCTTAAATTTCAACGTTGACGCTTTTAACCCTTTACTTACGAATGTTAGCGTATCTTTCTCATACGTTATCGAAACCTTGTGAAATTTTTATCACTTATTCTCGTGAGATAATTAATCATTACAAAGCTTCGTGTTCGCTAAAAGGTCACTCAGAGGTATAAATTAAACATGTTGACACCTTTAACCCTTGCGGTTTATAAACTATCACGTTCTTCCACAAATGGCTTCATACGCTTCATAATTCATTCGTTTAAGGTTATAAACATTGTGTAGGGTTGTTGAAAGGTATAATTATCAAATGTTGACACCTTGAATCCTTTTACACATATACTTTCTTTGTTTGTCAACTTTAGTCCCTCATATTCAATCCTTTACACGTTTAAAGCTCATGACACGTGTCTTCATTATATTGGACATGAATTTACGAGGTGTTACATCCTCACCCCTTTAAAAGAAATCTCAACCTCGAGATTTACTGAAATAAATGATGGTACTTCTCTTTCATTGTGGACTCTACCTCCCACGTATACTCGGGACCTCTACGGGCATCCCATTTAACCTTTACAATCGGTACCTGCTTCCTTCGAAGCTTCTTAACCTGTCGATCCTCGATTGATAAAGGTTTTTCAACAAATTTCAGGCTCTCATCTATGTGCACATCCGTATGTGGTATGACCAGTGATTCATCAGCTAGACATTTCTTCAGATTGCAGATGTGAAACACATTATGGATTCCACTGAGCTCTTCAGGCAAATTTAACTTGTAAGCCACTGTTCCGACACATTCGATGATCTCGAATGGTCCTATGTATCTTGGGCTTAACTTGCCTTTCTTGCCAAAACACATCACCCCTTTCCAGGGTGATACCTTAAGTAACACTTTGTCGCCTACCTCGAATTTTAGAGGTTTATGCCTTTTATCTGCGTAGCTTTTCTGCCTATCCCTGGCAGCTTTGAGACGATCTCGTATCTGTACAATCTTATCTGTCATCTCCAGGACTATATCAGGTCCTGTCAGTTGGACATCTCCAACTTCTGCCCAACAAACGGGCGTTCTGCACTTTCTTCCATACAAGGCTTCAAAAGGTGCAGCTTGTATACTGGAATGATAAGTATTATTGCATGAAAAATCGATTAATGGAAGCTGATCATCCCAACTTCCTCCCATGTCAATAACACAAGCTCGTAGCATATCCTCGAGTGTCTGTATAGTATGTTCACTTTGACCATCCGTCTGAGGATGATATGCCGTGCTGAAATTTAATCGAGTGCCTAGGGATTGCTGAAAGCTTTTCCAGAAATGCGATGTATACCTTGTATCCCTATCAGAGATGATAGACACTGGCACTCCATGGAGAGATACAATCTCATCAACGTACAACTGAGCTAACTTATATGAGCTGTGTGTTTCCTTAATAGGTAAGAAGTGGGCTGACTTAGTCAGTCTATCCACTATAAACCCAAATAGTATCATTTCCTCTCTTCGTCTTTGGCAACTTGGTGATAAAATCCATAGTCTCCATTTCCCACTTCCAGGTGGGGAGTTCAGGCTGTTGTAGCAGACCTGACGGCTTCTGGTGTTCAGCTTTAACTTGCGCGCACGTCAAACATTTGGCTACATAAGTAGCTATAGACTTCTTCAAGCCTATCCACCAATAATTTGCCTTCAAATCCTGGTACATCTTGTCACTTCCAGGATGAACGAAATACTTAGAACTGTGGGCTTCTTGGAGGATAATATCTAGTAGTCCTCCATAGATTGGAACCCATATTCGTCCATTTAATCTTAGGATTCCATCCTTGCCATAAGATAACTGCTCAGCAGTTACTCCCAACTTTTCATTTGGATAGTTAGCTTCTAATACGGCTTCCTTCTGAGCGGCTAACAATCTTTCATTTAAACTGTTCTTTAATTCAATGCTCTTGGCATTGATTCTTATGGGCTTCACCCTTTCTTTCCGACTTAAGGCATCGACGACCACATTTTCCTTACCTGGATGGTATCGGATTTCACAGTCATAATCGTTCAGTGTCTCCATCCATCGTCGCTGCCTCATGTTCAGATCCTTCTGATTAAACAGATGTTGAAGGCTCTTGTGATCAGAATAGATCACACACTTGGTACCATATAAATAATGCCTCCAAAGTTTCAGTGCAAACACAACGGCACCCAACTCCAAATCGTGGGTGGTGTAATTCTTCCCGTGCACTTTTAATTGTCGGGAAGCGTATGCAATAACTTTACCTTTCTGCATTAGCACACATCCCATGCCAGTGTGCGATGTGTTGCAGTAAACCACAAATTCTTCAATCCCTTCAGGCAATGTCAACACAGGAGCATTGCTTAACTTCTTTTTAAGAATATCGAAGGATTCTTGTTGCTTAGGACCCTAATCAAACTTAATATTCTTTCTAGTCAACGAAGTTAGGGGTGCTGCCATCCTTGAGAAATTCTCAATAAAATGCCTGTAGTATCCTGCCAGACCTAAGAAGCTGCGAATCTCTGTGGGCGTCTTCGGCTCTTTCCAATTCATGATAGCTTCAATCTTAGCGGGATCCACCTGGATACCATGCTCACTAACCATATGTCCAAGGAATTGGACTTCACGAAGCCAAAATTCACACTTTGAAAACTTGGCGTAGAGTTTCTCATGCTGAAGAAGTTTAAGAATACAACGAAGGTGCTTCTCATGGTCAGCTTGATTCCTTGAATAAATAAGAATGTCATCAATGAAGACAATTACAAACTTGTCCAAATAGGGTTTGCAAACGCGATTCATGAGGTCCATGAATGCTGCTGGTGCATTAGTGAGCCCGAAAGGCATCACTAAGAACTCGTAGTGACCATACCGAGTTCTGAATGCAGTCTTGTGCACATCTTCATCTCTAACCTTTAGTTGATGGTAGCCTGACCTCAAATCGATCTTGGAGAAATAACTCACCCCTTGCAATTGATCGAACAGATCGTCGATCTTGGGTAATGGATATCTATTCTTGATCGTGACCTTGTTAAGCTCGCGATAATCGATGCATAGACGCATCGATCCATCTTTCTCCTTTACAAACAGAATTGGTGCTCCCCAGGGAGATGAGCTAGGTCTAATAAATCCTTTCACCAACAAATCATCCAACTGAGTTCTCAACTCCTTCATCTCAGTCGAGGGGCTAAACGGTAAGGTGCTCTTGCAACAGGTGCTGCTCCAGGTATTATGTCGATTCTGAACTCCACTTGCCTATCTGGGGGTAAACCAGGCAATTCTTCAGGGAATACTTCTGAATAGTCAGAAATGACAGGGATGTCTTCGATCTTGGGCTTTGGTTCATCAATAGTCACTTGTGCCATATATATGACACAACCCTTCTTCATACACCTTGATGCCTTAAGCACATACACTTTCTTAGGCAACCCATACTGAGTATCTCCTTGTATGGTAAGTGGCTCACCATACAGAGTCTTGATCACCATTTGTTTCTTGTCACAAACAATCTGGGCTTGGTTATGAGATAACCAATCCATGCCTATTACTATGTCGAAACCAGCTAATTTCAAAGGAAGTAAGGATAACGGAAAGGAGTGGTTCCTAATGGATATAAAACATCCATCTAGCACAGTTGATGTAGTTTCTAAGGTACCATCGGCCAACTCTACTTCATATTTCACGCTTAGGGTTTTAACAGGCAGATTTAGCAACTTACAAAACTTATCATCTACAAATGACTTATCCGCACCCGAATCAAATAACACCCTTGCATAAACATCATTTATAAGGAAGGTACCTGTTATCACATTATCATCCTGAACTGCTTCTCGTGCATCCATTCGAAAGACCCTAGCATTGGTCTTTTTGACTTCTTCAGGCTTTTTGGCATACTTAGGGCAGTTGGACTTGATGTGCCCCTTCTCGTTATAGTTATAGCACGTTGCATCCTTTATCTTCTTGCACTCTATCGTCTTGTGCTCACTTGACTTACAAATCCCACAAGCCCTTGGCTGTGATTGGGATTTTGACTCGTATCTGCACCTCCCCAAATGGCGCTTCTTACAGATTTTGCATTTGGGCTTCTCGCCCGACTGCTGATCATCCTTTCTAAACCCGAAACTCTTCTTATGATCAAAGTTCCCTTTGTGTTTCTTGTTTGATCGGTGTGAGTTTTCATCCTCACGTTTCCTCTTCACAATATCAGAATTTCTCAGCGATCTCTGCCTGACCGCATCAAGGGTAAGTGATAGTGCCAGATCGGCTACCGATCTAAAGGTAGTCGGTCGAGATGCCTTCACACTGGCTTTGATCTCCGGGGCCAAACCCCCAATGAAACGACTATCCGTTTTGGTTCCAGTGTCACCAAATATGGAACCAACCGAGACATGGTATTAAAACTCGTAAGGTACGCCTGACAGTCTAAATTCTTCATAACTAATGTCAGGAAGTCGGTCTCGATCTTCTCAACCTCATGTTGAGGGCAGTAATTTTCTTTGATGAGAGTAACGAACTGCTCCCAAGACATGCCATACAAATGGACTTTTCCAGTAGCTTGGATCAGAGACCTCCACCAAGCTAGCGCTTCTCCTTTGAATGATTAAGATACAAACTTCACAACGTCCCTATCAGCGCAACCACTGATATCAACCACAATGTCCGTTTCATCGAGCCAAGTCATACAATCGACGGCTCCTTTCTCCCCTGTGAAGTCTCTAGGCTTGCAGGAGACGAAATACTTATATGTACAGGACTTACCACGTGGTTCTCGTTTGAGCTCAATCTTCTTCGACGGAACACTATGATGATTTGAGGAGTGATGATCGCCATCTCTCCTTGATCCATTATGTTTAGGAGGTGGCTTACTAGGAGCCTCAGAGTGAGTCTTAGGTTTAGAATGGGGTACAGATGAGGTCTTGCTTTGAGTACCACTTGACTCATTAAACTGCCTATCTATGGCCTTGGTAAAAACATTATCAATCAATGCGAGGTTCCGCACCAGTTACGTTGATCCTAGCAGTATCATGATTCTCCCTTGGATGACTATTGACTTCTTCAGATTCTGCCATGTAGCTTGATTGCTACATAAAATGATGACAATGATTTCTTAGAGGTTTATAATAGATTTGTCATCTTATTAACTTATTAACCATGGTATTAAAGAACCATATTGGTTAATTTATTAAGTATTTCATTCAGGATTTTTCATTAATAACCCTTAGTTATAATTAAATATAATAATGGCACAAAAGGCCAAGTCACAAGGACATATTCAAATTTTAAGTCAAGATCTTATAGGATCGAGGTACTAAGGCTTGAATCATAGTTCATTACCTTTCTTGACAGGGAGTTATAGGCTACAACTGTCTTTTGTCTTATATGACAATAATTATGGCACGTAGGCATTACATCACAAATGGATGTTTAATAAAAAAGAAGGAATTGGAATAATCCAATATAAGGATGACACGTGTGATTTTACGAATCACGTTAGCCAGGAATGTTGACATGTTTTCAGATGTTAACAAAGATTTGAATCTTTTTAAACAGGTATTACCATTATGGTCAGGTCTATAATGACATGCAGGCTAGGTTATACCTTGTAAGATTCTTATTTAATATTTAATAAGCAGATCATTTTAAAAAGGAAAGATATATTTTGGATTTATTTATTTATTTCATACATTTTACATTTATGCATTTAATAACAAAATAAAATTTAAATGATAACATACCGCTAAAAATTTAAAAAGAGTACACTGTTGCCCTAAACGGGACTTTTAACAGAATTAAGTTGCCCACACAGGGGCTAAACAGAAATGACATGCCCACGCAGGGGCTAACTGGAAATACAAATCATCGCAGGGACTGATTACAGAAACAGATGTCCACGCAGGGACTTGATTGAACATTAAAGAAATACAAATAAACAAATAAAGGATTTAATGATCCTTTTTGTTCTTCCCCTTGATTAAGCTTGCCAAACCTTTAAGAAATCCCCGATTGTTTCTACGCTCCTCCCGAACCTCTTGTTCCACCTGGCTCAACCTTTGTAGGATCTCCTATTGCTGCGGTGGCGATAATAGTGGCGGCTGCGGCGGCTGCTGATGCTGCAGAGGTTGAGGAGGTGGCGGGTATTGGTACCCATAGGGTGGGTACCTAGTCTGATATGGGACTCCAAAGGGCCCCTCGGGATGAAGAGCATTGTAGTTTGCTGCTGCAAGGTATGGGTCAACTTCGGCGTAGTTGCAGTTAGTATGGGCTGGCTGCTCGAAAGGGTTATACGCCGCTACACCGGCGTATGTAGGGATTGGGTTATCATAACCCACCGGTGGCGGTGCGACTGGCGCCGACTCCACCTCAGAAACAGGGTTCGAAGGCCCACCCATTTGTGGGTCTTCGTATAGTGGCGAGTAATGTCTGCCACTTGAATGCTGAGGGGTGCTGATACGGACTACCCCTCGCACAGACATCCGTGCGGTTGATCTCCTATGCCTCGGTGGCTCCGGAGGCTGTTGCTGCACTGGTGGTGGTGGCGGTGGAGTAACCGCTACAAAACGCGAATCCTCCGAGGGATCCTGCAGCTGCTGCTGTGATGAGTGGTAACTGGGAGTAAACACCCAGTCGTATTGGGCAAACCTTGCCTGATAACTGTCTGGACCACGATAAGGTGATCCATGATATGACGACCCATCCGAAATCTCGATGGGGTGAGTAGGTGTTCCGGTTGGCGGCTCGGCAGGTTCCGGATCCTCTTCCATGTCCATGGAGAAATGGTCCTCCGGTCCCAACGGGTTATAACCCATTGGCTCATCAATTTGGTTTGCCGGGTTGAACCGGCTTTGGAAGTAGTGTGTTGGGTCGTTGAATTTGGGGCTTTGAAGGGGTATAAAAGAGTGATGTGAGTTATGGGGCTCGTTCTCTGATTGAGGCCCAAAAGAATTTAGGTAGGAAGGTGAGGAGCTCAGCGAGACTGAACGCCTCGCGGGTTCTAAATGGGTCCTCCAGTCTTCTTGAGGACTTTTGCTTAAAGTGTCTGATGGAGTTCGCCGGTGTGAAGGTCCGGCCTCGTGATCGTTTGGGGCGATGAATGGCCCCTTGCCTCAACCTCTTCCTCGGATTCTTGGCGGCATTCTTGTAGGCCCTGTCAAAACAATCAATAGAAACAACAAAAGAAACAATAAAGGACAAAACAAAATAAGTCAGAATTAGTCTTAAGTTCTTTGTCTAGACTCGAAAGTCGAGGAATGTGCAAACTGTGTCATTGAGATTAAACATAAAAGGCTAGTGTTTAATTCACTCAACGTTGGCTCTGATACCAACCTGTCACACCCCGATATTTCCACATATTACCGGTGGGCCCGGTGGGGAGTATTGTGACATAGTTGATATCATAGACAATTTATATTATCACAGTTTAATACACAGCGAAAGTCGAAAGATAAAATCATTACAAACCGAATAAAAAGTAATATCAAGTGTATTACAAAACGGTTGTAAGGATCCACAGGCGGATCAAAGTTCAAAAGATCATTGTTCAACAGATTTAATAACATCTAAGCTTGCAAGACTCTTTATTGATGCTAGGAGTAGCCAGCCTATTCCGTTTAGTACCTGCACTTAGCCTTTTTGGAAAATACGTCAGTTTACACTGGTAAATACAATTAACCGACTCATTTTGAAAATGTTTAAGAAAATAGATTTGAATGCACAAGGCACAAAATAATCTTTTATAACTTGGGATAATTATTTATATATAAACTTGTAAAAGAATTACATGTTCGTTATACGTTCAGTAGCCCGTGCTGAATACCGGGTTAAAGATTAATAGACACACCACATGATATAATCCCGCGACGAGTTATTCTCAATCCGTCGGTTATACCTTTTTATATATATGCACTGGCAGGTGTATGCCTACACCCCATGCTTAGGTCGTGGCCATTTCAATGAACGATGCCAAGGATATCCGGGACATGGTCATTAACCCCCCAAAGGTTTTAAGCAAACAAAACAGTTTAAACGGGTCATCTCAATGAATTAACCTTTATATGATTAACAATTCAATGCCCGACCAAGCGGTATTTTATATACCGTACCCCAAGCCCGTATAAGGGAAAATAAGTTAAAAGTATTTACCTAAGCAAGTATATATCACAATCAGTGAGTGCAAGTATCTTTTACTGGTCTCCTAATCTGGAACGAAGGTTTTAATAACCTATTAGATTCCTAACGGGTCTTAATTAAGTCTGAACTTAGACCGGTTAGTTTTAAAGGAAGATATACGGTTCAAAACGCACGATTAAGCGATGACCGGATTAGAGTGTGGTTTAGACCCGACAAGTTTATATACTTGTATAATATGGGTAAACTAAACACATTCTGGATTTTGAGATAAAAACGATGAGGTTTGACCCGTTTCGGCTAATTTATGCAAACTAGTTACAAAAACCGCACCGGACGCGAATAATGCGTAATGGGTAACCAAATGATTCATGAACAGGTTTCCTAAGTTAATATTCCTTAAATATGTTGTGATATCAGTGATACCTTCCATTATGCCCAAAATGGATTTAAACTCAAGTTATGCCCCGTAGGGGTATTTTGGTCATTTTAAAGGTTATAAAAGAGTTTAAATACTAATCTGAGTTTCAGGTCTGATATAATCAGTAAAAACATTTATTTTTATAAGTCATAACAGTAGGGTATTGCATATATGTGAAATTTACCTTTTATAACCAAACTATGCATCGTATGGGCATTTTGGTAATTTCACATAAGCTTTAAAGGTCAAAATTAGAATTCTGAGTTCAAAAATTTTTCTTACTGTTTAATTATAAAAATTTACTTAAAACATCAGTAGGTATTAAGTTTTATATGCCAAAAATAGTTTTAACTCATACTATGCGCTTAAAACGCGTAAAAGTCGGTTTTAAGCGATTTTCGGGTTTAAATAGGAAATCTGAGTTTTTGGTCAGTTTATAAAGTTCAAAATGTTTTATTTGTCATATAAAATAAATAGCAAAAAGATTGGTATCAAAATATTATGTAAAACTCATTTTATTCAAGAAAAGGGTATAACCGACAATTACCGAATTATAGCAAGAACCCTATGTTATGCTCAGCTTAAAAATAAATAAAAATCTTCAAAAATCCCAAAATATTATATTATATCAGTGGGTAAAAAGTTTGGTATCAAAATTTGGCTTTAGATAGGCTTTATGCTAATTACGCCGTTTAATTAATAAAAAGCTTCTTAATTACGATATTGAGCATAACTCCTAATCTAGACCTCCAACTAATGTCAAATTTTTAGGACAAGTTTATAAATCAGTAATAAAGGTTTTTGTCCTCTCACGTTTTCAAAAATCTTGTTTTAAGGTCAAAATGGCATTATGGTCAACATTTAGGCATATAATGGAAACATGTACATGAATCGAATAACTAATGAACCAAGTTGTATAACCTCAGAGGGTTACACTAACCTATAACCCGGTCCTAATAGAGCTCTAAGGCATTTCTAAAATATGCTACATTGGGTCAGAACTGAAAGTCAAAGCAAAAGTCTACTTTTGCGACTTTCGGTTCCGAACCGAGCTTAAACTGAAAATTGTCGGGTTGAACATGTTTAGACATGTTCTTACATTGATTACCAAGTTATATGAGTGATAAAACAGGTTTCATAGCTTCTACATTGTTAATTATGTGTTTATGCGAAAATTTGCTTTATGTTGACTTTTTATAATTATCTTTGACCCGACAATTGACCTAGTTAGAGTGGGAGGCCAGGAAGCTCCAGAGAAATCTTTGAAGTGAGTTTGAAAGAGCAAGCAAAATAGTTGCAACTTCACTTCTTTAAATAGGGATTTAAAGTGCACAACATCCTTCCAACACAGTCTACAAGTGTTGTATGATGTTCCCAGGTGTCCCTATGCATGATAAACCATTGGCCCTGCCCCTGGAACTCGAAAACAAGCCTTCAAAGGCGGTGGAACAGGCTGCACAGGCACCTGTGCTTGTTTTCTGTCGCTGGTAGTACTAGGCGGCCCGCGTAAGAATCCTTAAAGGTCTTACGCGGCCGGTATGGATGCTAGTTCCGGTTACAAAGTTTTCCAGCTTTGCATTTTAGGTCCCTGGTCCTTTTAATAGTTGTTGTAACTTATTATTTTGCACTTTTGACCCCCAAACTTGACTTTTAAGGACTCTAAGTCATAAACCAACTTTGTTAAGTCCCCGGTTAGTTTTACGATCACCCGAAAAGTCTTAAATTTCAACGTTGACGCTTTTAACCCTTTACTTATGAATGTTAGCGTATCTTTCTCATACGTTATCGAAACCTTGTGAAATTTTTATCACTTATTCTCGTGAGTATAATTAATTGTTACAAATCTTTGGGTTCGCTAAAAGGTCACTCAGAGGTATAAATTAAACATGTTGACACTTTTAACCCTTGCGGTTTGTAAACTCTCACTTTCTTCCACAAATGGCTTCATACGCTTCATAATTCATTCGTTTAAGGTTATAAACATAGTGTAGGGTTGTTGAAAGGTATAATTATCAAATGTTGACACCTTGAATCCTTTTACACATATACTTTCTTTGTTTGTCAACTTTAGTCCCTCATATTCAATCCTTTACACGTTTAAAGTTCATGACACGTGTCTTCATTATATTAGACATGAATTTACGAGGTGTTACACCATCATACACAAACACATCCATCCCAAACGAGGTAACAATCCAATCGAATGGTCACCCGACCGGATGACCATCCGAACGGATTGTCACCCGGTCGACTGACCATCCGATCGGATTTCCATCCGATCGGATTACCGACCGATCCATTGACACCTTACACCGTTTTACGCGCCGCTTACCGTTTACGCTATCGTTAACTGTTCAGGCTAATCTCTCTCAGCGCTCCCTTCAATCCAAGGTTGTGTTTATTATTAAACACAATCTGTGAGTATACTCGAACCCTTTTTGCTTTACGCACTTTTGGGTGTTACATACGTTATCAATATTCAAATCACATCAATCACACAACGCAAACACTATTTATACGCTGACCGTTATTGCATGCTACGTGTTTTCGATGAATGCTTGTATGTTATGTTAACACAGTGATTGTTGCCTGACACCTTAGCAACGATAGTACTATAGTTTGGACTCAGCACCTGTCGTGGACAGGGATTGTTAAGGGCTTTACTTCACGCGTCACAGTGGGGATATGTGTTACGCATTCTACAACTCGCAGTCACGTCTGTGCATATTTCTCTGTCGATAACCTACTTGCCTTCACTTTATACATGTTACATGCTGGTTACGCGTAAACTATTTCGAACTCTATATGCTATATCAAACTTGTATGCTCACCTTTACATTTTATGTATTGACCTTTATTTTAACGTATGTGACAGGTGTTTGAGATGCTTAGGACGCTGTGCTTTTGCATGCTTTTCATGGAATTTAGTAGGATTGAGAGTCTAGAAACAAAGACAATTTATTTATGTTGAAATCTGAGCTGTCGGAACAGAATTACTTGTCTTGATTTTGTCTGTAATAACTATGCTACTTATTATGTCATGGTATGGGACGTGATGCTTTAAATAATTGGTAATCGTAGTTGTTATGGAAACTTCTAGACAATCTGTTTCGCTCAGTGCCGCGCCCCGATGATTCCGCCATCGGTTGGGGTGTGACAGATGATGTTTAACCTCGACAATCATGATCATAATGATGATTGTGATCGTGATCATGATCAATCGTCACGGAGGTCTAAGTTCCTTTTTCTAGCGGCTGTCGACGTCGTAGGGATAACATAATAGCAGTAGGCTTCTGAAAGAAGAACAACGCAATCGAGAACTTCGTGAGGTTCTCCAAAATGACGGGTGTGGGCGGGGATCTGCTGTGGAAGAAAAGTTGATTGTCACAAATGGAATTGGCATATTTGCAGCAGCTTTGGGACCTCTTGTCATTTATCAAGGCAAAGTGTGAATGAAGTGGGCGACTAGTGGTTTTGGAAGTCGGTCGAAGGGAAGGTGGCCTGCTTCATCTGGAGAGAGAGAGAGAGATCGACAGAGAGAGAGAGAGAGAGTACAGGGGAGTTGCAGGTTTGGATAAAAACCTAATGTGGGATTTGGGGGAGAAGAGAGGGAATTTATATGGTGGGGTATTTGGTAGGTGAATGGACTTAAATGCCCTCACGTGCCAAGCATGTGATCAGAACTAACTTAATTTTCTAACTGGGTTTGGGGTAAAGGATCAAACGTGCAACATGTTTTCCAAATAAAGGATTGTGGCTGTAATTATTGAAGCTAAATGCTATCCATTGCAACCCGCTACAAATATAAACGACGAAAAGTGTAATTTACCATTTTTTTTAAAATGGTTTGGGGGAAACCACCCCCTAGGTTTTTTGGGCAAGAGGGGAGAATGAGAGGAGAAATAACATGGCATATTATGATTCGGTGGGTGAAAAGTTTGCCCCATCTCATTAGGCATGCACCCTAACTATTAGATGGCAGTAAACATTATAATAGGCTAATTGCAATAACTAACTCCTCCTTTTATTTTAAGTTTTGAGAAAAAAATTGTGAAAACATTTTTCTCCCAAGGAAACACTTTTTTTAACAAATAAGACACCTCTGATTCTACCCCTCGAGTTTCGACTATAAATACCATACTTCTCCAAAGTTTTAAGCATCTTACACTCTTTGAACTCATTACTCTCCTCTAGACTTACTCTCCTTCTCTCTAGAAAAAAAAAACGATAATTATTCTCACGCCGGAGGGTGGTTACAAGAAGAACCTCCACCTCTCTTTCCCGTAACGAGCTCATGGTGTAGCTAGTTTTGTAAGAATCATCTCATAATCGGAGCTTACGAAGATGAGATAACTCTCTCCTTGGTTGAGCATTTGGATAACCCCCGCAGGTTGGACTTGTGTTTCTTCAACTTTAAAAATTGGGTTTTAAAATATTGACTTTTACAACAATGACTAACACAAGAGAGAAGAGTAAACAAACAACAACAAACTCACTGGAAATGTTAAAGGTATGTGACTTAAATGATCATCTAAACTTTCAGTATCGTTGATTACTTCTTATTAAGCGTCCGCCAAAGCATACACACTATCTTATTTTTAGATTAGACACATTCCTTAAGTTGACGTTCTAATGAAGGTGCTTGTTGGAAGTCGCAAGAAGGCATGAGTTGTATGGTGGTTCACAACAACGCTTTCCTAACATAGTTGGAGTTGGAGACAAGGGATTTAGACACTTATTTCCAAACTATAAATTAGAAGCTTTTTGTTGCTTTAATAGTTGTAACATATGTATTGGGTGTTTAAAAAAAATTGATTTTTTAACTTTTAACCCAAAGGTTTTTATGCTTCTCATTTTAAACCCTTTGACATTTTTAGTTTTAACCCAAAGCTTTTCAACTTTTCAATTTAACCCCAACACTTTCTTATTTTCAACTTTGGTCCCTTGTACTTTTCATCTTTCGCAAGTTTTTCGTTTTACGTTTCGTTCTGATTTTTGCGAGTCAACACGCAGCAACGTGCGTGTAGGGTGCAACGTTTTTTCTTCTGTTTCCCCCGTTTGACAGTCCAATCGGAGCGCGTCTATTTTTCCCACGTTTGAAAAGTTCGTCACAACGCGCGAATCCTAGATCGACTTAGTTATTTTTTTACGTTTTACGTTTCTATATAATTTTTTCGCATTAACACGCCGAGACTGGGGTGCGTTGTTCAACGATTTTACGTATGTTTTTTGTTCGGTGTTATTTTTTTTATTTACTTTATTTTTACAAGCTCTTCTGATGTTGGTGTTCGTTGGTGTAAGACTCTACTCGTTTTCATAATATTTTATTATAAACCAAGCCTTAGTAAATCAAAACCTTGATTTTTATATCAAACATAAGGAAATTTTAACCAAGTTAACATTCTAGATAAGTACTACTAGTTTAACAACCCCAAAACAAGTATTTAAGTGTTAACTACATAGACATTGTTTTAAACATATTTAAGTAATCGCGGAAGCTTCAAAAGTTTGTGTTCGGTTCTTCAAACATGCTTGATCACCATCTGGAATGTCCCCAATATCACCTAAGGTAAAAACCACATCAAATGTTAGTTTTGATAATGTTAGATTGGGTATAAACAACTCCCATGGGTCAAAACAACAAAAATTAAACAATTTTCAGAATCAGGGGGCTAGACGCTACGTCTAGGGGCTAGACGCTACACCTAGCCCCTTTTTTGACAACAAGTTGCTTAAAATGTTGCTGCACATTCCCAGCTATCATTTTACCAAAATCCTAACTTAAGAACTTCATAACTTTCGTTCTACTTGTCCGTTTTACGTAATTCTTTTTCCCACGTGTCCGTAATTTAAATACGGACCCGTTTATTGTCATTATTTGCATAAAAATCTCCTTTATAGACTGATCGCCTAAAAATCCCCTTTTTATTTATTTGACCCGTTTGGTTATATGTCAAACCTTACATAATTCATTGTTAATGGTTTCTAAACAAAATACCCCCTTCCCCGGGCTTGTCAACATTGGCGTTTCACTACCCTTCCCTAGATTTACGCACACGGTATGTCGTGCTTGTTAAGAACGATTTCAACCATGAACATTATTACTAACCAACAAATTATGATTCTTTTCTTTTGACCCATGTCATGGGTTCTTTTAAGAAAAGCTACGCTCTTGGCGCGTCCGTTCAACGGACTATGCTTTCATAATTCAAAATCAACTAGTGACTATCAAATCACTTCAACACTACTATTTTATCCATTATTTGACCCGTTTGGTTGTCTAATGGAAACCACCACTTCACAACACACCAAACTTATCTTAACCAGTATTTGACCCGTTTGTTTATCTAGTGAACTTCGTCACTTCTACTAAATACCCAAATTCATATATTATGCTAAATTCAAGGTCTACTAATAAAATACATAAACAAACACAACGTAACGAAACCGTAGTTACGTACCTTTAGAGCTTTTCCTTCAAGCGTGTGTCCGCTCCGGCTTGTCCACTTGAGGATTCAATTCCCTCGCCTATAGAGTTCAACCAACGATTTATTTAGAACTCTTATTGTATCATACTACGCATAATTCGTCTTAACATTCCAATATGCGTTTTTGTTCAAAATCAATGTTTAACTTTCTTTTAGGCATTTCAACAAACACCTAAAAGGCATCACCTTTGCAAAATCAATAATCAAGTTTCAAAACTATTCGTTTAGCCACTTTTAACATCTTCTATGAGTTCATATGTCTATTTTTCACAATCAACATCCTAGCCTTACTTTACGGAGCTCAAATACACTAGATTAACAATTATAATCTTAGTGTTTATCTTATTTCTACAAAACCCATTAAACACCCATGTTGGTGATTATGAATTTCATAATGATGAACACAATTCAACAAACTAAAGGCTAGGGTTTACTCCTAGACATGATTTCATCCTAATTTCATCTAGACACCGAGCATGCAAGCCCAAATTTCGATTTCATATGTTTAAGCAAGAATTCAAGATGTAACTAGAAGATGAAATTCGACATACCTAGTGATCCCTTCACTCGGGTGGTCACTAATGTGAGCTCGGTTTTCGATTTAGACTTGAATTTCCTTCTTGATTTGGTCAATTTTGCAAAACTAGGGTTTGAGTTTGAGAGCTTTTCTTAGCTATGTGGTTTGTACGACCAGAACACACACAATGGTGTGTGTTTTGGTGTTTTGGTTTTTAATAAATAAAAATTCATTTTTCATTTTACCCGCTTTAGTCCCTCAACTTTACTCATGTTTTTATAAGAGGTGTTTTAACCATGTTTGTTCTATTATGTCAAGACACTAACCAACTAGGTTATTTATTTCCTAGTTATCTTATGTTGACTATCACCGTCATTTAATTTATAATATAGATCTATATTTTTGGGGTGTTACAGTTGGCAGTGGTTTGGCATCAGTGCTACTTGGCACAATTTTACTAACGTATTTAACCTATTAAGTTTTTACTAATAATTTGTTTCGAGTTTACTGTTATACCTCCTTTACTTAAGAAAAACTATTTTATTCACGATTTCACGTGCATAGTTTGATGTACGTGCCTGTATAAATTCGATTTTCTCTACGTGTTGACATAAACTTTTTCTAGAAACGAGTTAGGTCAAATATAATATGTTCTCGTTTAAAAAAACATTTTTACGTACATTTTTTATGTACGTTTCAGTATAAATTTGAGTTGGTGTATGTTTCGACGTAAACTTTTTTGGGAAACGAGTTGGGTGATGTTTTGTAAATTTTGTTTCGAACCGAGTTGAGTCAAATTATGGTTTCCTTTTTTTCCATTTTTTTAGATGCTCTAATTCATCTATTTTGATTATACGTGTCAGCTTTTCCATTATACCCGTTACATTTTCTATGTATGACTCGGGTCACATAAATACGTTATGATTATTGTGTATAAATTTGATTTACTTTGTGTTTGATCCAATTGCAATGCTTATATAGGTAACATGAGTTCAACCAGATACGTTGAAACACGTGTTTTCATATGGTTAACGCATCACATAACGTTTGGACTAATCTATTCGATGTTTACGATATATCGCGCCGCAACGCGCGCGGGTCCTATTGCTAGTTTAGATTATAGTGCAAGTTCATGAAAGGGTGAAATGAATTATGTTCTTGCTAAAAACACGAGTGAAAGAATATTACATGTTCCAACTCCTATTTGATCAATGTATAAATACATGTAAACAACATACTGAAAACTCACTTTAGACTACATGGTGTGATAGGTAAGGGCAAGGCTGCCATGTAGGCGCCGCCTTAACTTTGGAAGTTTTGCCCTCCAAAACACAAAAAAAAGTGGTGAAATGCAAGAGGCAAAGTCAAATGAGGGAGAGAGAGAGAGGGGCAACACCGTTGAAAGTTTTGCCTTTAGGCTTGGGAAACACCCTTCCTCCACGCCACAACACCGCTCAATCTTATAGTAATAAGTTACACACTTGTACCCTCGTTACGTGTCGTAAATTTACATGTGACAATTCCTAACACAATACAATTGTAAGTGCCTCGTTACATATCGTATTCACGTTTACTGATTCAATCCGTCAACCCGCTAGCCAAACACAACTAATATAACCATGTGTCATGCATAAACAAAAAATAACAAAATAAAGAACATGATATATTAACCAAAACGATTTCCAATCCAAAGCCCTAAATAGAAAAGAAAGCCCCCATCCCCATCCATCCCCATTTCTGCTCCTGTCAAAAACCGATCGGTGCGTTCTACTTCTCTCCTTGAGTTCTTCAGATCTTTACTCATTTCTTCTTCAATCAATCTCTAATCGCATAACATTGGCTTATATTTTTTTTTACGCCAACGTTTTTGCTTTTAATTCATCACCAAAAGCCCAATTCTCCCCCAATTTCAAGCGATTGCTGTGTAAATATTCATCAATTTTCCTCGGTTCACAATTAGGGTTTCAGATCGGCGGTTAGTTTATTGATTAGTTTTTTAGTTAGGGGTTCGGTAGATTTTTCGGTACACAGTTCGAGATGAACAGTAATTACGCACGTGGAGGAGGAGGAGGAGGAAGGTATCCGCCGGGTATTGGTCGCGGCGGCGGCGGCGGTGGCGGCGGCGTTGGTGGTGGTGGAAATTATGGAAACCCTAACCCTAATTTCCAACAGCAGAAGAATTACCAACAACAACAGTATGCACAAAGGAATCCGGTGCATCAGCAGCAGTTTCAACAGCAGCAGCAGCAACAGTGGCTGAGGAGAAACTCTGTGGGGAATGATTCGAATGCGGTCGATGAAGTCGAAAAGACTGTACAGTCGGATGCTACTGATTCTAGGTACATTATGCTATATGTTTGTATGTATAATTATTATTAGGCTTAATTAACTTGTTTTAGTACAGTAAATAATTTGATTGTTAACTTTTGGCCCATTTAACATGATTATATTATCTTATTTGTAAAGGGTAATAATTGGATGTATGGCCTATACTTATTATCTTATAGGGCATTTGTTATTTAGGTATTAGGTGCTGTAATTCTGTAAATATGTGGGAGTCTTGTTTAATGGCTTTTGTTTGCCTTTTAAGGTGGTTTATTTATCTTGGTGTTGTATATGATTGGCAATTTTTTTTTTTTTTTTTGCATTTTTGCGAATGGGTGATTTGATATTAAAAGTGTGTTTGTTGGCTTTCGGTGACTTAAGTGGAAGTCTAATCATTTTTGTTATTTTAGTTCCCAAGATTGGAAGGCACAGTTGAGGCTCCCACCAGCTGATACGCGATACAGGACAGAAGTATGTTTGTTTGTGTTGTATATTTTCTTTTAGTTCTAATTTCGGATGTCTAACTTTGTATATTGCTATGAAAGTTTTCAACGGAAGTATGGTTTTTGTGCATGTTCTATCGTGTCTTGAGAATATAAGTCGGTTTGTTTTTAATTTTGTATTATTTCAGGATGTGACAGCCACAAAAGGAAATGAATTTGAAGACTACTTTCTCAAGCGTGAGTTACTTATGGGGATATACGAAAAGGGTTTCGAAAGACCATCTCCAATTCAAGAGGAAAGCATCCCCATTGCTCTTACAGGAAGTGATATTCTAGCAAGAGCTAAAAATGGCACAGGGAAGACCGCTGCCTTCTGCATTCCTGCTTTAGAAAAAATCGATCAAGATAAAAATGTCATTCAAGGTTGTAAATTCAAACTATCCTATAGTTTTTGGTATTTGATTTGTTGTGAAGTATGATGTACATAAATTTCATCATAAATTTATGTGGGCTTCTTCATTTTGCAGTTGTTATACTTGTTCCAACTCGAGAGTTGGCTCTTCAGACGTCACAAGTTTGTAAAGAACTTGGAAAACATCTAAACATTCAAGTCATGGTAACCACCGGTGGAACCAGCTTAAAAGATGACATCATGCGTTTATATCAACCAGTTCATTTACTTGTTGGTACACCTGGAAGAATATTAGATCTTGCAAAAAAGGGGATCTGTGCATTGAAAGATTGCGCAATGCTCGTCATGGATGAGGTGCAACTTAATTACATCGTTAATCGTCACTCGTTTCCTTTTTTATTTTATGTTTGTTACGATATATTCTGAATCTGTGATCATGAAACTAATTTTATACTTATTGCTTTTTTTCAGGCTGATAAACTATTGTCACCTGAGTTCCAGCCGTCAGTAGAGCAACTGATTCACTGTATGCCTAGGAATCGTCAAATTTTGATGTTTTCAGCAACGTTTCCTGTGACAGTTAAGGATTTTAAGGATAGATATCTTCAGAAACCGTATGTTATTAACCTCATGGATGAGCTTACACTCAAGGGAATAACCCAGTTTTATGCTTTTGTTGAAGAACGTCAAAAAGTTCATTGCCTCAACACTCTTTTCTCCAAGGTTTTCGCTTCTTTGTTGAATTTTGTTTACGGGTGTTTAATGTTTTGATAACCGCATGTTCTAGTAGATCTGTATGGTTCATCTGATTTCTCGCTGATTATTTGATATCAAATTAGTAGATTCTTACTAATTGGAGGTTTAACGTTTGTGTTTCTTTATTTACAGCTTCAAATCAACCAGTCAATCATTTTCTGTAATTCGGTTAATCGGGTTGAGCTATTGGCCAAGAAAATTACAGAGCTTGGTTACTCTTGTTTCTACATTCATGCTAAAATGCTCCAAGATCACCGTAATAGAGTTTTTCATGATTTTCGTAATGGTGCCTGCAGAAATCTTGTCTGCACTGGTACTGCTGCTTATTTACTTGCATTCTGCTATCAATAGTTTTCTTAAATTATCTTGTTAATTTAATTTAATTCACTTGTTACTATATTTGCAGATTTATTCACAAGGGGTATTGATATTCAAGCTGTAAACGTTGTTATCAATTTTGACTTCCCGAAGAACTCTGAAACATATCTACACAGGGTATGGTTGCAGTATAATACTATAATTGCATGGTTTCTCACTATACTTGAATGTTAAATAATTTATAACGCAGGTTGGTCGATCGGGGAGATTTGGACACCTTGGTTTAGCAGTAAATCTGATTACATATGAAGACCGTTTTAATCTGTATGCATTCTGTTTCTCTAATTTGCAACTTACTAGATCTAATGACTTAAAATTTTAATAATAACGCGATTATCACTTTTTTTCAGGTATAGGATTGAACAAGAACTTGGAACCGAGATAAAGCAGATTCCTCCGTTTATTGATCAGGCTATTTATTGTCGGTGATTGGATGACCTTAACTTTGAAGATGCTGAATGGTCAATGTTGGTGAGTTAATTGTTATAAATTATTATTTTGTGAAATTGAGGTCATTTGTTACATGACAAAACATTGCTTAAGTGATAATGAGTCATAGTTATGCAATGTAGATTAGGCATGTCAGGATTTATATTACGGATTCAACTGATATAACGCTTGAACCACCCATTCGATGCGTTGACCCATTTAAGTTGGTTAATACTTGGAACGTTGCACTTAAACAGATAATTCTTTTTGTTTATTTTCTTGTTATATTTTTCACCCCGCTGTCCCGTATCTCTTGGTTTCTCTCTTTCTTGTATAAGATTTTATGTTTATATATGAAAAAAACATCTATTTAAAGTATCGTTGTTAATTATTTGTCATCATGTAACTTAGTTAATATGACATATTTTTCCAAACATATATATGTTTTTTTATAACGTGAAAACATTTTCTGACTATTAATATATCAATGACAGCTTATACAAATGAATGTGCCTAGTGTTCACAAGAAAAGTTTTAGATAGTAATTTATTTTATGACATCAATATTTATTAAATATTTATGTGATTAATTTGAAGATGCTTAATTTTTTTAAAAACTTGAGTCGTTTAGTTGAATCTGATATATTATTAAGCCAGGTTCCACT